>CM038043.1:106089012-107339012 GCA_021397845.1 Areca catechu
CTGCACTACCCTCTGCACATCATATGCATATGAAAATTAGTCAAAAGCCTAACATAACTAATGAACTAACTAACAACTTGGCTAATTCCCAAAAGAGAGATAAATAATTTTGCAAGGGATTTTGTAGTTGTAAAATATTTTCTGCTCGCGAAGCTGGTCCATCCAAGATAATGAATATCTGTGGACCCAATGCCAATGTGCATGAGATACTATCTAATTTAGGGATTAGATCCATCTTCATCATCTCAGATCTTATAGAGTCTAGGGAGCCAGCAGTGATACCTAGCGAGCATCTTGAGCTTATTCCTCCTTTTGAGAGAGAACCCACCCCAGAGTGACTACCAACCAATTGGCCAAATAGTGAGGAAAAGATTGAGAGAATCCTGGACGATCAAGCCATATGTACTCGGAATAGAGGCTATCAAGGGTATTTGGTCCGGTGGCAAGGTCGGCTAAAATTTGAGGACTCGTGGATCACTTGTGAGGATCTGCAGCGCCTCAACCTAGACCTACTCGAGCACTATGAGAGCCAAGTTATCCTACACTCGATGAGGTCGAGTTCCTCCCATCCCGGGAGAATTGGTGGGGGCACCAAGATCAGACACAAGTTACTGGGCCCTATTTGGTTTACCTAGCCATGTGTCAAATTTTGTAATCAACTAGAATTGAGTCTTGTAATAAGTTGAGTTTAGTTGATTTATCTCAACCCTCAAACTAGTCAGTATTTTGAGTCCTGTACATCAGTTATGAGTTCAGTATGAGCCCAATTTTTGTACAAGAGAGGAGGTTACCCTATTTTGGAGTTCCATCAGGCCACATCCAAAAGTCAGAGGCCACTACATCAGCCCATTGGATTTTGTGTGACAACCTAGGATCCAAGATGCTTCCAGAAACCCTGATTCCTTCCAAATGTCCTCCACATGCCCAGATTCCAGTCCAAATGCTAGAGAATATTCCTAAACTAGGGCATCCATGATTCCAAAGGTCTACCTACATCCCAGACCAAAGAAATCAAGCCCAGGTGCCAAGCCCAAGCTCTTAAGAAGATTCCAGAGAATATTCCTGGTACCAAGCTAACAGGCCACCCCAGCTTCCAGAGGCCCAAACCCATGCACCAAAGCCCCTTTGGGCCGGCCCCTTGCTGCTCCTAGAGGCCCAACACGCCCTTCCTTGGCATCCTCAAAGTGTTGACCACGTCCAAAGTGGTTTGATAAAGTCCAAGTTGAAGAGAAGAAGGAGAAGACCAAGTTTATTCCTAACCTAGTTACGATTTCTAATCCTTTTAAACTTTGTAATTCTAACCTAGCTAGGAAAGGACTTGTGTTCCAATTTGGAAGAGGACATGTAACCCAAGTGTAACCATGGTTAGTGAGGGCATGGGAATTTTATAAATACCCCACCCCTCCCCCTCTTGTAAGCATCTTTTTCTTATGAATAAACCTTGCTAAAATTTTGTGAGATTGTCTTGAGTTTGAGTTTTGGTTCTCTCTTTGAGTGCTCTACTTATGTTCTTGGATTGAAACCCTGCTGCCCTAGCATCCCATGGCATCCTTGGAGATTAGCCACACCCAAGGAACAGGAGTCCTTGCTGCCATTCAAGCCCAAGAGCTCCTTCTTCCCCAACTACCAGCTTTTAGCCCTAATCCTGATTTCCTTAAAACCTAGTTCCTTTTCTAATTTTTATTTACTGCTTTGATTAACCTTTGATTCTTGCAGGATCCTCGAGGTGCTTCCCCTCCCCTGATGAGGCCTTCTTTGCTGCCCGGATTGCCCAGATTCTCCATCAGATTCGAGGGAGACAAGGCTTCTTCTTCCATGCTCTGATCAGATTGTGTGTGATCCCTGTTACCACTGAATTCAAATCTCTGACTGGTAAGAAACCTTCCCTTCTCTTATTATCTGATTTAGATGAAGATAAACTATCCTAAGTCGGGAGTTTCTCAACTCTTTGATCCTGGATATTTCATTGGATTGCATGAGTATGCCTGCGACCCGATGATTCTTTGCACTGCTAGTCTTTCTGCTAATTCTTACATTATTTTGAAAATCAAGCCTGCAAATAAAATTATAAAAATTACAAAAAAATTATTTTACTATTTTTCATATATGCTTAGCAATCTTAGAGTCGTCCCGCATCAGTTAGCTTATTTTGGTTCCATAATTGGGTTAGACATAAGTTTAGATGCATTGGAATAAATATATAACTAATATAATCAAATATTGAGTTAGGGTTTCTTGTCTATAGATCTCTCTAATTGTTAGATTGATTAGTTCATTTATCTAAATGGACCTAATTTGTGGCTCAGTGGTCTGCCCGAATCTTTAGGCTAGTCTAATCGATTTTGATGAACAAGATGGTGTCTAAGTAACTTTGGCATCTTGATCATTGTTCTTTGGGGCTACCTCTTACCTGGCCAACTCGATTGTTGTCTAAGGCAAGACGGTTAATGATGGAACCCAACCCATGATCTCACTTACCTGGCTAATATGGTCGATCAGAATTAATTAGATAGCTCACTGACTCGTGTTAACCCATGTCACCAAAGGTTAATCAGTCTTGACTAATTTTAGGTACCCATGGATCATTAGTTATGAGTAACCCTCCTTGTTTGCTGATATGGTCAGTGGGATGTTGATCCATATCTTCTCATCACTTCTTCTGTTATAATAAGATTAAATCCTCTAAATTATTAGGTCCATAAAAGGATGAAGTTATAAGGATAACCAAGTCCTAGCCTTTCATTAAGTGGGATGGTAATGGGTCCAATAGTTGGGTGTTCATCGACAGATCCAAAGATCGAGTGTTCATCGGGCTATTAGAATTGTTGTTCCTAATATGATGGCTCAGTGTGACTCTCTTAATGGTGGTCTAGTGGGCCAGCCAAAGTTGGGCTTGACTATTCATTAGTTAGAAGCATCGAATTTTGTCATGTTAATGGTTCGACCTAAATGAGACCTTTAATAGGAGACTCAAAGATCAATTGAAGTGCACCTTGGGGCAAAACCTAAATACTAGAAGTTACTTGGAGAAGTAATCGGTTAAAGAACCTACCTTTAGATGCGCATGTGTGGGCTGGCCAAAGTCGGGCTCAGGTGTTCTCTATTGGACTCTAGTACCCACTAAGGAATTAAAGTAATTCCTCGAATTAGAGGTAGAGGCTACCAATCTGAACAATTAGTGGGAGGGCCTTTAGACTAAAGTCTATATATATAGGTTAATAATTCATATGCACTAATTAGCTTTGATTTTCCTTTTAGATGTCTTCCAATCTATCACTTCGGTCTCTTCTCAATAATGAGAAGCTCAAGGGTGCTAACTTCGATAGCTAGTAATGAATGCTCAGGATTGTCCTGGAGCATGAACGGATCTTGTATGTGATATCAGATCCGGCACCTGAAACCCCTGCTCTTAATGCTCGGGGTTCAGTCAGAGATATTTATCAGAAGTGGTGCTCTGACAGGACCACTGTTCGATGCATAATGTTGGCAGCGATGAACGACGAGTTCAGTCATAAGTTCGAGAAAGCCCAGCTAGAGGAAATCCTTCAAAGGTTGAAGGAGTCCTTTGGGACATCGGATGACATTGAGAGGTACAGGGTCTCCTATGCTATCTACAATGCATGAATGCATGATAGGGCCTCAGTCACTGATCATGCATTGTACATGATCGAGATGATTGAGTGCCTGGGCAAGCTTGGATGTCCCTTGCATGAATATCTTGGGAAGGATGCGATTCTGAATTCCCTCCCCTATTCCTATCTAGATTTTCTCGATCATTATAAAATGAAAAAGCCTACTGTTAACTACCATGGTCTGATGGGGTTGCTGCAGACTTATGAAAAAGACCACCATCTGAACAAAGGGGTGGTGAATCTAGTTGGAGGATCTTCGAGAGGGCATCGTCCCTTCAAGAAAGTGAAAAAGAAAAGTAAAGGAAAATTGGTGCAGATTGCTTCTGGGCCCAATTAGGCCAAGAAGGAGAAGCTGGTAAGAGCCAAGCGGAGTGCTGCTTCTACTAGAAGCGAGGACATTGGAAGGGGAACTATTTTCTTTACATTGCATCCCTTGACCAGACAAGTCCAAGAAGAGGAAGTAGCTAGAAGGTGCTGGACAAGGTATTTATATTGTAACACCTTGCAGTTTCTCTATCTGCGATACTACTAATTGGGTATTGGATACTGGAATTTCAATTCATATTTACAATTCTTTGCAGGGACTTTAAGTTAGTAGAAGATTCGAGGATGGTGAGAGATTCTTGAACATGAGAAATGGAAGCCAAATTCCAATCCTGGTGTTGGGAGTCCTCAAACTAGTTTTCGAGTCTTGTACAATCATTTTGAATAAGTATCATTATTATTCCTCTTTTATTTTAAATGTCATTTCTGTAGGCCAATTGGCCATGTATGGTTATGAACTATCAATAAAGAATGACATTTGCAAAATCATTTGGAATGGTTTTGTTATAATGAATGAATATATGAATAATGGCATTTATATACTATCACGACCTGTTAGTGTAGTGTACACGTCTAGCAAATATCCTAGGATAGATAATGTCAATGATGTATACATGTGGCATTGTAGGCTAGGTCATATTAACAAGAGCAGGATAAATAGGTTGAAGTCCGAGGGTCTCCTCGACTTTAGTGAAAATGGTTTACTTCCAACCTGTGAGTCCTATCTTCTTAGAAAGATGACAAAATTACCTTTTACTGGAAAAGGTGAATGAGCCAAAGAAATTCTAAGTCTGGTACATACTGATGTATGTAGACCCATGAATATTAGTGCCAGAGATGGGTATTATTATTTTATTACATTTACAAATGACCTTTCAAGGTATGGTTGTCTTCTTGATGAGACATAAATTTGAGTGATTTGAAATGATCAAACGATATCGTAATGAAGTAGAAAAATAAACTGGAAGATGTATCAAAATCCTTCGATCAGATTGAGGTGGTGAATATATTTCCAGGGAGTTTCTGACATATCTCGAGGAGAATGGGATTCTTTCTCAGTGGACACCTCCAGGGACACCTCAGTTAAATGAAGTGTCTGAAAGGAGGAATCAAATCCTGTTAGACATGGTTTGGTCCATGATAGGCTTTGCTTCTCTGCCACTGTCCTTTTAGGGATATGCTCTAGAATCAGCCTGTTACCTTTTAAATACGGCTTCGAGTAAATCCATTAACAAAACCCCATATGAGATATGGACTGGATGCAAGCCAACACTCTCACAGCTTCATGTCTAGGGTTGCCCGGCTTATGTAAAACATTTGAAAATGGATAAACTTGAACCTAGGTATGACTGGTGCCTATTTGTTAGGTATCCAAAAGAGTCTAAGGGTTATTACTACTACTTGGCTAAGGAACAAAAGTTGTTCTTCAGTCTTAAGGCTATCTCTTTGGAAAAGGATTTCCTTGGTGAAGGAACTATAGCCGCTAAGATTGAACTTAGTGAAGTTCAACAAGTAGAAGAACCGACACACTAAAGGGACAACATAGAACTGGTTGTGATAAGATCACACCCAGAACCCACACAAGAACCATTAAAGAGATCGAGAAGGGTACCGAGTTGACTGGATAGATACTATGGTGTCTTGGTCTAGGATGGTGATTCCATTGATCTCGATGAGAATAACGAAGATCCGATCACCTATATGGATGCAATATAGAGGTTTGACTCTAAGAAATGGCTAGGAGCCATGCAATCCGAAATGGAATCCATGGCAATCAACAATATATGAACATTGGTTGATCCACTTGAAGGGATAAAACCCATTGGGTATAATTAGATTTTCAAGAGGAAAAGGGGCACAGATGGGCAGGTGGAGACATATAAATCCTGTCTTGTAGATGAGGAAAGTAGTTAGAAAGGTTAAAGCATGTTTCCTATATGGCATGTTACTAACACTGCTATTCGGAGCCTCCAGAATCAACCTTGAAGGGGAAGATGGAAGACCTCTTCATCAGACTGATACATATTCCTCCAAGAATTTACACTGCATGGGTTATAAAATTAGTGGAGAATTTTGGAAAAGGAAAGGGTCTGATGCAAGAGCCAAAGGAGCTTCTAGCACAGAGGATGATGATGATGATGAGAGTGCAGAAATACCTAGAGAGATCACTTCTGATACTGCTGCACCCTCAAGTTTGGAGCCTTCAGATCATGTCATTGATGTACCTATTACTAAGGCTGTTGCACCTGAGCCAGCTACGCATGAGGCTGTGGAGACTATGCCTACTAAGGAGGGGGGTCCTAGGATCTCTCCTTCACCTACTTCTCCACGTATACCTTCATCTCCATTGATTCCACCTGCTCTATCAATTTCAAAATCTATTCCAGGACCATCTACTATTTCTGTTATATTGACTCAGGAGTTCATTGCCGAGCAGGTGAGAGGACTTGCAGATACACTAACCTACTCTTTGACTAGTATGTTTGGCCAGCTTCGCTAGTCAGTGGACACTAGATTAGACCTGCTCAGCACTGAGGTCAGAGAGCTTCACACTAGAGTTGACCCACTTGAGTCATCTAGACTTGCCTCTCTACCTGACACACGGCCCCTAGCTGCTACACTCCAATCTGCCTCTGAAACTATAAAAAGATTAGTTGAACAAAGCATAGAAGAATTCAGAACAGAGCTGAGGGAGTTATGATTCAGAATGGGAGGTATGGAACAAGGCAAAAGAATGGAGGAGGACTACACCAAGTGCATAGGGATCCTTAGGTCTGAGTTTGAAAGACTTAGAGGTTCTGCTGAAGCATTTACGAATGCCCAAGCTACTGAACTAATTGCACTGAACACTGAGGTGAAGAATGTTCATGAAGAGATGATACAGTTTAGTTTTAACTTGATCAGCTATCCATCACTGTCATTTCAGCATTTGCCTCTCCTAGACCTCGGCTTGCACCTAGGCCTCAACCTACACCTCAACCTGCACCTCATCCAAGACCTACCTCTACTCCACACCCTAGGTAGCCAGCTCCTCATATTAGGGCCCAGGATTCTGAGCCACAATATGTGGAGCCAATAGCCTCAATGCCATCTTTTGGACCATCTTTTGTACCACCTTTTAGGCCATCCACTAGTACTAAGGTAGATAAACCTAGTGATAGTGAATAGACTTTTGATCTTAATCTTTTATAATTTATAATATAAATTTTATGAATGCAATAAATACATTTTTGGCATATCTTCTGTGTATGAATTGACCTTGTGCAATACTCTCAAAATGAATTTTAATTAGAAAATCAAAGTTGAGAAGAGAAAGTGAAATTATCTCAAACAAAGTTTATCAACTTTCTCTTTCTGTTATAAAAATTGAGCTTTGAAAAATTAATTACACACCTTTTTGATTGCTGACAAAAAGGGGGAGATTGTTTAGAAATGCATGAAAAAGCAAAAAAGTAAAAGAGAGAATAAATATTAAAGAAAAAGTGGGAGAAAACTTATTGAAACTCACCTTTATTTCATGCTCTATGCTCTCAAAACTTGCAAACTTACCTTAAAGATCTTAAAGCTTTAACTCTGATACATTTCTGATACTTTTAAAAATTGAGTCTTGATACTTTTCATACATTAATAGCTCTGATACTTTGTGAAAGTGCTAGTCTTAACTCTGATACATACAAAAGCACTAACACTAATACTGTATAGTTTATTTTTCACAAAAAGCTCTGATACTTACTTGCAAAAACAATTAGCTCTGATACATGTTAATGCTCACTTTCAAATTTAGTTATACATATAATTATAAAGATTTTTTTATTCCCAGTGTTTTGTCATCATCAAAAAGGGGGAGATTGTTGACTGCATAAGTGATTTTGATGATAACCAAACATTGGAGCAAGCATTTATTTTACTAACAACTCTTCAAGTGTGTTACAATTTTTTGTAGAATGATTCTAACTCTCAATTTCAACTCCTACATCCTTAGTTTTGGAATTGAGTTGTGTTGTAAGTGATTCATGTAAATAAAAACCCAAAGAAAAGGTTAAGTAAAAATCATGAAAATGGGTTACTTCTAGATGTGTTTCAAGCTTAAAATTTCTTAGCAATATGGTTCGAAGAGTTTGAAGGCATCTTGAGACATTGAAGACTCGCTGGATGATTTCTGAACAAAAACTGATAATTCACTAAAGAATTCATCTGAGCCGACTCGAAGAGAAGAGAGTAGACTGTAGCACATGGCACGCTTGAAGATTTCTAGCACGCAGATATCCGAGCCGACTCTAAGACACCCGAGCTAACTCATCTAGAGTACCATTTCCTGAATCAAACAAGCAAGCCAACCCAAAGGAAGTCCGAGCTAACTCTATCATTTTGTCAGACATCCGAGTCGACCCTTCAGAAGTTCATGTTGACTCCACCAGAGTGTAGAAAAAGAGTTCTGAGTGAACAGCCAACCGAGCCGACTCTAATGAGAAAGAGCCGACTCTTCTAGACTGGATTTCTGAATGCCTGTGAATCCAAGCCGACTCAAAGTAAGGTGAGCTGACTCTTCTAGTGTAAGGAATCAAGCTACTGAGAGACCTAGCCGACTTAATTGAAGAAAGCCGACTGGACCAGAACTACTCTGTGGATCCAAACAGACTCGAGTAGATCCAAGATGACTTGAAGATCGATTTAAGGCCTATAACGGCTAGTTCCAGAACTTGGAATTTGAATCCAAAAAGTGCTCCAACGATTAAATGTCACATCCCGACATTCTACAATGACTAAAATCATCTAAGAAGATTACAAGACTATATATTTAAGGGATTTGAACTACTTTAAAAAAAAGGAATGAATCTTTAATGCTTACTTGTGCTTGTGAGCAAGAGAGCACTGAAGATCATTAAAGATAGTCTTCAATTCTTCACCAACTCACATCTGAAGCTTGAAGCACTTATTGAAGAAGTTGAAGAAGCTAACCAAGTGCATTAAAGTGTAATCAATTGGACTTCTTTTGAGCTGCATTGGCAACCATCCGATAAAACTTGTTTGTCATTCTGTTGCTTTCTCTTTGTAATTCTTTTTGAATTATTGGGTTATTGGTGAACTCGGTTTAAAAACAAAATAGGTTCTTGGTGATCCAGTTAAAATCAAGTGTTAGGTTCTTTGTGATCCTGTTAAAACCAAGTGTTGGATTTCTTTGGTGAGCCCAGTTTAAAAACCAAAGTTTAGAGGTTTGGATTGTGATCCTGTTAAAACAATCCGACTGTATTCTAGTGGGGGATATAGTAGAAATCCCAAGTGGTAATCTTGGGTAGTGGATGTAGGAGCTGGGTTGCTCCGAACCACTATAAAGTTTTGTGTTTGTGTTGTGCACTCTTTATATATCCTACTTTTGCTTTTAATTATCTCAATCATAGCACTTAACACTTCAAAGAATTTTGAAATAGCACATAATTGCTTAAACTTTTTAAATTTTTAATTCACCCCCCTCTTGGAAAAGCCACCTGGGCAACAACTGGTATCAGAGCAGTCTCTAAATACAAGAAGAAAAATTTATGGAACCAGATACTCAAGGAAGGATTTACCAGATAGAAGAACTTGAAAGTTGATGTTGCTGAAGTCCTGATTCTCCTGGATGCTGATCTGGCTTTCTCTGAGATTTGCTCTGTATTCAAAGCAGTCGGACTAGACCTAGATGCTGGTGGTCGGCCACTACTTAGAGAGAGGGGTCGTGAGAGATGGAATAGGCTAGGGTTTGGTGGAATGAAGAGGATGATGGGCGGCTAGGGTTTGGAAGTGAAGTGGCTAACCTAGGGTTTTGGGGTTGGAGATCTCACACCTCCTCAAGGTTCCTGGGGAACCCGGATTTACTCCCTCATGGAGCTCAACACTTGGATGCAAGTGCGGAAGAGAGAAACACAAAGTTTGCTCACACATAAATTGGATTCATTCATCAGTTGTTTTCAAAACTTACAAGAGGGGTTTATTTTATAGGACTTTACAAGAGGTCAGGGTTTTACATCTTCCCATATGGGACTAATAGGATGGATCTTCAAATTAGGTTTGTAAAATCAATTCCTCCCCATATGGCCAGCCAAGAGGTTCCATAAATGTGGATTGAAAACTTCAAATGGTAAGTAGGTGGCGCCTCCTAGCTTTGCTCTTCAAGAAATATTTTTTTCCTTCCATGGCTCAACTCTTCTGGACACCTACTTTTCTTTCTCCCCAAGTCATGGCTCTTCCCAACTTTGCTTTGGGCTTTTTTGGAATGGATTGGGCACCCCCTTGAAGTGCTCCCCAAGAAATGCTTCTTTCCTCCTTTAGCTTGGCCTTTTAAGGTACATATGGGGTGCCTCCTTGATTTTGGCTTCAAGAAAATTTCTTGCTCCCTTGGGTGTGGGGACCAAGACACTGTGATGGATTTGTGGCACCTACTGGACTTGGCGTGTGGCTGGGAGTGTGGCTGGGAGTGTGGCACCCACTTGCTTGGGCTTGGGAGAAAATGTGACACCCTGGAGAAGACCTAGACCACTACTAGGACTTGAACTGAGTCAACATGACTCAACAAAATTTAAATTGCAGGGAAATACAGACTCAACTAAAATTGAGTTGACCAAGTCAACCCTTATTACAAAACCAGAAAATCCTAATTCTTCGGGCAAGGTCAATCAGAGATCCAGATGGAGCCCTGAAGTCTTCTTCTGAGTCTGGTGCCCGCACCACTTGATGCATGCCTCCACTCAAGACTCCTTCCATAAAGAAGTCAAGCAAGAAAGGCATCCTCCATTCTCCAAGTGGAAAGAAGTTTCAAATCCCTTGATGCATGCCTCCACTCAAGCCTTCTTCCATAAAGAAGTTAAGCAAGAAAGGCATGGTGAAGACATCAAGCCTCAATCCAAGCCTTCTACCAAAATAAGCCATGCAAGGAAGGAAGGTCAAAGACCAATCCCCCTCTCCAAGCCTCCAATCATGCCACGACTAGGATTATTCCCATTTGGTCGGCCTTGAATCAAGCCAAGAAAAGTAAAAGTGGGACAAATCCCTCCAAGCTAGCCATACTTCATGTTTTCTACCAAAACCAAGCAAGCAAAGAAAGAAGTTCTCCTCCAAATTTTGGGTGCCAAGTGTAATGGGGTAGTTTAAATTTCAAAGTGCTCTTGGGTGCCTATTTAAAGGACCCAAACCCCTCTTGTAAAGGAGAATTGATGATTAATGAAAGAAAGCTTGTGTGTTCCATCCTCTTCTTCAATCCTTGTCTCCTAGGATAGGTTGAGTGAGAGCTTCCTTCATCCTCCGGGACGTCGCGTGGTGAGAGGCCACATTCGTTCGCCTGAGGGCATCGCGTGGTGAGAGGCCACATTCCTTCGTCCTTCCGGGATGTCGCGGGGTGCGAGGCCCCAAGTTATCTCCACCAACACCATCATCCGAACCCCATCTCCTCAACCCTTTCCTTTGTTTTTCTTTCCACCTTTCCATCATCTAAAAGGAAAAAAGAACAAAAAAAAAAAAAAAAAAAAAAACTAATTCTCTTTGTTTGCTTACAGGTCCCCTTGGTGCCACGAACATCTGAGAAGGTCTGTTTTGCCACTATGACCACCCGATCGAAAGCCAGCCTATCCGCGGGTTCGACAGCTCAGACATCCAGGTCGCATCCGTCAAGGTTGAGCAATCTCTGCACCATGAGCATCAGAGTGTTGAAAGGTTTGCATCCCTATCTCCTAGGTAGGTATTGATTGTATCGTGCTAGTCCTAATCCCTGGGTTCCTTAATCTCGGGGTCCTGGTCTATCATTTCTTGGGGATTGATCTGCTAGCATAAACCTCTTTGCTTTCAATTTTCCTAGGTTCTCTTTGCTTGCAATCGGGAACCAAAGATAAAACCCAAAAAAAAAAGAAAACAAGATATAACCACCTTTGCATCATCCGTGCTAGCATCATCATCTTCATCCCTTTTTTTTCCCCCATCATGAAGACTTTCAAGTCTTGCATACCCAGCTCGCGGGAAACCCTGAGGCCCGCTAGGAGTGCCTCGTACTCCGCCTGGTTATTGGTTGCGGCGAACTTGAAGCGGAGGGCACATTCCGCCATGACCCCATCACAGTTGGTTATGATGAGGCCCGCTCCGCTCCTGCCTAAATTAGATGCCGCATCTACATGGAGGATCTAGTGCTCTTCTCCTGGCCCGGGCTCTGTTCCTATCTGCTCTGGCTCCTCGACGAACCCGGTGCATTCGACCATGAAGTCGACCAAGACTTGGGCCTTTTACGATGACCTCGGTCGGTACGCTATGTCGAATTCGCTGAGCAGCAAGGATCATTTGGCCAACCTCCCAGATGTCTCGGGTTGGGTGAGGATAGTCCTCAGCGACTGGTCCGTCATGACCACTATTGGGTGTGCTTGGAAATAGGGCCTGAGGTGCTTAGCAAACATGATTAGTGCAAAAATGAGTTTCTCGGAGCAAGTATACCTGATCTCCGCATCGTAGAGGATTTTGCTGGTGTAGTACACCAACTTCTAAGATTTGTCCTCATTCGTGCGGATGAGAACTGAGCTAACTGCTCCCAGTGTCACCGCCAGGTATAGCAAGAGCTCCTCTCCCTCTTCTGGCCTAGAGAGCAGCGGAGGAGAGGCGAGGAAGTTCTTCAGCTCCTTGAAGGACGTCCTGCACTCCTCGGTCCAGGTGAAGTCGTGCATCTTGCACAGTGCCTTGAAAAATGGCATGCAATGGTCAGCCGACCTCGAGATGAATTTATTGAGGGTGGCGACATGTCCCGTCAAGCGCTGCACCTACTTCTTGGTGGTTGGATGTTCCATGTCGATGATGGCCTGTACTTTCTCTGGGTTCACTTTGATGCCCCTCTGGGTGACCTTGAAGCCGAGGAATTTTCCTGCCGCCATTTTGAAGGTGCACTTCACCGGGTTCAGCTTCATCTGATGCTACCACAAGTTGTGGAAGGACTCGGCGAGGTTAGCCACATGGCTCGAGCCCGGCCTGCACATGATGAGCATGTCATCCACATACACTTGCATGTTGTGGCCAATCTGGTCCTTGAAGACCTTGCTGACCAGGCACTGATAGGTAGTCCCTGCATTTTTCAGACCAAAAGGCATCATTCTGTAATAATATATTCCTTGGTCGGTGACGAAGGCAGTGTGCTCCTCGTTTTTTGGATGCATGCGGATTTGATTGTACCCGAAAAATGCATCCATGAAGGAGAGCAATAGGTGGCCTGAGGTGGCATCCACCAGCTGGTCGATCTTCGGGAGAGGAAAGCTATCCTTCGGGCAAGCTTTATTGAGGTCGGTGTAGTCTACACAGATCCTCCATTTGTCATTATTCTTCTTTACCATCACTACATTTGCCAGCTAGCTCGGGTATTGGACCTCTTGAACGAAACCGGTTGCCAGGAGTTTGTCAACTTCTTCTTTGATGGCTGCTTGTCTCTCTAGGGCAAAACTTCTCTTCTTCTGTCGAACTGGCTTGTGCTTTGGGTCAACATTCAATTTGTGAGTAATGATGTCAGGGGGGATTCCTGGCATGTCCATCGCCATCCAAGCGAACACATCTGCATTCACCCACAAGAATCCTAACAGTTGAGCTCTCTCCTCCTTAGGTGGCTGGGCTCCGATCTGCACTATATTTATGGGGTCGTCTCCGAGCAAAAAAGAAAGTAAATGCTCGACTTGGCCTCCTCTGGGGTCTTGGGCCCTTTGTTCGAGGTCGTTCGCACTGGGGTCGTCCTGAGGGACCTTGGTCCTAAGGAGAGTTTGGAAATAATGCTGCACCAGCTGGGGCGTTCCTCTCATCTCCCCGACACCATAGGGGTTGGGAACTATACAAGTAGCCTCTTGGTGGAGACAACGACATTGAGTAGATTGAGCTCGGGTCGACCCAATATCACGTTGTAGGCGAAACGAAGCCTTACAACCTGAAGGTCATCATGATGGTGCTCTGCCGAGGTGTGGTTCTGGCAGTGACCAGGAGAGTGATTTCTCCTTCTACTCTCACAAAATTGCCCGTGAAGCCAACAAGGGGTGTATGCACGGGCCTAAGCTGATCAGGGGAGAGATTCATTTTGGAGAAGGCATCATAAAAAAGCACGTCTGTGGAGCTTCCACTATATACCATGATGTACTTTACAGGGTGCTTCACGATCATCATTTCGATGACCACGGCATCATTATTTATATTCTTCTCCCTGTCTTACCCTTCCCTCATAAATGAGTGTACATTCTCAGATTCCCCTGCCCCACGGGTCCTCTCGGATGCACGGGCAGCTCCCCGAGAGATCACGCCGACTAGCTTCTCGGTGGGGTGATTGTCGATGGCTAGAGCTGGCGGGAGAGAGTCGAAAGCCTGGGACTCCGCTTGAGGTCTGCCCCCCACGAACCTCTTGAGGTAGCCTCTCTTGATGAGTTCCTCAATCTCACACTTGAGGTTGCGGCATTCCTCGGTGTCGTGGCCATGGTCGCATTGGAAGCGGCAGTACTTCATCTTGTCATGGCCGGCGGTGGTCCTCAATGAAGGTGGGCACCTCAGGTAGTCCTCACTGGTGCGGGCACCAGACTCAGAAGAAGACTTCAGAGCTCCATTTGGATCTCTGATTGACATTGCCCGAGAAATTAGGGTTTGTAATAAAGATTGACCTGGTCAACCAGTTTATTTATTTCTTGAGTCACCATTTAAATTTTGTTGAGTCATGTTGACTCGATGCAAGTCCTGATGTGGTTTCAATTTGGTCCAAAATGGTGCCACATTTGTCTTCCAATCAAATCAAGGTTCAAGCAAGTGGAGGCCACACTCCAAGCCACACGCCCAGCCACACTCCGAGCACACGCCAGAGTCCAGGAGGCGCCACAGAGGCATCCCAGTGTCATGGTCCCCACATCCAAAGAAGAAAAAAATCAAATTGGAAGCTAATTTAAAGGAGGCGCCCATACCTGCCAATTTTGTCTAAGCAAAGAAGGAAAAGACTTC
This sequence comes from Areca catechu, assembly GCA_021397845.1. Classification (NCBI taxonomy): domain Eukaryota; kingdom Viridiplantae; phylum Streptophyta; class Magnoliopsida; order Arecales; family Arecaceae; genus Areca; species Areca catechu. The sequence goes on from CM038043.1 coordinate 106,103,928, forward strand.
TCTTGGAGAAAAAATCAAAGAAGGACATCCAATTGAAGTTCAAATCAAAATCAAAGAGCTTAACTTGGAGTGGAAGAAAAGAAGAAATGCCATAAGAAGAAGAGGACTCCAAATCCAAATCCAACTCCAAAGGAGGCGCCATAAAAATTCCAAAAAAAAATTCCTTTATGGCCATCCCAAATTTTTTTGAACTCTTGGTCGGCCAAGAGAGGAGATTTTCTACCTAATCTAGAGGTTGGAGGAGTTTAGTCCCACATGGGAATTTGTACAAGCTTGGAGAAAATTTTAGGTCTATATAATAGACCCCTCTTTGTAACTTTAAGAAATCAATGAAGAAAAATTATTTTTGCTATTCTCTTGTGTTGAGTGACCTAGGTTTCTCTTCTTCCGCACTATTCTAAGTGTTGAGCTCCGTGAGGGGGTAATCCGGGTTCCATTGGAGCCTTGAGGAGGTGAGAGATCTCCATCTTTATCCAAAACCCTAGGTTAGCCACTTGAAATTCCAAAACCCTAGCCGCCCTTCATTATTTTCAATCCATCAAACCCTAGCTCCATCCATCTCCCACGGCCTCTCTCTCTCTACAAGTCCAGGCCATCCACCTTCATCCAGATCCAGTCCGGCTACTTCAGATCCAGAGCAAGTTCCAAGGAAAATCACATCAACATCCAGGAGAATCCAGTTTTCAGCAATTTCAATCTTCAAGTTCATCAACCTGGTAAATCTTTCCCTTGACTCTCTGATTCCATCAATTGTTTTTCTTCTCTTCCAGATCTTGAGTTCAGGAGAAGCCAACTCGCCAAAGGACCAGTATTGGAGGATCCATTACGAAGATATCTGAATCCGAGGATCCAACAATCTGCTCGGGAGAGTTCTTCCATCAAAATCTGTGAAGATCATTGTCTGGTTAGATAAACCATCTCTTCTCTTTATTTCTGTTCTGTTGAAGGTTCGGAGCGAAACCCTAGGTCTGAGAGTTTCTCAACCCCCAGCGATCCGTTGCTTCTGAACTACTCTGATAATTTAGTTTCCTTAAAATTGTGCTTTCAATTATCATATTAGTATCTTTCAATGTTAGGTTAACTTTTCTTTGATTTGAAGCCAACTTCTACAAACATATAAAAACAACAAAAAAATTAGTTAATCTTAATTTACTTCCGCATCGCATCCCTTTATTTGTTCTGCATCATTTTTGGTATCAGAGCCCAGTCTAGGGTTTCTGATTTGCTTGCTTGCTTGTTTTGATTGTTTTCTCTTTTTATTTTGTCTGCTCGAAGTAGACTCCCCAGGACGTCCGGTCCTAGGAACTAAGCGAGACGCAAGCCTCCTCCTCCCATTCCACGGGGTGTTCCTAGGGCGTGTAGGGGATCCATTGGGTTATAACTTCGTAGCAGGGATTATAAACGGGGAAGACAATCTAGTTGCAGCCCGTAATTGCCCTGTTGTCTAAATTATTTCTCCCTACATAAAACTCCGAATTGCATGATTTTTGCTTCGTTGAAACCAGTATAATTGAACCTATTTTTCTTAATTTTTCTGTGATTTATTGGTTTCGGTAAAAATTCTGAGCATTAAAATATAGCAACTCTGTTTTTTGTGTTCTGCAATTCAATTCTTTTTGGAGTGATAATCTCATAATTTACTTAAGGGCAATTGAGCATCTAAGATAAGGGGAGGAGTTGATTACCTCTCCTTAGCCCAAAACCACCATCCAATCATTCGAACCTAGACCTAATTTAAAATCAGTTAGACCTAATTTGCCCTAGTGGGCTAGGGACACCAATTGGTCGGGTCTAGGCTAGTGTTGAGTCAGTTTGCCGAGTTATTCTGTGTGTGCTTAGCACTCAGTGTCTAGAACGGTGGTTCAGGGATCCATTCCCGAAGGGCTTGTGTGCTGGTCCGCCGACCTGGCCAATCACTGATTGGTGTCTAGGATTGGCAATCAGGGACCTAACACTCCCCTTACACCTGCCTGGCTGAGTCCTGAGTTACTACAGGCTAGCTTGCCACTCTGATTGGGCATCTAGTTTGGACTCTAGGTCTAGTGATCCAGTAGTCGATTTAGTCTAGTCTCATTTTGTGTGCTTGCTTGAATCATCATGTCTACCAGAAACGGAGTGCCATATCAACCTGGTCAAACCCAACCTGATTTAGAGGCCATGATCAGAACTCTTACTGAAAGTATGGCTAAAATGAATCAGGATATGACAAACACTGTGGCCCAGTTTAGCGCACAAATTCATGAGGATCTTACCCAACTTAGGGACCGAGTCCAAGTACTTGAAGAACCTAGACATCGGAATTGGACTCCTGACCCCGATTTTAATGTGCCGCAACCTCACCCACATCAGGAGCCTAGAAGGCCTTTATATAGAGATCCTGAACCTAATCATAGGAGGCCTGACCCAGAGCCTGAAGATAGAGATGATAGGTTCATCAGGAACATCAAATTAGATGCACCCACTTTTGATGGTAGTCTGAACCCTAAGGTGTATTCTGATTGGGAGGGTGAGATGGATCAATACTTTGAGTGGTATGCTATGTCTGAGGAGAGGAAATACAAGTTTGCCAAGATGAAATTAGTGCGTCAAGCTAGGTTATACTGGGGGAACATTGAGCTAACCACTAGGAGACGGAATGTTGAGCCCATAACCACTTGGCAGGGTATGAAAGAAAAACTGAGAGATAAATACCTACCCATTTCATACCAGCAAAACCTGTTAGACCAATGGCAAAACCTGAAACAAGGAAACCGATCTGTCTCAGACTACATAGCTACTTTTGATGAATACCTAATGAGATGTGATGTGAGTGAAGCCCACGAAGTCACTTTGTCTAGATTTAGGGCTGGATTGAGGGAAGATATCAAGAGAGAACTATTTCTGAGAGAGGTTACGGATCTAGACCAAGCCTACCAGATTGCACTGAACACTGAGAAATTTCAGAGAGGACCTATACCTTCTAGGGTTACTGCCCCAATCCCAAGGAATGGACCTAGCCAAGTTATCCCTAGTAAACCTTTTCAGGGTACTTCTACCCCTAGGCCCATGGACAAAGGTAAGGCACCTGACACCCAGAGAACCCCTAGTTCAAATATCACCTGTTTTAAGTGTCAGAAACCAGGTCACATTTCCAGTCAGTGTACTGCCATAGCCTGTTTCAAGTGTCATAAGGTAGGTCATGTTGCTAGCCAGTGCCCACGGAGATCCCTTTACATAGAAGAGGGAGAGAATGATAATTCCGAGCCTAGTGAGGAATTTGAAGAAGAAGTTTATGAGGCCGGAATGAATTTGGTTGAGGAGTATGAAGGAGAGGAGGAACCCAATGAATCTGACCAATTAGGAGTTGTAAGATGCATCCTATCCCAGAATCTAGTTCAAGAGGATTGGCGTAGGACTAACATCCTACAGACTTTTCTTAAATTAGGGGATAAGGTATGTAAGATCATCATAGATAGTGGGAGCTGTGTAAATGCCATCTCTACTAGCACTGTCAAGATGTTAGGCTTAATCCCAGTTCCCCATCCCAACCCCTATAAGGTTTCTTGGGTAGATTCTGCCTCCATACCCATCCAGTCTAGATGTCAAGTCCAAATCCAAATGCAATCTTATCATGAAAAGATTTGGTGCGATGTTTTACCCATGAGGGTGAGCAGTATAATTCTCGGAAGACCTTGGTTGTATGATCATGATGCCACCCTCTTAGGAAAATCCAATACCTGTGTCTTTAGTTTCAATGGGAAGAAGATTACGATCCATTCCGTTCCCCCTAAGGACAAGGTAACTAAAGGAGCCGGTAAGGTTAAGGAGATGAAAACTGGGGTGAACCTAATCAGTGCTAAGGATCTAGAACAAGAAATTCATAGTGGTTCACCCATCTGGATGTTGACTGCTAAGGAACTTAGAACTTCGGAACCCTCAGAGCCTCCTCAAGAAGTTAAACCTGTGTTAAAAGAATTTGAGGATGTCTTTCCCGAGGATTTGCCAGACCACCTTCCACCTCTTAGGGATATCCAGCATGCCATAGATCTAATCCCAGGAGCGACTTTGCCCAACTTGCCCCATTACAGGATGAATCCATCTGAGCATGAAGAACTGCAAAAGCAGGTTGGAGAATTATTGAGGAAGGGGTTTATTAGAGAAAGTCTTAGCCCTTGTGCAGTCCCAGCCTTACTAACCCCAAAGAAAGATGGCACGTGGAGGATGTGTGTTGACAGTCGTGCCATCAATAAAATTACAATCAAATATAGGTTTCCCATCCCTAGACTAGATGACATGCTTGATATGATGGCTGGTGCAATGGTTTTTTCTAAGATTGATCTCAAAAGCGGCTATCATCAGGTTAGGATTAGACCCGGGGATGAATGGAAAACTGCTTTCAAAACTAAGGATGGTCTTTATGAATGGGTTGTTATGCCTTTTGGGTTGTCCAATGCCCCTAGTACCTTCATGAGAATTATGACCCAGGTACTTAGAGCTTTCATAGGAAAATTTGTGGTGGTCTATTTTGATGACATCCTGATCTATAGTAAGACCCCAGCAGATCACCTAGGCCACCTTAGAGCAGTCTGCCAAGTTTTGAGGAATGAGAGACTCTACGGTAATCTTAAGAAGTGTGAATTCATGACTAGTAGAGTTATCTTTCTTGGTTTTGTAGTAACCCCTGACGGCGTGGCGGCCGATCCTGAGAAAATTAGGTCCATAGTAGACTGGCCAGAGCCAACCATTGTGCATGAAGTTAGAAGTTTCCACGGCTTGGCTACCTTCTATAGGCGATTCATCAAGGGGTTTAGTACTTTAGCTGCTCCTATCACTGATTGTATTAGGAAGGGAGAATTTCATTGGACTAAGTCAGCCCATAAAGCCTTCCTAGATCTTAAGGATAAAATGACCCAGGCACCCATTCTGAGATTACCCAATTTTTCTAAAGTATTTGAGGTTGCCTGTGATGCTTCAGGTGTAGGAATAGATGGAGTCCTAAGCCAAGAGAATCATCCCATAGCATTCTTTAATGAAAAACTTAATGATGCTAAGCTTAGGTATTCTACCTATGATAAGGAATTTTATGCGGTGGTGCAAGCTTTGCGTTACTGGAGACATTATTTGCTACCGCAGGAATTTGTACTATTTTCGGACCATGAGGCTCTTAGATTTCTGAACTCCCAAAAGAAGCTTAACCCTAGGCATTCTAAGTGGGTAGAATATATCCAGTCCTATACTTTTGTCCTGGAACATAAGGCTGGAGTTGAGAATAAGGTAGCTGATGCCCTTAGTCGCCGATCTCTATTATTAACTTCTGTTAGAACTGAGGTCATAGGGTTTGAGCAAATCAAAGAGGAATATGAGTCTTGTCCGGATTTCACAACTATGTATAAGGATCTAGTTCAAGGACCATCTAGTAATCACCAGGATTATACCCTTGTAGATGGTTTTTTGTTCTTCAAAAATAGGCTTTGCATCCCTAGAACTTCTCTTAGGGAATTTTTGATTTGGGAAATCCATGCTGGAGGTTTAGCCGGCCATTTTGGAAAAGACAAGACCATTCTAGCTATTGAAGACCACTTTTTTTGGCCTAGCTTGAAAAGGGATGTAGCTAATATTGTAGCTAGATGTCGAACCTGCGCTGTTGCCAAACAGCGAAAACAAAACACTGGCCTTTATACCCCACTCCCTGTCCCAGATCGTCCTTGGCAAGATGTGAGTATGGATTTTGTGTTAGGTTTACCTAAGACCCAGAGGAGACATGATTCTATCTGTGTCGTAGTCGACCGATTCTCTAAAATGGCCCACTTCTTGCCTTGTTCCCAAACCTTTGATGCGTCTAAGGTAGCCGCACTTTTCTTCAATGAGATAGTTAGACTCCATGGCCTACCTAAGACAATCGTTTCAGATAGGGATGTCCGGTTCACCAGTTACTTTTGGAAGACCCTTTGGCATAAGTTAGGGACAAAACTTAAGTTTTTAACTGCCTATCATCCCCAAACTGATGGCCAAACTGAAGTAGTGAACCGTAGCCTAGGAAATCTGCTGAGATGTCTTGTTGGTGAAAACACCAGAAATTGGGATTTATACCTACCAAGGGCAGAATTTGCGTACAATGACTCGGTCAATAGGTCTACGGGTAAGAGTCCATTTGAAATTGTACATGGGTACAAACCTCACACACCTCTTGACCTAGTCCCTTTACTTGTCCACACTCGAGTCTCCGAATCTGCTGAGAATTTTGCACAGCATGTAAAAGACTTGCATAAAGAAATTCATGCCAAAATAAATTTAAGTAATGAAACTTATAAGAAGTTGGCTGATACTCAAAGGTGAGTCAAATCTTTTGTTGAGGGAGACTATGTGATGATTAGGTTAAGGCCTGAACAGTTTCCTCCTGGAACCATTAGAAAGTTACATGCTAGGGGAGCTGGACCATTTAGAGTGGTAAAGAGAGTAGGATCCAATGCCTATGTGCTCGAGTTGCCTCCAGAACTAGGCATTAGCTCTACTTTCAACATTACAGACTTAGTAGAGTACAGGGAGCCAGCTGTGATTCCTAGTGAGCCTTTTGAGCCTAACCCTATCATTGAGAGTGATCCCGACCCTGTGTGTCCACCAACAAACTGGCCTGTGAGGAAAGAGCAGATTGAAAAGATCCTGGATGATCAGGTTATCTCTACTCGTAATCGAGGATACCAAAGGTACCTGGTCCGCTGGCAAGGAAGGCCAGATTCTGATGACTCTTGGATCTCCCGAGAAGAATTACAAGAATTGGACCCAGACCTCTTGGAGAGATACCAGAGCCAACTTGAGCCTTACTCGACAGGGTCGAGTTCCTCCCACCCTGGGAGAATTGGTGCGGGCACCAGACTCAGAAGAAGACTTCAGAGCTCCATTTGGATCTCTGATTGACATTGCCCGAGAAATTAGGATTTGTAATAAAGGTTGACCTGGTCAACCAGTTTATTTATTTCTTGAGTCACCATTTAAATTTTGTTGAGTCATGTTGACTCGATGCAAGTCCCGATTTGGTTTCAATTTGGTCCAAAATGGTGCCACATTTGTCTTCCAATCAAATCAAGGTTCAAGCAAGTGGAGGCCACACTCCAAGCCACACGCCCAGCCACACTCCGAGCACACGCCAGAGTCCAGGAGGCGCCACAGAGGCATCCCAGTGTCATGGTCCCCACATCCAAAGAAGAAAAAATCAAATTGGAAGCTAATTTAAAGGAGGCGCCCATACCTGCCAATTTGGTCTAAGCAAAGAAGGAAAAGACTTCTCTTGGAGAAAAAATCAAAGAAGGACATCCAATTGAAGTTCAAATCAAAATCAAAGAGCTTAACTTGGAGTGGAAGAAAAGAAGAAATGCCATAAGAAGAAGAGGACTCCAAATCCAAATCCAACTCCAAAGGAGGCGCCATAAAAATTCCAAAAAAAAATTCCTTTATGGCCGTCCCAAATTTTTTGAACTCTTGGTCGGCCAAGAGAGGAGAGTTTCTACCTAATCTAGAGGTTGGAGGAGTTTAGTCCCACATGGGAATTTGTACAAGCTTGGAGAAAATTTTAGGTCTATATAATAGACCCCTCTTTGTAACTTTAAGAAATCAATGAAGAAAAATTATTTTTGCTATTCTCTTGTGTTGAGTGACCTAGGTTTCTCTTCTTCCGCACTATTCTAAGTGTTGAGCTCCGTGAGGGGGTAATCCGGGTTCCATTGGAGCCTTGAGGAGGTGAGAGATCTCCATCTTTATCCAAAACCCTAGGTTAGCCACTTGAAATTCCAAAACCCTAGCCGCCCTTCATTATTTTCAATCCATCAAACCCTAGCTCCATCCATCTCCCACGACCTCTCTCTCTCTACAAGTCCAGGCCATCCACCTTCATCCAGATCCAGTCCGGCTACTTCAGATCCAGAGCAAGTTCCAAGGAAAATCACATCAACATCCAGGAGAATCCAGTTTTCAGCAATTTCAATCATCAAGTTCATCAACCTGGTAAATCTTTCCCTTGACTCTCTGATTCCATCAATTGTTTTTCTTCTCTTCCAGATCTTGAGTTCAGGAGAAGCCAACTCGCCAAAGGACCAGTATTGGAGGATCCATTACGAAGATATCTGAATCCGAGGATCCAACAATCTGCTCGGGAGAGTTCTTCCACCAAAATCTGTGAAGATCATTGTCTGGTTAGATAAACCATCTCTTCTCTTTATTTCTGTTATGTTGAAGGTTCGGAGCGAAACCCTAGGTCTGGGAGTTTCTCAACCCCCAGCGATCCGTTGCTTCTGAACTACTCTGATAATTTAGTTTCCTTAAAATTGTGCTTTCAATTATCATATTAGTATCTTTCAATGTTAGGTTAACATTTCTTTGATTTGAAGCCAACTTCTACAAACATATAAAAACAACAAAAAAATTAGTTAATCTTAATTTACTTCCGCATCGCATCCCTTTATTTGTTCTGCATCACTCACCCTCAATCTCCATGAGGATTTTTGTCCTCGGGGTGTGGAGAGGGGTGTAGCTCTTCTCGGGGATAGGAGTCCCTTTCAGCCTTGGCCGATCCCTCCGGGAGCTCGGATTCTGGAGTGCTGGCTTCTTGGTCCCGGACACTTCAGCAGGGGTCGACTTCTTAAAGGGTCCTCCATCGATCTCCCACCTCGTACGGTCCGCCTCCTCAGTGCGGATGTACTTTTGGATCCGGAAAAGGAGCTCGGGGTAAATCTTGGGGGGCTTCTTGTCCAGCGAGTAGGTCAGACGGGAGGTCCTGAGCCCTCGCTTCAGTGCCAACATGGCGACTGGCACTTCAAGATCGTAGATCTCTAATGCGGTGACCTTGAAGCGAGCCACGTAGTCCTGCAAGGGCTCATGGTCCTGCTGCCAAATGGAGAAGAGGCGTCTACCTCTCGTGGCAACTTCCTGCAAGCATCGAAGTGGGCCACGAACTTCTGCCCTAGCTGGGTGAACGAGTTGATGCTCTCTTGCACCAAATGGGTGAACCACACCCAGGATGCCTTCCGAAGAGTAGCAGGAAAAGCGATGCAGAGGAGAGCATCAATGGCCCCCTGGACCCTCATGAGGGTCTGGTAGCTTTCAAGGTGGTCCAGGGGGTCCGTGGTCCCATCGTAAGGACCCACCTGCGGCATCTGGAACCGGTACGGGATCGGCTCCGCTTGGATTTCTTAGGAGAATGGAGGACGAGTGTCATAGCTCGCTACCTCACTGGCGGAGCCCTGCATGCTAGCAAACTGGCGGGCAAACTTCGCCAGCTTGCATCCACGTTCCTCCAAGCGCCTTTCCGCCGCGCGCCTGACGGCTTCATTAGTGGACCCCTCCACTGAAGGAGACGGAGAAGGTGACATGGATGCATGGCACCCGTGGCCGAGGGTCTTGCTTTTCTTGCCTTAGTGGGGTCTGGGCACCTCCCGCTCGAGATTTAGTGAGTGGCTCTCCCTGTCGGCAGAGCTGGCTCATTATCTTTTTGCCGGAGCTTTATGGCTTCCCCGGTTGTTGGTGGTGGTCCATGGCTACGACGGCCTTCCTTGGAAGGAGCACAGGCTGTCACGGGGAGCTGCGGCATGGGCCGCCGGGGTCCCTGGCTGCTGGTGGGTAGCCACGGATCGGTGCTGGTGTTGAAGCTGGTGCACTGCCGTGACAAGGACTGGCATCTACTGGGCAAGTGCAGTTAGCTAGGCTTCTGGTGGAGGTGGCTGGACCAAAGCGGGTGGCTTTGCTTCTTGATAGTGCGGGTTCTCTCGAGAGGGGGAGTCCCTCGCACGACTGGTGGAAGCTTCCATTGCACTTGTCGTCACCATCCTCCCGCTTGGCTTGTCAATGAAAAGATGGAAGGTTTGTCTCCCCTTCCTGGCATGCCAATCTGTTGCCACCAGGACTGTTGTGGCCCTTAGCTGCTGCCGTTGCCGGAGTGTGCTCCCTTCACTGCCTGTCTGTCCTCTGCTCCTGGACCTGCAAAACAGGGGTTAGTGACCCAGGCCGGGGTTTCCGGTGGGGACACTCCGACGGTCATGTCAGTGATGATCCAAGGGAACAGATCCTCCTGGTCGGGCCCCTCTTGATGGACTCCGCACGAGTAGGAGTGAAAGATGTGAGTGAAGGAAAGAACGTTGCAGGGGGAGAATGATAGCAAGGACAGGGGGATTCCCTGTTGCTCCGCTTCTTCTTGTTTCCATTGTTTTCCCTCAGCTATGATTTTTGTGGTGCTGCTTTGCCTTCTTGGTCGAGCTTGCACTTATGTTGGTTGTCGTTGGTGTTACCACTCTCCCCTTTTTTGGAGGTGTCGACTATTCTTTATAGTTAAAAATTGGTCGTTTGGAGCTTGCCTCGGGATCCTCGCTGGGTTGGTAGGCACGTGCGGTAAGATTCTGTGCTGTAGATGGGATGCCTTTCCTGACAGTTGATAGGGGAAGCTTCCATTCATTTTGACATCCTCTCCTATCGCTCCATTTTGGGAAGCTTGCCATAGCCTCGATCCGAGGGTCGTCACCCTAGGTGTTCATGCTTTCTGGCTGGCCCATCCTCCTGGAAGTACGGTCAGGCAGGTAGTCATGGCAACATGGGAGGCGCCGCTCCATAGTCCTCGGGCGGCTTGTCGATGTCCTGGGATGGCAGGGTCTACTTTGGTTTGGGCGCTCCGAGCTCGTGTGGTCACCTTGGCGGAGGACGGACCCGGTGTAGAGGGTGTGCGCTCGGAGAGGCTCCATATCGGCGGGTGAGCGCTGAGCTTGACCTCGACCGCAGGGTTCTAGCCTCCGAGTGTCTCGCTCTAGAGGGCGGAGGATGGCTCCGGCCTAGGCATCCCGAGCTCGCGGGTGTGACCTGTCGGAGGATGGAGCTCGACCTGTTTCTTTGAAGGGGCTCAGCTCAGCTCAGCTCAGCGAGGTGGTCCGGGCTGGGGCGTTGCCTTGGCATCCATTATGGCGGTCTCCTTTAATATGGCGCCTGTCAGCTTCCCACATCAACGATCTCGCCACATCAATGATTAAAGCCCAAGAGGCATAAGGTTGATCAACATCCACGAGATATAAAGCCGATCAATGCCCAAGAGGTGTAAAGATTATCAATGCCCAAGAGGTATAAGGCTAATCAACGCACAAGAGGTGTAAAGATCATCAATGCTCAAGAGGTGTAAAGATGATCAATGCCCAAGAGGCATAAGGCTGATCAACGTCCATGAGGCATAAAGCCGATCAATTCCCAAGAGACGTAAAGATGGTCAATGCCCAAGAGATGTAAAGATGATCAATGCCCAAGAGGCATAAGGCTGATCAACGGCCAAGAGGCGTAAAGATGATCAATGCTCAAGAGGTGTAAGACTGATTAACGCCCAAGAGGCGTAAAGCCGATCAATGCCCAAGAGGCGTAAGGCTGATCAACTCTCAGGAGAAGCAAAGCTAATCAATGTTCAAATGACGTGAGGTTGTTCGACATCCAGAAAATAACCGATCAACTATGGATAACGCTTATTGCATGTGTTGATGTCTTAACAAATTAACCATTTACAACTATAATTGACTGGAAATGGTTAAGTCTGACTTCTATAAATACCAGTGAGTGTGACAGAGAAGGGGATCCTGATTTCGAAACATCTTTCACTCAATTTTTTTTCAGATCGCATCTGTTTAGTCTAGACACCATTGATGAGCTTGGGAGCAGAAGCACTTCAATGCACAAAGCCTCCAAGAAGATGAAGATTAATTAGCTCAACCTATTTTTATTTGATCTAGTTTAAGCCCAAGCATCATTGTAATTTGTTTGGACACAACAGATTGGCATGCCAGATATGGGGACTCAGTGAAAGAGTCTCAAGAATCTGAAAGAAAATATGGTGAAAGGTAAGAATCAGAATCTCCTTGTTGAAGACATTCCTCATCCTCCAAAGGAGAACGATCCCATTCTTGGAAAGAGGATGGAAGTTCTTCCTGCTATAAATTTCGATCAAGAAAGGTTAAATACTCTATTGGACAAGGTAGAAATACTCATTGCGGCAGTACAAAATCTCCAAGAAATCGCTATAAAGGAATCATCGTGACCTGCTGCATCAAGATGTAGTCGGCGACCTTCTCTTTAGGTAAGTAGACATCATAGTCCAAGAAGACATTCATCTTATCAACATTCTTCAGGTCAACAGTCTCGTTCAAAGCAACATCATCGATCTCATCATCATACCAAGAAACAAAACAAGGGGAAATGCCTGCGATCTCATTCAACATCCTTTGAGGAATCAACTCCTGATAGTGCTCAAGTTTTAAACTTGGCAAGGGCAAATGATTTTAGCAAGAAATTCAGAAAACTGGAGCTGCAGATTGCCAGAGTTGTTGAGCAGAGGAAAGCAGAGGATGCAACACCAAGCTGCGATATCTTATCCCCTTTTTCCAAGAAGATTATGGAGGAGAGAATTTCTCATAATTTCAAAATTCCATAAATTGAGCTGTATGATGGATCGTCTGATCCCTTGGATCATCTAGACAGCTTTAAAGCCCATATATTGATCCAAGGAGCATCAGACGCACTCCACTATCTTGCTTTCCCAGCAACTTTAAAGAAATCTGCGAGAATATGGTATTCAAGTCTCCAGCTGGATACCATTCATTCTTTCAGTCAGTTAGAGAAGTTGTTTGTCTCTATTTCAAGACAAGCAAAAAAATATCCAGAAACTCTAATAGCTTATTCTTCCTTCAACAATTAGAAGGAGTGATGGGGAAAAAAAAAGGGATGAAGATGATGATGCTAGCACGGATGATGCAAAGGTGGTTATATCTTGTTTTCTTTTTTTTTGGGTTTTATCTTTGGTTCCTGATTGCAAGCAAAGAGAACCTAGGGAATCTGAAAGCAAAGTGGTCTATGCTAGCAGATCAATCCCTAAGAAATGATAGACCAGGACCCCGAGATTAAGGAACCCTGCGATTAGGACTAGCTCGATACAATCAATACCTACCTAGGGGATAGGGATGCAAACCTTTCAACACACTGATGCTCTTGGTGCAGAGATTGCTCAACCTTGACGGATGCGACCTGGATGTCCGAGCTGTCGAACCCGCGGATAGGCTGGCTTTTGATCGGGTGGTCACACTGGCGAAGCAGACCTTCTCTAATGGTCGTGGCACCAAGGGGACCTGTAGGAAAACAAAGAGGATTAGTTTTTTTTTTTGTTCTTTTTCCTTTTAGATGATGGAAAGGTGGAAAGAAAAACAAAGGAAAGGGTTGAGGAGATGGGGTTCGGATGATGGTGTTGGTGGAGATAATTTGGGGCCTCGCACCCCGCGACGTCCAGGAAGGACGAAGGAATGTGGCCTCTCACCACGCGATGCCCTCAGGCGAAGGAATGTGGCCTCTCACCACGCGATGCCCTCAGACAAAGGAATGTGGCCTCTCACCATGCGACGCCCTCAGTCGAAGGAATGTGGCCTCTCACCATGCAACGTCCCGGAGGACGAAGGAAGCTCTCACTCAACCTAGCCTAGGAGACAAGTATTGAAGAAGAGGATGTAACACACAAGCTTTCTTTCATTAATCATCAATTCTCCTTTACAAGAGGGGTTTGGGTCCTTTAAATAGGCACCCAAGAGCACTTTGAAACTTAAACTACCCCATTACACTTGGTGCCCAAAATTTGGAGGAGAACTTCTTTCTTTGCTTGCTTGGTTTTGGTAGAAAACATGAAGTAAGGCTAGCTTGGAGGGATTTGTCCCACTTTGACTTTTCTTGGCTTAATTCAAGGCTGACCAAATGGGAATAATCCTAGGCGTGGCATGATTGGAGGCTTGGAGAGGGGGATTGGTCTTTGACCTTCCTTCCTTGCATGGCTTATTTTGGTAGAAGGCTTGGATTGAGGCTTGATGTCTTCACCATGCATTTCTTGCTTAACTTCTTTATGGAAGAAGGCTTGAGTGGAGGCATGCATCAAGAGATTTGAAACTTCTTTCTACTTGGAGAATGGAGGATGCCTTTCTTGCTTGACTTCTTTATGGAAGGAGTCTTGAGTGGAGACATGCATCAAGGGATTTGAATCATCTTTCCATGACCGCCCATCCTAGATTGGAAGAGAGCTTGAAGAGGGGAGGGGAAGGGGGCATGGATCATGTGAGTGGTCCCCTTTCTTGGGCTCTCAAAATAAACCACATGTCATCACCTCAGTGCTCCACGTAAACTAATAAGGTGGGCCCTGAGCTGACATGTCTCCTTGCCTTTGTTAGGCTTAAAAGAGACTTAACTTTTGAACCACTAAGGCTTCATGGGCTTAAACTCAGTCTGACTTATTACAAGACTCAGCTCGACCTGATGGGTCGAGGTACAGACTCCATTTAAGCAAATAAACTAGAGACTGACAGCCTTATTACAGGACTCCATAAACATAGAACCCTAATTAGAGATCCCTCAAAGTTTGAAGGGCTCAAGTCAAACCCTGATGCCCACATCAAAGAGAGTCTTTGAGAGACTACATAACAAGTTTTAATTCTGCTACATTAGAGATTCCAGATCTCAATGAATACATGGCGATGTCAGCTATGAAAAAGGGATTGCGAGCCTCTATGTTCACATTCTCTTTAGATAAAAAGTTTCGACCAATTATTCTGAACTACTGGCCCATGCCCAAAAGTATGCTTAGGTCGAAGAACAAGCCTTGAGCCGGCAATAGGTAGAAAGAAAATCGGTGCCGAGTAAAAAGAATTCCAAGAAAGATGACTTCGGATCCCTTGGAGTCCGATCAATTCTACGGCAAGGTTAGAGGCTGAATAACTTGGTCGGCAGGAACTATGTCAGTAGATTTGACACTTATAGTCCCCTAACTCTCCCGAGAGAGAAAATTCTGATGGAAATTGAGAAAGAAATTTTTTTTCAAAGGCCAAGGCCAATTAGAGCTCCACCTGTTGTGCGCAACAAAGCCAAATACTATCGATTTCATCATAATCATGGACAGACTATGAAAAAGTGTATCCAGCTGAAAGATGAGATCGAAGATCTAATCAAACGAGGTTATCTGGGTAGATATGTCCATAACCAAAATCAAAACCGACCAATTGAAGTAGTAGTATCAAGGCCAACGGCCACAAGAATGATCATTGATGGGACGGAGCTCCCAAATCAACAATTCACTGATGGTTCGGTCGAAATGATTCACCAAGCATATTACGAAGATGATCAGAGCATCAAGAGGCTTCGAAGAAGCATTAGCTTTTCTGATGATGATTTACAAGGCATCCAAATGCCACATAATGATCCTGTAGTGATTTTCTCAATAATCGCGAACTATGATGTACATAGATTCTGGTTGATAATTAAAGTTCTACCGAGGTCTTACTTTATGATGCTTTTGTCAAGATAAAATTACGAACTAATAATCTATGAAGAATTCATACGCCATTAACTAGATTTGGTGGAAATTTCATAGGAGTAGAAGGAGAAATTACACTTACCGTAACTCTCGGAACAATGCCGAAGCAAAGGACCTTTCCTCTTATTTTTATGGTTGTTCAAATTTCTTATGCGTATAATGCAATTTTGGGAAGACTTGCTCTAAATAAGTTCTAAGCCATCATGTCGACATATCATTTACTGATGAAATTTCCAACCTAAAATGGGATTGGAGATATAAGAGGAAATCAACAGATGGCTCGTCAATGTTTGACAATTCAAAATCAATAATCAATCAACAACTCAGTTTCTGAATAAATGGATCTGCGTGATCCAACCAAAGGGTTAAGCATGTCAATAGAAAGAACTATTCTTGCTCCTTTGATAAAATATGATCGTACCAAAACTGTTCAGATTGGAAGTTCAATTAATGAAGATCAAAGGAAGAAGTTGATTGACTTTCTACAAAAAAATACTGACATATTTGCATGGAAGGTTGCTGATGTCGGGGACTCCTCCTGAAGTGATTATGTATGAACTCAAGGTTGATCCACTTAGTCGGCCTGTTCGACAGAAGAAGCGAAATTTTGTCCCAGAAAAATAAAAGGTTATCAATGAAGAAGTTACCAAATTGCTTGTTGCTAGATTTATCAGAGAAGTTCATTACCCTGACTGGCTTGCCAATGTAGTAATGGTAAGGAAAGCAAATGGAAAATGAAGAATATGTATAGATTATACTGATCTTAACAAGGCATGTCCAAAAGATATTTTTTCTTTGCCTAAAATTGATTAACTCGTTGATGCAACGGCTGGACATAAATTCTTGAGTTTTATGGATGTTTTCTTTGAATATAATCAGATACGAATGAGTCTAGAAGATGAAGAGAAGACATCTTTCATCACAGATCGAGGGATATATTGCTACAAAGTAATGCCATTTGGTCTTAAAAATGTCGGAGCTACTTATCAGAGGTTAGTAAACAAGATCTTTAAAGATCAAATTGGAAAGACTATGGAAGTATATGTAGATGATATGATCATCAAGAGTAATCAGTATGATGATCATATTAAAGATTTTCAAATAGCCTTTGATATTCTATGGCAAAATCACATGAAGCTAAATCCGACCAAATGTGTTTTTGGTGTAACTTCTAGGAAATTCTTAGACTTCATGGTTACGAAGCGAAGGATTGAAGCTAATCCAGAAAAAATT
This sequence comes from Areca catechu, assembly GCA_021397845.1. Taxonomy (NCBI): domain Eukaryota; kingdom Viridiplantae; phylum Streptophyta; class Magnoliopsida; order Arecales; family Arecaceae; genus Areca; species Areca catechu. The sequence continues at coordinate 106,120,492 of CM038043.1, forward strand.
CAAGCCAAATTGGACATGAGCCATCCAGCTAATAAGAAAGAAATTCAATAGTTAACTGGACGAATCACTTCATTAAGCTTATTTATTTCTCTTTCGGCTAAGAAATGTTTGCCTTTCTTCAAAGCTTTATGACAGACCAAGGACTTTAATTGGTCGGATGATTGTCGGTTAGCATTTGAAGAACTTAAGAAGTATTTGACAAATCCGATCATACTGTCTAAACCCCAAGAAGGAGAAGATCTGTATCTTTATCTGGTTGCATCTAGTGAAGCAATCAGTTCTATGTTCGTGAGAAAGGTATCTGATGAATCACATAAGCCCATTTATCACAGCAGCAAAGTCTTTCATGATGTAGAGACAAGGTACCCAAAACTTCAGAAGATTATTTATACCTTGGTAATATCGGTCAAACACCTTAGGCCATATTTTCAATCCCATCATATTACTGTATTGACCGATCAACCTCTTAGGACTATTCTACAATGTCCTGATACTTTTGGTCGGATGTCGAAATGGGTAGTCAAATTAAGTGAATATGATATTACTTATCAGTCTCAATCTATAATGAATGCTCAAGTACTGGCTGATTTCATAGCTGAATGTACTTGGAGTGATAATAAAAAGAAAATCCAGCCATCTAATGGAATGGAAAAGATCAATGCACCCTGGATATTACATGTAGATAGAGCTTTAAATTCTTCTGGTTGTGGGGCTGGATTGATCTTATCCAGTCCAAATGGAGATATCACATAATATGCACTCCGATTCTCTTTCAAAGTCTCTAATAATCAAGCCGAATATGAAGCCCTCCGAGCTAGTTTGAGAATTGCAAAGGAATTAAATGTCCGAAGGTTAAAGATATTATCTGATTCATAATTAGTCATCAACCAAGTCAAAGGAGATTTTGAGGTTCACGATGCCACTTTAGCTTTGTATTTGAAGAAAGTTCAAGAGCTTGGAGCTTTATTTAATTCTTGGGACATCAGTCATGTCCCTAGAACTGAGAATTTTTTAGCCTATTCATTATCCAGATTGGCTACCTCTACTCCTTATCTAATGGGTCGGACTTTTGTGGAACACATGGAGACCCTAAGTATTTCAACAAGTGAAAAAGAAAAGGTTCTTCAAATAGAGCCAGAATTAGATTGGATGAGTTCGATAATTAAATAGTTGACTGAAGCGATATTGCCTAAAAATAATGTAGAAGCTAAACAACTCCGAAAGATTGCTTCTCAATATGTTATCTTAGATGGCCTGTTATATAAAAAATTATTTTCCCAGTTGCTATTAATGTGTTTATCTCCTTTAGATGCTGATTATGCTCTTAGAGAAGTGCATGAAGGAATATGCAGTGATCATTTGGGAGGAAGGTCATTGGCTTATAAAATCATAAGGCAAGGATATTATTGGCCAACTATACAGAAGGATGCTATGGATTTTGTAAAAAGATGTGATTCCTATCAAAGGTATGCAAATATACAAAGGCATCCTGCCAGTCATCTAACAAAGTTAATGGCTCCTTGGCCATTTGCTAAGTGGGGAATGGATATACTTGGTCCATTTTCGTCAGCTTCTAGGTAATGAAAATTTCTGATTGTTGCCATTGATTATTTTACCAAATGGGTATAAGTCGAGCCTTTAGATCTAATTACTGAAGCAAAAGTTGAAATGTTCATCAGAAACTTTATCAATATAGGTTCGGAATCCCTCATGCTATCATTACTGATAACGGAAGGCAGTTTGATAATCAGAAATTTAGAGATTTCTATGCTCAATATAACATTCTTCATAAATTGACATCCGTTGGACATCCGCAAGATAATGGGGAAGCTGAGGTAACTAATTGGATAATTCTTCATGGGTTGAAGACCCAATTGAATGAAGTCAAAGGATCTTGGATTGATGAACTTTATTCTATTTTATGGGCTTATCGAACGACCCCGATCTATAGCGGGAGAATCTCTGTTCAACCTTGCTTATGGGAGTGAAGCTATGTTACCTATAGACATTGTTCTTCGCTCTAGAAGAACTGGCTGCTTTGAAGCATTAAATAATGTTGAACAAAGGAGAATTGACCTGGATCTGCTTGAAAATTCCAGATTGCAGGCACAATTAAAAATGGTAGCGTATAAAGAGTGGTGTGATATTATAATTCAAGAGTCAAAGCTCGAATCTTCCGAATTGGTGACCTTGTTCTACACCGAACAACAATATCCCGACCAACTAAACAGGGCAAACATGCCACAAATTGGGAAGGCCCTTATCGTATTACTGAAGTTGTGCTAACCAGGACCTATTGACTTTGGTGCGGGCACCAGACTCAGAAGAAGACTTCAGAGCTCCATTTGGATCTCTGATTGACATTGCCCGAGAAATTAGGGTTTGTAATAAAGGTTGACCTGGTCAACCAGTTTATTTATTTTATTTATTTCTTGAGTCACCATTTAAATTTTGTTGAGTCATGTTGACTCGGTGCAAGTCCCGATGTGGTTTCAATTTGGTCCAAAATGGTGCCACATTTGTCTTCCAAACAAATCAAGGTTCAAGCAAGTGGAGGCCACACTCCAAGCCACACGTCCAGCCACACTCCGAGCACACGCCAGAGTCCAGGAGGCGCCACAAAGGCATCCCAGTGTCATGGTCCCCACATCCAAAGAAGAAAAAAATCAAATTGGAAGCTAATTTAAAGGAGGCGCCCATACCTGCCAATTTTGTCTAAGCAAAGAAGGAAAAAGACTTCTCTTGGAGAAAAAATCAAAGAAGGACATCCAATTGAAGTTCAAATCAAAATCAAAGAGCTTAACCTGGAGTGGAAGAAAAGAAGAAATGCCATAAGAAGAAGAGGACTCCAAATCCAAATCCAACTCCAAAGGAGGCGCCATAAAAATTCCAAAAAAAATTCCTTTATGGCCGTCCCAAATTTTTTTGAACTCTTGGTCGGCCAAGAGAGGAGATTTTCTACCTAATCTAGAGGTTGGAGGAGTTTAGTCCCACATGGGAATTTGTACAAGCTTGGAGAAAATTTTAGGTCTATATAATAGACCCCTCTTTGTAACTTTAAGAAATCAATGAAGAAAAATTATTTTTGCTATTCTCTTGTGTTGAGTGACCTAGGTTTCTCTTCTTCCGCACTATTCTAAGTGTTGAGCTCCGTGAGGGGGTAATCCGGGTTCCATTGGAGCCTTGAGGAGGTGAGAGATCTCCATCTTTATCCAAAACCCTAGGTTAGCCACTTGAAATTCCAAAACCCTAGCCGCCCTTCATTATTTTCAATCCATCAAACCCTAGCTCCATCCATCTCCCACGGCCTCTCTCTCTCTACAAGTCCAGGCCGTCCACCTTCATCCAGATCCAGTCCGGCTACTTCAGATCCAGAGCAAGTTCCAAGGAAAATCACATCAACATCCAGGAGAATCCAGTTTTCAGCAATTTCAATCTTCAAGTTCATCAACCTGGTAAATCTTTCCCTTGACTCTCTGATTCCATCAATTGTTTTTCTTCTCTTCCAGATCTTGAGTTCAGGAGAAGCCAACCCGCCAAAGGACCAGTATTGGAGGATCCATTACGAAGATATCTGAATCCGAGGATCCAACAATCTGCTCGGGAGAGTTCTTCCACCAAAATCTGTGAAGATCATTGTCTGGTTAGATAAACCATCTCTTCTCTTTATTTCTGTTCTGTTGAAAGTTCGGAGCGAAACCCTAGGTCTGGGAGTTTCTCAACCCCCAGCGATCCGTTGCTTCTGAACTACTCTGATAATTTAGTTTCCTTAAAATTGTGCTTTCAATTATCATATTAGTATCCTTCAATGTTAGGTTAACTTTTCTTTGATTTGAAGCCAACTTCTACAAACATATAAAAACAACAAAAAAATTAGTTAATCTTAATTTACTTCCGCATCGCATCCCTTTATTTGTTCTGCATCATTTTTGGTATCAGAGCCCAGTCTAGGGTTTCTGATTTGCTTGCTTGCTTGTGTTGATTGTTCTCTTTTTATTTTGCCTGCTCGAAGTAGACTCCCCAGGACATCCGGTCCTAGGAACTAAGCGAGGCGCAAGCCTCCTCCTCCCATTCCACGGGGTGTTCCTAGGGCGTGTAGGGGATCCATTGGGTTATAACTTCGTAGCAGGGATTATAAACGGGGAAGACAATCTAGTTGCAGCCCGTAATTGCCCTGTTATCTGAATTATTTCTCCCTGCATAAAACTCCAAATTGCATGATTTTTGCTTCGTTGAAACCAGTTTAATTGAACCTATTTTCCATAATTTTTCTGCGATTTATTGGTTTCGGTAAAAACTCTGAGAATTAAAATACAGCAACTCTGTTTTTTGTGTTCTGCAATTCAATTCTTTTTTTTGGAGTGATCATCTCATAATTTACTTAAGGGCAATTGAGCATCTAAGATAAGGGGAGGAGTTGATTACCTCTCCTTAGCCCAAAACCACCATCCAATCATTCGAACCTAGACCTAATTTAAAATCAGTTAGACCTAATTTGCCCTAGTGGGCTAGGGACACCAATTGGTCGGGTCTAGGCTAGTGTTGAGTCAGTTTGCCGAGTTATTCTGTGTGTGCTTAGCACTCAGTGTCTAGAACGGTGGTTCAGGGATCCATTCCCGAAGGGCTTGTGTGCTGGTCCGCCTACCTGGCCAATCACTGATTGGTGTCTAGGATTAGCAATCAGGGACCTAACACTCCCCTTACACCTGCCTGGCTGAGTCCTGAGTTACTACAGGCTAGCTTGCCACTCTGATTGGGCATCTAGTTTGGACTCTAGGTCTAGTGATCCAGTAGTCGATTTAGTCTAGTCTCATTTTGTGTGCTTGCTTGAATCATCATGTCTACCAGAAACGGAGTGCCATATCAACCTGGTCAAACCCAACCTGATTTAGAGGCCATGATCAGAACTCTTACTGAAAGTATGGCTAAAATGAATCAGGATATGACAAACACTGTGGCCCAGTTTAGCGTACAAATTCATGAGGATCTTACCCAACTTAGGGACCGAGTCCAAGTACTTGAAGAACCTAGACATCGGAATTGGACTCCTGACCCCGATTTTAATGTGCCTCAACCTCACCCACATCAGGAGCCTAGAAGGCCTTTATATAGAGATCCTGAACCTAATCATAGGAGGCCTGACCCAGAGCCTGAAGATAGAGATGATAGGTTCATCAGGAACATCAAATTAGATGCACCCACTTTTGATGGTAGTCTGAACCCTAAGGTGTATTCTGATTGGGAGGGTGAGATGGATCAATACTTTGAGTGGTATGCTATGTCTGAGGAGAGGAAATACAAGTTTGCCAAGATGAAATTAGTGCGTCAAGCTAGGTTATACTGGGGGAACATTGAGCTAACCACTAGGAGACGGAATGTTGAGCCCATAACCACTTGGCAGGGTATGAAAGAAAAACTGAGAGATAAATACCTACCCATTTCATACCAGCAAAACCTGTTAGACCAATGGCAAAACCTGAAACAAGGAAACCGATCTGTCTCAGACTACATAGCTACTTTTGATGAATACCTAATGAGATGTGATGTGAGTGAAGTCCACGAAGTCACTTTGTCTAGATTTAGGGCTGGACTGAGGGAAGATATCAAGAGAGAACTATTTCTGAGAGAGGTTACTGATCTAGACCAAGCCTACCAGATTGCACTGAACACTGAGAAATTTCAGAGAGGACCTATACCTTCTAGGGTTAGTGCCCCAATCCCAAGGAATGGACCTAGCCAAGTTATCCCTAGTAAACCTTTTCAGGGTACTTCTACCCCTAGGCCCATGGACAAATGTAAGGCACCTGACACCCAGAGAACCCCTAGTTCAAATATCACCTGTTTTAAGTGTCAGAAACCAGGTCACATTTCCAGTCAATGTACTGCCATAGCCTGTTTCAAGTGTCATAAGGTAGGTCATGTTGCTAGCCAGTGCCCACGAAGATCCCTTTACATAGAAGAGGGAGAGAATGATAATTCCGAGCCCAGTGAGGAATTTGAAGAAGAAGTTTATGAGGCCGGAATGAATTTGGTTGAGGAGTATGAAGGAGAGGAGGAACCCAATGAATCTGACCAATTAGGAGTTGTAAGATGCATCCTATCCCAGAATCTAGTTCAAGAGGATTGGCGTAGGACTAACATCCTACAGACTTTTCTTAAATTAGGGGATAAGGTATGTAAGATCATCATAGATAGTGGGAGCTGTGTAAATGCTATCTCTACTAGCACTGTCAAGATGTTAGGCTTAATCCCAGTTCCCCATCCCAACCCCTATAAGGTTTCTTGGGTAGATTCTACCTCCATACCCATCCAGTCTAGATGTCAAGTCCAAATCCAAATGCAATCTTATCACGAAAAGATTTGGTGCGATGTTTTACCCATGGGGGTGAGCAGTATAATTCTCGGAAGACCTTGGTTGTATGATCATGATGCCACCCTCTTAGGAAAATCCAATACCTGTGTCTTTAGTTTCAATGGGAAGAAGATTACGATCCATTCCGTTCCCCCTAAGGACAAGGTAACTAAAGGAGCCGGTAAGGTTAAGGAGATGAAAACTGGAGTGAACCTAATCAGTGCTAAGGATCTAGAACAAGAAATTCATAGTGGTTCACCCATCTGGATGTTGACTGCTAAGGAACTTAGAACTTCGGAACCCTCAGAGCCTCCTCAAGAAGTTAAACCTGTGTTAAAAGAATTTGAGGATGTCTTTCCCGAGGATTTGCCAGACCACCTTCCACCTCTTAGGGATATCCAGCATGCCATAGATCTAATCCCAGGAGCGACTTTGCCCAACTTGCCCCATTACAGGATGAATCCATCTGAGCATGAAGAACTGCAAAAGCAGGTTGGAGAATTATTGAGGAAGGGGTTTATTAGAGAAAGTCTTAGCCCTTGTGCAGTCCCAGCCTTACTGACCCCAAAGAAAGATGGCACGTGGAGGATGTGTGTTGACAGTCGTGCCATCAATAAAATTACAATCAAATATAGGTTTCCCATCCTTAGACTAGATGACATGCTTGATATGATGGCTGGTGCAATGGTTTTTTCTAAGATTGATCTCAAAAGCGGCTATCATCAGGTTAGGATTAGACCCGGGGATGAATGGAAAACTGCTTTCAAAACTAAGGATGGTCTTTATGAATGGGTTGTTATGCCTTTTGGGTTGTCCAATGTCCCTAGTACTTTCATGAGAATTATGACCCAGGTACTTAGAGCTTTCATAGGAAAATTTGTGGTGGTCTATTTTGATGACATCCTGATCTATAGTAAGACCCCAGCAGATCACCTAGGCCACCTTAGAGCAGTCTGCCAAGTTTTGAGGAATGAGAGACTTTACGGTAATCTTAAGAAGTGTGAATTCATGACTAGTAGAGTTATCTTTCTTGGTTTTGTAGTAACCCCTGACGGCGTGGCGGCCGATCCTGAGAAGATTAGGTCCATAGTAGACTGGCCAGAGCCAACCAATGTGCATGAAGTTAGAAGTTTCCACGGCTTGGCTACCTTCTATAGGCGATTCATCAAGGGGTTTAGTACTTTAGCTGCTCCTATCACTGATTGTATTAGGAAGGGAGAATTTCATTGGACTAAGTCAGCCCATAAAGCCTTCCTAGATCTTAAGGATAAAATGACCCAGGCACCCATTCTGAGATTACCCGATTTTTCTAAAGTATTTGAGGTTGCCTGTGATGCTTCAGGTGTAGGAATAGGTGGAGTCCTAAGCCAAGAGAATCATCCCATAGCATTCTTTAGTGAAAAACTTAATGATGCTAAGCTTAGGTATTCTACCTATGATAAGGAATTTTATGCGGTGGTGCAAGCTTTGCGTTACTGGAGACATTATTTGCTACCGCAGGAATTTGTACTATTTTCGGACCATGAGGCTCTTAGATTTCTGAACTCCCAAAAGAAGCTTAACCCTAGGCATGCTAAGTGGGTAGAATATATCCAGTCCTATACTTTTGTCCTGAAACATAAGGCTGGAGTTGAGAATAAGGTAGCTGATGCCCTTAGTCGCCGATCTCTGTTATTAACTTCTGTTAGAACTGAGGTCATAGGGTTTGAGCAAATCAAAGAGGAATATGAGTCTTGTCCGGATTTCACAACTGTGTATCAGGATCTAGTTCAAGGACCATCTAGTAATCACCAGGATTATACCCTTGTAGATGGTTTTTTGTTCTTCAAAAATAGGCTTTGCATCCCTAGAACTTCTCTTAGGGAATTTTTGATTTGGGAAATCCATGCTGGAGGTTTAGCCGGCCATTTTGGAAAAGACAAGACCATTCTAGCTATTGAAGACCACTTTTTCTGGCCTAGCTTGAAAAGGGATGTAGCTAATATTGTAGCTAGATGTCGAACCTGCGCTGTTGCCAAACAGCGAAAACAAAACACTGGCCTTTATACCCCACTCCCTGTCCCAGATCGTCCTTGGCAAGATGTGAGTATGGATTTTGTGTTAGGTTTACCTAAGACCCAGAGGAGACATGATTCTATCTGTGTCGTAGTCGACCGATTCTCTAAAATGGCCCACTTCTTGCCTTGTTCCCAAACCTTTGATGCGTCTAAGGTAGCCACACTTTTCTTCAATGAGATAGTTAGACTCCATGGCCTACCTAAGACAATCGTTTCAGATAGGGATGTCCGGTTCACCAGTTACTTTTGGAAGACCCTTTGGCATAAGTTAGGGACAAAACTTAAGTTTTCAACTGCCTATCATCCCCAAACTGATGGCCAAACTGAAGTAGTGAACCGTAGCCTAGGAAATCTGCTGAGATGTCTTGTTGGTGAAAACACCAGAAATTGGGATTTATACCTACCAAGGGCAGAATTTGCGTACAATGACTCGGTCAATAGGTCTACGGGTAAGAGTCCATTTGAAATTGTACATGGGTACAAACCTCACACACCTCTTGACCTAGTCCCTTTACCTGTCCACACTCGAGTCTCCGAATCTGCTGAGAATTTTGCACAGCATGTAAAAGACTTGCATAAAGAAATTCATGCCAAAATAAATTTATGTAATGAAACTTATAAGAAGTTGGCTGATACTCAAAGGCGAGTCAAATCTTTTGTTGAGGGAGACTATGTGATGATTAGGTTAAGGCCTGAACGGTTTCCTCCTGAAACCGTTAGAAAGTTACATGCTAGGGGAGCTGGACCATTTAGAGTGGTAAAGAGAGTAGGATCCAATGCCTATGTGCTCGAGTTGCCTCCAGAACTAGGCATTAGCTCTACTTTCAACATTACAGACTTAGTAGAGTACAGGGAGCCAGCTGTGATTCCTAGTGAGCCTTTTGAGCCTAACCCTATCATTGAGAGTGATCACGACCCTGTGTGTCCACCAACAAACTGGCCTGTGAGGAAAGAGCAGATTGAAAAGATCCTGGATGATCAGGTTATCTCTACTCGTAATCGAGGATACCAAAGGTACCTGGTCCGCTGGCAAGGAAGGCCAGATTCTGATGACTCTTGGATCTCCCGAGAAGAATTACAAGAATTGGACCCAGACCTCTTGGAGAGATACCAGAGCCAACTTGAGCCTTACTCGATAGGGTCGAGTTCCTCCCACCCTGGGAGAATTGGTGCGGGCACCAGACTCAGAAGAAGACTTCAGAGCTCCATTTGGATCTCTGATTGACATTGCCCGAGAAATTAGGGTTTGTAATAAAGGTTGACCTGGTCAACCAGTTTATTTATTTTTATTTATTTCTTGAGTCACCATTTAAATTTTGTTGAGTCATGTTGACTCGGTGCAAGTCCCGATGTGGTTTCAATTTGGTCCAAAATGGTGCCACATTTGTCTTCCAATCAAATCAAGGTTCAAGCAAGTGGAGGCCACACTCCAAGCCACACGTCCAGCCACACTCCGAGCACACGCCAGAGTCCAGGAGGCGCCACAAAGGCATCCCAGTGTCATGGTCCCCACATCCAAAGAAGAAAAAATCAAATTGGAAGCTAATTTAAAGGAGGCGCCCATACCTGCCAATTTTGTCTAAGCAAAGAAGGAAAAAGACTTCTCTTGGAGAAAAAATCAAAGAAGGACATCCAATTGAAGTTCAAATCAAAATCAAAGAGCTTAACCTGGAGTGGAAGAAAAGAAGAAATGCCATAAGAAGAAGAGGACTCCAAATCCAAATCCAACTCCAAAGGAGGCGCCATAAAAATTCCAAAAAAAATTCCTTTATGGCCGTCCCAAATTTTTTTGAACTCTTGGTCGGCCAAGAGAGGAGATTTTCTACCTAATCTAGAGGTTGGAGGAGTTTAGTCCCACATGGGAATTTGTACAAGCTTGGAGAAAATTTTAGGTCTATATAATAGACCCCTCTTTGTAACTTTAAGAAATCAATGAAGAAAAATTATTTTTGCTATTCTCTTGTGTTGAGTGACCTAGGTTTCTCTTCTTCCGCACTATTCTAAGTGTTGAGCTCCGTGAGGGGGTAATCCGGGTTCCATTGGAGCCTTGAGGAGGTGAGAGATCTCCATCTTTATCCAAAACCCTAGGTTAGCCACTTGAAATTCCAAAACCCTAGCCGCCCTTCATTATTTTCAATCCATCAAACCCTAGCTCCATCCATCTCCCATGGCCTCTCTCTCTCTACAAGTCCAGGCCGTCCACCTTCATCCAGATCCAGTCCGGCTACTTCAGATCCAGAGCAAGTTCCAAGGAAAATCACATCAACATCCAGGAGAATCCAGTTTTCAGCAATTTCAATCTTCAAGTTCATCAACCTGGTAAATCTTTCCCTTGACTCTCTGATTCCATCAATTGTTTTTCTTCTCTTCCAGATCTTGAGTTCAGGAGAAGCCAACCCGCCAAAGGACCAGTATTGGAGGATCCATTACGAAGATATCTGAATCCGAGGATCCAACAATCTGCTCGGGAGAGTTCTTCCACCAAAATCTGTGAAGATCATTGTCTGGTTAGATAAACCATCTCTTCTCTTTATTTCTGTTCTGTTGAAAGTTCGGAGCGAAACCCTAGGTCTGGGAGTTTCTCAACCCCCAGCGATCCGTTGCTTCTGAACTACTCTGATAATTTAGTTTCCTTAAAATTGTGCTTTCAATTATCATATTAGTATCCTTCAATGTTAGGTTAACTTTTCTTTGATTTGAAGCCAACTTCTACAAACATATAAAAACAACAAAAAAATTAGTTAATCTTAATTTACTTCCGCATCGCATCCCTTTATTTGTTCTGCATCAGACTTGAATGTCTGGATGTGGTGGGGACACTAGAGGAACCAGAATAAGACAGAGGCTTTTCAACCCTCTGTGAATTGATTAATAATTTATGAGTCCATCTGTAATAAGGGCTTAGCCCATCTGAGTCCATTTAGTTGTTATTTGAGTCTTTTGAGTTTCAGTTCTGTACTAGTCAGCTCATGTTGAGCTAGTTCAGTCTAGTGTTAGTTAGCTCATGTCGAGCTAATTTTATTTTTTTGAGTCCTGTTCAACCATATTGAAGACTCAAGGCCACATCATACAAGTGAAGACCAAGTCCAACTAGATTGAAGTCATGGAAGTATAGCCCAAGTCCAACCCAGCTTGAAGATTTGAAGAACCCAGGAGGAAAATTCAGAAAACCCTGATTCCTTGTAGATGCCCTCCAGATGCCCAGATTCCCTTCTAGATGCCAAAATATATTCATATACCAAGGCATCCATGATTTTAGAGGTCCATATACATCCTAGCCCAAAGAAATCAAGCCCAGGCACCAAGCCCAAGCCCCTAAGAAGCAAGATACTATGGAATATTCCTGCTACCTGGCTACCAGGCCATCCCAGCTTCCAGAGGCCCAAACCCATGCACCCGAGCCCCTTTGGGCCAGCCTCTTGCTGCTCCTAGAAGCCCAACACGCCACCCTAGGCATCCTTGGAGTGTTGGCCAAGTCAAGAGAGTTTTTAGGGATTTTTCTACCTAATGTTTCCTTATTTTCTAGCTAGGGTTTGAGAGGGAAAAGGATTCTTTGGTAAAGACTTATGTGCCCTTACTTGGAGCCCAAGGTTAAGGGTCTAATTAAGGGACCCTAGTCTCTTGTACGAAGGGAGATTTTGATATATGAAATAAACCTTGAGTTCTTCTATTGCTTTGTGTGATTACCCAACTGTGTGCATAAAGGGGTTTGAGAGTTCTTCTTCCCGGTGTTTGCAATCATCTTCCTGACGCCAACCATCCTTCGAGCCACTCCAAAACATTCTTCCCTTTGCTATTTTAATTTATTTTCTTGATCTCCTTTGAGTTTTCTAACCCATGACAGGTCGTTTGCAGGTCCCCAAGTTCCTACGAATCCAACGACTCCAGCCAAGCCTCAATTGGACCTCCGAGCAAAAAGCCAGGTATCCTCGGGTCATTGGCTCGGTTTTCCAGGCTGCATCCATCGATGAATGAGAGATCCCTTCATTGCGATCTTCACCGGGCATTTCAGACATTGTCAGGTATACCCCCTCTACCTCCAGTCTTTATATTGTAGGAGAACTTGCCCTAACCGAGGCTTCTCAGCCCCGGCGATCATTCTTTAATACTTTTCTAGGTTCTAATCTGCATGCTTGGCTTCAAAAATTCATACAAAATTTCCTACAATAATTTTGATTTGAAATTCGGGAATCAATCACCTATCCCCACATATAAAACATATAAAAAGAAATGCATGCATATTAGTCCCGCATCATTTGGTATCAGAGCTTAGATTAGGGCTTATTTTCTGTAATTTTTTAGTCCGTATATACTCTGTTATTTAAATTATTTCTCCCTGTCCAAAACTCTAAGAATTCTAAAATTTTTTTTTCTGGATTCACAATAATTCATATTAAGTTTTAGAATTTTTTGAGATTTTATTATGTCCTATGAATTTTCTTCAAGCCGAAATACAGCCTGCAAATTTTTGGCTCTATTTTTTTCAACAAGACAAGTTTGGAAGTTTTAGGGTTTTGTTTAGCATTTTTTGCATATCTTTTAATTTTAGTATATTTCCTACATATTAGGCCATAATTTGCAAATTTTCTTCTATTTAAGAAAATACCAAAAAAAAGAAAATTACATATTTTCCAAAAATACCAAAAACATCTAAACCCTAATTTGTATCCTCATCTGCCTGCAATCATTGCATAATTTACTTTTAGGGCACTCTTGCTATATCAGATAAGGGGAGGAGTTGATAACCTATCCTTAGCCCAAAACCACATCCCCTGCATTCGGTCCCAAGCCTTAACCTAAAATTAACTAGACTTAATTTGGCTAGGGACACCAACTAGTCGGGTCCGGTCTAGTGTTGATCACAGTGTCAAGTTAACCTGTGTGTGCCTTGTGCTCAGTGTCTAGAATGGTGGTTTAGGGATTCAATACCGAAGGGCTTGTGTGCTGGTCTGCCTACCTGGCCATCTTTGATTGGTGTATAGGATTGGTAATCAGGGACCTGACACTCCCCTTACACCTGCCTGGCTGAATACATGATTACTATAGGCTAGTTTGCCACCCTGATTGAGCATCTAGTTTGGACTCTAGGTCTAGTCAGCTGTAGTCGGTCTGATCGAGTCTTGCATGAGCACTAGATCAAGGGTTTCATATCACCCACCTCCTTCACAAATGTCTGAACCCATGGAAAATTTGCAAGCCCAAATAAAAGCACTCACAGAGTAACTAACCCAATCCATGGCCCAGTTAACTACCCAGTTAACTCAGTCTGGTATTTAAACCAACAATAGAATTGACCATCTTTTCAATAGGTTTGACCAGTTCGAAGGTCTTGTAGGGACCATAGCAAGAACCCATGGGTCACAGTCTGAGCCAGATCCTGTGTCCCCTCAACCTAGGAGAACCCCAAACCCTGATCTATACCATGAGGTTGAACCTAGGAGAGCCCCTCATCCTGACCCGTACAACAATCATCAACCTAGGAGGACCCCAAACCCTGATCCATACCTTGAGGCTGAACCTAGAAGAGGCCATCGTCCTGACCCAATCCCTAAGGTTAGTCCTAGAAGACCCAATCATGATTTTGTAGACTAGGAAGATAGATTTTATTTACCCACATCCTCTAAGCCTAGTATACCCACAACCTATAGATCTTATGACTCCAAATCCTATGAACCTAGAACCTATGAAACCAGAACCTGTGAACCTAGATCCTATGACTCTATATCCCATGATCATAGATCCTATGCACCCACACCCTATAAGCCTAGTAGACCCAACACCCAATATTCTGACCCATATAGGGAGTCCAACCCTAGGAGAACCCAATATTCTAATCCATATAGGGAGTCCAACCCTAGGAGAACCCAATATCCTGACCCATATAGGGAGTCCAACCCTAGGAGGACCCCATACCATGATCCATCCTTAGAACCTGACCATAGAGCTGACCCAAAATCCTATGAACCCAGATCCTATAATCCCATGACCCCAGATCATATAATCCCATGACCCATAGATCTGCACCCTTGTCCTATGAGCCCAGAGAACCCATAACCCCTAAGTATCAGTCTAGTACAAGTCAGGTTTCCCTTAGTCAACTTGAACCCCATAAGATTAGCACCCCTAAATATGAGCCCAGTAGTGAGCAACTACCCCTTAGGCAACCTGAACCTACTAGGATTAGTGTCCATAATCAGAAACCAGGACCTAGCCAATTTTCCCCTAGCCGACCTTCTCCAACCATTCCTGAGATTGACAAGGCTTATATTAATGCGGAAGTTTATGAAGATGATGCAAACTTAGTGGATGAGTATGAGGGAGAAGAGGAGACACCTTTAGATGACCCAATAGATATCCAGGTAGAAGCCAACCTAGAGGTAGTTGACCTTGACCACATCCAACCTAAACCTATAGTGGAAGAACAAATAGAGGAAGAGAACCTAGGTACTGCTACTAGAGCCTTACATAAGGAAACCATAGAGAAGAGCCAAATTATAGAGTCTAGTCCTAAAATACAAGAACCAGAAGAATTTGTTAAGGACTTGATCTCTTTGAATCAGTACCCTCAGGATGAGCCTCCTCCTATAGTTCCCATTAAGGACCTCTTTCCAGAGATTAGTAACCCATCCTTCCATTATGCAAACCCCATAGATATACCGCAACCTCGTAAGGTTTGCCTCATTAGTCTAGGATTAGTCCCTGACATGCCTTCTTATATCGAACTTTATCCAACTAACCTTGAACCTTTTTCCCTACCCTACCAAACTACTTCTGAACCCACTTCCTATTTTCTGCCCTTTCCTGACACCTCCAGCATTTCTAGAATTATTAGATTGCATTTAACTGAGATTAGCATACTGCATGCATTCATTATGCATGTTAGGTTTGCATCTTACTTCCGGCATACACTTTGGAATTTGCTAGGAGTTCACTGTAAATTTTCATGTGCATGTCAAGCTAGGATCAAACCTAAGGAACCTATAATCTCTTAGGTTTAGATCCAAAGAGTTCAATAAGATTTCCTTCTATAAGAATGCATAGTCAAGTCTATTAGGTGTTAGTATGAGTCCTTTAAATCATTTGTTAGGAGTCTGCATGTACCCAACATGTTCACCACCTACACTAATTAAAACAACTGGCTAATTCTCGAATAAGGGTCAAAGAATTTGATGTAGTGGATTCTATCTTGGTTAGGCTTAGGCCTAAAAAAAGCTTCATGCTCGCAGAGCCAGACCTTTTAAAGTGATAGAGAAGGATTGGATCAAATGCCTAGGTGTTAGACTTGCCTTCGGATTATGACATTAGTTCTACCTTCAATATTACAGACCTGGTTAAGTATAGGGAACCGGCAGCGATACCAAGTGAGGCCTTGAGACATATTCATTTTCATTGTGAGTGACCCTAATCCAGAGTGTCCACTAACAAATTGGCCTGAGAGAGGAGAACGGATTGAGCGTATCCTGGATGATCAAGCCATCATGACCCGGGGCTGTGACTATCAACGCTTCCTGATCTGATGGCAAGGCCAGCCAGAGTCGGACGATTCATGGATTTCTCGAGAGGACTTGTAACGCCTCAACCCAGACCTTCTCGAGAGATATGTGAGCCAGTCTGATCTTCACTCGACAGGGTGGAGTTCCTCCTACCCATGGAGAATTGGTGGGGACACCGGAGGCACCAGAATAAGACAGAGGCTTTTCAACCCTCTATGAATTGATCAATAATGTATGAGTCCATCTGTAATAAGGGCTTAGCCCATCTGAGTCCATTTTATTTGTTATTTGAGTCTTTTGAGTTTCAGTTCTGTACTAGTCAGCTCATGTTGAGCTAGTTCAGTCCAGTGTTAGTCAGCTCATGTCGAGCTAATTTAATTTTTTTGAGTCCTATTCAACCATATTGAAGACTTAAGACCACATCATACAAGCGAATACCAAGTCCAACTAGATTGAAGACATGGAAGTATAACCCAAGTCCAACCTAGCTTGAAGATTTGAAGACCACAGGAGGAAAATTCAGAAAACCCTAATTCCTTGCAAATGCCCTCCAGATGCCCAGATTCCCTTCCAGATGCCAAAATATATTCATATACCAAGGCATCCATGATTTTAGAGGTCCATCTACATCCTAGCCCAAAGAAATCAAGCCCAGGAGCCAAGCCCAAGCTCCTAAGAAGCAAGATACCAGAGAATATTCCTGCTACCTGGCTACCAGGGCACCCCAGCTTCCAAAGGCCCAAACCCATGCAGCCGAGCCCCTTTGGGGCAGCCTCTTGCTGCTCTTAGAAGCCCAACACGACCCCCTAGGCATCCTTGGAGTGTTGGCCAAGTCAAGAGAATTTTTAGGGATTTTTCTACATAATGTTTCCTTATTTTCTACCTAGGGTTTGAGACGGAAAAGGATTCTTATGTAAAGACTTATGTGCCCTTACTTGGAGCTGAAAGGGATATGCACTACAAACCAATCTCTGTTGTATCTCCCAAACCATTGTAATTGATAATTTTCTAAATAAAGGCATTATTTTTCATCATACGCTGTGTTTATTATATGATGAACCCCATAGATTAGGGCTATGATTTTAGGGTTATGATGAGATCATACCAGTGAGACCTAAAATCTTAAAACCTTAATCTAAAGAATTCCTTGTCAAAGGAACCCTGAGTAGGGGATCAGGGTTTTTTCGATAAGACTAGCACATCCCGGGTATACTGGAAAGGGTGACTGCTCTCACAATCACTTGTGTATGACACTAATACTGGGATGTGGGTGCTCATTGGAGAATGAGTTCACTGATATGATCCAACTTGAGAACATCTAATGGAGTCTTAGCTACATGTCAATAGAAGGTTCTCATAGTGGGAGTGGTACAAGTAATCTTTTGACCTGAGACTGCCATAAGTACCTTATGTACATGAACCCATCCTTTGGTTCAATCCTAATCATGACACTGAGACATGCACAGGATTGATACTGGGAATGGTGAATTGAATATGAAGGTAATGAGTAGGTCAACAAGGAATCGATCACTCTTAGTAAGAGGAGATTGCATCCAGCTAGTCAACAATCGCATGATGATTCAGGAAATCTTTGATCAAAGTGAAGATATTAGAGATGGTTTCTAATATCAAGATAATCGAATCATCATTATAAGATTGAGCTAGAAACAAATATAATATTGGATTTGACATATATCCATATCCATAGTTATATTTTGGGTGCAGGCTGATCGAAAGATTTAATTGTACGGTAACTCTCTACTGAAGGGTAATTTTGGTATTTCACCAGAATTTCCATATCTTCCGGGTAGACATGACACGTTGCTAGACGTCAATCTTGTCTTGTGGGTTGATCAAGTTCAAAGATCACATGTTAGGAAGAATCCTAATTGATCGATTCGGGTAAGCCC
Source organism: Areca catechu (assembly GCA_021397845.1). Taxonomy (NCBI): domain Eukaryota; kingdom Viridiplantae; phylum Streptophyta; class Magnoliopsida; order Arecales; family Arecaceae; genus Areca; species Areca catechu. The sequence goes on from CM038043.1 coordinate 106,138,304, forward strand.
GGTTTGACCTAAATCGATTAGAAAGAGTTCTAATCAAATTAGGTCAACTTGTATTCGAACCCACTACTGGCTAGATATGGAACCCAATGGGTCACACACTTAAGAGGATTGATCAAGAATTTAATTTGGAATTAAATTGTCTTTGCAAGATAACACTCTAGCAGGTGTTGCAAGCCCTAGCTTCTATTCGGATCGGATTCGAATTAGGGTTCCGGATTGGTTCAAATTGGGTTCTAATTGGACCTAATTAGACCCTAATTAAGAAAAATGGGAATGTGGCTAACCCTATTGGCTAGCCATGTAGCTTGGCTAGCCTCCCCACCCGCCCCCTTTTGTTTTTCACGCCAAACACCAAGAGTCCATGCGCATATGGACTCTTGGCGCGCCTTAAGGAAGAGTCCATGGCGCATGGACTCTTGGCGCGCCCCAAATAAAATCACCGATGATTTTATTTGGGCGGCCTCCTTCTTAAGTGATTAGCGCACCTTCTCTCCCCCCTTGGATGAGAATCCAACGGCTGATGGGATTTTGAGAAAGAGAGAAAGCGCTAACTCCTCCCGGGCGCGCGAAGTAACATCTCTTCGGAGATGAAAAGTCGCGACTTCCTTCTTTTTAAAACACCGCGGTTTTTCCTTTAAGAAGAGCCGTGGGATTTAATCTGGAAGGCCGTGAGATGGGAGGATGGGGCGTGAGAAATTGGAAAGGGCGTGAGAAAGAAATCACGGAGAGGTGTGTAGGCGCCTATCTAATTTCTATTTAAAGGGTCGGGAAAAATCAGAACATGATGTAATATTTTTCTTTCTTCCTCTCCTGAAGACTCTTTTATTTTTTCTTGCTCTTGCATTGTTTCCTCTACAGAGTAAACCTCTGTCGAAACTCTGCTACTGAACAAGATAAAAGTAAAAGTCTCCGACGGTAAAGGAAAGAAAGAAGTTCTGATTTCTTCCTTTCTTTCATACATTAAGACATCATTGTCTTAATCTCTCCTCCAACTTAAGACAAGCCTATGTCCTCTTAGGACAAGGTCTTTTTCTTCAAGACAAGGGTATCTAAAGGGCCAAGGTCTTGGTGGAAGGAGGAGAAGGAGTCAAGGAAAGGAAAGCAAGCCTTTGTGTGGAGGAATTCAAGCCATAGTCCAAGCAATTGAGTTCTAGGAAGAAGAACTCAATAGAAGGAACCTTTGAAAAGAAGATAGAGTTGTCTTGATCACTGCTCTGTGTGGATCACCATCGAAGGGCGGACACTTGGACGCCTGGTGAATTCAATCAGCCCCTTCAACATCAACTTTGTTGGAATTAGCGATTACAGGTTGGTACTCTAATTCTAACAATCTATGTTTGAATGTTAGTATGTATGTTTTAATTCAAGAAAAGGAGATCTTGGCTAAGGGATTTCGGTGCAAATTTCATCATTTTGAAATTACACTTCCGCTGCGGTGCACCTGAAACCCCAACAGGAGCCCAAGGTTAAGGGTCTATTTAAGGGACCCTAGCCTCTTGTACGAAAGGAGATTTTGATATATGAAAAAAACCTTGAGTTCTTCTATTGCTTTGTGTGATTACCCTGCTGTGTGCATAAAGGGGTTTGAGAGTTCTTCTTCCTGGTGTTTGCAATCATCTTCCTGCCGCCAACCATCCTTCCAGCCCCTCCAAAACATACTTCTCTTTGCTGTTTTCCTTTATTTTCTTGATCTCTTTTGAGTTTTCTAACCCCTAACAGGTCATTTGCAGGTCTCCGAGTTCCTACGAATCCAATGACTCTATCCAAGCCTCAATCGGACCACCGAGCAGAAAATCGGGTATCTGCGGGTCATTGGCTCGATTTTCTAGGCTGCATCCATCGATGAACGAGAGATCCCTTCACTGCGAACTTCACCGGGCACTTCAGACATTGTCAGGTACATCCCCTCTACATCCAGTCATTATATTGTAGGAGAACTTGCCTTAACCGAGGCTTCTCAGCCCCGGCGATCCTTCTTTAGTACATTTCTAGGTTCTAATCTGCATGCTTGGCTTCAAAAATTCATACAAAATTCCCTATAGCTAATTTTGATCTAAAATTTAGGAATTAATCACCTAACCCCACATATAAATTATATGAAAGGAGTTGCATGCATATTAGTCCCGCATCAGGATGGTTATCCAATGACTAGATCATGGAATATAGAAAATCTTCTTAAATACTATCAATAAAGAGATTTTTTCTCTTTTGTTCCTTTCATATGAAGGAAAAATATAAAGTTGAAATATTCTCTAAAAGAAAGAGAGAAAAGAAAGGTTGGCCTGATAAGCTGACCATAATCCGATAAATCGAGTTGGTCTGACTCACTAACTCATCGGTATTTTATGATTAGGATAACTGATCAATCAAAAGGTTGGCCTGATAAGCTGACCATAATCCGACAAATCGAGTTGGTTTGACCTACTAACTCATCAGTATTTTATGATTAGGATAACTGATCAATCAAAAGGTTGGCCTGATAAGCTGACCATAATCCGACAAATCGAGTTGGTCTGACCCACTAACACATCGATATTTTATGATTAGAATAATTGATCAATCAAAAGGTTGGGCTGATAAGCTAACCATAATTTGACAAATCGAGTTGTTCTGACCCACAAACTCATCGGTATGTTAACATCGGAATAACCAATTGACTGGAAGGTTGACCTGATAAGTCAACTATGACACAAGTAATGAGAGTTGGCTTGAATTGCCTCTCCATCAATATCATTGCCTCAGAATATGAAAGATATTGGAAAGCTAGTTCGGTATATTGAACTGATCATTATAGTTGGCTTGATATGTTGATTATATAACAATGAAAAAGAAACAAAGGATCTCATAAATATTTTGTTAAAAAAAAAAAGCAAAACAAACAACAGTGAACATTGATTTATAAGAAGTTGCTGAAAACTTATGATTGCAAGTGCTATTCGACTTTCTCCTCGTTGGTTTGATCACATGAAGTTTTCTCTTATTCAGATATTTCTTTAACATGGGAAATTACACGATTATCGGTTGGCTTCTCTTCTTCTTCTTCTTCTTCTGTGGAATCGTTTATGGAAATAGAGGAGATGTCAAGGTCAGGGTATAGTTTTTTGACCTTGTTGATATAATCTTCAAAGCCGAATTCATAGCCCTTAGCTCCTATTTGGTCCATTTTGTCGTTGAATGCTATGGATTTTTTGAGTTCTTTAATTACAGGAAGCCTCCCTTGGGTTAGTGAAGCATTTTCTTGTTCAGTTTGTTCCAACTTCTTCTTAAGAAATGTTATTCTTTCTTCCATTTTGGATTTTTAGCCCAGTTTTTTCTCATATGCATGAGTCTTTTCTTCTATGGCTGTATCAGTCTGCCAAAATATTTTCCCTCTTTTTTCTGCATCGGCCAAAAGATCCATAGCATGTTTTTCTATTTTTCTTAATTGATTTCTTAATGACACGATCATTGTAGTCGATCGGACAAACCTTGATTCTAAGGCTATCCGATTAGCATCAGCCTTGTCTTTTTCTTCCTTTGCCAATGCTAATTGCTTCTGAAGATCTTCTTGAAGGCCAGTCATTTGACACCAACTTTCTTCAATCATAGAGATATCATTGATAAACTGAGCAAAAGAGTTGGAATGTTATTAGAACAAGAATAGACTGTCTTGAAAGAAAAGAAGTGCTATTTACCTTCATTATTCCTGGATAAATGAAATATAGAATCTCTTTATGGTGTGGGATAGGGGGCTAGGGATGCTAGTATGGGTGCTTATGATGCAAAGGAGTTTTTTTGATAGTTGAAGAATTTTAGATGTTTTTTTCTTTTCTTAAGGTTTTGATTCCCGATCACAAGAAAAGACTAGAAATAAGAGAAATGAATAACGGAAGCTTACACTAGCAGTTCAAATCCCTAAATAGTGAAAATGAGAATAGGATCCTAGGATTAAGAAACCCCGATAGGACTAAGCTCGAAACACATACCTACTTAGGAGATAGAGAGAGCAAACCTCACACGTCTGAAGCGCCCGATGCAGAGATTGCTCAACTCAGCGGACACAGCCTGGATGCCCGAGCAGTCAAACCCGTGGAAGCACTGGCTTTCGGATGAAAGGTCGCGATGGCAAAGCAGACTGTCTCCGGTGCCCGAGATGCCAGGGAGGACCGGTAGGCAAACAAAATAGGGATTTGCAAAATGGAGAGATGTACTAAAAAGGACTAAGATGGGGTTGAGAAGGGGCTTCGAGCTCGGTGTCTGGCTGGATTTCGAAGTCGAAGAAGGAGAACTTGGGGCCTCGCACCCCGCGACGTCCCGGAGGATGAAGGACTATGGCCTCACACCACTCGACATCCAGGAGGACGAAGGACTCGCGACATCCTGGGGCAACGGACAGGTGGCCTCACACCACTCGACGTTCCTGGGGACGAAGGCAACTTTACTCAAACCTAGTCTAGGAGACAATGGTTGGAGGATAAACAAACTCAAACTCTCTTTTCATTCAATCATTCAATAGCTTTACAATGGAGGGATTGGGTCCTTTAAATAGGAACCCAAGGCCCATTTGAATTCAAAATAATTCAAAACCCTTGACCCAAATTACAACCCCAAAAGTTGGCGCCCATATGGATGTGGCAAGATCTTCATGGCTGACCAAAGGGAAGAGGAGATTAGCATGGCATGTGGGAGGGCTCGGAGAGGGGGATTAGCCTTTAGACTTCCTTCTTTGAATGCTCCCTTTGGGAAGAAAACATGGAGCAAGGCTTGCTTCAAGGGATGTGTCTCCTTTTGATTTCTTCCACACCTAGATGGAGTGAGTCATGGCTGACCAAGGAGAGAGCTTTTGGGCATTGCAAATTTGATGGCATGGAATGGGGAATGTGCTCCTTGACCTTCATCTCTTGTGTGACTACTTTTGGAAGAAGGCTTGGAAAATGGCTTGCTTTGTGGCTTGGTCTCTTCAAGAATCTTCAATGCCCCATTTATTGATGGATCATGGCGTGATGTGGGGGAGGGAAGAGGGGAATTATGTCTCCTCCTTCCAAGGTCGCCCAAGAGAAAATGCATGGAGAGGGCGTGTGGAATGCATGAGGGCGCCTCCTTGTTTCCTTCTTTGGATGCCCAAGTGGCAATTGATGTGGCACCACATAGGTGGCTGAGGTGGCACCTATGTTGGCATCTTTCCAAGTTAAAGAGGTGGGTTGGCCCACAAGGAACTTGACTTGGTCTTGAAAGCTAGGTTGACTTCAATTGGGCTTGGGCCCAATCCAAACTCTGACTCGAACCAAAAAAAAATATAGGACCCATGACCTAAACTTGACCCAAATTTGTCAAGGTACAAGACTAAACAAACTTAGACTAGGTACATGACTAAAATTATAAAATTACATTGGCTCATAGCCTTATTACAGGACTCACAGAAGTGGAACCCTAATCTGAGATCCATAGAGGGTTGAGGAGCCTCTGTCGGATCCTGGTGCCTGCACCAGTTCTCCCGGGGTGGGAGGAAGTCGACCCTGTCGAGTAAGGGTTAGTTTGGCTTTGGTACCTCTCCAGGATATCGGGGTCGATGCGCTGCAAGTCCTCCGGTGTGATCCACGAGTCATCGAATTTGGGTCGACCTTGCCATCAGACCAAGTAACGTTGATAGCCCTTGCCCCGGGTAGTGATGGCTTGGTCATCCAGGACACTCTCGATCCGCTGTCCTCGCTCAGGTATGTTTGGAGGTGGACACTCAGGTTCAGGTTCACTCTTAAAAGGGAGGTCAGGCCCAAATGGCTCACTGGGTATGTTTGCGGGTTCCCTATACTCAACTAAGTCAGAGAAATTGAATGTCGAGCTAATTCCATAATCCAGAGGTAAATCTAGCACATAGGCATTAGGGCCCATTCTCCAGATCATTTTAAAGGGACCCGCCCCATGAGCATGAAGCTTATTAACAGTTCCCGGTGGAAACCGTTCAGGCCGGAGCCTAATCATTACAAAATCCCCTATTTCAAAGTCTTTGGCTCGCTTTCGGGAATCAGTCCAAATTATTTTAAAATTTTATTTAATGCATAATCCTAATATGATGCAAAATGCAGACTCAACTTATGCATCCCTACTGAAAAAAATTTTATTGGATGCTCTAGGGCCTAAACCTAACATATTATGGACTCTCTAGGTTTGACCCTAGTCTGGTATGTACAAGAAAAATTATCAAGGATCCCTAACAAATGCCATAAAGTGTACCAAAAGTAAATGGCAAAAGGGAAGGGTTCTAAGGAGTCATGCAGCCTGGTAATTTCAACAAAATGCAACCCCATGGCTCTAAAAATTTGAGAAGGCTCTGGGAAGGGGAGAAAATAGGAGTCGGAGTCTTGGGGTAATCTCTAGGCATCATGAAATAGACCTTGGTTATTCAGGAAAATCTTAAGATTTGGAAATTGTTCTATAGGTGCAAGCTCCAAGGCTAGATGGGTCTTCCTAGATGGTGGGAGGTCGTTAGGAAGGTCTTTGGGAATGTTATCTTGAAAGTCCTCAAAACTGATGTCTACCTCCTGGGGTGGTTCTATAGGAACTTGTTCCTGGACCTCCTCTAAGGGCAATACTTGTGAACCCTCACTATCCTCTACAATATTCGATCTTGGCTCAATTACTCCTTCATAATCTCTAATGGGTTCAGGATCTTTTGCTTTTGGTTCCTCGATGAATTCTACCTGGGGCCCATCTTCACCATATTATACTAAACTTGATTCACAGATGTCATCTTTCAATTTTTTAATGGGCTCAGGAGTTTCGTTCCCTCGATTTTCCATGGGTTCAACCTTACAGTCTTCAAGGGGTTCAATAATGGGTTCGGGTTCAGTTTCAGTCAGTTCATTTATAAGTAGGGCAGGGGCGGTGCACTGACTAGCAAAATGTCCAGGTTTATGACACTTATAGCTGTTACCTTGGGGATCGGGTCTCCTTTGGACTTCAATAGTCTTACCCTTGTCCTCTCTACTGTATTGGGGTCGAGTCAGACTGGGACTACTAGGACTGGGTCGGGCTAGGCTTGGTCGACTGGGGTCAGATCGGTTCAGGTTTAGTCGACTTGGGTAAGCCTGGCTATAACCTTGGGTGGACCCGGGGATACGGCTCTGGTTCCTAAAGGGCTCAGGTTTTCTGTAGGCAGGAGCTCTCTAGAAATGCTCACGGAGCCTAGCAACTTCTTTTATGGGTCCTAGTCTGGCCTTTATTTGATCAACTCTATTAGTCAACTGGTTGCTTAAATGAGTCATGGATTGAGTTAGGGATTGAGTTAGGGCACCAATGTCAACTCGAAGTTGGTCCATGGCTTTGGTAGGGGGTAGAGAAGGTGGGTGAAAAGAGGTTCCTGATCTAGTGCACATGTAACAAAATGATGCTACGGTTTGCTAGACCTAGGAGATCTCTCCAAATGTGAAGTCAAGAAGATGAACCTGAAAGTAGTAACTTGGCACCTGGCCAAGTAAGTGTAAGTTTAGTGGAGGTTCCTCTTTGCTTGCCTAGACACCAATTAGAAATTGTCCAGGTAAGCAAACCAACCCACTTCCCTTCTGGATCTAGTCCCTGAACCACTTTCCTAGACACCAGCTACTCAAGCACACAACAACAAGTAATCTAGCTTGGCTCGGCACTTGGGTCGACCCAACTTCATGGGTGTCCCTAGCTCACTAGAGCAGATTAAATGTCTAATCAATTTTAGTTAACGGCTAGGGTTTGATATGTCGAGTGGTGGTTTTTGGGCTAGGGACAGGTAATGAAATCCTGACCCTATATTAATTTGATGCCCTTAAGATAAGTTATGGAGAATGATGCACAAAAAATGACTAATGAAATGACTTAAAATTTTCTTCTTTTTTTTTTTTGTGTCTTTCAGATGTGTGAATGCTAAACAAAATGCAAGAATTAAAATATGCCCCTAAATGCAAGAAATAAGCTAGATGGATGAATGAAGCAAGAAATGAGATGCTTGCTGAAATTTCAGACTTGAGATTTTCTCAGGTAGTATTTCAGCTTGTAGAAATTCTACAAACTTAAATAAGATTTGAGAAAATAGAAAAAAATACTCTGAATTCAATGCGATCTAACAGAATAGAAATCATGAAATTTGGAGGTCTCTACAGAGAGAAATAATCCAATGATCAGACCATATACGGGCTAACTAGAATGCAGAAAATGAAAGAAAACAAAATGCACTAGTCCTAGCCTCACTCTGATACCAAAATTGGTGTGGGATAGGGGTCTAGGGATGCTAGTATGGGTGCTTATGATGCAAAGGAATTTTTTTGATAGTTGAAGAATTTTAGATGTTTTTTTCTTTTCTTAGGATTTTGATTCCCGATCACAAGCAAAGACTAGAAATAAGAGAAATGAATAACAAAAGCTTACACTAGTAGTTCAAATCCCTAAAAAGTGAAAACAAGAATAGGATCCTGGGATTAAGAAACCCTGGTAGGACTAAGCTCGAAACACAATACCTACTTAGGAGATAAAGAGAGCAAACCTCACACGTCTGAAGCGCCCGATGCAGAGATTGCTCAACTCGGTGGATGCGGCCTGGATGCCCGAGCAGTCAAACCCGCGGAAGTACTGGCTTTCGATCGGAAGGTCGTGATGGCAAAGCAGACTATCTCCAGTGCCTAAGATGTCAGGGAGGACTTGTAGGCAAACAAAATAGAGATTAGCGAAATGGAGAGATGTACTGAAAAGGACTGAGATGGGGTTGAGAAGGGGCTTCGAGCACAGTTTTCGGCTGGATTTCGAAGTCGAAGAAGGAGATAACTTGGGGCCTCGCACCCTGCGACGTCCCGGAGGGTGAAGGACTGTGGCCTCACACCACTCGACGTCCAGGAGGATGAAGGACTCACGATGCCCTGGGGCGATGGACAAGTGGCCTCACACCACTCAACGTCCCTGGGGACGAAGGCATCTTCACTCAAACATAGCTTAGGAGACAATGGTTGGAGGATAAACAAACTCAAACTCTCTTTTCATTCAATCATTCAATAGCCTTATAGTGGAGGGATTGGGTCCTTTAAATAGGCACCCAAGGCCCATTTGAATTCAAAATAATTCAAAACCCTTGAACCCAAATTACAACCCCAAAAGTTGGTGCCCACATGGATGTGGCAAGATCTTCATGGCTGACCAAAGGGAAGAGGATATTGGCATGGCATGTGGGAGGGCTCGGAGAGGGGGATTGGCCTTTATACTTCCTTCTTTGCATGCTCACTTTGGGAAGAAAACATGGAGCAAGGCTTGCTTCAAGGGATGTGTCTCCTTTTGATTTCTTCCACGCCTAGATGGAGTGAGTCATGGCCAACCAAGGAGGGAGCTTTTGGCTGTTGCAAATTTGATGGGTTGGAATGGGGAATGTGCTCCTTGACCTTCCTCTTTTGTGTGACTACTTTGGAAAGAAGGCTTGGAAAATGGCTTGCTTTGTGGCTTGGTCTCTTCAAGAATCTTCAACGCCCCATTTATTGATTGATCATGGCGTGATGTGGGGGAGGGAAGAGGGGAATGATGTCTCCTCCTTCCAAGGTCGCCCAAGAGAAAAGGCATGGAGAGGGTGTGTGGAATGCTTGAGGGCTTCTCCTTGTTTCCTTCCTTGGATGCCCAAGTGGCAATTGATGTGGCGCCACATAGGTGGCTGAGGTGGCACCTGTGTTGGCATCTTTCCAAGTTAAAGAGGTGGGTTGGCCCACAAGGAACTTGACTTGGTCTTGAAAGCCAGGTTGACTTCAATTGAGCTTGGGCCCAATCCAAACTTAGACTCGAACCAAAAAAAAATATAGGACCCATGACCTAAACTTGACCCAAATTGGTCAAGGTACAAGACTAAACAAACTTAGACTAGGTACATGACTAAAATTATAAAATTACATTGGCTCATAGCCTTATTACAGGACTCACAGAAGTGGAACCCTAATCTAAGATCCACAGAGGGTTGAGGAGCCTCTGTCGGATCCTGGTGCCCACACCACTTTTACTCCATGTTTGATCGTTGTCTCCCAATCTTTTCGAAGGATGGTGGATTGTAGTATGGTTTTTGCCTGCTTTGGATTATTAGCACTCGTATCAGCAATGAGCATTTGAACGATCTTGTCATTGTTCGGATCGGACGATTCCTCTATAGGAGCCTTACCTTTTCTGTTGAAGTATGCTTAGCAGATGGATCACACTCTGGTTCTTTTAAAAGAGGAACTGAAGGCTCTTGTTCCTCTTCCTCGGATGAAGATGCAACATATTCGAAAAATTTTGGCTTATTGGAAGTACTTCTTGACAAGCGGCTTCTTCTTATGCAAGATCTTTCTTCTTTGAATCGTATAGGTTTGGCCTTCCTCTTGAGCGTTTGAGGAAGTTTCTTGCCATCTGATTCCATTTCTCAAATACAAAGAAGAATTCTTCTTGGAAGTATTTTTTGAAACAAACAGTTTCGAAGGAGAAAAGAAATTCAAATACTTGAGACAAAAGCGGCTCAAAGACCCGGGCCTAGAACCTCTTTATATAGAGAGCGTCAATGATCATAATTTATGGTCCAAATTCCAAGATATCTTGAGATCTTGACATGTTTGAGATCCTGATTTGGTGCGAATCCATGCACCATTTTCAATTTTCAAAAAGTCAGTTATAAAAATATATATAATGGTATTTTATTTGAATTTGAATTCAAATCTTATACGATCTCTGAAATACTGATAAATGTAGTTATACAACCTATCAAACAACTGCTCTTCCAATAGGAAGATGGCATTTGGTAAAGTTGATATGATGATTTATTAAACTTCATCTGGAAAAATCTCTCATGAAGGATTCTTCTTAAAATATAAGTAGAAAGAAAAAAGATGTTTGGTAAATTAGATTGAAATATTATACTATCTATGAGTAAGTTAGGGGCTTGATTGATTTAGAGATTAATTTTTTTAAATGTTCAGTAAGTGCAAACCTCTTTCTCAGGAGAAGTTAGAGATTTTGCTTTTCTATCGACTTATTCCGTTAAAGATTCCTGTTCATCAAACTTGTTCGGAATTGATTTGACTAAATCTTTTTGAATAATAATCAGTGTTTATAATCTGATTCGAATAATTTCATGATTAAATCCGTCTTTCTCAAAAATTTCCTTGTATGATCTGATGATTTCATACTTAGAAAATTTTTCATTTGTAAAAGTTGGAACTCTCTGATTTTTATTGAGATAATCTATCGTATCTTCTTTCTTAAAAAAAAAAAGAGAAAAAGAAGAAGAGGAAAAGGCATTTACCTTACTCAAAATATGATAGACATTGTTAAAGGAAAGAACTTTTCATTTCATGTTAAAGACAAAATAAGTTCTTACATAATTCATACAGATTGATCGTTTACATTCTTTTCCATTACATTTTCTTCTATTTCAACTTGACTTATAGTAGGAACTATTTTTGTTTCTTCTTGAATTTGGGAGCCTGATGTTGGTTCTTTGTTTTGATCACCAACCGGTTCTTCGGCTTGGTCTTTGACTGGTTCTCCAACCTGATCTTCTTCTTCAGAATCCTCTTCATTGGAATCTTTCTCTATCTTTGAAGTATTTAGATTAGGGTAAAATTTCTTTACTTTCTTTAAACAGTCAGCGCGACCAAGGTCGTAGCTCTCAACTCCCACTTCATGGAGTTTGTCTTCAAAAGCCTTTGATTGAACATACTTTTTTATGGCCTCATTAATGGCCTCCTCAATAGCTTGTTCAGCTTTCTTTGTTGACGTTAAAGCTTTTTCTTCAGTGGCTAAAACTTTCTTTCAGCTGTTAAGATTTTTCCTTCGGCTATTTCCAAGTTGATGGATATCGATCAAAGTTTCTTTTTCTTCTTTTCAGCTTTGACTCCATGATGTTCATTTTTTATCGTGCCTCGTTCAGCTCTGCTTCTAGAGTTGATGTTTTGGTTGCTGTTTCTTCTAATTTCCTTTCCATAGCATTCTTTAGTTCCTCAGCAACCTCTTTTTCCGCCCTTGCAATGTTTACCTCGTTGCACATAGTTTGATGGAACTGATCGAAGTATTTTAGACTTTCATCCAGGTTGATCCCATGGATAACCTATGCATTTGTATATCAAATTGGTCAAATTTATTAAAGAAAGAAAAATGATTGACTCTTTAATTATTTAAAGTGCAAATTGATTCCACACCTTCAACAGTGCTGGATGAAGTAATAAAACTATATCGTCAATTTGTTGGGACTTGGTAATTTTCCAGTCTTTCGGAATGATGGTAAACCTTAAGAGGTGACAAGCTAGCAATGGATCATTTAGACCTGAATCATCAGCATATACATGAAAATCAGCTGTAACATCTACAGCTGGTACTCTTTCTTCTTCATCCTCCATCATCAGAGACTTCCCCTTATTAGTTTAGTCAGTAGGAAATGATGATGGACCAGCTTTTGAAGTTTCAATTGATCATCTTTCTTGTACTGAAGGTTGAAGAGATGCCGATAATGGTACTTCGTCATCTTCTGATACACTTCCTATTAGTATCGGAGAAAAGGGTCTGCTGAGACTGTTGAAGCTATTGAAGTTGTTGGTTTTATCTTCTTCGATCTCCTAATTCTTCCTTCTTCTTGGTCAAGGGGGGTGGCTTCTGCTCTTCTTTTCTTCGATAGTTTTCGAAGTTTCCGAATCTCTACCATGATTGATGTATCTGCAATAATTAAAAAGTTAAGTAACAGGATTGATTGCCAGTAAAGAAATGAAGAGATAACATCAGTAATAAAAATACCTAAAGAGGGATTGGGGCTGATATCAACCAAAAAAAGTCCCCTTTCATTGAGAAGTTCTTTTATCGGGAAAATCTCAATCCCCATGAGCTTCTCATAATCTTCTTGGTCGGCTGTCAGAATTTTCTTGCCATCATTGAGAGTTAACCGGGGTTCCCTATGGCTAATGGTGAAATACCAAAGAATTTTAGAGACGATGTAGAAGAAGCAAGGCTTCCAACCATGAATGGCTGATGGAAGCCCCAAGATAAATTTCCGACCATGGCATGGATTGATTATCCACCACCCATGGCCATGGAAATCTCTTTTCAGTACGAATAAGATGGTGAAAAGGAATGTTTTGGGGATTATATCTGCGTCCTTGCAAGAATCAAGAAAGCATAGATTATTTGGATACTATTGGGAGTTAATTGGGCTGGTAATACGTATTATAGTCTAAAGATCATAAGGAAAAGGGATGAATCGAAAATCTAAGACCGACTCTTAAATATTCTTCATAAATTATCAAGCTACCAGGTGGAGGCTGATCTATTTGCTCTTCAGAATTCGGAAGGACTATAGCATAATCGTCTAAAATGTTATAATACTACTTCAATGCTAAAATTCGGTGTTCTGTTAAGGAGGACCTAACATCATCTATTTTTACTGATTCGGCTTGTTTTTTCTATTTTTGAGAAGTGGATTCTTCGGGATTATCAGTACGGCTCACTTCTAAGATTCTAGCCATAAAGAAAGGAATGAGCAAAGGAGGATTAACTTAAAAAAAAAGTAGAAAAGAAAGGAGGTTGACCAGAGAGGTTTTCTATTGCTCCTAAGATGAAGAAACTGAAATGGTAGAAAACCTATTTTCCTGGAGAAGACGGTGTTTATATACTGTCCTTCGATGGTCTAAAATTTTTCTAGAATAACGAGGTTGATTCAGATCTTGCCACTTGTCCGTAATATTCGATAAAAAGATATAGTTTTTGAAGAGTCAAAATGACTATTCGTAATCCGATGGCAACATGCTGCTGATGGGATATTTACATTTATTTTATGATAAAGATCTTTCGACCTTTTATGGATTTCAAAAATTGCAATGATGATGGCAGGATACGGCTGTTGGTTTTTATAACCGCTTTTCCTATCAGAATTGACATGTCATCAAAGCGTGTTGCCTAAGAATAGAAGCTTCTGACAGTTTCTGACTTACCATTAATAAATTCAAAAATTGGGGGATTAGTATTGGGATACAACACATTTGGTCTATTTATATTGATCTGATAGGGGTTGAATCTAGTTGATCAAGTGATATATAAAGCCGACTAATATCCAAAAGGCGTAAAGATGATCAATGCCTATAAGGCACAAAGCCGATCAATGCCCAAAAGGTGAAAAGATGATCAATACTCAAGAGGCATAAGGCTAATCAATGCCCAAGAGGCATAAATATGATCAATGCCCAAGAGGCGTAAAGATGGTCAATGCCCAAGAGGCATAAGGCTGATCAACTCCCAAGAGGCATAAAGATGATCAATGCCCAAGAGGCGTAAAGATGATCAATGCCCAAGAGGCATAAGGCTGATCAACACCCACGAGGCATAAAGCCGATAAATATCTAAGAGGCATAAAGATGATCAATACCCAAGAGGCGTAAAGATGATCAATGCCCAAAAGGCATAAGGCTTATCAACGCCCACGAGGCATAAAGCCGATCAAAGCCCAAGAGGACGTAAAGATGATCAATGCCCAAAAGGCATAAGGCTAATCAACGCCCAAGAGGCATAAGACTGATTAACGCCCAAGTGGCATAAAGCCGATCAATGCCCAAGAGGCATAAAGCTGATCAACGCCTAAGAGGCTTTAAGCCGACTAATGCCCAAGAGGCTTAAGGCTGATCAACTCTCAGGAGAAGCAAAGCTGATCAATGTTCAAATGATATGAGGTTGTTTGACATCCAGAAAATAACTGATCAACTATGGATAACGCTTATTGCACATGTTGATGTCTTAACAAATTAATCGTTTATAGCTATAGTTGGCTGGAAACGGTTATGTTTGAGTTCTATAAATACTGGTGAGTGCGATGGAGAAGGGGATCCTGATTTCGAAACACCTTTCACTCAGTTTTTCTTCAGATCGCATCTGTCTAGTCCAGACACCATTGATGATCTTGGGAGTAGAAGCACTTCAATGCACAGACCCTCCAAGAAGATGAAGATTAATTAGCTAACCTATTTTCATTTGATCGAGTTTAAGCCCAAGCATCATTGTAATTTGTTTGGACATAACAGGACCCATGTCATGTCATATAGTCAAAGCCAAGGAAGAGAGCATGGGAGAACCAACTCCACTGATAAGTCTTGTCGAGGGCCAACTGTTGTACAATCATTTGGAAAGTAAAAAGTTATTTTAAAAATAGAAATATATTTTTTTAAAAATAATTTATTTTTTATTATTTTAATTTTTTATTTGATTTGAAATTTAGTATTCCTTTTTACTTCGATATAATTAATATAGTATTATTTCAAATAATGTTTAGATGACATAAAAATAAATTTGTATTTTATTAAAAATAGATAAAGATTTTTTTGAAAATCTCAATAATATTCTTGACCAAATGATATGATAAAATAAATTATCAAATATTTTTTAATTTTATAATTATTTAAATAAAATATTTTGTACTAATTAATATGTAAATTAAAACAAGAATGAATATTTTATTATTAATCTAAATTATTATCAGAAATCCATACAAGATGAATACCTGATAGAAAAATAAGAAGTAAACATACATGCCCAGATAATAAAATAACGAAACTGAGTTTCCAAAAGAAAAAATATTATAATTGACTTAAAAACTATAATATATTTCATGCACTGTACTTCAGTCCTTAATCATTAGCACCAACTTGTAGTAAGATAGTTGAGTAAACTGCTCTCCGGACTATTTTGAAATATTATAGTCCCTTTGATAAAAAAAATACTTTTGCCTATAATAATAAAACATTATCGGTAGTGCAAAATCTTCAATTTTCATAAACAACCTGAATTTAGATATATCAAATTTCAAACCTGTGCAATAAAAGTTCTTTATGATAATGGATAAAAGTACCATGAAAATTGACATGGCAACATAACAGTCTTGGTTAGAAGATGAAAAACTAGAAATACAAATATTTGATCAAAAGACCAGTTTCGTTTTGTTGTCCATATGAGAGATCAATATCTTGGAACATTAAGGGCTACCAACAACATAAGCATAGCACATAACAGCTACCATAACTACTAGTACAAATATATATTTATAAAATATGGCTCAGGATAGCGAAGCTAATGTCACTTGAGCATCACGGTAATAAGAGCAAAACAATAAATTTGTAATTCTACTCCTGCCTCCTAGCAATGCTCAATCAATAGGCAGCCCATCATCATTGCCACACATGTAATATATCTCTTACGAAATCAAAGTAGAATGGCACGTTTACTGGATTTCAAGAACAATCCATCCATAAATCATACATATGCAGCAAATGAAGTAAGAATGGCACGTTTACTCAATACAAAGTTATTAAAAGTAAATAAATTAACATAACAAGCATATCTTGAACAAAGTAAGTGAAATGATTCATAGTGTGATGTAACATCAACTTTACATAGAGTGTTATAGCAATCTAATATCGCTCCACCAAATCTAGAATTTCACAAACAAAAATATAGCTAATGCACAAATTCCCATTTAATGCATATAAACAAGCCTCTCAACTTGCATTTAACGGAGAACTGACAAACCAACACCTAATATATTCAACATATTATCCAACCTGGAATTGATATTCTGTTCCTAATTTGTGAACAAAAAGAAACCTGAGAATTGATATTCTACATTACCAAATGTTTCTTGTCAACAAAGAAGCAAGGGAAGGTGAAGGCTATAATGACATCAAAGACTAACACAATTCTCGGACAATCAACATAATCCATTGGTGTGGGCACCAGAGTTTGTAAGAGACTTCAATCAAACATAATCAAGTCGAACTCCTTATGGATTACAAGTGAATAAGTGAAACTTAATTTTGGATTCAAGTTTATTTTTTTTAATTTTAGCATGAGTCCTCTAATTAGAGTCAAGTTTATTCCAATTTTAATTTCAATTTATTCTTGTTAGGTTCAATTTAGTTGTTGACCCCTAGAATGATTTTGATGATTACAAAATATTGGAGCATGTATGTACTACTAACTCTTTCTATTACTCAAGAAGTTTTTGTAGGAAGTATTTATCATTGTATCATTTGGTTTCCTATTCAGTTGAAGTGTATTCCAATATTGTACGAACTTATGTACATCTCAAGTAGTAAAGCCCTAATTTTTATCCTTGTAATCTTATAAAAAGGGCTAAGAATTAGTAAAAAGTGAGTATAAATAGGTTAGACATCCGTGATAAGTTTTTTTGAAGTGTTTGGAAGACTTGCTCTTGTTGGAAACTTGCCCTGAAAAAGCTCTGCTTGAGCCGACTTATAGACCTCGAGTCGACTCATGGACCTTGAGCCGACTCATGGACCAAGAGCCGACCCATGTTCTAGAATAGCATGGAGAGTCTTAAATTTTTACAAGTTCAAGCCGACTCGAGCATAATGAGCTGACTTGTCCAAAAATTGTAAATCACAGGTTTCAGAAACTCAAAAGTTCGAGCCGACTCGACCTAGAAGAGCTGACTTATCTATAGTTTGTGTTTATCTAGATTGAGACTTCGAGCTGACTCGACCCAGAAGAGCTGACCCGTACAGAGTTTGTTTTTCTACTATCTGTAACTTCAAGTTGACTCAAGGTTCTCGAGCCGACTCGAGTGTCGGGTTCTGTCTTTTAACGGCTAGTTGCTGAATCAATTTTTTAAATTCAAAAGAGACTCCAATGACTATATTTCAATTTTCTAGGCCCTATAATGGCTAGTTTTTCTTGAAAACTTTAAATGAAAGTATTTATGATGGATTAAAGATGATTATTGATTATTCATTGAAAGTTAAAGAGCAATCAAGTGAATTTCAAGTATTTCACCAACCAACTTCAAGTGAGCATTCAAGAAAGGATTCAAAGCTTCTCCAACTCATCTTCATTCATTGAATCCAACTTTTGAGGAAGTCAAGAAGTAGCTTTAAGAGTATTCAAGAGCATCTAAAGCAAGGCTTCAATTTGAACTTCATCGGCAACTACCAAACAAATTGGGTTTGTTTTAAAGTTGCTATTTTCATTTGATATATCTTGTTTTCTCTCCAAGAGCAGGAAGGGGCTATGTCTTATGAGTGTTGAAAGGTTTTTAGGTTAGCCTATTAAAACCTAAGTTTGGGTTTCTTTGGTGAGCCAAGTACTAAAAACCAAAGGGAGTTAGGTTCTTGGTGATCCTGTTAAAACCAAGTGTTGAGTTTCTTTGGTGAGCCTGGTTTAAAAATCAAAGTATAGAGGTTTGGATTGTGAGCCTGTTAAAATAGTTCAACTATATTCTGGTGGAGGATATAGTGAAAATCCCAAGTGGTTCTTGGATAGTGGATGTAGGAGCAAATTACTCTGAACTACTCTAATTTCTTTATATTTGTGATTGTGTTTGATTAACTTATTTGTGTTTGTTAATTTAATTACTTCCGTTGCATAATCTATCACAACACCAACACTAAAAGATTTTTTAAAAGTGCTCATACTTGAAAGTTTTTAGTATCCAAATTCACCCCTCTCTTGGAAAGCCACATGGACAACAAGTGGTATCAGAATAGAGTCTCTGAAATTTCTTAGAATAATGATTGATGGCACATCCCATGAGCACCTCTTTGGCTGAAGGCCAATCCACAAACTGACCTCCACTTTTCACTGAAATTAATTACACATATTGGAAGGCTAGGATGAAGATATACATTCAAGCCGTAGACTTTCAATTATGAAAGATAATTCAAAAAGGACCTCACACACCCACTATCAGAATTAATGATGTTGAGGTTCCAAAACCTGAAGAGGAATGAAATGAAAATGATATGAAAAAGGCTGAGTTAAATGCTAAAGCCATGAATTTACTTTATTATGCTTTGGATCCAAATGAATTAAACACATTTTCTACATGTAATTCTGCTAAAGAAATTTGGGATAAGCTTGAAATCACACACGAGGGCACATCATAAGTAAAGACTTCTAAAAGTAACCTTCTTGTGCATAATTATGAGTTATTCAAAATGGAGCCAAATGAAACTATATAAGTTATGTCTTCACATTTTACTGACATTATAAATGGTCTTAAAAGTCTTGGTATGACTTATACTAATACTGATTTAGTGCAAAAAGTTTTGAGATCTTTGCTAGAAAAATGGGAAACAAAGGTTACAGCTATTCAAGAGGCAAAGGACTTAAACACACTACCATTAGATGAGCTACTGGGGTCATTGATCACTCATGATCTACCCATGTAGCAAAGAACAGAAGAAGACTTAAAAAAAAAAGTCCATTGCATTTAAAGCAACTGAAGAGGATAAAGATGAAGATTCAGATACCTCTGATGATGATGATATGGAGAATGATGAAATTGCCCTAGTAATGAGAAAGTTCAAGAAATTTATGGGTAGGAGAAGAACTAACAGATGGAGAAAGCAACTCAGAAGAGGAGAATATGGAAAGGAAAGGAAAAAACACAGAAAATGAGAGGACAAAGATCAAATTTCAATTTGTTATGAATGCAAGAACCGAGACACATACGCCCTGATTGTCCAGAAATCAAGAAAAAGTTGTTTAAGAAAAAGAAAAAAGAAGCAATGCTTGCGGCATGGAGTGATAGTGATGAATCTACATCAACCAAAGAAAAAGAAGATACAACGAAGACAACTTAAATTTGCCTTATGGGTTTAGAGGATGAGGTAAAAACTTCATAACCAAATTTAGATTTTACCTATGATGAGCTTTACAATGCTTTTTGTGAATTATTGTCTGAATTTATAAAGGCTAGTTTGCAAATGAAGAATGTGAAAAATAATTGTGATAAAGTTGAAAAAGATAAAAATGAAGTTTGTGAAAGAAACAAGATTTCACAAAGAGAATTAAGTATGATTTGTGAAAGACTTAAAACTATCCAATTCAAAAAGAAAGAACTTCTTGAAAAGAATAGAACTTTACAAAAAAAAAAAAAATATTTTGCAAGAAGAAGTTCAAAAGCTAAAACCCTTGGTTGAAATATTAAATTTAAGCTCCAACAAACTTAAACTAATTTTGAAAAATCAAAGAGATTCTAATAACAAATTTGGAATCAGTTGCAAAAGTTCGAATACAAATAAGTTTTCTACATCCACCTCTTATACTCCAAGTTCATTACATCAAAGCTATATAGACCTAAGTTTACATCACATGCTTCTTATTCAAAGTCAAGAATTATTTGCTATGCATGTAATAACATTAGTCACAAAGCATTTGAATGTCATTTGAAATATAATGGCAAAAAGAAAATCAATAAAATTTGGGTTCCAAAAAGAACCAATCCTACTAACTTGCAAGGACCCAAGAGAGCTTGGGTACCTAAATCTACTACTTAATTATTTTGCAGGGATGTTTTGCATCCATGAATGCAAAGAAAAGATGGTACCTTGATAGCGGCTATTCAAGACATATGATGGGTGATATAGATAAATTCTTCATCCTGGAATAAAAAGACGATGACATGGTAACCATTGGTGACAATCGTAAAGGAAGGATAAGGTAAAATTAAAATTACTCCTTCCATCTTTATTGAGAATGTACTACTAGTAAAAAAATTAAAGCATAATCTGTTAAATATCGGTCAGTTTTGTGATATTGGCTTTAATATTTTCTTCAAGTCTTCAATGTGTATGTAGTTGATCCTCTTGACTCTAGTACAAAGTTCATTGGACATAGACTTGGCAATATATATATTGTAGATCTCAAAGATCTAGCTATGTCAAGTAATACAAGTCTTGTGGCAGTGAATGATAACAGCAAGGAATCAAGTCTACTATGGCATAAACGACTTGGAGATGCTGCTAGATGTATGCCCTGAAAGCCATGTTGGCTTGACGCATTGTAATTTTTTGGGCATTAACTTTATCTTAATTCTTCTTTATTAATAAAGGGCATTAGTTTCATTCATATTGATATGTCCATGAATCGTCCATGGAGTTAATGGACAATGACACATATTCTTAAGAGTTAAGAATCTGAGGCATGTGTCTTTATAGATTAACTCCTAAAGGCTCCCGATTGTTGGAATATCACGAGGATGGTGATTGATCCGTTAAAATCGATGCACAGATCACTTCTTTTTTTGGGTAGATGAGTCTCTGACCTACAGTGTAGTGACACTGGAGTAAGAGTGCAGGTAGATGATAAAGATCAACGGTACTGAGCATGGACATGTATAGGAAGTTATACAGATGACTACTCATTCATCGATAACTTCCTGATGCTGTAGCTGTGTGAATAGTTCCTTGACCTAGAGTGTCCGGCTACTCACAATAAGGTTGCTGTAGTTTGATACCACAATTACTTGGTTCCTATCCATATGCGACCTTGTGGTGTTCGTTGGCTGCAGTAAGTTTATTGTAGGAGTAGGATGTTCACTTGTAGGGATCTATCAGCCTTAGTAATAAGGTATAATCCTATGCAAGCTTAATGAGACTAAGTCCAAAAATCTATGGCCATAGTAGGGAGATAATGAAAAGGTGTTTTCATTAGTATCACAATTGGACTTGAGTCAATTAGGTTAAGCATATGACTGATGGATTTGACGAGTATCCGTAACCAATATCATGTCAGGATTTTGATAGAGGAACCAAATTGCATGGTAACTATACCTAGGGGTTCCAATCTTATTCTACTAGGTTGCCATTACATACTGCTAGGTGTCACTAGTGGATAATGAGAACCCGTTAGGATCATTCTCGGATCAATGATCCTAATTAGGGTTGAGCTGAAATTATTTCAGTCTATCGAAAGGAGTTTTGATATTGTATAACGAAGATTATAGCATATCTCATTACCAGACAGGGTAGGACTTGAGGGGTCACACACATTAGGAGCTCAAGTAACTAATCAGCAAATTAATATTTGACCTAATTATAAATGTTACAATTAATTGATTATGGATTAAATTTTAATTAATTTAAATTAGATTTAATTTAATTGAGTTAGACTCAATTAATTAATCCAAATTGATTCAAGTCAATGTCTGCTTTGAAATGGTTTGATCGGATTTAAAATCGACTTTAGTTTGACTGTAAAACCATTACATTTGGACCAATATCTAGAGTCCAGTTGATTGGGACTCTCTCTCCTTATCTCCCCCTTCCCTCCACATGCCAACCTAGTGGGCCCATGCTTTTATGCGACAAAACATAATGGGGCATGAATAGGTGGGCGGTAAAAGAGTTTAGGCATGAGAGAATAAGAGAGGAGGAAGAGTCCTTCTCTTCTACTCCTCTTTAAACATGAACTACATAAACTAAATCAACTTCCTTTTATTTAGGCATGGAGAAATAAAAGAAATGATTTTGGCATGAAAACCAAGTGTTGACCCCATAAGTGATTTTGATGATAACAAAACATTGGAGCATGTACATTTATTACTGACAACTCTTCAAGTGTTTGACAAGTTTTTGTAGGATGTATAGCATGTTCAAACTTCAACTCCTACATTTCTACTTTCTTGTTTGAGTTGTGTTGTAAGTGTTATTTTAAAGAAGAACCCAATCAAAAATGATAAGAAAAATCAAGTAAAAAGGGTCACTTCTTTAAGTGTATGTGCTTTAGATTTTGTTTTGAGTTGGTTTGTGTGAAATTGTAAAAGAGTTGTTGAGAGTTTTTTTTAAGTTCAAATTGTAAAAATCCTGAAGAAGACACTCGAGCTGA
This sequence comes from Areca catechu, assembly GCA_021397845.1. NCBI lineage: Eukaryota > Viridiplantae > Streptophyta > Magnoliopsida > Arecales > Arecaceae > Areca > Areca catechu. The sequence goes on from CM038043.1 coordinate 106,160,900, forward strand.
CCCAAGAAAAGAAGAGCTGACTCTTCTTACTGGCATGTAGCAAGGATTCTGGAATGCAGCAATCCGAGCCGACTCGATGGAAAGTGAGCCAACTCTAGTGAATCCGAGTCGACTGGAATCAGTCCGAGCCGACTCCTCCAGAGTCCATTTCCTAAAGGTTTCTGAGAATAGCCATGCGAGCCAACCTGACCTAGAAAGAGCCGACTCTGCCAGACCTAATTTCGAAAGCCTGAGAAAGCGAGCCTACCCGAACTGCATCAAGTTGACTCTTCCAGAGTAAGGTTCTCCGAACCTGAGAAGAAGAGCCGACCCAAGCTGAAAGGAGCCGACTCCTCGAGTTCAGGTTTTTCAAGATTCAAGTTTGAGCTGACCCGAGCTATAAAGAGTCGACATGTCCAGAGTGACATTCTGGACACTGAGACAAAGAGCTAACTGCATTGAAAAAATGGTGACTCGACCTATTGACTCGAAGGATCCGAGCTGACTCGAAGGAATATGAGCCGACTTGAATGTCGCTTCCAGGTATTTAACGATTAGTTCCAGAATTTGTTTTTAAATGCTCAAAAGTGCTCCAATAGTCAAAAATCATTCTTCAACGATCTACAATGGCTAGAACTGCCTTGGGATGATGGAAGACTTTATATTTGAAGGATTTGGACTTCCTTGAAGCAATTAATTAAGAGAGTTCTTTAAGAAAAGAGAGCTTCATTGAATATCCAACCAACCACAAGAAAAAGAGCATTCAAGTCTACATTCAAGCCTTCAACAACTCTGATCTAAAGCTTGAATCATCTTTAAAATAAGCCACTGAAGTCATTAAAGCTTATTCAAGTGCATTCAAGTGGACTTCCAACGAGCTACACCGGTAACTATCCGACAACTTGAGTTTGTCATTTATTGTTGCATTTATTTTCAATTCAATATTTAAATTGTTAGGTTATTGGTGAGCCCGATTGAAAAACCAAATAGGTTCTTGGTGATCCTGTGAAAACCAAGTTGGGTTATTGGTGAGCCCGATTAAAAAACGAAATAGGTTCTTGGTGATCCTGTGAAAACCAAGTTGGATTTCTTTGGTGAGCCTGTTTAAAAGCAAAGGGTGTTGGGTTTTCTTTTGTGATACCGTAGAACCAAAGTATAGAGGTTTTGGATTGTGATCCAATAAAACAATCTTACTGTATTCGGGTGTGAATATAGTAAAATTCCCAAGTGGTATCTTGGGTAGTGGACGTAGGAGTTGGGTTGCTCCGAACAACTATAAATTTGGTGTGTTTGTGTTGTGCTTTCTCTACACTATTTTGCTTCTGTATTTTATAACTCTATCACAGTACCTACCACTTGCAAAGGATTTTGAATAGCACATTTCTTGCTTTAAATTTTGAAATTTCCAATTCACCCCCCTCTTGGGTAGCCACTTGGGCAACACCAAGGTGCTAAAAGAGATTAGGCATGGAGAAATTAAGAGAGGGAAGAATCCTTCTCTTCCACTCCTCTTAATTTTCAAACTGGCTGAAATTCAAACACCAGTGTTTTGGTTTAAAGGGATGGGAGAACTTGATTTTAAATAAAGGAAGAAAGGTGGCCAACAGAGAGAGATCTGATTTTAGTGTGAAAAGCTTCTCCTTTCACTATGAAGAATTTTTGGCGTCCTCTCTTCTCTTGGGTGCCAATACCCGGGAGTCTCTCTCCTGGCGCCATCCTTTCTTTTCTTTCCACTATATTTCTTCCTTGTGATCTTCGAAAGCGTTGAGAGGTCTTCTATGAAAGAGGAAGAAAACAAAATAAAAGGTCCAAAGTTCTTGCATAGTCTGATTTGCAAGACAGAAGCCAGTTCAGAAAAGTCAGTCCGGATTCGGATCGGCATAGATTTTAAAGCAGGTGATTTGCTGAAAGAGGAGAGGGCTGCAAGGATCTAGTAGTTCGGTGCCCTCTATGACTCGGTTGTGAGAGCTTCGTGTAGATACTAGCAAAGGTCGGGCATTTGCGCGGCTTCGATAGAATCCCGATTTTTAGTATCGGATCTGCATGCTTTTCAGAGCAAGCCCGGATAGCATTCCAGGTAAGTATTTTATACTTGAAATAATTTTTATTTTAGATCTAATATTTTTTTCATGTTATGCAACATGTTAGAAATTTATGATAAATAAATTAGATTTATTTATGAATTGCATGATTATATATAAATTATTTTTATACCTACTACCGCTACGACAGGCTGCTGATGCCTATTTAATTACAATTTTCTGTTCCTGGAAGAAACCAATAGTAGTATTAGAGCCACGGTTCTCTCTTTTGATAGAAAAGTGCCCTAAGAGCCAATCATTATGAAGGCCTTTTTGTAAACTTCCAGCTCATGTATGACATACTTTCATATTAATAAAGGTATTTGATTCATCATATACTGTTGTGTCATGTTTTTATTGATTTCGATGAACCCCATAGAGTAAGGCAATGGAATTAGGGTTATGATGGAGTTCATAATAGTGAGACCTAATTTCCTATAAATCCTAATTTAGAATGTTCCTAGTCATTGGACCATCGATTCGGGGATCGATGAATCCGAAAAGACTAGCTTATCCTATGTATGCTCAGTTGATGAGGGTGGTTGATCTCACAACCACTTGTGTAGAGACATAAATACTAGGATAAGGATGCTTATCAGGGTATGAGTACACTAGACTGAACCACATCGGGATTATCTTATGGAAGTCTTACACTTGTCAAAAGATAGATCCCAGAGTAGAAGTTGTGCATGTGATCTTTAAACCTGAGGTCACCATGGTTCCTTGTGCACACTAAGCCATACTCTGGTTTATACTCATTCATGCCATTGCGATATGTACATGATGTTCTGGGTATGGTGGAAGGTGTACGAAGGATGTGAGTGGACCAACAAAGAATCGATCATTCCTAGTAAGAGGAATTGTTATCCCATGCAATCTCTTCGATGAGTGACTCAAGAAGCCTTTGATCAAAGCAGGATGAGATTAGTGGAATCTAATCAGTCATCAGCTGAGTTCTTATAATTGAGCTAAGATTCGATATGATGAAGTGTCAGGGTTTGACATCTATCCATACCTATCACTTAAATTGGGGTAATGGGAGATCGAAAGATTGAATTGCACGGTAACTTACTACTGAAGGGTATTTTGATATTTTTCATCAAATTCCCAATCTTCCAGGTAGGCATGAAATGTTGCTAGACATTAATCTTGTCTTGTAGGTTTTCATGAACCAATTGGTTTGGTTTCGTGAGTCAATTCGATGTGTGATTCGAATTGGACAATTAGGTGAGCCAATTTGACTTAATTAGGTCAATCGAGTTCGATCAGATCGAATCGGATCAAACCTAAACCTACTACTAGCTAGATGTGGAACCCAATGGGCCACACACAATAAAGACTTGGCCAAGGAAGTCATTCATTTTTTAATTAAGGTCATAGGATCCTAATTGTTTAGCCAGATTACATATTAGCATATATAGGCTAACCTAATTCCTAACCTAAATAGATTAGGTTCGGTTGCTTGCTAATTAGGCTAACCTAATTATGGGAAACCTAAATTAAGTTGAGTCCTAAGTGGGGCTAGCCAAATCAGAGCTTAATCTGATTTTAATTTGGATTTAAAAGCATTTTAGTTACCATATATGAAGAGTCCCATTGGCATGGGACTCTTGGTACCTAAATGATACCTTAACTTCAAAAGGACACAGAAAGACCTACAGACCTCTGATCTAAAAATAAAATATATCGTCAAAAAGCTTATTTGATGCCCTTTCCAATGACACCCATATTGCATATGTTTGACCAAGTCAATTTGATGCTTTGGGTGGACTAAATGGAAAGGGAAAGACTATTAGCACCCTTTGGTGCACCCAGGAGAATAAGTGGCACGCAGAAGGACTAAGAGTCCTTCTGCAAATGAGACTCTAAGAGTTTCATCAGGAAGGTGCCTCTTCATTTTATCCCCATGGTCTTAAGAAGTCTAATAGCTGATTTAAAGTTTAAAGGGATGGCTTGAAGAGGTGTGAAAGGTGGTGCACGCATGAAGAGTCATGCCTGTTCATATGTGCACGCACAACAGAGGGCAGAGTCCTTCTATCTCTGAAACTCTTCAAGCCTCGCATTACTTCGAATTAGAAGAGGCATCTCCCTATCTCAGAAATCGCTATTTGATACATGGCACGATGGGGATTGATCTGGTAAGTGAAAGAACACAGATATGAATCTCCATTCCCGAAGAATCTTATTAGATATGATGTTTCATATCTGATAAGTATTATCTGGTTGCATTTCACGCCCCATCTAGGATTATAAATAGGGGTACGGTGAAATGAAAAATATGGACTTCAATCTTCTGAGAGTCTGAGTGTTTTATTTTCCCGAGAGTCAAAGTGTTCTTCTACTTTCTCCCTCCCTCTTTCTTGTTTTAGGACAAGACTTGTCTTGTTAAGACATGTTCTTCTACACTAGGACAAGGCTTGGTTTTAGGACATAAGCCTGTAGGGTCCTAGAAGAGGGTAGTCCTAGATTCTACAGTAGTTTAGGATAGTGTCTTGAGTGCCCTTCAGTAGGACAGGGTGTCCTTCAGTGGTTAATAGACCAAAGGCTACCGAAAGAGCTCCATTTCTCCAAGCAACTCGAAGAAGGAGTTTTTCCTTGGTCCGAGTTTCATGTGGATCATCGTTGGAGGGCTTGCACTTGTGAGCCTTGTAGAAAAAGTTAGATTTCAGCGATCCAGGTATTTTTCTTGACTTTATTTGATGATTCATTAGTTGTAATTGCCCAAGGGGTTCCTGGAAATTATGGTTTTCTATACATGTTATACATGTTAGGGTATCATGCTATGAAGTTTTATTTTGAAAGTCAATTCTGCATGTTGCATGATCCCCAGCACCTTGGGAGAATTTCTATCATCTTTAACATGTGTGCATGAGAATCAGATCTGAAAAATATTTAGATCGGATAGATAATTATGATTGTATTAGATCTATGTTGAACATGAGATTGTTATTGCATAGAATTTTATATTTTGAAAAATTATTTTCAAAATTAAAATAATAATTTTTAGATCTAAAATTAAATTTAATAATCTAAAATTAAATTGATCAAAGGTTGCACAAAGTGACATAAGGTTGTCTTGCTATAGGGTTTACCCCCTATAGTGCAAAGGTTATCCTACTTTGATGTATACCTAGTTTTGAAAAGAGTTTTCAAAAGGGTTTTGATTGATTTATGATTTTTGATATTAAGGTATATGATGCACAAAATTAGGGTTTAGATCTTAAATGCGATTCATGGTCATAAACCATTAATGTCATGCACTTAAACCTAATTTTTAAATTGATTTGATCTAGAAAATCAAATTAGGTGCATGAGGGTTTGGGTTGAACAAATTAGGTCAAGCGATTGGGCTGCATGATTAGGGCTTGATTAGATCAACTAGTAACCCTAATATGATTTTGAGCAAGTGACTCAACCTAATCAGATGATGATTTGGGTTAGGTCAAGTGTGATCAAAATTGATTTTAGATGTAGTCTGGTCAGATCGATTCATTTGATAGTGAAATGATAAGTTAAAACCTAATTTGGCTCAGTGATGAGCCCAAATCATTAGATGACCTAATTGAATATTGTCAGTCAATTAGTGTCTAAGGAAGGTTTTGATCATGGTTTGCTAATTGGGGCTAACTCTTTCTTAACCAACTAGTTTGGCGGAAAGAACATATATTGGCAAAACCCTCCCATGGATCAAACTAGCCTGGCCAATTTGGTTGATTAAGTTTTCAAAAGGGTCATTTTTTATTTGAGTTCATCCATGCTGGTTATATTAAGTCAGACATGAGATTGTGCTGACCTAATATAATTTTAGTCAGACAAGAGATTGTGCTGACTGAATGTAATTGGTTAGTCATGATTTGGCTGATCTATTTAGAAGAAACCTGAACCTAAGCTCCTAATAAATATTAAGTCATAGGTCTTCCACCATTGTAGGTGTGCGGGTGTCCTACTGGTGTTGATTATTCTCGGCTGGTTACAGTGATCTAGTTGCATTGGAAAGACACAACCACCCTATTAAGCATGAGATGTTGCTGGGCACTGATGGGGTTGAGCCCAAAAAATGGGCATGTTGAGGGACTCAATGACGGCTTTGTCTAGCAGGAATGGCGGGTCTGACTTAACTAATGATTGGATCAATAAACGGGCACGTTGAGGTTCCATGATTTAGAGACCTAGAGCTACAACTTGTATTAGATACATTAGATAAAAGTTGGCCACTTATTGGTGTAGTGTGTTACCAATAACCAGATATGGTGAGGTGCCATACATCGATGGGACAGTAGCACCCACTAGAAACCTAGAGTCGCAGGTTTTCGCATCTCCACGGGGAGTGTGAGAGATCCGAGAAAATAGTGGGAGTTCTAATATTATTTCTTAAAGACCCTAGAATATTTTTTTTTAATTAAGTATAAAGCATCTAATTTGAATCTTCTACTCTTGCAATTAACCATGTCTGCTTCAAATCTCTTAGTCCGTATTATAGAGACAAATCGATTAGTTGGCCTCAATTTTAAAGATCGGTTGAGAAACTTCAAAATTGTTTTGAGTTTTGAGAAGTTGGGCTATGTGCTTGACCAGGAACCCCTGTCTTACCTGACCATCCAAGTGCTCGTCAGACGACTACACATGAGAAATGGATGGAAGATAAAAATAAGGTTAAGTGTTATATGTTGGCCTCAATGTCAAATGAATTGCAGAGCTAACATGAGGATATGCCAACTACTAAATCAATTCTGATTCACCAACAAGAGTTATATGGTGAACAAAGTTGGATTGCACGCTTCGAAGTATCGAAAAGGCTTTTCAACAACAAGATGCATGAAGGGCAGTCAATGCATGATCATTGTTTGACAATGATCAAAGACATCGAATAACTTGGGAAGCTGGGCATTCCTATTCATAAGGAGCTTCAGGTGGATTTGATCCTCCAGTCCTTGACTGGTTCATATGCTCAATTTGTTATGAATTATAATATGAACAAGTTGAACTATACTTTGCCTGAATTGTGAACATGTTGGTAGGCAATGAGGGGACCCTGAAGAGTTCAAGGAGCTCTATTTACTCTGTGGAGCAATCTTCCTCCAAAAGAAAGTCTACTTAGAAGAAGAAGAAACCTACAAAGAATCAGAAGAAGGAAAACAAACAGAAGGACACTCCCAAGAAAGCCAAGGTTAGCAAAGGAAAATATTTTTACTGCAACACAGATGGCCACTGAAAAAGAAATTGTCCTCTCTACCTGGAAAGCCTGAACAAACAGAAGGAGGTTGCACCTTCTGAAGGTTAAGCCTATACTCGTTATTGAATCTAACCTAATTGTTGCATCTATTTCTAGCTGGATTTTAGACTCTAGCTCTAGTGCTCATATATGCATTTCAATGCAGGGTCTGGAAAGAAGTAGAATGCTGAGAGAAGGTGAGATGGTCCTATGTATCAAAAATGGAGCAAAAGTTGCTGGTCAAGCCGTTGGATCAAATTCTTTGGTATTACCTTTAGGATTTAGATTAGTTCTTAGTGACTGTTATTTTGTACCTGGAGTTAGTAGAAATTTGATTTCTGTCTTTGTGCTAGCACAGGAAGGATTTGAGTTTATATTCAATAAAGACTTTTGTAGTATTTATTTGAGAAATAAATTGGTTGCAAAAGCTATTTTAATTGACAGTCTCTATCATTTGCATGTCGATGCATCTTTGAACATTAACAAGAAAATTAAAGTAAATGCCATAGGACATAAACATCCTAGAGATGACCTAAATGATAAATTTATGTGGCATCTAAAGCTCGGTCATATAGGTGAGGACAAAATTAATAAACTGGAAAGGGATGGGATCCTAGATTCAGTTAATTCTGAATCATACCCACCTTGTGAGTCATGTCTTCAAGGCAAAATAATCAAGTTACCCATTGTAGGACATGGGAAAAGGGCCACAGATTACTTGCCCTGGTACACACTGATGTGTGTGGTCCATTTGATAGCAGTCTAGGGGTGGTTTTTACTACTTCATAACCTTTACTGATGATTGTTCATGGTATGGTTATGTATTTTTTATGAGACACAAATCTAAAGCTTTGAAAAGTTCATGGAATTCAGACATGAGGTAGAAAAATAAACAAGTAAAATCCTTAAGGTTCTTCGATCAGATCATGGAGGAGAATACCTTAGTAAGGAGTTTTTAGGTTATCTTAAGAAAATGGCATAGTCTCATAATGGACTCCACCAGGTATGCCTCAGCTTAATTGGATGTCCGAGAGGAGAAATAGGACTTATTAGATATGGTCTGATCCATGATGAGCTTCACATTTTGACTTTATTTCTTTAGGGAGATGCCCTACAACCTTCAATTTATATTCTAAATAGGGTTCCATCTAAATCTGTTCCTACCACATCATATGTGATTTGGCATGGTAAGAAACCAAGTCTTGCCCATTTTAAGATTTGGGGATGTCCTGCCTATGTCAAAAGACTAATGGTAGATAAGTTGTAATCTAGATCTATGAAATCTCGGTTTATAGGATATCCTAAAGAAATTTTAGGATATTATTTTTACCTTCCAGAAGATCATAATGTGATTGTGAGTAGACATGCCACGTTTCTTGAAAAATAGTTTATTCAGGAAGGTGGTAGTGGGAGGTTAATTGAGCTTGATGAGAAAGTCTCTGAAGAGCAGCCAGCTGGAGATCAGATCGAACCTAATCAACCAATACACATAAATGCTCTTCCACCTCGTAGGTCTATTAGAGACTCCAAATCTTCTGAAAGGTACTTGGGTATGCTTACAAATGATTTAAAGGAAATGTTTCTTGTTGGGGACAAGGATCAATTGATTGATCCTAAGACTTATGATGAGGCAATGTCAGACATCGACTCCGAGAAATGGTTGAATGCTATGAAGTCAGAAATTGATTCAATGCATTCTAACCAAGTTTGGTCCTTAGTGGATCCACTAGAGGGTATTGTACCTATTGGTTGTAAATGGATCTACAAAAGAAAAATATGTGCTGATGGTAAGGTTGAGACCTTTAAAGCAAGGTTGGTGGCGAAAGGGTATAGTCAATGTGAAGGCATTGACTATCATGATACCTTTTCACTAGTAGCTATGCTGAAATCCATCCGTACATTGCTTGTAATTACAGCATATCATGATTATGAGATATGGCAGATGGATGTGAAAACTGCATTCCTGAATGGATATCTTGAAGAAGATATCTATATGGAGCAGCCTTTGGGTTTCACTTCCAATGATGAAGATCATAAGGTCTGCAAGTTGCATAGATCAATCTACGGATTGAAGCAAGCTTCTCAGAGTTGGAATACTTGTTTTAATGATGCAATCAAATCATTTGATTTTATCAAAAATGAGGATGAGCCATGTATTTACAGAAAGGCCAGTGGGAAGGCAGTGACATTCCTCGTATTATACGTGGATGACATCCTCCTTATAGGGAATGAAATTCCTATGTTGACTTCGGTCAAAAGTTGGTTATCTAAGAAATTTCTTATGAAAGACTTAGGTGAAGCATCTTATATTTTGGAGATTAAGGCCTATAGAGATAGATCTAATCGGATGCTTAGCCTTTCAAAAAATTATACATAGAGGAAGTGCTAAAAAGGTTCAGCATGGAGAACTCTAAAAAGGTTCAGCATGGAGAACTCTAAAAGAGGATTATTACCTCTTCAGCATGGCATTAATCTCTCCAAGAAAATATGTCCTAACACACTTGAAGAGATTCAACGCATGAGCAAGATTCCATATGCTTCGGTAATTGGAAGCCTTATGTATGTCATGTTGTATACTCGACTTGATATTGCTCTTGTTGTGAGTGTCACAAGCAGATATCAGTCGAATCCAAGTGAAGAACACTAGATAGCTATGAAGAACATTCTTAAGTACTTAAGAAGGACTAAAGATTTGTTCTTAGTCATTGGAAGGAGTTCAGAATTAAGGATAAAGGGATATACAAACTCAGACTTTATGTCTGATCCTGATGATAGAAGGTCTACATCAGGGTCTGTGTTTTTATGCAATGATGGGGCAATTAGTTGGAAAAGATCCAAGCAGCCCATCATAGCAGATTCAACAATGGAAGCAGAGTATATCGCTACCTCTGAAGCTATAAAAGAAGCCTTCTGGTACAAAAAGTTTGTTGCAGAGCTTGGTGTTATTCCATCTATTGCCATCCCCATATATTGTGATAATAATGGTACAATAGCTCTTGCTAAGGAGCCCAGGTCACACCAGAAGTCCAAGCATATTGAGTGGTGGTTTCATATCATATGCGACTACCTCGAGAAGAAATATGTTGAGGTGTGAAGAGTAGACTCCACGGACAACGTGGTAGACCCACTACTAAGACTCTAAGCCAACAAAAGGCTGAAGTCCACTTTGAGAAAATGGGACTTAGATATGTAGCCAATTGGCTTTAGTGCAAGTGAGAGATTATTAGATATATGCCCTGAAAGCCAAGTTGGCTTGACACATTATAATTTTAGGGCATTAACTTTGTACTTAATTCTTCTTTATTAATAAAGAACATTAGTTTCATTCATATTGATGTGCCTATGAATCATCCATAGAGTTAATGGACAATGACACATATTCTCAAGAGTTGAGAATCTGAGGTTTGTGTCTTTTTAGATTAACTCGTAAAGGCTCCCGATTGTTGCACTATCACGAGGATGGTGATTGATCCATTAAAATCGGTGCACCGATCACTTCTCTTTCTAGGTAAATGAGTCTCTGACCTACAGTGTGGTGACACTAGAGTGAGAGTGCAGGTAGTTGATAGAGATCAATGGTACTGAGCATGACCATGTACAGGAAGTTTACGGATGACTACGCACTCGTCGATAACTTCCTGCTGCTGTAGTTGTGTGAATAGTTTCTTGACCTAGAGTGTCTCAGCTACTCATAATAGGGTTGCTGTAATTTCACAGCACAATCACATGGTTCCTATCCATACGGGATCTTGCAGTATTTGTTGGCTGCAGTAAGTTTATTGTAGGAGTAGGATGTTCACTTGTAGGGATCTATCAGTCTTAGTAGTAAGGTATAATCCTATGCAAGCTTAATGAGACTAAGTCCAAAAATCTATGGCCATAGTAGGGTGATAATGAAAAGGTGTTTTCATTAGTATCACAATTGGACTTGAGTCAATTAGGTTAAGTATATGACTGATGGATTTGACGAGTATCCATAACCAACATCATGTCGGGATTTTGATAGAGGAACCAAATCACATGGTAACTACACCTAGGGTTTCCAATCTTATTGTGCTGGGTTGCCACTACATACATCTAGGTGTCACTAGTGGATTATGAGAACCCGTTATGATCATTCTCAGATCGATGATCCTAATTAGGGTTGAGCTGAAATTGTTTCAATCCATTGAAAGGAGTTTCGATGATGTATAATAGAGATTCTAGCATGTCTCATTACCAGACAGGGTAGGACCTGAGGGGTCACATACATTAGGAGCTCAAGTAACCAATCAACAAATTAATATTTGACCTAATTGTAAATGTTATGGTGCGGGCACCAGACTCAGAAGAAGACTTCAGAGCTCCATCTGGATCTCTGATTAACCTTGCCCGAAGAATTAGGGTTTTTTTGGCTTGTAATAAGGGTTGACTGGATCAACTCAACTTTAGCTTGAGTCTATATTACCTGCATTTTATTTTATTGAGTCATGTTGACTCAGTAGTGGACTAGGGTTTCAACCTGGGGTGTTACATTTTCTCCCAAGGCCAAGCAAGTGGGTGCCACACTCCCAGCCACACTCCCAGCCATACGCCTGAGTCCAGGGGGCGCCACATCTCCATCCAGCAGGCTTTGGTCCCCACACCACAGATAGCAGCTCCCCTCTTTCATGCACCAATTGAGGAGAAATCCACCAGGGGTCCACAAATCAAGGGGGCGGCCCAAGACTTCCCAAAAGAACCAAACTATAAAAGGGAAGAAATTCTCTTGGAGAGGAATTCAAGGAGGCGCACATTACCTGCCAGAAATACTCAAAACAAAGTTAGAAGGAGCCATAACTTGGGGAGAAAGAAAAGGAGGTATCCAAAAAGGGTTGAGCCATGGAAGGAAGGAGATTTCTCTTGAAAAGCAAGGTTAGGAGGTGCCCTAATCATTCCAACTAAATCCAGATATAAAAGGCAACAAATTTTCTCTTGGAGGGCAAGGTTAAGAGGCACCCAAACACTTCCAGATAAGGCCAAGCATAGAAGGAAAAAAATATTTTCTTGGAGGTCAAGACAAGGAGGCGCCACCCACTTTCCTTTTTGAAGCTTCAATCAACTTTGGAATTAATTGGCTGGCCATATGAGTAGGGATTGATATCCTAATTTGAAGATCCCCTCCTTTAGTCCCACATGGGAAGATGTAAAACCCTACTCTCTTGTAATGTCCTATAAATTAAACCCCCATGTAAGTTTGAAATAAATGAGATGAATGAAACCAACTTTTTTTTGTGAGCAAACTCTGTGTTTTCTCTCTTCCGCACTTGCATCCAGGTGTTGAGCTCCGTGAGGGAGTAAATCCGGGTTCCCCAGGAACCTTGAGGAGGTGTGAGATCTCCAAAACCCAAACCCTAGGTTAGCCACTTCTACTCCATAACCCTAGCCGCCCACCATCCACTTCAATCCACCAAACCCTAGCCTATCCCACCTCCCACGGCCTCTCTCTCCAAGTCCAGGCCGACCACCAGCATCCAGCTACAGTCTGGGTACTTCAGATCCAAAGCTCTTTCCAGAGGGAGTCGAATCAGCCTTCAAGAGGATCCGGATCTCAGCGACATCAGCGTTCAAGTTCTTCGAACTGGTAAATCCTTCCCTGAGTCTCTGAATCCATCACTTGTTTTTTCTTCTTCCCAGATCTTGAGTCCAGGAGAAGCCGACCCAACCACAAGACCAGTATTGGAGGATCCATTGCGAAGATAGCCGAATCCGAGGATCCAACAATCTGCCTGAGAGAGTTCTTCCACCCAAATTCTGTGAAGATCACTGTCTGGTTGGTAACCCATCTCTCCTCTCTATTCCTGTCCTGTTGAAAGTTCAGAGTGAAACCCTAGGTCTGGGAGTTTCTCAACCCCCAGCGATCCGTTACTTCTGAACTACTCTGATAACCTAGTTTTTCTAAATTGTGCTTTCAATCATTACCTAGTTTCCTTCAACTTAGTTTAACTTTACTTTGAGTCGAAGCCAATTTCTGAAATAAAAAAAAAGAATTAATCTTAATTTATTTCCGCATCGCATCATCTCTCTCTTACGTTCTGCATCATTTTTGGTATTAGAGCCCTGTCTAGGGTTTCTATTTGATTGCTTGTTTGAGTCTCTCTCTTTTTACTTTGTCTGCTCGAAGTAGACTCCCCAGGACGTCCGGTCCTAGGAACGAAGCGAGGTGCAAACCTCCTCTTCCCATTCCACGGGGTGTTCCTAGGGCGTGTAGGGGATCCGTTGGGTTACAACTTCGTAGCAGGAATTGTAAACAGGGAAGTACTCTATTTTCAGCCCATAATTGCCCTGTTGCAAGAATTATTTCTCACTGCAGGTGACTCCAAATTCAGTGATTCTTATTTTACTGAAACCAGTATAATTGAATCTAATTTGCATAATTTTATAATGATTTATTGGTTTCCATGCGATTTCTAAGAATTAAATTACTGCAACTCTATTTTTGTGTTCTGCCATCCATTTATTTTTGAGTGTTCATCTCTTAATTCATCTTAAGGGCATTTGTGCATCTAAGATAAGGGGAGGAGTTGATAACCTCTCCTTAGCCCAAAACCACCACCCCTTCATTCGAACCTAAGCCTTTAATCTAAAAATTGATTAGACCTAATTTGCCCTAGTGGGCTAGGGACACCAACAAGTCGAGTCAAGGCTAGTGTTGAGTAAGTTTGTCTGGTTACTCTGTGTGTGCTTTGTACTCAGTGTCTAGAATGGTGGTTCAGGGATTCCATCCCGAAGGGCTTGTGTGCTGGTCCGCCTACCTGGCCAATCTCTGATTGGTGTCTAGGATTGGCATTTAGGGACCTAACACTCCCCTTACACCTGCCTGGCTGAGTCCCGAGTTACTACAGGCTAGCTTGCCACTCTGATTGGGCATCTAGTTTGGACTCTAGGTCTAGTGAGCCAGTAGTCACTTTAGTCTAGTCACATTCTGTGTGTTTGCTTGCATCATCATGTATACCCGGAATGGAGTACCCTACCAACCTGGTCAAATCCAACCTGATTTAGAGGCCATGGTTAGAGCTCTTACTGAAAGTATGAACAAATTGTGTCAGGATATGACTGCTACTGTTACCCAGTGTAAAGAACAAGTCCATGAGAATTTTACCCAGCTTAGGGATCGAGTCCAAGTACTTGAGAAACGTAGACATCAAAATTGGACCCCTGATCCAAAATTTAATAGGCCCCAACCTCATCCATGCCAGGAGCCTAGGAGGACCTTATACCGTGATCCCGAGCATAACCTTAGTCAGCCTAACCATGATATCTATAGTGTGGATCGTGTCTATGAGAGGTCCTTACAATATTCTAGACCAGTCACTCAACAACCCATGTCTTCTAGATCAAACCATTTAGATCCACACCCATGCCCAAGTAAGGTCTCTACTAGCTTGAAACCCAGTTTGACCCAGGTTCCTATATCGCAAGAATGTTTGTTTTGTGGAGAAAGAGGCCATAAATCTAGTCAGTGCCCATGCATAGGACTGGCTTGTGCACAGCTAAGTGGTAAGAATCCTAAGGATGACATTAATGAGGGAGAACCCAAGCCTACCAATGAGGAAGAAAGGTTAGGTATGACAAGCCTAGAATCAGTTGACCCGATTACCACTGACCCAAAACCCATTGAAGATGGCATCGAGGAAGTATATGATGCTGGCTTGAGTCTAGTTGATGAATATGAGGGGGAAGAACTTGAAGAATGTGACATTGATACTATTGGTTCCTTACCTGAGGAGACCTTGGAAAACAACCAACTGGTAGGACCTAGTTCAGAAATTCAAGAGATTTGTGAGAACCAGGTTCCTTTAGTCAAATACCCCCAGGAAGAACTCATAGTGTTAGCCCGAGCAATTAGTTCGTACCCTCTAATGACAGTCATTCCCCAAGTACCAATTGAAGATCTTTGCACTGAACTGTTTAAGTTTGCCCACCCTATGGTAGATCCTCTCCTTAGGATGACTGAATCAAGCCTCTTACAATTGGACCTTGTCCCATGCTCAGCCACTAAGGTCTCTCCCATAATCTCAGTTGGACATCCTTTTCTTGAGCGGATTGATTCACCCAGTCCTGTAGAAGTCCTCCTTATGACCCCAGACCCCTTCCTTCGCATGACTGACCTACCCTTCTATAGAGTATACCTTTCCTCACACATAGGTCAAATTTCAAGTCTTGAGGTCATCATCCATAGGCCCTTCCATGAATCATTCTCTAATCCATTTCTTGAGAAAGTGGATCATTATTTGCTTAGAGAACAAACCTTAACTGTTGCAATCACATGTCCTAGGCTACTCCCCGAACCATCTCTTGATCCATTCCTGGGAGTAGCAAACTTTTCCTTTCGTAAGGATGACCAGTTGATATTCATAGATCACCATTCAAACCTTCAGGTCACCACCTTTAGCCAGCAGGTAATTCGAGACTCCACCTCATATTTTCTCCCTTTCTCTAGGACTTCCAATGCTTCTTACACCATCCAAGTATACTTTGTCAAAGTCTTTAGAGTGAATCACGTGTCAGAATCTATTAGGTTTGCCACCTACTTCTGGAAGACCTTATGGCACCTACTAGGCACCCATGACAAGTTTTCATGCTCTGCATGCCATCCTCCGATCCAAGGTCAAACCTAGAGAGCCGTAGTTTGTTAGGTTTAGACCTAGGGTTCCTTTGAATAAAGTCCATTCTTTAGGAATGCATCGTCAGTCGAGTTTAGGACATTGTCTCAGATTTTTATTGAGTGAGAATACCAGGAATTGGGATTTGTATTTACCCAGGGCTAAATTTGCATATAATGTTTCGATCAATAGGTCTATAGGCTAGAGCCCCTTTGAAATTGTTCATGGATACAAGCCTCACACACCACTTGATCTGATTTCACTATTAGTCCACACACACAAGTCTCTTGATGCACTTGCATAGCATGTAAAGGACTTGCATAAAGAAATTCATGCCAAAATAAATTTAAGTAATGAAACTTATAAGAAGTTGGCTGATTCTCAAAGGCGAGTCAAAACTTTTGTTGAGGGAGACTATGTAATGATTAGGTTAAGGCCTGAACGGTTTCCTCCTGGAACCGTTAGAAAGTTACATGCTAGAGGAGCTGGACCATTTAGAGTGGTGAAGAGAGTAGGATCCAATGCCTATGTGCTCGAGTTGCCTCCAGAACTAGGCATTAGCTCCACTTTCAACATTACAGACCTAGTAGAGTATAGAGAGCCAGCTGTGATTCCCAGTGAGGCTTTTGAACCTAATCCTGCTCTTGAGAGTGAACCCAACCCTGTGTGTCCACCAACAAACTGGCCTGTGAGGAAAGAGCAGATTGAAAAGGTCCTGGATGATCAGGTTATCTCTACTCGTAATCGAGGATACCAAAGATACCTGGTCCGCTGGCAAGGAAGGCCAGATTCTGATGACTCTTGGATCTCCCGAGAAGAATTACAAGAATTGGACCCAGACCTCTTGGAGAGATACCAGAGCCAACTTGATCCATACTCGACAGGGTCGAGTTCCTCCCACCCTGGGAGAATTGGTGCGGGCACCAGACTCAGAAGAAGACTTCAGAGCTCCATCTGGATCTCTGATTAACCTTGCCCGAAGAATTAGGGTTTTTTTGGCTTGTAATAAGGGTTGACTGGATCAACTCAACTTTAGCTTGAGTCTATATTACCTGCATTTTATTTTATTGAGTCATGTTGACTCAGTAGTGGACTAGGGTTTCAACCTGGGGTGTTACATTTTCTCCCAAGGCCAAGCAAGTGGGTGCCACACTCCCAACCACACTCCCAGCCATACGCCTGAGTCCAGGGGGTGCCACATCTCCATCCAGCAGGCTTTGGTCCCCACACCACAGATAGCAGCTCCCCTCTTTCATGCGCCAATTGAGGAGAAATCCACCAGGGGTCCACAAATCAAGGGGGCGGCCCAAGACTTTCCAAAAGAACCAAACTATAAAAGGGAAGAAATTCTCTTGGAGAGGAATTCAAGGAGGCGCCCATTACCTGCCAGAAATACTCAAAACAAAGTTAGAAGGAGCCATAACTTGGGGAGAAAGAAAAGGAGGTATCCAAAAAGGGTTGAGCCATGGAAGGAAGGAGATTTCTCTTGAAAAGCAAGGTTAGGAGGTGCCCTAATCATTTCAACTAAATCCAGATATAAAAGGCAACAAATTTTCTCTTGGAGGGCAAGGTTAAGAGGCACCCAAACACTTCCAGATAAGGCCAAGCATAGAAGGAAAAAAATATTTTCTTGGAGGTCAAGACAAGGAGGCGCCACCCACTTTCCTTTTTGAAGCTTCAATCAACTTTGGAATTAATTGGCTGGCCATATGAGTAGGGATTGATATCCTAATTTGAAGATCCCCTCCTTTAGTCCCACATGGGAAGATGTAAAACCCTACTCTCTTGTAATGTCCTATAAATTAAACCCCCATGTAAGTTTGAAATAAATGAGATGAATGAAACCAACTTTTTTTTGTGAGCAAACTCTATGTTTTCTCTCTTCCGCACTTGCATCCAGGTGTTGAGCTCTGTGAGGGAGTAAATCCGGGTTCCCCAGGAACCTTGAGGAGGTGTGAGATCTCCAAAACCCAAACCCTAGGTTAGCCACTTCTACTCCATAACCCTAGCTGCCCACCATCCACTTCAATCCACCAAACCCTAGCCTATCCCACCTCCCACGGCCTCTCTCTCCAAGTCCAGGCCGACCACCAGCATCCAGCTACAGTCCGGGTACTTCAGATCCAAAGCTCTTTCCAGAGGGAGTCGAATCAGCCTTCAAGAGGATCCGGATCTCAGCGACATCAGCCTTCAAGTTCTTCGAACTGGTAAATCCTTCCCTGAGTCTCTGAATCCATCACTTGTTTTTTCTTCTTCCCAGATCTTGAGTTCAGGAGAAGCCGACCCAACCACAAGACCAGTGTTGGAGGATCCATTGCGAAGATAGCCGAATCCGAGGATCCAACAATCTGCCCGAGAGAGTTCTTCCACCCAAATTCTGTGAAGATCACTGTCTGGTTGGTAACCCATCTCTCCTCTCTATTTCTGTCCTGTTGAAAGTTCAGAGCGAAACCCTAGGTCTGGGAGTTTCTCAACCCCCAGCGATCCGTTACTTCTGAACTACTCTGATAACCTAGTTTTTCTAAATTGTGCTTTCAATCATTACCTAGTTTCCTTCAACTTAGTTTAACTTTACTTTGAGTCGAAGCCAATTTCTGAAATAAAAAAAAAAGAATTAATCTTAATTTATTTCCGCATCGCATCATCTCTCTCTTTCGTTCTGCATCACTCATAACATCATTAGCCGAGTGTTCTTACCCAGAATAGAAAGATTCGAATGGGTAAGGGAAAATGATTTGATGTTTATGAGATGTCTGATTGAGGGGAAGGCCCTCAACTTGCCCTACATTATGATCTCTTAGATGAGGGAAGCAGCTCGCAGGGCACGAGCCTGCCTTCCCTATGGTATGGTGTTTACCCTTCTTTTCCAGGATGCTGAGGTTGATATATCAGGTGAGGACAGTAGGCCCCTGTTACACACTGATAGGTACAATATGAAATCTTTAAGCATAATGGGGTTTCTTAAGGTTGATGGACATTGGATTCGGAAGACCTCCAGGAAGAGAGCTACACATTCTAATGAGGAGTCCGATAAGGATGACCAGGCTGGACAGCCATAGGGCATTGAGGCAGAGTGACTTACTGATAAGGCTGGACCCTCTGAGCCAGCACCCACTCTACCTCAATCACCTATGTGAGAATCTAATATTGGTGGTTCGAGAGATGATTAGAGATTGCAAGTTATCTTGGATGAGCTCTCTATTTTGCAGTGAGGCAGAGCTGAAACTGATGCCAAGGTAGTTGCTCTACAGACCGAGATGAGGGATGGTTTTTAGCAGATCTTGATAGTTCTTCGAAAGATCAGTGCAGCTAGACCATCAGCACCTCCTCCACCACTAGCAGGACCAGATGATGATGCTGACATTGGACAAGGAGAGACCGAGCCTTCTATTGGCACACCTATTGCAGATACTCCAATAGTTGGGGATGGTACTGGTACACAGTCACTGAAGGATAGAGCACTGGTGTATTAGACACTCCAGCGACTCAAATTCTTTTGAGCTCCAGCACCTTAGCCTTCTCTGATCCTCCTTCTGTGCAGCCCACTCCCATCCTGATCTCTTTAGAACCTCCTTCCAGTTCTAATCCTAGAGTTCCTAAACCTTCTGCTTCCATTAAGACTAGACTTAGGGACCATAGGCCTAGGTTTCCCAAGTTTAAACCTCAACCTGACATTTTATAGGTTGGCTCTTCTTCCAGTGAAGATGAGTCTAGTTCTTCTTTTTGAGCATTAGGTCTTTCCTTTTCTATATTTTCTTATGTATGTGATACTAATTTGTAGTGCTTAGCACTTTTGTACTGTATCACATCCTGTACTGACTTTCGATATATATATATATCTTTTGAAAATTTTGTGTTTTCATTGATACATATGTATGAATGATTATGAATGAATGTTATCACTAAAATGTATATATTTTGTGGATGACAAAAAGGGGGAGAAGAGCATGAAAATGAATAGAAAAGTATGATAAAAATAAGAAGTATATTGCATATCAAGCATAAATTACCCTGTTATATGAGAAAGGGGGAGCAATTATTGAAATTTCAATTATACGAGAAATGGGGAGCAATTATTGAAATTTCTTTCGAATATAAAGTGAAAAGTTCTCCTGACTAAAGTTGGAAATTAGTATATTGGTGATTCATATATAATCTGATACTTGCTTACTGCTTTAGTGCATGACTAGTATAGTAACCTTATTGCCCTGATACATGTTCTTAATAGTTAATACATTGCTTTGATACTAGTTCATTTCAACATCTTGATACTTCATTTGTTCTGATACAAACTACCTTGAATACGCACTGATACATCTGAATATCGGTACATAGTGTATCATTACATGTAATTGTAAAGTGTTCTAAAGCTTTTCATGCCCAGTGTTTTGTCATCATCAAAAAGGGAGAGATTTTTGACCCGTGGAATGATTTTGATGATTACAAAACATTGGAGCATGTATGTATTACTAACTCTTTTAATTACTCAAGATATTTTTGCATGAAGTATTTATCATTGTATTAATTGGTTTTCTATTCAGTTGAAGTATATTCCAATATTATATGAACTTATGTACATCTCAAGTTGTAAAGCCATAATTTTTATCCTTGTAATCTTGTGGAAAGGGCTAAAAATTAATAAAAAGTGAGTAAAAATAGGTTACACATCTATGGTCAGTTTTTTTAAAGTGTTTGGAAGACTTGCTCTTGTTGGAAACTAGCCTTGAAGAAGTTCTGCTTTTAAGCGGACTCATAGACCTCGACCTGACTCATGGACCAAGAGCCGACTCATGTTCTAGCACGGCATGGAGAGTCTCAAATTTTCAGAAGTTCAAGCCGACTCAAGCATAATGAGCCAACTCATCCAAAAGTTGTAAATCATAGGTCTTAGAAACTCAGAAGTTCTAGCTGACTCAACCCAGAAGAGCCAACTCATCCAGAGTTTGTGTTTATCCAGACTGAGACTTTGAGCCTACTCGACCCAGAAAAGCTGACTTGTACAGAGTTTGTTTTTCTACTATCTGTAACTTTGAGCCAACTCAAGGTTCTTAAGCTGACTCGAGTGTCAGGTTCTGGCTTTTAACGGCTAATAGTTGAATCAATTTTTTGAATTCAAAAAAGACTCCAACGGCTATATTTCGGTTCCCTTGGCCCTATAATAGCTAGTTTTGCTTGAAAGCTATAAAAGAAAGTATTTATGATGGATTAAAGGATGATTA
Organism: Areca catechu; assembly: GCA_021397845.1. NCBI lineage: Eukaryota > Viridiplantae > Streptophyta > Magnoliopsida > Arecales > Arecaceae > Areca > Areca catechu. The sequence goes on from CM038043.1 coordinate 106,182,015, forward strand.
TTGATTATTCATTGAAAGTTAAAGAGCATTCATGTGAATTTCAAGTCTTTCACCAACCAACTTCAAGTGAGCATTCAAGAAAGGATTCAAAGCTTCTCCAACTCATCTTCATTCATTGAATCCAACTTTTGAGGAAGTCTACAAGCAACTTTAAGAGTATTCAAGAGCATCTAAAGTAAGGCTTCAATTTGAACTTCATCGGCAACTACCAAACAAATTGGATTTGTTGTAAAGTTGCTATTTTCATTTAATGTATCTTGTTTTCTCTCCAAGAGCAGCAAGGGGCTATGTCTTGTGAGTATTGAAAGGTTTTTAGGTGAGCCTATTAAAACCTAAGCTTTGTTTTCTTTGTGAGCCCGGTACTAAAAATCAAAGGGAGTTAGGTTCTTGGTGATCCTGTTAAAACAAAGTGTTGGGCTTCTTTGGTAAGCCCGGTTTAAAAACCAAAAGTAGAGTTTTGGATTATAAGCCTATTAAAACAATCCAACTATATTCCGGTGGGGGATATAGTGGAAATCCCAAGTGGTGCTTGGGTAGTGGACGTAGGAGCGGGTTGCTTTGAACCACTTTAATTTCGTTATGTTGGTGATTGTGTTTGATTGACTTATTTGTGTTTGTTGATTTAATTACTTTCATTGCATAATCTATAACAACACAAACACTAAAAGATTTTTTTAAAGTGCACATACAAAGTTTTTATTATCTCAATTCACCCCCCTCTTGGGAAGCCACCTGGGCAACATTAATCTTGTTGGGTTCAATTTGGTCAAGTTGGGTTCAACTTGGTCTTGTAATTAGTTGGGTCTTGTAAGTTGGGTTCAAGTAGGGTTCAAATTAGGCAAGATCAAGACCATGAAGCTTGAAGATTGGATGGAGAAAACCACCTCAACCATCATGCCAAGTTGGAATGTCACATCACCATGCCAAGATGGAAGCCACATCACCTTCCATGCCAAGATGGGATGACACCTCACCTCCTATGCCACATCACCATAATTTGTGCGCCCAAGAATTCAAATTTGAAAGCTAGTTGGATGCCCCACTTATTTCTGCATTCTTCATGCATGTAATCCCACTTATCACTCCACTCTTTAAGCTTGTAATTCAAATTTGAAAGGACTAGGGAAGTCTATAAATATCCCTAACCCTCTTATAATCAAGCAATTATCATGAATGAATGAGAGCTTCTTTTCTTTTTTCATTTACTTGTTGCATTTGACACTCCGTCTGGGAGAGGGTGTGAGGCCCAACATTTTCATCTAAGATGCCAACCTCTTCATCCAAGATGCCAACCTATTCCTCCAAGATGCCAACAATCATTTCCTTTTCTTCCTTATAAATCTCTACTTTTCTTTTCTCTCATCCTTTCCTCGCCCACTAATAACCTCCATTGCAGGATCCTCCTTGATTTCGAGCTGAAGAGGAGTTTACTTTGCTTTAGAACCATCTACGTTAGGAGTCTTCCATCCAAGAAGTGATAGTCTTCAAGTCCAACAGCTAGTCCTTAGAGTACTGAAATTAAACCACCACTAAAAGTGTGAGAGCTTATTGTCGGTAAGAGAACTCTTCCTAGACTTTTAGGTTTGATTGATTGAAAGTACATGTCCTAGTTAGATAGTTTCTCAACCATTAGGTGATGGAGGATGATAATTAAAACTAAATTACCGATATAAAGATCTAATTAGCAAAGAAAAATAGAGATTAATTTTTTTATACTTTTTCAGATTTTTAAAGAAGACTCAAAATATGCAATTAAAGAAACTAGTTCTACTTAACTTCCTGTACAAGTAAACCTACAAAATAACTAGAAAAACAGGACTTAGTGGATGAGAAACCACCGTAAACTAGGATTTACTTTCAACAAATCAAAAATTAAAGAGAATGGAATAGGATTTAAGTTTTAACAATGTAGATCATCTCTCTGATGTAGATATGGCTGGACTCTTAAGATTCTATGGCAAGTTTTCAAGATCTCGATCCTGGACTCTTATCTTCCGTGAGATGCCGATTCCAAGGCAAGAATACCTGTCTTTGATTTCAAATCACCTACAAACACTCAACAAAGAAAACTAAAGTTAAGAAGTAGCAAAGGAATAAAAAAAATGAAAGGGAAGGGTTAGAAGAAGTGGCTAGGTTTTCTTGTTAGCTAGATAAGTAGGATAACTAGGGCCTCCACCCCGCGATGCTCCGAAGAACAATGGAAAAGGGTCTCACACCCCACGATGAAATGGCATGTGTTCTTATCCCAAAATGAAATGGCATGACATGTCCAAACATGGCATATGTTGATATCCCCTGATGATGTGGTAGATGTTGTCCAATTCGAAAGGTGATGCCAAAAACAAACTGACCTGGACTAGTCACACATGGCTTAACTTGGGCTAGCACATGGAGTCACATGGCTTGTCTTGGGCTAGCACATCGAGTTACATGGCTTGTCTTGGGCTAGCACATGGGTCTTCAATTGGGTCCCCCTTGTATTACAGAACTCAATAACTAATTATTATAAGACTCAAAATTAAACCAACGAAATAACTAAGCCCCACTTGATCAATTGGAGCCCAATTCGATCAATAGGTAGGACTCATATAATAAAAAAGAATAAATTGGTAAACAGGGTTTGGCCCAATGGGGTTTTGACTCAATGTGGTAAAAAGGGTTTAGCCCAAAAGGCTAAATAACAAAATCATAATTATAGTTGGCAAAAAGGACTAACCCTAACTAAGTCAAATTAATGAATTTAAAATAAAATATTTACATGCTAAAAGGGATTGGGTTCAAGGCTTTATTCACAGGTGATCCATAGGGATATGGGTTGTCAATATTTTCTAGCCCTGGTGTCCACACCGATTCTCCCCGTGTGGGAGGAACTCGACCCTGTCAAGTATGGATCAACGTCACTATGATAGTGTTCTAGCAAGTCTGGGTCATCTCTCAGCAAGTCCTCTCTAGTGATCCAAGAATCATCAGTCTCTGGTTGTCCTTGCCAACGAAGTAGATACCGCTGGTAATTTTTTCTCCGGGTAGCAATGATCTTGTCATCCAAGATCTGCTCAATCTTGTCTCTCCGGGCTGGTGGTATGGCAGGTGGACACACTTGGATTGGCTCACTCTCAATGACTAGATTAGGCCCAAATGGCTCACTAGGAATCAATATTGGCTCCCTATACTCAATAAGGTCTGAAATGTTGAAAGTTTGACTAATACCTAGTTCAGGTGGTAACTCAAGCACATAGGCATTAGACCCAATTTTTCTAATCACTTTGTATGGTCCACTACTACGAGCATATTACTTTTTCATGGGTCTAGGTGGGAATCATTCAGGTCGTAGTTTAACCATAACAAAGTCTCCTTTATTGTATTCTTTGAATCTTTTTTCCATGAAAATATTCATTGCTTTCATTAATTATTAATATTATTTTTTTATTATTGACATGCATGTCAACCTTAAACTACAATTGAGTTCGATCCTTGGTTGGTGGGAGACATGCAGATGAAAATGGTGCATGGATTCCTACTAAATGCCATAGGGTTTTCCAAAAGTAAGTGGAAAACCTAATATTCTCAAAGGATGTATGTAACTTGATAACCCTTATAAAATGCTAACTGATGGTCCTAGAAATATTGGAAACCTCAGGGAAGGGTAGAAAATAAGAAGTAGATTCGGGGGTGACTTGGTAGGGTAAGAAATAAGAAAAGGATTCGGGGATTTGTCCTAGACTAATGAGGTTGACCTTAAGGGTTGGACATTGATTCACACCTATAGGGAATAAAGGGTCAGCTTGAAGAAAGGGCGAGTCAAGAATTTCAGGAAATGGTTCTTCAATTAGAACTGATGGGGTGAATTCTTCTTGAAGTTGCTGGTTTGGAAAAATCAAGTCCTCACTTATTACTTTAGGACTAAGCTCTATAGCTTGACTCTTTTCTAGGTTTTCCCTAGGTAAGGTTTCAGTACTAGGGTTAGGTTCCTCATGGGTCTTTTTTTCTAAGGGTCCTTCCAGTATAGCTTCAGTCAGGGTATAGTCATGGTCAACTAACTCTAGGCTGGCTTCAGCTTGGGTGCCTATCAGGTCAGCTAATTCTAGGTCAGCTATAGGAATCTCCACTTTTCCCTCATACTCATCCACTAAGTTTACATTAGCTTCATACACTTCTACTTTAATGTTATCTTTGTGAACCAATGGGGTAGTAGGAATGGGTTTGTTAAGGGGAAATTTGCTAGGGTTTGGGATAGCAGGGATGGGTTGACTAAGTGGTACTTGACTAAGACTCAGCTTGCACTCAGGGGTGCTAATCCTTTGGGGTTCTGGTTGACTTAAGGAAACCTGACTGGTACTAGATTGATACCTAGGGGTTATGGGTTCTTTGTGTTCATAGGATATAGGTTCAGACCTATGGGTTATAGATCTGGGTTCGTCGGAGCTAGGTGCATAGGAACTAGCTTCATATGATCTGGGTATGTACTTTTTCCTAAGTTTAAGTTTCATGTCACTCCAGGTAGTTATGGGTATATCTCTTCTTTGTTTGATCATTCTTTCAACATCATCCCAGTAAATTCTCGCTTGGCATACTAACTTAAGCTTAGCAAACTTAAACCGACTTCTTTTAGACATTAGTTACCTTTCAAAATATGGATCCATAGCTTCTTCCCAATCAATGTAGTCCTCAAGATCAAGATCACCACCAAATGTAGGTGCTTCTAACCTAATGTACTTAGTGGCTCTCTCATCCTGGTCCATAAAATCATAATTAGATCTTCTACGGCTAGTCTCCCAGATTGGGTCCTAGTGTGGGGCTATCTTAGGGTTGGGTTCTAGGAATGGGTCGGGGTGTGTTTCAAATTTAGGTTCAGGATGGGTCTTATGGGTTTTCTTTAGGTTCCCTAATCGTTGGTCCATTCGATCAAACTTATGGTTCATTTGGGTACATTGTTCAGTGAAGATACTAAGGAAGGTTTCAAAATTGGGATCCATGATTAAATTGGGTTGGGATTGGGCAAGACTAATAGGGTGTGCCAGACCTAGTTGCCATGCAATGCAAACACACAGACAAGACTCGGACAAGAGTTTCCTAGACCTATAGCTCAAGTATAATGGGTCAGCTAAAATTATAGCCAATTCAATAATTACCCTGTCTACTGGCTAGGTAAGAGGTGGGGTCGTGGGAGGCTCCCCCTGCTTTCACAGGGTCCTAATTAAAAACCATGAAACTGCTTAGGGCATTTGCCTCTTGTCCTTTAGCCTTAGACATCAGATTCAAGTGAAAATCAAAGGATTGGGTGCACTAGCTTTCACACAATACTAGGAACCCGACCTGTTGGTGTCCCTAGCTTACTAGAGCAATTAAGTTTAATTGATTTTAATTAGGTTAGGATTGATATAAAGGTGGTGGTTGTGGGCCAAGAAAGGGTGATGAATCCCTCCTTTATGTAGATATTGAGTGCCCTTAAGATTAGGTTTGAATGATGATAGCAAGCATATGAAGATGAAATTTGGGTTTCCAAGTTTTTTTTTTTTTTTAGCAAAGATATATTTTGCAAAAAAGTATCTAATATGCAGGAAATATAAAAAAAATTAAAATATACAAAATTTATGCAAAAAGAACCCTAAACTATAATTATTGAAAATTCAGGGTCGAACTGTTCTTAGGTAGTAAATTAAAAATTCAGATGACTTAAAATCTGAATTAAATTATGACAAAATTTTGATAAATACTATAAATTATGAGAAATCCATCAAAAGAAGAATTAGAATTTTTTAATCTTCTTACATATATAAATAATTAAAAAAATAGATCATGTACTGGAATAGATGTGATGCAGAAAATAAATCCTAAAGATGCCTATCTCTTTATTTTCTTCATCAAGGGTCAATTAAAGCGGCACCCCTACATGCCATAAGAAATTTCTTTTGAATGGGATGTGAGGGTCTTGCAGCCCTATTTTTTCCTCTGACCAGACGGCCAGGGTGAAGCACCCAATCCGAGTACTTAAATAGAAACTAAGTCCTAACCTGGTATGTAGAAATTTCAGCACAAGTGCGATTAAATCCTAGTTTAACCTGCTCTAATACCAAAATTGATGCGTGATGATAATTAAAACTAAATTATTGATATAAAGATCTAATTACCAGAGAAAAATAAAGATTAATTCTTTTATATTTTTTCAGATTTTTAAAGAAGACTCAAAATATGCAATTAAGGAAACTAATTCTAGTTAACTACCCGCACAAGTAAACCTACAAAATAACTAGAAAAACAGGACTTGGTGGTTAAGAAACCACCGTAAACTAGGGTTTACTTTCAACTAATCAGAAATTAAAGAGAAGGGAGTAGGATTTAAGTTTTACCAACATAGATTGTCTCTCTGATGTAGATCTGGTTGGACTCTCAAGATTCTGTGGTAGGATTTCAAGATCTCGTTCCTGGACTCCGATCTGTCATGCAATGCTAGTTCTGAGACAAGAATACTTTTCTTTGATTCTAGATCACCTGCAAACACTCAACAAAGAAAACTAAAGTTAAGAAGAATCAAAGGAAAGAAAATAAATGAAAGGGAAGGGTTAGAAGAAGTGGCTAGGATTTCTTGTTGGCTAGATAGGTAGGATAACTAGGGCCTCACACCCTGCAATGCACATAACAAAGGAACAAAATTTGGCAGAATAACATTCTTTATTGATGAATGAATTATAATAATAATTACAAGGGGATTGATGGGTATTTATAGACCCTCAACCAGTGGTGTAAGGGATTCAAATAGCAGACTTTTTCTCCCTTGGACTACAACTCCTGGAATTTTGGTCTAGGCACCCTGGACTCTTTTGTCTGGATAGGAGAAAACTCAAGAGTTTTGGTGAGACTCTTGAGTTCTGGGAACTTAAGCAGCTGGCAACTTATTTGATTGAAATGCTTAAAGTAGAAACCCTTAGACCTCCAACACTTTGCATAATTTTGGTTGAAACTCTTTGGAAGATGGCGTGAAGGAGGGGAAGAGTTGCTTGGCTGACTCTTAGAATTTGGCATGGAATACTTCAGATGGAGGGCACCAATTTGGAGAGTCCTTCACACTTACTTATCTTAAAACTAAATGGCGCCAATTTTGCTTTCATTTGGCTGACCAAAATTAAAAAAAAAACATGGCACTTGGGATGTCCAGATAAAAGTGACATGGCATGTGTTCTTGTCCCAAAATGAAATGGCATGACATGTCCAAACATGACATGTGTTGATGTCATGGAAAGGCGGTGCTAAAAACAAACTGACTTGGGTTAGTCACATGGCTTGACTTGGGCTAGCACATGGAGATACATGGCTTGTTTTGGGCTAGCACATGGGTCTTCAATTGAGTCTTCCTTGTATTACAGACTCAATAACTAATTCTTACAGGACTCAAAATTAAACTAACCAAATAACTAAGCCCCACTTGATCAATTGGAACCTAATTTGATCAATAAGAAAGACTTATGTAACAAAAAAGAATAAATTGGTAAACAGGATTTGGCCCAATGGGATTTTGACTCAATGTGGTAAAAAGGGTTTAGCCCAAAAGGCTAAATAACAAAACCCTAATTATAGTTTGTAAAAAGGGCTAACCCTAACTAAGCCAAAGTAATATAATTTAAAATAAAATATTTACATGGTAAAAGGGGTTGGTTTTAGGACTTTATCCATAGATGATCCATAGGGATGTGGGTTCAACCTGTCAAGATTTTCTGGCTCTGGTGTCCACACCATTAGGTCCTTTCTAGTTTTGATTGAATGGAAACTATATTGCAGGTAACATAACTTTCATCTAGTAGTCTCTTACATTAAATTTATATGCTCCCTCTTATGCATGAATCTTGTTGATATGTGGTAGAATCAATACTCATTTTAATTTGCTAGGTTCTAAGTTTAAGAACTCCATCTAGCATCCTGCATCATTTTGGTTTCAGAGCATGGTGACCAGGACTTATTTTCCATAGTACTGAAATTTTTTGCATGCTGAATTCTGCATATCAAGGATTGATTTGAAAGTTCTCTTCATAACATTCCAGATGCTAGTTTTTATTAGCATTTTTCATTAATATTGCCAGTTTAAAACCCAGGGCTGAAATCTTCCTCATAGATTTCAGATCTAAAATTTCAAAAAAAAATCTGCATTGTTTTTATTCTTTGATCTTGGGTTTCATGCCTCCTGAGCGGGTATACGAAAGTATAATATCATGACCCTTGAAGTAATGAGCTACGATCGGATGTGAGATTTTAGGTTAAAGATTTGATGTGCTAATTGCTTGCTTGATGTGTAATTGCATGTCTTGCCTAAGTGATTGCTTGAATTGCATGATTTTCTTTTATTAGCACATTGAACGCCCCAAAATTTTTTGGCACAATTCAAATTTGAATTCCCCTAAACAAAATGTCAAAGAAATTTAAAATTAAAATTTAAAATTCAAATTTAAAATTCAAATTTGAAATTTAGAAATTTGAATTTTGAAGTGCATGTTATTTCCTGATCTTTATGTTCTATTGATTAGCTAGATTATTGGATGTGCATTCATTTTAAAATATTTAAGGACAATCCTATCACAAGATAAGGGAAGGATTTAATCACTTTTTCTTGGTCCAAAAATAACCAACTACATATTTCATTGATCTAAGCCTAACATAAAATTGAGTAAGAACCTAAAACTAGGGACATCAACAAGTTAAGTTCATGATCATGTTGAGACTTAACATTGATTGATTCTGTATTTACTCCTGATATTGGTGTCCAAGGCTAGGGGTCCATGGGCAAACGCCTTAAGTAGATCTGTGGTTTTTAATTAGGACCTCGTAAAAGCAAGGAGAGCCTCCCACAATTCCATCTCTTTCCTGGCTAGTAGAAAGGGTGGTTGCAGTCTTGATTAGTTCTTTGGCAATTCATGCTATCTTGAACTTCTAGGTCTAGGAGCCCTAGAAGTTAGGATTATATTACATGACCAATAGATCTGGAACCCCATACCAACACTCCAGACCCAACCAAGTCTCACCATGGACCCCAATCTTGAAACTTTGATGAGAACCATGACTGAGCCATTTAGGTAACTAAACAATAGGTTTGACCAAATAGAAAAGCAAATTGGGATCCTTAAAGAGACCCGTTTGACCCACACTGAACCTGAATCACCTAGACCAACTTTCCTTGGACCAAGAGCCCATTGCCATGATTCCTTCCCTGAAAATAACCCTAGATGCCCACATCAAGACTTCTTGGATTCGGTGAAAAGAGCCCATAGGAACATACATCTCGATGCACCCACTTTTGATAAAAATTTAGACCCTAAGGTGTATGTTGATTGGAAGAGTGACATGGGTCAATACTTCGAGTGGTATGAGATGTCAGAAGAAAGGAAGTACAAATTTGCTAAACTTAGGTAGTCCAACAAGCTAGTCTGTATTGGAGAAATGTTGAGCACATTTGTCGACAGAGAGGGGAATGTCCATAGTCACATGAAAAGCCATGAAGATCAAACTTAGGGAAAAGTACCTATCCTTGTCCTATGAGTAGAGGCTTTTGTCCTATGAGTAGAGGCTTTTAGATCAATGGCAAAGATTTAGCCAAGGGAATAGAACCGTATCTGAATATATCACCAAATTTGATGAATTTGTCATGAGATGTAGTGTGGTTGAGTTGGAGACCATCACCTTGTCTAGGTTTCGAGCAGGCCTACACGAAGAAATCCAAAAGAATTTATTTCTAAAAGAAGTCCATGAACTAGAGTAGGCTTACCAAACTGCTAGGCACTATGAGAGATTTCAGAGGGGACCCATGATCCTTCGACCTAAATCCAGTAGGATTAGTACCCCAAGAAATAGGCCAAATTATAGTCAAATTTCCTCGAACCGATCCAATCCTACTACCCCATTAGCTTGCAAAGTGGTGCGGGCTCCAGGGCTAAAAAAATTGACAGGTTGAAGCCGCATCCCTGTGGATCACCTATGAGTAAAACACTAAACCCAAACCATTTTTATCATATAAATATTTATTTTAAATTTTTTTTATTTTGGTCTAGTTAGGGTAAACCCTTTTTACCAACTATAATTAGGGTATTATTTATTTTGGAATAAAACCCTTTTTACAAAGTTGAGTCGAAACCCCAACTGAGTCAAACCCTATTTACCTAATTGGGATTTGAATGGCCCGGTTTGAATTAGCCATTTTTACCAACTTTAATTGGGTTTTTATTGACAAGCCTAATTATGTATGGTTGGTTATTTAGTTGAGTCATGTGATTTGTTATTTATTGAGTCCATGTAATTAATTGAGTAATTGAGTCCAATATTACAAGAAGGGACCAAAGACAACTTCCCATGTGTACCCAATTGAAGATCTAGGTGACCCCATGTGCTAGCTCAAGACAACCCATGTGCTAGTCCAAGTCACAACCTCTTCTTGGTGCCACCATTTCAATGATTTGGACATCAACATATGTCATGTTTGGACATGTCTTTGGGATAACACTACTTGGCACTTCAACCAGGACAAGAGCACATGATATGTCTAAAATTTGCTTGCCATTGGGACAACACACTTGCTATGTCACTTATGTTTGGATATCCCATATGCCATATCTTAAATGAATTCCAAATTGGCGCCCTTCTTTTTAAGAGGTGTAAAGCAGAAGGAATTCTCCACATCGGCAACCCCACTCAAAATATTCCACACCAAATACAAGGGAGTCGGCCAAGCATTCTTGTTGCCAACTTCAAAGAAAGTTCCAAACTATTTGCTTACCAGATGAAGACGTTTAAAGGTTCTCTACCAAAGAGTTTCAATCAAACAGGTTGCCAGCTGCTTAAATCTTCAGAACTTAAGAGTCTCACCAAAACTCTTGAGTCCTCTCCTACCAGAACTCAAGAGTCTCACCAAAATTCTTGAGTCTTCTCCTATCTAGACTGAAGAGTAAACTCACCGACAGAAGACCACATCATCCTGACTCTAGAGTCAAATAAGCAAGGACAAGTGATAGAGCATCTGAAAGAAACAGGTGCAGGAGGTTTGACATGAACCTACACTAGCCATGCAAACAGGGCACGGGAGCACAGGGGATTTTAAAACATTTTTAAAAAATCAGCGCAGCGGAAATATGCTCTGCCCAGAAACTAATCTAATTCTAGTTGCAATTAGGCATGTAGGATAATATAAAATATTTGCAAAATATTTGAATTAAAAATTCAAATCATGCATGATTAAATTTTTTTTTTTTCATACCTTATTCTGGCTGGAATAACCTGGGATAAAGTTGGAATAGGCTGGAGTAAGTGGGATAAACTTATTCCAGTCGTCTTCTTCCTTGGGCTGCAGAAAACTCTATTTTGGGGTAGAAAAACGTCGTCGGAACTATGGCTTCCGTACCTCTGTTTGCTCCCAAAATTTAGCAGCAGCAACTTGGACAAGTGCTCTTCGATCTCCAATTGAAATCTACAAGAAAAACTTAGCCAAAACTTTATAAAAAATCACCAAAGTCTGCTGCCAGAATTTCTACAACAGAATTGGGCAGCAGAATTTGGCCTTCGATTTGGAGCAGCTAGAGCGATCCCGGCTCGCGTGGCTTGCTCCTAGGAGTAGAAGGATACTACCTCTAGAGGGGAGACACGCCCGGGGCTCTCGGATCCCACTCCACACATGGTACTAGCCGCTGGAAGTTGATTCGGCCATAGTGAACGGCAGCAACAAAGCTTTGCTGCAGTCCAGGGATTAGAGCACTCAATGGGACAATGATAAGGACCTTGAAACTCTCCCTCTCACCCTCCAAAATCCAGCCTATAAGAGGAGAGTCTAAGCTCTCAATCTGGGGATCTCTCAACCTCTCTCAAAAAAAGGAATCGCAGGTAAAGTTTCAGGTTCTTCACGGCTGAAACTCATCTCATGAAACAGGGGACTTAGGATGGTATAAATAGGCAACAGAGGAAGATGGAGATGGAGAGACTGGGAGAGGAAGAGGAAGTAGCTGCCATTACCCCATTAACTAACAATTAACAAGGTTTAATGGAGGGGTGGAGGAGAGGAAGGGACAACGCCCAGCGATGGAGAAGTTTGGGATGTTCGGCCTTTCTCCCAACGTTTTACTGTGTAAAACGGTCCAAGGGAGAAATTAAATACCGGTTAAAAAGAAAACCGGTCCAAAAACCTTAAACCAATTAGGTTCAAACCCATTGGTTCATTTAACCAACTGTGGTTCAATCCAATTAAACCGGTCCGAGCCCAATAAAATTGGTTCAATTGGTTCACAACCAATTGGAGGCCGAAACGAGCTCCGAATCAGTTCAAAACTGATTCAAAAAAATCCTGGCACAGTGCTGGTCAACCCGGAACAATTTTCTGGTTGACCCAAACAAGGGCAAGATGGGGAAAAGAGTGCTCAAAAATACCGTAACCATAAAATTGAGACGAATTCCAATCATAATCGGTATCCGGATCAGAGAGTAATCATCTGTGGTGTGTGACCTCAAAGGTTCGAACCTAAATGGTAGCACTGGAACAATTCCAGTACCAGCACAGGAAACCATCTAGCAATGGATCCTGGCATCCGGATAGGTCGAAGATGCAGGAGCAAATTATCAAACCTCTGGCATATGGTTACCGTATAATTCATTCCTTTGACCTCTAATGCTCAGGACGACTGAGATTGGGCAGCCAACCCAGACAGAGTCAGTCCACTACGTGTCTCAACCTCGCAAGCCCAGTGACTCTTCACTAGGGCTACACTGGCCGAGGATTTGCTAAATTGAGATACTACGAGACATTCAATCCAAACTGTTTAGACAGGTCAATTCCATCTTGGTCCATCACTGCTCCACAAGTACTTGCCTGTACCCATAAACCTTCCATCACCGGATTAAAAATCCGGGTAGTCCGGCACCAAAGCACAGGGAGTTGCTTGCAAGCTACCGTGATTACCTCAGGTCAGAGGGACACATATACCCATTTCCAATCATGAGTATCCCATTGGCAGAAAGGGGCTACACGGAGTCATGTTCAATGAGATATCACATATCCCACTTGCAGATCACATCAATGTCACCACACTCATTTGGTCAAGAGGACAACCAAACGATGTGACCTGCAACAACCTATACTTGATATATTGCCGTCCAGTATAATATATCCTTTGGTTGTGAACAGGGTTTAAGGACCACTCGATACATCCTCTCTATATCGAAGATAGTGTAGTCCTAAGGACTTCATCACATGGAAAGAGTTCATTTCAGGGAAATAATATTTGATGAGCTGCCAAAAATAATATTTTATTAATTCAAAGAAAGAGTACAATATTTAGCTCAACCGCCTACATACCAGGCGATTGGCTTTGGGACACAATTCCCAATAACTCCCACTTATACTAAAGCCAATCAGAAGAGTATCTAATACCCATTTTCCATTTACAATAATCAAACTCTTTTTTTCCGAGGGCTTTAATGAAGGGGTCGGCTAGATTTTCTTTTCCATCAATCTTCAGAGGATTGATGTTGCCTCGTTCCACGATCTCTTGTACGAGGTGGTAGTGCCGCAGTATATGCTTGGTGCGGTGATGAGCTTTAGGCTCCTTAGCTTGAGCAATGGCTCCAGTGCTGTCACAGTATATTGGAACAGGACCATCTAGGGAAGGTGCCACCCCTAGCTCTCCAAGGAACTTCCGCAACCACACAGCTTCCTTTGCTGCATCTGATGCTGCAATATATTTTGCTTCGCATTCCGAGTCTGCAATAGTTGCTTGCTTGAAACTTTTCCAGCAGATCGCTCCTCCATTCAGGGTAAATACAAACCCTGACACACTATTGCTATCATCTCTATCTGACTAGAAATTGAAGTCAGAGTACCCCATAAGTTTCAAGTCAGGTTCTCCATAAATCAGCCATTGATCTTTAGTATTTCTCAAATACTTAAGGATGGACTTAACCACCTTCCAATGCGCCTCACCTGGGTCAGACTGGTATCTACTCACTACTCCTAGTGAGTATGCCACGTCTAGTCTAGTACAAGTCATAGCATACATGATAGAGCCTACTGTAGAAGCATAAGGTACTCTACTCATGCGCTCTCTTTCCTCAGGAGTTGTCGCAAAATCCTTCTTGGAAAGAGTAATTCCAGAACCTATCGGGAGATAGCCTTTCTTGGAATTTTTCATGCTGAACCGTTTCAGCACGGTGTCAATGTACAAAGACTGGGACAGTCCCAAAAGCTTCTTAGATCTATCTCTATAGATCTTCATACCTAGTATGTAAGAAGCTTCACCCAAGTCCTTCATGGATAATTGAGATGATAACCAGACCTTTATTCCTTGTAATGCAGCGACATCATTCCCGATTAAGAGAATGTCATCAACCTACAGTACTACGAATACAATCACAGAACCATTAACCCATTTATAGATGCACGGTTATTCTCCATTCCTAACGAAGCCATATAATTTGATACACCTATCAAACCGTAAGTTCCAACTTCGAGATGCTTGCTTGAGTCCATAGATGGACCTCTGCAACTTGCATACTTTTGATTCATCTGTGGATGTGATCATCCAGGATCTTTTCAATCTGCTCTTTCCTCATAGGCCATTTTGTTGGTGGACACACAGGGTTGGGTTCACTCTCAAGAGCAGGATTAGGTTCAAAAGGGTCACTGGGAATCACAGCTGGCTCTCTATACTCTACTAGGTCAGTAATATTGAAAGTGAAGCTAATGCCTAGTTCTGGAGGTAACTCGAGCACATAGGCATTGGATCCTACTCTCTTCACCACTTAAATGGTCCAGCTCCTCTAGCATGTAACTTTCTAACGGTTCCAGGAGGAAACCGTTCAGGCCTTAACCTAATCATTACATAGTCTCCCTCATTAAAAGTTTTGACTCGCCTTTGAGAATCAGCCAACTTTTTATAAGTTTCATTACATAAATTTATTTTGGCATGAATTTCTTTATGCAAGTCTTTTATATGATGTGCAAAAACTTCGGCAGACTCGGAGACTCGTGTGTGGACTGGTAAAGGAGCTAGGTCAAGAGGTGTGTGAGGTTTGTAACCATGCACAATTTCAAATGGACTCTTGCCTGTAGACCTATTGACTGAGTCATTGTATGCAAATTCAGCTCTAGGTAAGTACAAATCCCAGTTCCTAATGTTTTCACCAACAAAACACCTTAACAAATTGCCTAAACTACGGTTCACTACTTCGGTTTGGCCATCAGTCTGGGGATGATAGGCAGTTGAAAACTTAAGTTTTGTCCCTAACTTATACCAAAGGGTTTTCCAGAAATAGCTGGTGAACCGGACATCCCTATCGGAAATAATTGTCTTAAGTAGGCCATGGAGTCGAACTATCTCATTAAATAACAGGGTGGCTACCTTAGACACATCAAATGTTTGGGAACAAGGCAAGAAATGGGCCATCTTGGAAAATCGGTCGACTACAACACAGATAGAGTTATGCCGGTGTTCTGTTTTCGCTGTTTGGCAACAGTGCAGGTCCGACACCTCGCCACAATGTGTGCTACATCTCTTTTTAAGCTAGGCCAGAAAAAGTGGTCTTCAATAGCCAGGGTGGTCTTATCTTTTCCGAAATGGCCAGCTAAACCTCCAGCATGAGTTTCCCAAATCAAAAATTCCCTAAGAGAGGTTCTAGGGATGCAAAGCCTATTCTTAAAGAACAGAAAGCCATCTAAAAGGGAATAATCCTTATGATCACTAGATGGTCCTTGAGTTAGATCCTGGTACACAGTCTTAAAATCCGGACACGACTCATATTCCTCTTTGATTTGCTCAAACCCTATGACTTCAGCCCTAACAGAATTCAACAACAAAGATCGATGACTAAGGGCATCAGCTACCTTATTTTCAAACCCAGCCTTATGCTTTAAAACAAAAGTATAGGACTGGATATACTCTACCCACTTAGCATGCCTAGGGTTAAGCTTCTGGGAACTATCAAGAATCTAAGAGCCTCATGGTCCGAAAACAGCACAAATTCTTGCCGTAGCAAATAATGTCTCCAGTAACGCAAAGCTTGCACTACCGCATAAAATTCCTTATCATAGGTAGAATACCTAAGCTTAGCATCATTAAGTTTTTCACTAAAGAATGCTACGGGATGGTTCTCTTGGCTTAGGACTCCACCTATACCTACTCCTGAAGCATCACAGGCAACCTCAAATACCTTTGAAAAGTCTGGTAACCTCAAAATGGGTGCTTGGGTCATCCTATCCTTAAGATCTAGGAAGGCTTTATGGGCTGCTTTAGTCCACTGAAATTCTCCCTTCCTAATACAGTCTGTGATAGGAGCAACTACAGTACTAAACCCCTTGATGAATCGCCTATAGAAGGTAGCCAAGCCATGGAAACTTCTGACTTCATGCACACTAGTCGGCTCTGGCCATTCTACTATGGACCTAATCTTTTCTGGATCGGCAGCCACGCCGTCAGGGGTTACAACAAAACCAAGGAAGATAATTCTACTGGTCATAAATTCACACTTTTTGAGATTACCGTAGAGACTATCATTCCTCAAAAATTGGCAGACTTGTCTAAGATGGCCTAGGTGATCTGCAGGGTCTTACTATAGATCAGGATGTCATCAAAATAGACCACTACAAACTTTCCTATGAAAGCTCTAAGTACCTGGGTCATAATCCTCATGAAAGTTCTAGGGGCATTGGACAACCCAAAAGGCATAACAACCCATTTATAGAGACCATCCTTAGTTTTGAAGGCGGTTTTCCACTCATCCCCTGGTCTAATCCTAACCTGATGATAGCCGCTCTTGAGATCAATTTTAGAAAAAACCATGGCACCGGCCATCATATCTAGCATGTCATCTAGTCTAGGGATGGGGAACCTATACTTGATTGTGATTTTAATGATGGCACGACTATCAACACACATCCTCCATGTGCCATCCTTCTTTGGGGTCAGAAGTGCAGGGACTGCACAAGGGCTAAGACTCTCTCTAATGAACCCCTTCCTCAATAATTCTCCAACCTGCTTTTGCAGTTCCTTATGCTTAGATGGATTCATCCTATAATGGGACAAGTTGGGTAAAGTAGCTCCTGGAACTAAATCTATGGAATGCTGGATATCCCTAAGAGGTGGAAGGTGGTCTGGCAGATCCTCGTGAAAAACATCCTCAAATTCTTCTAACAAAGGCTTAACTTCCTGAGGAGGCTCTGAGGGTGTAGGAGTCCTAAGTTCCTTAGCAGTCAACATCCAAATAAGTGAACCACTATGAATTTCTTGTTCTAGATCCTTGGCACTAATTAGGTTCACTCCAGTCTTCATTTCTCTGACCTTATTGGTTCCTTTAGCTACCTTGTCCTTAGGAGGGACTGAATGGATTGTGATTTTCTTCCCATTGAAACTAAAGACACAGGTGTTGGATTTTCCTAAGAGGGTGGCATCATGATCATACAACCAAGGTCTTCCAAGAATTATACTGCTCACCCCCATGGGCAAGACGTCACACCAAATCTTCTCTTGATAGGATTGCATTTGGATTTGGACCTGACATCTAGACTGGATGGGTATAGAGGTAGAGTCTACCCAAGAAACCTTATAGGGGTTGGGGTGGGGGACTGGGGTTAAGACTAACATTTTGACAGTGCTAGTAGAAATGGCATTCACACAGCTCCCACTATCTATGATGATTTTACATATCTTATCCCCTAGTTTAAGGAAAGTCTGTAGGATGTTAGTCCTACGCCAATCCTCCTGAACTCTATTTTGGGATAGGATGCTTCTTACAACCCCTAATTGGTCAGACTCTGTGGATTCCTCCTTTCCTTCATACTCATCGACCAAATTCATTCCGGCCTCAAAAACTTCTTCTTCAAACTCCTCATTGGGCCCGGAATTCTCTTCTTCTCCTTCTTCTATGTAGAGGGATCTACGAGGGCACTGGATAGAAACATGACCTACCTTATGACACTTAAAACAAGCTATGGCCGTGCACTGGTTGGAGATATGACCAGGATTCTGGCACTTAAAACAGATGATACTAGGGGCTCTCTGGGTGTCAGGTGCCTTACCTTTTTCCATGGGCCTAGCGGTGGGAATACCCTGATTAGGCATGCTAGGGGTAACTTGGCTAGGTCCATTTCTTGGGATTGGGGCACTAACCCTAGAAGGCATGGGTCCTCTTTGAAACTTCTCAGTGTTCAGTGCAATCTGATAGGCTTGGTCTAGGTCAGTAACCTCTCTCAGAAACAACTCCCTCTTTATGTCTTCCCTAAGTCCAGCCCTAAACCTAGACAAAGTGACCTCATGGGCTTCACTCACATCACATCTCATCAGGTATTCATCAAAGGTGGTTATGTAGTCTGATACAGATCGGTTCCCTTGTTTCAAAGTCTGCCATTGGTCCAACAGATTCTGCTGATATGAAATGGATAGATATTTATCTCTAAGCTTCTCTTTCATACCCTGCCAAGTGGTTATGGGCTCTACATTTCGTCTTCTAGTGGTCAGCTCAATGTTTCCCCAGTATAACCTAGCTTGACGTACTAACTTCATCTTGGCAAACTTGAACTTTCTTTCCTCAGACATGGCATACCACTCAAAGTACTGGTCCATCTCACCCTCCCAATCAGAATACACCTTAGGGTTTAAGCTACCATCAAAAGTGGGTGCATCTAATTTGATGTTCCGAATGAACCTATCATCTTATCTTCAGGTTCTGGGTCAGGCCTCCTATGATTAGGTTCAGGATCTCTGTATAAAGGCCTTATAGGCTCTTGGTGTGGGTGAGGTTGAGGCACACTAAAATCAAGATCAGGAGTCCAATTCCGATGCATAGGTTCCTCAAGTACTTGGACTCGATCCCTAAGCTGGGCAAAATCCTCATGGACTTGTTCTTTAAACTGGGCAACAGTGGTAGTCACTTCCTGACTCAATTTGTTCATACTCTCAGTAAGAGCTCTAACCATGGCCTCTAAATCAGGTTGGGTTTGACCAGGTTGGTAGGGCACTCCATTCCGGGTAGACATGATGATGCAAGCAAACACACAAAATGAGACTCAACTGAAATGACTACGGGCAAACTAGACCTAGAGCCCAAACTAGATGCCCAATCAGAGTAGCAAGCTAGCCTGTAGTAACTCAGGACTCAGCCAGGCAGGTGTAAGGGGAGTGTTAGGTCCCTAGATGCCAATCCTAGACACCAATCAGAGATTGGCCAGGTAGGCGGACCAGCACACAAGCCCTTCGGGATGGAATCCCTGAACCACCATTCTAGACACTGAGTACAAAGCACACACAGAGTAACTAGACAAACTGACTCAACACTAGCCTTGACCCGACTTGTTGATGTCCCTAGCCCACTAGGGCAAATTAGGTCTAATTAATTTTAAGATTAAAGGCTTAGGTTCGAATGAGTGGGTGGTGGTTTTGGGCTAAGGAGAGGTTATCAACTTCTCCTCTTATCTTAGATGCTCAAATGCCCTTAAGATGAATTAAGAGATGATCACTCAAAAATAATTGAATTGCAGAAATATAAAAATAGAGTTGCAGTAATTTAACTCTCAGAAATTTCACAGAAACCAATAAATCACAGGAAAATTATGTAAAATATCTTCAATTATATTGGTTCCAGCAAAATAAAAATCTTGCAATTCAGAGTTACCTGCAATTAGAAACAATTCCTGCAACAAGGTAGTTACAGACTAAAAACAGAGTGCTTCCCCGTTTACAATTCCTGCTACGAAGTTGTAACCCAACGGATCCCCTACATGCCCTAGGAACATCTCGTGGAATGGGAAGAGGAGGTTTGCACCTCACTTCGTTCATAGGACCGGACGTCCTGGGGAGTCTACTTCGAGTAGACAAAGTAAAAAGAGAGAGACTCAAACAAGCAATCAAAACAGAAACCCTAGACAGGGCTCTAATACCAAAATTAATGCAGAACGAAAGAGAAGAGATGATGCGATGCGGAAAGAAATTAAAATTAATTCTTTTCATTTTTATTTTTATTATTATTTTTTTTTTTATATTTCAGAAATTAGCATTGACTCAAAGTAAAGCTAAACTAAGTTGAAGGAAACTCGGTAATGATTGAAAGCACAATTTAGAAGAACTAGGTTATCAGAGTAGTTCAGAAGTAACGGATCGCTGGGGGTTGAGAAACTCCCAGACCTAGGTTTTCGCTCTGAACTTTCAACAGGACAGAAATAAAGAGAAGAGATGGGTTATCAACCAGACAGTGATCTTCACAAAGTTTGGTGGAAGAATTCTCTCGAGCAGATTGTTGGATCCTCGGATTCGGATATCTTCGCAATGGATCCTCCAATACTGGTCCTGTGGCTGAGTCAGCTTCTCCTGGACTCAAGATCTGGGAAAGAAGAGGAACAAGTGATGGAATCAGAGACTCAAGGAAGGATTTACCAGATTGAAGAACTTGAAGGCTGAAGTTGCTGAAATCCGGATCCTCCTGGAGGCTGATCTGACTTCCTCTGAAAATTGCTTTGGATCTGAAGTATCTGGACTGGATCTGGATGCTAGTGATCGGCCTGGACTTGGAGAGAGAGGCCGTGGGAGGTGGGATAGGCTAGGGTTTGGTGGATTGAAGTGGATGGTGGGCGGCTAGGGTTTAGTAGTTGGAGTGGCTAACCTAGGGTTTAGGTGTTTGGAGATCTCACACCTCCTCAAGGTTCCTGGGGAACCCAGACTTACTCCCTCACGGAGCTCAACACCTGGATGCAAGTGCGGAAGAGAGAAAACACAGAGTTTGCTCACAAAAAAAATTGGTTTCATTCATCAGTTTGATTAAAATTTACAAGAGGGGTTTAATTTATAGGACTTTACAAGAGAGTAGGGTTTTACATCTTCCCATGTGGGACTAAAGGAGGGGATCTACAAATTAGGATAATCCATACACATATGGCCAGCCAAAGGTTCCAAAAAAAATTGATTTGGGTTTTAAAAGGAAGGTAGATGGCACCTCCAAGCTTTGTTCTTCAAGAGAGGATTTCTTTCCTTCCATGGATCAACTCTTTTGGACTCCTCCTTTTCTTTCACCCTAAGTCATGGTCCTTCCCATCTTTGTTTTGGGCATTTTTGGCATGGAATGGGCGCCTCCTTGAAGTTCTCTCCAAGAAGAATTTCTTCCCTTTCATAACTTGGCTCTTATGGAAGGTCTTGGGCTGCCCCCTTGATTTGTGGATCCCTGGTTGCTTTCTCCTCATATGGCGCATGAAAGAAGGGAGCTGCTATCTGTGGTGTGGGGACCAGAGTATACTGGATGGAGATGTGGTGCCCCCTAGACTCAGGCGTGTGGCTGGGAGTGTGGCGCCCACTTGCTTGGCCTTGGGAGAAAATGTAACACCCCAGGTTGAAGTCCTAGACTACTACTGAGTCAACATGACTCAACAAAAATAAATTGCAGGGAGTACAGACTCAAACTAAAATTGAGTTGATCAAGTCAACCCTTATTACACGATAGAAAACCCTAATTCTTCGGGCAAGGTCACTCAGAGATCCAGATGGAGCTCTGAAGTCTTCTTCTGAGTCTGGTGCCCGCACCAGCATCCATATAGGTGATCGGATCCTCCTTGTTCTCATCGAGCTCAATGGGATTGCCGTCCGGACTAAGAAACCGTAGTATCTGTCCGGCTGACGCGGTATTCTACTGGATCTCCTAATGGGTTCTGGGTGTGATTCAATAACAGCCGGTTCTTCGATGTCCTTAGTGTGTGCAAGTTCTTCTATTGGCTGAACTTCATCAAGTTCAATCTTAGAGGCCATAGTTCCTTCTCCAAGGAACTCCATTTCCAAAAAGATAGCTCTAAGAGCAATGAACACCTTTTGTTCATTTTCCAAATAGAAGAAATACCCTTTGGTTTCCTTAGGATAACCAATGAATAAACACCTATCAGACCTAGGACCAAGCTTGTCTGAGTCTAAACGCTTTACGTAAGACGGACAACCCCAGACCCGAAGGTGTGAGATTGAGGGTTTACGTCCAGTCCATATCTCATACGGAGTGGAGACAATGGACTTACTTGGAACATTATTTAATAAGTAACAGGCTGTTTGAAGCGCATATCCCCAAAAGGATAGCGGCAAAGTTGCAAAGTCCATCATGGATCGAACCATGTCCAACAAGGTTCGATTCCTCCTTTCGGACACACCATTCAACTATGGAGTTCCTGGAGGAGTCCACTGAGAGAGAATTCCATTCTCCTCAAGATATGTCAAAAATTCACCAGATAAGTATTCACCACCTCGATCAGATCGAAGGGTTTTAATACTTTTTCCAGTTTGCTTTTCTACTTCATTACGGTATCATTTGAACATTTCAAACGACTTAGACTTATGTCTCATTAAAAAGACATAACCGAACCATGAAAAGTCGTTTGTAAAAGTAATGAAATATTTGTATCCTCCTCTGGCACTAACTGTCATCGGTCCACATACATCAGTATGTATTAGACTTTGAAGTTCTATAGCTCGTTCACCTTTTCCAGTAAAAGGTGACTTGGTCATTTTACCAAGTAAACAGCATTCACAAGTGGGCAGTGATTCAGAATCACTGACCTCAAGGAGTCCATTTCCTTGCATCTTGTTTATCCTATTTTGGTTAATATGACCTAGCCTACAGTGCCAAAGATACAAATTGTTGACATTTTCTAACCTTGGGCATTTGCTAGAAGTGTACATTACACTAACAGGCCTTGATAGTACATATATACCATTATTTAACCTAGCTTTCATTATCACAGAGTTATTCAAAATAACATTGCAAAAATCTTCCTTTATTGATAGTTCAAAACCATAATAAGCCAAAAGGCCTATAGAGATTATGCTCATAATGAAACTAGGACAACAGTGACAGTCGACTAGTTCAACAGTACAAGACTCAGAGACAAGATGCAGGACTCTGACCGCCAGTACTGGAACACGATTTCCATTCCTGACGCTCAGAAACTATTCTCCATCTTCAAATCTTCTGCTAACTTGAAGTCCCTGTAACGAATTACAAACGTGAATTGGACTACCAGTATCCAATACCCAGTTAACAATATCAACAATTGAGTAATTACAAGGTTTTATCATATAAATACCTTGTTCAGCAGACTTCTGCTTCCTCAGCCTGTTCGAATCAAGGGATACAATGTAAAGAGGATAGTTCCTCTTCCAGTGTCCCTTCTTCTTGCAATAGAAATATTTTGCAGAAGATTGATTAGCCTTATACTTCCTGGTCTGACTAAGGCTAGGAGCATTCTGCACCTTCTTTCCCTTTTTATTTGTTTTCTTCTTCCCTTTCTTAAAGGGACGACGACCTCTACTTCCTCCCACTAAATTCACCACCCCCTTATTCAGTTGGTGGTCTTTCTCGAAAGTCTGCAGCAACCCCAAAAGACCATGGTAGTTGACTATAGGCTTGTTCATTCTACAATGATCAAGAAAGTCAAGATAGGAGGAGGGAAGAGAATTCAGGATCGCATCCTTGCCGAGCTGCTCGTGCAAGGGGCATCCGAGTTTGCCCAGCTTTTCAATCAGCTCGATCATGTACAATACATGATCAGTGACTGAACCACCATTCGGCATCTTGGAGTTGTAGATGGCATGAGACACTTTGTACCGTTCTACATCATCCGGGGTGCCGAAGGATTCCTTCAACTTTTAAAGGATTTCATCAAGTTGGGCCTCCTCAAATTTGCGACTGAACTCGTCGTTCATCGCCGCTAACATAATGCACCGGACAGTAGTCCGATCAGAGACCCACTTCAGATAAGCATCTCTGACCGCACTCCGTGCATTAGCGGGAGGGATTTCAGGTGCCGGATCCGTTATCACATAAAGGAACCGTTCATGCTCCAGAACGATTCTCAACTTTCGATACCAACTATCGAAGTTGAGACCCTTTAACTTCTCATTATCGAGAAGTGACCGGAGTGATAAATTGGAAGACATCTGAAAAGAAAATAAGACCAAATTAGTGTATGAATTAATAATTTAACCAAAAGACTTGGACTTTAGTCTAAAGGTTTCTCCCACTAATTTTTTAGATTGGTAGCCTCTAACTCCAATCCGTGAAAACACTTTTTCAAGTGAGTACTGAAATCCAATAGGCCTCGCATGAGCCCAACTTTGGCCGGCTCACCCATACGAGCCTAAAGGTAGGTTCGTAAACCAATTGTTTCCCTAAACAATATTCAGTATTTTATTTTGCCCCAGAGAACACCCCAATCGGCCTTGGGGCCTCCTATTGTGGGTCTCTGGTTAGGTCCAACCATTAAAATGACAAATCCTATGCTTCCAGCTAACTAATGACCAAGCCCGACTTTGGCTGGCCCACCTGGTCCCGTTAAGGAGGTTGCACTGAACCATCATCGATCAGATAGAAATTCTAGTCGCCGGATGTACACCCGTTCTTTGGAACTGCCGATGCACACCAAGCTAGTGGACACATTTCTAACCGACTTAATGGGAGGTTAAGACATTGTCAACACCTTGACATACTCTTTTTAAGGACCTAATAATTTTAGAGGATTTTAGTTGTGACTGAAGATAAGACAAGGACATGGATCATCCTTCCCCTGAATCAATCAGATTCCAGGAGGGTTGATATAAATCAACAAATTGATCCATGGGCACCTATAGATCAGTCAGACCGATCAACCTGGGTGACATGGGTTAACTCGAGTCATTGAGCTTTTCCAATCCGTTCTGGTCGACTCGACTAGCCAGGTAGGTGAGATCATGGGTGAGTATCCACCGTTAACCATCATTCCTAGACACCAACCAAGTTGGCCAGGAAAGAGGTAGCCTCATACA
Organism: Areca catechu; assembly: GCA_021397845.1. Lineage (NCBI taxonomy): Eukaryota > Viridiplantae > Streptophyta > Magnoliopsida > Arecales > Arecaceae > Areca > Areca catechu. The sequence goes on from CM038043.1 coordinate 106,206,788, forward strand.
ACCATGATCACAATGCCAAACCTACCTCGACACCAGTCGGTTTACCAGACTCGATCAGATTAGCCTAAAGACTCCGGCGTCCACTGAGCCACTATTTGGATCCATTTTAGATGAATGGATCAACTAATCTAATTATTAGATAGTTCTAAAGAAGGGCCTTAAACAACTTTTGTTTAATCTTCTTTTAATCCGGTTCAACTAAACTTAGGTCTATCCCAGTAATGGACCCAACTAATCAGCTAACCCAATTAACCCAAAATGGCTTATGCAAATTTTGATTAGATTTCATAAACCTAAAAATTTTTTTAATAAGCCAAACACTTAATTAAAATAATTTTTAATTAAGTCTCTATGTAAAATAATTTTTACATAACAAAAAATCATGCATCAAGATATTTTACACATATTTTATATTCATATTAAACATGCCTAAAATCATGTATCACCAAATTAAAATAATTTTTAATTTTTAATATTCTTTAAGGATTCTTTTGAAGAGGCCAACACAGACGATCCGCATCGTGTCAAAGACACACAGTCATAGTGAAGGTCTCAACTAGGTTCCAAAAAGAAATTTGGATACATTGTAGATTAAACCAATTTTAATCTATTAAACATGCATACTAGATTAGATTACATATGGAACCTGCTCTGATACCATTGAAAGAAACAGGTGCAGGAGGTTTGACATGAACCTACACTAGCCATGCAAACAGGGCACGGGAGCATAGGGGATTTTAAAATATTTTTAAAAAATCCGCGCAGCGGAAATCTGCTCCACCCAGAAACTAATCTAATTCTAGTTGCAATTAGGCATGTAGGATAATATAAAATATTTGCAAAATATTTGAATTAAAAATTCAAATCATGCATGATTAAAAATTTTTTTTTTCATACCTTATTCTGCTGGAATAACCCTGGGATAAAGTTGGAATAGGATGTAATAAGTGGGATAAACTTATTCCAGTCGTCTTCTTCCTTGGGCTGCAGAAAACTCTATTTTGGGGTTGAAAAACGTCGTCGGAACGATGGCTTCCGGAACTCTGTTTGCTCCCAAAATTTTGCAGCGGCAACTTGGACAAGTGCTCTTCAATCTCCAATTGAAATCTGCAATAAAAAATTACCAAAATTTGCTGCCAGAATTTCTGCAGCAGAACTGGGCAGCAGACTTTGGCCTTCGATTTGGAGCAGCTGGAGCGATCCCGGCTCACGTGGATTGCTCCTAGGAGTAGATGGATACTCCCTCTAGAGGGGAGACATGCCCGGGGCTCTCGTATCCCACTCCACACGCGGTGCTAGGCGCTGGAAGTTGATTCGGCCATAGTGAACGGCAGCAACAAAGCTTTGCTGTAGTTCAGGGATTAGAGCACTCAATGGGACAATGATAAGGACCTTGAAACTCTCCCTCTCACCCTCCAAAATCTAAACTATAAGAGGAGAGTCTAAGCTCTCAATCTGGGGATCTCTCAACCTCTCTCAAAAAAAGGAACAGCAGGTAAAGTTTCAGGTTCTTCACGGCTGAAACTCATCTCATGAAATAGGGGACTTAGGATGGTATAAATAGGAAACAGAGGAAGAGGGAGATGGAGAGACTGGGAGAGGAAGAGGCAGCAGCTGCCATTACCTCATTAACCAGCAATTAACAAGGTTTAATGGAGGGGTGGAGGAGAGGAAGGGACAACGCCCAGCGATCGAGAAGTTTTGGATGTTCGGCCTTTCTCCCAACGTTTTACTGTGTAAAACGGTCCAAGGGAGAAATTAAATATCGGTTCAAAAGAAAACCGGTCCAAAAAATCTTAAACCAATTAGGTTCAAACCCATTGGTTCATTTAACCAACGGTGGTTCAATCCAATTGAACCAGTCCGAGCCCAATAAAATTGGTTCAATTGGTTCACAACCAATTGGAGGCCGAAACGAGCTCCGAATCAGTTCGAAACTGATTCAGAAATATCATGGCGCAGTGCTGGTCAACCCGGAGCAATTTTAGGTTGACACAGACAAGGGAAATATGGGAAAAAGAGTGCTAAAAAATACTATGACATTAAAACCGAGACGATTCCCAATCATAATTTGTATCCGGATCACAGAGTAATCCTCTGTGGCGTGTGACCTCATAGGTTCGAATCTAAACAGTAGCACTGGAACAATTCCAGTACCAGCACAGGAAACCATCTAGCAATGGGTCCCGGCGTCCGGATAGGTTGAAGATGCAGGAGCAAATTATCAAACCTCTGGCATATGGTTACCGTATAATTCATCCCTTTGACCTCTAATGCTCAGGACGACAGAGATTGGGCTGCCAACCCAGATAGAGTCAGTCCACTACGTTTCTCAACCTCGCAAGCCTAGTGACTCTTCACTAGGGCTACCCCAGCCGAGGATTTGCTAAATTGAGATACTGCGAGACATTCAATCCAAATTGTTTGGACAGGTCAATTCCATCTTGGTCCATCACTGATCCACAAGTACTTGCCTATACCCAGAAACCTTCCATCACCGGATTAAAAATCCGCGTAGTCCGGCACCAAAGCATAGGGAGTTGCTTGCAAGCTACCATGATTACCTCAGGTCAGAGGGACACATATACCCATATCCAATCATGAGTATCCCTTTGGCAGAAAGGGGCTGCACGGAGTCACGTTCAATGAGATATCACATATCCCACTTGCAGATCACATCAGTGTCACCACACTCATTTGGTCAAGAGGACAACCAAACGATGTGAACTACAACAACCTATACTTGATATATTGCCATCCAGTATAATATATCTTTTGGTTGTGAACAGGGTTTAAGGACCACTCGATACATCCTCTCTGTATCGAAGACAGTGTAGTCCTAAGGACTTCATCACATGGAAAGAGTTCATTTCACGAAAATAATATTTGATGAGCTGCTAAAAATAATATTTTATTAATTCAAAGAAAGAGTACAATATTTAGCTCAACCGCCTACAACCTAGGCGATTGGCTTTGGGACACAATTCCCAACAGCATCTTGACCCTACATCAAGCCATCTCATCAGTCCACCACTTGGGCGCCCACTTTGGATGAGAACCTCAAGATTTCGCCCACTTTGAAAGGAGTCCAGATTTTCTTAACAAACAAGAGTCCATTCTACCTAAAGCAGGATTCTAGGAGTTGTAGTCTAAAGGAGAAAAAGACTAGTAGTTGTATCCCTTACACCACTAGTTGGGGGTCTATAAATACCCCTCTAACCCCCTTGTAATCAATCAATTATTTTTTAATAAAGATTGTTATCCTACCAAAAAATCTTCTTCCTTTGCTATGTGCATCGTGGGGTGTGAGGCCCTACTTATCCAGCCGACCAGAAACTCCAAAAAATCACCATTTCTAAACCTTCCTTTCCTTTCATTCTTTCTTTTTCTTTTCTATTTTTCTTAATTCGTGATTTTCATTACTGAGTGTTACAGGTGTACAGGAATCAAGATCAGGTGTTCTTGCCTCGAAACTAGCTTCGCGCTGAAGATCAAAACCCGGGATCGAGTTCTTGAAACCCTGCCATAAAAATCTTGATAGTTCTATCATATCCAATTTAGAGGAACAATTCTTCGTTGGTAAAATCAAAACTTTTCCTTTCTCGTTATTCTCTAATTCGTTGATAAGATAAACCCTAGTTTATGATGATTTTTCAATCACCAAGTCCTATTTTCTTAGTTAATTTGTAGGTTTACTTGTAGGTAGATAATAACTAGTTTTCTTTCCTGTCTCCATTGAAGTCTTCTTTAAAAATCTGATAAAAACATAAAAAAACTTGTTTCTATTTTTTTCTACTAATTAATTAGTAATATCAGTAATTTAGTTTTTATTTTGTCTTGCATAATCTTTAGTTTCAGAGCCAAGTTAAACTAGGATTTAATCTCTCTTGTGCTAATTTATTTTCTCTTTAGGTACTCGGATCGGGTGCTTCACCATGGCCGTCCGGTTATAAGAAAAAGTAGGGCTACAAGACCCTTACCTTCCATTCAAATATGATTTCCTATGGCATGTAGGGGTACCACTGTGAATTGACCCTTGAAGAAGAAAACAAAGAGATAGGCATCTTTAGGGTTTATTTTATGCATCATGTCCATCATAGTACATAGCCTGTTGTTTTAATTATTTCTATATGTAAGTAACTCAGAATTACTTGATTCTTATTTTTTTGGATCAATCATAATTAATAATATTTGTTAGAATTTTCTCATAAATTATTTTGGTATGTAGATTTTTTGATCACCAGAATACTGCATTAGAATAGTTCTGCCCTGAATTTCAGTATTTCTAGTTTAGGGTTCTTTTTGCATAAATCTTGTATATTTTGATTTCCTACATCTTAGGTATTTTTTTACAAACTATATCTTTACTGAAAACAAATGAACAAAATACAAAAAAATAATAATTAATTTTATTTTTTTGTTATTTTAATTATTTTAATTTGATTGCATTTAGGGTTTCATCTTGTGTGTGCATCATCAATCAACCTAATCTTAAGGGCATTCAATATCTACATAAGGGATTTCATCACCCTTCCTTAGCCCACAATCACCACCTTTGCATCATTCCTAACCCTAATTAAAATCTATTAGACTTAATTGCTCTAGTGAACTAGGGACACCAATAAGTTAGGTTCCAAGTATTGTGTGTAAGCTAGTGCACCCAATCCTCTAATTATCACTTGAATCTGGTGTCTAAGGCTAGAGGTCCAGAGCCAAATGCCCTAAGCAGTTTCGTGGTTCTTAATTAGGACTCTGTGAGAGTAGGGAGAGACTCCCACGATCCCATCTCTTACCTGGACAGTGGATAGGGTAATTATTGAATTGGCTGTAATCTGAGTTGACCCATTCTACTTGTGCTCTAGGTCTAGGAAACCCTAGTCCGAGTTGAGTTCTGTGTGATTGCATTGCATGGCAACTAGGTCAGGCACACCATATCAGCCTACCCAAAATCAACCCAATCCACCCATGGATTCTAATATGGAAAATTTTATGAGGATTATAATTGATTAGCTTAGACAGCTCACAACCATGTTTGATCAGGTGGAAGACAGACTATGTAACCTTGAAGAATCCCATGCGACTAAATCAGATCCTGAACTACCTAGACCCACTCCCCTAGGTTAAAGCTTTGAGATGCCTAGACCCATTCCCCCAATTCTACGAGCCCAACTCACTCTCCCAGATTTAAGAGGTCAATACAGAGAACCTGCTTACCCAGGTCCAAGAGCCTAACATAGGGAATTTATGCCTGACCAAATCCCTAGGCACCACACCCCTGATGTGAATGACCAGGAAGAAAGGATCCTTAGGAGTATTCGATAGACGCACCCACATTTGAGGATAGTTTGGATCCTAAGGTCTATACTAATTGGAAAAGTGATATGAACCAGTACTTTGAATGGTACGAAATATCGGAGGAAAGAAAATTCAAATTTTCCAAGCTTAGGCTAGTCTGACAGGCTAGATTGTACTAGAGAAATGTAGAATGACTGAACCAACAGAGAGGTGACCTACCTATTGGTACATGGAGAGCCATGAAGGTAAAGCTTAGGGAGAAATATCTACCATTCTCATATGAACCAAAATTATTAAATCAATGGCAAAAATTAACTTAAGGAAATGGATCAATAGCTGATTATATTGCCAAATTTGATGAGTTCATTATGAGGTGTAGTGTAGTCAAGTCCGAAGCTATCACCTTGTTGAGATTTAGAGCTGGCTTGCATGAAGATATCTAAAGGAGTTATTCTTAAGAGAAGTTAATGATTTGGAATAGGCTTACCAGATTGCTAGGGATTGTGAACGTTTCTAGAGAAGACCTATTACCTATAGACATGAATTAAATAGGTTTAATACCCTTGGAACAAGGCCTAGCCCTAATCAATTTCCACCTAGCCAACCCAATACTACTTCTCGACCAGTTCATAGGGAAGATAAAGGAATGGCACCTATGGTCCTTAGAGATAGGAATCAAAATACCATGTGTTTTAGGTGCCATAAAATGGGTCATTTTCCTACTGACTGTCCAGTACGAGCATTACATATAGGTGAATGTGAGGAAGAGAACCTAGAGAATGTGGAAGAATTTGAAGAAGAAATTTATGAAGCTGAGGAAGACTTGGTAGAAGAGTACGAAGGTGATGAAGAGCCCATAGAGTCATTTGACCTACTAGGTGTAGTTAGGTGTATTCTGGCTCATACCCAGAAGAATGAGGACTGGCATAGGATATCTTACAGACCTTCATTAAGCTAGAAGATAAAGTGTGTAAAATCATTATAGAAGGTGGGAGTTATGTGAATGCAATATCTACTAATATTGTTAAGAGCTTAGGCTTACCCACAGTTACTCATCCTAGCCCATATAAGGTATCCTGGATTGATGCTACATCAATTCCTATTAGGTTTCAATGCCAGGTCCCAGTCCAAATTCAATCCTACCAAGAGAAGGTATGGTGTGATGTGATTCCAATGGGGTTAGTAGTATCATACTAGGTAGACCATGATTATATGATCATGATGCAACCTTCTTTGGCTGATCTAACTCATGTGCATTCAAACACCATGAAAAGAGAATTGTGATCAACTCGACCCAATCCAAAGATAATACTAAAAAAGGGTCTAGTCATTAGAAAGAGAAAGAACCCAGATTGAACCTAATTATTACTAAGGAGTTAGAACATGAAATCATTGAAGGTTCAACATCTAGATGCTGACTGCCAAAGAAGTTCGTGATGAACCACAGAAAGAACAACCTAAGAAAATTTTAGATTTTCTACAAGAATTTATGGATGTATTTCCAGAAGACCTCCCTAACTATTTACCTCCATTAAGGGACATACAACATGCTATAGACTTGGTCCCAAGAGCTACCTTGTCAAATTTACCTCATTATTGGATGAATCCTACCGAGCATAAGGAATTGCATAGGCATGTTGAGGATATTCTTAGGAAAGGCTTTATCAGGAAAAGTATGAGCCCATGTGTTGTTCCAGCCCTTTTGAATCCTATAAAGGATGACACTTGGTGCATGTGTGTAGATAGTAGAGCCATCAACAAGATTATAGTAAAGTATAGGTTTCTCATACCCCAACTTGATGACATGTTAGACATGATGGCCAGTGCTACCATATTTTCAAAGATAGACCTTAAAAGTGGCTATCATCAGGTTAGAATTAGACCTGGGGATGAATGGAAAATTGAATTTAAGACCAAGGATGGCTTGTACGAATGGATAGTGATTCCTTTTGGATTATCGAACGTACCTAGTACTTTTATGAGGATTATGACTCAAGTATTAAAATCATTTATTGAAAAATTTATGGTAGTATATTTTGATAACATCCTCATATATAGTAAGAATAAGAAGGATCACTTAGACCATCTTCAGCAGGTTTGTCAAGTACTTAGAAGAGATAATCTTTATGCAAACTCGAAGAAATGCAAGTTTTTTAACTCCAAGGATTATTTTCCTAGGTTTTATAGTAACTGTTGAAAGAGTATTCACATACCCCGAGAAGATCAAATCCATAGTTGAGTGGCCTATCCCTAAGAATATTCTTGATGTTTGAAGTTTTCATGGATTAGCTACTTTGTATATTATATTTATTCAAGGGTTTAGTACGATTATTGTGCCCATTATAGATTGTTGAAGAAAGGAGCATTTGACTGGTCAAAGGAAGCCAATAGAGATTTTGAAGAGATTAAGAATAAAATGATCCAAGCACCAATTATGAGGCAACCCAATTTTTTGAAAGTCTTCGAGGTTGCTTGTGATGCCTCAGGGATAGGAATTGGAGGAGTCTTGAGTCAAGAAAATCACCCAACAGCATTCTTTAGCGAGAAGTTGAACGATGCCAAATTGAGATATTCTACCTATGATAAGGAATTGTATGCGGTGGTTCAAGCACTTAAGTATTGGTGACACTATTTGCTATCGCAAGAGTTCATACTGTATTCTGATCATAAAGCTCTTAGGTTCCTTAACTCGCAAAAGAAGTTGAATGCTAGGCATGGAAAATGGGTTGAATACATTCAGGCCTGCACTTTTGTTTTAAGGCATTAATCGGGTACTGATAATAAAGTTGCTGATGCATTGAGTAGGAGATTTATGCTCTTGAATTGTGTTAGTACTAAAGTAGTCGAATTTGAGAAATTGAAGGATGAGTATGAGAACTATGATGATTTTAGTGAAATCTATAAGGTAGTTAAGCAAGGACCGACTAGTTCATATAGTGAGTACACAATTTAAGATGGGTACCTTTTTAGGGAGAGTAAGCTATGTATTCCAAATACTTCACATAGAGACTTCTTGATTTGGGAAACACATTCTGGAGGTTTAGCTAGACATTTTGGTAGAAATAAGATAATCTTAGCATTGGAAGACCAATTCTATTGGCCGAGTCTTAAGAATAATATTGCTCAAGTTGTAGCTAGATGTAGGACTTGTGCTATTACTAAACAGCAAAAGCAGAACACTGGCTTATACACCTCTCTTCCTGTACTAGATTGTCCATGGTGAGATCTTAGCATGGACTTTGTTCTTGGATTACTTAAGATCTAAAAGAAAAATGATTCTATATTTGTAGTGGTTGATAGTTTTTCTAAGATGGCACATTTCCTGCCTTATTCCCAAACCTATGATGCTTTTAAGTTAGCCAAGCTATTTCTGAATGAAGTAGTTAGATTACATGGTTTACCTAGGACAATAGTTTCCGACAGAGATGTCCGATACACCAGTCATTTCTGGAAAACACTCTGGCACTTATTAGGGACGAAACTTTAAATTTTCTATAGCTTATCACCCTTAGACTGATGGCCAGACTGAAGTTGTAAATTGAAGTTTAGGAAACTTTCTAAGAAGTTTAGTTGGAGAACATACTACCAATTGGGACCTATTACTATCTAGGGTTGAATTTGCATATAATATTTCAATGAATAGGTCTACGGGAAAAAGTCCGTTTGAAATTGTTCATTGGTACAAACCTAGAAAACCTTTAGACCTCATTCATTTACCCATGCATGAACATATATCTGAATTTGCTGAGTCATATGCTGAACATGTTAGAGAGTTGCATAAAGAGAAAATTAAAAAAATTAATGAAAGCAATGAATCTTATAAACATATGGCTGATACTAAAAGATGACTCAAGGAGTACGAAGAAGGAGACTTTGTTATAATTCGATTATGACCTGAATGGTTCCCACTTGGAACCATAAAAAAATTGCATGCCCGTAGTAGTGGACCATACAAAGTAATTAAGAAAATTGGACCTAATGCCTACATACTTGAATTACCACATGAAATAGGCCTTAGCTCTACTTTCAACATTTCAGACCTTATCGAGTATAGGGAGCCAACGTTGATTCCTAGTGAGCCATTTGGTCCTAATCCAGTCCTTGAGAGTGAACCAATCCAAGTATGTCCACCTGCCATACCACCAGCTCGGAGAGACAAGATCGAACGGATCTTTTGGATGACAAGATCATCGCCACACGGAGCAAACATTACCAGCGATATCTAGTTCATTGGCAAGGATGACCTGAGTCTGATGATTCTTGGATCACCAGAGATGACTTGCAGAGAGTTGCCCCTGACATACTAGAGTATTATAACAGTAGAGTTAACCCATACTCGACAGGGTCGAGTATCTCCCACTCGGGGAGAATTGGTACGGGCACCGGGGCTAAAAGAAATCAACAAGTTGAACCCACATCCCTGTGGATCACCTGTGAGTAAAACCCTAAATCCAAACCCTTTTTATCATATAAATATTTATTTTAAATTATGTTATTTTGGTCTAGTTAGGATAAACCCTTTTTACCAACTGTAATTAGGGTTTTGTTTATTTTGAGGTAAAACTCTTTTTACCAAGTTGAGCCGAAACCCCTATTGAGTGAAACCCTATTTACCCAATTGGGATTTAAATGGTCCAGTTTGAATTAGTCCTTTTTACCAACTTTAATTGGGTTTTTATTCATATGCCTAATGAAGCATGGTTGGTTATTTAGTTGAGTCATATGATTTGTTATTTATTGAGTCCGTGTAATTAATTGAGTCATTGAGTCCTATATTACAAGAGGGGACCCAAGACAACATCCCATGTGCACCCAATTGAAGATCCATGTGACCCCATGTGCTAGCTCAAGACAACCCATGTGTTAGCCCAAGTCACAATCTCTTCTTGACACCACCATTTCAAAGATTTGGACATCAACACATGTCATGTTTGGACATGTCTTTGGGACAACACTACTTGGCACTTCAACCAGGACAAGAGCACATGATATGTCTAAAATTTGCTTGCCATTGGGACAACACACTTGCTATGTCACTTATGTTTGGACATCCCACATGCCATGTCTTAAATGAATTCCAAATTGGCACCCTTCTTTTTAAGAGGTATAAACCAGAAGTTCTCCACACTAGCGACCCCACTCATAATATTCCATGCCAAATACAAGAGAGTTGGCCAAGCATTCTTGTCTCCAATTTCAAAGAGAGTTCCAAACTATTTGCTTACCAGATGAAGAAGTTTAAAGGTTCCCTACCAAAGAGTTTCAATCAAACAGGTTGCCAGCTGCTTAAATCTCCAGAACTCAAGAGTCTCACCAAAACTCTTGAGTCCTCTCCTATCCAGAACTCAAGAATCTCATTAAAACTCTTGAGTCCTCTCCAATCCAAACTGAAAAGTCCACTCACCTATAGAACACCATATCATCCAGACTCTAGAGTCCAACAAGCAAGGCCAAGTGATGGAGCATCTTGACCCTACATCAAGCCATCTCATCAATCCACCACTTGGGTGCCCACTTTGGATTAGAAGTCTCAAGATTTTGCCCACTTTGAAAGGAGTCCAGATCTTCTGAGCAAACAAGAGTCCATGCTACCTAAAGCAGGATTTTAGGAGTTGTAGTCCAAGGGAGAAATAGACTAGTAATTGTATCCCTTACACCACTAGTTGGGGATCTATAAATACCCCTCCAACCCCCCTTGTAATCAATCAATTATTATTCAATAAAGAGTGTTATTCCACCGAAAGATATTCCTTTGCTGTGTGCATCTCGGGGTGTGCGCGGGGTGTGAGGCCCTACATATCCAACCGACCAGAAAATCAAAAAAACCACCATTTCTAAACCTTCCTTTCCTTTTATTCTTTCTTTTTCTTTGCTATTTTTTTTAATTCATGATTTTCATTGCTAAGTGTTATAGGTGAACAGGAATCAAGATCAGGTGTTCTTTCCTCGAAACTAGCTTCACGCAGAAGATCGAAACCCAGGATCGAGTTCTTGAAATCCTGCCGTAAGGATCTTGAGAGTTCTATCAGATCCGATTCAGAGGAATAATTCTTCATTGGTAAAATCAAAATTTTTCCTTTCTTGTTATTCTCTGATTCGTTGAAAAGATAAACCCTAGTTTATTATGATTTTTCAATCACCAAGTCTTGTTTTCTTAGTTAATTTGTAGGTTTACTTGTGGGTAGATAATAACTAGTTTCCTTTCCTGTCTCCATTGAAGTCTTCTTTAAAAGTCTGATAAAAACATAAAAAAACTAGTTTTATTTTTCTCTTCTAATTAATCAGTAATATCAGTAATATAGTTTTTATTTTGTTACGCATCACAAAGATGATAAGGGTAAGGCCCTTATAGTTTAAAAGGATAATCACCAAAATATACATTGCTTCAGATGTCATAAAGTTGGCCACTATGCTAGTCAATGTCCTAACCGAGCCTTACACATAGGAGAGTTAGAGGAAGAAACTCTAGGAACCTTGGAAGAATTTGAAGAAGAAGTATATGAAGCTGGGTCAAATCTAGTGGATGAGTATGAGAGAGATGAAGAAGATATTAATCCCACTAAAACATTGGGAGTTATTAGATGTATCCTGGTCCAAACAAAAAAGCATGAGGATTGGAGAAGGACCAACATACTTCAAACTTTTGTCAAGATAAAGAAAAAGGTTTATAAGATCATTATAGATAACGGGAGCTGTGTTAATGCCATTTCAACTAAAGCCATTAAAACCCTAGGCTTGACTATTGTTCCCCATCCCAATCCTTATAAAGTGTCTTGGATAGATTCGATCTCCATCCCCATTAAGTTAAGATGTCAAGTTCTGATCAGATCCAAACCTATCAGGAAAAAGTTTGGTATGATGTTCTTCCTGTGGGGGTTAGCAGTATCATTTTAGGTAGACCTTAGTTGTACGATCATGATGCTACCTTGTATGGCTGATCTAATTCTTGTTCATTCACCTATCAAGGAAAGAAAATAGTTATAAACTCATCACCAAATAAGGATAATTAGAAGAGAAGATCTAGTAATCTAAGAGAAAAGGAAGTGGGGTTACACTTAATCAATGCTAAGGGTCTAGAATGACAGATCAATGAAGGATCACCCATTTGGATATTGACCACAAAGGAAATCCAGGAAAAACCCCAGGAAGTCATAGAGATCTTGAGGGACTTTTAAGATATATTTTTAGAAGACCTAACTGATCACTTTCCTTCACTAAGGGACATCCAGCATGCCATAGATTTGGTTCCAGGAGCCCCCTTACCAAACCTCCCATATTATAGGCTGAATCCCACTAAACATGTAGAGTTGCAAAGACAAGTTGGAGATCTCCTCCAAAGGGATTCATTAGAGAAAGTTTGAGCCCTTGTGCGGTACCCACCCTTTTGACCCCTAAGAAGGATGGCACTTGGAGAATGTGTGCAGATAGCCATGCCATCAATAAGATAATGGTCAAATATCATTTTCCCATTCCCCATCTTGATAATATGTTAGACATGATGGCTGGAGCTACTATTTTTTGCTAAGATTGACCTTAAGAGTGGCTATCACCAAGTCAGGATTAGACCCGGGAATGAGTAGAAGATAGATTTTAAGACTAAGGATGGCCTTTATGAATGGTTAGTGATGCCTTTTGACCTTTCAAATGCTCTTAGTACATTTATGAGGATCATGACCTAAGTCCTGAGACCATTGATGCAGGATAATTATGAAAACCTAATCTACCAAAGATGATGCGGGACAATATACAAAAATTAATCTACTAATTATTAAGCTAATTATCTAATATTAACAATAATTAATTTTTCTAGATTTTTAGTTTTAAAGACTAAAAGTAAATAGTTAAAGCAAACAAGTGAACTAGTCCTAAAGCTCGTAAAGTAAATCAGACAAAACTAATTAGGAACAGGACTTGGTGATTAAGAAATCACCTTAAACTAGAGTTAAAACCTTCAACGAATCAAAAATTAAGAGTAGAGGAAGATGTTTGATTTTACCAATGGTGAATATAATTCTCTGATTGTAGATTGGATTGGACTCTCAAGGATCTTGCGGCAGGGCTTCAAGATCTTGGTCCTCGGGCTTCGATCTTCAGTCCAACTGGTTCCAGGGCAAGAAATACCATCACGTCCAACCTTGATCACCTACAATCAGTCAATCACACTATAAGAAGGCGTGGAAAAGAAAAAATTCCAAGGAAGAGGAAAAGGAATGATGAAGCTGGAAGGTGGTTAGGGTTTTCTGATTATTGGATATGTAGGATAACTAGGGCCTCACACCCTGCAATGTTCTGAGGATTCAAAGTCAGGATGTTCTTGCCTTAGAACCAATATCGTGAAAGATCGGAGCCCAAAGATCGAGATCTTGAAGCCCTGCCATAAGATCCTGAGAGTCCCAATATATCTACATCGAGAGAGTTAATCTTCGTTGGTAAAATTTACAACCCTTCCCTACTCTTTGATTTCTGATCCCTTGATACATAGACCCTAGTTTATGGTGGTTTCTTAGCCACCAAATCCTGTTTTCTAGTTTACTTTGTTAGATCTACTCGTGCGGGCATAAATTAGTTGACTAGTTTACCTTAATTGCTTACTTTGAGTCTTTAAAAATTGAAAATTATAAAAAGTTTAATCTCTATTTTTTCTCTACTAATTATGTTAATAATCAGTAGATTAAGTTTCCATAATTGTCCCACATCAGTTTTGGTATCAGAGCGAAGGATAAACTTCTAGTTCTGAAATTTCTGCATACCTAGAACTAGGCTGAAATTAAAACTGCACAAAACCTATCTAAAAAATTTAAAAAAAAATAGTAATTAATTTTTTGATAATTCTCTATTAATACTTTGTTTAATCTTAGAAAAAATCAAAATTTTTTTTATTTGCTATTTTCTGGTGGAAGGAAATCATTCCTCCTGATTGGGTATATGCGAGTATACTATCATGACCCATTGGAGTAATGAGCTACGGCCGATGTAATATACCGAGATCGAAAATCTGAAATTAATCAAATCTAAAATTAATTTTACAGATAATTAAAAATTTAATTAATTTTTATTTTTTTTATTATTTCTAATTATTTTAATTTTAGTGCATCTAGGGTTTCATATTTGTGTGACTACATCATCCAGTAACCTAATCTTAAGGGCACTTGAGCATCTCAGATCAGGGCAGGATCTTATCACCTGTCCTGGATCCACAACAACCTTCTTTTGCATCTGAGCCCAGCCCAATTAAAATCAATTAGATTTAATTTGCTCTAGTGAGTTAGGGACACCAACAAGTCGGGTTCCAAGTATTGTGTGAAAGCTAGTGCACCCAATCCTTTGATTATCACTTTAATCTGGTATCTAAGTCTAGAGGTCAGAGGCAAATACTCTAAGTAGTTTCACGGTTCTTAATTAGGACCCTGCGATAGCAGGGGAAGCCTCCTACGACCCCACCTCTTCTTGGCCAGTGGACAGGGTAATTACTGAATTGGCTATATTTTGAGCTGAGCCATTCTACTTGAGCTCTAGGTCCAAGAAACCCTAGTCCAAGTCGAGTTTTGATGTGTTTGCATTGTATAACCCCTAAATTAGGAGACCAATACTTGTAGCCTTAAACCCAACCCAATCTGGTTTGATCATTGAGTTCAGCTTTGAGACCTTCCTTAGGACCATGACTAAATAATTTGCCCTAATGAACAATAAGTTTGACCGAATAGATGATCGATTAGGAAACCTAAAGAAAACCCTGATATGGGACTAAGAAGATGCAGGACGATACTAATGATGAGATGGATATGCAAATAAATTTTTTTTTTTAGTTTTAGGTTTTAAGAGATACACTGATTCCCGAAGTCAAGATAAGAATGGAACTAGAGATTCTATAAGGACAAGAACTTTCTAGCAAGCAAAGATAGTCTCTAAACAAAGATAACGAGGGGACCCTATGATTGAGAAACCCCATAGGACTTAGCTTTAGATCAATACCTACTTATGAGATTAGGGGAGCAAACCATGAAGATTCTTATGTGCCCAATGCCGAGTTCACTCACTCTCGTGGATGCAGCCTGGAGGATCAAGCCTTCAACCCTGTGGATTCACCGGCTTTTCATTCGATGGTCGCGGGGGCAAGGAAGATGGACTCCATTGTGGTGCGGGCACCAGAATCAGAAGAAGACTTCAGGGTTCCATCTAGATCTCTAAATGACCTTGCCAGAAGATTAGGGTTTGTAATAAGGGTTGACCTGGTCAACCAGATTATTTTATTTCTTTGAGTCTGCATTTCATTTTGTTGAGTCATGTTGACTCAGTCTAAGTCCAAGTCAAGTCCTGGTTGGCGCCATTCCCTAGGGCATCAAAGGCCAAATGCAAGTGGACTCCACACTCCCAGCCACACTCCCAGGACCAGTTGGTGCCAAATTTCATCCCAGTGTCCCTGGTCCCCATGCCCAAGAGAGCAAGAAAATTTTCTTAGGAGAAGTCAAGGAAGGCGCCCACAAGCTGCCAAAAGTAACCAAGCTAAAAGAGCATGGGATTTTTCTTGGAGAGGACTTCAAGGTAGGCTCCCACACCTGCCTAAAGTACCTGGCTATGAATAGAAGGAGCCTAGTCTTGGGGAGAAAGACTAGGAGATGAGTATTTTCTTCCAAGAAAGAGCAAGTCATGGAAGGAAAACCCATGACTTAAGGAGAAGAACTAGGAGGTGCCCCACATACCTGCCATATGAAGCCATCACCTTGCATTTGAGGCCACCCACTCCAAGGAAAGAAGCCTGGTCGGTCAAGGGAAAGTTTTTCATGCTTAGGATGAATGTTTAGTCCCACATGGGAAGTAGTGTAATTTTGTTTCTCTTGCAAGGTCTATATATTGGACCCTTATGTAATCTTTTGATGGGAATGAGTAAAGGAAATATTTTCTTGTGTTGAGCAACCTTGTGTTCTCTTCTTCCGCACTTCTTTGAGTGTTGAGCTCAGTGAGGGAGTAAATCCGGGTTCCATTGGAGCCTTGAGGAGGTGAGAGATCTCCAAAGTTACCAAAACCCTGCCTCGATTTCATCCCTGGCCCCCAACCCTAATTTCCTTTCATCATCCTAGCCGCCAACACCCAAATTCCTAAACCTTATTCCCACTTCATTCAAGGCCACCATCTCCTTCTCCAAGCCACCGCCCACTATATCAAGCCCTAGGTCCTTTTCATCTGCAAGCCGCCGCCCCACCAGCCAAACCCTAAATCCACTCCATCTTCCACCACCACCTCCATACTCTTCCCTCATATTCAAAGTTCGAGCAGTCCGGAGCTATCCCAGGTAAAGGTCTCTTCTTTGAGTTTCTTACATCCTTATCTTGTTCTTCATCCTTTCCAGATCCAGAGTACGAGAAGAAGGCCAACATTGCCATAGGACTACAATCCGAGGATCCATTGCGAAGATACCCCGTCTCCAAGGATCCTACAATCTGCTTTAGAGTGTCCTTCAATTGAAGCAAAGAGAGATATCACAGTCAGGTATAAATCCTTCTCTTCTCTCTTCGTCTATTTCTTGAAAGAGGAGTAAACCCTAGGTCTGGGGGTTTCTCAATCCCCAGTGATCCTACTTCTTTATTACTCTGATAATCTACTCTTTTGAATTATGCTTTCTTTCAGTGCATATTTTCTTTCAATATTAGATAGTCTTGTTTTTGAGTCAAGCCAACTTCTAACAAAACACAAAAAAAAAAAAAAAAAAATTAGTCTTAATTTACTTCCGCATCGCATCATCTTATTTGTTCTGCATCACATTGTTCGTGGCACCTGGAGGACTTGTGAGCACCCAAGGGAAGGGTTAAAAAACATCAAGAAGAAGGAATAAGCAAGTAAAAAGGGATGGGAAAGGGTTGAGAATGGTGGTCGAGGAGGCTCTTCTTGCTAGGCATCCAGGTGGAGTTTCCAGGGGCATCCAAGCTTGAATATTGGCGGATGGCTTGCAAAGGAGGAAGGGAACTTAGGGCCACTCACCCTTCGATGTCCTGAAGGACAAAGGCACTCTCTCACAGAGTTCCTAGTTTAAGAAGACAAGGGCTATAATGAAGTAGAAAGCTCTCAAAATTTTCATTCATCAAAAACTAGTTTCGTACAAGAAAGGCTTGATGTGGGGGCATGAAGAAAGGATCTTGTCTTCAAGAATCATGGGATACTTCATTGACTTGAAGAACCTTCCTAGGCCGACCATGCTTCTTTGGAAAAGAGCTTGATGTGGGGAGTGGGATGGGGAGGTAGTTGGCTTGGACCAATAGGAGAATAAATGGGGCATCCAACATGCATTGACTTTGAGGTCCTCCATTTTCTCTTTGCCGCCCAAGTGTCTTGGTGATGTGGTTCATCCTTTCACCAAGAGGCACCGGTGAGGTGGTGCTCCAAGAGCTGAGGTGGTGTTCTTTCATGGCATGGGGAAGATGGCTTGAACCATTAACAATTGGGCTTGACTCAAATGTCCACTCCATCTTCAGACAAGCTTGAGCCAAATCTTCAAGTAGCCTTAGACTTGGACCAATATAGCTAAATACAGGACCCAATGACCCAATTTGACCAAATTGACCAAGTTACATGACCAAAACAAAAATTGAGACTAAATACATGACTCCAATGTAAAATGCTCAAGCTTGAAGCTTTATTACATTACCCAAAAAATGAAACCCTAATCAAAGATCAACAGAGGGTTGAGGAGCCTCTATATGATCCTGGAGCCCACACCAGTTCTCCCAAGGTGGGAGGAACTCGGCCCTATCGAGTAAGGGTTGATTTGGCTTTGATATTTTTTGAGAAAGTCAGGGTCAAGGTGTTGCAAATCCTCCCGGGTAATCCACGAATCATCAAATTTCAGTCGGCCTTGCCATCGGACCAAGAAATGCTGATAGCCTAAGCCCCGGGTGGTGATAGCTTGATTATCCAGCACACGCTCGATCCGCTCTCCTCTCTTATCAAAATTTGAGGTGGACACTCTGGGTTGGATTTGCTCTCAAATGAAAGGTCTGGCCCAAATGGCTCGCTGTGTATGTTTGCTGGTTTCCTATACTTCACTAAGTTCGAGATATTGAAAGTTGAGCTAATGCCATAATTCAATGATAGCTCAAACACATAGGCATTATAGCCAACTCTCCTTATCACTCTAAAGGGGCTAGTTACATGAGCATGAAGTTTCTTTATGGTTCCTAGTGGAAACCGTTCTGGCCTAAGCCTAATCATTATAGAATCCCCTTGTCAAATTCTTGTGCTTGCTTTCAAGAATCAACCAATTTCCTGTATGTATCATTACTGAGATTAATTTTTTTGGCTAATTTCTTTATGCATGATATGTGAATGACTTTACAGACTTTGAGACTCATCCTGATACCTAACAAAATGCAGACTCAACTAAGCATTCTTATTTAGAGGATTTTTTATTGGACTCATGGGCCTAAACCTAATAGACTATAGACTCTTTAGGTTTGACCCTGGTTTGGTATGCACATGAAAATTTATGATGAAATTCAAGAAAATGTTAGAGGATTATCTAGAAGTAGGTAGCAAAAGGGATGGGCTCTAAGGATTCATGCAACCTGGTAATCTCATCAAAATGTAACCTAATGGCTCTAGAAACATGATAAGACTCAGGGAAGGGTAGGAAATAGGAAGGAGACTCAGGGACTAGTTCTGGGCTAAAGAGACTGACCTTAATGTTTGAACATTGATCTATGGGTGATATAAGGTCAAATTGAGGAATGGAGAATTTGCTCATTGCAAGTGCAGGTTTTTTAAGAAAGGAAGACTAAATCAGTTCTAGAAAAAGGTCATCAACTGGGATTAGAGGAATGAACTCTTTATAAGGAAACTAAATGAGGTCTCGGGTTGAGGCTAAAAGAGTGGGCTCTTCCTGAGGGCATTGACTTACAAGAACCAAGTCCTCACTAATTTCATGTTATTCTGATGTTTTAGGACTAGACTCTACAATCTTATCTTCTCCAAGGATTTCCTCAGGTAAGGTACTAGAGTTGTCCTTCTCAAAGTCTTCTCCTTCATATTTGTCTACCAAACTCATGTCAGCCTCATATACTTCTACTTCAGGCTCACTGGTGGGTTCAAAATATTCTAAGGGTCCTTCTAATATAGCTTCTACATGGGTGTCTTCAGGGTCAACCAATTCTAGGTTTGCAATATATTCCTCTTCTTTAATGTCACCCTGGTTAACATATGGGGTAGCAGGGGTGGGTTGACTCGGGTTAGGGCTGGGTCGACTCGGGTTAAGGTTGGGTTTTGGTTTAGAGGTACTAATCCTGCTTGGCTCAACTCGATAGTTCATGGGTTCCCTCTGACTTGACTTGAATTCCATAGCAAGTCGATAGGCATCATCTAGGTTACAAATCTTCCACTAGAATAGTTCCCACTAGATATCCCTTTGCAGGCCATCTCTAAATCTAGATATGATTTTAGACTCAGGTTGAATTATGTTACATCTCCTAATAAACTCATTAAATTTCTCAATATACTCAGACATAATTTTATTGCCCTGTCTTAATTTGTACCATTGGTCTAAAAGTTTATGCTCATAAAATCTACCTAGCTACTTTATCCTTAGTTCAAGTTTTATGTCACTCCAGGTATTTATGGGTATACGGCCTTCTCGCCTAAGTACTCTCTCAAACTTGTCCTAGTCGATCTTAGCCTGGTGAACTAAATTAGCTTTAGCAAACTTGAACTGATCTCTTTCAAAATAGATATTCATATGTTTTTCAAAATACAGGTCCATATTTTTTTCCTAATTAAGATAATTCTCAATCTTAGAATCACCACAAAATTTAGACACTTGCAACACAATGTAACTAGTGGCTCTTCTAGGGTTAGGCTCCATGGTCACACTAGGTTGGGTTAGGTCGAGACTATAGATTGAGCTCCTAATCTAATGGTCATGCAATCAATCAAACACTTTGGTTCCTGATCTAGTGCACATGTAACACACAATGGAGGGTACTATGGTTTGCTATACCTATGAGTTCAAACAAAATGGGTTAACTTGGATTACACAGCACAACAACTAGCCCTTTCACTGGCCAGGTAAGAGGTGGGAGTGTGGGAGGCCTCCCTTGCTTTCACAAGGACCCAATTAAGGAACCACAACACCGCTTAGGTCATTTGATGCTAAACCACTTGCCTTAGACACCAGCTTCCTGGTACTAATTGAAGGGTTGCATGCACTAACTTCCCCAAAATGGTTAAACCCAACTCATGGATGTCCCTAAGCTATTAGGTTACTAATTGATTTTAGTTTAGGCTTGGGATTGAAATGCAAGTTGGTGGTTTTCGGGCTAAGGAAAGGTAATGACCTCTTTCCCTTATCTTCTGATATTGATGCCCTTAAGTCAATTATGTAAATGATGGCATACACATGAATCCTAATGAAATGTATCTAAGCTTTTTTTTGTGTTTTGATATATGTTAGTAGAAATAAGATGCTAGAAAGTAAATAATATGAACCTAAATGCAAAAATTAACCTATGTAGAGATGAAAGTATGATGAAATGAAATTGCTAGAATTTCAGAGCAGAATTGTTCTCAGATGGTAATCAGCCAGGTAGAAAATATACATTCTAGAATAAAATCTGAAAAAAAATTCTAAAAAATACTTCTAATTATGTAGAATCTAGGAAAATAAAAATCACCAAAATTGGAAACTCCTACATGTAGAAACAACTAAAATATCAGACCATATACTTAGTTGCAGAATTTATAAAGATGCTGAAATCAATGATACAAGATTTTTTTCTTTAGGATCTAAAACCTATCTCCTTGTTTTCACCATCAAGGGTCAATCACATCAGCACCCCTACATGTGATAGAAAATCTTCTTTGAATGGGATGTGAGGGTCTTGCAACCCTACTTTTTCCTATGACCAGATGGCCATGGTGAAGCACCCGATCCGAGTACTTAAAGAGAAACTAAGTCTTAACGATGCTCTGATACCAGGAATTGATGTGGTTCAAAGATGATGCGAGATGATACTAATGATGAGATGGATATGCAAATGATTTTTTCTTTTGAGTTTTAGGTTTTAAGAGATACACTGATTCCCGAAGTCAAGTTAAGAATGGAACTAGAGATTCTATAAGGACATGAACTTTCTAGTAAGCAAAGATTGTCCCTAAACAAAGATAATGAGAGGAACCTGGGATTGAGAAATCCTGTAGGACTTAGCTCTAGATCAATACCTACTTCAAAAATTAGGGGTGCAAACCATGAAGACTTTGATGCACCCGATGCCGAGTTCACTCACTCTCGTGAATGCGGCCTGAAGGATCAAGCCTTCAATCCTGCAGATTCGTCAACTTTTCGTTTGATGGTTGCATGGGCAAGGAAGACCGACTCCATTGTCCGTAGAACCTAGAAAACTTGTGAGCACCCAAGGGAAGGGTTAGAAAACATCAAAAAGAAAGAATAAGCAAGTAAGAAGGGATGGTAAAGGGTTGAGAATGGTGGTCGAGGAGCCTCTTCTTGCTAGACGTCCAGGTGGAGTTTCCAGGGGCGTCCAAGCTTGAAGATTGGTGGGTGGCTTGTGATGGAGGAAGAGAACTTAGAGCCTCTCAGCCCTCAATGTCTCGAAGGATAAAGGCACTCTCTCACAGAGTTCCTAGTCTAAGAAGACAAGGGCTATAATGAAGTAGAAAGTTCTCAAAACTTTCGTTCATCAAAAACTAGTTTTGTACAAAAGGAGTAGGGCCCTTTATATTGGCTCCTAAGTATTATTTAAAATTAAAATAAAATGGCTACAAGTCTTCATCATGGGCATCCAAAAATCTGAATTTTTCAGACTTGAAATCCTCCTTTGGTTGGCCTTGATTTGGTGGAAAACTTGATTCGAGGACGGAAGAGAGGAGGTTGTCCCCATTCAAAATTTGAACTCCTTTCATGAGTCTTGGCCGACCATGGCTCTTTGGGAAGAAAGCTTGATGTAGGGGAGGTTGTCTTCAAGGATCAAGAGATTCTCCATTCTTTCCTTGGCTAGTCAAGCAATTTTTGGAGAAAGTCTTGATGTGGGGGCATGAAGAAAGGATCTTGTCTTCAAAAATCATGGGATGCTTCATTGACTTGAAGAACTTTCCTTGGTCGACCATGCTTCTTTGGAAAAAAGCTTGATGTGGGGATTGGGATGGGGAGGTTGTTGGCTTGGACCTAGGGGTGAATAAATGGGGCATCGAACATGCATTGACTTTGAGGTCCTCCATTTTTTCTTGGCCGCCCAAGTGTCTTGGTACCATGATGCATCCTTCCACCAAGTGGCACCAGTGAGGTGGTGCTCCAAGAGCTGAGTTGGTGTTCTTTGATGGCATGGGAAAGATGGCTTGAACCATTAACAACTGGGCTTGACTCAACTGTCCACTCCATCTTTAGACAAGCTTGAGCCCAATCTTCAAGTAGCCTTAGGCTTGGACCAATATAGCTAAATACAGGACCCAATGATCCAATTTGAACAAATTGGCCAAGATACATGACCAAAAGAAAAATTGAGACTAAAAACATGACTCCAAGGTAAAATGCTCAGGCTTGAAGCCTTATTATATGACCCAATAAATGAAACCTTAATCAGAGATCCACAGAGGGTTGAGGAGCCTCTATCTGATCCTGGTGCCCACACTAGTTCTCCCAAGGTGGGAGGAACTCGACCTTGTCGAGTAACGGTTGATTTGGCTTTGATATTTCTCCAGAAGGTCTGGGTCGAGGTGCTGCAAGTCCTCCTGGGTAATCCATGAATTGTCGGACTAACACTGATAGCCTTTGTCCCAGGTGGTGATAGCTTGATCATCCAGGACACGCTCGATCTGCTCTCCTCTCTCAGGTAAAATTGGTGGTGGACACTCTAGGTTGGGTTCACTCTCGAATAAAAGGTCATGCCCAAATGGCTTGCTGGGTATGTTTGCTGGTTCCCTATACTCAACTAAGTTTGAGATATTGAAAGTCGAGCTAATGCTATAATTCGGGGGTAGCTCAAGTACATAGGCATTAGGGCCAACTCTTTTTATCTCTCTAAAGGGGCCAGCTCCACGAGCGTGAAGTTTCTTAATGGTTCCTGGTGGAAACCATTCAGGCCTAAACCTAATCATTATAGAATCCCCTATGTCAAATTCTTGGGCTTGCTTTCGGGAATCAACCAATTCTTGTATGTATCATTACTTAGATTTTTTTTTTTGGCTAATTTCCTTATGCATGCTGTGCGAATGACTTTGCGGACTCTAAGACTCATACTGATACCTAACAAAATACAGACTCAACTATGCATTCTTATTGAGAGGGATTTTTATTGGACTCTTGGGCCTAAACCTAACAGACTATAGACTCTCTAGGTTTGACCCTAGTTTGGTATGAACATGAAAATTTATCATGAACTTCAAGCAAATGCTTGAGGATCTTCCAAAAGTAGGTCGCAAAAGGGATGGGCTCTAAGGATTCATGCAACCTGGTAATCTCATCAAAATGTAACCTAATGGCTCTAGAAACATGATAAGACTCAGGGAAGGGTAGGAAAAAGGAAGGAGACACAAGGACTAGTTCTGGACTAAAGAGAACGATATTAATGTACGAACATTGATCTATGGGTGACATAAGGTCAAATTGAAGAATAGAGCATTTGGTCATTGCAAGTGCAGGTTTTTCAATAAAGGAAGACTTAGTCAGTTCCAGAAAAAGGTCATCAACTGGGGTTAGAGGAATGAGCTCTTTATAAGAGAACTGAATGTGGTCTCGGGTTGAGGAAAAGGAGTGGGCTCTTCCTGAGGGCATTGACTTACAGGAACCAAGTCCTCACTAATTTTTTATTATTCTGATGTTTCAGGACTAAGCTCTACAATCTTATCTGTTGGGAATTCTGTCCCAAAGCCAATCACCTGGGTTGTAGGCGGTTGAGCTAAGTATTGTACTCTTTCTTTGAATTAATAAAATATTATATTTTTGGCAGCTCATCACAAATTGTATTTCCTTGAAATGAACTCTTTCCATGTGATGAAGTCCTTAGGACTACACTGACTTCGATACAGAGAGGATGTATCGAGTGGCCCTTAAACCTTGTTCACAACCAAAGGATATATTATACTGGACGACAATATATTAAGTATAGGTTGTTGTAGTTCACATCATTTGGTTGTCCTCTTGACCAAATGAGTGTGGTGACACTGATGTGATCTACAAGTGGGATATGTGATATCTCATTGAACGTGACTCTGTGCAGCCCCTTTCTGCCAAAGGGATACTCACGATTGGATATGGGTATATGTGTCCCTCCGACCTGAGGTCATCACGGTAGCTTGCAAGCAACTCCCTGTGCTTTGGTGCTGGACTACCCGGATTTTTAATCCAGTGACGGAAGGTTTCTGGGTACAGGCAAGTACTTGTGGAGCAATGATGGACCAAGATGGAATTGACCTGTCCAAACAGTTTGGATAGAATGTCTCGCAGTATCTCAATTTAGCAAATCCTCGACCGGGGTAGCCCTAGTGAAGAGTCACTGGGCTTGCGAGGTTGAGACACGTAGTTGACTGACTCAGTCTGGGTTGGCAGCCCAATCTCAGTCGTCCTGAGCATTAAAGGTCAAAGGGATGAATTATACGGTAACCATATGCCAGAGGTTCGATAGTTTGCTCCTGCATCTTCGACCTATCCGGATGCCGGGACCCATTGCTAGATGGTTTCCTGTGCTGGTACTAGAATTGTTCTAGTGCTACCGTTTAGATTCGAACCTATGAGGTCACACGCCATAAAGGATTACTCTCTGATCCGGATACCGATTGCGATTGGGAATCGTCTCGGTTTTATGGTCACGATATTTTTTGAGCACTCTTTTTCCCATATTGCCCTTGTTTGTGTCAACCAGAAATTATTCCGGGCTGACCAGCACTGCGCCAAGATTTTTCTGAATCAGTTTTGAACTGATTCGGAGTTCGTTTTGGCCTCCAATTGGTTGTGAACCAATTGAACCAATTTTATTGGGCTCGGACCGGTTCAATTGGATTGAACCACCATTGGTTAATTGAACCAATGGGTTTGAACCAAATTGGTTTAAGGTTTATGGACCGGTTTCTTTTGAACCAGTGTTTTCTTCTCCCAGCCATTTTACACGTTTTCTTGCGTTAGAAATTTCCTTTCGCTGGAGGAGACCAAACGACCGAAGATCCACCCTTGGGCGACGTCTCTTCTTCTCCTCCCACCTGCTGGTTTATTTGTTGGTTTAATGGTGTTTGGCAGCTGCTGCCTCTTGGCCTCCCCGTCTCTCCACCTCCCTCTCCTTGCTGTCCTATAAAAACTCCAGCAGTCCCCTATTTCAAATAGAGTTTTCAGCCGTGAGAACACTGTGATACTACACCTGGGTGTTCTTTCTTTGAGAGGTTAAGAGACCCCCTGGTTGAGAGATTAGAGTTTGCTCTTATAGGCTAGGATTTGGAGTGTGTGTGAAGAGTTTCAAGGACCTTTTCCTTGTCCAATTGAGTGCTCAAACCCAGGACTGCAGCAAGCCCAGTTGCTGCCGTTCACTATGGCCGAATCTTCTTCCAGCGGCTAGCACCATGTGTGGAGAGGGATCCGAGAGCCCCGGGTGCATCTCCCCTCTAGAGGGTGTACCCTTCTACTCCTAGGAACAAGCCACGCGAGCCGGGATCGCTCCAGCTGCTCCAAATCGAAGGCCAAAGCCTGCTGCCCAGTTCTGCTATAGAAAATCTGGTAGCAGAATTTGGTGAATTTTTATAATTTTTTGGCTGACAGTTTCTTACAGCTTTCAATTGGAGATCGAAGACCACTTGTCCAAGTTGCCGTTGCTGAAATTTGGGAGCAAACGGAGGTCCGGAAGGCGGTGTTCCGATGCCGTTTTTAAAGCCAAAAACAGAACTCTTCTCAGCCCAAGGAGGAAGAAGGCTGGAATAGATTTATTCCAGGTATTCCAGCCTATTCCAGCTTTATCCCAAAGTTATTCCAGCTAGAATAAGGTATGAAAAAATTGTTTTTTAATCATGCATGAATAGATTTTTTAATTCAAATATTTTGCAAATATTTTATATTTTCCTACATGCCTATTTGCAACTAGAATTAGATTAGTTTCTGGGCGGAGCAGATTTTCGCTGCACGGATTTTTAAAAATATTTTTAAAATCCATTTTTCTCCTGCAGTTGTTTGCATGCCTAGTGTAGGATCATGTCAAACCACCTGCACCGTTCTCTTTCAGTGGTATCAGAGCAGGTTGCATATGTAATCTAATCTAGTATGCATGTTTAATAGATTAAAATTAGTTTAATCTTAATATGTATCCAATTTTCTTTTTGGAACCTAGTTGAGACCTTCACCATGACCGTGTGTCTTTGACACGATGCGGATCGTCTGTGTTGGCCTCTTCAGAAGGATCCTTAAAGAATATTAAAATTAAAAATTGTTTTAATTTGGTGATACATGTTTTAGGCATGTTTTATATGAATATAAATTATTTGTAAAATATCTTGATGCATGATTTTTTTTTTAGTTATGTAAAATTATTTTACATAGAAACATAATTAAAAATTATTTTAATTAAGAGTTTGGCTTATTAAATTTTTTTTTTTTAGGTTTATGAAATCTAATCAAATTTGCATAAGCCATTTTGGGTTAATTGGGTTAGGTTACAATCCTGGGACCTGTGGGTTATGGGCCTAAGTTTAGTTGAACCGAATTACAAGAAGATTAAACAAAAGTTGTTTAAGGCCCTTCTTTAGCACTATCTAATAGTTAGATTAGTTGATCCATTCATCTAAAATGGATCCAATTAGTGGCTTAGTGGACGCCCGAGTCTTTAGGCTAGTCTGATCGAGTCTGGTAAACCGACTGGTGTCGAGGTAGGTTTGGCATTGTGATCATGGTTGTTTGAGGCTACCTCTTTCCTGGCCAACTTGGTTGGTGTCTAGGAAAGATGGTTAATGGCGGATACTCACCCATGATGTCACCTACCTGGCTAGTCGAGTCAACCAGAACTGATTGGAAAAGCTCAATGACTCGAGTTAACCCATGTCACCCAGGTTGATCGGTCTGACTGATCTATAGGTGCCCATGGATCGTTTGTTGATTTATTTCAACCCTCCTGAAATCTGATTGATTCAGTGGGAGGATGATCCATGTCCTTGTCTTTTCTTCTGTCACAACTAAAAATCCTCTAAAATTGTTAGGTCCTTAGAAAAAAAAAGTCAAGGAGTTGACAGTGTCTTTGCCTCCCATTAAGTCGGTTAGAAATGTGTCCATTAGCTTGGTGTGCATCGGCAGTTCCAAAGAACGGGTGTACATCCGGCGACTGGAATTTCTATCTGATCGATGATGGTTCAGTGCAACCTTTTTAACAGGACCAGATGGGCCGGCCAAAGTCTTGCTTGGTCTTTAGTTAGCTGCAAGCATTGGATTTTTCATTTTAATGGTTGGACCTAACCAGAGACCCGCAATAGGAGGCCCCAAGGCCAATTGGGGTGTTCTCTGGGGCAAAATGAAATACTGAAAATTGTTTAGGGAAGCAATTGGTTTACGAACCTACCTTTAGGCTCATATGGGTGAGCCGGACAAAGTCGGGCTCATGCGAGGCCTATTGGATTTCAGAACCCACTTGAAAAAGTGTTTTCATGGATTGGAGTTAGAGGCTACCAATCTGAAAAATCAGTGGGAGAAACCTTTAGACTAAAGTCCAAGTCTTTTGGTTAAATTATTAATTCATACACTAATTTGGTCTTATTTTCTTTTCAGATGTCTTCTAATTTATCGCTCTGGTCACTTCTCGATAACGAGAAGTTAAAGGGTCACAACTTCGATAGTTGGTATCGAAGATTGAGAATCGTTCTGGAGCATGAACAGATCCTCTATGTGATAACGGATCCGGCACCTGAAATCCCTCCCGCTAATGCACTGAGTGCAGTTAGAGATGCTTTTCTGAAGTGGGTCTCTGATCGGACTACTGTCCGATGCATTATGTTAGTGGCGATGAACGATGAGTTCAGTCGCAAATTCGAGGAGGCCCAACCTGATGAAATCCTTCAAAAGTTGAAGGAATCCTTCGGCACCCCGGATGATGTAGAACGGTACAAAGTGTCTTATGCCATCTACAATTCCAAGATGCCGAATGGTGGTTCAGTCACTGATCATGTATTGTACATGATCGAGCTGATTGAAAAACTCGGCAAACTCGGATGCCCCTAGTACGAGCAGCTCGGCAATGATGCGATCTTGAATTCTCTTCCCTCCTCCTATCTTGATTTTCTCGATCATTATAGAATGAACAAGCCTGTAGTCAACTACCATGGTCTTTTGGGGTTGCTGCAGACTTTCGAGAAAGACCACCAACTAAATAAGGGGGTGGTGAATTTAGTGGGAGGTAGTAGAGGTCGTCGTCCCTTTAAGAAAGGGAAGAAGAAAATGAATAAGAAGGGAAAGAAGGTGCAGAATGCTCCTGGCCCAAGTCAGACCAGGAAGTATAAGGCTGATCATTCTTCTGCAGAATGTTTCTACTGTAAGAAGAAGGGACACTGGAAGAGGAACTGTCCTCTTTATATTGCGTCCCTTGATCTGAACAGGCCGAGGAAGCAGAAGTTTGCTGAACAAGGTATTTATATGATAAAACCTTGTAATTATTCAATTGTTGATACTGCTAACTGGGTATTGGATACTGGTAGTCCAATTCACGTTTGTAATTCGTTACAAGGACTTCAAGTTAGCAGAAGATTTGAAGATGGAGAAAAGTTTTTGAGCATCAGGAATGAAATCGTGTTCCAGTACTGGCGGTCAAAGTCTTGCGTCTTGTCTTTGAGTCTTATATTGTCGAACTAGTCGACTGTCACTATTGTCCTATTTTCATTATGAGCATAATCTCTATAGGCCTTTTGGCCAATTATGGTTTTGAACTTTCAATAAAAGGAGATTTTTGCAATGTTATTTTGAATAACTCTGATATAATGAAAGCTAGATTAAATAATGGCATATATGTACTATCAAGGCCTGTTAGTGTAATGTACAGTTCTAGCAAATGCCCAAGATTAGATAATGTCAAAGATTTATATCTTTGGCACTATAGGCTAGGTCATATTAACCAAAATAGGATAAACAACATGCGACGAGATGGACTCCTCGAGGTCAGTGATTCTGAATCACTGCCCACTTGTGAATCCTGTTTACTTGGTAAAATGACCAAGTCACCTTTTACTGGAAAAGGTGAACGAGCTACAGAACTTCTAAGTCTAATACATACTGATGTATGTAGACCGATGGCAGTTAGTGCCAGAGGAGGATACAAATATTTCATTACTTTTACAGATGACTTTTCGAGGTTCAGTTATGTCTTATTAATGAGACATAAGTCTGAGTCGTTTGAAATGTTCAAACGATACCGTAATGAAGTAGAAAAGCAAACTGGAAAAAGTATTAAAACCCTTCGATCTGATCGAGGTGGTGAATACTTATCTGATGAATTTTTGACATATCTTGAGGAGAATGGAATTCTCTCTCAGT
Source organism: Areca catechu (assembly GCA_021397845.1). Classification (NCBI taxonomy): domain Eukaryota; kingdom Viridiplantae; phylum Streptophyta; class Magnoliopsida; order Arecales; family Arecaceae; genus Areca; species Areca catechu. Next base: position 106,236,561 of record CM038043.1, read on the forward strand.
GGACTCCTCCAGGAACACCACAATTGAATGGTGTGTCTGAAAGGAGGAATCGAACCTTGTTGGACATGGTTCGATCCATGATGGGTTTTGTAACTCTGCCGCTATCCTTTTGGGGATATGCGCTTCAGACAGCCTGTTACTTATTAAATGATGTTCCAAGTAAGTCTGTTGTCTCCACTCCGTATGAGATGTGGACTGGACGTAAACCCTCAATCTCACACCTTCGGGTCTGGGGTTGTCCGGCTTACGTAAAGCATTTAGACTCAGACAAACTTGGTCCAAGCTCTGATCGGTGTTTATTCATTGGTTATCCTAAGGAAACCAAAGGGTATTTCTTCTACTTAGAGAATGAACAAAAGGTGTTCATTGCCCTTAGAGCTATCTTTTTGGAAAAGGAGTTCCTTAGAGAAGGAACTATAGATTCTAAGATTGAACTTGATGAAGTTCAGCCAATAGAAGAACCTGCATGCTCTAAGGACATCGTAGAACCGGCTGTGATTGAATCACACCCAGAACCCATTAGGAGATCAGGTAGAATACCGTGTCAGCCGGACAGATACTACGATTTCTTGGTCCGGGACGGTGATCCCATTGAGCTCGATGAGAACAATGAGGATCCGATCACCTATATGGATGCACTTCAAAGATCTGACTCTGAGGCATGGCTTGGAGCCATGCGATCCGAAATGGAGTCCATGGAAATCAATAATGTTTGGACATTGGTTGATCCGCTTGAAGGAATAAAACCCATCGGGTGTAAATGGATCTTCAAGAGGAAAAGGGGCGCAGATGGGAAGGTAGAGACCTATAAAGCCTGTCTGGTTGCCAAGGGGTATCGTCAATGATATGGTATCGATTATGACGAGACTTTCTCCCCTGTGGCAATGCTCAAGTCCATTCGGATCATGCTTGCTTTGGCAGCATATTTTGATTACGAGATCTGGCAGATGGATGTCCAAACATCTTTCCTAAATGGGGAGCTGGAAGAGGAGGTGTATATGATATAGCCTGAAGGGTTCACATCCACAGATGAATCAAAAGTATGCAAGTTGCAGAGCTCCATTTATGGACTCAAGCAAGCATCTCGAAGTTGGAACTTATGGTTTGATAGGTATATCAAATCGTATGGCTTCGTTAGGAATGGAGAAGAACCGTGCATCTATAAATGGGTTAATGGTTCTGTGATTATATTCCTAGTACTGTATGTTGATGACATTCTCTTAATCGGGAATGATGTCGCAGCATTACAAAGAATAAAGGTCTAGTTATCATCTCAATTCTCCATGAAGGACTTGGGTAAAGCTTCTTACATACTAGGTATGAAGATCTATAGAGATAGATCTAAGAAGCTTTTGGGACTATCCCAGTCTACATACATTGACACTGTGCTGAAACGGTTCAGCATGGAAAATTCCAAGAAAGGCTATCTCCTGATAGGTTCTGGAATTACTCTTTCCAAGAAGGATTGTGCGACAACTCCTGAGGAAAGAGAGCGCATGAGTAGAGTACCTTATGCTTCTGCAGTAGGCTCTATCATGTATGCTATGACTTGTACTAGATCCGACGTGGCATACTCACTAGGAGTAGTGAGCAGATACCAGTCTGACCCAGGTGATGCGCATTGGAAGGTGGTTAAGTCATCCTTAAGTATTTAAGAAATACTAAAGATCAATGGCTGATTTATGGAGAATCTGACTTGAAACTTGTGGGGTACTCTGACTCCAGTTTCCAGTCGGATAGAGATGATAGCAAGAGTGTGTCAGGGTTTGTATTTACGATGAATGGAGGAGCGATCTGCTGGAAAAGTTCCAAGCAGGCAACTGTTACAGACTCAGTATGCGAAGCAGAATACATTGCAGCATCAGATGCAGCCAAGGAAGCTGTATGGTTGCGGAAGTTCCTTGGAGAGCTAGGGGTGGCACCTTCCCTAGATGGTCCTGTTCTAGTGTATTATGACAGCACTGGAGCCATTGCTCAAGCTAAGGAGCCTAAAGCTCATCACCGCACCAAGCACATACAGCGGCGCTACCACCTCATACGAGAAATCGTAGAACGAGGCGATATCAATCTTCTGAAGATCGATGGAAAAGAAAATCTGGCCGACCCCTTCACTAGAACCCTCGGAATTAAAGAGTTCGACTATTGTAAATGGGAAATGGATATTAGATACTCTTCTGATTGTCATTAGTACAAGGAGTTGTTGGGAATTGTGTTCCAAAGCCAATCGCCTGGGTTGTAAGCGGTTGAGTTAAGTATTGTACTCTTTTTTGAATTAATAAAATTATTTTTTTGGCAGCTCATCATATATTGTATTTCCTTGAAATGAACTCTTTCCATGTGATGAAGTCCTTAGGACTACACTGACTTCGATACAGAGAGGTTGTATCGAGTGGTCCTTAAACCTTGTTCACAATCAAAGGATATATTGTACTGGACGGCAATATATCAAGTATAGGTTGTTGTAGTTCACATCGTTTGGTTGTCCTCTTGACCAAATGAGTGTGGTGACACTGATGTGATCTACAAGTGGGATATGTGATATCTCATTGAACGTGACTCCGTGCAGCCCCTTTCTGCCAAAGGGATACTCATGATTGGATATGGGTATATGTGTCCCTCCGACCTGAGGTCATCATGGTAGCATGCAAGCAACTCCCTGTGCTTTGGTGCTGGACTACCCGGATTTTTAATCCGGTGATGGAAGGTTTCTGGGTACAAGAAAGTACTTGTGGAGCAGTGATGGACCAAGATGGAATTGACCTATCCAAACAATTTGGATTGAATGTCTCGCAGTATCTCAATTTAGCAAATCCTTGGCCAGGGTAGCCATAGTGAAGAGTCACTGGGCTTGCGAGGTTGAGACACGTAGTCGACTGACTCAGTCTGGGTTGGCAACCCAATCTCAGTCGTCCTGAGCATTAGAGGTCAAAGGGATGAATTATACGGTAACCATATGCCAGAGGTTCGATAGTTTGCTCCCGCATCTTTGACCTATCCGGATGCCGGGACCCATTGCTAGATGGTTTCCTGCGCTGGTACTAGAATTGTCCTAGTGCTACCGTTTAGGTTCGAACCTATGAGGTCACACGCCACAGAGGATTACTCTCTGATCCCGATACCGATTACGATTGGGAATCGTCTCGATTTTATGGTCACATTATTTTTTGAGCACTCTTTTTCCCTTCATACACTTGTCTGTGTCAACCAGAAATTGTTCCGGGCTGACCAGCACTGCGCCAAGATTTTTCTGAATCAATTTTGAACTGATTCGGAGTTCGTTTTGGCCTCCAATTGGTTGTGAACCAATTGAACCAATTTTATCGGGCTCGGACCAGTTCAATTGGATTGAACCACCATTGGTTAATTGAACCAATGGGTTTGAACCAAATTGGTTTAAGGTTTATGGACCAGTTTCTTTTGAACTGGTGTTTTCTTCTCCCAACCGTTTTACACGTTTTCTTGCATTAGAAATTTCATTTCGTTGGAGGAGGCCAAACGAATGAAGATCCACCCTTGGGCGATGTCTCTTCTTCTCCTCCCACCTGCTAGTTTATTTGTAGTTTAATGGTGTTTGGCAGCTGCTGCCTCTTGGCCTCCCCATCTCTCCACCTCCCTCTCCCTGCTGTCCTACAAAAACTCCAACAGTCCCCTGTTTCAAATAGAGTTTTCAGCCGTGAGAACACTATGATACTGCACCTAGGTGTTCTTTCTTTGAGAGGTTGAGAGATTAGAGTTTGCTCTTATAGGCTGGGATTTGGAGTGTGTGTGAAGAGTTTCAAGGCCCTTTTCCTTGTCCAATTGAGTGCTCAAACCCAGGATTGCAGCAAGCCCAGTTGCTGCCGTTCGTTGTGGCCGAATCTTCTTCCAGCGGCTAGCACCGCATGTGGAGAGGGATCCGAGATCCCCGAGCACGTCTCCCCTCTAGAGGGAGTACTACTCCTAGGAGCAATCCACGCGAGCCGGGATCACTCCAGCTGCTCCAAATCGAAGGCCAAACCCTGCTGCCCAGTTCTGCTACAGAAAATCTGGTAGCAGAATTTGGTGAATGTTTATAATTTTTTGGCTGACATTTTCTTGCAACTTTCAATTGGAGATCGAAGAACACTTGTCCAAGTTGCCGCTGCTGAAATTTGGGAGCAAACGGTGGTCCGGAATGCAGTGTTCCAATGCCGTTTTTAAAGCCAAAAACAGAGCTCTTCTCAGCCCAAGGAGGAAGAAGGCTGGAATAGATTTATTCCAGGTATTCCAGCCTATTCTAGCTTTATCCCAGAGTTATTCCAGCCAGAATAAGGTATGAAAAAATTATTTTTTAATCATGCATGAATAGATTTTTTAATTCAAATATTTTGTAAATATTTTATATTTTCCTACATGCCTATTTGCAACTAGAATTAGATTAGTTTCTGGGCGGAGCAGAGTTTCGCTACGCGGATTTTTAAAAATGTTTTTAAAATCCATTCTGCTCCCACAGTTGTTTGCATGCCTAGTGTAGGATCATGTCAAACCACCTGCACCATTCTCTTTCATTATCTTCTCCAAGGATTTTCACAGGTAAGGTACTAGAGTTATCCTCCTCGAAGTCTTCTCCTTCATATTCATCTACCAAACTCATGTCAGCATCATATACTTCTACTTCAGGCTCACTGGTGGGTTCAGAATATTCTAAGGGTCCTTCCAATATAGCTTCTACCTGGGTGTCTTTTGGGTCAACCAATTCTAGGTCTGCAATATATTCCTCTTCTTTAATGTCACCCTGGTTAACATATTGGGTAGTAGGGGTGGGTCGACTCGGGTTAGGGTTGGGTCGACTTAGGTTAAGGTTGGGTTTGGGTTCCAAGGTACTAATCTTGCTAGGCTCAACTCGATAGTTCATGGGTTTCTCTCTGACTTGACTCAAATTCCATAGCAAGTCGATAGGTATCATCCAGGTTATAAATCTTCCACTGAAATGGTTCCCACAGGATATCCCTTCGTAGGCCATCTCTAAATCTAGATATGATTTTAGACTCAGGTTTAACTGTGTTACATCTCCTAATAAACTCATTAAATTCTTTAATATAATCAAACATAATTTTATTACCCTATCTCAATTTGTACCATTGGTCTAAAAGTTTGTGCTCATAAAATCTATCTAGGTAATTTATCCTTAGTTCATGTTTCTTGTCACTCCAGGTAGTAAGGGTTTACGGCCTTCTTGCCTATGTACTCTCTCAAACTTATCCCAGTCTACCTTAGCTTGGCGAACTAACTTAGCTTTAGCAAACTTGAACTAATCTCTTTCAAAATAGATACTCATATGGCTTTCAAAATACAGGTCCATATTTTGTTTCCAATTAAGATAATTCTCAATTTTAGAATCACCACCAAATTTAGACACTTGCAACACAATGTACCTAGTGGCTCTTCTAGGGTTGGGCTCCATGGCCATACTAGGTTGGGTTAGGTCGAGACTACAGGTTGAGCTCCTAATCTAATGGTCATGCAATCAATCGCACACATTGACTCCTAATCTAGTGCACATACAACACATAATGGAGGGTACTATGGTTTGCTATATCTATGAGTTCAAATAAAATGGGTTAACTTAGATTACACAGCACAACAACTAGCCCTTTCACTAGTCAGGTAAGAGGTGGGAGTGTGGGAGGCCCCCCTTGCTTTCACAAGGATCCAATTAAAAAACCACAACATCGCTTAGGTCGTTTGATGCTAAACCTCTTGCCGTAGACACTAGCTTCCCGGTACTAATTGAAGGGTTGCATGCACTAGCTTCCCCAAAATGGTTAAACCCAACTCGTGGATGTCCCTAAGATACTAGGTTACTAATTGATTTGAGGTTAGGCTTGGATTCGAAATGCAAGTTGGTGGTTTTCGGGCCAAGGAAAGATAATGACCTCCTTCCCTTATCTTGTGATATTGATGCCCTTAAGTCAATTATGTAAATGATGGCATACACTTGAATCCTAATGAAATGTATCTAAGTTTTTTTTTTTGTTTTGATGTATGTTAGCAGAAATAAGAAGCAAAAAAGTAAATAATATGAACCTAAATGCAAAAATTAACCTATGTAGAGATAAAACTATGATGAAATGAAATTGCTAGAATTTCAGAGTAGAATTGTTCTCATATGGTAATCAGCAATGTAAAAAATTTATAGACCGGAATAAAATTTGAAAAAAAATTCTAAAAAATACTTCTAATTATGTATAATCTAGGAAAATAAAAATCACCAAAATTGGAAACTCCTACATGTAGAAACAACTAAAATATCAGACCATATACTTAGTTGCAGAATTTATAAAGATGCTGAAATCAATGATACAAGATTTTTTTCTTTAGGATTTAAAACCTATCTCCTTGTTTTCGCCTTCAAGGGTCAATCACATCAGCACCCCTACATGTGATAGAAAATTTTCTTTGAATGGGATGTGAGGGTCTTACAACCCTACTTTTTCCTATGACCAGATGGCCATGGTGAAGCACCCGTTCCGAGTACTTAAAGAGAAACTAAGTCTTAACGATGCTCTGATACCAGGAATTGATGTGGTTCAAAGATGATGCGAGATGATACTAATGATGAGATGGATATGCAAATGATTTTTTCTTTTGAGTTTTAGGTTTCAAGGGATACAATGATTCCCGAAGTCAAGTTAAGAATGGAACTAGAGATTCTATAAGGATAAGAACTTTCTAGCAAGCAAAGATAGTCCCTGAACAAAAATAATGAGAGGAACCCGGGATTGAGAGACCCCATAGGACATAGATCTAGATCAATACCTACTTAACAGAATAGGTGTGCAAACCATGATGACTCTGATGCGCCCGATGTCGAGTTCACTCACTCTCATGGATGCAGCCTGGAGGATAAGCCTTAAATCCATGGATTCATCAGCTTTCTGTTCGATGGTCACAGGGGCAAGGAAGACCGACTCTATTATCCATGGCCCCTAGAGGACCTGCGAGCACCCAAGGGAAGGATTAGAAAACATCAAGAAGAAGGAAGCAAGTAAGAAGGGATGGAAAAGGGTTGAGAATGGTGGTCGAGGAGGTTCTTCTTGCTAGATATCCAGGTGAAGTTTCCAGGGGCGTTTAACCTTGAAGATTGGTGGGTGGCTTGCGAAGGAAGAAGGGAACTTAGGGCCTCTCGTCCCTCGATGTCCCGAAGGACAAGGGCACTTTCTTACAGAGTTCCTATTCTAAGAAGACAAGGGCTATAATGAAGTAGAAAGTTCTCAAAATTTTCATTCATCAAAAACTAGTTTTGTACAAGAGGAGTAGGGCCCTTTATATAGGCTCCTAAGTTCCATTTAAAATTCAAATAAAATGGCTACAAGTCTTCATCATGGGTGCCCAAAAATCTGAATTTTTGACCCTTGAAATCCTCCTTTGGTTGACCAAGTCTTAAAATTCAAGAACCATAAGTAATTAGTGAGGACTTGATCTTTTCAATCCAGTACCCTCAGGTTGAATTCACCTTTTTGGTCTTGATTGAAGATCTTTTTCCTGAAATTCTTGACTTATCCTTTCTTCAGGCTGACCCTTTATTCCCTATAGGTATGAATCAATGTCTAACCCTTAAGGTCAACCCCATTAGTCTAGGACAAATTCCCGAACCCTTTTCTTATTTCCTACCCTACTAAGTCACCCCCGAATCCACTTCTTATTTTCTACCCTCCCCTAAGGTTTCCAATGTTTCTAGAACCATTAGATTATATTTTGTTGAGGTTAGCATGTTTCATCAATCCTTTGATTCTGTTAGATTTGCCACTTATTTCTGGAGAACCTTATAGCATCTATTAGGATTGCATGTCAAATTTTCATCTGCATGTCACCCGCCGATGAAGGGTCAAGCATAGAATTGAAATTAAGGATTTATAAAAAAAAAATAAAAAAATAAACAAATATTCTTCACCAGGAATGCATAGTTGAGTCTATTTGACATTTGTAGAGTCATATGCACAACACATTAAAAAATTATATAAGAATCATATGGCTGAACCAAGAAAAAGACTCAAAGAATACAATGAAGGAGACTTTGTCATGGTTAGACTACGACCTGAATGTTTTCCACCTGGAACCATAAAAAAGTTACACACCCATAGTAGTGGACCATACAAAGTAATTATAAAAATTGAACCTAATGCCTATGTGCTTGAGTTGCCACCTGAACTAAGCATTAGTCCTACTTTCAACATTTCAGACCTTATTGAGTATAGGGAGCCAATGTAGATTCCTAATGAACCATTTGGGCCTGATCCAATCATTGAGAGTGAGCCAACCCATGTGTCCACCTGCCATACCACCAGCTCGGAGAGACAGGGTCGAGCAGATCTTGGATAATAAGATTATCACTACTCGGGGTAAAGATTATCAGCGATATCTGGTTTATTGGCAAGGAAGACCCAAAAATGATGATCTTGGATCACCAGAGAGGACTTGCAGAGAGTTGACCCAGAGTTACTAGAGCGCTATCATAGCGAAGTTGACCCATACTCGATAGGGTCGAGTTTCTCTCACCCGGGGAGAATTGGTGCGGACACCAAGGCCAGAAAAGATTGACATGTCGAACCCATATCACTGTGGATTACCTGTGAATAAAGTGCTGAACCCAAACCCTTTTTGCCTGTAAATATTTTATCTTTAATTTTTGTTATTTTAGCTTAGCTGGGTTTAGTCCTAGACCCTAAAATTGAGTCCCTGTCAAAACCCCTAGACCCAAAATTGAGTTTGTAAAAAAACCCCAATTTTAATTGGGTTATAAATGGTCCAGTATCATTTAGCCCTTTTTACCAATTAGGGTTTGTATAAAAATCCCATTTATCAGTTGTGTCAAAACCTATTTTGGGGCCAAACCCTATTTATTAAGTTTATTTTTTTAGTTATGCCTCTTGATCAATCTAATCAAGTTGGGCTTTAATTAATTAGTTGGTTGAGTCTTGTAATTATCAGTTGAGTCCTATAATATAAGGGGGACACAAGTCCAAACTCATATGACCCCATGTGGTATCTCAAGACAAGCCATATGACTCCCTGTGCAACCACTTCTTGGCGCTACCTTTTTTCAAGAATTTGGATAACATCAAATGACTTTTGGACATCACTGACACTTCATCGAGACAACATCACTTGCCATATCATCCAGGACATTATCACATGGCATGTCACTAATGTTTGGACATCCCACATGCCATGTCATTTATCTATGGGCGGATAAATACATTCATTAGCGCCCCTTCTTTTTAAGATAAGTAAATGTGGAGTCTTCAAGTTGGCGCCATCTCCCTCAAATAAATTCATGCCAATTCCAAGAGAGAAGTCAGCCAAGAATCCTTCCCTAAGGGGCACCTATCAAAGAGAATTTCAATGGATTTTTACCTTAAGTGTTTTGATCAAATAGGTTCCAAGTTGCTCAAGATTAGAGAACTCAAGAATCCAAGAAAACTCTTAAGTCTTCTTCTACCCAGATTGAAGAGTCCACTATCCTGTAGGTGCCCAGATCATCCAGACTCCATAGTCCAGCAAACAAGGCAACCCATGAAGCAATCTTGGCCCTTCATCATGCACCTCACCAATCCTCATTGTTGGAGACCAAATTGGATGGAAATTCCATGATGTCACCTACCTTGGATAGAGTCCCAGATCAACCCAAATGCAGGAGTGCAAGATGCCTAGAGTAAGGTTTTCAGAAGTTGTTGTCTAAGAGAAACAAACACTAGTCTTTGTAACCCTTACATCTCTGGTTGTTGGTCAATAAATACACCATCAATCCCCCTGTATAATTAATGATTATTAATGAAATACAATGACATTCTGTCTAATTTTTTCATTGCTGTGTGCATCGCGAAGTGTGAGGCCCTTTTCTTTGTTCCTTGGAACATCATGAAGTGTGAGGCCCTACTTATGCAAACATCAAAAATACACTAGCCGACTACTTCCTTCCCTCTTCTCTTTTACTTTTCATTATTTTCCTTCCTTGCTTTTTTCTAACTGAAATTTTCTTTTGTTGAGTGATTGCAGGTGATCTGGAACTAAAGTCGAGGTGTTCTTGCCTTTGAACCAATATCATGGAAGATCGGAGGCCGAAGATCAAGATCTTGAAACCTTGCCATAAGGTCCGGAGAGTTCCAACAGATCTACTTCAGAGGGAAAATTCTACGTTGGTAAAATTCAAAAAAACCTTTCTCTACTCTTTAGTTTCTATACTTTTGAAAGTAGACCCTAGTTTATGGTGATTTCTTAGCCACCAAATCCTGATTTTTTTAGTTACTTTGTTAGATCTACTTGTATGGGTATAAACTAATTGATTAGTTCCCTAATTGCATACTTTGAATATCTAAAAATCCAAAAATTATAAAAAAACTTTAATTGCTATTTTTCACTATTAATTAGGTTAATAATCAATAGATTAGGTTTTCATAATTGTCCCGCATCAACTATTCAATAAAAAAATTATTGTAGTCTATTTTGATGACATCCTCATATATAATAGGACTAAGAAAAATCACCTGGACCATCTCCAACAAGTATGTCAAGCTCTTAGGAAGGACAACCACTATGCCAACCTTAAGAAATGTAGTTTCATGACCCCTAGAGTCATTTTTCTTAGTTTTGTCATTACCCTCGAAGGAGTGTCTACTGACCCAAAAAAAGTTAAGTCCATAGTTGAGTGGCTTGTACCCAAAAGTGTACATGATGTACGTAGCTTCCATGGCCTTGCCACCTTCTATAAGAGATTCATTCAAGGTTTTAGTATGATTGTTATACCGATCATAGACTGTATTAAGAGGAAACTTTTGAATGGACTAAGAATGCCAATAGAGCCTTCCTTAAGATCAAAGAGAAAATGACCGAAGCACCAATTTTAAGGCTACCTAACTTTTCAAAGATTTTTGAGGTTACATGTGATGCCTCCAGAATTGGAATTGTAGGAGTTCTAAGTCAAGAGAACCACCCTATCACCTTCTTTAGTGAAAAGTTGAATGAAGCGAAATTGAGGTATTCAACTTATGATAAGGAATTGTATGCAATAGTTCAAGCTTTAAGGTATTGAAGACACTATCTATTACCGCAGGAGTTTGTCCTATATTCAGACCATGAAGCACTCCGATTTCTTAGTTCCCAAAAGAAGCTGACCCTAGGCACGGCAAGTGGGTAGAGTACATTCAAGCTTATACCATTATTTGAAATATCATGCTGGCACTGAAAATCGAGTTGCTGATGTGCTTAGCTGTCGTTCCATGCTTTTGACCTCTATGAGTATTGAAATCATAGGATTTGATAGATTGAAAGAAGAATACAAAAATTGTCCTGACTTTAGTAAGATTTTTTAATTTGTTCGCCAAGGACCATCTAGTGTATATAGTGACTATACCCTTCATGATGAATTCCTTTTCAAAGGAAATAAGTTGTGCATCCTTCAAACCTTAATCTGAGAATTCTTGATTTGGGAAATCCATGCAGGGGGTTTAGCTGGCTATTTTTGTAGGAACAAAACCATTCTAGTAGTTGAAGACCAATTCTTTTGGCCTAGCCTCAAGCAAAATGTGGCCCAAGTGGTGGCCCAATGTTGAACCTATGCTATTGCCAAATAGAAGAAACAAAACACCAGCGTTTACACCCCTTTGCCTATCCTTGATTGTCTATGGCAAGATCTTAGTATGGACTTTGTGTTAGGGTTACCAAAGACCATATGAAGACACGACTCCATCTATGTTGTGGTCGATTGTATTTTTATGATGGCACATTTCTTACCTTGTTCTCAAACTTTCGATGCTTCAAAAGTGGCCAAACTATTTCCAAATGAAGTTGTTAGGTTACATGGTTTGCCCAAAACAATTATGTCTGATAGGGATGTTCGATTCACTAGTTATCTTTTAAAAACCCTATGGCACATGTTAGGAACCAAACTAAAATTTTTTACCACCTACCATCCACAAACTGACAGCCAAATAGAAGTTGTGAATAGAAGTCTTGGAAACCTGATGAGATGTCTAGTTGGTGAGAATACTGAAAATTGGGACCTTTTGTTATCACATACTGAATTTGCCTATAATAGCTCAGTCAATAGATCCATTAGGAAAAGTCCATTTGAGATTATGGATAGAAACCAAGAAAGCCCATAGATCTTGTTCCTTTAACCATGCATGCATGAGTTTTTGAGTCTACAGAGTCATATGCGTAGCATGTTAGAGAATTGCACAAAGAGATTAGTAAGAAAATTGACTTGAGAAATGAAACTTACAAGCATATGACTAATTCTCGTAAGAGAGTCAGAATTTTATGAAGGAGACTATATGATGATTAGACTTAGACCCAAATGGTTCCCACCCGGAACCATGAAAAAATTATATGCCTGTGGTGCATGTCCTTTTAAAATAATAAAGAAAATTGGACTTAATGCCTATGTGCTTGAGTTACATCTGACTTAAATATCAATTCAACTTTCAATATCTCAGACCTAGTAAAGTATAAGGAACCAACAATGATACCTAGTGAGCCTTTTGGACCTGATCCTATTTTTGAAAGAGAATCTATCCCTGAGTGTCCACCAGCCACATTACCAGAATAGCAAGTTAGGACTGAGTGAATTCTGGATGACAAGACTATCACTACCGAGAACAAAGACTATCAACATTATTTGGTTCATTGATAAGGTTGACTAGAATCTAAAAACTCATGGATCACTCGAGAGGATTTACAAAGGATCAACCCAGACATACTAGATCATACCAAGTCAAGTTGACTCGTACTCGACAGGGTCGAGTCCTTCCCACCTTGAGAGTATTGGTGCGGGCATCAAAGTTTGTAAGAGACTTCAATCAAACCTAATCAAGTTGAGCCCCTTATGGGTTACAAGTGAATAAATGAAACTCAATTTTGGCTACAAGTTTATTTTTTTTAATTTTAGCATGAGTCCAAAAATTAGAGTCGAGTCTATTCCAATTTCAATTTCAATTTATTCTTGTTAGGTTCAATTTAGTCTTGTTGGGTTCAATTTGGTCAAGTTGGGTTCAATTTGGTTTTGTAATTAGTTGGGTCTTGTAGGTTATGTTCAAGTAGGGTTCAAATTAGGCAAGATCAAGACCATGAAGCTTGAAGATTGGATGGAGCAAACCACCTCAACCACCATGCCAAGTTGGAATGCCATATCACCATGCCAAGATGGAAGCCACATCCATTCCATGCCAAGATGGGATGACACCTCACCTCCCACGCCACATCACCTCAATTTGTGCACCCAAGAATTCAAATTTGAAAGCTAGTTGGATGCCCTACTTATTTCTCCATTCTTCATGCATGTAATCCCACTTATCACTCCACTCTTCACTCCACTCTTTAAGCATGTAATTCAAATTTGAAAGGGCTAGGATAGTCTATAAATACCCCTAACTCTCTCGTAATCAAGCCATTATCATGAATGAATGAGAGCTTCTTTTCTTTTTCCATTTATTTATTGCATTTGACACTCCGTGAGGCAGAGGGTTGAAAGGAAACTAAGCAGGTGGTTTGACAAGATCCTACACTAGGCATGCAAACATCTGCGGGAGCAGAATGAATTTTAAAATATTTTTTAAAAATCGTGCAGCGGAAATCTGCTCCACCAGGAACTATTCTAAATCTAGTTGCATTTAGGCATGTATGATCATATAAAATATTTGCATAATATTAAACAATTAAGCCTATCCATGCATGATTAAAAAAATAATTTTCCATAACTTTATTCTGCTGGAATAACTCTGGAATAAACCTGGAACATGCTGGAATAACTGGAATAATGTTATTCCAGTCGTCTTCCTCCTTCGGTTGTTTGATAACTCTGTTTTTAGCTTTCAAAACGGCATCGGAACACTGCCTTCCGGACCTCCGTTTGCTCCCAAATTCGAGCAGCAGCAACTTGGACAAGTGCTCTTCAATCTCCAATTGAAGTCTGCTAGAAATTGTTAGCCAAATAATTATAAAAAATCACCAAAGTCTGCTGCCAGATTTCTGTAGCAGAATTGAGAAGTAGACTTTGGCCTTCGTTTTGGAGCAGTTGGGGCGATCCCGATCCGCGTAGCTTGCTCAAAGGAGTAGAAGGATACTCCCTCTAGAGGGGAGACACACCGAGGGCTCCGGATCCTTCTCCACGCGTGGTGCTAGCCGCTAGAAGAGAGGTTCACGATCATAGGAATTTCTGCAGTGAAGAACTTTGAGCACAACTAAAACAAGGGATTAAGGCCTTGTTTCTCTCTCACAAAACTCCATAACCCAGCCCCAAAGTACTCCACTTGAGTCTCTCAAAGAAGAAGAATACCCAGATTGGTTCTCACACGGTGGAAAAACTAATCTCTCCTTGGTTTCCTCTTCACACGGTGCTCATCTCGTGAAACAGGGGACTGTTTGGAGGTTTATATAGGCTGCAATGGGAGAGGGTGAGGGAGAGGCGGGGAGGCCAAGAGGCAGGGGCTGCTGCTTACCCAATTAACCAGCATTTAAACCAGCCATTAACAGGGATTAAAGCATCGGGTGAGAGGAGAAGAAGAGACGCCAAGTGAAGAGTTTCGGTCTTTTGGCTTCTTCTTCAAACGTTTGGATTTTCTCCCTCAAAACACCGTGTAAAACGATCCACGGTGGAGAAAAACCAGCGATCCAACCAAAAACGGTTCAATCCCATTAAACCAATTTTGTTCAAACCCATTGGTTCAATTAACCAACGGTGGTTCAATCCAATTGAACCGGTCCGAGCCCAATAAAATTTGTTCAATTGGTTCACAACCAATTGGAGACCGAAACGAACTCTGAATCAGTTCAAAACTGATTCAGAAAAATACTGGCGCAGTGCTGGTCAACCCGGAACAATTTTTGGTTGACACAGACAAGGGTAAGATGGGGAAAAGAGTGCTCAAAAATATTTTGACCATAAAATCGAGACGATTTCCAATCATAATCGGTATCCGGATCAGAGAGTTATCTTCTATGGTGTATGACCTCATAGGTTCGAACCTAAACGGTAGCACTAGAACAATTTTAGTACCAGCACAGGAAACCATCTAGCAATGGGTCCCGGCGTCTGGATAGGTCGAAGATGCGGGAGCAAACTATCGAACGTCTGGCATATGGTTACCGTATAATTCATCCCTTTGACCTCTAATGCTCAGGATGACTGAGATTGGGCTGCCAACCCAGACTGAGTCAGTCGACTAAATGTCTCAACCTCGCAAGCCCAGTGACTCTTTACTAGGACTACCTCGATCGAGGATTTGCTAAATTGAGATACTACGAGACATTCAATCCAAACTGTTCGGACAGGTCAACTCCATCTTGGCCCATCACTGCTCCACAAGTACTTGCAAGCTACCGTGATGGCCTCAGGTCAGAGGGACACATATACCCATATCCAATCGTGAGTATCCCTTTGGAAGAAAGGGGCTGCACGGAGTCATGTTCAATAAGATATCACATATCCCACTTGTAGATCACATCAGTGTCACCACACTCATTTGGTCAAGAGGACAACCAAACGATGTGAACTACAACAACCTATACTTGATATATTGTCGTCCAGTACAATATATCCTTTGGTTGTGAACAGGGTTTAAGGACCACTCATTACTTCCTCTCTGTATCGAAGTCAATGTAGTCCTAAGGACTTCATCACATGGAAAGAGTTCATTTCAGGGAAATTTAATATGTGATGAGCTGCCATAAAATATAATATTTTATTAATTCATAAAATGAGTACAATACTAAGCACAACCGTCTACAACCCAGGCGATTGGCTTTGGGACACAATTCCCAACAACTCCCACTTGTACTAAAGCCAATCAGAAGAGTATCTAATACCCATTTCCCTTTTACAATAGTCGAACTCTTTTATTCCGAGGGCTTTAGTGAAGGGTTCGGCCAGATTTTCTTTTCCATCGATCTTCAGAAGATTGATGTCGCCTTGTTCAATGATCTCTCGTACGAGGTGGTAACGCCACAGAATGTGTTTGGTGCGGTGATGAGCTTTAGGCTCCTTAGCTTTAGCAATGGCTCCAGTGCTGTCACAGTACACCGGAACAGGACCATCTAGAGAAGGTGCCACCCCTAGCTCTCCAAGGAACTTCCACAACCACACAACTTCCTTTGCCGCATCTGATGCTGCAATGTATTCTGCTTCGCTTACCGAGTCCGCAATAGTTGCCTGCTTAGAACTTTTCCAGCAGATCGCTCCACCATTCAGGGTAAATACAAACCCTGACACACTCTTGCTAACATCTCTATCCAACTGGAAACTGGTGTAGAGTACCCCATAAGTTTCAAGTTAGGTTCTCCATAAATCAGCCATTGATCTTTAGTATTTCTTAAATACTTAAGGATGGACTTAACCACCTTCCAATGTGTCTCACCTGGGTCAGACTGGTATCTGCTCACTACTCCAAGTGAGTATGCCACGTCTGGTCTAGTACAAGTCATAGCATACATGATAGAGCCTACTGCAGAAGCATAAAGTTCTATACTCATGCGCTCTCTTTCCTTAGGAGTTGTCATACAATCCTTCTTGGAAAGAGTAATTCCAGAACCTATCGGGAGATACCCTTTCTTGGAATTTTCCATGCTGAACCATCTCAACACAGTGTCAACGTACGTAGCTGGGACAGTCCAAAAGCTTCTTAGATCTATCTCTATAGATTTTCATACCTAGTATGTAAGAAGCTTCACCCAAGTCCTTCATGGAGAACTGAGATGATAACCAGACCTTTATTCCTTGTAATGTTGCGACATCATTCACGATTAAGAGAATGTCATCAATATACAGTACTAGGAATACAATCACAGAACCATTAACCCATTTATAGATGCACGGTTCTTCTCCGTTCGTAACGAAGCCATACGATTTGATACACCTATCAAACCGTAAGTTCCAACTTCGAGACGCTTGCTTGAGTCCATAAATGGACCTCTGCAACTTGCATACTTTTGATTCATCTGTGGATGTGAACCCTTCAGGCTGTATCATATACACCTCTTCTTCTAGCTCCCCATTTAGGAAAGCAGTTCGGACATCCATCTGCTAGATCTCGTAATCAAAATATGCTGCCAAAGCAAGCATGATCCGAATGGACTTGAGCATTGCCACAGGAGAGAAAGTGTCATCATAATCGATATCATATCGTTAACGATACCCCTTGGCAACCAGACGGGCTTTATAGGTCTCTACCTTCTCATCTGCGCCCCTTTTCCTCTTGAAGATCCATTTACACCCGATGGGTTTTATTCCTTCAGGCGGATCAACCAATGTCCAAACATTGTTGATTTCCATGGACTCTATTTCGGATAGCATGGCTCCAAGCCATGCCTCAGAGTCAGATCTCTGAAGAGCATCCATATAGGTGATCGGATCCTCATTGTTCTCATCGAGCTCAATGGGATCGCCATCTCGGACCAAGAAACCGTAGTATCTGTCCGGCTGATGTGGTATTCTACCGGATCTCCTAATGGGTTCTGGGTGTGATTCAATCACAGCCGGTTCTACGATGTCCTTAGAGAGTGTAGGTTCTTCTATTGGCTGAACTTCATCAAGTTCAATCTTAGAAGCTATAGTTCCTTCTCCAAGGAACTCCTTTTCCAAAAAGATAGCTCTAAGAGCAACGAACACCTTTTGTTCATTCTCCAAGTAGAAGAAATACCCTTTGGTTTTCTTAGGATAACCAATGAATAAACACCGGTCAGACCTAGGACCAAGTTTGTCTGAGTCTAAACGCTTTACGTAAGCCAGACAACCCTAGACCCGAAGGTGTGAGATTGAGGGTTTACATCCACTCTACATCTCATACGGAGTGGAGACAACAAACTTACTTGGAACATTATTTAATAAGTAACAGGCTGTCTGAAGAGCATATCCCGAAAAGGATAGTGGCAGAGTTGTAAAGCCAATCATGGATCAAACCATGTCCAACAAGGTTCGATTCCTCCTTTCGAACACACCATTCAACTATGGTGTTCCTGGAGGAGTCCACTGAGAGCGAATTCCATTCTCCTCAAGATATGTCAAAAATGCACCAGATAAGTATTCACCACCTCGATCAGATCGAAGGGTTTTAATACTTTTTCCAGTTTGCTTTTCTACTTCATTACGGTATCGTTTGAGCATTTCAAACGATTCAGACTTATGTCTCATTAAAAAGACATAACCGAATCTTGAAAAGTCGTCTATAAAAGTAATGAAATATTTGTATCCTTCTCCGGCACTAACTAACCTCGGTCCACTACATCAGTATGTATTAGACTTAGGAGTTCTGTAGCTCGTTCACCCTTTCCAGTAAAAGGTGACTTGGTCATTTTACCAAGTAAACAGGATTCACAAGTGGGCAGTGATTCAAAATCACTGACCTCGAGGAGTCCATCTCCTTGCATCTTGTTTATTCTGTTTTGGTTAATATGACCTAGCCTACAGTGCCAAAGATACAAATCATTGACATTATCTAACCTTGGACGTTTGCTAGAAGTGTACATTACACTAACAGGCCTTGATAGTACGTATATGCCATTATTTAATCTAGCTTTTATTATAACAGAGTTATTCAAAATAACATTGCAAAAATCTCCTTTTATTGATAGTTCAAAACCACAATTGGCCAAAAGTCCTACAGAGATTATGCTCATAATAAAACTAGGACAATAGTGACAGTCGACTAGTTCGACAGTACAAGACTGAAAGACAAGACGCAGGACTCCGATCGCCAGTACTGGAACATGATTTCCATTCCCGACGCTCAAAAACTGTTCTCCATCTTCAAATCTTCTACTAACTTGAAGTCCCTGTAACGAATTACAAACATGAATTGGACTACCAGTATCCAATACCCAGTTAGCAGTATCAATAATTGAGTAATTACAAGGTTTTATCATATAAATACCTTGTTCAGCAGACTTCTGCTTCCTCGGCCTGTTCGGATCAAGGGATGCAATATAAAGAGGACAGTTCCTTTTCCAGTGTCCCTTCTTCTTGCAGTAGAAGCACTCTACAGAAGACTGATCAGCCTTATACTTCCTAGTCTGACTAGGGCCAGGAGCATTCAGTACCTTCTTTCTCTTCTTATTCATTTTCTTCTTCCCTTTCTTAAAGGGACGACGACCTCTACTTCCTCCCACTAAATTCACCACCCCCTTATTCAGTTGGTGGTCTTTCTCGAAAGTCTGCAGTAACCCCAAAAGATCATGGTAGTTGACTGCAGGCTTGTTCATTCTATAATGATCGAGAAAATCAAGATAGAAGGAGGGCAGAGAATTCAGGATCGCATCCTTGCCGAGCTGCTCGTGCAAGGGGCATCCGAGTTTGCGCAACTTTTCAATCAACTCGATCATGTACAATACATGATCAGTGACTGAACCACCATTCGGCATCTTGGAATTATAGATGGCACAAGACACTTTGTACCGTTCTACATCATCCGGGGTGTCGAAGGATTTCTTCAACTTTTGAAGGATTTCATCAGGTTGGGCCTCCTCGGATTTGCGACTGAACTCGTCGTTCATTGCCGCTAACATAATGCATCGGATAGTAGTCCGATCAGAGACCCACTTCAGATAAGCATCTCTGACCGCACTCCGTGCATTAGCGGGAGGGATTTCAAGTGCCAGATCCGCTATTACATAGAGGATCCGTTCATGCTCCAGAACGATTCTCAATCTTCGATACCAACTATCGAAGTTGTGACCCTTTAACTTCTCGTTATCGAGAAGTGACCAGAACGATAAATTTGAAGACATCTGAAAAGAAAAGAAAATAAGACCAAATTAGTTTATGAATTAATAACTTAACCAAAAGACTTGGACTTTAGTCTAAAGGTTTCTCCCACTAATTTTCAGATTGGTAGCCTCTAACTCCAATCCGTGAAAACACTTTTTCAAGTGGGTACTGAAATCCAATATGCCATGCATGAGCCCGACTATGGCCAGCTCACCCATACGAGCCTAAAGGTAGGTTCGTAAACCAATTGTTTCCCTAAACAATTTTCAGTATTTTATTTTTCCCTAGAGAGCACCCCAATCGGCCTAGGGGCCTCCTATTGCAGGTCTCTGGTTAGGTCCAATCATTAAAATGACAAATCCAATGCTTCCAACTAACTAAAGACCAAGCCCGACTATGGCCGGCCCACCTGGTCCCGTTAAGGAGGTTGCACTGAACCATCATCGATCAGATAGAAATTCCAGTCGCCGGATGTATACTCGTTCTATGAAACTGCCGATGCACACCAAGCTAGTGGACACATTTCTATCCAACTTAATGGGAGGCTAAGACACTATCAACTCCTTGACTTAGTCTTTTTAAGGACCTAATAATTTTAGAGGATTTTTATATAGTTATGATAGAAGAAAAAGATAAGGACATGGATTATCCTCCCACTGAATCAATCAGATTCCAGGAGGGTTGAGATAAATCAACAAATGATCCATGGGCACCTATAGATCAGTCAGACCGATCAACCTGGGTGACATGGGTTAACTCGAGTCATTGAGCTTTTCCAATCAGTTCTCATCGACTCGACTAGCCAGGTAGGTGAGATCATGGGTGAGTATCCACCATTAACCATCTTTCCTAGACACCAACCAAGTTGGCCAGGAAAGAGGTAGCTTCATACAGCCATGATCACAATGCCAAACCTACCTCAACACCAGTAGGTTTACCAGACTCGATCAGACTAGCCTAAAGACTCGGGCGTCCACTGAGCCACTAATTGGATCCATTTTAGATGAACGGATCAACTAATCTAACTATTAGATAGTTCTAAAGAAGGGCCTTAAACAACTTTTGTTTAATCTTCTTGTTATTCGGTTCAACTAAACTTAGATCTAACTCAGTTATGGACCCAACTTGTCAGCTAACCCAATTTAACCCAAAATGGCTTATGCAAATTTGATTAGATTTCATAAACCTAAAAAAATTTTTAATAAGCCAAACACTTAATTAAAACAATTTTTAATTAAGTCTTTATGAAAAATATATATTTTTTTTTTACATAACAAATCATGCATCAAAATATTTTACAAATATTTTATAAAACATGCCTAAAACATGTATCTACAAATTTAAACAATTTTATTTTTTAATATTCTTTAAGGATCCTTCTAAAGAAGCCAACACAGACGATCCGCATCATGTCAAAGACACACGGTCATGGTGAAGGTCTCAACTAGGTTCCAAAAAGAAATCTAGATACATATTAAGATTAAACAATTTTTAATCTATTAACATGCATACTAGATTAGATTACAAAAGTAACCTGGCTCTGATACCACTAAAAGGAAACTAAACAGGTGGTTTGACAAGATCCTACACTAGGCATGCAAATATCTGTGGGAGCAGAATGGATTTTAAAACATTTTTTAAAAATCGTGCAGCGAAAATCTGCTCCACCAGGAACTAATCTAAATCTAGTTGCATTTAGGCATGTATGATCATATAAAATATTTGGATAATATTAAACAATTAAGTCTATCCATGCATGATTAAAAAAATAATTTTCCATACCTTTATTCTGCCTGGAATAACATTGGAATAAACCTGGAATAGGCTGGAATAACTGGAATAAAGTTATTCCAGTCGTCTTCCTCCTTGGGCTGTTTGATAACTCTGTTTTTGGCTTTCAAAATGGCATCGGAACACTGCCTTCCGGACCTCCATTGCTTCCAAATTAGAGTAGCAGCAACTTGGACAAGTGCTCTTCAATCTCCAATTGAAATCTACTAGAAATTGTTAGCCAAATAATTATAAAAAATCACCAAATTCTGCTACCATATTTTTGCAGCAGAACTGAGCAGCAGACTTTAGCCTTCGTTTTGGAGCAGTTGGGGCGATCCCGATCCATGTAGCTTGCTCCTAGGAGTAGAAGGATACTCCCTCTAGAGGGGAGACATGCCGGGGGCTCTCGGATCCTTCTCCACGCGTAGTGCTAGCCGCTGGAAGAGAGATTCACGGTCTCAGGAATTTCTGCGGTGCAGAACTTTGAGCACAACTAAAACAAGGGATTAAGGCCTTGTTTCTCTCTCACAAAACTCCTAAACCCAGCCCCAAAGTAGTCCACTTGAGTCTCTCAAAGAAGAAGAATACCCAGATTGGTTCTCACATGGTGGAAAAACTAATATCTCCTTGGTTTCCTATTCACACGGTGCTCATCTCGTGAAATAGGGGACTGTTTGGAGGTTTATATAGGCTGCAATGGGAGAGGGAGAGGGAGAGGCTGGGAGGCCAAGAGGCAGGGGCTGCTGCTTACCCAATTAACCAGCATTTAAACTAGCCATTAACAGGGATTAAAGCATCGGGTGAGAGGAGAAGAAGAGATGCCAAGTGAAGAGTTTCGGTCTTTTGGCTTCTTCTTCAAACGTTTGGATTTTCTCCCTCAAAACACCATGTAAAACGATCCACGGTGGAGAAAAACCAGTGGTCCAACCAAAAATGGTCCAATCCCATTAAACCAATTTGGTTCAAACCCATTGGTTCAATTAACCAATGGTGGTTCAATCCAATTGAACGGGTCCGAGCCCAATAAAATTGGTTCAATTGGTTCACAACCAATTGGAGACCGAAACGAACTCCGAATCAGTTCAAAGCTGATTCAGAAAAATCCTGGCATAGTGCTGGTCAACCCGGAACAATTTTCGGTTGACACAGACAAGGGCAAGATGGGGAAAAGAGTGCTCAAAAATATTGTGACCATAAAATCGGGATAATTTCCAATCGTAATCGGTATCCGGATCAGAGAGTTATCCTCTGTGGCGTGTGACCTCATAGGTTCGAACCTAAACGGTAGCACTAGAACAATTTTAGTACCAGTACAGGAAACCATCTAGTAATGGGTTCTGGCATCCGGATAGGTCGAAGATGCGGGAGCAAACTATCGAACCTCTGGCATATGGTTACCGTATAATTCATCCCTTTGACCTCTAATGCTCAGGATGACTGAGTTTGGGCTGCCAACCCAGACTAAGTCAGTCGACTACGTGTCTCAACCTCGCAAGCCCAGTGACTCTTCACTAGGACTACCCCGGCCGAGGATTTGCTAAATTGATATACTGCGAGACATTCAATCCAAACTATTCGGACAGGTCAATTCCATCTTGGTCCATCACTGCTCCACAAGTACTTGCCTGTACCCAGAAACCTTCCATCACCGAATTGAAAATCCGGGTTGTCCGGCACCAAACCATAGGGAGTATCTTGCAAGCTTCCGTGATGGTCTCAGGTCAGAGGGACACATATACCCATATCAATCGTGAGTATCCCTTTGGCAGAAAGAGGCTGCACGGAGTCACGTTCAATAAGATATCACATATCCCACTTGTAGATCACATCAGTGTCACCACACTCATTTGGTCAAGAGGATAACCAAACGATGTGAACTACAACAACCTATACTTGATATATTGCCGTCCAGTACAATAGATCCTTTGGTTGTGAACAGGGTTTAAGGACCACTCGATACATCCTCTCTGTATCGAAGTCAGTGTAGTCCTAAGGACTTCATCACATGGAAAGAGTTCATTTCAGGGAAATTTAGTATGTTATGAGCTGCCAAAAAATATAATATTTTATTAATTCATAAAATGAGTACAATACTAAGCATAACTGCCTACAACCTAGGCGATTGGCTTTGGGACACAATTCCCAACAAGGGTGTGAGGCCCATCCTTTTCATCCAAGATGCAACCTCTTCATCCAAGATGGCAACTTATTCCTCCAAGATGCCAACAATCATTTCCTTTTCTTCCTTCTTCTAATTCTCTACTTTCCTTTTCTCTCATCCTTTTCTCGCCCACTAATGACCTCCACTACAGGATCCTTCTTGATTTCGAGCTGAAGAGGAGGTTTACTTTGTTTCATAACTATCTACATTAGGAGTCTTCCACAAAGTATGAGAGCTCGTTGTTGGTAAGAGAACTTTTCCTAGACTCTTAGATCTGATTGTTTGAAGGTACATGTCCTAGTTAGAATTATTTCTCAACCATTATGTCCTTTCTACTTTTGATATAATGGAAACTATATTGCAGGTAATATAACTTTCATCTAGTAGTATCTTACATTAAATTTATTTGCTCCCTCTTATGCATGAATCTTACTGATATGTGGTAGAATCAATGCTTATTTTAATTTGCTAGGTTCTAAGTTTAAGAACTCCATCTAGCATCCTGCATCATCCATGAAATTATATTCACTAGTATCATTATACTGATTTCAGAAGAATAAGTCTCTTCATACCAAAGAAATTTTGAAATGAAAGAAATATATCTAAGCAATTTTTAAAGCTTATAAGGATGCATGGCAATTGAATCATGCATAGAAATGAAATGTGATAAGTGTTCTCACTTGTGGCAGGCATTAGAAGTTAAGTGATGAAGAATGAAATGATGAATGGAATGATTTAGTTCAACAGCTCTAATTGTACAAAGCATCATATCACAAAGCTTAATAGCTAATAACCTAACAACATACCAACAACATCCATGTCAAAAATTCAATTTACATTAGTTATAATCGGACAAACCCAAAACCATGGCTTACTTCATAACCTATTAATAGAACATGTACAAAAAAATAGTTTTGAAAAATATAAATATCTAGCCAAAAAACTACAAGCATGCGAAGCTAAATAACAAATCTATTAAGGATAGAGGGTATAAGAAAAGTTCCAATAAACTAATAAAGTAAGACAAAGAAACATTACTAGTACAAAACCAGTAATCATTCCATTCATCCAGGGCAATGTACCAGCTATAATTCTAAATATAACAAAACCTATTAGGATAAGAAAATTTCAGGTATAATATAGTATAATTTTTCTATTGTGCACTCTAAAACCAAGAATGGAGTAGCACCTCAAACAGGATTTCCTATGGCATGTATGGGTGCCGCTGTGAATTGCCCCTTGAAGAAGAAAACAAAGAGATAGGCATCTTTAAGGTTTATTTTCTGCAACATGTCCATGACAGTATATAGTCTATTTTTTTAATTGTTTTTACATGTAGGTAACTCAGAATCATCTAATTCTTATTTTGCTGGATTTCTCATAATTGATAGTATATTTTAAGATTTTATCATGAATTATTTTGATCCGTAGATTTTTTTCTTGTCAGAATACTACCTGAGATAGTTCTGTCCTGAATTTCAGCAATTATAGTTTAGGGTTCTTTTTGCATAAATTTTACATATTTTAAATTTTTGCATCTTAGGGTTTTTTCTGAAAAATATATCTCTGCTAAAAAAAAAAGAACAAAATAAAAAAATAATAATTAATTTTATTTTCTTATTTTTTTAATTATTTTAGTTTGATTGCATCTAGGGTTTCATCTTGTGTGAGTAACCTAATCTTATGGGCACTTGAGCATCTCTCATCAGGGTAGGAGCTCATCACCTATCCTGGGTCCATAACAACATTCTTTACATCCAAGCCTAACCCTAACTAAAACTTAATTAGACTTAATTGCTCTAGTGAGCTAGGAACACCAACAGGTCGGGTTCTAATATCATGTGTAAGCTAGTGCACCCAATCCTGTGATTATTACTTGAATATGGTATCTAAGGCAAAAGGTCCAGAGGCAAATGCCCTAAGTGGTTTTGTGTTTTTTAATTAGGATCCTACGAGAGCAGGGAGAGCCTCCCACGACCCCACCTTTTACCTAGCTAGTGGACAGGGTAATTATTGAATTGGCTGTAATTTGAGCTGACCCATTCTACTTGAGCTCTAGGCCTAAGAAACCCTAGTCTGAGTCGAGTTCTGTGTGATTGCATTGCTTGACAACTAAGTCAGGCACACCATATCAGCCTACCCAAAATCAACCCAATCCACCCATCGATCCTAATATACAAAATTTTATGAGAATTATAACTGATCAGCTTAGATAGCTCACTACCAAGTATGATCAGGTGGAAGAGAGACTAGGTAACCTTGAAGAATCCTATGCAACTAGATCAGATCTTGAAACACCTGGACCCACTCCACTAAGTCAAAGCTCTAAGATGCCTAGACCCATTCCCCCAATTCCACAAGCCCAACTCACTCCCCCAGATCTAAGAGGTCAATGTAGAGAACCTGCTAGAGCCCAACATAGGGAAATTACTCTTGACCCAATTCCTAGGTGCCACACCCCTGATGTGAATGACTAGGAAGAAAGGATTCTTAGGAGCATTTGATTAGATGCACCAATATTTGAGGGTAGTTTAGATCCAAAGGTCTACTATACTAATTGGGAGAGTGATATGAACCAATACTTTGAATGGTACAAAATGTCGGAGGAGAGAAAGTTCAATTTGCTAAGCTTAGGCTAGTCCGACAGCTAGGCTGTGCTGGAGAAATGTGAAGCAACTGAATCGACAGAGAGGTGACTTACCTATAGACACATGGCAAGCAATGAAGGTGAAGCTTAAGGAGAAAAACCTATCATTCTCATATGAACAAAAAATATTAGATCAATGGCAAAAATTGATTCAAGGAAATAAATCAATGGCTGACTATATTGCCAAATTTGATGAGTTTGTTATGAGGTGTAGTGTAGTTGAATCAGAAGCTATCACCTTGTCAAGGTTTTGAGCTGGTTTACATGAAGATATTCAGAGGGAGCTATTTTTGAGAGAGGTTAGTGATTTAGATCAGGCCTACCAGATTGCTAGGGATTGTGAATGATTTCAAAGGAGACCTGTTACCAATCGATCTGAGCTGAATAGGTTCAATACCTCTGGGAGTAGACCTAATGATGCGGCATGAAAATGCTTTCTATTGAGGATGAGTTAAAAGTTGAGCAATGAAAACCTAAACACATGAACTAGCTTTCAATCTAAGAGACTCAAGCAAGACCTAGAGAAAGATTTGGCAATTCTTAAACATAGGCCACAATAATAGCCAGATTGTCCTAAAAGAAGATTAAATCTAAGGCTAAAGGATTAAGAACCTAGAGGTTAACCTTCAATAGATCAGAAATGAAGAGATGAGAAAAATTTGTTACCAATGATGAGCTCTCTTTTTGAAGTAATAGACCCGTAGTAACATTCGAATAAACCAATCCTAGATGAGAAGATGATCATTCCGAGGAAATACGCCCCATCCATTCATGCTCCTTTGGCAAGACGACGAGCTCTTGAACTCCAGATTAAAGAGAACCCTGCAAGGAAAGGATTAGAAATGGAATATTTGAAAAGATCAAAACACAAAGGAAAAGAGAAGATTATAAGAATTGTTCTTCTTATGGAGGCTCGAGAAACTCTTGTTGGGAAAGATGGGATCCATGGAAGGATGTCTCCTTGATGTCTTCTTCTTGGAAATGGAATTGATACTTGAAACTAGATGGAAGTTGTACGCCCAAAGAAGAAATGCTTCTCAAACTTCAAACTAGAACTTTATCTAAAGCTATAAGAGAACATCACAAACACTCAAATAATGGCAAGACAAAGACCTTCTTCTTCATTTCATTTTTTATCCCAAAAAAAATCCACTCCATACAATGGGGCGTTGGATCTCCTTTTATAAGCTACCAAGCCCTTTGTTTAAAATTTAAAAGAGAGGAGAGATACATGGGATGGTTGAAAGATACATGGGATAGTTGAGAGATACATGGGATAGTTGAGAGATACATGGAATGGTTGGAAAGATATGGGGGGAAGTGGTTACATGAGGTGGAGGTTTAGTTTGGCCACCCATATTTGAATTTGACTCCTTCTTGGTCACCCACTTCAATGGGTGAGGTGGCACATGTGGTGGCAATCCCATTAGGTGGCATTGCTTGATGATGTGGATGATGATGTGACGCCCCTCTAAGCTTGGTAAAGTGGCATGATGATATAGTAATCCCAAGAGAAGTTGAGAGGTAGTTGCTTGGTAGTCTTTTGATGGTAGTTGATTATTAGTTGCTCTGGTAGTTGACTGGTAGTTGTCCTGGTTGTTGTTTTGCCTGTATTATTCTAACAAGATAAAATTGTTCTACAAGTCGGGGTTGGATGTGCTGCATCAGGAGTCGATCCAAAGTGAGTGAAGACCGTTGTTGGTATCCACACCAATCTCCCGGGGTGACGAGAATTCGACCCTGTCGAATATGGTCCAATCTGGCTTTGATATTGTTCAAATAAATCCGGGTCCATTTGTTGCAGGTCCTCTCCAGTGATCAAAGAGTTGTCAGATTCAGGTCGCCGATGCCAACGGACCAAATAACTATAGTAGTCCTTGTTCCTGATGGTGACAATCTTATCATCCAGAATCTGTTCATTTTCTCTCGTTTCTTTGGAAAGGTGGTTTGTGGACACTCTGGGACAAGTTTGCTCTCAAAAATAGGGTCATGCCCAAAAGGCTCACTAGGTATCATCATTGGTTCCTTATACTCTATTAAGTCTGAAACATTGAAGGTTGGACTGATACCTAGGTCAGAAGGTAAATCCAGTACATAAGCATTAGAGCTAATCTTCTTTATGACCTTGAATGGACCTGCACCACGGGCATGTAATTTCTTAAAAGTCCCTGATGGGAATCTTTCAGGTTTGAGTTTAATCATTACATGATCCCCCTCATAGAATTCCTTGACTCTCTTTCGTGAATTAGCCTTATGTTTATAGGATTCATTGCTCATGTGAATTTTCTTGTTTATTTCATGATGTAAATCCTTAATATTCTATGCATAGGATTCAGCAGACTCAGAAACTCGTGCATTTATGGGTAGTGGGATCAGATCTAAAGGCTTCCTAGGTTTGTAACCATGGACTATTTCAAATGGACTTTTGCCCGTAGATCGACTGACCGAACTGTTATAAGCGAACTCAGCATGAGGCAATAACAAATCCCAGTTTCCTAGACTATCTCCCACTAGACATCTCAACAAATTTCCTAGACTTCTATTCATAACTTCGGTCTGTCCATCAGTCTAGGGGTGGTAGGTAGTTGAAAATTTTAGTCTGGTTCCTAATAGGTGCCAAAGGGTTTTCCATAAGTAACTTGTAAAATGGACATCCCTATCAGAAACAATAGTTTTTGGTAGCCCGTATAGCCTGACTACTTGATCAAGAAAGAATTTGGCTACCCTAGAGGCATCAGAAGTTTGGGAGTAGGGTAGGAAATGGGCCATCTTCGAAAACCGGTCGACCACAACAAAGATTGAATCATGTTTTCTAATGGTCTTGGATAACCCTAGAATAAAGTCCATGCTAAGATCCTGCCATGGATACTCAGGTACAGGTAAAGGAGTGTATAACCCGGTATTCTATTTCTGCTGTTTTGCAACAGTACATGTCCTACATCGGCTACAAGGTTTGCTACCTGTCTCTTAAGGCCTGGCCAGTAGAATTGTTCCTCAACAGCTAAGATAGTCTTGTTTCGCCCAAAATGGCCAGCCAAACCTCCAGCATGTGTCTCCCAAACTAGAAAATCCCTTAAAGAGGTTCTTGGAACACAGAGCCTGTTTTCTCTAAAAAGATAACCATCTAGAAGGGTATAGTCACTATAATTGCTAGATGGTCCTAGATGTAAAGCCTGATAGATCTCTCCAAAATCCGGACAGGTTTCGTATTCCTCCTTAAGTCTCTCAAAACCTATGACATCGGTGCTGACTGAATTTAAGAGCAATGCTCTACAACTTTGAAAGGGTTCCAGTGCACCATAGTGAAAAGATAATTTCAAAATGATAAAATTTACACCAAAACCCTTAGCCAGGATTTCCTTATTCAGGATTAAAACATATGAGAAACATGCAAACCTACACTATTAGAATTAGGGCACCAACCTGTTATCGCTAAATCCAATTTTGATGTAGAATCAAAACTTGATGTTGAATGACCCTTTTGAATTCACCAGGCATCCAAATGTCCACCCTCCAATGGTGATCCACAAGAAAATTGATCAAGATGCTTGCTTCTTCAAAAGTTCCTTCACTTGAATTCTTCTCCTAGAACTCAAGAGGACTATGGTTGAAAAACTCCATGGCAAGGACTTCTTACTTCCTTTCTTTCTTCTTCCTCTCACATTCTTAAGACCTTGTCCTAAGAATACACTCTTGTCTTGAAGGAGGAGGAGGATTTAAGACACTAATGTCTTAATGTAAAAGGAAATAAAAATAGAGTATATCTTCTTTTCTTTTACCGTTCGAGAGATTCTTCCTATCTCTTGTTTAAGACTTGAGTTTCAACAGAGAAGAGAACTCTATAAAAGGGAAACTCTTGTGTCCTAAACAAGCTAAGGAGGAATCAGTCTCCTGGAAAGGAAAGAAAAAAAAAAAAAAACTTCTGTCGTACATCAGAAAAACACCCGAAGCCTCTGTTCCTTAAATAGACTACAAAAAGATGTCTTTTCAAAAGAACACAACTCTCCGTAAACTATTTCTCATGGCTTTCCAAATTTCTCACACCCTCTCCATCCTTCCCATGGCCCTTTAGATTCAAACTCATGGCTCTTCCTAAAAGAAAAGTCATGAAGTTTTAAGAAGAAGGAAGTCGCGATGTTTCGGTCTCCAAAGAGACATTATATCGCGCAACGGGGAAGAGTTAGCGCCTTTTATCTTTCTCAAAATCCCCCAAACTGTTTGATGACCATCTAATGGTCATTAGGAGATGCGCTAATAGAGAATAACCGGCCAAAATGCAAAAATTGTGGTGAAATAAGAAGACATCACGCGCGCATGAAGAGTCCATGCGTGCGTGGAGTCTTTCCTCTTATCCATGCGCACAAATAATTTGGGCGGCCTATATGGATGGGCTTGGGTGTTAATTAAGATGTAGTCTTAGCCATGGGTTAGCCCAAAGTCCTATATATTTAATTACGGTCTAATTAGGTCCAATTAGAACCAAAATTGATCCAATTCAGAACCCTAATTCAAATCCAATTCGAATTGAAGCTAGGGTTTGCAACACCTGCTAGAGTGTTATCCTGCAAAGATGATTTAATTACAAATTAAACTCTTGATCAATCCTCTTAAGTGTGTGACCCATTGGGTTCCATATCCAGCCAGCAGTAGGTCTGAGTACAAGTTGACCTAACTTGATTAGAACTCTTTCTAATCGATTTAGATCAAAACGAGCTTACCTGACTTGATCAATTAGGACTCTTCCTAATAAGTGATCTTTAAATTTGATCAACCCACAAGACAAGATTGACGTCTAGCAATGTGTCATGTCTACCCGGAAGATATGAAAATTCTGGTGAAATACCAAAACTACCCTTCAGTAGAAAGTTACCGTACAATTAAATCTTTCGATCAGCCTGCACCCAAAATATAATTATGGATATGGATATATGTCAAATCCAATATTATATTTATTTCTAGCTCAATCTTATATTGATGATTCAATTATCTTGATATTAGAAACCATATCTAATATCTTTACTTTGATCAAAGATTCCCTGAATCATCATCCGATTGATAACTAGCTAGATGCAATCTCCTCTTACTAAAAGTGATCGATTCCTTGTTGACCTACTCATTACCTTCATATACAATTCACCATTCCCAGTATCAATCCTGTGCATGACTCAATGTCATGATTAGGATTGAACCAAAGGATGTGTTCATGTACATAAGGTACTTATGATAGTCTCAGGTCAAAGGATTACTTGTACCACTCCCACTATGAGAACCTTCTATTGATATGTAGCTAAGACTCCATTAGATGTTCTCAAGTTGGATCATATCAGTGAACTCATTCACAAATGAGCACCCACATCCTAGTATTAGTGTCATACACAAGTGACTGTGAGAGCAGTCACCCTTTCCAGTATACATGGGATGTGCTAGTCTTACCGGAAAAAACCCTGATCCCCTACTCAGGGTTCCTTTGACTAGGAATATTTTAGATTAAAGTTTTAAGACTTTAGGTCTCACTAGTATGATCTCATCATAACCCTAAAATCATAGCCCTAATCTATGGGGTTCATCATAATAAAACACAGCGTATGACAAAAAATAATGCCTTTATTAGAATATTGTCAATTACATTGATTTAGGAGATACAATATTGATTGGCTTGTAGGGCATATCCCTTTCAGACTTAAGGCATCAGCAACCCTATTCTCAATTCCCGCACGGTGCTTTAGGATGAAGATATAGGCTTGGATGAACTCTACCCACTTGGCATGCCTAGGGTTCAACTTTTTCTGGGAGCTAAAAAACCTAAGGGCTTCATGATCAGAGAATAAGACAAACTCTTGTGGTAGCAGATAGTGTCTCCAATACCTCAAAGCCTGAACTACTACATATAACTCTGTGTCATAGGTTGAGTATTTCATCCTAGCCTCATTCAGCTTTTCACTAAAAAATGCCACTGGATGATTTTCTTGACTAAAGACTCCTCCAATTCCTACTCCAGAGGCATCACAAGCTACCTCAAAAATCTTAGAAAAATCGGGTAATCTTAAGATCGGTGCTTGTGTCATCCTGTCCTTAATGTTTAGGAAGGCCTTATCAGCAGCTTTTGTCCATTCAAAATTGCCTTTCCTAATGCAATCCGTAATAGGAGCAACTATGGTGCTAAACCCTCTAATGAATCTTCTGTAAAATGTAGTGAGGCCATGAAAACTTCTTACTTCATGAATATTATTGGGTGTTGGCCAGTCTACAATTGCTCTAATCTTCTCAGGGTCAGCAGATACTCCTTCAGGGATTACGACAAATCCTAGAAAGATAACTCTAGTAGTCACAAAATCACATTTCTTCAAATTGGCATAGAGATTATCTTTCCTAAGTGCCAAACATACTTGCTTCAGATGGTTCAAATGATCATCTCTAGTCCCACTATAGATAAGGATGTCATCAAAATACACAACAACAAACTTTTCGATAAAGGATCGTAGGACCTGGTTCATGATTCTCATAAAGGTGCTAGGGGCATTTGATAGTCCTAAAGGCAGTCTTAAAGGCAGTCTTCCATTCATCCTCTGATCTAATCCTAACTTGGTGATAGCCGCTCTTCAGGTCAATCTTAGAAAATATCGTCGCACCGGCCATCACATCTAGCATGTCATCCAATCTGGGGATGGGAAACCTATATTTCATTGTGATCTAATTTATGGCATGACTATCGACACACGTCCTCCACGTGCCATCTTTCTTAGGGGTGAGTAAGGCTGGGACTGCGCATAGGCTTAAACTGTCCCTAATGAATCCTTTCCTAAGAAGTTATCCTACTTGTCGTTGCAATTCTTGATGTTCGGTAGTGTTCATTCTATAATGGGGAAGGTTCGGTAAGGTCGCTCCAGGTACTAAGTCTATTGCATGTTGGATGTCCCTAAGGGGTGGGAGTTAGTCGGGTAACTCATCGGGGAAAACATCCTTAAACTCATCTAGCACTTCAACGACTTCCTGAGATTGTTCTTTTGGGGAGGGCTCTTGATGTTCCTTAGTTGTCAAAACCCAAACAGGTGAACCATTGCTAATCTCTTGCACCAATTCTTTAGCAGTGATCACATTTATCCCTTGTGTCTTATCTCTCAATTGGCTAGATCCTCTTTTAATTGGGTCCTTAGGTGGAGAAGAATGGATTACAATCTTTTTCCCATTATGTGTAAACGAGCATGAATTAGAGCGACCATAGAGTATAATGTCATGATCGTATAACCACGGTCATCCTAAAATGATACTGCTAACTCCCACTGGAAGAACATCGCACCAAACTTTCTCTTGGTAAGACTGGAACTGGATGGTAACTATGCACCTAGACTTGATGGGAATAGAGGTTGAGTCTATCCAGGATACCTTATATGGATTAGGATGAGGTACTGTGGACAATCCTAGGTTTTTGACTTGTTGGTGGATATGGCATTGACACAGCTACCACTATCTAAGATGACCTTGCACACTTTTTCGCCTATCTTGATGAAAGCCTGTAGGATACTAGTCCTACGCCAGTCTTCTTGGTCTTTGGTTTGGGTGAGGATACACCTAACCACTCCTAAAAGATCATGATCTACCAGGGCTTCATCACCTTCATATTCTTCAGCCAAATTTTCATCCGCCTGGTATATTTCCTCTTCACACTCATCTTGGGGTTCTATGGCTTCCTCTTCTACTTCCCATATGTTTAAGGATCGATTTGGAAGTTGCTAGCATAGTGACCTACCTTCTGACATTTGAAACATGCATTCATATTTCTTTGGACTTCAGGTGATTTCCCTTTATCATCTCTTTGGGTCACAGGTGCATTATGATTGGGTCGGTTGAATCTAAACTGACTGGGTCCTATCTGCTGATTAGGTACACTAATCCTAGGGGCGTCGGGTCTACGATAAACTGGACTCCTGTGAAATCTCTCAACATCTCTAGCTATCTGATATGCCAGTTCTAGATCATGGACTTCTCTCATGAAAATTCCTTCTGAATTTCTTCCCTCAGTCCGGCTCTAAATCTAGACAGGGTTACTGACTCAGATTCATCAACATTGCACCTCATTACAAACTCATCAAATTTGACAATGTACTCTGCGACACTCCTATTTCTTTGAGTAAGTCTTTGCCATTGATCTAGGAGTCTTTGGTGGTAGGACATAGGAAGGTATTTTTTCCTAAGCCTAAGTTTCATCGCTCTCCAGGTTACTATAGGCACATCACCTCTTTGCCTAGCTAATCGCTCAACATTTTCCCAATAGAGCCTAGCTTGTCTTACCAACTTTAGTTTAGCAAACTTACATTTTCCTTCCTCAGTCATGTCATACCAGTCAAAGTACTGGTCCATCTCTCCTTCCCAATCGATGTAAATCTTGGGATCTAAGATTCCATCAAATGTGGGTGCTTCCAACCTAACATTTTTTATGGCTCGATCATCTTGGTCTAACTGAATTGGAGTTGGTCTCCTGACATATGGTTCATAAGTGGGCTCAAGATAGAGTCTCCTTGGATTGGGTTCATGGGCTTGATCATGATTGGGCCCCATAGGATTTGGTTCACAGAAATGGTCTTGCTGAGGTCTCCTAGGGTTGGGCTCATGGAAATGGTTTTGGCGTGGGACCCTTCTATGGTTGACTGGTGTTTCAAACTCAGGTTCAAGATTAGGTTCGGGTTCATTCTGGACTTCATGGTTTCCTCCAGGAGTTCTACAATCTAATTGATCCAACCTAGTCGTGATGTGGGCTAACTGATCATTCATGCTCTGATTGGTCTAGGCCACATTCTGGTTGGTTTGGGCCAATTGCTCAGTCAAAATTTTGTTTAGTTGGGCCACTTGATCATTCAAGGCTTTAATCAGATTTCCAAGATTTTGGTCCATGGCTACACTTGACTGGGCTTGTGCTAGTGAATATGATGTCCCTGCTCTAGTTGTCATGCATGCAAGTGGACTCAAACTCGGGCTAAGGTTTTCTAGACCTGTTAGCTCAAATAAATTGAGTTAGCTAGGTACAATCAAATCAACAACTACTCTTTTCCACTAGCCAGTAGTCAGGAGGTGGGTCTATGGGAGGTTTCCCCAGCTCTCGCTGGGACCTAATTAAAAACCACAAGAACCGCTTAGGCTTAACCACTTAACCTCGATCCTTGACACCAACTTCAAATAATAGGTGAAGAATTGGTTGCACAAGCTTGTCTCAATTGACTTGAACTAGACCTAGAGTCCCAAACTAGTCGCCTAATCAAGGTGGAAAAATAGATTGTAGTAATTCTACACTTGGCCTGGTGTCAGAACAAGGGGAGTGTGAGATCCCTTCTTTGGCCTACCTAGGCCCAGTGGAATTGGCCCGGTAGACGGATCAGCACCCAAGCCCTTAGTTCCAATCCTAGTCACCAAGTAATAGGGCACACACAAGACTAGTTGACACAATGACTTGACACTAACCAGGACTCGACCAATTGATGTCCCTAACCCACTAGGGCAATTAAGGTTCTACTCAATTTTAATTAGAGGATTGGGTTCGATGCACAATGAGGGTTGTTGTTCTTGGGCTAAGGACAGGTGATCAATCCTACCCCCATGTCATATTGGTGCCCTTAATTGAGTTAAGATGAATGCACACAACTATGCTGAAAATTAACTCTACTGGAATTTTAGACAAAACAGTACTAAATCATATCTCAAAAATTCTACAATTAACTAAAAATTCTATAAAAATTATGTAAACTTCTATCAATTATAACGGATCTAAAAAAATAAGAATCACTAAATTTTGAATTCTATGCTGAGAAAAATAATTCATTTATCAGACCATATATTCACAGATTCAGAAAATTCCAGCAAGTAAGACAATTGAGAAATTAATCTATGCTAACAATGGTAATGACCAAGATAGGACAACCTTACACTATAATGATTCCCCCTTATAGTTGGACAACCTGATTTCACCTTGGTATTTAACATGCAATTATGCAAACACTTAACAGGCTATGCAAGATATTAAAACTCTATGTGCAGAATTCCAGCAAACAATGAATTTCAGCATCTATGCAAATACTACCCTAATCCAACCATGCTCTGATACCAAAATGATGCAGCATGAAAATGCTTTCTATTGAGGATGAGTTAAAAGTTGAGCAATGAAAACCTAAACACATGAACTAGCTTTTAATCTAAGAGACTCAAGCAAGACCTAGAGAAAGATTTGGTAATTCTTAAACATATGCCACAATAATAGCCAGATTGTCCTAAAAGAAGATTAAATCTAAGGCTAAAGGATTAAGAACCTAAAGGTTAACCTTCAATAGATCAGAAATGAAGAGATGAGGAAAATTTGTTACCAATGATGAGCTCTCTTTTTGAAGTGATAGACTCGTAGTAACATTCGAATAAACCAATCATGGAAGAGCAGATGATCGTTCCGAGGAAATACGCCCCATCCATTCGTGCTCCTTTGGCAAGACGATGAGCTCTTGAACTCCGAATTAAAAAGAACCCTGCAAGGAAAGGATTAGAAATGAAATATTTGAAAAGATCAAAACACAAAGAAAAAGAGGAGATCATAAGAATTGTTCTTCTTATGGAGGCTCGAGAAACTCTTGTTGGGAAAGATGGGATCCATGGAAAGATGTCTCCTTGATTTCTTCTTCTTGGAAATAGAATTGATACTTGAAACTAGATGGAAGTTGTACGCCCAAAGAAGAAATGCTTCTCAAACTTCAAACTAGAACTTTATCTAAAGCTATAAGAGAACATCACAAACACTCAAATAATGGCAAGACAAAGACCTTCTTCTTCATTTCATTTTTTATCCCAAAAAAAATCCACTCCATATAATGGGGCGTTGGATCTCCTTTTATAAGCTACCAAGCCCTTTGTTTAAAATTTAAAAGAGAAGAGAGATACATGGGATGGTTGAGAGATACATGGGATAGTTGGGAGATACATGGGATGGTTGGAGAGATATGGGGGGAAGTGGTTACATGAGGTGGAGGTTTAGTTTGGATGCCCAAATTTGAATTTGACTCCTTCTTGGTCGCCCACTTCAATGGTTGAGGTGGCACATGTGGTGGCAATCCCATTAGGTGGCGTTGCTTGATGATGTGGATGATGATGTGGCGCCCTCTAAGCTTAATGAAGTGGCATGATGATGTAGTAATCCCAAGAGAAGTTGAGAGGTAGTTGCTTGGTAGTCTTTTGATGGTAGTTGATTGTTAGTTGCTCTGGTAGTTGACTGGTAGTTGTCCTGGTAGTTGTCTTGCTTGTATTATTCTAACAATATAAAATTGTTCTGCAAGTCGAGGTTAGATGTGCTGCATCAAGAGTCGATCCATAGTGAGTGAAGATCATTGTCAGTGTCTGCACCACCTAATCCTAGCCGATTTCCACCTAGCTGACCCAATCCTACCTCCCAACCAGCCCATAGGGATGATAAAGGAAAAGCACCTATAGTCCAAAGAGATAAGAACCATAACACAATATGTTTTAGGTGTTGTAAAACATGTCATTTTGCTGCTGATTGCCCAATAAGGACTTTACATATAGGTGAATGTGAAGAAGAGAATCTAAAAAATATTGAGGAATTTGAAGAGAAAATGGTGTGGGCACCAGGATCCGATAGAGGCTCCTCAACCCTCTGTGGATCTCAGATTAGCGTTCCACTTCTGTGAGTCTTGTAATAAGGCTATGAGCCAAAGTAATTTTATAATTTTTAGTCATGTACCTTGTCTAAGTTTGTTTAGTCTTGTACCTTGACCAATTTGGGTCAAGTTTAGGTCATGGGTCCTATATTTATTTTTGGTTCGAGTCGGAGTTTGGATTGGGCCCAAGCCCAATTGAAGTCAACCTGGCTTTCAAGTCCAAGTCAAGTTCCTTGTGGGCCAACCCACCTCTTTCACTTGGAAAGATGCCAACATAGGCCCGACCTCAGCCACCTATGTGGTGCCACATCAGTTGCCACTTGGGCATCCAAGGAAGGAAACAAGGAGGCGCCCTCATGCATTCCACATGCCCTCTCCATACCATTTTCTCTTGGGCAACCTTGGAAGGAGGAGACATCATCCCCCTCTTCCCTCCCCCACATCATGCCATGATCCATCAATAAATGGGGCGTTGAAAATTCTTGAAGAGACCAAGCCACAAAGCAAGACATCTTCCAAGTCTTCTTCCCAAAGTAGTCACACAAGAGAGGAAAGTCAAGGAGAACATTCCCCATTCCAAGCCCTCAAATTTGCAATGCCCAAAGCTCCCTACTTGGTTTGCCATGACTCACTCCAACTAGGCGTGGAAGAAACCCAAAGGAGACACATCCCTTGAAGCAAGCCTTGCTCCTTGTTTTCTTCCCAAAGTGAGCATGCAAAGAAGGAAGTCAAAAGGCCAATCCCCCTCTCCAAGCCCGCCCACATGCCACGCCAATCCCCTCCTCCCTTTGGTCGGCCATGATGATCTTTCCCCATCCATGTGGGTGCCAATTTTGGGTTGTAATTTGGGTTCAAGGGTCTAAATTGTTTTGAATTCAAATGGGCCTTGGGTGCCTATTTAAATGACCCAATCCCTCCATTGTAAAGGTTTTGAATGATTGAATGAAAAAGGAGAGTTTGAGTTTTAATCCCTCCAACCACTATCTCCTAGACTAGGTTTGAGTGAAGTTTCCTTTGTCCCAAGGGACGTCGAGTGGTGTGAGGCCACCTTTCCGTCGCCGTAGGGCGTTGTAAGTCCTTCGTCCTCCTGGATGTCGAGTGGTGTGAAGCCACAATCCTTCGTCCTCCGGGATGTCGCGGGGTGCGAGGCCCCAAGTTATTTCCTTCTTCGACTTCAAAATCCAGTCGAACACCGGGCTCGAAGCCACTTCTCAACCATATCTTAGTCCATTTCACTACGTATCTCCATTTTGCTAATCCCCACTCTGATTGCCTACAGGTCCTCCCTGGTATCTCGAGCACCGGAGACAGTCTGCTATGCCATTGCGACCATCCATCCGAAAGCCAGTGCATCCGCGGGTTCGACTGCTCAGGCATCCAGGCCGCATCTGTCGAGTTGAGTGATCTCTGCATCGGGCGCTTCAGACGTGTGAGGTTTGCCCCCTATCTCCTAAGTAGGTATTGTGTTTTGAGCTTAGTCCTACCGGGGTTTCTTAATCCCGGGATCCTGTTCTCATTTTCACTATTTAGGGACTTGAACTGCTAGTGTAAGCTTCTGTTATTCACTTCTCTTATTTCTAGTCTTTGCTTGTGATCGGGAATCAAAACCCTAAGAAAAACATCTAAAACTCATCAACTATAAAAAAATTCCCTTTGCATCATAAGCATCCATACTAGCATCTCTAGCCCTATTCCACATCAAAAAATTTATGAAGCTGAAGAAGAATTTGTAGAAGAGTATGAAGGTGATGAAGAGTTAATAGAATCATCTGACCTACAAGGTGTAGTTAGGTGTATTTTAGCTCAAACCAAGAAGAATGAGGATTGGCTTAGGACAAATAATTACAAACCTTTATTAAGCTAGGAGATAAAGTGTGCAAGATTATTATAGATAGTTGAAGTTATGTGAATGCCTTATCTACCAATATTGTTAAGAGCTTAGGCATACCCACCATGCCACTTCCTAGCCCATATAATGTATCCTGGATTGACACGACATCCATTCCTATTAGGTTATAATGCCAGATCCCAGTCCAAATTCAATCTTACAAGGAAAAAATATGGTGTGATTTGATTCCAATCAGGGTTAGTAGTATCATACTAGGTAGATCATGATTATATGATCATGATGCAACCCTCTTTGGCCGATCTAACTCCTGCGCATTCAAACACCATAAAAAGAAAATTGTGATCAACTCGACCCTACCCAAAGACAATACCATGTGAGGGTCTAGTCATTTGAAAAAGAAAGAACCCAGAATGAACCTAATTACTGCTAAGGAATTAGAGCATGAAATCACTGAAGGTTCAATAGTCTGGATGTTGACTGCTAAAGAAGTTCATGATGAATCACAAAAAGAATACCCTAAGGAGGTCTTAGAGTTTCCTAAGGAATTTAAGGATGTGTTCCCAGAAGACCTCCTTGATTGTTTACCTCCATTAATGGACATTCAACATGCTATAGACTTAGTCCCAGGAGCTACTTTGCCAAATTTACCCCATTATAGGATGAATCCTACTGAACATAAGGAATTACAGAGGCAAGCTGAGGATCTTCTTAAAAAGGGGTTTATAAGGGAAAGTTTAAGCCCATGTGCCATTCCAACTCTCTTGACTCCCAAGAAGGATGGCACCTGGAGAATGTGTGTCGACAGTAGAGCCATCAATAAGATTATAGTGAAGTATAGGTTTCCCATACCCCGACTCGATGACATGCTAGACATGATGGCCGGTGCTACCATATTTTCAAAGATAGACCTTAAGAGTGGCTATCATCAGGTTAAAATTAGGCTTGGGGATGAATGGAAGGCTATATTTAAGACCAAGGATGGCTTGTACGAATGGTTGATGATGCCTTTTGGCTTATCGAAAGCACCAAGTACTTTTATTAGGATAATGACTCAAGTGTTAAAATCATTTATTGAAAAATTTGTAGTGGTATACTTTGTTGACATCCTTATATATAGTAAGAATAAGAAGGATCACCTAGACCATCTTTAGCAGGTTTGTCAGGTTCTTAGATGAGATAATCTTTATGCAAATTTGAAGAAATATTGTTTTATAACATCGAGGATTATTTTCCTAGGTTTTGTAGTAACTACTGAAGGAGTATCAGCAGACACCGAGAAAATCAAATCCATAGTTGAGTGGCCTATTCTTACGAATGTTCATGATGTTTGAGGTTTTCATGGATTAGCTACTTTCTATAAAAGATTTATTCGAGGGTTTAGTACGATTATTGCACCCATTATTGAATTTATGAAGAAAAGAGCTTTTGAATGGTCAAAAGATGCTGATAGAGCCTTTAATGACATTAAGAATAAGATGACTCAAGCCCTGATTCTAAGGCTACCCGATTTTTTGAAAGTCTTTGAGGTTGCTTGTGACACCTCAGGAATAGGAATTGGAGGAGTCTTGAGTCAAGAGAATCACCCGGTTGCATTTTTTAGCAAGAAATTGAATGATGCTAAATTGAAATATTCTACTTATGATAAGGAATTGTATGTGGTGGTTCAAGCACTTAGGTATTGGCAACACTATTTTCTACCACAAGAGTTTGTGCTATATTCTGATCATGAAGCTCTTAGGTTCCTTAACTCGCAAAAGAAGTTGAATGCTAAGCATGGAAAATTGGTTGAATACATACATGCCTATACTTTTATTTTGGGACATCAATTGGGTATTGATAATAAAGTTGTTGATACGTTGATTAGGAGATTTATGCTCTTGAATTGTGTTAGTACTAGAGTAGTCGGATTTGAGAAATTGAAGGATGAGCATGAGAACTATAATGATTTTGGTGAAATCTATAAGGTAGTTAAGCAAGAACTGACTAGCTTATATAGTGAGTACACAATTGAAGATGGTTACTTATTTAGGGAGAGTAAGCTATGTATTCCAAACACTTCACTTAGAGACTTCTTGATTTGGGAAACACATGCTGGAGGCTTAGCTAGACATTTCGGTCAAAATAAGACAATCTTATCACTAGAAGACCAATTTTATTAGCTGAGTCTTAAGAGGAATATTGCTCAAATTGTAGCTAAATATCGAACTTGTGTTGTTACAAAACAGCAAAAACAAAACATTGGCTTATATACCCCACTTCCTATACCGGATTGTCCATGGCAAGATCTTAGCATGGACTTTGTTCTTGGATTACATAAAACTATTTGGAGAAACGATTCAATCTTTGCAGTGGTTGATAAGTTTTTGAAGATGGCACATTTCCTACCTTGTTCCCAAACTTATGATGCATCCAAGGTAGCTAAGCTATTTCTGAATGAAGTAGTTAGACTATATGGTTTACTTAGGACCATAGTATCAGACAGAGACGTACGATTCACCAGTTATTTTTGGAAAACACTCTAGCATTTATTAGGGACGAAACTTAAATTTTCTATAGCTTATCACCCTCAAACTGATGGCCAAAATAAGGTTATAAATCATAGTCTAGGAAACTTGTTGAGAAGTTTAGTTGGAGAGCATACTACCAATTGGGACCTATTGGTATCTAGAGTGAATTCGCATATAATAGGTCAGTGAATAGGTCTACAGGAAAAAGACCTTTTGAAATTGTTCATGGGTACAAACCTAGAAAACCTCTAGATCTCATTCCTTTACCCATGCATGAATGCATTTCAGAGTCTGCTGAGTCATATGCTGAACATGTTAGAGAGTTGCATAAAGAGATAAGTAAAAAAATTAATGAAAATAACGAATCTTATAAACATATGGCTGATACTAAAAGAAGACTCAAAGAATACAATGAAGGAGAAATTGTTATGGTTAAACTATGACCTGAATGGTTCCCACCTTGAACCATGAAAAAGTTACATACCCGTAGTAGTGGACCATACAAAGTGATTAAGAAAATTAGGTCTAATGCCTATGTGCTCGAGATACCACCTAAACTAGGCATTAGCTCTACTTTCAACATTTCAGACCTTATTGAGTATAGGGAGCCAACGTTGATTCCTAGTGAGCCATTTGGGCCTAATCCAATCTTTGAGAGTGAACCAATCCAAGTGTGTCCACCTGCCATACCACCAGCATGGAGAGACAAGATTGAGCAGATCTTGGATGCAAGATCATTGCTACCCGGAGCAAAGATTACCAGTAATATTTGGTTCGATGGCAAGGGTGACATGAGACTGATGATTCTTGGATCACTTGAGAGGACTTGTTGATAGTTGACCCAGACTTGCTAGAGCGCTAACATAGTGGCATTGACCCACACTCGATAGGGTCAAGTTCCTCCCACCTAAGGAGAATTGGTGCGGACATCAGGACCATAAAATATTGACAGGTTGAACCCACATCCTTGTGGATCAACTATAAATAAAGCCCTGGACCCAACCCCTTTTACCACGTAAATATTTTATTTTAATTTCTGTTATTTTGGGTTAGTTAAGGTTAGCCCCTTTTACCAACTATAATTAGGGTTTTGTTATTTAGCCTTTTGGGCTAAACACTTTTTACCACTTTGATCAAAATCACATTTATCGGTTGTGTCAAACCCTATTGGGCCAAACCCTATTTACCTATCTATTCTTTTTGCTACATGAGGTTAAAACTTTTGATCAATTGATCAATCGGGCTTTAGTTATTTGGTTTCGAGTCTTGTAAAAATTAGTTATTGAGTCCTATATTACAAGGGAGACCCAATTGAAGACCCATATGACTTCATGTGCATCCAATTGAAGACCCTTGTGCTAGCCCAAGACAAGCCATGTGCTAGGCCTAGTCAATTAATTTTGGGCACCATCTTTGCAAGATTTTTGGACATCACTGCCACGTCATCAGAAGACATCAACACATGTAATGTTTGGACATGTCAAGCCAATTTATTTTGGGGCAACTTCACACTTCATGTCACACTTCATTGGTCAGCCCATGTAAGAATAATTAGTGCCTACATGAGAAATATTTGGCACCCTCCCTTTTAAGATAAGTAAGTGTGAAGGAC
The DNA here is from genome assembly GCA_021397845.1 of Areca catechu. NCBI lineage: Eukaryota > Viridiplantae > Streptophyta > Magnoliopsida > Arecales > Arecaceae > Areca > Areca catechu. The sequence goes on from CM038043.1 coordinate 106,280,472, forward strand.
TCCTCTTAATTGGCACCCTCCACTCAAGTTATTCTATGCCAAAACAAGTGAAGTCGGCCAAGCATGTTAGCCTATTCCATGGTGCCATTTGCCAAAGAATTTCAAGCCAAATTAATTCATCTAAAGTGTTGGAGGTCCAAGGGTTTCTACTTCAAACATTTCACTCAAACAGGTTGCCAGCTACTTAAATCCTAGAACTCAAGTGTTTCATCAAAATTCTTGAGTCTTCTGCAATCCAGGCTAAAGAGTCCACTCACCTGCAGAAGGCTACATTATCTAGACTCTAGAGTCGAGCAACCAAGGCTAAGTGATGAAGCATCTTGACCCTACATCAAGCCACATCACCCTATCTCCATTTTGGCACCCACTTTGGATGAGAAGCTCATGGTTGCCACCCACTTTTGAAAGGAGTCTAGATTAGCCCGACAAGCATGAGTCCATGCCACCTAGACCAAAATTCCAGGAGATGTGATCCAAGGGAGAAGGAGTTTACTGTTTGAGTCTCTTACACCACTGGTTGTGGGTCTATAAACACCCATCAACCCCTTGCAATTTTATTCATTCATTCATCAATTAAGAAAACTATTCTACCAAAATTTTTTCTTTGCTATGTGCATCATGGTGTGTGAGGCCCTTCCTTTGTTCTACGGAACATTGAGGGGTGTGAGGCTCTACCTATCTAGTCGACAAGAAAATCCAACCATCGCTTCTATCCCTTCCCTTTCCTTATTCTCCTTTCTTCGCTGATTCCTAACTTGAATTTCCTTTGTTGAGTGTTTGCAAGTGATTAGGAATCAAAGTCAGGAAATCTTGCCTCAGAACCGGCATCGCACGGAAGATCAGAGCCCAGGAACGAGTTTTTGAAACCCTGCCGTGATAATCTTGAGAGTCTTGCCAGATTTACTTCAGAGGGACAGTTTAGCATTGGTAAACCTTAAACCTCTTCCCTCCTCTTTAATTTCTGAAGAGTTGATAAGTAGACCCTAGTTTCGATGGTTTCTTAGCCACCAGATCCTGCTTTGCTAGTTATTTTATTAGATTTACTTGTGCGGGTAGTTAACTAAACTAGTTTCTTTTACTATCTCTTTCAAGTCTTCTTTTAAAATATAAGAAAATATATATAAATTATTCTCTACTTTTCTCAGATAATTAGATCTTAATCATAGTAATTTAGTTTTAATTATTTATCCCACATCAATATTGGTGAAATAGCACATCATGATAAACATCTTATATACCACTTGCTTTTGGCCTCTGAACTAGAATTTAAAAATAAATAAAATAAGTACTTTATCATCTTGTCATCATGGAACATGTTCTTTAAATACCATCTAAAAATTTCTTTTTAAATAGGAAAAAAGATAGGTATTTTAAGCTATGTCGAAATACAATCATATCACTCACATATCTTCTATGAAGGACTTTCTTAGACCTTCATTAATGTAAAAAAGAAATTATTCTTGCTCCTCGTCTAGAATGCCTTTTATAGATTGGGATTTTGCAACCCTTGTACTTAAATTGTAAGGCCCAAAATATGTTGCTCAAGTATATTAACTACTTTCAACATCGATGAAATTGGACTTTGCCATTGCAAATTTTTAGTCCATTACAAAAACCAAGCAAATTTTTGGGGTCAACCTTGCAGCAACTATTAAGATTCTAGTGCAAAATGAACCTTATACTCTCAATGCAGTTTTTAGTTATATGAACTGATTAAAGAGAGATTATATTAATTTCATCATCAAATTTGTAGTAAGATGTCTGAATATGATAACATACAATTGAATCATGACAAAAGAAAAAGGTTCATTGTCAAAAAGGGTGATAAGATAGAAGCATACAATTGAGAATACCAACAAAATCATCAAATTAAAGGTTGATGTTGCCAGACATCGAAGAAAATATTAATTAAGCATCACGGCAGCAAGGGGAAGAAACAAATGTTATATTCAACTCCTACCTCCCAGCAATGCTCAAACAATAGGCAGCACATCAACATTACCAAACATGCAATATGTATCCTACCATATGAAAGAAGATAAAATTTTTATCTCCATTAAGAATCTTGAACTCAGAATACTTGGATATAACTTTCATCGCATGTCATAAATTATGGATCCTATCCATCCATATATCATCCATAATTAGCATATATCAAAAAAATGGCACGTTTGATATATAAAAAGTTATAAAAATGAAAAAAATGAACATAACAATCATACTCTGAACATAAATATATGTTTTGAAAAACAAAAATATCATGTACATATAAATGTTCAAAGTTTTAAAGATTGGGATTTTGCAACCCTTGTACTTAAATTGTAAGGCCCAAAATATGTTGCTCAAGTATATTAACTACTTTCAACATCGATGAAATTGGACTTTGCCATTGCAAATTTTTAGTCCATTACAAAAACCAAGCAAATTTTTGGGGTCAACCTTGCAGCAACTATTAAGATTCTAGTGCAAAATGAACCTTATACTCTCAATGCAGTTTTTAGTTATATGAACTGATTAAAGAGAGATTATATTAATTTCATCATCAAATTTGTAGTAAGATGTCTGAATATGATAACATACAATTGAATCATGACTAAAGAAAAAGGTTCATTGTCAAAAAGGGTGATAAGATAGAAGCATACAATTGAGAATACCAACAAAATCATCAAATTAAAGGTTGATGTTGCCAGACATCGAAGAAAATATTAATTGAGCATCACGGCAGCAAGGGGAAGAAACAAATGTTATATTCAACTCCTACCTCCCAGCAATGCTCAAACAATAGGCAGCACATCAACATTACCAAACATGCAATATGTATCCTACCATATGAAAGAAGATAAAATTTTTATCTCCATTAAGAATCTTGAACTCAGAATACTTGGATATAACTTTCATCGCATGTCATAAATTATGGATCCTATCCATCCATATATCATCCATAATTAGCATATATCAAAAAAATGGCACGTTTGATATATAAAAAGTTATAAAAATGAAAAAAATGAACATAACAATCATACTCTGAACATAAATATATGTTTTGAAAAACAAAAATATCATGTACATATAAATGTTCAAAGTTTTAAACATCATAAACCATAGTATTAAGGATTAACATCATTAAGGGGCAAGTGCCATAAACATTATAAAGCGCCAAACCCCTTAGAATATGATCATTTGTAAATCCAATGTTAACATCATTTAGGATTAACATCAGAACATATGTATATGTCATGAACTTAAGAATTAATGATCAAAGAACAGTTATATCATAGCATACGATGAGACTGGATGGCAACAACATAAGCATTATAACATATTAAAGATTTCCAACAACAATACAAGTCCGCTTACCACACAAAAGGCTGCAAAGAAATATTTCCCAAATCAATTCTTATACATTGTTATACATTTCCATAAGTTTGAGAATATAGTAAAAGTGGAAAAAATATAGCTTAGTTCGCTGCCATCATTAGTAATGTAGCATAGAACATTTATGTTGTAATATAAGGGAGCTCAATATCCTGAAACATTAAGGGCTGCGAACAATATGAACATTACACAAAACATCTGCCAATAACATAAACATTATAGCACATAAGTGACTTCCAACCATATTATAAATTTTTATAGAACAGCAGCAAATGCAGAGAATAAGCAAAAAATAGAAGTTATAAAAGACCATTATGGATTTACAACTCTTTCAATAATGACATTAACTATAAATAATAGTCAAAACCTTCTAAATTATTAATGGAGTTTGTCCACATTTAAATCCAAGTACAAAGCCTACAAGAAAGGCTACTAAAATAAATAGAAATGTTTTAAAAGGTGTACCCACATTCCTGGCCAAGGCTATATCTTTTTTTCCTCATTCGTATTTAATTTCATATATTTTTCCAATAGATGAATGATCAAGAGGTTGAAGGTAACTCTCAAATGCAAATATTGCCTTTTTTTAGTCTTAGACTTCTTATATAAGGCATGCCTGAACCCAGTAACCTTGTGCTGACACTCAGGCCAGGTTTCATAGATCCCTCTTCTATACCCCTCGAAAACTATATAACAACTTTTGGAAGACATCACAAAAACTCAAGACCATGCAGCTTGATTTCCTGTATTATTGTTAAACCAAAATGATACTCAGATTACATAATACATTGCAGTAGTAATAAAGTTAGCCATGGTAAATATTCTAACTTATCAAATAATAGAAAAAATTGTACTTAATAAAAGGATGCAAGTTAGACTTACTTTGCATGTTACGAGCAACCCATAGCCTATTAGCTATAGAATTGCATAGTTTTATCACCTCTTTGGAATTTGTCATCCCATGTAACCAAATAAGGATCGACATCATCCTCATCATGGTCAGCAGGCAAGGGTTTAATTGACATATTGAAGTATTTGTTGTTTCCTTGGATGCATTGTATGAAGTTGTGAATAATGCAGCAAGCCATTACAATACGTTTCTAGACCTTGAAGGGGTATGGGATGGAACTTCTAAGAATCTTATATTGCTTCTTAATAATTTCAAAGGCCTTCTCTATGTAATTCCTGAGTTGAGCATTTTGATAGTTATATAAATCCTGATAATTGTTATATCTTCGAGCCTTAGGATTGTTTAATATACTTAGGTGGTACCTGTTATCCCGAAAAGGGGCAAGAAACTTATCTATATTGGCATATCCTAAGTCAACAAGATAATATTTCCCTGTATATGACCAATGCAATTATCTAAATCACTTGTAACTTTACTAAAAATACAAAATCAATTAAATATCGGAGCTTTTGAATACCTTCTAGTATAATGAAGCCTCCTGACTTAACACACCAACATAGTACTCTCATGTCGGCAGCAGATCCTTCCTATCTAGTATAAATAAAAAGAAAAGAGTGATCAAATAAAATTGTTGCCATAACATTTTGGAAAATAGTGCCCTTTCAATTATGAAAGTGGGGTTATTTGATTTTCTTGATTAATGCAGGTATGTGCATACCATCGATTGCTCTAATATCATTCTGTGATGTAGTCAACTATATCAAAGACAAGTTAATATAATTAGAAACTAAATACCAATGTTAAATTTGTTCATAAGTACCGTGAAGTAAGGATGGAAATGGTTATTTTCACATATTTATGGGTGCATGCCAATATCCTCATCTTGTTAAACTATAAATTCTTGCTTTAGTAAATAAATTACTTTCAGTATATTATTATAATGTCAAGATATTATCTTTCCTGAGTGTTCAAAAGTTTCAGCCAAAACTCTATTGTTATACCATGACCTATACCATAAAGAAAATTGTTAGTTACTTATGTACCATAATATTACGTGTGCTTGTTAAAAGGCCACATGATACAAGCAACTCTTCTAGCTTCAAGAACATAGTATTTGTCATCCTAAAGTGATCATAACCTCTATCTGGATGTCCACTCAAAATATCTATTATGATTTTATGACCCGAGAATGGATGAGTTCGACATGGCACCTTCCAAATTATGTTACAATCTTGTACATTAATGATGCCACTACTTATTAGTGTAGTTATGACATCTCGCCAATAGTTGTCCTCATCTATTAAAAATGCCATAAGCTCATGCAAGGTATCCATCTATTAAAAAAAGAGAGAAGTTAATGATACAAGCAAATGCATAACTATGTGTTGACAACCAATAATGAAAGATAATATAGTGTATTAACAAACATTCTTGTAAACTAACAACCCTGTTCATATTTACAACAAAATTTGTTAAAAAATGGTTCACATATGACATAATATAGATTACATATATAAAAGTCATATATCATAAAATATCATCCCTTAACACAAACATGCCAAATATATGTTACGGCCAACCATGACCGCCAAATTCTCTTTGATATGTTGGAGGTGCAGATGTGGTATGCATGAATTCCTCGGGACTACCATGAGGAGAAAGGGTACAACCCTAGGAAATGGTATCTTCATTGCTTGGCTTGAATGATGGCTGCATGAATGGAACAGGGCCACTCGAAGTAGCAGCATGCATGGAAGGTGGCACAAATACATGGGGGCCACCTTGATGGGCACCATGCATTGGAGGAGGAATAAAAATATTATGCACATGAGCATAACTTCTAGTAGGGGCTGCCATTGAAGGTGGTACAATGTAGAACTCAACCATTTATCTTTTAAGCCAAGCTTCCAGTAGTGGCCCTTAATAATGCATGAAGAACCACCTATTTATCTCATTTTTAAAGGTCTCCCCTATAGCAAGAATACATTCAGGTGTAATCCCAAAGAGACTCTCCAACTTCTGTATACACTCATTGTTGCCCGGTGAAGCAACCCAAGAGGGTGGGTGAATTTGATTTCTAAAACTTGTTGCAAGTATGTGCCAATTTGAAACAATGAAGGTGCTTATGATTTAAAGTGTTTGTGTGCTTGATAATTAAAATGTAGTGGAAATAAAGTAATAGCAATTAAAGAGAAGCAATCACAAATACACAAAGATTTATAGTGGTTCGGTGCACACCAAAGCACCTACATCCACATCCCAAGGTCCACTTGGAAATTTTACTACAATTCCACTTGATTATAATCGATTAGTTTTCTATGCTCACTAACATAGCCCTTTGGTTTTTACAAGGCTAACCAAAAACCTCTTGGTTTTCACAAGGCTCACAAAAAATCTCTTGATTTTTTGTGATAACCAAAAACCTAGTTAATTTTCATAAGGCTCATCAACAACCTAAGTTGGTTTTTGAAATAAGGCTCAACAACAACTTAAGTTGGTTTTTGGATCAAGGCTCACTAACAACCTAAGTACTAGTTTCAAATCACATGAAACAAGAAAGAACAATAAATTCAAGTTTAAAGTAAGAATACAATAAGTTTTCAAAAGAAAAGCAAATATCTCTTTGAAGCTCTTTGATTGTAGTTGAGAAGCTTGTCTTCAAGTTGTTGAAGCCTTAATAGATGTTTGAAGGATGGACATGAATGCTTCTTGAATGCACTTGAATGCTTGAAGGCTTAACTTCACTCAAAAGTAGTTGTCTACTTTTGAATGAAAGTTCATTACTCATTTTCTCAAGAGTTTTGTCTACTTTAAATACCTTTCAAAGCCTTAAATGACCATTTTTGACTGTTGGAGAGGAGAAAATAGCCGTTAGGGATAACAAGGACCAATTCTGCAGTTCAAAAAACTAGTTGTTACTGTTCATTCAGATATGCAAGTATCGACACTTCAGGTCATGAGTCGATACTAGGTCAAAAATATTTTTTGAAGCTCTCTGGAATGAATCGGTGTGTCGACACTTCTTCTGGTGGGTCGATACTTGAGTCGACACTTTATCTTTATGAGTCGATACTTAAGGAAAGACTTGAATTCATTGTATTCTGTATCATTTCTGGTTTCAAGCCTTGAGTCAACAATTGAGTCAACACATGAGCTTCATGAGTCGACATTTCATGCATGCCATTTGAAACTTCTTCTATGTATCAGCTCAAGTTTCTGTGAGTTGATACCTTGGTTGACACTTCACTTCCATGAGTCGACACTTGGCTGAAACTTTCTTGAAACTCTACTGAAACTTTGCTAAAACTTTTCAACTTTAAGATTTGAGATTTTCAAGGTTATTCTTATGTATTAAGATCTATTTAACTTAAAATTTTGTCAAAAAGAGTGACTTCTTCAACAAGATGACAAGTTTTGAACTTTCAATATATTGTAATTTTGATGAGTGCCCTGTTCTGATAAATATACTTTTAACACTCAGTTAGTACTCAAATATATTTAAGTATTTTGTTATTCATCAAAATCAAGCTAGGAGTCAACAATCTCTCCCTTTTGATGATGACAAAACCTTTAAGTATATACCCATGGTAATCTCAAAGGATTTGCAATAAGTAAAGAGCAATTGATTATAAGTATCAAGGTAATTTATAATAAGTATCATAATTTAAATTTTAATTATTATCAAGAACAAAAAACTCATCTACAATGTATCAGAGCTATAAGAATAAATTCAATGTATTAGAGCTGTATATATATGAGAATGAATTCAATTTATATAAATTCAATGTACCAGAGTTGTAACTATGATGTATTAGAGCCATAATTTTAATGCATCAGAGCTATAATTGAAATATATCAGAGTGTTAGATGTTTTTAGTGTGTGTCGGAGCTTAAAATAGACCTGAATGATAAGCATTAGAGCAAAATAAATTGAACTATAAAGAGTATCAGAGCAAATGCTTTAAGAGCATGAAAAATGTTATAGCATATCAGAGAAAAAAAATATATCAAGAAGTTAGATAATATCAGAGCAAAAATATTAGAGCATGAAGAGTATCAGAGTATGAAAACAAAAAGTATCAAAGTTTTACAGAAATAAGAATAAGGAGTATTAGAGCATAAAAAATAAAATAATTAAAGATAATGAGTATCAGGGCATAGAATTGAAGGGTATAGATTTAAAGCATAGAACAAAAGCTCTCCTTCAATATATGATCTGAAAAATATTTTTCAATTTTTTTTAAAAAGATTTAGAAATTTTTGAGAAATTTCAATATTTACTTCTTTAGAACTTTTCTTTCACCCTTACTTATTGCTTTTTTCTTCTCTTCATCTCTCTTTTATTTTTTTTTTCCATTCATTATTTATTTCTTTATTATTACTAATTCTCCAATACTAATTCTCATTAATCTTCCCCATTTTTGTTATCATTAAAAAGGTGAGAAAGAAAAGAAACAAAGTAGAGATAAAGCATTGCAGTAAAATGAGAGTACACATAGATAAAATATAAAAAGTTAATATATATATATAATTTCAAACATTTGATGCATCAGATTCAGAGTTTGATACAAGTAACAGATAACAAGTACACAAACACACTAATACATAGAAACATAAAAACATAAAAATATAAAAAACACTAAAATACAGATAGACTGATATACTAAACAACTCTAAGAGGTGCTTTCCTCATCAAAGGAAGACCCAATCTCCATAATGATCGGTTTGATAACCCTAGAAGGTCAGGGTCATGGCCACATCGATCAAAGATCTGAAAGTCTGGTTCAGACAAGTCTGGAAGCATCGCCATGCCCTTGGCCTCTGCTTCTGGCATGTGCTCTTCCTCTAGCTGGTGCTGTAGAGGAGGAAGCGACATTAGGAGCAGGAACATGAGTGTGACTAGATCAGCAACTGTATCACTGATCGATGGTGTGACATCAAAAGTGGGTTTTGAAGAGAGAATATGGAAACCAGGTGTGTAAAACCTTAGTTCCCGGATCAAAGAAGAAGTAGAAGGTATAAGTGGTGTTTTAGTGGATATATTAAGAGTAGGAGTCGATAAATCAATATCAAGTAGATCAATGTGAAGAATAGGTGTGGAAACTGAAATGTCCGAAGGATCACGAATAGTGGAGGTGCTGGTAGAACTGGAGTCATGATCGAAGAACTAGGATTAGGAATAGCCTCTGGAGTCCTCGTGTCATCTGTTGCGGGTACAGTATCCTGATCAGCAATAATATCTGGCTCAACATCTGCTATATAATATGCAACATCAAAATCCATGGAGGAATCGCACTGGCCATCACCAGTCTCTATATTTGGTGCTGGAGCTGGAGGTGCTGGTGGAGCAGGCAAGGAATCTGACGATGGAGGAGAAGGTGCTCTGGCAGAAGATAATCTCTCAAGTGCACCCAGAATAGTAGAGAATCCCTCTCTCATCTCTTGATGACCAACTCTCACCTCCATTTGAATGCTATCAACTCACTGTCTAATAGTCATGATCTCGGTCTCCAAGCAAGTGATCCTCTGATATACTAAACAACTCTAAGAGATGCTTTCCTCATCAGAGGAGGACCCAATCTTCATAATGATCGGTCCAATAACCCTAGAAGATCAGGGTCATGGCCATATCGGTCGATGATCTAAAAGTCTAGTTTGGACAGGTCTGGGAGCATCGCCATGCGCTCGGCCTCTGCTTCTAGCACGTGCTCTTCTTCTAGCTGGTGCTGTAGAAAAGAAAGCGACATCAGGATTAGGAACATGAGTGTGACGAGATAAGCAACTGTATCAGTGATCGATGGTGTGACATCAAAAGTGGGTCCTGATGAGAGAATACAAAAACCAGGTGTGTAAAACCCTAGTTCCTGGATCAAAGAAGAAGTAGAAGGTATAAGTGGTGTTCTAGTGGGTATATTAAGAGTAGAAGTCGGAAAATCAATATCAAGTAGATCAGTGTGAAGAATAGGTGTGGAAACTAAAATGTCTGAAGGATCACAAATAGTGGAGGTGCTGGTAAAACTGGAGTCACGATAGAAAAACTAAGATTATGAATAGCCTTTGGAGTCCTCGTGTCGTCCATTGCAGGTTCAATATCCTGATCAGCAATAATATCTGGCTCAGCATCTGCTATATAATTTGCAACATCAAATCCATGGAGGAATCACCCTGGCCGTCTCCGGTCTCTATATCTGGTGCTAGAGCTGGAGGTGCTGGTGGAGCAGGCGAGGAATCTGACGATGGAGGAGAAGGTGCTCTGGCAGAAGATAATCTCTTAAGTGCACCCAGAATAGTAGAGAATCCCTCTTTCATCTCCTGATGACCTGCTCTCACCTACATGTGAATGCTATCAACTTGCTGTCTAGTAGTCATGATCTCGGTCTCCAAGCAAGTGATCATCTCATCTATACTGTCTTCAGGAGCTGGCATCTCAGGATGTGCCGATACTGATAGCTCGGGCTGAGTATTAGGAATGTCTCTCAGTGGCTCAGATGGCCCGACCTCATCTGTATATATCCACTCCTCCTCAGCAGCATCCTCATCAGCATCAGTAGCCTGACCAGATATCCTCCATCTCCATTGACCACTATGAAAATGATAGCCCATGTAATGCAAAGATCACACATCATAAACATCAATGTGGAGCAGCTACCGATAGGGCTCACTATCAATGACAACTCCATAAGCCTTGAATAGAGTAGCCAGTCCCATGCCATACGGTAGAGATAACCTCCTGCTAGTGGCTGCCTCGGTCATCTGATGGACCATGAGAACAAGGAGGCAAACAGGAGTCCACTGAATCAGGGATACCATCATGAGCAACTCTCTCTCCGTAATGAAGTCGAAGCGTTCGGTCTTCGATAGAAGTATCTGGGTGATGATGTGGTGCATGATGCGAGACTAATATGCATGCAATTCTTTTTGTATATTTTATATGTGGGGTTAGGTGATTAATTCCCAAATTTTAGATCAAAATTTGTTGTAGGAAATTTTGTATGAATTTTTGAAGCCAAGCATGCAGATTAGAACCTAGAAAAGTACTAAAGAAGGATCGCCGGGGCTGAGAAGCCTCGGTTAGGGCAAGTTCTTCTACAATAATAAGACTGGAGGTAGAGGGGGTGTACCTGACAATGTCTGAAGCACCCGGTGAAGATCGCAGCGAAGGGATCTCTCATTTCTTGATGGATGCGGCCTGGAAAATCGAGCCAAAGACCCGCGGATACCCGGCTTTCTGCTCGGTGGTCCGATTGAGGCTTGGCTAGAGTCGTTGGATTCGTAGGAACTCAGGGACCTGCAAACGACCTGTCAGGGGTTAGAAAACTCAAAGGAAATCAAGAAAACAAAGGAAAACAGCAAAGGAAAGAAAGTTTTGGAGGGGGCTGGAAGGATGGTTGGTGGCAGGAAGATGATTGCAAACACCGGGAAGAAGAACTCTCAAACCCCTTTATGCATATAGCAGGGTAATCACACAAAGCAAAGAGGAACTCAAGGTTTATTTCATATATCAAAATCTCTCTTCATACAAGAGGCTAGGGTCCTTTAAATAGACCCTTAACCTTAAGCTCCAAGTAAGGGCACATAAGTCTTTACATAAGAATCATTTTCCCTCTCAAACCCTAGCTAAAAAATATGGAAACATTAGATAGAAAAAATTCCTAAAAACTCTCTTTACTTGGCCAACACTCCAAGGACACCTAGGGGGGCATGTTCGGCTTCTAGGAGCAGCAAGAGGCCGGTCCAAAGGGGCTCGGGTGCATGGGTTTGGGCCTTAAGAAGCTGGGGTGGCCTAGTAGCCTGGTAGCAGGAATATTCCCTGGTATCTTGCTTCATAGGGGCTTGGGCTTGGAACCTGGGCTTGATTTCTTTGGGATAGGATGCAGATGGACCTCTAAAATCATGGATGCATTGGTATATGAATATATTTTGGCATCTGGAATGGAATCTAGGCATCTGGAGGGCATCTGCAAGGAATCTGGGTTTTTTGAATTTTCCTCCTGGGGTCTTCAAATCCTCAAGCTGGGTTGGCCTTGGGCTATACTTCCATGTCTTCAATCTGGTTGGACTTGGTCTTCATTGGTATGATGTGGTCTTGAGTCTTCAATATGGTTGAATAGGACTCAAAAAAATAAAATTAGCTCGACATGAGCTGACTAACACTGGATGAACTAGCTCAACACGAGCTGACTAGTACAGAACTGAAACTCAAAAGACTCAAATAACAACTAAAATGGACTCAGATGGGCTAAGCCCTTATTACAGATGGACTCATAAATTATAGATCAATTCACAGAGGGTTGAAAAGCCTCTATCTTATTCTGGTGCCTTCGGTGTCCCCACCAGTGCAGTAATATCATCTCCGGAGAATGTCAAGATGCTACAACTGTGTCTATCTCTTTGAGATCCTCTATCTCAAAAATGCATCATAGTCCACTCATCCTATCAACTAGGGAGTCTGCCATAGTACCTCTCATCGTAATCTCCCAAGCTCTGCTCAAAACCTCGATTGTTAGTGGTATGGAAGTCCCTCTGACCTCAGCAATCTAGCTGTCTGCTCCTCTCGCCAATGTGCCATAGAACTCTTGTATCAGACTAGGATAGAATCTCTTTGTTAGTGAGCAAAAGTGGGCCAGCCCTGCATCTCTCAACCAATCTCCTATATGGAAGTCGTGCTGGTCCACAAAATCGAAATCTACCCTCCATCCTCCAACAACAGCCTTGGAGGCCATCCAATCTACTCCATGGATGGGTGGTCTGATGGGAATGTCCTGCTGTACTAGTGATTCTGGTGCTGGATCATCATGACTCACCTTCAGGCTTCACTCTATATCCTATGTAGATGGACGAGGTCTCCCATTTAAAACCAAAGGAAGTTGGGTTTGAGATCTTCAAAAATCAATCTTCTTGTGCACATCACAAGTTAAAACTTCAAAAATCAATCTTCTTGTGCACAACTATAAATTATTTAAAATGAATCCTAATAAAATTATATCTGCTATGTATACACATTTTACTGATATTATCAATGGTCTTAAAAGTCTTGGTAGGACTTACACTAATGCTGATCTTGTTCAAAATATTTTGAGATCCTTTCCAGATAAATGGGAAGCTAAAGTGATAGCTATTCAAGAGGCAAAGGACCTGAACACCCTATCACTGGATGAGTTGCTTGGATCATTAATTACTCATAAATTAGCCATGCAACAAAGAACTGATAAAGATTCAAAAAGAAAGAAAGCTATAGCATTTAAAGCTATCGAAGAAGACAAGAATGAAGATTCAGATTCATCTGATGATGATGATCTTGAAAATGATGAGATAGCCCTTATAATGAGAAAATTTAAAAGGTTTATTGGCAGAAGAAGAACAAATAGATGGATGAAATAATATAGAAAATGAGATTTTGGAAAAGAAAGAGAAAAGGACAAAGAAAAAGGAAAGGACAAGGATAAAGATCAAATTCTAATCTACTATGAGTGTAGGAAACTGGGTCATATTGCCCTGACTGTCTAGAAATTAAGAAAAAGATGATCAAGAGAAAGAAGAAGAAGGCAATGCTTGCAGCATGGAGTGATAGAGATGAATCTACATCCACTAAAGAGGATGAAGAAACAACAAAAACTGCTCAGATTAACCTTATGGGTTTGGAGGATGAGGTAACTACTTCTGAACTTAATTTAGAATTTACTTATGATGAGCTTCATAATGCTTTTTGTGAATTATTAGTAGAATATAAAAAAGTTGGTTTGAAAATAAAAAATTTGAAAAACCATTGTGAAATGATTGAAAAGGATAAAAATGAAATTGGTGAAAAAAATAAGATTTTACAAAGGGAATTAAGTCTAGTCTGTGAAAGACTTAAGACTACTCAATTTGAAAAAGAAGAGCTTCTTTAGAAAAACAAAAGTTTGCAAAATGAAAATGTTGATTTGAAAAAGGAAGTTCAAAAGTTAAAGCCTTTGGTTGAAAAATTAACCTTAAGTTACAACAAGCTTGAACTAATTTTGAAAGATCAAAGAGAGACAAATAACAAGTTTGGAATTGGTTAAAAAGGTTCAATTTCAAATAAATTGTCTGTATCTACATCATATGCTCCTAAGTTCAGTACTTGAAAATAATTTGGACCTAAATTTGCATCATCATATACTTTTTATTCAAAGCCAAGAATTGTATGCTATGCTTGCAATAATATTGGTCATAAGGCATTTGAGTGTCATTTGAAATATAATGGCAAGAAGAAAATTAAGAAAATTTGGGTTTCAAAAGGAACCAATTCTACTAACTTGCAAGGATCCAAGAAAGTTGGGGTACCTAAATCTATTACCTGATTATTTTGTAGAGATGTCTTGCAGCCACAAATACAAAGAAAAGATGGTACCTTGATAGCGGCTGTGCAAGATACATGACGGGTGACATTGATCAATTCTTCATCCTAGAACAAAAAGATGGTGAAATGGTAACCTTTGGTGATAATCGCAAAGGATGGATAATTGGTATTAGTAAAATCAAAATTACTCCTTCTACATTTATTGAGAATGTGTTACTTGTAGAAAAGTTAAAGCATAATCTTTTGAGTATTAGTCAGCTTTGTGATATTGGCTTTAATATTTTCTTCAAGTCTTCAATGTGTATAGTAGTTGATCCACTTGACTCTGGTACAAAATTTATTGGACATAGACTTGGTAACATTTATATAGTAGATCTTAATGATCTGGCTATGTCATGCAATACAAGTCTTGTAGTAATGAATGACAAGAGCAAGGAATCCAATTTACTATGACATAGGTGACTTGGATATGCTAGTATGGATACTATAGAAAAACTTATTTCAAAATATTTAGTCAAAGGTTTGCCGAAGTTTAAAATTAATTTTGATTATGTTTGCGATGCATGTCAATTAGGAAAGCAAGTGAGGGGGAGTTTTAAATCCTAAAACATTGTTTCTACTACTAGACCCTTAGAGCTACTTTACATGGACCTATTTGGACCTACTAGGACAATAAGCCTAGGTGGTATGAAATATAGCCTAGTAATTGTAGATGATTTTTCAAGATACAGATGGGTTTGGTTCATTGCACATAAAGATGAGACTTTTAAAATGTTCAAAAAGTTTTATAAAAGAGTTTCAAATCTGAAAAACCTTTCTGTTATTTCTATTCGTAGTGATCATGACAGTAAATTTGAAAATCAATATTTTGATCATTTTTGCACAAAGAACGGTATTGATCATAACTTCTTAGCTCCTAGAACACCACAGCAAAATGGTGTTGTAGAAAGAAAGAATCAAACTTTGGAAGAGATGTCTAGAACAATGCTTTGTGAAGAAAATCTTCCAAAATACTTTTGGGCAGAAGCTGTAAATACTGCTTGCTATATTTTGAATAGAGTTTTAATTAGACCTATCATTAGAAAAACTCCCTATGAACTGTGAAATAATAGAAAGCCTAATATCAATTATTTTCATGTTTTTGGTTGTAAATATTTCATTCTTGATAATGGTAAAGACAACCTTGGTAAATTTGATGCAAAATTCGATGAGGCTATTTTTCTTGGATATTCTTTAAATAGTAAAGCCTATAGACTTTTTAACAAAAGAACTTTGACTGTGGAAGAATCAATATATGTTGTTTTCAATGAATTTGACATTACATCTTCCAGAAAAGAAGATCGTGCTGATGATGATGCAGGTACACTAGAACATGGATTGAAGGATTTGACTCTCAAAGATAAACAAACAAGTGAACAACATGAAGAAAAGGTAAGCAAAAATCATGATGATATATCCAACGAATGGCGGTATGTACACTCACATCCCAAAGAACTAATTATAGTAGATCCATCTCAAGGTGTTAAAACTAAAGCTACACATAGAGATGTACATGACTTGATTGCTTTTGTTTCTCATGTAGAACCACACACTATAGAAGAAGCTGAAACTGATCCTAATTGGATGTTAGCTATGCATGATGAGTTAAACCAATTTAGGAGACAATATTTGGACTCTAGTAGAAAGACCTAATGACTACCCTGTTATAGGCACTAGATGGGTTTATAGAAATAAAATAGATGAACAAAGTAATGTAATTAGGAATAAGGCTAGACTGGTAGCTCAAGGTTATAATCAAGAAGAGGGAATAGATTTTGATAAGACCTATGCACCAGTAGTTAGGCTAGAGGCTATTAGATTACTATTAGCATATGAATGCTTTATGAATTTCAAATTATTTCAAATGGACGTAAAGAGTGCATTTTAAAATGGTTTTTTATCTAAAGAAGTTTTTGTCGAACAACCATCAGGTTTTATCAATCACACATTTCTAAATCATGTTTTCAAATTGAATAAAGCTTTATATGGTCTTAAATAGGCACCTAGATCCTGGTATGACAGATTAAGTAAGTTTTTAATTAGAAATGATTTTGTAAGAGGTAGTGTTGACACTACACTATTTATTCAAAGAAAAGATAATGATATTTTAGTTGTTCAAATTTATGTTGATGATATAATATTTGGATCTACTGATGAATCTTTATGTCAAGATTTTGCTAAGTTAATGCAGAGTGAATTCGAAATGAGTTTGATGGGTGAGCTGAGTTACTTCCTCGGGCTTTAGATCAAACAATCTAAGGAAGGTATCCTGATCAACCGGCCAAATATATCAAAGAGATTATCAAAATGTTTGGCATGGAATCAAGCAAAGAAATTGGAACACCCATGAACCTGCATGTAGACTTGATAAAGATGAAAATAACACAAATGTTGATAAAAAACTATATAAATGTATGATCAGTTCTTTACTTTATTTAACTTCCAGTAGATCTGATATTTTATTTAGTGTTTGTATGGTGCACGTTTTCAATCTAATCCAAAAGAGTCACACATCATAGCTGTTAAAAGAATCATCAAGTATCTTAAAGGTATATGGAATATAGAATTATGGTATTCTAAGCATTCATCATTAAAATTAATTAGTTATTCTAATATTGATTATGGATGCTGTAAAATTGATAGAAAAAGTATAAGTGCCACTTGTCAATTTCTTGGTGTCAACTTGATTTCATGGCACTATTGTAAACAGAACTCTGTAGCACTGTTTACTATTGAGGCAGAATATGTGGCTGCGGGAGCTATTGTGCTCAAGTGTTATGGATCAAGCAACAACTAGAAGATTATGGTGTTGTCCAATCTAAAATTCCTATTAAATATAATAACACCAGTGCTATAAATTTATCTAGAAATCTAATTCGACATTCTCGAACTAAGCATATAAAAATTAGACAACATTTCATTCGAGATCATGTTTTAAATAATATTGTTGAATTAGAATTTGTACCTACTGAAGATCAACTTGCTGACATTTTTACTAAACCACTTAGTCAAGAGAGATTTGAAAAGATTAGAGGCGAATTAAGCTTATGTGACCCTTTCCGAAAGTTTTGACCTAATTTTTCAAAAATAAGGAAAAATTATCTAAACAATTCAAATTCCTTCTAGAGCTTATGACAACCTCTTTTAGTATTAAGAAACCCATGAAAATTTATTTTATCATTTTTTGAGTTTTGACCTAAATTTGGGCTCGAGCTACCTCGAGCCACCTGCTGTTTCGGCGAGCCAACTCGAGAGTCGGGCCGAGGCTTTTTAAATAGGGCATCATAGGTTTGAATTTGTCATTTCTTTCCGCCCTTCTTATTTTCCCTTAGTCGTTTCCTTTCTCTAACCTATGAAAAACTCTTGGAACACTTCTACACCCTTCGAAAACCCTAATCTAACCTAGATGGCTCCTAGGAAAGCCATGGCAACGAAACCTAAAAGGGTTGTTCGGTTAGTGGCAGAAGAAAGGAGGACCAAACGAAGGTTGGACACTTCAAATCCATCAGAGGAAAAACAAGAAGAGCATGAAGAGGAGCAAGAAGCTCCAAGACAGGTAATTTCAATGGGAAATAGGCAAGTAACCCCAAGCCGATGCATTGATTTCTCATTTCTAGAACAAGAAAGCTTGAAAATTGGTGATTGGTTAATTGGACAAGGTTGGAAGGATTTTTGCATGCTTAATCTTCCTACATATCCTAATCTTGTTAGACAGTTTTTCGAGAATATGTCTTTGGGTGCTTTTCATATTGAATCTATTGTGAAGGGAAAACACATTGAGATCAGTGAGCAAAAATTGTCTAATGTTCTTCAAATACCTAAAGAGGGAGAAGGTTATTTAGTATTGAAGGACAAACAGAAAACACTGAGAATTGTACTGGAAAGGACAAATGTGACAGTGTGATACATGTTAGAGCCAACCAACTCTCATTTGATGCAGAACAGAAGCTCTGATACCAAAAATGATGCAGAACAAAGAACAAAGAAGCGTATGCGGAAGTAAATTTAAGATTAATTCTCTCTTTTTTTTTTTTTTTATATTTCAGAAATTGGCTTCGACTCAAAGTAAAGTTAAACTAAGTTGATGGAAACTAGGTAAGGATTGAAAGCACAATTTAGAAGAAGCTAAGTTATCAGAGTAGTTCAGAAGTAACGGATCGCTGGGGGTTGAGAAACTCCTAGACCTAGGGTTTCGCTCTGAACTTTCAACAGAACAGAAATAGAGAGGAGAATGGTTTACCAACCAGACAGTGATCTTCTCAGAATTTGGGTGGAAGAACTCTCTCGAGTAGATTGTTGGATCCTCGGATTCGGCTATCTTCGCAATGGATCCTCCAATACTGGTCTTGTGGTTTGGTCGGCTTCTCCTGGACTCAAGATCTGGGAAGAAGAAAAACAAGTGAGGGATTCAGAGACTCAGGGAAGGATTTACCAGTTCGAAGAACTTGAAGGTTGATGTCGCAGAGATCCGGATTCTCTTGAAGGCTGATTCGACTCCCTCTGGAAAGAACTTTGGATCTGAAGTATCCGGACTGTAGCTAGATGCTGGTGATCGGCCTGGACTTGGAGAGAGAGGCCGTGGGAGGTGGAATATGCTAGGGTTTGGTGGAAAGAGAAGGGTGATGGCGGCTAGGGTTTGGGAGTGGAGTGGCTAACCTAGGGTTTGGGTTTTGGAGATCTCACAACTCCTCAAGGTTCCTGGGGAACCCGGATTTACTCCCTCACGGAGCTCAACACCTGGATGCAAGTGCGGAAGAGAGAAAACACAAAGTTTGCTCACAAAAAAATTTGGTTTCATTCATCTTATCTGATTTTTTTCAAACTTACATGGGGTTTAATTTATAGGCCATTACAAGATAGTAGGATTTTACATCTTCCCATGTGGGACTAAAGGAGGGGATCTTCAAATTAGGATATCAATCCCTACTCATATGGTCGGCCAATTAATTCCAAAGTTGATTGAAGCTTCAAAAAGGAAAGTGGGTGGCGCCTCCTTGTCTTGACCTCCAAGAAAATATTTTTTTCCTTCTATGCTTGGCCTTATCTGGAAGTGTTTGGGTGTCTCTTAACCTTGCCCTCCAAGAGAAAATTTGTTGCCTTTTATATCTAGCTTTAGTTGGAATGATTAGGGCGCCTCCTAACCTTGCTTTTCAAGAGAAATCTCCTTCCTTCCATGGCTCAACCCTTTTTGGATACCTCCTTTTCTTTCTCCCCAAGTTATGGCTCCTTCTAACTTTGTTTTGAGTATTTCTGGTAGGTAATGGGCACCTCCTTGAATTCCTCTCCAAGAGAATTTCTTCCTTTTTATAGTTTGGTTCTTTTGGGAAGTCTTGGGCTGCCCCCTTGAGTTGTGGACCCCTGGTGGATTTCTCCTTAATTGGCGCATGAAAGAGGGGAGCTGCTATCTGTGGTGTGGGGACCAAAGCCTGCTGGATGGAGATGTGGCGCCCCCTGGACTCAGGCGTATGGCTGGGAGTGTGGCTGGGAGTGTGGCACCCACTTGCTTGGCCTTGGAAGAAAATGTAACACCCCAGGTTGAAACCCTAGTCCACTACTAAGTCAACATGACTCAATAAAATAAAAAATGCAGGTAATACAGACTCAAACTAAAATTGAGTTGATCAAGTCAACCCTTATTACAAGCCAAAAACCCTAATTCTTCGGGCAAGGTTAATCAGAGATCCAGATGGAGCTCTGAAGTCTTCTTCTGAGTCTGGTGCCCGCACCAATTCTCCCGGGGTGGGAGGAACTCGACCCTGTCGAGTATGGATCAAGCTGGCTCTGGTATCTCTCCAAGAGGTCTGGGTCCAATTCTTGTAATTCTTCTCGGGAGATCCAAGAGTCATCAGAATCTGGCCTTCCTTGCCAGCGGACCAGGTATCTTTGGTATCCTCGATTACGAGTAGAGATAACCTGATCATCCAGGATCTTTTCAATCTACTCTTTCCTCACAGGCCAGTTTGTTGGTGGACACACAGGGTTGGGTTCACTCTCAAGAGCAGGATTAGGCTCAAAAGGCTCACTGGGAATCATAGCTGGCTCTCTATACTCTACTAGGTATGTAATGTTGAAAGTGGAGCTAATGCCTAGTTCTGGAGGCAACTCGAGCACATAGGCATTGTATCCTACTCTCTTCACCACTCTAAATGGACCAGCTCCTCTAGCATGTAACTTTCTAATGATTCCAGGAGGGAACCGTTCAGGCCTTAACCTAATCATTACACAGTCTCCCTCAACAAAGTTTTGACTCGCCTTTAAGAATCAGCCAACTTCTTATAAGTTTCATTACTTAAAATTATTTTGGCATGAATTTCTTTATGCAAGTCCTTTACATGCTATGCAAGTGAATCAAGAGACTTGTGTGTGTGGGCTAATAGTGAAATCAGATCAAGTGGTGTGTGAGGCTTGTATCCATGAACAATTTCAAAGGGGCTCTAGCCTATAGACCTATGATCAAAACATTATATGCAAATTTAGTCCTGGACAAATACAAATCCCAATTCCTGGTGCTCTCAATCAAACCAAAATCAGAGCCAAAGCCTAGTAAAGGGTCAAGAAAAACTAAACTAGACTGACGACGCATTCCTAAAGAATGGACTTTATTCCAAAGGAACCCTAGGTCTAAACCTAACAAACTAAGGCTCTCTAGGTTTGACCTTGGGTCGGAGGAGGGCATGCAGAGCATGAAAACTTATTATGGATGCCTAGTAGGTGCCATAAGGTCTTCCAGAAGTAGGTGGCAAACCTAATAGGTTCTAAGGAGTCTTGCAACCTAGAGATCTCAATAAAGTGTAATCCCATAGCTCTAGAAACATGAGAAGATTCAGGGAAGGGTAGGAAATAAGAATCAGAGTTTTGAGGTGGCTTTTCAGAAATAAGAAACAAACCTTGGTTATTCAAGATGACCTTAAAATGAGGACATTGTTCTATAGGTGTACTCATCCAAACCTCATGATTTGCTCTAGGAGGGTCTACAAGTGCAAGTTCTAGGGTAGGCTGGGTGCTCCTAGAAGGTGGAAGGTTATCAGGAAGGTCTTTGGAATGTTTATCTAAAAAGTCCTCTAAGCTACTGTCTTTTTCTTGTTCTTGGACCTTCTCAATGGGCAATTCTTGTGAACCCCTTCCTTCTTCATACTTCTCTACCAGATCTGACTCAAGGGTGTCTTCTTTGGATTCCTCAATGAGTTCAGAGGTATTCTCACTTAAACTCTCATTGGGTGCAATTTCCTCTTCCTGAACTTCCTCAAAAGGGTCTTCTCTTAGGGTTAGCTCCTGAATTCCTTGAGTGGCAGGGGTCCTCTCAATAACCCCATCAGGTAGGAGTTGGTTAATTGAATTATCGGGAGAGATATCCTCAAATTCTTCTTCTTCATATTCATCTATCAAACTTATGTCAGGCTCATATATTTCTTTCTCAATCTCACTGAAAGGTTCTAATCTATTCTCCTTTGATTCCTCTTTAGGTACGGCTCTGGTCAGGTCAACTAATTTTGGGATGGCCATGCCTAACTCCTTCTCAGTGTTATCCTTTTGGTCAAGAGGTGACACAAGTGGGAATTGACAAACAAAAGTCTGGTTCACTACGGGTGTCGGATCAATCGGAACTTGACTCAAGTTGGTAGAGGTTTGCTTTAAGTCCAAAGTACTTGATTGGTTATATATTAAATACCACTCATAGTCTTGGGCTTCTTGGTAGGCTCGATCTAACTTATTGGTCTTTTCAAGGCATAGCTTCCTATAAATGTCTGGGTGTAACCCAACCCTAAACCTCGATGTGATCTGAGCTTCGGTCTCAATGGTATTGCATTTCAAGTCGTACCACTGGAAGTCCTCGATATATTTAGACACAGGCCTATTACCTTGTCGCAATTGGTACCATTGGTCTAAAAGTCTTTTCTCATAGGATCTACCTAGGTACCTATCTCTCAACTTACTTCTCATATCTCTCCAAGTATATATTTCCTCTTTTCTTTGATAACACTCATGCTCAATAGCATACCAATGCGACCTAGCATGTTTGGTGAACTTGGTTTTGGCCAACCTAATTTGTCCTAATTTCGATATGTTAGTGCACTCAAAATACCGATCCATTTGTTCTTCCCACTTAATATATGTCTCTTGTCTTCCATCAAAAGTGGGTGCATAAGGTTCGGTGTTCCTAACAGGTCCCTTTTCTGAGTCAACCAAGTATGGATATAGGCTCCTAGGGTTATGCTCGGGATCACGGTATAAGGTCCTCCTAGGCTCCTGGCATGGGTGAGGTTGGGGCCTATTAAATTTTGGATCAGGGGTCCAATTTTGATGTCTACGTTTCTCAAGTCCCTGGGCTCGGTCTCTAAAATGTGCAAAACCCTCATTCATATCCTGACTCAATTTGGTCATACTTTCGGTAAGAGTTCTAATCATGGCCTCTAAATCAGGTTGGGTTTGACCAGGTTGGTAGGGTACTTCATTCCGGGTGGACATGATGATGCAAGCAAGCACACCAAATGAGACTCGACTGAAACGACTACGGGCTAACTAGACCTAGAGCCCAAACTAGATGCCCAATCAGAGTGGCAAGCTAGCCTGTAGTAACTCGGGACTCAGCCAGGCAAGTGTAAGGGGAGTGTTAGGTCCCTACTTGCCAATCCTAGACACCAATCAGAGATTGGCCAGGTAGGCGGACCAGCACACAAGCCCTTCGGGATAGAATCCCTGAACCACCATTCTAGACACTGAGTACAAAGCACACACAGAGTAACTAGACAAACTGACTCAACATTAGCCTAGACCCGACTTATTGGTGTCCCTAGCCCATTAGGGCAAATTAGGTCTAATTAATTTTAAGATTAAAGGCTTAGGTTCGAATGAGTGGGTGGTGGTTTTGGGCTAAGGAGAGGTTATCAACTCCTCCCCTTATCTTAGATGCTCAAATGCCCTTAAGATGAATTAAGAGATGAACACTCAAAAATAATTGGATTGCAGAACATAAAAATAGAGTTACAGTAATTTAATCCTCAGAAATCCCACAGAAACCAATAAATCATAGAAAAATTAAGCAAAATAGTTTCAATTATACTGGTTTCAACAAAACAAAAGTCACCAAATTTTGAGTTACTTGCAGTGAGAAATAATTCCTAAAACAGGGTAATTACAGGCTGAAAATAGAGTACTTCCCCGTTTACAATTCCTGCTACGAAGTTATAACCCAACGGATCCCCTACACGCCCTAGGAACACCCCGTGGAATGGGAAGAGGAGGTTTGAACCTCACTTCGTTCCTAGGACCGGACATCCTGGGGAGTCTACTTCGAGCAGACAAAGTAAAAAGAGAGAGACTCAAAAAAGCAATCATAACAGAAACCCTAGACAGGGCTCTGATACCAAAAATGATGCAGAACAGAAGCTCTGATACCAAAAATGATGCAGAACAAAGAACAAAGAAGCGTATGTGGAAGTAAATTTAAGATTAATTCTCTCTTCTTTTTTTTTTTTTTATATTTCAGAAATTGGCTTCGACTCAAAGTAAAGTTAAACTAAGTTGATGGAAACTAGGTAAGGATTGAAAGCACAATTTAGAAGAAGCTAAGTTATCAGAGTAGTTCAGAAGTAACGGATCGCTGGGGGTTGAGAAACTCCCAGACCTAGGGTTTCGCTCTGAACTTTCAACAGAACAGAAATAGAGAGGAGAATGGTTTACCAACCAGACAGTGATCTTCTCAGAATTTGGGTGGAAGAACTCTCTCGAGCAGATTGTTGGATCCTCGGATTCGGCTATCTTCGCAATGGATCCTCCAATACTGGTCTTGTGGTTTGGTCGGCTTCTCCTGGACTCAAGATCTGGGAAGAAGAAAAACAAGTGAGGGATTCAGAGACTCAGGGAAGGATTTACCAGTTCGAAGAACTTGAAGGTTGATGTCGCAGAGATCCGGATTCTCTTGAAGGCTGATTCGACTCCCTCTGGAAAGAACTTTGGATCTGAAGTATCCGGACTATAGCTAGATGCTGGTG
This sequence comes from Areca catechu, assembly GCA_021397845.1. Lineage (NCBI taxonomy): Eukaryota > Viridiplantae > Streptophyta > Magnoliopsida > Arecales > Arecaceae > Areca > Areca catechu. The sequence continues at coordinate 106,305,109 of CM038043.1, forward strand.
ATCGGCCTGGACTTGGAGAGAGAGGCCGTGGGAGGTGGAATATGCTAGGGTTTGGTGGAAAGAGAAGGGTGATGGCGGCTAGGTTTGGGAGTGGAGTGGCTAACCTAGGGTTTGGGTTTTGGAGATCTCACACCTCCTCAAGGTTCCTGGGGAACCCGGATTTACTCCCTCACGGAGCTCAACACCTGGATGCAAGTGCGGAAGAGAGAAAACACAAAGTTTGCTCACAAAAAAATTTGGTTTCATTCATCTTATCTGATTTTTTTCAAACTTACATGGGGTTTAATTTATAGGCCATTACAAGATAGTAGGATTTTACATCTTCCCATGTGGGACTAAAGGAGGGGATCTTCAAATTAGGATATCAATCCCTACTCATATGGCCGGCCAATTAATTCCAAAGTTGATTGAAGCTTCAAAAAGGAAAGTGGGTGGCGCCTCCTTGTCTTGACCTCCAAGAAAATATTTTTTTCCTTCTATGCTTGGCCTTATCTGGAAGTGTTTGGGTGTCTCTTAACCTTGCCCTCCAAGAGAAAATTTGTTGCCTTTTATATCTAGCTTTAGTTGGAATGATTAGGGCGCCTCCTAACCTTGCTTTTCAAGAGAAATCTCCTTCCTTCCATGGCTCAACCCTTTTTGGATACCTCCTTTTCTTTTCCCCAAGTTATGGCTCCTTCTAACTTTGTTTTGAGTATTTCTGGTAGGTAATGGGCGCCTCCTTGAATTCCTCTCCAAGAGAATTTCTTCCTTTTTATAGTTTGGTTCTTTTGGGAAGTCTTGGGCTGCCCCCTTGAGTTGTGGACCCCTGGTGGATTTCTCCTCAATTGGCGCATGAAAGAGGGGAGCTGCTATCTGTGGTGTGGGGACCAAAGCCTGCTGGATGGAGATGTGGCGCCCCCTGGACTCAGGCGTATGGCTGGGAGTGTGGCTCGGAGTGTGGCACCCACTTGCTTGGCCTTGGAAGAAAATGTAACACCCCAGGTTGAAACCCTAGTCCACTACTGAGTCAACATGACTCAATAAAATAAAAAATGCAGGTAATACAGACTCAAACTAAAATTGAGTTGATCAAGTCAACCCTTATTACAAGCCAAAAACCCTAATTCTTCGGGCAAGGTTAATCAGAGATCTAGATGGAGCTCTGAAGTCTTCTTTGAGTCTGGTGCCCGCACCATCATTGGAGATGAAGTTGCTACATAATATCATTAGCTGCATCTTCCTACCCCGGATTGGGAGATTCGATTGGGTGAGCGAGAGAGACCTAGTCTTCATGAGATGTTTAGTTGAGGGGGAGGCCCTCAATTTACCTTTCATTATGTTGTTGCAGATGAGGGAAGCTACTCGTAGGGCATGAGCATGTCTTCCATATGGTATGGTGTTTACTTTATTGTTTCAGGATGCCCATGTTGATTTGTCTGTAGAGGACAGCAGACCACTATTGCATACAGACAAATACAACTTGAAGTCTTTGACCAGGATGGGATTCTTAAAGGTTGAGAGTCACTGGATTAAGAAGAGTTCAGGACTTCCAGTGACTCATTCTGATGATGATTCAGGAGAGGATGGCCAGGCAGCACAGGGATAGGATGCTGAGGTGAAGCCATATGTTGACAAGGCTGGACCTTCAGAGCTAGCTCCTTCTACACCTCGATCACCTATCAAAGGATCGATTGTTGTTGGATCAGGTGATGATGACAGACTGCAGCGCATACTGGATAAGATCTCTAGTCTTCAGAGAGGGAGATCAGAGACTGATGCCAGGATATCTGCACTTCAGTTAGAGATTCATCAGGGTTTTCAAGATATTCTGACTATTCTTCAGCAGATTACAGTAGCCAGTCACTCTGCACCTACTCCTTCTATAGCAGCACTGGACATTGGCACAGATTGTAGGTAGTGAGAGGTAGTACACTTCACTAACATTCCCACAACTGCTACTCTTGCTGAGGCTAGCACTGGTGCTGAGGTTCCGAGCTCTGATTTTGGAGATACTCCGGTGAAAGTGATTCTGTCTACTACCATCACTCTTGCCTTTTCTGTTGATCCTCCTATTGCTAGACCTACTCCTATCATGATTTCTTTTGAGCCTAAAGTTAAAGCTAAACCTAGAACCTCTAAGACTACTACTCTTGTTATGACCAGACTTAGGGACCTTAGGCCTAGGTTTCCTAAATTCAAGCCTATTCCAGGTATTTTAGAGGTCGGTTCCTCCTCTAGTGAGGAAGAACCTAGTGATGATGACCTTAGTCCTTCATTTTGATGTTTTAGGACTTGATGATTTTCGCTTTTTATGTTGTGTGTGATACTACGTTTGTCGTGCCGAGGCACTTTTGTATTGTATCACTCTTGTACTGACACTTTTCATATATATATATCTTTTTTCATGATACATCCGATACATGTTGAGAATCACTTCATTTGTGAATGAATATTCTCCTTGTTATATACTTTTTTGTTGATGACAAAAAGGGGGAGAAGAAAGAAAGGAGAGAAGAATGTGCATGAAAGTGTGAATATGCATGAAAGTGTGAATATGCATGAAAGTGTGAATATGAAAGTAAATATGAAGAAAATATTATTACATTAGTAAGGGGGAGCTTATGTTAAGTTTTCATTAAACTCACTTCAAATATAAGTCAAATTTGTGATACATATGATACATATGATACATTGTGTTGATATTTTTCAGTTTAACAATTTGATACTCTTCAGTTTAAAAATTTGATACTCAATTTGGTTTGATACACACTATGTTAAATGTTATTTGATATATGTGAATACGATACATAGTAAATGTAAAGTATTTTTAAATCCTGTTCATGCCTAGTATTTTGTCATCATTAAAAAGGGGAAGATTGTTGACCCTTAGAATGATTTTGATGATCACAAAATATTGGAGCATGTATGAGTTACTAATTCTTTCAATTACTTGAAAAGTTTTTGCAGGAAAATCTTTATCTTTACTTTACTTGTTTTTCAAATTGGTTGAAAGGTAATCCAACATTGTACAGACCTTTATGCACTTCAGTTTGTAAAAGCCCTAATTTTTTAAACTATGTAATATTGTAAATGGGCTATAAAATTGCAAAAATAAGAGTGAGTAGATTAGCTCTTGTTGGATTCATATGTTAAAGAATTTTGGAGAAGTTTGAAGCTTTAAAAGAAGTTTTTGCAAGAGCCGACTCCTTCTGACACGGCACAAAAAATTTCAGAGTTTCAGTACCTCGAGCTGACTCGAGCCCCAAGAGTCAACTTATTGAATAACACATGTTTTTGAAGTCTGAGGCCTCGAGCCGACTCAAGCCGAGAAGAGCCGACTCGTCCAGAGTTATGTTTGTTGGTGACTAAGACTTCGAGCCGACTCTGCCTTGAAAAGCTGACTCAAGGAAAATGTTGATTTGACTGATTGAAGGTTTGAGCCAACTCCAGCTTGAAGAGCCGACTTGCACAGAATTTTTGTTTGGACTGTCTGAGACTTCGAGCCGACTCATGGACCTCGAGCCGACTTGAGTGCACTCTAACGGCTAGTTGCTGAAAGTTGATTTTGAACTCCAAATGGTCTCCAACATCTCTTTCTCGATTCCCTAGGCCCTACAACTGCTATATCTCATGGAAAACTATAAAAGGGAGTATTTTTATGGATTAAATAATTTTTGAGTGGTTATTCATTGACTTATCTTGGGAATTTGAAAAGTCTTCGAGTCTTTCACCAACCCACTTCAAGAGCATTCAAGATAGGATTCAAAGCTCCACCAACTTCTCTTCATCATTGAATCCACTCTTTGAAGAAGTAAAGAAGCAGTTTGAAGAGCATGAAAATGGCATTCAAGGCTAGGCTTCACCTTGATCTTCATCAGCAACATTTAAACAAACTCGGTTTGTTATGTAGTTGCTTTATATTTTTCTCATATCTTTATTTTCTCTCTAAGAACAGCAAGGAGCTGTGTCTTAAGAGTGGGTTAAAGGTTTTTAGGTGAACCTTGTGAAAACCTAAGTTGGGTTCTTGGTGATCCTGGTATAAAACCAAGTGTAGGGTTTCTTTGGTGATCCTGTTTAAAACCAAAGGGAGTTGGATTTTTTTTGGTGATCCCGGTAAAACCAAAGTGTATAGGTTTGGATTGTGGCTTGGTAAAACAATCTGACTATATTCTAGTTGGAGGATATAGTGGAAATCCCATGTGGTCCTTGGGTAGTGGACGTAGGAGCCGATTTCTCCAAACCACTCTAAATTTCCTTGTGTTTGTGTTTGTGCTTATTTTACCTTATTGCATTTATTTAATTGCTTCCGTATTGCATATTACACCACAACACCAAAAGAATTTTAAATTGCACATACTTGCCAAAAGTTTTTATAATCCCAATTCACCATCTTCCAGGAAAATTAGGAAAGAAGTAATGTAGGGTGAAATGGACAAAGATTTCATGGTAAAATCATGGGAAATCAGAGAAGAATAGTGAAAAATAGGAAAGAAACATGCTCAAACAAGGAATTGGATGGTTGGAACAGTGATTGGAGTTAAATGGATGTTGGGATACTATTTAGGGATGAGTCAGCTCAAGGATTTTGGAAGAAAAATGAGAGAAAATGATCAGTTTTCCTAATTTATTTTCAGATTCCTGCTGTTCAAGTGTCGACTCATGACTTCAGTCCAAGTGTTGACACTTGGAGGTGTCGACACTTCAAAGTGCCAATACTTCGACAAAAATCCAAAAAAAAATCATAAAAAATTATAGAAACTGATTTCAATGGTCTATGAATGATTAATCATGATTTTCAAGGATATTTGATTAGGAGATTTTCAAGGAAAATTTGAAAGGCATGAAGAGATCAAAATTTAATCAAAAGGATTAATAACTCTTAATTCCCTTCTAATCATACTGAACCTATCTTCATGGAGTGTCTTAGTCAGTATATCAGCTAATTGCATTTCAGTGCAAACAAATTCAAGTATAACATCATTGTTTTGAACATGATCCCTAATAAAATGTTGTCTAATTTCAATGTACTTACTTCTAGAGTGTTGAATAGGATTCCTAGTTAAGTTTATAGTACTAGTATTATCACATCTAATTGGTGTCTTAGTTTGATGCCAAAATTCTCAAGTTATTGTGTAATCCACATAATTTGAGCACAACAACTTTCAGCTGCAATATATTCAGTCTCAGCTATTGATAGTGCAACTAAATTTTGTTTCTTGCTAAACCATGAAATTAAGTTAATTTCAAGAAATTGACAAGTCCCAGAAGTACTTTTTCTATCTAACTTATAGCCAGCAAAATTAGTATTAGAATATGCAATTAAATCAATAGCTGAATTCTTAGAGTACCATAATTCAATATCAACAGTGCCAGATAAATATCAAAGTATGCATTTAATAGCCATTAAATGTGATTCGTTAGGCTCAGACTAATATCCAGCACATATGCATACACTAAATATAATATCTAGTCTAGTAGCAGTTAAGTACAGCAGTGATCCAATGATGCCTCTACAAAAATTTTGATCAATTTTCTTACTAGATTCATCCTTGTCAAGCTTATATGAATGGCTCATTGGTGTACCGACAGATTTAGTCTTCTCCATCCCAAACTTTTTCAAGATCTTCTTTGTGTATTTAGCTTGGTTAATGAAGATCCCTTCATTTGTTTATTTAATCTGGAGTCCGAGGAAGTAGCTCAATTCTCCCATCATACTCATCTCGAACTCTCTCTGCATTAGCTTTGTAAATTCTTAACAAAGAGATTCATTAGTAGCACCAAAGATAATATCATCTACATAGATTTGTACTACTGAGAGATCTTCAGCCTTCTTTAAAAATAGAGTAGTATCAACATGACCTCTAGTAAAACCATTTTCAATCAAAAATTTACTAAGTCTTTCATACCATGCACGAGGGGCTTGTTTTAAATCATAAAGTGCTTTGTGTAATTTGAAAACATGATCAGGAAGTGCATGATTTTCAAAACCAGGTAGTTATTCAACAAAAACTTCTTCAGCAATATAACCATTCAAAAACATACTTTTAACATCCATTTGAAATAGTTTGAAATCTATAAAACATGCAAATGCTAAAAGTAATTTGATAGCTTTAAGTCTAGCTCTACTGGAATAAAGATTTCATCAAAATCAATTCTTTCTTCTTGATTATAACCCTTAGTTACCAAACTAGCCTTGTTTCTAGTTACTATACCATTTTCATCTATTTTATTTCTATATACTCATTTTGTACTAATTATGGAAGCATTAGTTTGTCTTTCTATTAGTGTCCAAACATTATTTCTTTCAAATTGATTTAGTTTCTCTTGCACAGTAATCATCCAATTTTGATCTTTTTCAGCTTCTTTAACATATTTAGGTTAAATTTATGAAACAAAAGTAATATAATCACATTCATTTCTAATAGAGGATCTAGTTCTTATCTCTCTTGATGGATCACCTAAGATTAATTTCTTAGGATGTTCATAAGCATACCTCCATTCTTTAGGTAAATCCTTTGGTGAAGATATTGTGGCTTCTTCTTCATACTTCTTATTTTGATCTTTTTCACTTTCTTTGATAGGGAGATCATCCAAAGTTAGCTTTTTAGGTCCTTCAACACCTGCACATTTATCAAAAATATTCTCTTTTCTAGAGAACTTGTTAGTAGTCTCTTCAAACACTACATGCATGGACTCTTCTACTACAAGTATTATTTTGTTAAAAACTCTGTATGCCTTGCTAGATGTAGAGTATCCTAAAAAGATACCTTCATTTGACTTGGCATCAAATTTGCCTAAATTATCTTTTCTATTATTTAAAATAAAATATCGGCAACCAAAAATTTGAAAATACTTTAAAGTAGGTTTTCTTTCTTTCCAAATCTCATATGGAGTTTTTTGTAAAATTGGTTTGATTAAAATATGATTTAAAATATAACAGGTAGTATTAACAGCTTCTGTCCAAAAATATCTTGGAAGATCATTTTTGCAAAGCATTGTGCATTCCATTTCTTTTAAAGTTTGATTTTTTCTTTCTACCACCCTATTTTGTTGAGGTGTTCTAGGTGCAAAAAAGTTGTGTTCAATTTTTTTTTCATTATACAAATTTTTAAAATCTTGATTTTCAAATTCTATTCCATGATCACTTCAAATATAAATAACTGAAGTACCTTTTTCATTTGAAATCTTTTGATAAAACATTGTGAAAGCAGAAAATGATTTATCTTTATGTGCTAAAAATTAAATGATGTGGGAACTAAGATACATGCAAGTTATTGTTTTTTCATTTTATGTTTTAATGAGTTGGCAAATTCTGAAAATCAAACTAAGAAGAGATCTGGAGACTCGCATAGTGATCAAGAAACTCTAGCATGCAGAAATAGATCCTAAACAGAGATTAAAGCAGGACCCTAGGATTGAAAAACCTTGATAAGACTTAGCTCTAAATCAATAACCCTACTCAAAAGATTAGGGAGTGCAAACCTTTCAAAACTCTAAAGCGCCCGATGCCGAGTTCGGTCACACTTATGGATGCGGCTTGGAAGATCAAGCCCTCGACCTTGCGGGTTCGCCGGCTCTCCGTCAGATGGTCTTGAAGGCAAGGTAGGCCGACTCGTTTGTCCGTGGCACCTAAAAGGACCTGCGAGCAACCTAGAACCAAGTTAGAAAATAAGAAGGAATAAGATAGCAAAGAAATGAAGAGGGGTGAAGTTGAGGGGGGTGGTCAAGAGGTGGTTCTTCTTGTTGGGCATCCAGGGGGAGCTTCTAGAGGGGCGTCCAAACTTGGGATGTGGGTTGGTGGTTCTTGTAGGAAGAGGATATCTAGGGCCTCACACCCCTCGATGTTTAAAAGAGCAAAGGCTTACTCTCTCACAGAGTTCCAAGTCACAAGACAAGGGCTAGAGAAAAAAATTTTAGATTTTCGTTCATGCATCATTTTTTATTACAAAAGGGTTAGGGCCACATTTATAAGCTCCCAAGTCCTCATTTGAATTCAAATTGAAAAGGGGCTTACAAGCTTGATTTGGGGAGTGGAATAGGGATTGTTGTCTTCATGAATCAAGGGGCGCCTACTTTGAAATTTGAATTTCTTTTTCATGAAGTTTGGTCGACCATGAAGCTTGGCTAGATCTTGGTGATGTGGCTTGATTTGTGGAGTGGAGTGAGGATGTTGTCTGCTTGGATCAAGGGGGGTTAGAGGGCGCCCACTTGGGAGTTTGAATTTGAAAATTTAGGTTGGTTGCCTAAGGCATTGACATATCTTTGGTGATATGGCACCTCTCATGACATGTGGCACTCCCATGACATGTGGCATTGGTGATGTGGCATTCTCCATGGCTTAGAAGATGAGTTGGCAGTCCTAACTTGGCATGGAGGAGAAGTGGCTTGATCAGGCTTGACTTGTTTGCTCACTTGTGGATCCATCTTCAAATTAGCTTGAACCCATCTTCAAATTGACTTGAATTTGTGAACCTACTTAGCTAATTACAGGACCCATTAACCTTAACTTGACCAAATTAACTCACTCTAGCCAAACTACAAGACTAAACCAAAATTGAAACCAACTAGGTACTAATTACATGAATCGAATGCAAATTACTCAGGCTTAAATGTCTTAAGCCTTATTACAGGACCAAAAAAGACATAGAACACTAATCAGAGATCCATAGAGGGTCGAGGAGCCTCTGTCTAATCCTGGTACCCACACCAATTCTCCCGAGGTGGGAGGAACTCGACCCTGTCCAGTAAGGGTTGGTCTGGCTCTGGTATTTCTCAAGAAGGTCGGGGTCGAGGTGCTGCAAGTCCTCTTGGATAATTAATGAATCATTAGATTCCGGTCGACCTTGCCAACGAACCAGGTAATGTTGATAGCCTTTGCCCCGGGTTATGATATCTTGATCATCCAGGACACGCTCGATCCATTCTCCTCTCTCAGGTAAAATTGGAGGTGGACACTCAGGGTTGGGTTCACTCTCAAAGGATAGGTCAGGCCCAAATGACTCGCTGGGTATCATTGCCGGCTTCCTATACTCGACCAAGTAAGAGATATTAAAAGTCGAGCTAATGCCAAAATCCGGAGGCAAATCCAGAACATAGGCATTAGGTCATACTTTCTTAATTACTCTAAAGGGTCTAGCTCCGCGAGCATGCAACTTTTTAACGGTCCCTGGTAGGAACCATTCAGGCCTAAGTTTGATCATTACAGAATCTCCTACATCAAACTCTTTGGTTCTCTTTCAAGAATTAGCCAGATTATTTCAAAATTAGTGCTTAATGCAGATCTTTAACATGATGCACCCGTGACTCGTACTGACACCTAACCAAGTGTAGACTCAACTATGCATTCCTATTGAGAGGAATTTTATTGGACTCTTTGTGCCTAAACCTAACAAACTATAGACTCTCTAGGTTTGACCCTGGTTTGGCATGCACATGAAAATTTACAATGGACTCCAAGCAAATGCCATAAGGTCTTCCAAAAGTAGGTCGCGAACCTAACATACTCAAAGAACTGGTGCAACTAAATGACCTCAACAAAGTGTAATTAGAAAGTTTGGGAAACATTGGAAGCCTTAGGGTAGATATGGTTCAATGAACTTCTATGTTTAAGAGCAATCAATGGTGTACTTGTCCTAACCTCATGATTAGTACTAGGAGGATCTATAGGTGTAAGATCTAGGGTAGGTTGGATGTTCCTAGATGGTGGAAGGTCATCAGGAAGGTCTTCGGGAAGTTTTTCTTGAAAGTCTTCTAAAATAATGTCTACTTCTTGGGATTGTTCCTTAGGGACTTGTTCTTCGACCTCCTTTATAGACAACTCTTGCGAACTCTCACTTCCATCTACCATGTTTGATCCTAGCTCAGTCACTCCTTCAAATTCTATAGTGGGTTTAGGATCTTTTTCTATTATTTCCTCAGTGATTTCAACCTTGGGTCCATCTTTATCATACTCCTTCACTAGACTTGATTCATAGATGTCTTCTTTGGTTCTTCAATGAGCTCAAGAGTTTCTTCATTTAAATTCTCAGTGGGTTCAAACTTTTCTCCCTGAAATTCTTCAAACGGTTCTTCCTTATCCCCTTCATATTCATTAATTAAACTCGGTTTAGCCTCATATACTTCTTCCTCAGGCTCACTAATGGGTTCAGGGGTCTTTTCCTTGCAAACTAATGGGATAGGAGTAATAGGCTGGTTTGAAGGATTCTACCTAAGAATTGGCCTAGAGGTGCTAATCATGCTGGGCTTAGGTTGGATGCTCATGAGTTCCTTTTGATAAGAACTGAATTCCCCTAGCAATCCGATAAGCTTCCTCTAAAGTATGAATTTCCCATTGAAATAATTCCCATTAAGTGTCCTTACATAAGCCTCCTCGAAATTTAGATATTGTCATGGTCTCAGATTCGGTTATGTTACATCTCTTAACAAACTCATTGAATTCCTCAATAACTCAGACACTGGTCTATCATCCTGTCTCAATCTGTACCATCGGTCTAAAAGTCATTGCTCATAGAATCTACCTAGGTACTTTTCTCTTAACTTCTCATGACTTTTCAGGTACTTATCTGATCTCCTCTCACATAACATTCATCCTCAATAACTTCCCAATGCCACTTAGCATGTTGGGTTAACCTACGTGTGGCCAATCTAACTTTTCCTAACTCTGACATCTTAGTGTACTCAAAATACTAATCTATTCTCTCCTCCCAATCAATGTAAACCTTAGGATCTAAATTGCCATTGAAGGTAGGTGCCTCTAGCTTGATGTTCCTGATGGCTCTCTCTTCCTAGTCCATGAGCTCCTGATTGAGTCTCCTAGTGAACCTCTTGGGCTGGGTTAGGGTGTGGGACTCTTCTAGGCTCAGCCTTTAAGGAGGGATCATGTTGAGGGAATCTCCCAGGGTAGGGAGGTGACTCAAACTCTGGTTCAGTGTGAGGCTCCTGGACCCCCTCCAGAGTTCCTAGCCTGGTTTCAACTCTATCAAAACTTTGGGTCAACTGGACAATTTGCTCAATGAGGGCCCTAATTTGATTTTCGAGGTTGTTATCCATGGGTTCACCTAACTGAGTGTGATGTGGGTGATACTGCACTCCTGACCTGGTTGACATGCAATATGCAATGGAAGGTACTACGGGTTGCTAGACCTATGAGTTCAAGTAGAATGGGTTGACTTAGATTACATACCACACAACAACTAGCCCTTTCACTAGCTAAATAAGAGGTGGGAGTATGGGAGGCCCCCCCTGCTATTCATAGGGACCCAATTAAGGAACCACAATATCACTTAGGTCGTTTGACATCGAACCTCTTGCCTTAGACACCAGCTTCCTAGTACTAATTGAAGGGTTACGTGCACTAGTTTTCCATAATGGTTAAACCTGACTTGTTGATGTCGCTAAGCTATTAGGTTGCTAATAGATTTTAAGTTAGGTTTAGGTTTGAATATAAAGGGGGTTGTTCTTGGACCAAGGAAAGGTAATGACCTCCTTCCCTTATCTTATGATATTGTCGCCCTTAAAGTAAGTTATGCATATGATGGCATACATATGAAATCTAATGATGTGCACTTAAGTTTCTTTGTGTATTTTGATGTAATTTGGCAGAAATATAAATTGTTGGAAATTAAATGATGTGAACCTAAAGTACAAAAATTAAACTATGCTGGAATTTAAAGAGGCTGAAATAACTATATGCTAAAATTCTAGGGCAGAACTGTTCTCATGCAGTAATCAGGCATGCAAAAATTTTATAGATCAATTTAAATCTTGAGAAAATTCCAAAAAATAAAATCAAAGGTAATGAATCTAGTAAAATAAGATTTAGAATTTTTTGATCTTCCTACATGCAGAATTAATTAAAATAACAAGCCATCTACTGGGATGGATGTGATGCAAAAAATTAACCCTGAAGATGCCTATCTCTTTGTTTTCTTCTTCAAGGGTCAATCATAGTGGCACCCCTACACGCCATAGGAGATCCCTTCGAATGGGATGAGAGGGTCTTGTAGCCCTACTCTCTTTTGATCGAATGGCCATGGTGAAACACTCGATCTGAGTACTTAATGAGAAACTAAGCCCCAAACATGCTTGATACCAAGATGATGCGGGAACTAAGATGCATGCAAGTGATTGTTTTTGTGTTTTATATTTTAATGAGTTGGCAAATTCATGAAATCAAACTAAGAAGAAATCTGGAGGCTCACATAGTGATCAAAAAACTCTAGCATATAGAAATAGACCCTTAATAGAGATTAAAGAAGGACCCCGGGATTAAGAAACCACGGTAGGACTTAGCTCTAAATCAATAACCTTACTCAGAAGATTAGGGAGTGCATACCTTTCAAAACTCTGAAGCGCTCGATACCAAGTTCGGTCACACTTATGGATGCGGCCTGGAAGAACAAGCCCTCGACCTTGCGGGTTCACCGGCTCTCCGTCAGATGGTCCTGAAGGCAAGGTAGGGCGACTCCTTTGTCTGTGGCACCTAAAAGGACCTGCAAGCAACCTAGAACCAAGTTAGAAAATAAGAAGGAATAAGATAGCAAAGAAATGAAGATGGGTGAAGTTGAGGGTGGCGGTCAAGAGGAGGTTCTTCTTGTTGGGCATCCAGAAGGAGCTTCCAAAGGGGCATCCAGTCTTGGGAGGTGGGTTGGTGGCTTGTGTTGGAATAGGATATCTAGGGCCTCACACCCCTCGATGTTCCGAAGAACAAAGGTTCACTCTCTCACAAAGTTCCAAGTAACAAGAGAAGGGCTAGAGAAAAAAATTTTAGATTTTTATTCATGCATCATTTTTCATTGCAAGAGGGTTAGGGCCATATTTATAAGCTCCCAAGTCCTCATTTGAATTCAAATTGAAAAGGGGATTACAAGCTTGATTCGAGGAGTGGAATGAAGATTGTTGTCTTCATGAATCAAGGGGTGCCTACTTTGAAATTTTGAATTTCTTTTTCTTGAAGCTTGGTCGACCATGAAGCTTGGCTAGATCTTGGTGATGTGGCTTGATTTGTGGAGTGGAGTGAGGATGTTGTCTGCTTGGATCAAGGGGGGTTAGAGGGTGCCCACTTTGGAGCTTGAATTTGAAATTTCAACTTGGCTGCCCAAGGCGTTGACATGGCTTTGGTGATGTAGCGCCTCTCATAACATGTGGTGCTTTCATGACACATGGCATTGGTGATGTGGCATTCTCCATGGCTTGGAAGATGAGTTGGTAGTCTTAATATGGCATGGAGGAGAAGTGGCTTGATCAGGCTTGACTTGTTTGCTCACTTGTGGACCCATCTTCAAATTAGCTTGAACCCATCTTCAAATTGACTTGAATTTGTGAACCTACTTGGCTAATTGAGAACCCATTAACCCTAACTAGACCAAATTAACTCACTCTGGCAAAATTACAAGTCTAAACTGAAATTGAAACCAACTAGGTATTAATTACATGACTCGAATATAAATTACTCAGGCTTAATTGTCTTAAAACTTATTACAGGATGCAAAAAGACTTAGAACCCTATCAGAGATCCATAGAGTATTAAGGAGCCTCTGTTTAATCCTGGTGCCCGTACCATAAAATTCATGTAAATTGAGAGAAATCATCCATTATAACTAGTCCATATCTCTCGCCTCCTAGGCTTGTAGTCCTAGTTAGTCCAAAGAGATCCGTATGGAGTAGTTCTAGTGCTCTAGAAGTTGAAATGATTTCTTTAGTTTTAACAGGTTGTTGGGATATCCTGGTTCAGCTACGAACCAGGCTCCGGTTCGACTTATCAAAGCCCCGGTTCTCTAGACTACAGGCTTCGAACTAAGCGAAGGCCAACTGCAAGCAACTCAAGGCTTCACACTGAATTACAACATCCGAAGGCCAGTCCTTTGGGTAGCACCTTTGGCCCTGGCCAAAGTCTGAACTTCTCATCTACTTTCGAAGACACGAACTTCGATACCCATCGTAGACATGATCTCCGGTCTCGGGGAAATACCAAGCCTTCAGCCCATACAAGGGGAAACCCAAAGCTTGAACCACAATCTATTCCAAAAAGGAAACTGTAATCGACGGTTACAATCGACACTCATCATGCCATGATCATGGCACGCAATTCCTGCAGCCACGCCTCCGATCTGGCCAGAACCGCTCATTGACAACCCATGATCGCCAATCATGGGAGAGTTGGCTCCCCATGATCTTCGAGAAAAGAGCAGGCAATAGACCGGAGGCCATCTTTTAAATATGGATAAGAAGGATGGCTCGAGAGGTATGCGTGAATAATCTCGCACACATACACTTTCAATCTCCAAGAACTCTTTTTCTCTTCCACTCTCAACATCTTCCCCATTCTATGGCTGGAATCCACCATTGACTTAGGCATCAGAGTGTCCTCCGCCGGAACAACTCCGACAAGGGACTTATTTTGCAGGTGAACCAGAGAGCGGTCCTGCGATGCAGCGGCTCCGACCGGCCGATCCAGGGACTCCATGCCAATAGATTGGCAAGCTAGGAAGGGGAGGCATATTATTAACATCTGTTAAGCTCCCTCCCAGACAAGGGGAAGAAACAAAGAAGTCTTTATTGGCAAGAGAAAAAGCTCAAAATACTTCTACAAGCCGGAGTCGAGCTCTGTCTTAAGGGGGTACCCCCAGAGGAGAACGATGTTCCACCTCCCATGGTTGTTGTGGGAGCACAGCAGTTCGAAGCTCTTATGAACCAGGTCGCCAACCTGACAGCCATGGTTCAAGAGTTCCAAGATAGACCCTTTCTGGTGGCAAACCCACCGGCTGTTTCTAGACATAGCTCTCGATCCCGAAGAAGGAGAGCACCACGGGAGGATTCAGTGCATCCCTCCCCCCGTTCACGGCCCTCTCCCGAAGGCCGAACTTCGAGACTGCCTAGGTCTGCCGATTCCCCACAAAAAGAGAAAAGGCCTAGGAAAACCTCCTCCTCCTCCTCCAAAGACTCCACTCCGGTGGAGAGAGCGCCCAAGCAAACTCCCAATTATGACAAGAGGTTCAGAGCCATCGAATCAGAGATGGCAAGGGTGCGAGAACAAAGAATGTGGGATTAGAGAGATCTCGATGACTTGATTATGGGTGATCTACGCCCACCCTACACTAATCGCATCATGGCTGAGGACATTCTTCGGCACTTTAGGGTTTCCCAGATGGAACCCTACGACGGCACCTTTGACCCCCTCGGCCATTTGGGCAGCTTCAAAGCCCATATGATGATCCAAGGAGCTTCGGACGCAATGTACTGTTTGGCGTTCCCGGCTACCTTAAAGAAGTCCGCTCGGATATGGTACTCGAGCCTGCGCCCAGGTATAATCGATTCCTTTTCCGAGTTAGAAAAACTGTTTGTCTTGCATTTCAGGACCTGCCGCAAGACTCCTCAGAATACGGACACACTCTTCCTCCTTCACCAGAATGAAGGAGAGAGCCTGAGAGATTACATCTCCAGGTTCAATGCAGCCATGCTTGAGATCCTCGATCTCAACGAGCACATGGCCATGAAAGCACAAAAAAAGGGGCTTCGAACCTCTAGGCTTACTTTTTCCCTGGTTAAGAAGTTCCCTAAAAGCTATGCTGAGCTCCTATCAAGGGCTCAGAAATATGCCGATGCTGAAGAGCAGGCGGCGAATCGACGTTTGATTGAAGGGAAACCCCTTTCAAAGAAGAAGAATAACAAGGGGCAAGGCCCCCAAACTTCCAATAACAACGGTGACAGATATGCAGACCGCCGGAGAAGCCCTCCCAAGCCTAGAGCATTGGAAGGAAGATTCGACTCCTACACCCCCCTTAACCTCCCTCGAGAGAAGATCCTCATGGAGATAGAAAAAGAAAACTATTTCCAATGGCCCCGTCCCATGAAGGCCTCCTCTTCCGCAAGGAACAAGAACAAATTCTGCCAATTCCACCGGGACCACGGCCATAATACAGAAGAATGCATCTAGCTGAGGGATATGATCGAGGATCTCATCAAGAGAGGATACCTGGGGTGGTACATCGATCGCCAGGGACCCCAGTTGGAAGCAACTGTTCCCCAGCTACCTCCCAAAGAAGCCGAATTGCCAAATCAAAGGCCCACCAATGGAGGTATAGGGATGATACACCAGCCCACCAACTGGAGAACGGATGAAGATGAAGTTTCAAAGAGACTGAAAGATAACAACTCCATCCTCTTCTCCGATGATAACCTTACAGGAGTTCGGCTCCCGCACGATGACCCTCTTGTAATTTCGGCCGTAGTGGCCAATTATGATGTATAGAGAGTTTTTGTTGATAATGGAAGTTCGACTGACATCTTGATATATGATGCATTCTCCAAAATGTGTTTGCCTAGACATCAACTGCAAAGATCCCCCATACCACTCTCTGATTTTGGAGGCAACCAAGTTTATGCCGAAGGGAAGATAGTGTTGCCTGTAACCCTCGGCTCCGAGCCTCAACAAAAGACATTGCTGATCAACTTCATGGTGGTCCAGATCCCCTCAGCATACAACATTATTATGGGGAGACCCACCTTGAATAGGTTCTAGACCGTGATCTCCTTTCACTACCTCTTGGTACGCTTCCCCACCAGGAATGGTGTTGAAAAAGTTAGAGGGAACCAGAGGACGGCACGGCAATGTCTAATGATTGAAGACAGGCATTTCAAGGATTCGACTACTCCGGATCAGTTGGATCCGAGGGATTCGACCATAAACCTTGGTGAACCCAAGGAGAGGACCATCCCGATACCTTTGAATGAGGAAGATCCCTCCAGAGTTGTGCAGATCGAGAGCGTCCTTGATGAGAAAACCAGAATGAAGCTGATCCGTTTCCTCAGGGACAACGCCGATGTCTTCGCCTGGTCGACTTCGGACATGCCCGGGATTCCCATCGAAGAGATTACTCATCGGCTAGAAGTAACCCGTGGGTACAAGCTGGTGCGACAGAAGAAAAGGAGCTTCGCCCCCGAAAGATAGTAAGCTTTTGATGAAGAGGTTGGCAAGCTCCTCAAGGCAGGGTTCATCAGAGAGGCCCGCTACCCCGAGTGGCTGGCCAATGTGATAATGGTGAAGAAAGCTAGTGGCAAGTGGAGGATCTGCATCAACTATGCAGACCTCAACAAGGCTTGCCCAAAAGATAGCTTCCCTCTTCAAAAGATTGATCAACTAGTCGACGCTACTGCCGGCCACCAGTTGCTGAGCTTTATGGACGCCTTCTCTAGCTACAACTAGATCAAAATTGATCCGCAAGATGAGGAGAAGATGACATTCATCACTGACAAAGGTCTCTACTACTACAAGATGATGCCGTTCGGCCTCAAGAATGTCAAAGCAACATTTCAAAGACTCATCAATAAGGTGTTCGAAAAGCAACTGGGAAGAAATATGGAGGCCTATGTTGACAACATGATCGTCAAGAGTCTCCACCGAAGAGACCACATCCGTGACTTGGAGGTGTCATTTAGCGCTCTCTGGCGCTACCACATGAAGCTAAACCCGGCGAAGTGCACCTTCGGGGTCATGTTGGGTAAATTACTAGGATTCCTTGTCACCAAACTAGGGATTGAGGCCAACCCCGAGAAGATCCAGGCCTTGAAGGATATAAGACATCCCTCCTGTAAAAAGGAAGTCCAACAGTTGATTGGGAGGATTGCCTCCCTAAGCAGATTTATCTCTCGGTCAGTCGAGAAATGTCTTTCGTTCTTCAAGGTACATCGGCAATCAAAGGGCTTCGAATGGTCCGAAGACTGTCATGTTGCCTTTGAGAAATTAAAGAAGTATTTGGAGACCCCGCCATTACTCTCCAAGCCAAAAGAAGGTGAGGTCCTCTACCTGTACCTCTCTGCTTCAGACGAAGCAGTGAGTTCGGTTCTTGTCCGAAAGGAAGAAGACGGGTCCCACAAGCCGATTTACTACATCAACAAGATCCTGCATGATACAGAAATGTGGTATGCAAGGATGCAGAAGCTGATCTACTCTTTAGTGATTGCGGCAAAGCGACTACGGTCATACTTCCAGGCCGATGCTATTGTGGTGCTGATTGATCAATCTCTAAAGGCCGTTCTCTGATCTCCGGACACTTCTGAAAGGATAGCCAAGTGGGCTATGAAGCTAAGCGAATTTGACATTAGCTTCCAGCCCCGAGCGACTATGAAGGCTCAGGTGCTCTCTGATTTTTTGGCCGAGTGCACCTGGAAGTCCGAAGATGAAGCCTCTTTGAAAGAAGAAGAAGCCCTGAAGGAGACGAAGTCCGTTTTGGTGCTTCATTTGGACGGAGCTTCCAATGCTAACGGGTGCGGGGTTGGACTCATGTTGGCCGAACCTGTCGACCAGATCATAGAGTATGCACTCCGTTTCTCATTCCATGCCTTCAATAATCCGGTCGAATATGAGGCCCAACCGTCGGACTTCGGATCGCCAAAGATTTGGGAGTACGGCAACTCTGAAACTTCTCCGATTCTCAACTGGTTGTGAATTAAGTCAATGGAGAGTACGCAACCAAAGATCCAACCATGGTACAATACCTAGAGAATGTTCAGGCTTTATCCTACCAATTAGAACATTTTGAAATTATTCATGTTCCCTGATCAGAGAACTCTCGGGCGGATGCACTGTCTCGACTGGCAACTACAGCACCGAAGTCTCTCGGGCGCACCTTTGTTGAACATCTTGAAACTCTAAGCATTGCCGAAGAGGCTACGAGGTGCACCAGATTGATACTGAGCCAAGCTGGATGGATCCCATCATCAGATTCCTGAATGAAGGAGAACTGCCTGAAGATAAGGCAGAGGCCAAGAAGATCCGCTGGATGGCATCTCAATATATCATCTTAGACGGAACCCTCTATAAAAGATCATTCTCCTAACCACTACTGAAATGCCTCGGACCCATCGATGCAGATTATGCATTGAGAGAGGTCCACGAGGGTATTTATGGGGATCACTTGGGAGGCAGATCTCTAGCATACAAGATTATTCGATAAGGGTATTACTGGGCCTCCATCCAGAAGGACTCAACTGATTTTGTGCTCAAGTGAGACCAATGCCAAAGGTATGCCAATGTGCAGAAATAACCTGCGAGTCACCTGACTCAGTTGGCAGCCCCATGGCCCTTTTCCCAATAGGGGATGGACATTCTTGGCCCGTTCCAACCAGCATCAGGGTAAAGAAAGTTTCTCCTAGTGGCCATCGACTATTTCACGAAGTAGGTGGAAGCCAAACCATTGGCCCAAATCACAAAGGGCCAGGTAGAAAGTTTTGTGAAATATTTCATCATCTTCAGGTTCGGTATCCTACATGTCATCATCACGGACAACAGAAGACAATTCGACAATCCGAAGTTCAAGGACTTCTGTGCTCGGTACCATATCCAGCATCGGCTAACATCCGTTGCTCATCCACAGTCCAACGGAGAAGCCAAAGTCACCAACCGGACCATCCTCCATGGTCTGAAGACAAGGTTGAACACCTCCAAGGGCTTTGGGCTGAAGAACTGACCTCTGTTCTTTGGGCATACCGAACTACCTCGGGAACAGTCACCGGTGAATCTCCGTTCAACCTAGCCTACGAAACCGAAGCCGTGCTACCTATCAAAGTCTCCCTACAGTCCCTGAGAATTGATAACTATGAAGAGCCTGAGAATTCCGATCGTAGAAGGATTGATCTGGATTTACTATTAAGCACCAGGCTACAGGCCCAGATAATAATGGCGACGTACCAGCAAAAGTTCGCCAAGTACTACAATGCAATGGTGAAGGAGCAAACTTTCCACACGAGGGACATAGTATTACAAAGAGCAGAGGTGTCCAGGCCAACAGAATAGGGTAAACTCTCCCCCAACTAAGAAGGCCCATATCAAGTCAAAGAAGTCATTCGACCAGGGACATATCGACTCAAGACCCTATCCCGACCATGGAATGTACAAAACCTTCGCAAATACTATCAATGAAAAAGTTCCAAAAAACTCCTGTGAAAAGCTCCTCAACCCTACTCAACTCAGAATGGCTAGTTGCATCGACTGAACGACAACAGCCCAAATGACCCGATCTGAAAAATCAGTCAACTGCACAAAGGAGAGTCTGATCCACTCACCTTATCAGTATGCCCGACAAGTGCAATGGATGGCCTAACCAAGCTACCAAAAAGATCAAAGGCACAAGGATGGTTTTCATAACCTACCCTACGGTAAATCCAAACATGCACCGAGGCAGGCCTGAACAGCCTACCTTAATCATGATAGAAAGTGCACAGGGATGGTGTAAACACCCTACCTTACAGAAAATCCAAACACGTGCCTAAAAGGACCACTGTTGTCCCCTCTATCAACAACAACACTCTCAGAACGATCCAATGGACCTTACTTCTTCTCTACAGACCGTAAGTGGTCTACGGAGTCTACATTATGGACAAATCGTGATGCAACACATTGCAGAAAATACACGGGAAGAGGTAAAAGAAAAGATCTTTCATTTCTTTCAAAATTTTACAAAAAGAAAAGAATGAGAAAAGAAAGAAAGAAACTCTCCTAAAAAGAGAGTAAGAAAAAGAAAAGAAGCTCTCCTAAAGAGAGATTTAAAAAAAAAAAAAAAAGAGCAGCAGCAGCAACATCAAGGTTGGGAAATTTGCATTAACTCCTCGATTGGTTTTTCCCGTACCGTCAGGGAGAGACCAGATGGGATGACGAAGGGCCCCCGGGGTTCCCGTCCGAACTCGAGTCCGACCCCTCATCGGAGTCAGAATCGAATTCGTGGCTGGGGAAGGGAACGGAGGGTTTGATATTATCCAAGCCCTTCAAGTTATAAAACTTGTAGGCTTTCCTTCGGCACTCCCAAAACCCCTAGTGGAAGGAGTCCAGGGCCACCCCGGTGAGCTCATCCTTGAATGCGATAGAAGCTCTGAAGTTTGCAACAACATCCGTTGCCTCCTTCTTCGCCTCCTCCGCCACCATGGTCGCCACCATGACTTGGGCCCAGGCCTCCCTCAACTGAGCCTCCAGAAGGCGGACCTTCTTCTCGAGACGGTCCACCAGAGGCTCCTCCTCTTCGCCTACAAGCCCAGATGACTCCAAACATCACTTCCTCTTAGGGTCAATAGCCCTCCTCTTCGTTGCACGACAGATCTCAGAAGTGCTGAACCTCATGGCTAATGGAGGGAAGACACCAACGGGAATGATGACCTTCGACAGTAGGGGGGCAGGGTCCTATTTATAGAAACCCTGCACCCACGACCGATTGTGAGGAGGCGCGTCCCACGTCCTTCCTGGCCGTATGAGAAGGCACCACATGCCCAGGTGATGCTTCGAGAACCAGAAAGTCTCTCAGAAGCCATCCCCAGGACCGCAACCGCCATTGCTTCAAATCCGGAGAAATCTGCATCGTGCGACGGCATCATTATTGGTCTCTTTTTGGGAAAAAGAGGCCCAGCGACTCATAAGGCGCAAGAGATTACGACTGTACAAATTTCGACGTGCCACATGGACAACGATGATCCTAATCAAATACCCCTAATTATTGATTAGAGGGGAGATGACTCCTGTCTGCCCCAACGGACAAGCTCAACATCCGAAGAAAGGCAACGCAACAAAGTTTTGGTCCGTTCAAGGATTCGTCCTAACCGACTGAATGGCCTTCGGCCATGATTATTCAACCAAGCAGAAAAGAGAATGGTAAAACCGGTTCTTATCGACTGAACGACCTTCAGAGGCTATCGTTCGACTTGGCAAAAGGAGAAACGATAGAACCATTTCAGGCTATACATGAGGCACAACAATGCATATGCAAAGAAAGGAGAATTCATTCCAAAATCTAGAAAATTTGCAATACAGAGTTCATTGGCAATACAAGTAAGAAAGGAAGAAAATACATTCAGAGTGATCCAGGTCACTCAACATCGGCAGGAGAAGGCTCCAAACCACAGGACTGGAGCAACTTGTCAACTTGCTCAGAGAGGATCTCATTAATCTGGGCCGAAACGGGAGAACCTTCAACCTGGACTCCTCCAGCCTGAGTCGCCTCCTAGGTCGAGATCAGAGCTTGGATCACCTCCAGATTTTCGACTAGGCTAGCAGCCTCCTTCGCCGGACATGGCGACTCTTTGACCTCCCCTGCAGCTTCGGCCTCCTCCGCTTCTTCTCCTTCCTCTCCAATTATGTTGTAGGAGGGGTTCATCGAAAGGTCGAGGTGAGGGAGGATCTCCTTTACCTTGAAAAGCCCATCGTTGAAGCCGTGCTGGTAGGCATACAATGATGCTTCATTAATCTCTGTCTGAAATTGTGAAGACATCTTAAAGTCAGCCATGACATTGTCTATTCGCTTCCTCAAAGCTTCGGACTCCCTCTTGGCAGCTTCGGCCTCCCTCTTAGCAGCTTCAAATTCCAAGATCGCCTCTTCGGCTCTCCTAGATGCCTCCTCCACCACCTTGGACAGGTTCTCCATCCTCTCCTGATCCTCCCTGGCAATCCATTCCAGGGATTCAACTTGCTTCCTGCTCTTGTTCCACCCTGCGTCTTGTCCCGCTATCCTCGAGTGGGCACTCTTCAGTTCGCCCTTCAGGTCATGAACTTCATCAGTTACCTGGACAAGACGGTCCTCCATGGATTGCTTCAACTCTTCGGCTAGTTCCCTAGCAGCCCTAGCAGTCTGAAGCTCCTCCTTGAGGTCGTAGATGAGGCTATCCTCATTCCCCAGGCCTTCCTCCATGAAGGTGAAGTCATAGACCAACTACATCAAAAAAGAAGAATCGAAGGTCAAATAACTCTCAAGGCAAAGGAGGCGGTGATAGTCATACCTGTTACAGGGAGGCGAAGCCAGAATCAGACACCTTGAGAAAGCTCCGGTTGGAGAATTGCCAAGTTATGGGGCTGTATCGTATCCTTCAACGCCTGCCTGGCTTCCTCCAGAACTAGCAGCTCTCCCATAGGCGGGAGCTCCGAAGGGTTTGTCGAACGGCCTCTGGCTGAAGAAGCCCCGTAGATGGACTCTCCTTCGACTTGCTGCGCTTTGCCCCTATCGGCAGCAGAGGGGCAAATCGATGGCACATCCACTCCTCAAGGCGGGCCCCCCATTGTGTCGACTGGGGAGGTGACCGCCGATGGAGTCTCGACTGGATAGGGCCTCGCTGGAACCCCTTTCACAGCCACTGCATTTTCCCCTGAGGTGCCTCGGGAGGATGAAGTGCTTTGGTCCCCTTCGGGACCATCTCTTCGAGCTTTCTTCCGAGCTGCAGACCTGGTGGAAGGGGCCTGTGCAACCCTCCTCTCCGAAGTCTGGTGAAGCCAGCTCAAATTGTGCTTCATCCCACCACCTGCAGGCAAAGGGGATCACCTTAGTTAAATGAACTACAACAAAACCTAAAGTAGAGGAGCAGAAATTTCCACTACTATACCTAGTGAGGGGAATTTATTGATTCCCGCTCGATGGAGGTTCATCTCCTCCAACAACTCCCGGATAGGGGCAACTTTCAAGTTGGTCAGAAGATCATAATCCAACTGATCGGCCGCCAAGACTTTCTTTCCATCATTGGCAATCTGGCGAGGCTTCTTCCACACAGTGTCGAAGCCCCATGGGTCGAAAGACAACATAAATACGAAGATTGGTTTCCACCCATGGATGGCGCTGGGCATGTCCTTAATCACCTTGCGGCTCGATTTGGGACCGATCACCCACCATCCATTGCTATGGAAGTCCCTCTTAAGGATGAAAAGGGCCTAGAACAAGTTGGTCCTAGGCTCTACGTTGGCGATGCTGCACATAACTTGGAACCCGCAGAAGTTCCTGATGCTGTTTGGGATCAACTGCGCTGGCACCACTTGGTACAAGCAAAAAATCTTAACAAAGAACGGGTGCAGGGAAAACTAAAGACCAGCCTTCAGGTGATCTTCGTATACAGCTAGGCACCCAGGGGGAGCTTTGTTCGCCCGCTCCTCGGGCATGAGGAGGACAAAGGAAATTCTTCAGGAATGCGGTAGCATTCCCAAAGAAGGGTTGCCTTGCTCTGAGAAACAGAGCTGGGGACCGACTCCGGACCTACTGCATCTCCAACCCCTGAGGCCCCAACCTGCTTCTCCTGAATCTCTACGGTCTCTTCCATGATAAAGGAATGAAGCAAAGGAGTAGAAAGAGGATTCTACCTGAAGAATAGAGTGGTAGTTCATAACGGTTTGGGTGGAGAATGAGACGAGATTGAAGAAGCTTCCTTGCCCAGACCTTCACCTTTCCCCAAAAGAAAAGTAAGGATCTCTGGACCCCCCCAAGGGTTACTTTGACTCAAGGTTACCCTGGGAGGTAACCCACTTGCGACTGACCGCTAGGATAAAATCTATCGTTCATCCAACGGGCGGAGAACAACCACCTCAACTATCCAAATCCCAACCAAAAGATTGCCTCAACCACTATGCAACGGGACGAGAAGAGATACACTCAGGGCCGCCTACTTTTTCCCAATCCGGGAATGGCACCTGTCCACCATCTGATTCTCAGATTGTGATAGACAGCCCAATAGAGGTCCCGTAATCATTTACTGCGCCGTCTCTTAGGAAGAAAGAGACAAGGCCATAATACTCTGGTGCGGGCACCAGAATCAGAAGAAGACTTCAGGGTTCCATCTGGATCTCTGATTGACCTTGCCCAAGAAAATTAGGGTTTGTAATAAGGATTGACCTGATCAACCCAATTTTGAGTCTGTAATTTTGTCATTTCAATTTTTGTTGAGTCATGTTGACTCAGTCCAAGTCCAGGTCCAGGTTGGCACCATTCCCTTTGCCATAGGGTGCCATATTTTTTTTTCTTCCATGGTCCAGCTACAAGTGGGTGCCACACTCCCTGCCACAACTCCATCCAGTGTCTTTGGTCCCCACACCATAAGAATTAAGTTCCCCTTTTTCTTGCACCACTTGGGGGAGAAATCCATCAAGATACCTCAATCCAAGGAGGAGCCAACTTCTTTCCAGATAAACCCAAGCCAGGATGGCAAGAATTTTTCTTGAAGAGAGGATCAAGGAGGTGCCCCACAATGTTCCATAAAAACCCAAGTTATAAAAGGGAAGAGAGCATGTCTTGGGGAGAAAATCATGGAGGTACCCAAAAGTTTCCTAAAGTGCCATAGCCATGAAAAGAAGAAGCCTAAACTTGCGGAGCAAGACTAGTTGGTGTCCAAAAGAGCCAAACCATGAAGGAAAAATCCTTAATTCATGGAGAGATACTAGGAGACACCCCCATAACCTGCCATTTGGAGCTGATTTTCAAGTTTTCTTGGAGTTTTTGGGCCGCTCACTTATGGAAGGAGTCTTGGTTGGCCAAGGGAAGAGAATTTGATGCCTAAAGTGTAGATTAGTCCTATTAGTCCCACATGGGAACTTGTATGGTTTTGATTTTTCTTATAGGTTATATATTAGACCCCTTTTGTAACTTGAACTTTTCTTATGAAATCTTATGAATGAAATCCCTTGTTTTTTAGCAAAGTCTTGTTCTTCCGCACTTATTCTGAGTGTTGAGCTCCTTGAGGGAGTAAATCCGGGTTCCCTTGGAACCTTGAGGAGGTGTGAGATCTCCAACCCCAAAACCCTAGCTTAGTCCACCCATCTCTACTCCACCACCACCAAACCCTAGCCTCTACACCATCTCCAAGGTTCTTCTTCCAAAGGGTGGCCGACCACCAGGACCCCAGTCCAGCCATCATCAAGTTAGCTACCACTGCTTCAGAGTCCATCCAGCAGATCCAGGAGAAGAAGTCCCAAATCTGCAGCCTAGGAGTTCCAGATCAGTTAAAGACCTTCAGATCCCATCCTTTCTTCTACTCTGGTAACTCTCTTCCCTGAGTCTCTTGTTCCTAACCTTGTTCTTCTTCTCTCAGGATCCAGGGTTCAAGAAGAGGCCAACTTTGCCAAGGACCATTATCGGAGGATCCATTGCGAAGATACCTTGACTCCCGGGATCCAATAATCTGCTCGAGAGATTCTTTTTTCCACCAAATGGAGAGATATCACTGCTAGGTAACAAGAACCTTCCCTTCTAACTTTGTCTGTTTCGTTGAAACTCAGAGCAAACCCTAGATCTGGGGGTTTCTCAATCCCCAGCGATCCTACTTCTGAGTTACTCTGATAATCCACTCCTTTTAATTGTGCTTTCTGTCATTTCTTAGTTTCTTTCTACATTAGTTTATCTTTCCTTTGAGTCAATGCCGACTTCTGAAAATATATAAAAAAAAAATATTAATTTTAATTTGCTTCGCATTCCACATATCCGTTCTGCATCGTTTTTTGTATCAGAGCCTTGTTCTGCATCATACTTCACTTCTCGAGGCAGATCTTCGCTTCGACAACTGAGAGTCGGGGGGCAACTGTTGGGATATCCTGGTTTAGCTACGAACTAGGCTCCGGTTTGACTTATCGAAGCCCCAGTTCTCCATACTGTGGACTTTAGACTAAGTGAAGGCCAAACACAAGCAACTCAAGGCTTCACACCGAACTACAACATTCGAAGGCCAGTACTTCGGGTAGCACCTTCGGCCCCAGCCAAAGTCTGAACTACTCATCAACTTCCGAAGACACGAACTTCGGTCCCCGTCGTAGACATGATCTCCAGCCTTGGGAAAATACCAAGCCTTCGGCCCACGCAAGGGGAAACCCAAAGCTTGAACCATAATCTATTCCAAAAAGAAAACTGTAACCAACGGTTACAATCGGCACTCATCATGTCATGATCATGGCACGCAATTCCTGCAGTAACACCTCCGATCTGGCTGAAATTGCTTATTGACAACCCACGATCACCAATCATGGGAGAGATTGGCTCCCCATGATCTCTGGAAAAAGAGCGGGCCACAGACCATAGGCCATCTTTTAAATATGGATAAGAAGGATGGCTTAAGATGTAGGCGTGAATAATCTCACACACATACACTTTCAATCTCCAAGAACTCTTTTTCTCTTCCACTCTCGACATCTTCCCCATTATATGGCTAGAATCCGCCACTAACTTAGGCATCGGAGTGTCCTCTGCCAGAACAACTCCGGCAAGGGACCTGTTTTGTAGGTGAATCAGGGAGTGGTCCTGCGATGCAGCGACTCAGACGGCCGATCCAGGGACTCCACGCCAACAAAGGTTTTCTTGTTTGTTTTCCAAATTGACAAGCTCAATAAATTTTATCTTTTTCAAATCTAAGTTTTGGTAAATCTTTAACTAAATTCTTTTTGCAGAATTTATAAAGTAAATGCATACTTGCATGACCTAATCTTGATGCCAAAGCCAACTAGTCTCATTAATTATAGCATTTATTGCATCTAGGCATTCACCATCTTATAAAGGTACATTGTCAAGATCAATAAGGTAGATGTTGCTATGCCTATTTCCAATGAATTTCACTCCATTATGATGCAGAACGAAAGCTCTGATACCAAAATTGATGCAGAACAGAAGCTCTGATACCAAAAATGATGTAGAACAAAGAACAAAGAAGCGTATGCGGAAGTAAATTTAGAATTTTTTTTTTTTTTTTTTATATATATATTTCAGAAATTGGCTTTGACTCAAAGTAAAGCTAAACTAAGTTGAAGGAAACTAGGTAAGGATTGAAAGCACAATTTAGAAGAAACTAAATTATCAGAGTAGTTCAGAAGTAACAGATCGCTGGGGGTTGAGAAACTCCCAGACCTAGGGTTTCGCTCTGAACTTTCAACAGGACAGAAATAGAGAGGAGAGATGGTTTACTAACCAGACAGTGATCTTCTCAGAATTTGGGTGGAAGAACTCTCTCGAGCAGATTGTTGGATCCTCGGATTCGGCTATCTTCACAATGGATCCTCCAATACTGGTCTGTGGTTTGGTCGGCTTCTCCTGGACTCAAGATCTGGGAAGAAGAAAAACAAGTGAGGGATTCAGAGACTCAAGGAAGGATTTACCAGTTCGAAGAACTTGAAGGCTGATGTCGCTGAGATCCGGATTCTCTTGAAGGCTGATTTGACTTCCTCTGGAAAGAGCTTTGGATCTTATGTATCCGGACTTTAGCTGAATGCTGGTGGTCGGCCTGGACTTGGAGAAAGAATGGCCGTGAGAGGTGAGATATGCTAGGGCTTGGTGGAAAGAGAAGGGTGATGGTGGGCGGCTAGGGTTTTGGAGAAGAAGTGGCTAACCTAGGGTTTGGGTTTTGGAGATCTCACACCTCCTCAAGGTTCCTGGGAAACCCGGATTTACTCCCTCACGGAGCTCAACACCTGGATGCAAGTGCAGAAGAGAGAAAACACAAAGTTTGCTCACAAAACAAGTTGGTTTCATTCATCTGATTCTTTTCAAACTTACATGGGGGTTTAATTTATAGGCCATTACAAGAGAGTAGGGTTTTACATCTTCCCATGTGGGACTAAAGGAGGGGATCTTCAAATTAGGATAT
The DNA here is from genome assembly GCA_021397845.1 of Areca catechu. Lineage (NCBI taxonomy): Eukaryota > Viridiplantae > Streptophyta > Magnoliopsida > Arecales > Arecaceae > Areca > Areca catechu. The sequence continues at coordinate 106,333,441 of CM038043.1, forward strand.
CAATCCCTACTCATATGGCCGGCCAATTAATTCCAAAGTTGATTGAAGCTTCAAAAAGGAAAGTGGGTGGCGCTTCCTTGTCTTGACCTCCAAGAAAATATTTTTTTCCTTCTATGCTTGGCCTTATCTGGAAGTGTTTGGGTGCCTCTTAACCTTGCCCTCCAAGAGAAAATTTGTTACCTTTTATATCTGGCTTTAGTTGGAATGATTAGGGCGCCTCCTAACCTTGCTTTTCAAGAGAAATCCCCTTCCTTCCATGGCTCAACCCTTTTTGGATACCTCCTTTTCTTTCTCCCCAAGTTATGGCTCCTTCTAACTTTGTTTGAGTATTTCTGGCAGGAATGGGCGCCTCCTTGAATTCCTCTCCAAGAGAATTTCATCCCTTTTATAGTTTGGTTCTTTTGGGAAGTCTTGGGCCGCCCCCTTGATTTGTGGACCCCTGGTGGATTTCTCCTCAATTGGCGCATGAAAGAGGGGAGCTGCTATCTGTGGTGTGGGGACCAAAGCTGCTGGATGGAGATGTGGCACCCCCTGGACTCAGGCGTATGGCTGGGAGTGTGGCTGGGAGTGTGGCGCCCACTTGCTTGGCCTTGGGAGAAAATGTAACACCCCAGGTTGAAACCCTAGTCCACTACTGAGTCAACATGACTCAATAAAATAAAATGCAGGTAATATAGACTCAAGCTAAAGCCAAAAAAATCCTAATTCTTCAGGCAAGGTTAATCAGAGATCCAGATGGAGCTCTGAAGTCTTCTTCTGAGTCTGGTGCCCGCACCAATTCTCCTAGGTGGGAGGAACTCGACCCTGTCGAGTATGGATCAAGTTGGCTCTGGTATCTCTCCAAGAGGTCTGGGTCCAATTCTTGTAATTCTTCTCGGGAGATCCAAGAGTCATCAGAATCTGGCCTTCCTTGCCAGCGGACCAGGTATCTTTGGTATCCTCGATTACGAGTAGAGATAACCTGATCATCCAGGATCTTTTCAATCTGCTCTTTCCTCACAGGCCAGTTTGTTGGTGGACACACAGGGTTGGGTTCACTCTCAAGAGCAGGATTAGGTTCAAAAGCCTCACTGGGAATCACAGCTGGCTCTCTATATTCTACTAGGTCTGTAATGTTGAAAGTGGAGCTAATGCCTAGTTCTGGAGGCAACTCGAGCACATAGGCATTGGATCCTACTCTCTTCACCACTCTAAATGGTCCAGCTCCTCTAGCTTGTAACTTTCTAACGGTTCCAGGAGGAAACCGTTCAGGCCTTAACCTAATCATTACATAGTCTCCCTCAACAAAAGTTTTGACTCGTCTTTGAGAATCAGCCAACTTCTTATAAGTTTCATTACTTAAATTTATTTTGGCATGAATTTCTTTATGCAAGTCTTTTATATGCTATTCAAGTGCATCAAGAGACTTGTGTGTGTGGGCTAGTAGTGAAATCAGATCAAGTGGTGTGTGAGGCTTGTATCCATGAACAATTTCAAAGGGACTCTAGCCTATAGACCTATTGATCGAAACATTAAATGCAATTTCAGCCCTGGACAAAATACAAATCCCAATTCCTGGTGCTCTCAATCAAACCAAAATCTAAGACAATGTCCTAAACTCGACTGACGATGCATTCCTAAAGAATGGACTTTATTCAAAGGAACCCTAGGTCTAAACCTAACAAACTATGGCTCTCTAGGTTTGACCTTGGGTCGGAGGATGGCATGCAGAGCATGAAAACTTATCATGGGTGCCTAGTAGGTGCCATAAGGTCTTCCAGAAGTAGGTGGCAAACCTAATAGGTTCTGACACGTGGTTCACTCTAAAGACTTCGACAAAGTATACTTGGATGGTGTAAGAAGCATTGGAAGTCCTAGAGAAAGGGAGGAGATATGAGGTGGGGTCTCGAATTACCTGTTGACTAAAGGTGGTGACCTGAAGGTTTGAATGGTGATCTATGAGTGTCAACTGGTCATCCTTACGAAAGTAAAAATTTGCTACTCTCAGGAATGGATCAAGAGATGGTTCGGGAAGTAGCCTAGGACATGTGATTGCAATAATTAAGGTTTGTTCTCTAAGCAAATAATGATCCACTTTCTCAAGAACTGATTAGAGAATGATTCATGGAAGGGCCTATGGATGATGACCTCAAGACTTGAAATTTGACCTATGGGTGTGGAAAGGTATACTCTATAGAAGGGTAGGTCAGTCATGCAAAGGAAGGGGTCTGGGGCCATAAGGAGGACTTCTACAGGACTGGGTGAATCAATCCGCTCAAGACAAGGATGTTCAACTGAGATTAAGGGAGAGACCTTAGTGGCTGGGCATGGGACAAGGTCCAATTGTAAGAGGCTTGATTCAGTCATCCTAAGGAGAGGATCTACCATAGGGTGGGCAAACTTAAATAGTTCAGTGCAAAGATCTTCAATTGGTACTTGAGGAATGACTGTCATTAGAGGGTACGAACTAATAGCTCGGGCTAACACTATGAGTTCTTCCTGGGGGTATTTGACTAAAGGAACCTGGTTCTCAGAAATCTCTTGAATTTCTGAACTAGGTCCTACCAGTTGGTTGCTTTCCAAGGTCTCCTCAGGTAAGGAACCAATAGTATTAATGTCACATTCTTCAAGTTCTTCCCCCTCATATTCATCAACTAGACTCAAGCCAGCATCATATACTTCCTCGATGCCATCTTCAATGGGTTTCGGGTCAGTGGTAATCGGGTCAACTGATTCTAGGCTTGTCATACCTAACCGTTCTTCCTCATTGGTAGGCTTGGGTTCTCCCTCATTAATGTCATCCTTAGGATTCTTACCACTTAGTTGTGCACAAGCCAGTCCTATGCATGGGCACTAACTAGATTTATGACCTCTTTCTCCACAAAACAAACATTCTTGAGATATAGGAACCTGGGTCACACTGGGTTTCAAGCTAGTAGAGACCTTACTTCGGCATGGGTGTGGATCTAAACGGTTTGATCTAGAAGACTTGGGTTGTTGAGTGACTGGTCTAGAATATTGTAAGGACCTCTCATAGACACGATCCACACTATAGATATCATGGTTAGGCTTCCTAAGGTTATGCTCGGGATCATGGTATAAGGTCCTCCTAGGTTCATGGCATGGGTGAGGTTGGGGCCTATTATATTTTGGATCAGGGATCCAATTTTGATGTCTACGTTTCTCAAGTACTTGGACTCGATCCCTAAACTGGGAAAAACCCTCATTCATGTCCTGACTCAATTTGGTCATACTTTCGATAAGATTTCTAACCATGGCCTCTAAATCAGGTTGGGTTTGACTAGGTTGGCAGGGCACTCCATTCCGGGTAGACATGATGCAAGCAAACACACAAAATGAGACTCAACTGAACGACTACGGGCTAACTAGACCTAGAGCCCAAACTAGATGCCCAATCAGAGTGGCAAGCTAGCCTGTAGTAACTCAGGACTCAGCCAGGCAGGTGTAAGGGGAGTGTTAGGTCCCTAGATGCCAATCCTAGACACCAATCAGAGATTGGCCAGGTAGGCGGACCAGCACACAAGCCCTTCGGGATAGAATCCCTGAACCACCATTTTAGACACTGAGTACAAAGCACACACAGAGTAACTAGACAAACTGACTCAACATTAGCCTAGACCCGACTTGTTGGTGTCCCTAGCCCACTAGGGCAAATTAGGTCTAATTAATTTTAAGATTAAAGGCTTAGGTTCGAATGAGTGGGTGGTGGTTTTGGGCTAAGGAGAGGTTATCAACTCCTCCCCTTATCTTAGATGCTCAAATGCCCTTAAGATGAATTAAGAGATGATCACTCAAAAATAATTGAATTGCAGAAACATAAAAATAGAGTTGCAGTAATTTAATCCTCAGAAATCTCACGGAAACTAATAAATCAAAGGAAAATTATGCAAAATAGTTTCAATTATACTGGTTTCAGAAAAACAAAAATCACCGAATTTGAAGTTACCTGTAGTGAGAAATAATTCCTGCAACAGAAAATTACGGGCTGAAAACAGAGTACTTCCCCGTTTACAATTCCTGCTACGAAGTTGTAACCCAACGGATCCCCTACACGCCCTAGGAACACCCCATGGAATGGGAAGAGGAGATTTGCACCTCGCTTCGTTCCTAGGACCGGACGTCCTGGGGAGTCTACTTCGAGCAGACAAGTAAAAAGAGAGAGACTCAAACAAGCAATCAAAACAGAAATCCTAAACAGGCTCTGATACCAAAAATGATGCAGAACGAAAGCTCTGATACCAAAATTGATGCAGAATAGAAGCTCTGATACCAAAATGATGCAGAATAAAGAACAAAGAAGCGTATGGGAAGTAAATTTAGGATTAATTTCTTTTTTTTTTTTTTTTTTTTATATTTCAGAAATTGGCTTTGACTCAAAGTAAAGCTAAACTAAGTTGAAGGAAACTAGGTAAGGATTGAAAGCACAATTTAGAAGAAACTAAATTATCAGAGTAGTTTAGAAGTAACGGATCGCTGGGGGTTGAGAAACTCCCAGACCTAGGGTTTCACTCTGAACTTTCAACAGGACAGAAATAGAGAGGAGAGATGGTTTACTAACCAGACAGTGATCTTCTCAGAATTTGGGTGGAAGACCTCTCTCGAGCAGATTGTTGGATCCTCGGATTCGGCTATCTTCGCAATGGATCCTCCAATACTGGTCTGTGGTTTGGTCGGCTTCTCCTGGACTCAAGATCTGGGAAGAAGAAAAACAAGTGAGGGATTCAGAGACTCAGGGAAGGATTTACCAGTTCGAAGAATTTGAAGGCTGATGTCGCTGAGATCCGGATTCTCTTGAAGGCTGATTCGACTTCCTCTAGAAAGAGCTTTGGATCTTATGTATCCGGACTTTAGCTGAATGCTGGTGGTCGGCCTGGACTTGGAGAAAGAATGGCCGTGAGAGGTGGGATATGCTAAGGCTTGGTGGAAAGAGAAGGGTGATGGTGGGTGGCTAGGGTTTTGGAGAAGAAGTGGCTAACCTAGGGTTTGGGTTTTGGAGATCTCACACCTCCTCAAGGTTCCTGGGGAACCTGGATTTACTACCTCATGGAGCTCAACACCTGGATGCAAGTGCGGAAGAGAGAAAACACAAAGTTTGCTCACAAAAAAAGTTGGTTTCATTCATCTGATTCTTTTCAAACTTACATGGGGTTTAATTTATAGGCCATTACAAGAGAGTAGGGTTTTACATCTTCCCATGTGGGACTAAAGGAGGGGATCTTCAAATTAGGATATCAATCCCTACTCATATGGCCGGCCAATTAATTCCAAAGTTGATTGAAGCTTCAAAAAGGAAAGTGGGTGGTGCCTCCTTGTCTTGACCTCCAAGAAAATATTTTTTTCCTTCTATGCTTGGCCTTATCTGGAAGTGTTTGGGTGCCTCTTAACCTTGCCCTCCAAGAAAAATTTGTTGCCTTTTATATCTGGCTTTAGTTGGAATGATTAGGGTGCCTCCTAACCTTGCTTTTCAAGAGAAATCCCCTTCCTTCCATGGCTCAACCCTTTTTGGATACCTCCTTTTCTTTCTCCCCAAGTTATGGCTCCTTCTAACTTTGTTTGAGTATTTCTGGCAGGTAATGGCGCCTCCTTGAATTCCTCTCCAAGAGAATTTCTTCCCTTTTATAGTTTGGTTCTTTTGGGAAGTCTTGGGCCGCCCTCTTGATTTGTGGACCCCTGGTGGATTTCTCCTTAATTAGCGCATGAAAGAGGGGAGCTGCTATCTGTGGTGTGGGGACCAAAGCCTGCTGGATGGAGATGTGGCGCCCCCTGGACTCAGGCGTATGGCTGGGAGTGTGGCTGGGAATGTGGCGCCCACTTGCTTGGCCTTGGGAGAAAATGTAACACCCCAGGTTGAAACCCTAGTCCACTACTGAGTCAACATGACTCAATAAAATAAAATGCAGGTAATATAGACTAAAGCTAAAGCCAAAAAAATCCTAATTCTTCAGGCAAGGTTAATCAGAGATCCAGATGGAGCTCTGAAGTCTTCTTCTGAGTCTGGTGCCCGCACCACATTATCATCAAGACTAGATACCATGCAAAGAAATGATTCAAAAACTAGTTTATAGCCCTTATCGCAAAACTAACTAATACTATGCAAATTATGTTTTAATCCATCAACTAGTAAAATATTATCAACATAAGTAGAGGGGGTGATATGGACATTACTGATACCGATGATTTTGCCTTTATCATTATTACCAAAATCACATTTCCACCATTTAGAGCCTCTAGAGATATGAAATGTTTTACATCTCTGGTCATGTATTTTGAGCAACCACCATCAAGATACCATAATCTTTTCTTCTCTTTGGTTGCAAGACACACCTATAAAATAGATCAAGTTTTTATTTTAGATACCCAAGCCATCTTGAGTCCTTTAGGGTTAGTACTAATGGTGGTTCCTTTTAGAATCCAAATCTTTCTAGAATTATTTAACTTTCTTAGGTCATACTGATATGCTTTATGCCCAAATTTTCTACAACTAAAACAAGTAACATTAGATGATGCAAGAACAAAGAAATTCCTAAAAATTGTTTTTTCTTTTGCTGCTTGTAACCAAGTCCTTCTTTATCAAAGATAGCTCTTTGATTATTCAATAATAAATTTAACTTTTCAAAACTAAATAGAAAATTTTCAACAAAAGGTTTAACTTTGTCAAGCACTTCTTTGAATTTCTTATTTTCTATCTCAAGGTTTTTGTTTTTCTTTAAAAGTTCATTATTTGTAACAACTACCTTGGATCTTTTCAAAACTTTTATTTCCATGGATAAAGCATTCTTTTATTTTTCTAAAATATCAATCTTAGTTTTTAAATCATTATTTTCATTTGCAAGATTGGTCGTTTAATGAGAAAATGAATTAGCATGCTTTTTTATCTTTTTATTCTCAATTTTTAGTAATTTGTATTCATGCATTAGTTCATCAAAAGAATCTCTAAGTTTATCGAATGTAAATTCAAGTTCAAGTTCAGATTGTACCTCATCTTCTTGAGCCATGAGGTAGATATTGGCTACTTTTGGTTGTTCTTCCTCTGAATTGGAGTCTTCACTATCACTCCATGTTGCCATCATTGCTTTCTTTTTAAACTTCTTGAACTTCTTTAGGAGAGGACAATCAACCTTGAAGTATCCAGGCCTCTTGCACTCGAATCAAATTGGTTGATCCTTCTCCTTCTCTTTTTTTTCTTTTCTTTTTCCTTGTTAAGCTGAGGCTTCTTTTTGTAAGAAAATTTATTCATTCTCATGAATCTTCTAAATTTTCCTGCAATAAGTGCCTCTTCATCCTCATTTTCTCCTTTTTCAGATTCTTCACTTGAAGGTTCATCTAGTGTAGTAGATTTGAATGTGATGGTCTTCTTCTTCCTATCTGCATCCACTGCCTTTTGCATCAAATTTAACTCATAAGTAATGAGTGAATCGACAAGTTGCTCCAAAGAAAGAGTCTTAACATCTTTAGCTTCTTGTATTGCTGTCACTTTTGGATCCCATGATGTTGGCAATGACATGAGAATTTTATTTACAAGGTTAGCATTGGACAATATTTTCCCAAGACTTCTCATACCATTTATAATATTAGTAAATCTTGTATACATATCAGTCATAAATTCATTTGGTTCCATTCTAAACATTTCATATGTATGTACAAGCATATTCACTTTAGTATTTTTTACTTGATAGGTACCCTCTTGAGTAACATCAAGTGTATCTCATATTTTCTTTATAGATGTGCATGTAAATATCTTATTAAATTCACTAGGATCCAATGCACAATAGAGCAAGTTCATAGCTTTGGCATTAAGCTCCAATTGCTTAATATCATTTTCATCCCAATCCTCTTCAAGTTTTGGAATGGAAATGCCATTAATCTTAACTGAAGAAATATGAGGACCTTTAACAACAACTTTTCAGATGTTGTAATCAATAGAATGCATATAAATTCTTATGCAATTTTTTTAATAAGTGTAATTTGTGCCATTAAAATAAAATGGTCTATTTAAGGCTTGACCCTCAACAACACTAGAATCTAAAGGGGCTACCATAGATCTTTAACTCAAGGTAGTTAAACCTATAAGCTAAGAACATGGCTCTGATACCACTTATTGCTTAGCAAAGCAACCCAAGAGGGTGGGTGAATTAGGTTTCTAAAACTCGTTGCAAGTATGTGCCAATTTAAAATAATGAAGGTGCTGGTGATTTAAAGTGTTTGTATGCTTGATAATTAAAATGCAGTGAAAATAAAGTAATAGCAATTAAAGAGAAGCAATCACAAACACACAAAGATTTATAGTGGTTCGATGCACACCAAAGTACCTACATCCACTCACTAAGGTCCACTTGAAAATTTTACTATAATCCCACTTGATTACAATAGATTAGTTTTCTAGTTTCACTAATCACAGCCCTTTGGTTTTCACAAGACTCACCAAAAACCTCTTGATTTTCTGGGATAACCAAAAATCTAGTTGGTATTCACAAGGCTCACCGATAACCTATGTTTTTGAAACAAGACTCACCAATAACCTAAATTGATTTTTGAAACAAGGCTCATCAATAACCTAAGTACTAGTTTCAAACCACTTGAAACTAAAAAGAATAATAAATTCAAGTTTAAAGTAAGAATACAATGAACTTTCAAAATAAAAAAATATATCTCTTTGAAGCTCTTTGATTGTAGTTGAGAAGCTTGTCTTCAAGTTGTTGAAGCCTTAATGGATGCTCGAAGGATGGACTTGAATGCTTCTTGAATGTTCTTGAATGCTTGAAGGCTTAACTTCACTCAAAAGTAGTTGTTCTTCAATGAATATTTGAATGAAAGCTCATTACTCACTCCCTTAAGAGTTTTGTCCACTTTAAATACCTTTCTAAGCCTTAAATGACCATTTTTGATCATTGTAGAGAAAAAAATAGCCATTAGAAATAAAAAGGATCAATTATGTGCTTCAAAAAACTAGCCATTACAATTCATCCAGACCTGCAAGTGTCGACACTTAAGTCGACACTAGGTCAAAAATGCTTTCTGAAGCTCTCTGGAATGCACTAGTGCATCAACACTTCTTCTAGTGAGTCGATCTTGAGTTGATACTTCATCTTCATGAGTCGACACTTAAGAAAAGACTTGAATTCAGCATGTTCTGTATCATTCTGGTCTTAGGCCCTGAGTCGACACTTGAGTCAATACATGAGTTGACACTTGAGCTTCATGAGTCGACACTTCATGTATGCCATCTGAAACTTCTTCTGCATATCAGCTCAAGTTTTTGTGAGTCAACACCTTGAGTTGACACTTCACTTCCATGAGTCGACACTTGGTTGAAACTTTTCTAAAACTCTGCTAAATGTTTTTCAACTTCAAGCTTTGAGTTCTTCAAGGTTATTCTTATGTATTAAGGTCCATTTAACTTGAAATTTCATCAAAGAGAGTGACTTCTTCAATAAGATGACAAGCTTTGAACTTTCAACATGTTGTAATTTTGATGAGTGCCATATTCTGATAAACATACTTTTAAAATACAGTTAGTACTCAAATATACTTAAATATTTTGTTATTCATCAAAATCAAGCCAAGAGTGAACACTCATCAATAGAATATATCGTAGGATGGGCAAGCTCATCTCTCATAAGAATCTCATTAGCAATTTCCAATCTCTTTCTACCTTGATCCACCAAATCTAAAAGGGCATTAGTTGCATCAATAGTGGACCTAGTCCTACATGCTATAAGAGTAATGGATGCTGACCTTGTCCTCTTTCCAGTACTAGAGGATGAACTTGCATTTAAAGAACATTCTGTGGGTAGGGTCGAGGCACATGTAGTTAGGCTATTTGGGGATACATCATCATATAGGTTTAAAGGATCGGATGATGAGTTGGAGACTCCACCACTTTGTTGTGATGGTTGGCCAATGTTGATGTCATCTAAATTTATCCAATCCACTTTGTTGTCCGAGGTATCATTATCTGATACCCCCTCTGGAATAGATGTATCCCTTGTCGACCTGTGGCTATGTTCTTGGAACAAAGGATGTCTATGTCATCGTATGCAGGAAATGGCTTATCCTTTATCCGAGCATACTTCTTATTAACATGTTAATAATAATTTAAAGTAATTATTATAATATTATCAAAAGCATTCTATGTATGATATCAACATCAATCGACCACTCATCGAGATGACCTCCTTCCATATATGTTCATTACCATATGTGGGTACTTTAAGTGTAGGACCCCATCCCCAGCCAGATTGATTAAATAAGTTATAATACAAGTTGAAGGTCTTCTTCAATATCTTCAACCGATTCTTGAGGTTCCTATAACTGAAGGACTTATTTGTCCATGCATTGAATGAAGTAGTCATCTTCTTCCATGTTTCTTACGTGAAAGTACCATTATGACAATTACCTTCATTATTCTCTTGCCTCATTAAGGCAAGCATGATTATATCAAGAGCATCAATCCAGTTAGATGTCTAATACGACATGATCATTCCCTTGCATCTACTGATTGATTGGCTTTTTTTGATTTAGTTATCTTATTTATAGTATCCTAAATATTACACAATTAAGAAAAAACAAATATGTATTGTTACAATTGACTTCCTAATGATGCAAAAATAAATGATAACAAAGACATGTTATGGAACAAAAAAATAAATCCACCGGAATATGTATATGTTAAGACATATACTTGCAATAAAAGTAACCCATAGTTTAATGAATTGAAAAATATATATGCCTCAGAATAAGCAATATTATAGATACTTGAGCATTGCATCTATAAGATAGAATAACTATTTATTAAGACAACCTATCATATAAATGTAGTTAAACCCTTATCTCCTAGCAATGCTGATTCTTAAGGTAGTCTATCATCATTGAAAAAATATAATATAAAAGATACATATTGAACATATTATACATGAAAATAATGGAAATAAAAAATAGTATTGCAAATCAACAAAATGCTGAAACCATTAACTTTAACAATGCCTCCATATTGTTATAAAAGGCTGCCAAACATTTATTCATCTTGCGACATATGTAATTAGAGGCCAGTTGTGGAGGTTTGTGAATTCAAAAAGAAATAAACTTGTGTCTCAAGACATGAAAGCTTAAAATCATTGAAGCATCGTGGCTACAAAATACGATAAGTGGTAATTGTTACCGCTTGGATCATCGTGGCCTGTAGCTCCGATGTGGCATCGGGTATTGCCCTCCTCATCAAAATTCTATTAGTGTGGGCACCAGGATTAGACAGAGGCTCCTCAACCCTCTGTGGATCTCTAATTAGGATTCTTAATCTTTTGGGTCCTATAATAAGGCTTCAAGCCTGAGTAATTTACTTTTGAGTCATGCAATTAGTATCTAGTTGATTTCAATTTTTGGTTTAGTCTGGTAATTTGGCCAATTTAGTCAAGTTAGGGTCAATTGGTCCTGTAATTAGCCATGTTGGTCTACAAGCTCAAGTCAATTTGAAGATGGGCTTAAGCTAGTTTGAAGATGGGTTCACAAGTTAGCAAGCAAGTCAAGCCCAATTGAAGATAAGTCAAGCCACCTCTCCACTCCAGGTTAGGAGTGCCAACTCATAAGGAGTGCCACATCATCATGCCACGTGGCATGGGAGGTGCCACTTCATCTCATGGAGTGCCACATCATCAATGCCACATGACATGGGAGGTGCCACTTCATCAAGCACCTTGGGCGGCCAAGTAAAGCTGAAATTTCAAATTCAAATTTCATGGTTGACTCCCATTAATCTCCCCTTGATCCAAGCCAACAAGATCCTCATCCCACTCCACATATCAAGCCATATCACCAAGGATCAAGCCTAGCATTCATGGTTGGTAAAAGCTTCATGAAGAGGAGATTCAAAATTCAAAATAGGCACCCCTTGATTCATGAAGACAACATCTTCTCTTCACTCTCCCAAATCAAGTCTTGTAACCCCTATTTCAAATTTGAATTTGAATGTCAAATGAGGACTTAGGTGCTTATAAAAAAGACCCTAACCCTCTTGTAAACTAATTTTTGATGAATGAAAAGTGAGAAGTTCTTCTTCCATTAGCCCTTGTCTTCTTAGACTAGGAACTCTATGAGAGAGTAACTTTGTCCTTTGGGAGATCGAGGGGTGAGAAGCCTTGAGTTACAATTCTTCATTCGCAAGCCACCATTCCATCTTCAAGCTGGGACACCACCTGGAAGATCCACCTAGATGCTAGAAGAGCCCTCCTCGACTACCATCTTTGACTCCTTTTCCAACACTTCCTACTTCCTTATACCCCTACTTGCTATTTTTTAATCCTTTACTTGGTTGCTCGCAGGTCCTCCAGGTGCCACGGATAAAGGATTCAGTCTCCCTTGGCTTTGGGACTATCGAACAAAAAGTTCACGAATCCGCAAGGTCGAAGGCTTGACCCTCCAGGCGACATCCATGAGTGTGACGAACTCGGCATCGGGCACATCAGAATCTTTAAGGTTAGCACTCCCTAGTCTCCTAAGTAGGTATTGATTTAGAGCTAAGTCTTACGGGGTTTCTCAATCCCGGGGTCCTTTCTTCATCATTGTTTAGGGGCTAAGCTTGCATGCTAGAAGTTTCCTGTGCTTATAGAACTCTAGATCTAATCTTTGCTTGACTTCGGGAATCAGAAAATCTCTTAAAACCTAAATCACAAAAGAAAAAAATTCATCTGCATATTTATCTTATCATTAGTATAGTCCCGCATCATCTTAGTCCCACATCACCTGCGCGCGTACCCGGTCCTGCAAAAGAAAAGAGACCGGGGCTGGGGATTTTGGTGGGGGCACTATGACGATCAAGTCAATGGACATCTAGGAAAATAGATCCCCCTCAGTGGATCCCGGTGAGGTCTCCATGTTCGGAGGTTGTCTTTTAGAGAAAAGAAAGTGAGAAAGTGAGAAAGGAGCATCAGTAAAGAAGGAGAGCCTGAGCAGGGTCGACTGTGTTTATGGGATTCTTCCGACGAATTCCCAGGTAGCCTCAAAGCATTTCGTCTGGTTTGCTCTCCCCTTCTGTGTGCCAATGATTACCTCGCTTGCCCCTTGCTTGCTTGTCCTCTTCCTCTTCTTTTTCATTCGAAGGCCCCTTGAAGTTTGTTATAGAGAGGCAGTGTTGCCTCTTGAGCTTGCTTCCCAGATGTTCCCTTTTCGGGGGAGTCCCAAGGGTTGACATCTGGTAGCATTTAGAGACTGTGCATGCGCTCCCCTTTCTCCCTTCGTGATAGGGAGTTATGTTGCTAGCTTTGACATTCTGGTTGGTTGCCATATTTTGGGAAGCTTGGCAAAGCATTGGTATGCAGGCGACCACCCCAAGGTTTGAATCCTCTGGCATGACCTTCTTCTTATGGGTGATGCAAACGATAGGTTGAGGGGTGCCGGACCTCGAATGGGGCATTCCTTCTTGATTGGTGTAAACTAGGACCTTAGGGGATCTTGGTGCTCCGGTGAGGCATCTCCCTCCGTAGGCCTCAGGCGGCTGCCGACCGCCTATCAATTGTACCATCCTAGTAGTGGGGTCTCGATGAAGACAACCCCCTTTCCCACCATGAATTGAATCTCCATCATCCTCCTTCTTTCAGTTGTTGGTCGTCTGAGCACGACCTCGGTCAAGAGCTGACCTCGGTAGGGGGCTCACTTTGGCTCGTCACTTGGACGCCACGCTCAGGTGGCACCTCCACCTACTTGCTGACAACCAGTATCTAGATGGAATCCACGTCAGTTAATATAGACATATCAGTTGCCCCCCACTCTCGAGCCCAGAAGACAATATCGCGCTCAGGACATGGAGAGTAATGATTGTGTTAATGTGGATTGGGATGTCTCTTACGTTACCGACATCTCTGCTCGCCTGTGCCTCGTAGACCATGCCTTTTCATTGATGGGGGTTTCGTGGTGCTCGGCTTCCTGATGGTGGTCATAAATTCATCTCCTGCATCGACACGAATCCTCTGGGAATGAAGCGTTCGAGTCACCCGTTGCTAGTACGTGGTGCCTTCTAGCTGGCCTGGCAATTAATAAGGCATGTACCTTCAATTGGTATGAGGGAGTGGTAAGACTTATACCAGAGAAGCCATCCCTTGCCTTTTTAAGCATAGGTGGATAGGCCTTCATAGGGTCTCCTTTCTCTAATGCTTTTTCTCTTTAACTCTTCTCTCCTGGCTTGTGCTGAAGGAGGTCTTCTGGTGAACTTCAAGTCCCTGAACGAAGGGCCACGAGGCCGTATGATGTTTTTCCGGGAATGTTCAGTCGGCGTCCTGGTGAGGGCATCCTAGTCAGAGAAGAAGTTTGCTGAGCACGAGATTCCACTGAAGGAGGAGAAAGAAGAGAGGCCTTGGGGGATAGAGAAGGTGGTTGCCCTTGTAATGGGAGTAGCCTACCTGCAAACCTCCCAGGCGCACCTGGTCATGCAATTGAATGAGGGGATGGCCACGTCCACAGTCACCGTGGAGAAGGCCGTGGTGATAATGAGAGTGGCCTAAAAAAGAGCAGCCTCAGCTGCCCTTGGAATCACCATATCGATGAAATCTAAGAAGACAGTGTGGTCGAGGAGGATGCATTGCTGTACTCCTTCCTCGAGTGTTCACTTGAGAAAGGGCACCTGCATTCTTGGGGTGATGGAGCTGATGCCGAGCTCTAGAGACCTGGTAGACTCTTGGGGAGGATGGCATGGTAGAGGTGGACGCGTCATCGTCCTCCTTCCCAGGAAGCTCAGTTGAGGGAGGGACTGGCGTACCTCCAGCTGCTTCCAGAAGTAGGACCCATAACTAGGGAGGATTCCTTCTTCTCTTTAACTTAGGTCTCCGGGAGGCTTCTTGACATATCGGGAACCTCCATCGAATGTAAGAGACTTTTGATCAATGAAGGCTTTTATTTTGACCATTGTGCACTTCTCCTTCTTGTCTCCTTTTCTTCTTCCTTTTTTTTTTGGGGTGGCTTCCTAGGGTGTTAAGAATTTACCCCTAGAGTGAAGAACATTTAGTTGATGCACCCTTACACTTCTCTTCGGCTGAAACACCTTGTGTTCCAACTGCACGATCTTGTGTCTTCCTTCCCTTATTTATCTGCTTGGGCTGCTCTGGAGGAGGCCTGCCAGGGGCCATGAAGGGCTTACTTCTATAATTTAGTTGAGGGACCATCAGGGTTTGAAACCGAGTACCAGACCGTGACTATGCCCTCCATGGATGTGCACTTTGGGAGAGCTAGCCTAGCGAGAGGGCTTGGAGAAAAATTTAGCTTCTGTTGGAGTCTCGACATAGCGGAGCCAACCCAGTAGAAGGTGGAGTTCAACTTCTGTTGGAGTCTCGACCTGGGGGGAGCCAACTTAGCAGAAGGACTCAAAGAGGAATTTGGCTTCTGCTAGAGTCTCGACCTGGGGGGAGACAACCCAGCAGAATGTGGAGTCCGGCTTTAGCTAGAGTCTCGACCTCGGGGGAGCTAACCTAGTGGAAGGACTAGAAGAGGAATTTGGCTTCTGTTGGAGTCTCAACCTGGAGGGAGCCAACCCAGCAAAAGGTGGAGTCCGGATTCGACTAGAGTCTCGACATAGGGGGAGCCAACCCAGTGAAAGGACTTGAAGAGGAATTTGGCTTCTGTTGGAGTCTCGACCTGGGGGGAGCCAACCCAGTAGAAGGTGGAGTCCGGCTTCGGTTGGAGTCTCGACCAGTAGGGAGCCAACCCAGAAGGACTCAAAGTGAATTTTGGCTTTTGCTGGAGTGTCGACCTAGGGGGAGCCAACCTAGCAGAAGGTGGAGTTTGGCTTCGACTAGAGTCTCGATCTAGTGGGAGCCAACCTAGTAGAAGGTGGAGTTCAGCTTCGATTGGAGTCTTGACCTGGGGGGAGCCAACCTAACAGAAAGACTCAAAGTGGAATTTGGCTTTTGCTGGAGTGTCGACCTGGGGTGAGCCAACCTAGTAGAAGGTGGAGTTTTGCTTCGACTAGAGTCTCGATCTATAGGGAGCCAACCTATTAGAAGGTGGAGTTCGGCTTTGATTGGAGTCTTAACCTAGGGGGAGCCAACCTAACAGAAGGACTTGAAGAGGAATTTGGCTTCTACTGGAGTCTCGACCTGGGGGGGCCAACCCAGTAGAAGGTGGGGTCTGCTTTGATTGGAGTCTCGACCTGGGGTTGCCAACATAGTGAAAGCACTCAAAGAGGAATTTGGCTTCTGCTAGGGTCTCGACCTGGGGGGAGCCAACCTAGCAGAAGGTAGAGTCCAGCTTCGGCTAGAGTCTTGACCTGGGGGGAGCCAACCCAATAGAAGGACTCGAAGAGGAATTTGGCTTCTGCTGGAGTCTCGACCTGGATGGAGCCAACCCAGCAAAAGGTAGAGTCTAGCTTTGGCTGGAGTCTCGACTTGGGGGGAGCCAACCCAGAGGAAGGACTCGAAGAAGAATTTGGCTTCTACTGGATTCCCGACTTGGGGGGAGCCAACCCAGCATAAGGACTTGAAGGGACAGAGCTTATGATTGCAATCTCTGTTAGCTGGATCCAAGCGGGACCCAGTGATATCGCTTCTTCATTTGCCTCTTGCTCCTAAGTCTTGACAAAATGTCACACTTAGGGCTAAGGAAGTAATTATGGAGGTGATGTGGAAAGGCTAAAATCTAGCATCATTGAATGCCACGATCGCCGCCACTTCATGCACCATGCCTTGAAGCCAGTATGGGGGTGCCACATCAGCGAGTTTGAAGCATGATGGTGGATATACGACTAGAGGTTGTATCTATTGCATCGAAGCATCGCTTGTGGCCGATGTTGCCACATGGTGCCCATCCGATGGTGGAAGCGTCAAAAGGATGTACGGCTGCAGTATGTCTGCTTTGAAAAGAGGGTAAGCTTTCTCCTAATCGCCCCTTTCGAAAGTTTCTCGCTTGTTGTCATACTAGAGATTCGTCCTTCTCTTAGCTGTCTTTTCCTCCAACAACCATGTTAGTCCTCCTTGGCCTTCTCCTTCTTCGGTTAGGCTGAGTTTTGCTGTAGGGTTCACAGGCCTTCTTTTCCTGTACACTTCCTTTTTTCTTTGATCTTGGATGGCTCCATCCAGTCGAAACCATCGCTCTTCCCAGAACCTCGATGAGGCAGGGCCCTCTCGATCAAGGACTCCATCTTTTGATGAGGAGGAGGTTCCTCTTATCTCCACAGGAACCTTTGCCCGATCAGAGTAATCATAGGTGGACATAGGGCCCGTCCTACTCCTCTTGTCTTTTTTGCTCCTGTTGCTTCTTCCAGGTCTTCCCATTCGATCGGGCCTTCTAATGTCACTTCAACGATGACCAGGGAGGATCTCTATGATTTGTCCCACCTACGGGATCCCGGACTCCATCCAGCTCTTAGTTCCAGGACCAGGGGAGCGAGGACCTCTAATGGCCCAGCTCAAATAGCCCTCTATGAGGAGTTCTTTCTCTGGGGTCTTCGTTTGCCTTTTCACCCATTCTTTCTCTCTTTTTTCAACAACTACTATCTTGGTCCTGCCCAGTTGGCCCCCAATGCCATTAGGGCTATTAACTGCTTCATTATTTTTTGCCACATTCATGGGATTGTCGCCCATTTCTCCTTGTTCAGGGCCTTCTTTACCTTGATACGCCACTCGACTAAGGATGGGTGGTGGTTTGTTTCTCATAGCCTGAAGGGCATAAAGTTTGAGCATCCCTCTTCCATCAAAGGGTGGAAGAGTAAATTCTTCTTCGCTTCTATCGAAGGGGTGGACTGGGTTGGTCTGGAGTGATCCGAACCGGACCCCAAATTGAATCTTCCAAATCGAGGCCTCTGATCGGGAAATATATGACCAGCTCATTTTAGATCAGATCCCCTCCCTCAAGGTTTTGCTATTAGAGTAGAACCTATTTGATGCAGGGATCAGTCCAATCCAGGGGCTAGGTGAGTCCGAAGGGATATCTGTTCTTCCATGAGTCCTTTTTGGTTTGCTGCTGACCTTTATCTTCTACATCCTATAGGCATGAAGTTCTTGATGGAGGAGCTTCTGGAGTTTACCTAAAGGAGAGGCCTATCATCCAGGCCCAGGGAGGCTCCACCAAAGAGGGCTCGAGTTAAGCCCAGCCAAGGGGCGTGGCCTACTTCAGTCCCTGGCCCTACGGGGCGAGCGATCGAGCTGGCCCTCGGGCCTTCGAGGCAATGAGCCCACCTCCTAGCCCGAGAACCTGGCATGGGTGCACAAGCCAGGCGGCTACTGCCATTGTGATCTAGCCTCCCATGGTCATCGAGGTGGATGTCGAGGGAGAAAGGGTGGTGGAGCGACCACCAACGATGCCACCACCCGTGGCAACGAACTCCCCCACATTGGATGAGATGCCTTCATAGGCGGATCCCCCGGACATGGTGGTGCCCCTAGCATCGAGGAGGGCTGCTATCCGGAGGGCAACACCTGGGGTGAAATCTAACTCGGTAGTCACCCAAGATCTTGTGCTTATAGAGCACATGATGGAGGTCGCAGCCCAATCATGCAACCGCCGCCAGAGGGGAGGCAGGATACTAGTAGAGGCCCTTTAGTGGGGGCACCAGGATCAGACATAGATTATTGGGCCCTATCTGGTTTACTCAATCATGTATCAAATTTTGTAATCAAGTAAGATTGAGTCCTGTAATAAGTTAAGGCTAGTTGATTTGTCTCAACCCTACTCCAGTCTTTGAGTCATGTACTTGAGTATTAGTCTAGTACCAATTTAATTTTGTATAAGAGAAGAGGATACCCTATTTTAGAGTTCCACCAAGCCTCATCCAGGAGCCAGAGGCCTTCACATCAGCTTATTGGGCCTTGTTTGCCACCTCAGGATCCGAGATTCCTTCTAGATGCCCAGATGCCCTTCCATATGCCTTGATGCTGATGGGTAACAAGTATCGAATGATGCATTTCTAGGAATTAGAGAGACTAAATGATAATGAAACAAATATGCATGCAGCTATTCTACGTAAAAGAAACAGAATTATTTGAAAGAAATATAAGGGAAAAACTTGACTAGAAAAGAATCTTTCAAAGCAATTAAGAAGAGACTTTTGTGGTTAGGAAACCACATAGGTTAGGGCTAGCTTACTCTACTATTTCAGATCTGAAGGAAGGTTTTAAAGATGGTTACCAGGCATTAATATTTGGAAATGTGGGAAGGAACACTCAAGAAGAAGTACTAAATGACAAAGAGATTACTCGAGATTTCAAGGCACCTTATATCAGATTCTTTAGCACGGTAGACCTTCATCGTGGAAACCAGGAGACCCAAGGATCCTGCACAGATAGATAGAAAGATTAGGAGGTTTAGAAGAAATGTTAGAGGAATGGAGAAGGAAAGTTAAGAATGGTAGAAAAAGGCTTAGGTTTGGCTTGAAGTGGATCTCCTTTGGTGCCCATAGCATGGATCATTTTCACTTGATGGGATGGAGAACTTGCTTGTAGATGACATCCTTTGGAAAGAGGGAGAGGACGTCTTGGAGTGGCTTGAAGAAGAGTCTTCGAGGTTGGTCGAATGGAGATGGAAGAAGGATTAAATGCTTGAATTGGCTAAGTAACCTAGGTCTCACACCTACCTTCTCTCAAGGGACTTTGGCTAGCAAAGGAAAGAACTTTCAAGAAAATAATTCATTTCATTCATCATCGTCCCATTACAAGAGAACTTAGGAGCTTTTATAGACTTTAAGCTCCCTTTCAAATTCAAACTACACCTCCTTTCATGGAGAAAATCAAGGTGCATCCCATGAAGAGAGGAGTGGCCCTTTCAAATTTGAAAATCCTAATTACAAGGTGGCACCCCATGAAGAGTGGAGCTTCATTCAAATTTGAAAATTCATGGTTGATGTGTCTTGGTGATGTGGCATGATTTAACCTCCAAGTTGGCATGATTTGTCCTCCAAGGTGGCATGGTGCTTCGATGATGTGGCACTCCAAGTAATGTGGTTTGTTGGTGAAGCTAGTTGCACCCAACTCAACTTGCTCTTGAACCCAACCTAAATTGAAATAAAATAGGACTCAATTATTCAAATAAACAACTCTAATTGAACTTTAAAACCCAAATTGAAATAAAGCAGGACTCAATTATTCAAATAAACACCAGTATAGGACTCATAGATTTATTACAGGACTTAAATTCCTAATCTTCTATCCATAAAGAACTTGGCATCGGTTGAAGCCTCTTCCTAGGCCTAGTGCCCGCACCAATTCTCCCCGGGTGGGAGGAACTTGACCCTGTCGAGTAAGGATCGGTTTGACTGTGATATTTTTCTAAGAGATCTAGGGCAATTTGTTGTAGATCCTCTCAGGTGATCCAGGAGTCTT
Organism: Areca catechu; assembly: GCA_021397845.1. Classification (NCBI taxonomy): domain Eukaryota; kingdom Viridiplantae; phylum Streptophyta; class Magnoliopsida; order Arecales; family Arecaceae; genus Areca; species Areca catechu. The sequence goes on from CM038043.1 coordinate 106,353,732, forward strand.
CAAATTCTGGTCGATTTTGCAAATGAACCATATAACATTGATAACCCTTGTTTCTAGTAGTAATCACTTGGTCATCCAAGATATGTTCAATCTTGTCTCTCCAGTCTAGTGGAATTGCTAGTGGACACTCAGGTAGGGTTTCACTCTCAAAGGCAGGGAAAAGTCCAAAAGGCTCACTAGGAATTAATGCCGATTCTTTAAATTCTTTCAGATCAGAAATATTAAATATGGAGCTAATGCCATAATCAGGTGGTAACTCTAGCACATATGCATTAGATCCAATCTTCTTAATTATTTTAAAAGGTCAAGCTCCCCAGGCATGCAATTTCTTCATAGTTCCCGTTGGAAACCTTTCAGGTCTAAGTTTTATCATGATAGAGTCCCCTTCATTAAATTCTTTTATTCGTTTACATGAATCAGCCATATGCTTATAAACTTCATTACTCATTTGAATCTTCTTACTAATTTCTTTATGTAATTCTTTAAGATGCTGTGCATATGACTCGGCATACTCAGACATTCGTGCATGTGTGGGTAATGGAATGAGGTTGATAGGTCTCCTAGGTCTGTAACCATGGACAATCTCATAGGGGCTTTTACCAGTAGACCTATTGACCAAGCTGTTGTATGCGAATTCAGCACGAGGTAAAAATAAATCCCAATTTCCCAGACTCTCTCCAACAAGGAACCTCAATAAGTTCCCTAGACTTTTATTTACAACTTTGATTTGTCCATCAGTCCGAGGGTGGTAAGCAGTTAAGAATTTTAGTTTTGTTCCTAATAGGTGCCAAAGGGTTTTCCAAAAATAGCTTGTGCAACGGACATCCCTATCAGAAACAATGGTCTTAGGTAACCCATGTAACTTGATTACTTGATCAAGAAAAAGCTTGGCTACCCTGGAGGCATCAAAAGTTTGGGAGCAGGATATAAAATGGACCACTTTCGAAAATCTGTCGACCACTACAAAGATTGCATCATATTTTCTACGGATCTTGGGCAGTCCTAAAATGAAGTCCATGCTAAGATCCTGCCATGGACAATCTGGCACAGGTAAAGGAGTGTATAACCCGTTGTTTTGTCTTTGATGTTTGGCAACCGCACATGTCCTACATCAGGCAACAATATTGGCTACCTATCTCTTAAGGCGTGGCCAGTAAAATTTTTCCTCAAGTATCATTATGGTCATGTTTCTTCCAAAATGGCCAGCCAAACCTCCAGCATGGATTTCCAAAATTAAAAAGTCTCTCAGGAAAGTCTTTGGAACTCCATCCTCCAACTTCGAATCCGAGTCTATTGGGATAATCCAACCGGGTGCCTAGCAAGAAGAACTCCACCATCACCACATCAACTCTCATCCATTCATCTATTGCTTTCTATTGATCGAATCCTAACTCTTCTCTTGAATGCCCGCAGGTCCTCCAGGTGCCACGAACACGGAGTTGGTTGCTCTTGCTGTTGTGACCTTCGGACAGAAAGCCGGTGCATCCGTGGGGTTGACTGCTCAATCATCCAGGCTACATTCACGAGAGCGAGTGAACTCGGAATCGGGCGCTTCAGATCTTTGAGATTTGCCACCCTGACACATAAGTAGGTATTGATATGAAAGCTAAGTCCTGCTTGATTTCTCAATCCCAGGGTCCTCTTTTTATCCTTGCTTAGGGACTTACTTGCTTGCCTGAAGTTCTTGTTAGTATAGAACCCTAGATCTACTCCTACTTGTTTTCGAGAATCTTAAACAAATCATTAAAACACTAAAAATCACCAAAGAAAAATCACTTGCATCATTCTTCATCTTTGCATCTAGTTAGTCCCCCATCATGTTTGGTATCAGAGCATGGTTAGGACTTAGCACTTCTTAAGTATATGGATTAGGTGCTTCACCAAGCCGTCCGGTCTTAGAAGAAAAGTAAGGTTTCATGACCCTCTCCTCCTATTCCACGGGGATCTCCTAAGGCCTGTAGGGGTGCCACTGTGATTGACCTATGAAGGGGAACACAAGGAGATAGGTTTAGATCTATTAGAAAAAAAAAAAAAAAGTTTTGCATCTTTAATTTCAGCCTTTTAGAAATTCAGCATTCCTATACATAGTTTGCTATTTTGATTATTTTTGCCTGTAAAAATGTTGGACTTTTATGATTTTTATTTTGCTAGACTTTTCATAATTAAAAATATTTTCCAGAATGTTTTTTGATTTTATTTCAGTCTGTAGAATTCCTACATGGCTGATTACCATCTGAGAAAAAATTCTGCTCTGAAAATTCAGCAAGCACATCTCATCACATCTTCATTTTTCATATAGTTTAATTTGCATTTAGAGTCATATCTTTTTATTTCCAACATCTTATTTCTATTATCAAACATCAAAATCCAATAAAAATATAACTTAGAGACATCTCATTAGATCATTTCTATGCCATCATCTTCATAAATCATCTTAAGGACAGCAATTTGACATAGGGTCAGGATTTCATTACCTGTCCCTAGCCCAAAAATCATCGCCCGGCATATCGAAACCCAACCTCTAATTAAAATTGAATAGACACTTAATTGCTCTAGTGAGCTAGGGACACTCACGAAGTCGAGTCAAACCAAGTGTCAAGCCAAGTTAAACAACTTGTTTGTGTGTGCTTGAGTAGCTGGTGTCTAGGCAAGTGGTTTAGGGACAAGAGCCCGAAGGAAGGTGGGTTGGTTCACTTACCTAGCCAATTTCAAATTGGTGTCTAAGGCAAGAAAAGAGGAACCTCCACCAACCTTACACTTACCTGGCCAGGTACCAAGTTACTACTACCGAGTTAGTCTTCTTAACCTAACATTTGGTTTGATCTACTAAGTCTAGCAACCCATAACATCTTCCGTTGTGTGTGCATGTCGACTAGATCCGGAGTCCCTTATCATCCTCATCATTCCCAATCAAGTGAACCAATGGAGAATGAACGAGAAGATCAATTAAAGGTCATCATTGAATAGTTGGCTAGGATGAACAGTAGGCTTGATAAGTTTGATGATAGAATTGGAGCCTTAGAGAAGAATAGTCCTAGACCATCTGTCGAACCTAAGTCTGAGTCACCTTTTCCCCCTAGGGATTACCCTCATCATGAACCATCTATAGAGGCTGAACCAAGGAGAATTCCCCGTTTTAACCCAGCCCAAGAGTTAGAACCTAGGAGACCCAATCCAGAGATCGTAGACCAGGAAGAACTACAAGAGTCTGATGACCTGTTAGGAGTAATTAGGTGCATCCTTACCCAGGACATAGTGCAAGAAGATTGGTGTAGGACTATCATCCTACAAACCTTTGCCAGACTAGGGAATAAGGTATGCAAGATCATAGTTGATAGTGGGAGCTGTGTCAATGCCATTTCTTCAAGTACTGCCAAATCCTTAGGATTGACCCCAGTTCCTTACCCCAACCCTTATAAAATCTCGTGGATTGATTCAACCTCCATACCCATAAAGTCTAGGTGCCAAGTCTTGATCAAGTTACAGTCTTATAAAGAGAAGATTGGTGTGATGTCCTTCTCATGGGCATCAGTAGTATTATCTTAGGACGACCCTGGCTTTATGATCATGATGCTACTCTTTATGGTTAGTCCAATAGCTATACCTTCAACCACCATGGAAAGAAATTTACTATTAATCCAGTTGAACCTAAGGACCAGGCTAAAAGATAATCGACTAGCCTAAAGGAAAAGAAGCCAGAAGTTAACCTGATCATGGCCAAAGAGTTAGAGAATGTGATGACTGAGGGAACCCCTATCATAAAAGAGACTCATGAACCAACCTGGAGAGAAGAACCTTCTAACGAATTTTAGGAAAAAAGATTGAGCCCATTAAGAATGTAAGTGAAGAAATCACTAAGCCTATTAAGGAATCCCAAGAAGACATCCATGAATCAAGTTTAGTGGAAAAGTGTGATGAAGATGGGCCCAAGATGGAAATCATTAAGGAATCAAAGGATAATGATCCTGAACCCACTATAGAATTTGAAGAAGAAATGACCAAGTCAAGATCAAACAAAGTAGATGAAAGTGAAGGTTCTCAAGTATTGCCCATAGAGAAGGTCCAAGAACAAGAAGTAGACATTAGTTTAGAGGACTTTCAAGATAAATTTTCCAAAGACCTTCCTGACGACCTTCAACCTTCTAGGAGCACCCAACCTACCCTAGAACTTGCACCTATAGATCCTCCTAGTACTAATCATGAGGTTAGGACAAGCACACCCATAGACCAACATTCACACAATAAGGTCAGTCTCTTTAACTTTGAACCAGTCCTTAAGTCTCCTTCCTATTTTCTACCCTTCCCTGAGCCTTCTCACATTTCTAGAGCCATGGGGTTACTTTTTGTTGTGATTACCAGAATGCAGGAATCCTTAGAACCCATCCATTTTGCCACCTACTTCTGGTATACCTTATGGCATTTGCTAGGGATCCATGGTAATTTCTCTTGTGCATACCAGGCCAGGGTCAAACCTGGAGAGTCAATAATCTATTAGGTTTAGGCCCTATAGAGTCCAATAAAATTCTGCTCTATAGGAATGCTTAGTTGAGTCTGTATTTTGCATTATGCTAGGATTCTGCATTAAGTATTAATTTTAAAAAAAATTGGCTGATTCCTGAAAGAGAACTAAAGAGTTTGATCAAAGGAATTATGTAATGATTAGGCATAGGCCTGAATGGTTTCCACCGGGAACCGTTAAGAAACTTTATGCTCGTTGAGCTAGCCCCTTTAGAGTGATAAGGAGAGTTGGCCCTAATGCCTATGTGCTTGAGCTACCCTCGAATTATAGCATTAGCTCGACTTTCAATATCCCAAACTTAGTCGAGTATAGGGAGCCCAGAGTGTCCACCTCCAATTTTACCTGAGAGAGGAGAGCGGATCGAGCATGTCCTGGATGATCAAGCTATGACCATCCGGGGCAAAGGCTATCAGCATTACATGGTCTGATTGCAAGACCGACCACAGTCTGATGATTCGTAGGAAACCCAAGAGGACTTGCAGCACCTCAGCCCTGACCTTCTGGAAAAAATAGCAAAGCCAAATCAACCCTTACTCGACAGGATCGAGTTCCTCCCACCCCGGGAGAATTGGTGTGGTGGGGACACCGGAGGCACCAGAATAAGACAGAGGCTTTTCAACCCTCTGTGAATTGATCAATAATTTATGAGTCCATCTGTAATAAGGGCTTAGCCCATCTAAGTCCTTTTTTAGTTGTTGTTTGAGTCTTTTGAGTTGTTATTTCAGTTCTGTACTAGTCAGCTTATGTTGAGCTAGTTAAGTCAAATGCTAGTCAGCTCATGTTGAGCTAATTTTATTTTTTGAGTCCTGTCCAAGCATACTGAAGACTCAAAACTATCATACAAGTGAAGACCAAGTCCAACTAGATTGAAGACATGGAAGTATAGCCCAAGTCCAACCCAGCTTGAAGATTTGAAGACCCCAGGAGGAAAATTCAGAAAACCATGATTTTTTGCAGATGCCCTCCAGATGCCCAGATTTCCTTCTAGATGCCATAGTATATTCATAGATAAGGGCATCCATGATTCCAGAGGTCCATCTGTATCCTAGCCCAAAGAAATCAAGCCCAGGTGCCAAGCCCAAGCCCCTAAGAAGCAAGATACCAGGAAATATTCCTGCTACCTGGCTACCAGGCCACCCCAGCTTCCAGAGGCCCAAACCCATGCACCCGAGCCCCTTTGGGCCGGCCTTTTACTGTTCCTAGAAACCCAACATGCCCCCCTAGGCATCCTTGGAGTGTTGGCCAAGTCAAGAGAATTTTTAGGGATTTTTTCTACCTAATGTTTCCTTATTTTCTAGCTAGGGTTTGAGAGGGAAAAGGATTCTTATGTAAGGACTTATGTACCCTTACTTGGAGCCCAAGGTTAAGGGCCTACTTAAAGGACCCTAGCCTCTTGTATGAAGAGGATTTTTGATATGAATTAAAACCTTGAGTTCTTCTATTGAGTTGTGTGATACCCTGCTGTGTGCATAAAGGGATTTGTGAGAGTTTTTATTCCCAGTGCTGCAATCATCTTCCTGCTGCCAACAAGCCTCTCAGATCCCTGGACGCCCACTCCAAAAGAAGCCTTCCCTTGCTATTTTCCCTTCGTTTTCTTGTTCCTTTGTGAGTTTTCTAACCCCTGACAAGTTGTTTGCAGGTCCCCGAGTTCCTACGAATCCAACGACTCCAGCCAAGCCTCAATCGGATCACCGAGCAGAAAGCCGGGTATCCGCGGGTCTTTGGCTTGGTTTTCCAGGCCGCATCCATCGAGGAACGAGAGACCCCTTGCTGCGATCTTCACAGACATTATCAGGTACACCCCCTCTACCTCCAGTAATTTTATTGTAGGAGAACTTGCCCTAACCGAGGCTTCTCAGCCCCGGCGATCCTTCTTTTCTACTTTTCTAGGTCCTAATCTGCTTGCTGATTTTCTAAAATTCATATAAAATTCCTTACATCTTATTTTAATCTAAAATTCTGGAATTAATCACTCAACCACACAATTGCATGCATATTACATCATTTGGTATCAGAGCTTAGATTAGGGCTTATATATAAAAAAAATTGCATGCATATTAGTCCCCCATCATTTGGTATCAGAGCTTAGATTAGGGCTTATTTTCTGTAATTTTCAGTCCGTATATACTCTATTTTTTTAATTATTTATCCCTGATAAAAACTCCAAAAATTATAAATTTTTTTTCTGGATTCATAATAATTCACTTTAATTTTGAGAATTTTTGCAGATTTTATTATGGCCTGTGAATTTTCTGCAAGCCGAAATATATCCTGCAAAATTTTGGCTCTGTTTTTTCAGAAAGACAAGTTTGGAAGTTTTAGGATTATGTTTAACATCTTTCTCATATCTTTTAATTTTAGTATATTTTTAGCATATTAGGACATGATTTGCAAGTTTTCTTCTATTTAAAAAAATACCAAAAAAAAAATACATATTCTCCAAAAATACCAAAAACATCTAAACCCTAATTTGCATCCTCATCAGCCTGCCATCATTGCATAATTTACTTTTAAGGGCACTCTTGCTATATCAGATGGGGGGAGGATTTGATCACCTCTCCTAAGCCCAAAACCATATCCCTTGCATTCGGTCCCAAGTCTTAATCTAAAATTAACTAGACTTAATTTGGTGCGGGCACCGGACTCAGAAGAAGACTTCAGGGCTCCATCTGGATCTCTGATTGACATTGCCCGAAGAATTAGGATTTTCTAGTTTTGTAATAAGGGTTGACTTGGTCAACTCAATTTTAGATTGAGTCTGTATTTCCCTGCAATTTAAATTTTGCTGAGTCATGTTGACTCAATACAAGTCCTAGTAGTGGTCTAGGTCTTCTCCAAGGTGCCACATTTTCTCCCAGGACCAAGCAAGTGGGCGCCACACTCCCAGCCACACGCCAGAGTCCAGGAGGCGCCACATCTCCATCCAGTGTGCCTTGGTCCCCACACCACAAGAAAGCAGGTCCCTTCTTTCATGCACCACTTGGGGGAGAAATCCATCAAGATACCTCAATCCAAGGAGGAGCCAACTTCTTTCCAAATAAACCCAAGCCAGGATGGCAAGAATTTTTCTTGAAGAGAGGATCAAGGAGGTGCCCCACAATGTTCCATAAAAACCCAAGTTATAAAAGGGAAGAGAGCATGTCTTGGGGAGAAAATCAAGGAGGCACCCAAAAGTTTCCTAAAGTGCCAAAGCCATGAAAGGAAGAAGCCTAAACTTGTGGAGCAAGACTAGGAGGTGTCCAAAAGAGCCAAACCATGAAGGGAAAATCCTTGATTCATGGAGAGATACTAGGAGACACCCCCATAACCTGCCATTTGGAGCTGATTTTCAAGTTTTCTTGGAGTTTTTGGGCTGCCCACTCATGGAAGGAGTCTTGGGAAGAAAATTTGATGCCTAAAGTGTGGGTTAGTCCTATTAGTCCCACATGGGAAGTGTATGAAATTTAATTTTTTTGTTATGTCTATATATTCAACTCTATATAACTCTTGAAAGAAAAGATGAATGAAACCAATTTTTTGTGAGCAAACTTTGTGTTTTCTCTCTTCCGCACTTGTATCCAGGTGTTGAGCTCCGTGAGGGAGTAAATCCGGGTTCCCCAGGAACCTTGAGGAGGTGTGAGATCTCCAAAACCCCAACCCTAGGTTAGCCACTCCACTCCCAAACCCTAGCCACCCATCACCCCTCTCCTTCCACCAAGCCCTAGCCTATCCCACCTCTCACGGCCACCCTCTCCAAGTCCAGGCTGACCACCAGCATCCAGCTACAGTCCGGATACTTCAGATCCAAAGCTTTTTTTCAGAGGGAGTCGAATCAGCCTTCAAGAGAATCCGGATCTCAGCGACATCAGCCTTCAAGTTCTTCGAACTGGTAAATCCTTCCCCGAGTCTCTGAATCCATCACTTGTTTTTCTTCTTCCCAGATCTTGAGTCCAGGAGAAGCCGACCAAACCATGAGACCAGTATTGGAGGATCCATTGCGAAGATAGCCGAATCCGAGGATCCAACAATCTGCCCGAGAGAGTTCTTCCACCCAAATTCTATGAAGATCACTGTCTGGTTGGTAACCCATCTCTCCTATATTTTTCTGTCCTGTTGAAAGTTCAGAGCGAAACCCTAGGTCTGGGAGTTTCTCAACCCCCAGCGATCTGTTACTTCTGAACTACTCTAATAATTTAGCTTCTTCTAAATTTTGCTTTCAATCCTTACCTAGTTTCCATCAACTTAGTTTAACTTTACTTTGAGTCAAAGCCAATTTCTGAAATATATATATAAAAAAAAGAATTAATCTTAATTTTTACTTCCGCATACGCTTCTTTGTTCTTTGTTCTGCATCATTTTTGGTATCAGAGCTTCCGTTCTGCATCATTTTTGGTATCAGAGCCCTGTCTAGGGTTTCTGTTTTGATTGCTTGTTTGAGTCTCTCTCTTTTTACTTTGTCTGCTCGAAGTAGACTCCCCAGGACGTCCGGTCCTAGGAACGAAGCGAGATGCAAACCTCCTCTTCCCATTCCACGGGGTGTTCCTAGGTGTGTGATGCAGAACAAATAAAGGGACGCGATGCGGAAGTAGATTAAGATTAACTTTTTTTTTTTTTTTTTTTTTGTTTTTATATGTTTGTAGAAGTTGGCTTCAAATCAAAGAAAAGTTAACCTAACATTGAAAGAGACTAATATGATAATTGAAAGCACAATTTTAAGGAAACTAAAGTATCAGAGTAGTTCAGAAGCAACGGATCGCTGGGGGTTGAGAAACTCCCAGACCTAGGGTTTCGCTCCGAACTTTCAACAGAACAGAAATAAAGAGAAGAGATGGTTTATCTAACCAGACAATGATCTTCACAGATTTTGGTGGAAGAACTCTCCCGAGCAGATTGTTGGATCCTCGGATTCAGCTATCTTCGTAATGGATCCTCCAATACTGGTCCTTTGGCGGGTTGGCTTCTTCTGAACTCAAGATCTGGAAGAGAAGAAAAACAATTGATGGAATCAGAGAGTCAAGGGAAAGATTTACCAGGTTGATGAACTTGAAGATGGAAATTGCTGAAAACTGGATTCTCCTGGATGTTGATGTGATTTTCCTTGGAACTTGCTCTGGATCTGAAGTAGCCGGACTGGATCTGGATGAAGGTGGACGGCCTGGACTTGTAGAGAGAGAGAGGCCATGGGAGATGGATGGATCTAGGGTTTGGTGGATGGAAAATAATGAAAGGTGGCTAGGGTTTTGGAATTTCAAGTGGCTAACCTAGGGTTTTGGATAAAGATGGAGATCTCTCACCTCCTCAAGGCTCCAATGGAACCCGGATTACCCCCTCACGGAGCTCAACACTTAGAATAGTGCGGAAGAAGAGAAACCTAGGTTACTCAACACAAGAGAATAGCAAAAATAATTTTTCTTCATTGATTTTCTAAAGTTACAAAGAGAGGTCTATTATATAGACCTAAAATTTTCTCCAAGCTTGTACAAATTCCCATGTGGGACTAAACTCTTCCAACCCCTAGATTAGGTAGAAAATCCTCTCCCTTGGCCGACCAAGAGTCCAAAAAAAATTGGGACGGCCATAAAGGAATTGTTTTGGAACTTTTATGGCACCTCCTTTGGAGTTGGATTTGGATTTGGAGTCCTCTTCTTCTTATGGTATTTCTTCTTTTCTTCCACTCCAAGTTAAGCTCTTTGATTTTGATTTGAACTTCAATTAGGAGTAGGTTGGATGTCCTTCTTTGATTTCTTCTCCAAGAGAAGTTTTCTTCCTTCTTTGCTTAGGTAAATTAGGCAGGTGTGGGCGCCTCCTTTAATTTAGCCTCCAATTTGATTTTTTCTTCTTTGGATGTGGGGACCATGACACTGGGATGCCTCTATGGCGCCTCCTGGACTCTGGCGTGTGCTCGGAGTGTGGCTGGGCGTGTGGCTTGGAGTGTGGCCTCCACTTGCTTGAACCTTGAGTTGATTGGAAGAGAAATGTGGCACCATTTTGGACCAAATTGAAACCACATTGGGACTTGCACCGAGTCAACATGATTCAACAAAATTTAAATGGTGACTCAAGAAATAAATAAAATAAATAAACTGGTTGACCAGGTCAACCTTTATTACAAACCCTAATTTCTCGGGCAATGTCAATCAGAGATCCAAATGGAGCTCTGAAGTCTTCTTCTGAGTCTGGTGCCCGCACCAGCGTGTAGGGGATCCGCTGGGTTACAACTTCGTAGCAGGAATTGTAAACGGGGAAAGCGTTCTGTTTTCAGTCTGTAACTGCCCTGTTTTAGGAATTGTTTCTTATTGTAGTTAACTCCAAATTATATGATTTTTGTTTTGCTGGAACCAGTATAATTGAAAATATTTTACATAATTCTACTGTAATTTATTCGTTTCTGTGAAATTTCTGAGAGTTAAATTACAGCAATTCTATTTTTGTGTTTCTGCAATTCAATTTTTTTGAGTGATCATCTCCTAATTCATCTTAAGGGCAATTGAGCATCTAAGATAAGGGGAGGAGTTGATAACCTCTCCTTAGCCCAAAACCACCACCCATTTATTCGATCCTAAGCCTAATTTTAAAATTTATTGGACTTAATTTGCCCTAGTGGGCTAGGGACACCAACAAGTCGGGTCTAGGCTAATGTTGAGTCAGTTTGTCTAGTTACTCTGTGTGTGCTTTGTACTCAGTGTCTAGAATGGTGGTTCAGGGATTCTATCCCGAAGGGCTTGTGTGCTGGTCCCCTACCTGGCCAATCTCTGATTGGTGTCTAGGATTGGCAATTAGGGACCTAACACTCCCCTTACACCTGCCTGGCTGAGTCCCGAGTTACTACAGGCTAGCTAGCCACTCTGATTGGGCATCTAGTTTGGGCTCTAGGTCTAGTTAGCCCGTAGTCATTTCAGTCGAGTCTCATTTGGTGTGCTTGCTTGCATCATCATGTCCACCCGGAACGAAGTACCCTACCAACCTGGTCAAATCCAACCTGATTTAGAGGCCATGATTAGAACTCTTACCGAAAGTATGACCAAATTGAGTCAGGATATGAATGAGGGTTTTGCCTAGTTTAGAGATGGAGCCCAGGGACTTGAGAAACGTAGACATCAAAATTGGACCCCTGATCCAAAATTTAATAGGCCCCAACCTCACCCATGCCAGGAGCCTAGGAGGACCTTATACTGTGATCCCGAGCATAACCCTAGGAGCCTATATCCATACTTGGTTGACTCAGAAAAGGGACCTGTTAGGAACACCGAACCTTATGCACCCACTTTTGATGGAAGACAAGAGACATATATTAAGTGGGAAGAACAAATGGATCGGTATTTTGAGTGCACTAACATATTGAAATTAGGACAAATTAGGTTGGCCAAAACCAAGTTCACCAAACATGCTAGGTCGCATTGGTATGCTATTGAGCATGAGTGTTATCAAAGAAAAGAGGAAATATATACTTGGAAAGATATGAGAAGTAAGTTGAGAGATAGGTACCTAGGTAGATCCTATGAGAAAAGACTTTTAGACCAATGGTACCAATTGCGACAAGGTAATAGGCCTGTGTCTAAATATATCGAGGACTTCCAGTGGTATGACATGAAATGCAATACCATTGAGACCGAAGCTCAGATCACATCGAGGTTTAGAGTTGGGTTACACCCAGACATTTATAGGAAGCTATGCCTTGAAAAGACCAATAAGTTAGACCGAGCCTACCAAGAAGCCCAAGACTATGAGTGGTCTTTAAGATATAACCAATCAAGTACTTTGGACTTAAAGCTAACCTCTACCAACTTGAGTCAAGTTTCGATTGATCCGACACCCGTAGTGAACCAGACATTTGTTTGTCAATTCCCACTTGTGTCACCTATTGACCAGAAGGATAACACTGAGAAGGAGTTAGGCATGGCCATCCAAAATTAGTTGACCTGACCAGAGCCATACCTAAAGAGGAATCAAAGGAGAATAGATTAGAACCTTTCAGTGAGATTGAGGAAGAAATATATGAGCCTGACATAAGTTTGATAGATGAATATGAAGAAGAAGAATTTGAGGATATCTCTCCCGATAATTCAATTAACCAACTCCTACCTAATGGGGTTATTGAGGGGCCCCCTGCCACTCAAGGAATTCAGGAGCTAACCCTAAGAGAAGACCCTTTTGAGGAAGTTCAGGAAGAGGAAATTACACCAAATGAAAGTTTAAGTGAGAATACCCCTGAACTCATTGAGGAATCCAAAGAAGACACCCCTGAGTCAAATCTGGTAGAGAAGTGTGGAGAAGGAAGGGGTTCACAAGAATTGTCCATTGAGAAGGTCCAAGAATAAGAAAAAGACAGTAGCTTAGAGGACTTTTTAGATAAACATTCCAAAGACCTTCCTGATAACCTTCCACCTTCTAGGAGCACCCAGCCTACCCTAGAACTTGCACTTGTAGACCCTCCTAGAGCAAATCATGAGGTTTGGATGAGTGCACCTATAGAACAATGTCCTCATTTTAAGGTCATCCTGAATAACCAAGGTTTGTTTCTTGTTTCTGATAAGCCACCTCAAAATTCTGATTCTTATTTCCTACCCTTCCCTGAATCTTCTCATATTTTTAGAGCTATGGGATTACACTTTACTGAGATCTCTAGGTTGTAAGACTCCTTAGAACCTATTAGGTTTGCCACCTACTTCTGGAAGACCTTATGGCACCTACTAGGCATCCATAATAAGTTTTCATGCTCTGCATGCCCTCCTCCGACCCAAGGTCAAACCTAGAGAGCCTTAGTTTGTTAGGTTTAGACCTAGGGTTCCTTTGGAATAAAGTCCATTCTTTAGGAATGCGTCGTCAGTCTAGTTTAGTTTTTCTTGATCCTTTACTAGGGTTTGGCTCAGACTTTGGTTTGATTGAGAGCACCAGGAATTGGGATTTGTATTTTGTCCAGGACTAAATTTGCATATAATGTTTCGATCAACAGGTCTATAGGCTAGAGTCCCTTTGAAATTGTTCATGGATACAAGCCTCACACACCACTTGATCTGATTTCACTATTAGTCCACACACACAAGTCTCTTGATGCACTTGCATAGCATGTAAAGGACTTGCATAAAGAAATTCATGCCAAAATAAATTTAAGTAATGAAACTTATAAGAAGTTGGCTGATTCTCAAAGGCGAGTCAAAACTTTTGTTGAGGGAGACTATGTAATGATTAGGTTAAGGCCTGAACGGTTTCCTCCTGGAACTGTTAGAAAGTTACATGCTAGAGGAGCTGGACCATTTAGAGTGGTGAAGAGAGTAGGGTCCAATGCCTATGTGCTCGAGTTGCCTTCAGAACTAGGCATTAGCTCCACTTTCAACATTACAGACCTAGTAGAGTATAGAGAGCCAGCTGTGATTCCCAGTGAGCCTTTTGAGCCTAATCCTGCTCTTGAGAGTGAACCCAACCCTGTGTGTCCACCAACAAACTGGCCTGTGAGGAAAGAGCAGATTGAAAAGATCCTGGATGATCAGGTTATCTCTACTCGTAATCGAGGATACCAAAGATACCTGGTCTGCTGGCTAGGAAGGCCAGATTCTGATGACTCTTGGATCTCCCGAGAAGAATTACAAGAGTTGGACCCAGACCTCTTGGAGAGATACCAGAGCCAACTTGATCCATACTCGATAGGGTCGAGTTCCTCCTACCCTGGGAGAATTGGTGCGGGCACCAGACTTAGAAGAAGACTTCAGGGCTCCATCTGGATCTCTGATTGACATTGCCCAAAGAATTAGGGTTTTCTGGTTTTGTAATAAGGGTTGACTTGGTCAACTCAATTTTAGTTTGAGTCTGTATTTCCTTGCAATTTAAATTTTTTTGAGTCATGCTGACTCAATACAAGTCCTAGTAGTGGTCTAGGTCTTCTCCAAGGTGCCATATTTTCTCCCAGGACCAAGCAAGTGGGCGCCACACTCCCAGCCACATGCCAGAGTCCAGGAGGCGCCACATCTCCATCCAGTGTGCCTTGGTCCCCACACCACAAGAAAGCAGGTCCCTTCTTTCATGCACCACTTGGGGGAGAAATCCATCAAGATACCTCAATCCAGGAGGAGCCAACTTCTTTCCAGATAAACCCAAGCCAGGATGGCAAGAATTTTTCTTGAAGAGAGGATCAAGGAGGTGCCCCACAATGTTCCATAAAAACCCAAGTTATAAAAGGGAAGAGAGCATGTCTTGGGGAGAAAATCAAGGAGGCACCCAAAAGTTTCCTAAAGTGCCAAAGCCATGAAAGGAAGAAGCCTAAACTTGTGGAGCAAGACTAGGAGGTGTCCAAAAGAGCGAAACCATGAAGGGAAAATCCTTGATTCATGGAGAGATACTAGGAGACACCCCCATAACCTGCCATTTGGAGCTGATTTTCAAGTTTTCTTGGAGTTTTTGGGATGCCCACTCATGGAAGGAGTCTTGGGAAGAAAATTTGATGCCTAAAGTGTGGGTTAGTCCTATTAGTCCCATATGGGAAGTGTATGAAATTTTATTTTTTTGTTATGTCTATATATTTAACTCTATGTAACTCTTGAAAGAAAAGAAGAATGAAACCAATTTTTTTGTGAGCAAACTTTGTGTTTTCTCTCTTCCGCACTTGTATCCAGGTGTTGAGCTCCGTGAGGGAGTAAATCCGGGTTCCCCAGGAACCTTGAGGAGGTGTGAGATCTCCAAAACCCCAACCCTAGGTTAGCCACTCCACTCCCAAACCCTAGCCACCCATCACCCCTCTCCTTCCACCAAGCCCTAGCCTATCCCACCTCTCACGGCCACCCTCTCCAAGTACAGGCCGACCACCAGCATCCAGCTACAGTCCGGATAATTCAGATCCAAAGCTTTTTTTCAGAGGGAGTCGAATCAGCCTTCAAGAGAATCCGGATCTCAGCGACATCAGCCTTCAAGTTCTTCGAACTGGTAAATCCTTCCCCGAGTCTCTGAATCCATCACTTGTTTTTCTTCTTCCCAGATCTTGAGTCCAGGAGAAGCCGACCAAACCACGAGACCAGTATTGGAGGATCCATTGCGAAGATAGCCGAATCCGAGGATCCAACAATCTGCCCGAGAGAGTTCTTCCACCCAAATTCTGTGAAGATCACTGTCTGGTTGGTAATCCATCTCTCCTCTATTTTTCTGTCCTGTTGAAAGTTCAGAGCGAAACCCTAGGTCTGGGAGTTTCTCAACCCCCAGCGATCCGTTACTTCTGAACTACTCTGATAATTTAGCTTCTTCTAAATTGTTCTTTCAATCCTTACCTAGTTTCCATCAACTTAGTTTAACTTTACTTTGAGTCAAAGCCAATTTCTGAAATATATATATAAAAAAAAAGAATTAATCTTAATTTTTACTTCCGCATACGCTTCTTTGTTCTTTGTTCTGCATCATTTTTGGTATCAGAGCTTCCGTTCTGCATCATAATTTGCCTTAGTGGGCTAGGGACACCAACTGGTCGGGTCCGGGCCAGTGTTAGATCACTGTGTCAAGTTAACCTGTGTGTGCCTTGTGCTCTGTTCCTAGAACGGTGGTTCAGGGATTCAATTCCAAAGGGCTTGTGTGCTGGTCCGCCTACCTGGCCAATCTCTGATTGGAGTCTAGGATTGGCAATCAAGGACCTAACATTCCCCTTACACCTGCCTGGCTGATTACAGGGTTACTATAGGCTAGTTTGCCACCCTGATTGAGCATCTAGTTTAGACTCTAGGTCTAGTCAGCTATAGTCGGTCTGATCAAGTCTTGCATGAGCACTAGATTAGGGTTTCATATCACCCACCTCCTTTACAAATGTCTAAACCCACGGAAAATTTGCAAGCCCAAATAAAAGCACTCACTGAGCATCTAACCTAATCCATGGCCCAATTGACTACCCAGTTAACTCATTCTAGTACCCAAACCAACAATAGAATTGACCATCTTGCCGATAGGTTTGGCCAGTTAGAAGGCCATGTAGGGACCATAGAAAGAACCCATGGGTCACAGTCTGATCCAGATCCTGAGTCCCCTCATCCTGACCCGTACTACAATCCTCAACCTAGGAGGACCCCAAACCCTGATCCATACCGAGAGGTTGAACCTAGGAGAGCCCCTCAGCTTGACCCATACAATAATACTGAACCTAGAAGAACCCCTTACCATGACCCTTATTATGATATTGAACCTAGAAGAACCCCTTACCATGACCCTTATAATGATACTGAACCTAGGAAAACCTAATACTCTGACCCATATAGGGAGTCCAATCCTAGGAGAACCCATATAGGGAGTCCAATCCTAGGAGAACCTAATACTCTGACCCATATAGAGAGCCCAATCCTAGGAGAACCCAATATTCTGACCCATATAGGGAGTCCAACCCTAGGAGAACCCAATATCCTGACCCATATAGGGAGCCCAACCTTAGGAGGACCCCATACCATGATCCATCCTTAGAACCTGACCATAGAGCTGACCCAAAATCCTATGACCCCAGATCCTATAATCCCATGACCCATAGATCTGCACCCTTTCCTATGAGCCCAAGAACCCATAACCCCTAAGTATCAATCTAGTACTAGTCAGGTTTCCCTTAGTCAACTTGAGCCCCATAGGATTAGCACCCCTAAATATGAGCACAGTAGTGAGCCACTACCCCTTAGGCAACTTGAACCTACTAGGATTAGTGTCCATATTCAAAAATCAGGACCTAGCCAATTTTCCCCAAGCCGACCTTCTCCAACCATTCCTGAGATTGACAAGGCTTACATTAATGCGGAAGTGTATGAAGCTGATGCGAGCCTAGTGGATGAGTATGAGGGAGAAGATGAGACACCTATAGATAACCTAGAAATAGTTGGCCTAGTAAATACCCAGGTATAAGCCAACCTAGAGGTAGTTGACCCTAACCACATCCAACCTAAAGCTATAGTGGAAGGAAAAATAGAGGAAGAGAACCTAGGTACTGCTATTAGAGCCTTACTTGAGGAAACCATAGAGGAGAGCCAAATTATAGAGTCTAGTCCTAAAATACATGAACCTGAAGAATTTATTATGGACCTGATCTCTTTGAATCAATACCCTCAGGATGAGCCTCCTCCTATAGTTCCCATTAAGGACCTCTTCCATGAGATTAATAACCCATCCTTCCATTATACAAACCCCATAGATATACCGCAACCCTGTAAGGTTAACCTCTTTAGTCTTGGATTAGTCCCTGATGCCCCTTCTTTTATCTAATTTTATCCAACTAACCTTGAACCTTTTTCCTACCCTACCAGACTAATTTTGAATCCACTTCCTTTTTTCTGCCCTTTCCAGACATCTCCAGCATTTCTACGATCATTAGATTGCATTTAGTTGAAATTAGTGTACTGCATGCATTCATTACGCATGTTAGGTTTGCATTATACTTTTGGCATACCCTTTGGCATTTGCTTGGAGTCCATTGTAAATGCTCTTGTGCAAACCACACTAGGGTCAGACCTAGAGAGTCTATAGTCTCTTAGGTTTAGGCCCATAAAAGTCTAATAAATTTCCTTCGATAGGAATGCAAAGTCGAGTCTATTAGGTATTAGTATGAGTCCTTTGAATCATTTGTTAGGAGTTTGCATGTGCCCAGCATGTTCACCACCAACACTAATTTTAAACAAACTGGCTAATTCCCGAAGATGGATCAAAGAATTTGATGTAGTGGATTCTATCTTGGTTAGGCTTAGGCCTAAAAGAAGCTTCATACTCGCAGAGCCGGACCTTTTAAAGTGATAGAGAAGGTTGGATCAAATGCCTAGGTGTTAGACATGCCTTCGGATTTGGGCATTAGTTCGACCTTCAATATTATAGACATGGTTGAGTACAGGGAACCGGCAGCGATACCTAGTGAGGCTTTTGAACCTATTCCTTTTCATTGTGAGTGACCCTAATCCAGAGTGTCCACTAATAAATTTGGCCTGAGAGAGGAGAACGGATCAAGCATATCCTGGACGATCAAGCCATTATGACCCGGGGCAGCGGTTATCAACGCTTCCTGGTCCGATGGTAAGGCCGGCCAGAGTCGGACGATTCATGGATTTCTCGAGAGGACTTGTAGCACCTCAACCCAGACCTCCTCGAGAGATATGTGAGCCAGCTTGATCTTCACTCGACAGGGTCGAGTTTCTCCCACCCCGGGAGAATTGGTGGGGACACCGGAGGCACCAGAATAAGACAGAGGCTTTTCAACCCTCTACGAATTGATCAATAATTTATGAGTCCATCTGTAATAAGGGCTTAGCCCATCTGAGTCCTTTTTTAGTTGTTGTTTGAGTCTTTTGAGTTGTTATTTCAGTTCTGTACTAGTCAGCCTATGTTGAGCTAGTTCAGTCCAATGCTAGTCAGCTCATGTTGAGCTAATTTTATTTTTTTGAGTCCTGTCCAAGCATACTGAAGACTCAAGACTATATCATACAAGTGAAGACCAAGTCCAACTAGATTGAAGACATGGAAGTATAGCCCAAGTCCAACCCAACTTGAAGATTTGAAGACCCCAGGAGGAAAAGTCAGAAAACCCTGATTTCTTGCAGATGCCCTCCAGATGCCCAGATTCCCTTCCAGATGCCAAAGTATATTCATAGATAAGAGCATCCATGATTCCAAAGGTCCATCTGCATCCTAGCCCAAAGAAATCAAGCCCAGGTGCCAAGCCCAAGCCCCTAAGAAGCAAGATACCAGGGAATATTCCTGCTACCTGGCTACCAGGCCACCCCAGCTTCCAGAGGCCCAACCCCATGCACCCGAGCCCCTTTGGGCTGGCCTTTTACTACTCCTAGAAGCCCAACACGCCCCCTTAGGCATCCTTGGAGTGTTGGCCAAGTCAAGAGAATTTTTAGGGATTTTTTCTACCTAATGTTTCCTTATTTTCTAGCTAGGGTTTGAGAGGGAAAAGGATTCTTATGTAAAGACTTATGTACCCTTACTTGGAGCCCAAGGTTAAGGGCCTATTTAAAGGACCCTAGCCTCTTGTATGAAGAGAATTTTTGATATGAATTAAAACCTTGAGTTCTTCTATTGAGTTGTGCGATAACCTGCTGTGTGCATAAAGGGGTTTGTGAGAGTTTTTCTTCCCAGTGCTGCAATCATCTTCCTGCTGCAAACAAGCCTCTTAGATCCCTGGACGCCCACTCCAAAAGAAGCCTTCCCTTGCTATTTTCCCTTTGTTTTCTTGTTCCTTTGTGAGTTTTCTAACCCCTGACAGGTCATTTGCAGGTCCCCGAGTTCCTACGAATCCAACGACTCCAGCCAAGCCTCAATCGGATCACCGAGCAGAAAACCAAGTATCCGCGGGTCTTTGTCTTGGTTTTCCAGGCCGCATCCATCGAGGAACGAGAGACCCCTTGCTGTGATCTTCACAGATGTTGTCAGGTACACCCCCTCTACCTTCAGTAGTTTTATTGTAGGAGAACTTGCCCTAACCGAGGCTTCTCAGCCCCGGCGATCCTTCTTTTCTACTTTTCTAGGTCCTATTTTGCATGCTGATCTTCTAAAATTCATATAAAATTCCCTACAACTTATTTTAATCTAAAATTTGGGAATTAATCACTCAACCCCACATATAAAACATACAAAAAAAATTGCATGCATATTAGTCCCCCATTAACTCGACTTTCAATATCCCAAACTTAGTCGAGTATAGGGAACCCAGAGTGTCCACCTCCAATTTTACCTGAGAGAGGAGAGCGGATCGAGCATGTCCTGGATGATCAAGCTATGACCATCCGGGGCAAAGGCTATCAGCATTACTTGGTCCAATTACAAGACCGACCACAGTCCGATGATTCGTAGGATACCCGAGAGGACTTGCAGCACCTCAACCCTGACCTTCTGGAAAAAATAGCAAAGCCAAATCAACCCTTACTCGACAGGATCGAGTTCCTCCCACCCCGGGAGAATTGGTGTAGGCACCAGACCTCTGATTAGGATCTTGTATTAAGGCTTCAAGCCTAAACCCTCTTAATTTTTAGCTATACTATGACCTGGTCTAGTTGTGTCCTATACTGAGTCCAGTCCTGTATTGAGTCCAATCTGAGTCTGTTTGAAGTATGGGCCCAAGCAAGATTAGTCTTGAAGTCTAGTCACTTTTGAGCCAAGCCATCAAGGATGCCAACTCAGCCCTGGGGCACCACCTCATCATCCTATGTAGTGCCACTTCACCTTGCCAAGTGGGTGGCACAAATCAGATTTTTGGATGCCAAAAGGGGGACAACAACACTTGATACATTCCCGCCTTCCCTCCCCCTATCATGCTCTTTTCCAAGTACAGGTGGCCGGCCAATGGAAGGTCAAAGGAAGTTAGAAATTTGAAGAGTTTAAATCCTTTGCTTCAAGTCCTCATTTCAAGCTTTCTTCCCAAACTATTTGACCAACTATGGAAGGAAGAGCAAGAATCCATGGGCGCCAAGACAACCTCCATCTTCCACTCCCCATATCATGTCTTGTACCAAAGGTGGATGAACAACCAAGGAAAGGAGGAGGACACAAGCTGGTGTGGGCACCAGGATCCGACAGAGGCTCCTCAACCCTCTATGGATCTCAGATTAGGGTTCCCCTTCTATGAGTCCTGTAATAAGGCCTTGAGCCAAAGCAATTTCATAATTTCTTGTCAAAGTTTGTTTAGTCCTATACCTTGACCAATTTGGGTCAAGTTAGGTCATGAGTCCTGTATTTGTTCGAGACTGAGTTTGGGCTGGGCCCAAGCCCAATTGAAGTCACCCTGGTTTTCTTAACCAAATCAAGTTCTGGTTGACCAACCCACCCCTTCCACTTGGAATAATGCCAACTCAGGTGCCACCTCAGCTACCTACATGGCACCACATCAGCTGCCACTTGGGCATCAAAGAAGGGAAACAAAGTTGCACCCTCATGCTTTCCACATGCTTTGGGTGACATTGGAAGGAAGAAACACCATCCCCTCTTCCCTCCCCCACATCATGCCTTGTTCCATCAAAAGAAGGGCGTTGAAGATCCTTGAAAAAACCAAGTGACAAAGCAAGCCCCCTTCCAAGCTTTCTTTCCAAAGTGTTCATGCAAGGATGGAAGGTCAAAGGACACACTCCCCTCTTCAAGCCCTCAACCATGCCACGCCCAAGGAGCTCTCCACTTGGTCGGCCTTGAATCAATCCAAGAGATGGCGTTGAAGAGTCCAAGGGAACACATCCCTTCAAGCAAGCCATGCCCCACTCTTTCTTCCCAAAATGAGCATACTAAGGAAGGAAGTCAAGAGACCAATCCCCCTCTCCAAGCCTTCCCACATGCCACGCCCAACCCAAGTCTTTTGGTCGGCCAAAGACAGGAGAAGATGGAGAATTTTGGGTGCCACCATGAAAGTTTGTAATTTGAATTTCTAATGGGCCTTGGGTGCCTATTTAAAGGACCCAATCCCTCCCTTGTAGAACTATTTAATGATTGAATGATTGAATGATTGAATGATTGAATGATTAATGTAAAATTTTGAGTTTTTGCCATCCTCCAACCATTGTCTCTTAGGCTAGGTTTGAGTGAAGTTGCCTTCGTCCCCAGGGATGTTGATTGGTGTGAGTTCACCTGTCCGTCGCCCCTGGGCATCGCGAATCCTTCGTCCTCCAGGACATCGCATGGTATGAGGCTACATTCCTTCGTCCTCCAGGATGTCGCGGGGTGCGAGGCCCCAAGTTATCTCCAACTTCGACTTCGAAATCCAACCGGACACCAGGCTCGAAGCCCATTCCCAACTCCATCTCAATTCTTTTCCGTGCATCTCCACATTTTGCTGATCCTTCTTTTGTTTGCCTACAGGTCCTCCCTGGCATCTCGGGCATTGGAGACATTCAGCTTTGCCATCGCGACCTCCGACCCAAAGCCAATGCTTCTACGGGTTCGACTGCTCAGAAATCCAGGCCGTATCCATCGAGTTGAGCGATCTCTGCATCGGGCGCTTCAGAAGTTTGAGGTTTACTTTCTCTTTATCTCCTAAGTAGATATTGTATGTCGAGCTAGTCCTACCGGGATTTCTTAATCCCGGGGTCCTATTCTCATTTTCACTTTTAGGGCTTGGAACTACTAGCATAAGCTTTCATTACTCTTCTTCATATTTCATGCCTTTGCTTGTGATTGGGAATCGAAACCCTAAAAAAAAAAAAAAATCTAAAACTCATCAAACATAGAAAAAGAAATTCCTTGCATCATAAGCATCCATCCCAGCATCCCTAGCCCTAAGCCCCTCGTACCGCATCAATCTTGGTATCAGAGCTTTATTCCACATCAATCTTGGTATCAGAGCAAGGCTAAGACTAGTGCATCTTGTTTTATTTTCTGCATTATGGTCAGTTCATATATGGTCTGATCATTGGATTTTTCTCTCTGTAGAGTCATCCAAATTTTGTGATTTCTATTTTGTTAGATCGCATTAATTTCAAAGTATTTTTTTCTATTTTCTCAGAATTTATTTCAGTTTGTAGAGTTTCTACAAACCAAAATACTGCCTGATAAAATCTCAGGTCTGAAATTTCAGCAAGCATCTCATCTTTTGATTCATTCATCCATCTAGCTTGTTTCTTGCATGTTTTAATTCCTGCATTTTGTTTAGCATTCTCCCATCTAAAAGACAAAAAAAAAAAAAAAAAAATTTAAGTCATTTCATTAGTCGTTATTGTGCTTCATTTTACATAACTTATCTTAAGGGCGTCAAATTAACATAGGGTCAGGATTTCATTACCTGTCCCTTGCCCAAAAACCACCACCCTGCATATTGAACCCTAGCCATTAACTAAAATCAATTAGATGTTTAATCTGCTCTAGTGAGCTAGGGACCCACGAAGTTGGGTCGACCCAAGTGCCGAGCCAAGCTAGATTGCTTGTTGGTGTGTGCTTGAGTAGCTGGTGTCTAGGCAAGTGGTTCAGGGACTAGAGCCCGAAGGGAAGTGGGTTGGTTCGCTTACCTGGCCAATTTCTAATTTATGTCTAGGCAAGCAAAGAGGAACCTCCACTTACCTTACACATACCTGGCCAGGTGCCAAGTTACTACTTCCAGGTTCATCTTCTTGACTTTACATTTGGAGAGATCTCCTAGGTCTAGCAAACCGTAGCATCATTTTATTACATGTGCACTAGATCAAGAACCTCTTTTCACCCACCTTCTCCACCCTCTATCGACACCATGGACCAACTACGAGCCAACATTGGAGCCTTAACCCAATCCATGACCCAGTTGAATAATAGATGTGATCAAATAGAGGCCAGACTAGGACCCATAGAGGAAGCCGCTAGGCTCCGTGATCGTTTCCAGAGAGCTCCCGCCTATAGAAGACCTGAGCCCTTTAGGAACCAGAGCCGTATCCCCAGATCCACCCAAGGTTATAGCCAGGCTTACCCAAGTCGACCAAGCCCGAACCAATATGACCCCAGTCGACCAAGCCTAGCTCGACCCAATCCTAGTCTTCCCAGTCTGAATCGACCCCAATATAGTAGAGAGGACAAGGGTGAGGCTATTGAAGTCCAGAGGAGACCCGATCCCCAAGGTAACAGCTATAGGTGCCATAAACCTGAGCATTTTGCTAGTCAGTGCACCGGCCCTGCCCTACTTATGGATGAACCGACTGAAACTGAACCCGAACCCATTGTTGAACCTGAGGAAGACTTGAAGGTTGAACCCATTGAAAATCTAGGGAAAGAAACTCCTGAGCCCATTAAAGAATTGAAAGAAAGCATCTATGAGTCAAGTTTAGTAGAAGATGGGCCCGAGGGTGAAATCATTGAGGAATCCAAGGAAAATGATCCTAAACCCGCTACAAAATTTGAAGAGGAAATGACCGAGCCAGGATCACATCTAGTAAATAAACATGAGGATTCACCAGTCTTTTCCACAGGAGTTCAAGAACCAACCCTTAATGAACCGATCCAAAGAGAACATCCTCAAGAGATGGTTGAAGCTCGAAAAGAAATTGAGGATGAAGTACCCGATCAGTTACCTGATCAACTTCCACCCATGGGAGACATCCATTATACTATAGACGTGGTCCCAGGATCCTCTTTAATAGACCTTCCTCACTGTGGGATTGACCCTAGCGAGCCCCAAGATCTACCGGAACAAGTGGACCATATGACACCTATAGAACGATGCCCAAATTTTAAGGTCATCCTGAATAACCCAGGTCTGTTTTATGTTTTCCATAAGCCACCCCAAGACTCCGATTCCTATTTCCTACCCTTCCTTAAACCCTCTCACATTTCTAGAGCCATGGGGTTACTTTTTATTGAGATTACCAGAATGCGTGACTCCTTAGAGCCCATCCCTTTTGCCCTATACTTCTGGTATACTTTATGGCATTTGCTAGGGATCCTTAATAATTTTTCTTGTGCATACTAGACTAGGGTCAAACCTAGAGAGTCAAAAGTCTGTTAGGTTTAGACCCTAGGAGTCCAATAAAATTTTTCTCAATAAGATTGCATAGTTGAGTCTGCATTTTCCATCATGTTAGGATTATGCATTAAATATAATTTTTAAAAATAATTTGGCTGATTCCCGAAAGCGTGCCAAAGAGTTTGAGATAAGGAATTTTGTAATGATTAGGCTCTGGCCTGAACGGTTTCCACCGGGAACCCTTAAGAAGCCTCATGCTCGTGGGGCGGGTCCCTTTAAAGTGATTAGGAGAATGGGCCCTAATGCCTATGTGCTAGAATTACCTCCGGATTATGGAATTAGCTTGACATTCAATATCTCTGACTTAGTCGAGTATAAGGAACCCGCAAACATACCCAGTGAGTCGTTTGGGCCTGACCTCCCTTTTGAGAGTGAACCTGAACCTGAGTGTCCACCTCCAAATATACCTGAGCGAGGAGAGCGGATCAAGCATGTCCTGGATGACCAAGCCATCACTACCCGGGGCAAGGGTTACCAGCATTTCTTGGTCCGATGGCAAGGCCGACCCGAATTCGATGACTCGTGGATCACATGGGAGGACTTGCAGCGCATCGACCCCGACATCCTGGAGAGGTATCAAAGCCAAGCTAACCATTACTCGATAGGGTCGAGTTCCTCCCATCCCGTGAGAACTGGTGTGGGCACCAGGATCTGACAGAGGCTCCTCAACCCTTTGTGGATCTCAGATTAGGGTTCTTCTTCTATGAGTCCTGTAATAAGGCCTTGAGCCAAAGCAATTTCATAATTTCTTATCAAAGTTTGTTTAGTCCTGTACCTTGACCAATTTGGGTCAAGTTAGGTCTTGAGTCCTGTATTTGTTCAAGTCTGAGTTTGGGCTGGGCCCAAGCCCAATTGAAGTCACCTTGGTTTCCTTAACCAAATCAAGCTCTGGTGGGCCAACCCATCCCTTCCACTTGGAATAATGCCAACTCAGGTGCCACCTTAACTACCTACGTGGTGCCACATCAGCTGCCACTTGGGCATCCAAGGAGGGAAACAAAGTGGCACCCTCATTCTTTCCACACGCCTTGGGCGACATTGGAAGGAAGAAACACCATCCCCTCTTCCCTCCCCCAC
This sequence comes from Areca catechu, assembly GCA_021397845.1. Lineage (NCBI taxonomy): Eukaryota > Viridiplantae > Streptophyta > Magnoliopsida > Arecales > Arecaceae > Areca > Areca catechu. The sequence goes on from CM038043.1 coordinate 106,379,705, forward strand.
ATCACACCTTGTTCCATCAAAAGAAGGGCATTGAAGATCCTTGAAGAAACCAAGCCACAAAGCAAGCCCCCTTCCAAGCTTTCTTCCCAAAGTGTTCATGCAAGGATGGAAGGTCAAAGGACACACTCCCCTCTTCAAGCCCTCAACCATGCCACGCCCAAGGAGATCTCCACTTGGTTGGCCTTGAATCAATCCAAGAGATGGCATTGAAGAGTCCAAGGGAACACATCCCTTCAAGCAAGACATGCCCCACTCTTTCTTCCCAAAATAAGCATGCTAAGGAAGGAAGTCAAGAGACGAATCCCCCTCTCCAAGCCTTCCCACATGCCACGCCCAACCCAAGTCTTTTGGTCGGCCAAAGAGAGGAGAAGATGGAGAATTTTGGGCGCCACCATGAAAGTTTGTAATTTGACTTTCAAATGGGCCTTGGGTGCCTATTTAAAGGACCCAATCCCTCCCTTGTAGAACTATTGAATGATTGAAAGATTGAGTGATTAATGAAAAAGTTTGAGTTTTTTCCATCCTCCAACCATTGTCTCTTAGGCTAGGTTTGAGTGAAGTTGCCTTCATCCCCAAGGATGTCGAGTGGTGTGAGGCCACCTATCCGTCACCCCAGGGCATCATGAATCCTTCGTCCTCCAGGACATCGCGTGGTGTAAGGCCACATTCCTTCGTCCTCCGGACGTCACGGGGTGGGAGGCCCCAAGTTGTCTCCAACTTCGACTTCGGAATCCAGCCGGACACCAGGCTCGAAGCCCCTTCCCAACTCCATCTCAGATCTTTTCCGTGCATCTCCAGATTTCCTTGATTCTTCTTTTGTTTGCCTACAGGTCCTCCCTGGCATCTCGGGCATTGGAGACAGTCAGCTTTCCCATCACGACCTCCCGACCCAAAGCCAGTGCTTCCACGGGTTAGACTGCTCGGGCATCCAGGCCGCATACATCGAGTTGAGCGATCTCTGCACCGGGCACTTCAAAAGTTTGAGGTTTGCTTTCTCTTTATCTCCTAAGTAGATATTGTATGTCGAGCTAGTCCTACCGGGGTTTCTTAATCCCGGGGTCCTGTTCTCATTTTCACTTTTATGGCTTTGAACTGCTAGCATAAGCTTTCATTACTCTTCTTCGTATTTCTTTCCTTTGCTTGTGATCGGGAATCAAAACCCTAAAAAAAAAAAATATCTAAAACTCATCAAACATAGAAAAAGAAATTCCTTGCATCATAAGCATCCATCCCAGCATCCCTAGCCCTAACCCCCTCGTACTGCATCAATCTTGGTATTAGAGCTTTATTCCACATCACAAGCCTTGCTACAAGCCCCATTTCATGTCTTCTTGCAAAATGAGAGAACAACCTTCCAAGTCCAAGGGCACCAAGATCCTTCTTCCAAGCCTCAAGTCAAGCCATGCCCAATCAAATTCAAATTCTTGGTTAGCCAAGGAGGAGAAATTTCTAAATTTTTGGGCGCCCCATCAAGAGAAGACTTGTATTTTCATTTGAAATTTAAATTGGGTCCTAAGGTGCCAATGTAAAGGACCTTACCCCTCATTTGTATGCTAATGATGATGAATGAAAAGACAAGATTTGAGAGCCATTTCCTTTATTAGTTGCCTTCGTTCCTTAAGAACGTCGATCTCCATGAGGGAGCGCCTTTGCCTTCGGGCGTCGAGAGGTGTGAGGCCTCGAGTTACTATCTCTTAAACAACTCCATCCTCCGACTTCGAATCAGAGTGCATTGGGATCATCCAACTGGGTGCCTAGCAAGAAGAACTCCACCCATCACCACATAAACTCTCATCCTTTCATCTATTACTTTTTTTTGATGGAATCTTAGCTCTTCTCTTGAATGCCTGCAGGTCCTCCAGGTGCCACCAACACAGAGTCCGTTGCTCTTGCCATTGTGACCTTCGGACAGAAAGCTGGTGCATCCGTGAGGTTGATTGCTCGATCATCCAGGCCGCATGCATGAGAGCGAGTGAACTCGGCATCGGGCGCTTCGGATCTTTGAGGTTTGCCACCCTAACTCTTAAGTAGGTATTGATCTGAGAGCTAAGTCCTATGGGATTTCTTAATCCCGGGGTCCTCTTTTTATCCTTGCTTAGGGACTTACTTGCTTGCTTGAAGTTCTTATTAGTATAGAACCCTAGATCTACTCTTACTTTTTTTCTGGAATCCTAAACAAATCATTAAAATCCTAAAAATCACCAAAGAAAAATCACTTGCATCATTCTTCATCTTTGCATCTAGTTAGTCCCCCATCAACAAAGCTTGTTTTCCTTAAACAGATAACCATCTAAAATTGTGTACTCACTGTGGTCACTAGATGGTCCTAATTTCAAAGCTTGGTAAACTTCACTAAAGTCTGGATAAGTATCATACTCATCCGTAAGTATTTCAAATCCAACGACTTCAGTGCTAATCGAGTTCAGAAGTAGGGCTCTACGACTTAATGCATCTGCTACCTTATTCTCAGTTTCGGCATGGTGTTTCAAGATAAATGTGTAGGCCTGGATGTATTCTACCCACTTGGCATGCCTAGGATTCAGCTTTTTCTAGGAATTAAGGAATCTAAGGGCCTCGTGATCAGAAAATAGGACAAATTCATGTGGTAGTAGATAGTGCCTCCAATACCTTAAAACTTGCACTACCGCAAAGAGCTCCTTATCATAGGAGGAATACCTAAGCTTAGCTTCATTTAACTTTTCACTAAAGAAAGCTATGGGATGGCTCTCCTGGCTTAAAACTCCACCTATTCCAACTCCAGATGCATCACAAGTGACCTCAAAAACCTTGGAAAAATCAGGCAATCTTAAGATAGCTGCTTGTGTCAATTTCTTCTTAACATCTAGGAAGGCCCTATCAGCAGCTTTTGTCCATTCAAACTGGCCTTTCCTAATGCAATCCATGATTGGTGCAACTATGGTACTAAACCCTAGACTGAATCTTCTATAAAAAGTAGCTAGGCCATGAAAACTTCGTACTTCATGAACACTTTTTGGCACAGGCCACTCTACAATTGATTTAATCTTTTCAGGGTCAGCAGAAACTCTGTCAGGTGTGACAACAAAACCTAGGAAAATGACTCTATGGATAAAAAAATCACGTTTCTTAAGGTTTGCAAAGAGACTATTTTCTCTAAGAGCTAAACAGACTTGATTCAAGTGGTCCAAATGATCCTCCTGGATCCAGCTATATATAAAAATGTCATCAAAGTAAACTACAACAAACTTTCTTATAAATAACTGTAGGACTTGATTCATAATCCGCATAAAGGTACTAGGAGCATTGGACAGTCCGAAAGGCATTACTACCCATTCAAAAAGACCCTCTTTGGTCTTGAACGCAGTCTTCCACTTATCCCCAGGTCTAATCCTAACCTGATGATAGCCACTCTTAATGTCAATCTTTGAAAATATTGTTGCTCCGGCCATCATATCTAACATGTGGTCCAAACGGGGTATGAGAAACCTATATTTATTATGATCTTATTAATGGCACGACTATCAATGTGCATCCTCCAAGTGCCATCTTTCTTAGGGGTCAGTAATGCGGGTACTACACAAGGACTCAAACTTTCTCTAACAAATCCTTTCCTAAGGAGACCCCTACTTGTCTTTGTAACTCTAAGTGTTCGGTAGGGTTCATCCTATAATGTGGAAGGTTGGGTAGAGTGGCTCCCGGGACTTAAATCAATGGCATGCTGGATGTCCCTAAGAGATGGAAGTTGGTCAGGTAGGTCATATGGAAACACATCCTTAAAGTCCTCTAACACTTTAGCGACTTCCTGAGGGCGTTCTTTCAGGGAAGGCTCCTGAATTTCTTTAGTGACTAAAATCCAAACATGTGTACCCTCAGTGAGTTCTTTCTTAATCTCCTTATCATTTATCAAATTGACTCCCATTTTCTTTTCCTTTAGGTGGCTCGATCCTCTCTTAACAGTGTCCTTAGGTGGTGTTGGGTTGATCACGACTTCTTTCCTAGGTGCGTGAATGAGCAGGAATTTGATCGGCCATATAGGGTCGCATCATGGTCAAATAACCAGGGTCGACCTAGAATGTTACTGCTCACTCCCATTGGTAGGACATCACACCACACTTTCTCCTGATAGGACTTTAATTGGATTTGGACTAGGCACCTATGTTTGATAAGAATTGAAGTGGAGTCTATCCAAGAAACCTTTTAGGGATTTGGATGGGGAACTGTGGACAAGCCTAAAGTTTTGACAGCACTAGTGGATATGGCATTTACACAACTTCCACTATCTTTGATTTTTTTACATACCTTATCCCCTAATTTGACAAATGTTTGTAGGATGTTAGTCCTATGCCATATTTCTGTGTCACGGTTTGGGTAAGGATGCATCTAACTACTCCCAACAGATCAGGCTCTATTTGTTTCTCGTCACCTTCATACTCTTCAGCCTAATTTTTCTCATCCTAATATACCTCCTCAACATTATCACCTAGGGGCTCTATGGGTCAGGCTCATTCTCTTCTAATTCACCTATGTGTAAGGCCCTAGTTGGGCAATTTCTAGCATAATGGCCTAACTTATGACATCTGAAACATGCAACATTAGGGTTTGGAGTCCTCTGAACTTTTGGTGATTTACCCCTATCATCTCTACGGGTCAGAGGGGTGCTAGGGTTGGATCGGTTGGTTCGCATCTGATTCGGTCCTGGCTACTGACTAGGTGCACTAGTTCTAGGGGGTTCGGGTCTGCGATAAAGTGGTCCCCTATGGAATCTCTCGGCATCTCGTGCTACCAGAAAAGCTAGCTCTAAATCATGGACTTTCCTTAAGAATAACTCCTTCTAGATCTCTTCTCTCAAACCTGCCCTAAACCTAGATAAGGTAACTGATTCGAAGTCATCCACATTGCATCTCATTACAAACTCATCAAATTTTCCAATGTATTCGGCTACACTCTTGGTTCCCTGGGTCAACCTCTGCCACTGGTCTAGAAGTCTCTGGTGGTAAGACATAGGAAGGTATTTCTCTCTATGCCTAAGTTTCATTGCCCTCCAGGTCACTATGGGAACATCACCCCTTTATCCAATGAATCTCTCAACATTTCCCCAGTAAAGCCTAGCTTGATGAATTAACCTAAGCATCACAAATTTGCATTTTCTTTCCTCAGCATCTCATACCAATCGAAGTATTGGTCCATCTCTCCCTCCCAATCTATGTAAACCTTAGGATCCAGATTTCCATCAAATGTTGGTGCTTCCAACCTAATACTCCTAAGGGTTTGCTCATCACGGTCAGTCTGATCTTGATTGTGTCTCCTAGGATTTGGCTCATAGACTGGATCATGGTGTGCTATCCTAGGGTTCGGGTCATGGACTCGATCAGGATTGGGCCTCCTAGGATTTGTCTCAAAGAAATGATCTTGATAAAGAGCCCTTCTAAGGTTGATCAGTGTCTCAAACTTAGGTTCAGACTCTAACTCATTCTGGACTTCATGAGTTCTTCCAGGGGTACGAGCTTCTAATCGATCAAGCCTAGCAGTGATGAGGGTTATCTGATCAGTCATGTTTTGGTTGGTCTAGGCCAATTGATCATTCAAGTTCTGATTCAGCCAGGTCATTTGGTCATTCAAAGATTTCATCAAACTCTTAAAGTTTTGTTCCATGGTTACCCTAGAATGGGCTTAGGTTTGCTGGTAGGGTGATCCTGATCTAGTTGCCATGCACACACGGACTCAAACTCGGACTAGGGGTTTGTTAGACCTAGAGCCCAAACTAAATGTTAGGTCAAATTGATAATCCGGGTTGTAGTAACTTGGCACCTAGCCAGGTAAGTGTAAGGTTGGTGGAGGTTCCTCATTGCTTGCCTTAGACACCAATTTGAAATTGGCCAGGTAAGCGAACCAACTCACCTTCCTTCGGGCTCTTGTCCCTGAACCACTTGCCTAGACACCAGATACAAGCACACACAAACAGGTTGTCAAAGTTGGCTTGAGACTTGATTCTACCCGACCTTGTGGGTATCCCTAGCTCACTAGAGCAATTAAATGTCTACTCTATTTTAATTAGGGTTGGATTCGTTTTGCAAGTTGGTGATTTTTGGGCTAGGGACTGGTGATGAAATCCTGACCCTATGTCAATTTAATGCCCTTAACTTGTTTTACCATGAAATGAATACAAACAAGCATATGGATCCAAATTTCAGGTGCAGAATTGATGTGTTGCAGTTCTAAAGTGGTGTAGAAAAGTGTAATGTAAAAATATTCAAAAATTCAAAAAAAATTACAAAACATTCCAAACTTATGGATGGCATACCAGATGAAAGGAAATTAAAAATTAAAATCTATTCTAGGCATGGTAGTTCCTAGAACACAAACATTACATGCATGACAGAATAGCAGAATTTAAACAAACAAAGGTATTTGTATACCAAACTTCAACCTAAAGATTCACGTCCGGCCAGGGGTTCATTATTTCCATGGGTCGTGACAGTGTACTGGTGTACACCCACTCAGGAGGCATGAATCTTAGATCTAGATTGGATTTACAAAAAAAACTATGTAGCAAGTATAAGTGCTATGCATGCAGAAAATTTCAGCAACCTACCTAAATGCAAAAATTCAAAATTAACCCTAACCTACCATGCTTTGATACCATGATGATGGGGAACAAGTTTTGAATGATGCATTTCTAGGAATTAGAGAGACTAAATGATAATGAAACAAATATGCATGCAGCTATTCTATGTAAAAGAAACAGAATTATATGAAAGGAACATAAGGGAAAAACTTGACTATAAAAGAAACTTTCAAAGCAATTAAGAAGGGACCTTCATGGTTAGGAAACCAAACAGGTTAGGGCTAGCTTACTCTACTATTTCAAATCTGAAGGAAGGTTTTAAAGATGGTTACCGGGCATTAATATTTTGAAATGTGGGAAGGAACACTCAAGAAGAAGTACTAAATTACAAAGAGATTACTGTAGTTTTCAAGGCACCCTGTATTTGATTCTTTGGCACAGTAGACCTTCATCTTGGAAATCAGGAGACCCGGAGATCTTGCACAGATAGATAGAAAGATTAGGAGGTTTAGAAGAAAGGTTAGAGGAATGGAAAAGGAAAGTTAGGAATGGTAGAAAGAGGCTTAGGTTTGGCTTGAAGTGGATCTCCTTTGGCACCCATAGCAATAATCTTCTTCACATGATGGCATGAAGAACTTGCTTGTAGATGACATCCTTTGGGAAGAGGGAGAGGACATCTTGGAGTGGCTTGAAGAAGAGTCATCAAGGTTGGCCGAATGGAGATGGGAGAAGGATTAAATGTTTGAATTGGCTAAGTAACCTAGGTCTCACACCTACCTTCTCTTAAGGAACTTTGGCTAGCAAACGAAAGAACTTTCAAAAAAATAATTCATTTCATTCATCATCATCCCATTATAAGAGAACTTAGGAGCTTTTATAAACTTTAAGCTCCCTTTCAAATTGAAACTATACCTCCTTTCATGGAGAAAATCAAGGAGCGTCCCATGAAGAGAGGAGTGGCCCTTTCAAATTTGAAATTCCTAATTACAAGGTGGTGCCCCATGAAGAGTGGAGCTTCATTAAAACTTGAAAATTCATGGTTGATGTGTCTTGGTGATGTGGCATGATTTATCCTCCAAGTTGTCATGATTTGTCCTCCAAGGTGGCATGGTGCTTTGATGATGTGGCGCTCCAAGTAATGTGGTTTGTTGGTGAAGCTAGTTGCACCCTCAATTGGAACCCAACTCTAGCAGCTCTTGAACCCGACTCAATACAAAGCCTAATTGAACTCTAATTGAACTTTAAAATCTAAATTGAAATAAAATAGGACTCAATTATTAAAATAAACAACTCTAATTGAACTTTAAAACCCAAATTGAAATAAAACAGGACACAATTATTCAAATAAACACCAGTACAGGACTCATAGATTTATTACAGGACTTAAATTCCTAATCTTCTATCCATAAAGAACTTGGCATCGGTTGAAGCCTCTTCCTAAGCCTGGTGCCCGCACCAATTCTTCCCGGGTGGGAGGAACTTGACCCTGTCGAGTAAGGATCGGTTTGACTGTGATATTTTTCTAAGAGATCTGGTTCAATTTGTTGTAGATCCTCTCGGGTGATCCAGGAGTCTTCAGATTCTAGTCAGCTTTGCCAATGAACCATATAACGTTGATAACCCTTGTTTCTAGTAGTAATCACTTGGTCATCCAAGATACGTTCAATCTTGTCTCTTCGGTCTAGTGGAATTGCTGGTGGACACTCAGGTAGGGTTTCATTCTTAAAGGCAGGGGAAAGTCCAAAAGGCTCACTAGGAGATAATGTCGATTCTTTAAATTCTTTCAGATCAAAAATATTAAATATGGAGCTAATGCCATAATCAGGTGGTAACTCTAGTACATTTGCATTACATCCAATCTTCTTAATTAATTTGAAAGGTCTAGCTCCCTGGGCATGCAATTTCTTCATAGTTCCTGGTGGAAACCTTTCAGGTCTAAGTTTTATCATGATAGAGTCCCCTTCATTAAATTCTTTTATTCGTTTACGTGAATCAGCCATATGCTTATAAACTTCATTACTTATTGGAATCTTCTTACTAATTTCTTTATATAATTCTTTAAAATGCTGTGCATATGACTCGGCAGACTCAGACATTCGTGCGTGTGTGGGTAATGGAATGAGGTCGATAGGTCTCCAAGGTCTGTAACCATGTACAATCTCAAAGGGACTTTTACGAGTAGACCTATTGATCGAGCTGTTGTATGCAAATTCAGCACGAGGTAGAAGTATATCCCAATTTCCCAGACTCTCTCCAACAAGGCACCTCAATAAGTTCCCTAGACTTCTATTTATAACTTCGATTTGTCCATTAGTCAGAGGGGGGTAAGCAGTTGAGAATTTTAGTTTTGTTCCTAGTAGGTGCCAAAAGGTTTTCCAAAAATAGCTTGTGAAATGGACATCCCTATCAGAAACAATGGTCTTAGGTAACCCATGTAACTTGACTACTTGATCGAGAAAAAGCTTGGCTACCCTAGAGGCATCAAAAGTTTGGGAGCAGGGTATAAAATGGGCCATTTTCGAAAATCTGTCGACCACTACAAAGATTGAATCATGTTTTTTAAGGGTCTTGGGCAGTCCTAAAATGAAGTCCATGCTAAGATCCTGCCATGGTCAATCCGGCATAGGTAAAGTAGTGTATAACATGATGTTTTGTCTTTGATGTTTGGCAACCGCACATGTCCTACATCGAGCAACAATATTGGCTACCTGCCTCTTATGGCCTGGCCAGTAAAATTTCTTCTCAAATATCAATATGGTCTTGTTTCTTCCAAAATGGCCAGCCAAACCTCCAACATGGGTTTCCCAAATTAAAAAGTCTCTCAGGAAGTCTTTGGATCACAAAGCTTGTTTTCCTTAAATAGATAACCATCTAAACGGGTGTACTCACTATGGTCACTAGATGGTCCTACTTTCAAAGCTTGGTAAACTTCACTAAAGTCTGGTTAGGTATCATACTCATCTGTAAGTCTTTCAAATCCAACGACTTTAATCCTAATCGAGTTCAGAAGCAGGGCTCTACGACTTAATGCATCTGCTACTTTATTCTCAGTTCCGGCATGGTGTTTCAAGATAAATGTGTAGGCCTGGATGTATTCTACCCACTTGGCATGCCTAGGATTCATCTTTTTCTGGGAATTAAGAAATCTAAGGGCCTCGTGATAAGAAAACATGACAAATTCATGTGGTAGTAGATAATGCCTCCAATACCTTAAAGCTTGCACTACCGCATAGAGATCCTTATTATAGGTGGAATACTTAAGCTTAGCTTCATTTAACTTTTCACTAAAGAAAGCTATGGGATGGCTCTCTTGGCTTAAAACTCCACCTATTCCAACTCTAGATGCAACATAAGCGACCTCAAAATCCTTGGAAAAATCAGGTAATCTTAAGATAGATGCTTGTATCATTTTCTTCTTAACATCTAAGAAGGCCCTATCAGTAGCTTTTGTCCATTCAAATTGGCCTTTCCTAATGAAATCCGTGATTGGCGCAACTATGGTACTAAACCCCCGAATGAATCTTCTATAAAAAGTAGCTAGGCCATGAAAACTTTGTACTTCATGAACACTTTTTGGCATAGGCCACTCTACAATTGATTTAATCTTTTCAGGGTTAGCAGAAACTCCATCAGGTGTGACAACAAAACCTATGAAAACAACTCTATGGCTAAAAAAATCACATTTCTTAAGGTTTGCAAAGAGACTATTTTCCTTAAGAGCTAAACAGACTTGATTCAAGTGGTCCAAATGATCCTCCTGGGTCCTGCTATATATAAGAGTGTCGATGAAGTAAACTATGACAAACTTTCCTATAAATAACCGTAGGACTTGATTCATAATCTGCATAAAGGTATTAGGAGCATTGGACAGTCCGAAATACATTACTATCCATTCAAAATGACCCTCTTTGGTCTTGAACATAGTCTTCCACTCATCCCCAGGTCTAATCCTGACCTGATATTAGCCACTCTTAAGGTCAATCTTTGAAAATATTATTGCTCCGGCCATCATATCTAACAAGTCATCCAAATGGGGTATAAGAAACCTATATTTTGTTGTGATCTTATTAATGGAACAACTGTCAATGCACATCCTCCAAGTGCCATCTTTCTTAGGGGTCAGTAATGCGGGTACTACACAAGGACTCAAACTTTATCTAATAAATCCTTTCCTAAGGAGATCCCCTACTTGTCTTTGTAACTCTAAGTGTTCGATAGGGTTCATCCTATAATATGGAAGGTTGGGTAGGGTGGCTCCTGGGACTAAATCATTGGTGTGCTGGATGTCCCTATGCGGTGGAAGTTGGTCAGGTAGGTCATCTGGAAACATATCCTTAAAGTCTTCTAACAAATTAGCCACTTCCTGAGGGCGTTCTTTCTGGGAAGGCTCCTGAATTTCCTTAGTGACTAAAATCCAAACATGTGTATCCTTGGTGAGTTCTTTCTCAATCTCCTTATCGGTTATCAAATTGACACCCATTTTCTTTTCCTTTAGGTAGCTCGATCCTCTCTTAACAGTGTCCTTAGGTGGTGTTGGGTTGATCACAAACTTCTTTCCTAGGTGCATGAATGAGCAGGAATTTGATCGGCCATATAGGGTCGTGTCATGGTCAAATAACTAGGGTCAACCTAGGATGATATTGCTCACTCCCATTGGTTGGACATCACACCACACTTTCTCCTGATAGGACTGTAATTTGATTTGGACTAGGCACCTATGTTTGATAGGAATTGAAGCGGAGTCTATCCAAGAAAACTAATAGGGATTTGGATGGGGAACCGTGGTCAAGCCTAAAGTTTTGACACTACTAGTAGATATGGCATTTACACAACTCCCACTATCTATGATTATTTTTCATACCTTATCCCCTAATTTGATAAATGTTTGTAGGATGTTAGTCCTACACCAATCTTCCTGTGTCACGGTTTGGGTAAGGATGCATCTAACTACTCCAAACAGATCAGGCTCTATTTGTTCCTCGTCACCTTCATACTCTTCAGCCATATTTTTCTCAGCCTGATATACCTCCTCAACATTATCACCTAGGGGCTCTATGGGTTCAGGCTCATTCTCTTCTAATTCTTTTATGTGTAAGGCACTAGTTAGACAATTGCTAGCATAATGGCCTAACTTATGACATCTGAAACATGCAACATTAGGGTTTGGAGTCCTCTGAACTTCTGGTGCTTTACCTCTATCATCTCTATGGGTTAGAGAAGTTCTGGGGTTGGGTCAGTTGGTTCGCATCTGATTCAGTCTTGGCTGCTGACTAGGTGCACTAGTTCAGGGGTGTTCGAGTCTGCGATAAAGTGGTCCCCTATGGAATCTCTCGGCATCTCGTGCTACCTAATAAGCTAGCTCTAAATCATGGACTTCCATCAAGAATAACTCGTTCTGGATCTCTTCTCTCAATCCTGCCCTAAACCTAGATAAGGTAACTGATTTGGATTCATCCACATTGCATCTCATTACAAACTCATCAAACTTTGCAATGTATTCGGCTACACTCTTGGTTCCCTGGGTCAACCTCTACCACTGGTCTAGAAGTCTCTGGTGATAAGACATAGGAAGGTATTTCTCTCTAAGCCTAAGTTTCATCTCCCTCCAGGTCACTATGGGAACATCAACCCTTTGTCTAATGAATCTCTCGACGTTTCCCCAGTAAAGCCTAGCATGATGAATTAACCTAAGCTTCGCAAATTTGCATTTTCTTTCCTCAGTCATGTCATACCAATCGAAGTATTGGTCTCTCTCTCCCTCCTAATCTATGTAAACCTTAGGATCCAGATTTCCATCAAATGTTGGTGCTTCCAACCTAATACTCCTAAGGGTTCGCTCGTCACGATTTGTCTATCCTGATTGTGTCTCCTAGGGTTTGGCTCATAGACTGGACCATGGTGTGCTATCCTAGGGTTCGGGTCATGGACTCAATCAGGATTAGGCCTCCTAGGATTTGGCTCGAAGAAATGGTCTTGATGAAGAGCCCTTCTAGGGTTGATGGGTGTCTCAAACTCAGGTTCAGGCTCTAACTCATTCTAGACTTCATGAGTTCCTCCAAGGGTACGAGCTTCTAATCGATCAAGCCTAGCAGTGATGAGGGTTATCTGATCAGTCATGTTTTGGTGGGTCTAGGCCAATTGATCAGTCATGTTCTGGTTCAGCCGGATCATTTGGTCATTCAAAGATTTCATCAAACTCTTAAAGTGATGCGGGACGAATAACGAAAGAACCCATGGTTATTCTGAAATGGGAAAATCCTAAAGCAAACCAAGGATCGTGGGAGGGCTAAGAAGCCTCCCGGGACTAGGATAGAACAACCCCTCAAGATTAAAAACCTAAAACGGCCGGACTCTTTTGGTTTTCAATTTTCTTGGTGGAGGTGGAGAAAGAAGGATGGGGATGGAAGACTAGGGACTGGACTCATGATCCTTGGGACTAACCATAACGAAGAGACCATCCACCTCTAAGGCATTACGCCCTCCTCGATACTTGGAGGCGCTAGGATGGATCTCAAGGTCACGAGGGGAAGTAGAGAAAGACATGAAGGTGGAAAGAGAGAATGGAGATACCTGGGGCCTCACATCTCTCGATGTCCCGAAGGATGAAGGCAAGTTGGGGCCTCACACCCCTTGACGTCCCGAAGGACGAAGGCAAACGGGCCTCAGCCCAGAACCACAAACAAGTGGAAAAGAAACCTCAAAAATTTCATTTTTCAACTGGTTTATTACAAGAGGAGTATGGGTATTTATAGATGCCCATATCCCTTTTGAAATTCAAAAAATAAAATCTCCTGAAATCCTTCCTTGATTTTGAATTCAAATTCAAAATCAAAAATCCCAAATTTTCTTTTTTAAACCCAACTTACATTCATGAAAACAATACCAAATAAATCCCTTTTATTTGAATTTTGAAATCCCCTCCGCTTTGAAATTCGCACTGCTCCAAAAATCATGCAGAATAACTCCTCTCCTAGATGCTTTGAGAAGCATGCAGAACTTCTTTGGGTTGCTTTGAGAAGCATGTAGAAACTCTTCATGGCGAGCAATAGGGGTCTTCACGGTGAGCAACAGGGGTCTTCACGGCCGTGTAACAGGGGGGCCAGATCTCCAGCGGCGGGGCGGCACGGTGGCGCGCCGGCGGGCGAGCGACGGTGGCGGGGTCGCATGGCGGCATGGACGGGCATCACGGGGCATCACGGGCGCCCGTTCGCCTTCCATGGCCATGGGCGGCGGCTGGGCATCGACGAGGCCTCCGGTCGACCGGGTGGGGGCTAGCAGTTGGCGGGCGGCAGGCAGGCGGCGGCGGCGGGGCGGCACGGTAGTGCGGATGGGCGGCGCAGGGTCACGGGCACCCGTTCACCTTTCGCGGCTGTGGGCTGCTGCTGGGCACCGGCGGGGTCTCTAACGGCCAAGCAGGGGCCAGCCGGCGGCGGGCGGCAGGGCAGTAGGCGGGCAGCAGCAATGAGGCGGCATGGTGGCACGGTGAGGGCAGCACGATGGTTCGTCTCCCTCGCACGTTAGGGGCTTTTCGGTGACTCTCTGGTGGCTAGGGTGGTTCCCCGGTGAGAGGGAAGACCGGCGAACACCGGCGGACGGCTGGGGGAGTGGCTGGGGTCGGGTAGCTCGGAAGGGGGGAAGGGGATGGTGGCTAGGTTTTTAAAAAGAAAAAACATTACGGGATCTTAAGGTTGAAGATGGAATAAGCCAGGATAACATGGTGATAAACCTGGAATAACATTGGGATAATAGGAATAGGTAGAATAGCAATGATAAAAACTTAAAAAATCTAGAAAATTAAAAGAAAACCCAGATGGGTTTCGGGTCCCCCATCACAAAGTTTTGTTCCATGGTTACACTAGATTGGGCTTGGGTTTGCTGGTAGGGTGCTCCTGATCTAGTTGCCATGCACACATGGACTCAAACTCGGACTAGGAGTTTGCTAGACGTATAGCACAAACCAAATGTTAGGTTAAATTGACAATCCAGGTTGTAGCAACTTGGCACCTGGTTAGGTAAGTGTGAGGTTGGTGGAGGTTCCTCTTTGCTTGCTTAGACACCAATTTGAAATTGGCCATGTAAGCGAACCAACCCACCTTCCTTCAGGCTCTTGTCCCTGAATCACTTGCCTAGACACCAGATACAAGCACACACAAACAGGTTATCAAAGTTGGCTTGACACTTGATTCGACCCGACCTTGTGGGTGTCCCTAGCTTACTAGAGCAATTAAATGTCTACTCCATTTTAATTAGGGTTGGGTTTGTTATGCAAGTTGGTGATTTTTGGGCTAGGGACAGGTGATGAAATCCTGACCCTATGTCAATTTGATGCAGTTAACTTGTTTTACCATGAAATGAATGCAAACAAGCATATGGATCCAAATTTCAGGTGCAGAATTGATGTGTTGCAGTTCTAAAGTGTTATAGAAAAGTGTAATGTAAAAATGTCCAAAAATTTAGAAAAAATTACAGAACATTCCTAACTTATGGATGACATACCAGGTGAAAGGAAACTAAAAATTAAAATTTGTGCTTGGCGTGGTAGTTTCTAGAACACTGACATTGCATGCATGACATAATAGCAGAATTTAAACAAACAAAGGTATTTGCATACCAAACTTCAACCTAAAGATTCATGTCCAGCCAGTGGCTCATTATTCCCATGGGCCATGACAGTGTACTAGTGTACACCTACTCAGGAGGCATGAATCTTAGATCTAGATTGGATTTACAAAAAAAACTATGTAGCAAGTATAAGTGCTATGCATGTAGAAAATTGCAGCAACCTACCTAAATATAAAAATTCAAAATTAACTCTAACCTACCATGCTCTGATACCATGATAATGGGGAACAAGTATCGAATGATGCATTTCTAGGAATTAGAGAGACTAAATGATAATGAAACAAATATGCATCAGCTATTCTACATAAAAGAAACAAAATTATATGAAAAGGAACATAAGGAAAAAACTTGACTATAAAAGAAACTTTCAAAGCAATTAAGAAGGGACCTTCGTGGTTAGGAAACCACACAGGTTAGGGCTAGCTTACTCGACTATTTCTGATCTAAAGGAAGGTTTTAAAGATGGTTACCAGGCATTAATATTCTGAAATGTGGGAAGGAACACTCAAGAAGAAGTACTAAATGATAAAGAGATTACTCTAGGTTTCAAGGCACCCTGTATCTGATTCTTTGGCACAATAGACCTTCATCTTGAAAACCAGGAGACACGGGGAACCTGCACAGATAAAAAGATTAGGAGGTTTAGAAGAAAGGTTGGAGGAATGGGGAAGGAATGTTAGGAATGGTAGAAAGAGGCTTTGGTTTGGCTTGAAGTGGATCTCCTTTGGTGCCCATAGCATGGATCTTCTTCACTTGATGGCGTGGAGAACTTGCTTGTAGATGACATCCTTTGGGAAGAGGGAGAGGACGTCTTGGAGTGGCTTGAAAAAGAGTCTTCAAGGTTGGCCGAATGGAGATGGAAGAAGGATTAATTGCTTGAATTGGCTAAGTAACCTAGGTCTCTCACCTACCTTCTCTCAAGGGACTTTGGCTAGCAAAGGAAAGAACTTTCAAGAAAATAATTCATTTCATTCATCATCATCCCATTACAAGAGAACTTAGAAGCTTTTATAGACATTAAGCACCCTTTCAAATTCAAACTACACCTCCTTTCATGGAGAAAATCAAAGGGTGTCCCATGAAGAGAGGAGGGTCCCTTTCAAATTTGAAATTCCTAATTACAAGGTGGCGGCCCATGAAGAGTGGTGCTTCATTCAAATTTGAAAATTCATGGTTGATGTGTCTTAGTGATGTGGCATGATTTATCCTCCAAGTTGGCATGATTTTTCCTCCAAGGTAGCATGGTGCTTTGATGATGTGGCACTCCAAGTAATGTGGTTTGTTGGTGAAGCTAGTTGCACCCTCAATTGGAACCCAACTCAGGTAGCTCTTGAACCCGACTCAATACAAAGCCTAATTGAACTCTAATTGAACTTTAAAATCCAAATTGAATAAAATAGGACTTAATTATTCAAATAAACAACTCTAATTGAACTTTAAAATCTTTGAAATAAAACAGGACTCAATTATTCAAATAAACACCAATACAGGACTCATAGATTTATTACAGGACTTAAATTTCTAATCTTTTATCCATAAAGAACTTGGAATAGGTTGAAGCCTCTTCCTGAGCCTGGTGCCCTCACCAGATACCCTCCAGATGCCAAAGAATATTCCCAAATCTTATTCAAATAAACACCAGTACATGACTCATAGATTTATTACAGGACTTAAATTCCTAATCTTCTATCCATAAAGAACTTGGCATCGGTTGAAGCCTCTTCCTTAGCCTGGTGCCCGCACCAGATACCCTCCAGATGCTAGAGAATATTCCCAGAACATGGCACCTCATGATTCCAGAATATGCCTGCACCCAGGCCAAGAGATTTCAAGCCCAGGAGTAAAGCCCATGAGCCCTAGAACCAAGATTCCAAGGAATATGCTGATACCACGGTACCCCAGTTTCCAAGGCCCAAAGCCTATGCATCAACCCAAAGGAGGCTGCCAACCCTTGCTGCCCTTGAAGCCCACACACTCAAGCCTGAAGGCCTTGGTGTCGTAGCCCAAATGTAAGACTCTTGTCCAAGTCAAAAGAGGAGAAGGAATCCAAGTTGAATAAGGAGAACTAGTTTCATTCAAAGTGCATTCTCCTAATCTTAATCAAACTTGTAATCCCTTTCCCTCTCATTTTTGTAATCCTATCCTATCTAATAGAGGATTTGGGAAACATCTATAAATATCCCACCCGTCCTCCTCTTGTAAGTAACTTTTAGCATGAATAATACCTTGCTGAAATTTTTCTAGCTTATTACTTGTGTTCTTCTTTGGTGTGTGAATGTTTGAGATTAGTGTGTCCTAATTCTACCAAGCCCTAGCCACCTCAAGTGTTCTTCTTCCAAGCCCTAATCCGCCCAAAGAGGAAGTGCCCTAGGCTGCCCAAGAAAAGAGTTCTTCTTCAAGCATCAAGCCGGCCACATCCAAAACCCTGATTTCTTCATTCTTCAAAACCCTAGTTCTCTTTCTCTACTTTCTTATTTGTTTATTTGCTGACCTCTGATACTTGCAAGATCCCCATGGTATTCACCTCCCAGGAGGAGGCCCTCTTTGCCTTCAGGACTATCCTAGATTGCCTTCAAATTCGGGAACTACAGGCTTGTCTTCCAGGCACCATCCAGAGTGTTGAGAGAACTCTTCTTCAAGTGGATCTTCAATCTCTGCTTGGTACAAACCTTCTCCCTCCTGATTTCTGATTGGTTGAAGGTACATTATCCTAAACTGGGGGTTTCTCAATTCCCGGGATCCTATCTTTTATTATTCTGCATGTGTCTTTTTGCGAATATGATATTTTTTTCATTACATGTTTGCCTACAATTCTTACTTGCTTTCGGGTTATTAGCCTACAAACTTAAATCCTTAAAATTACAAAAAAATTAGATTTTCTATTTTTCCATCATTTGCATTAGTCCTAGGATCATCCCGTATCACCCTTCTTGTCACTCTTCTCCTTCTCTTCATGGTAGTCTTCTTCTTTTATGTTGCTTTACTCTGGTTGCCATAGCTACTACACCCAGTGGAGAAAGAGAGATGCCCAGTGGGAGCAGGAAAGGGTGTCGCTAGCGGTTGGGGCCTGGGAGCAAACTTACAGGGCCCGGGCCTTTGAGGAGAGGGACAAGGTCCTCCAAGCCAAGGTGGTCGATGCCAAAAATTGGGTTAGGGACCTTGATGTGTCCTTGGCCCGAGAAAGGGATCGGGTTTCCCACCGGGTGGAGGAGCTCAAAGCCGAAGCTGCCCAAGCGGAAGAGTTGAGGAGTGGCCTTCAAGCATAGCTGGAGGCAATGCAGGCTTGGCTATCAGTAATCAATGAGAGAGTCGCTGGGGCGGTGGCCCTGATGGAGGCTGCCAAGAAATAGGCCACCGAGGCAGTGCCCATGTTCAAGGCCTCAATAGCATTTTCTGATGAAGTCTGGGAGGTCGCCATAGATTCCTTTGTCAAAGGATTCGGGGTCTGCAGATCTCTGGTGGCCCACTCTTCGTAGAGCTAAAGCTGGATGAGGTCATGGTCACATGCGACCTTGGTGGATGCTTAGGGGGAACTGTGACTCTTACTACCATGGCTGAGGTGGAGCTTGCTCCTGTCACTGAGGACGTCCCACCATTGGGGGTTGCAAAGGCCCAAGGGGATGCCGGAGTACATGTCCATCATCCCGGGAAGGAGCCTATAGTGGGATAGGCTCCAATTTTTTTCAAAATCTATTTGGGACCACCCGACATGTCGGGGGCCCTTTGATGATGTATCTTTTTCATGCAATATCAATGAAGTCCTTTTTGCTTCACTGAGTTCTTATTTTTATGGTTACCATAAACTTCTTCGGCTACTGCTTGTCTTGGGAACTCTCCAATTGAATCGAGAGTTGGCAAATGGCTTTAGGGGGGCTTTAGCAGCCTAGGGAGACCGTCAAGTTGGGGCACTTAACTTGAGGAGTCTCAAAATTTTCCTCACTTGGCTCTGACTTTGGCTAGCAGAGTGTGGGCCTTCAGGAGTGCCCTTCTTTTTCATCACCAAACTGGGGGTCCAGTGGGTTGAATGCGGGGCTTCTGGAGTATTCTGGCTTGAGGTGCCGGGCTGTGAGTCAGGTGACAAATGGTAAAACTTCAAGGGTGCCCCGTTGACATCACCAGACTATGAGGATGGCAGTAGGTACAGGGCTTCAAGAGTTTCCCAGCTTAAGGTGCCGAGCTATGAGTCAGGCGATAGATGGCAAAACTTCTAGGGTGTCCCACTGACATCTTTAGATTGTGAGGATGGCAGCAAGTATGGGGCGTCAGGAGTTTCCTTACTTGAGATGCCGAGCTGTGAGTCTAGTAATAAATGGTAGAACTTCTAGAGTGTCTCACTGACATCTCTAGACTGTGAGGATGGCAATAGGTGCAGGGCTTCAGGAGTTTTCCAGCTTGAGGTGCCGAACTATGAGTCAGGTGGCAGATGGTGAAACTTCTAGGTTGTCTCACTGATATCTCTGGACTGTGAGGATAGCAGGAGTCCATTTGTCGAGTCCAGTTAATTTCAGTCCAATCAAGTGAGTTAGATCGAGTCTTGTAATTTTCATTCATGTCAAGATCCGAGAGGAGAGTAAGCAGACCCGGAGATTCACCGGGCCCTCCCCAATCAGAACTGGATTCCATGCATCTAGGCCCTTACATGCCTCGAAGCCTATAAGAGAGAGCTCCAATCCAAGACAAAGGCCTTCTGTTAACTAGGTCCACCATGGTTTCCTAGTTCTTAAGTCAAGGTTATTTAGCCCTCAAGTTATGTAACCTGGGTGAATCTATAAATACCCACCCCTCTCCTCTTGTATGAAACATCTTTTTTTTCATGAATACAAATTGAAAGTTATTTTGTCTAAGTTTTTTCTCCATATTGGAGTGGGTGTGAGGCCCGTGTTCCCTGTTCTTGAGTGCAAGCCCTAGCCACCTTGCTCCCTTTTCTTTTTTCTTCCAAGCAAGCCCTAATCCCCTGGTGACTTCTATGCTCACCAGCGATCCCCGCTTTCCCATCCCGGATCAACTTGGTATCAGAGCCCAAAGGATTAGGGTTTTCTTCTTCCTTGCCGACTCCATCTCCTTCTTCCCGATCGTAGATCCCACCACCATCAAGCCATATCTTTCTCTCCATCTCTTCATCCTCGTCGCTATTTTTTCTCCCATCTCTCAGTGTTGTGATGTCCAACCTTCAACGTCGGTCGCCCGTGCCGCCATTAGAAGATCCACCTCCATCGCTTCTCCCTGGTTGAGGCCCTCGTCAACGGGATCCTCGTCAGTGCCTGCACCCCTGATCTTCCCTCCTTATCATCATCATCCGCTACTGTGCCACCTTTAACCGCTACTCCTAGCTCATCAATGCCAGTAGTCGACAGAACCCCATGCCAAAGATTAGGCTGCCTGTGGCCGCCCCATCGGAAGATCCCCTTCGTTTTGCTTGCTCTCTCCCATGGCGAACTGAGCTCTACAATAGAGCCTTGGGACTGAGCCCAGCATCACAGTGCCACCACTAGTCACCGAAGCAAGCCACGGTCGAAGTTCCTGCCCTAGCCTCCTTCCCCCCATTAGTCCGATCCAGCCCCCTTCAATCGTGCTGCCATCTCCTCAGCCCTGCCCTCCGCTTAGAGTCATCCACAACTGGCCCATGGAACTCCTCCCTGTTGTCGTCGCCAGCCACCACCGACTCCAGCCATCGCGTCTGCCTCTGCCCGATCTGGTGTCACGCATGCTGTTCCTCAACCTCAGATCAATGCCCGTGCCCCACCATACTTCCTCCCCTGCTCCACCTTGCAATGGTCCGTGAAGAAGCAGCCCAATGGTCCGTCTCAGCACCTGCTGAAGCCCGCTAGTGAAGCCTCCTCGCGCTGCTGCTTGCTCTCCGGTGCCATCGCCGATGAGATCCGGCCGAAAGACCCCCTGCTCCATTCCCATTCAAACCATGGAGAAGAAGAGTCCATCACACGAACGTGAAAGCGGTCCTGCCTTGTGTTATCGACTTCAACTTGCACACTCCTCAAAGCTGCATGATTCCTAGAGCAACATGAATTTCAGCACCACACGGCTTCCAAAGTTGCATAGCTTTTAGAGCATAGATGATTAAAAAAAAAATTTGAACCTAGCCTCTTTTGATTTGATTTAATTAGTTTCAGTTCCATCAAACCCCCGCTGAGCCTGACTCAATGGAGTCAAATTCTCCCCACCCCAAGAGAATGATGGGGACTCGAGAGTCTAGTATATTTTATTTTGAGTCCAGTTGAGTCCATTTAGTCGAGTCTAGTTATTTTCAGTCCAATCAAGTGAGATAGATCGAGTCCAATAATTTGCATTCATGTCAAGATCCAAGAGGAGAGTAAGCAGACCCAGAGATTCACCGAGCCCTCCCCAATCAAAACTGGATTCCATGCATCTGGGACCTTACATGCCTCCAAGCCCACAAGAGAGAGCTCTAGTCCAAGACAAAGGCCTACTATTGACCAGGTCCACCAGGGTTTCTTAGTCCTTATGTCAGGGTTTCTTAGCCTTCAAGTTATGTAACCTGGATGAATCTATAAATACCCACTGATGCGGCACGATGATGAGAATGCAATCTAAATGATGGATTGAGAAATGAGAGCAATGAAGCCTATTAACAGGTACTAAATTTCAGGTCAAAAGTACTAAGGTAAAGCTATGGAAGGAGCACTGAAATTTGGAACTTACACCGCGATGTAGTTATTTAAATCCTAGAGAAGATTAGGGCTAATGAATATTGAATTTAAACCTTAGCAACGATCTTCAATAACTCTGACTTAAGAGATTAGGAGGTGTTATTTATCCAAGATGATCACTCCCTTGTAGATCCATTGAAGCTCTTAGATGAACTAGACCTAAAGTGGAAGATTGGCATTCCAAAGAAACTAGTTTCATTCAACATTGATCTTTGGCAAGAGAACCCTTTCTTGAACTCCGAATCGTAGAAGGATCCTACACAATGAATGGGTTAGATTGGGACCAATTTGAAAGAAATCAAAACAAAGAAACCAAACAGGCAAGGGAACTTCGATGGAGGCATGGATCCCTAGAGGTAGATGTTGGTGTTGGACACTTGAAAGCTTGAGAAGAGAAAATCAAACACACCCAAAGAAAATAAGAGGATACTACCAAAAAAATACCTTCTTCAACTACTACTTCACTTAAATTTTATTTCATCCCATAAAGCTTCCTCTCTACCATGGGCGTACAAGAGGCTTTTAATGGCCTTTCAATTAATTTGAAATTTCCCATATCATGGAGAAATATTAGGGAGGGTTACATGAAATGTGGAGGATTTGGTGGAGGATTTGGTGGAGGGTTCCATGGAATGTGGAGGATTTGGTGGAGTTGGTTGCATGATTTGTGGATGGAGTTGGCCGACCTCCTTTGAATTTGAAAACACTCCTTGGTTGACCACTTGTAGCTTTTGTGTAATTTAAAATTTGAATGATGCCACGTGGCAGGGAGGTGGCAATGATGTGGCGTGGCAAGGTGGCATGGTGACATGGTGCATCCTTCTCCATGGCGCCCCTTGGAGATGACATGGCAAAGGTGATGTGACATCCTCTGGTGATGAGTTGGCACCGGTGGTCCATGATGATGTGGCATTCCAAGTAAAGCTGGTCTGGCATAATTTCAAGTAGCTCTTGAACTTGACTCAGTACAAAACCTAATTGACTCTAATTAAACTCTTGATTGAATTCTAATTAAACTTTAAAACCCCAAAAGAAAATAAAACAGGACTCAATAAACATACAGGACTCATACGAGACTTGAATTCTTAGTCTCAATCCATAAAGAACTTGGTATTAGTTGAAGCTTCTTCTTTCTGAACCTAGTGCTCCCACCAATTCTTCACGGGTGGGAGGAACTCGACCCTGTTGAGTATGGTTCAGCCTGGCTTTGATATTATTCAAATAAGTCCAGGTCCAGTCATTGCAGGTCCTCTCTAGCGATTCAGGAGTCATCAGATTTTTGTCTCCCTTGCCAACGGACCAAATATCGATAGTAATCCTTGTTTCTGGTAGTGACAATCTTATTATCCAGGATTTATTCAGTTTTCTCTCATTTTTGAGGAATGATTGTTTGTGGATACTCGGGTAATGGTTCACTCTCAAAAATATGGTCAGGCCCAAAAGGCTCACTAGGTATCATCATGGGTTCCTTATATTCTATAATGTCTGAGACATTGAAGGTCAGGTTGATACCTAGGTTTGAAGGTAATTCCAATATGTAAGCATTAGATCTAATCTTCTTTAGGACTTTAAAGGGGCATGCACCACGGGTATGTAGTTTCTTGAAAGTCCCGGATGGGAACATGATCTCTCTCATAGAATTCCTTGACTTTCTTTCTTGAATTAGTCCTATGTTTATAAGATTCATTGCTCAAATTTATTTCATGATGCAAATCCTTAACGTGCTATGCATAGGACTCAGCAGACTCAAAAACTTACACAAGAACTTACGAAATGAAGACTGAACTAGGCATCCTTATTGAGAGGAATTTTATTGGACTCTCTAGGGCCTAAACCTAACAGATTAATGACTCTCTAGGTTTGACCCTGATCTGCTATGCACATGAGAATTTACCATGGGTTCCTAGAAAATGCCATAAGGTTTTCCAAAAGTAGGTAGCAAAAGGAATAGGCTTTAAAGGCTCATGCAACCTAGTAATCTCATCAAAATGAAACTTAATGGCTCTAAAATTAGGATAAGACTTAAGGAAAGGCAGGAAATAGGAATCCGAGTCTTGGGGTAATTTAGGGGAATCTTGAAACAGACCTTGGTTACTCATGATGACCTTAAGATTTGAATATTGATCTACGGGTGGGATGCTTCTAGGTAGTTGAAGGTCATCGACAAAGTCTTCTAAAATAATGATTGGGTTCTTCTCAGGTAACTGAAGGAGTTCTTGTATCGAAGCTAAAGTATTGGGTTCTTCCTGAGGGCATTGTCTTACGGGAACCAAGTCCTCACTAAAGTTTGGTTGTTTTGATGTTTCAGGACTAGGCTCAATAATCTTTTCTTTACCAAAGGTTTCCTCAGGTAAGGTACTAAAGTTGTTCTCTTCACAGTCTTCCCCTTTATATTCATCTATTAAACTGATGTCAGTCTCATACACATATTTACTAGGTTCAGACTTGCCTTCTTCCTTCCCTAGCCCTTCAGTTTGAGGATATCCTAAGTCTTGAGTATTCATGAACTCAACTTGTACTTCAGGGTTCTTACTCCTATCATTCATATGAGCTAATGAAATAGTAGGAGTTGATTGGTCTAAGGAAAATTGTTTAGCCAGCATTTGGTTCAATTGGGGCATTAGATCATTTAGGCCTTTCAGCATGGTTTCAAGATTTGGGTCCATGGCTACACTGGACTGGGTCTAGACTGGTGAATATGAGGCTCCTGATCTAGTTTTCATGCATGCAAGTAGACTCAAGCTCGAGCTAAGGTTTCCTAGACCTAGAGCACAAATTAGAGGTCTAATTAAGTGAACCAACTAGCTAGTAGTACTTATGAGACTTAGCCAGGTAGGTGGTGGGGAGTGAAGGTCCCTAATTGCCAACCTTAGACACCAATCTGAGATTGGCCAGGTAGGCGGACCAAATCACAAGCCCTGATGCACCAATCCTAGACACCAAGCCAGTAAGCACACACCAATTAGCTGACACAGTTAACTTGACCCTAACCTGAACCCAACTTGTTGGTGTCCCTAACCCTCCAGGGCAATTAACGTTCTACTAAATCTTAATTAACGGGCTGGGATCGATATGCTGGTTGGTGATTTTTGGGCTAGAGACAGGTGATGAAACCCTGACCCTATGTCAAATTGATGCCCTTAATTTGATTTCTCATGAGATGAATGAAATGCAAAGGTGCTGTAGAAGTGTGTTGCAGTTTGAAAGTGGTTTGGAAAACATGATGAAAAAAAGGTCCAAAAATTCTGAAAAATTCAAAGAGGATTCCTAACTTATATGTTTCAATGCAGTTGAAAGTAATTTTAAAACTAAAATCTATACTACTATAAGCAGATCCTACAAATGAAGATAAATAAAAAGGACAGAACAGAACCCTAATGACAGTGTTGAAATGCAAAATTTTTTTTTTTTTTATAATTTTTTTCTGATGATGAAATTTAATATGGTGATAACTGACTTAAAAAGGAACAAGAAAAAAATATTTCAACAAAAAATTAGTGACTTGTCTTTGGAGCTGTAGACGGATTACAGTAAACAAATGCAAATTTTCAGAAAAATAGAACCTAATCAAATAAGTGCAATGGCTTACCTAAACTTCAATCTAAAAAATTCACGTCCGGCCAGGGGCTCATTATTCCCATGGGTCGTGACAGTGTACTGGAGTACACCCGCTTAGGAGGCATGAATTTTAGATCTTGCTTGGATTTAAAGAAAACTATTCTACCTTAATGCAACCATGCTCTGATACCAATTTGATGCGGCACGATGATGAGAATGCAATCTAAATGATGGATTGAGAAATGAGAGCAATGAAGCCTATTAACAGGTACTAAATTTCAGATCAAAAGTATTAAGGTAAAGCTATGGAAGGAGCACTGAAATTTGGAACTTACACCGCGATGTAGTTATTTAAATCCTAGAGAAGATTAGGGCTAATGAATATTGAATTTAAACCTTAGCAACGATCTTCAATAACTCTGACTTAAGAGATTAGGAGGTATTATTTACCCAAGATGATCACTCCCTTGTAGATCCATTGAAGCTCTTAGATGAACTAGCCCTGAAGTGGAAGATTGGCATTCCAAAGAAACTAGTTTCATTCAACATTGATCTTTGGCAAGAGAACCCTTTCTTAAACTCCGAATCATAGAAGGATCCTGCACAATGAATGGGTTAGACTATGACCAATTTGAAAGATATCAAAACAAAGAAACCAAATAGGCAAGGGAACTTCGATGGAGGCATGGATCCCTAAAGGTGGATGTTGGCGTTGGACACTTAAAAGCATGAGAAGAGAAAATCAAACACACCCAAAGAAAACAAGAGGATACTACCAAAAAAATACCTTCTACAAATACTACTCACATTCTGATTTGTTTGGGCCAATTGCTTAGTTAACTCTTAGTCAGTTGGCCCACATCACTACTAGGTTGGATCAGTTAGAGGCTAGAACACCTGAAAGCTATCATGAAGCCCAGACTAAGCCTGAGCCTAGTCTTGCACCTGAACTCGAGACCCCATTGAACCCTAGAAGGATTCCATATCAAAACCCTCTCTATGAAACAAACCCTAGGAGAGCTCCTAAAGATCAGTTTTATGATCCAATTCCTAGAGGACCCCACCCTGATCAAACCATCGATCCCAACCCAAGGAGATTCCATCATGAGCCTAACTATGAACCCAATGTCAGGAGGCCCACCACAATTCACTTTGATCAAGATGACCGAACCATGAAGAACATTAGGCTGGAAGCTCCCACCTTTGATGGAATTTTAGATCCTAAGATCTACATTGATTGGGAAGGTGAGATGGACCAGTATTTTGACTGGTTTGAGATGAGTGAAGAGCGCAAGTGTAAGTTTGCAAAGCTTAAACTTGTGTGCCAAGCTAGGTTATATTGGGGAAACGTTGAGAGACTCACTAGACAGAGAGGTGATGTTCCCATAGTGACCTGGCGAGCTATGAAACTTAGGCTTAGGGAGAAATACCTTCCTATGTCCTACCACCAAGGACTCCTAGATCAATGGCAAAGACTTACTCAAGGAAATAGGAGTGTCGCAGAGTACATAGCAAAGTTTGACGAATTCGTTATGAGGTGCAATGTTGATGAATATGAGTCGGTGACCTTGTCTAGATTTAAAGCCAGACTGAGGGAAGAAATTCAAAAGAATTGTTCATGCGAGAGGTACATGACCTAGAATTGGCCTATCAGATAGCTAGGGATGCTGAGAGATTCCATAGAGGTCTAGTCTATCGTAGACCCGAAGCCCCTAGGACTAGTGCACCTTACCAGCAGTCAGGATCCAATCAGCCTAGATTCAACCGACCCAATCCTAATGTGCCTGTGACCCGAAAAGATGACAAGGGGAAAATACCTGAGACCCAAAGAACTCCAAATGCCTGTTTCAAGTGTAACAAAGTGGGTCAATATTCTAGCAGCTGTCCCAATAGAGCCCTACACATAGGGGAAGTAGAAGAGGAAGCCGTAGAATCCCAAGGTGAATTTGAGGAGGAAGTATACCAGGCAAATGAGAACTTGGCTGAAGAGTATGAGGAAGAGGAAATCCTGGTAGATCAAGATCTGATAGGAGTGGTTAGGTGTATTCTCACCCAGGCTAAAACCCAAGAAGATTGGCGTAGGACTAGCATCCTACAGACATTCATTAAGATAGGTGAGAAAGTATGCAAAGTCATTTTAGATAGCAGTAGCTGTGTCAAAGCCATATCTACCAACACAGTAAAAACCCTAGGATTGCCCACCGTACCCCACCCCAATCCCTATAAGGTATCATGGATAGACTCAACCATGATTTCCATTAAGTCTAGGTGCCTAGTAACCATTCAGTTCCAATCTTACCTAGAGAAAATATGGTGTGATGTACTTCCAATGGAAGTAAGTAGCATAATCCTAGGCCGACCATGGTTGTACGATCTTGATGTAACACTCTATGGTCATTCTAATTCATGCTCGTTTACTCATAATGGAAAGAAGATCGTAATCCATTCTTCTCCACCTAAGAACCCCATTAAGAGAGGATCAAGCCAATTGAGTGATAAGAAAAAAGGGATTTTGATTTTTGGAGATTAATGAAAGTTGAAGTTGAATTGAAGTTTTATGTTTTGAGTGATTGTCTCTAAGCCCCTCTTCCACACCAAACTATTCTCTATTCCAAGCATCCAACGCCCAAGTCAAGAAGGCCTTGGAGTCGGCCAAGCCATCTCAAATCTCTTTCTTTGCTCACAAATTTTCCATCCCTTCCATATGCATGCCTTTCTTCTTCCTTAACTCTTATTCTTTATGTGCAGGGTCCTTCGAGGTTTTCGAGTTGCAAGCAGGGTCTTCCTTGACAAGGAACCAACAAGCTGAAGCCCAAGTCCAGGGTTCTGATCTCTGTTATCCAAGGTTCTTCAGTTCTTAGCGTTGGTAGTTTCAAGGTATGAATCAAAAGAAGGTTGGAAAGCTCATCACGGTTAGTCCACAATCATTAGCCCCTATTATCTAGATCTTCTTCCTTCTTAATTTAGGATTATGTCTAATCAAGTAAAAGTTCAATTTCTTATAATCCTTAAGTCTTATTATGATGAGTACAATGCTAGTGTAAGTAGGTTTCATTGCTCTACAAACCATACTCAAAACATTATTCATATGCTTGCTGCATCACCCACCCATCCCCTCTTGTATGAAACATCTCTTTTTTCATGAATACAAATTGAAAGTTATTTTGTCTAAGTTTTTTCTCCAGATTGGAGTGGGTGTGAGGCCCGTATTCCCTATTCTTGAGTGCAATCCCTAGCCACCCTGCTCCATCTTCTTTGTTCTTCCAAGCAAGCCCTAATCCCTTGGTGACTTCTATGCTCGCCAATGATCCCCACTTTCCTGTCCTGCATCAACAAGCGCCTGAGGATCCGCTGGGGTCTTGCCCCCCTGAACTTTTCACGGTAGCCCCTCTTTATCAGATCTTCAATTTCTTTTTTGAGGTGATGGCATTCCTTGGTGTCGTGCCGTTGTCATGATGGAACTAGTAGTATTTTGTCTTGTCGTGGCCACCGAACGACCCAAGTAGGGGAGGGCAACATAGGTAGCGCTCACCCTTAATCTTCATAAGAATCTTTTACCTCGGGGTGAGGTAAGTTTGGCATTGTGATCATGGTTCTTTAGTGCTACCTCTTACTTGGCCAACTCTATTAGTATCTAAGGCAAGATGGTTAATGGCGGAACCCAACCCATGATCTCACTTACCTGGCCAATGTGATCGATCAGGATTGATTAGATAGCTCATTGACTCGTGTTAACCCTTATCACCTAGGTTAATCAGTCGTGACTGATTTTAGGTGCCCATGGATCATTAGTTATATGTAACCCTCCTAGATTGCTGATGTGGTTAGTGGAAGGTTGATCCATGTCTTCTCATCTTTTCATCTGCCACATTAAAATTAAAAATCCTCTAAATTATTAGATCCTTAAAAGGACAAAGTTATAGGGATAACCAAGTCCTAGCCTCCCATTAAGTGGGATAGTAATGTATCTAGTAGTTCGGTGTTCATTGACAGATCCAAAGATCGGGTGTTCATCGGGTTATTGGAATTGATGTTCCTAATATGATGGCTCAGTACGACTCTCTTAACGGTGGTCAGGTGAGTCGGCCAAAGTCAGGCTTGACCATTCATTAGTTAGAAGCATTGAATTTTGTCATGTTAATGGTTGGACCTAACCAGGACCTTCAATAAGAGGCCCAAAGGTCGATTGAAGTGCTCCTAGGGCAAAACCCAATTACTAGAGGTTACTTGGAGAAGTGATCGGTTGAAGAACCTACCTTTAGACATGCATGGGTGGGCCAACCAAAGTCGGGCTCATGTGTTGTCTATTAGACTCGAGTACTTGCTAAGGAATTAAAGTAATTTCTCGGATTGGAGTAGAGGCTACCAGTCCGTGCAAAATAGTGGGAGGGACCTTTAGACTAAAGTCCATGTCTTTAGGTTAATAATTCATATACACTAATTATCTTTGGTTTTCCTTTCAGATGTCTTCCCACCTATCACTCCGGTCTCTTCTGACAATGAGAAGCTCAATGTAATGCAGAACGAAAATGTGGAATGCGGAAGCAAATTAAAATTAATATATTTTTTTAATTTATTTATTTTCAGAAGTCGGCTTTGACTCAAAGGAAAGATAAACTAATGTTGAAAGAAACTAAGAAATGACAGAAAGCATAATTAAAAGGAGTGGATTATCAGAGTAACTAAGAAGTAGGATCGCTGGGGATTGAGAAACCTCCAGACCTAGGGTTTACTCCTCTTTCAAGAAATAGATGAAGAGAGAAGAGAAGGTTTTATACCTGACTGTGATATCTCTCGTTGCTTCAATTGAAGGACACTCTCGAGCAGATTGTAGGATCCTTGGAGATGGGCTATCTTCGCAATGGATCCTCGGATTGTAGTCCTATGGCAAGGTTGGCCTTCTTCTCGAACTCAGGATCTGGAAGAAGAAGAAAGAAAAAAAAGAACCAGAAACTCAAAGAAAGACACTGACCTGAGGACTTAATGAAGATTGTTGGATGTAGAAGTTCCGAAGATCTTGATACTGATCTGACTCTTCTTTGAACTTGCTCTGTAGTTGAAACAGTTGATCTGAACCTGGATGCTGATGGCCGGCCTCTATGTGGAAGAGATGGGCCGTGGGATGTAGATGGAAAATTAGGGTTTGGTGGTGGTGGAGTAGAGATGGGTGGACTAAGCTAGGGTTTTGGGGTTGGAGATCTCATACCTCCTCAAGGTTCCTAGGGAACCCGGATTTACTCCCTCATGGAGCTCAACACTTGAATACAAGTGCGGAAGAGAGAAACACAAAGTTACTCACAAAGAAATTGATTTCATTCATCATTAAATTCAAGAGTTACATGGAGTTGAATATATAGACATAACAAAGAAATAAAATTTTATACATTTTCCATGTGGGACTAATAGGACTAACCCACACTTTAGGCATCAAATTCTCTTTCCAAGACTCCTTCCATGAGTGGGCAGCCCAAAAACTCCAAGAAAACTTGAAAATCAACTCCAAATGGCAGGTTATGGGGGTGTCTCCTAGTATCTCTCCATGAATCAAGGATTTTCCCTTCATGGTTCGGCTCATTTGGACACCTCCTAGTCTTGCTCCACAAGTTTAGGCTTCTTCCTTTCATGGCTTTGGCACTTTCGAAACTTTTTGGGAACCTCCTTGAATTCCTTCCCAAGACATGCTCTCTTCCCTTTTATAACTTGGATTTTTATGGAACATTGTGGGGCACCTCCTTGATCCTCTCTTCAAGAAAAATTCTTGCCATCCTGGCATGGGTTTATCTGGAAAGAAATTGGCTCCTCCTTGGATTAAGGTATCTTGATGGATTTCTCTCCCAAGTGGTGCAAGAAAAAAAAGAAACTTACTTCTTGTGGTGTAGGGACCAAAGACACTGGATGGAGATGTGGCGCCTCGTGGACTCTGGTGTGTGGCTGGGAGTGTGGCGCCCAATTGCTTGGGCCTGGAAGAAAAAATGTGGCACCCTGGACCTTGACTTGATGAAAAAAAAAAGTAGCACTAACCTGAAGAAGACCTAGACCACTACTAGGACTTGTACTGAGTCAATATGACTCAACAAAATTTAAATTGCAGGGAAATACAGACTCAAGACTAAAATTGAGTTGACCAAGTCAACCCTTATTACAAAACCAGAAAACCCTAATTCTTTGGGCAAGGTCAATCAGAGATCCAGATGGAGCCCTGAAGTCTTCTTCTGAGTCTGGTGCCCGCACCACAATGGACCCAATTTTGATAGCTGGTATCGAAGGCTCAGGATTGTCCTAGAGGATGAAAGGATCTTGTATGTGATATCGGATCCGGCACTGAGATCCCTGTTGCCAATGCTCAGGGTTCGGTTAGAGATACTTATCGGAAGTGGCTCTCTGATAGGACCACTATCCGATGCATCATGTTGGCTATGATGAACGATGAGTTCAGTCGCAAATTTGAGAAAGCCCAGCAGGAAGAAATCCTTCAAAGATTGAAGGAGTCTTTCGGGACACCAGACGATGTTGAGAGGTATAGGGTCTCCTGTGCTATCTACAACATGCGGATGCATGATGGGGCCTCAATCACTAATCATGTACTGTACATGATCGAGATGATTGAGCACCACGGCAAGCTCGACTGTCCCTTGCATGAATAACTTGGAAAAGATGCAATTTTGAATTCTCTCCCCTCCTATCTAGATTTTCTCGATCATTATAGAATTAAAAAGCCTACAGTTAACTACCATGGTCTGTTGAGGTTGCTGCAGACTTATGAGAAAGACCACTAGTTGAATAAAGGGGTGGTGAATCTAGTGGCAGGTTTTTCGAGAGGGCGTCGTCCCTTTAAGAAAGGGAAGAAGAAAAATAATAAAGGAAAAAAGGTGCTTAGTGCTTCTGGGCCCATTCGGCCAAGAAAGTGAAGGTTGATCAGAGTCGTGAAGAGTGCTTCATCTGCAAGAAGCAGGGACACTAGAAGAGGAACTGTCCTCTTTACATTGCATCCCTTGACCCGAACAGGACCAAGAAGAGAAAGGTGCTGGATTGTCCTGGACAAGGTATTTATATGATAACACCTTGTAGTTTCTCTATTTACGATACTACTAACTGGGTATTGGATATAGGAAGTCCAATTCATATTTGCAATTCTTTGCAGAGATTTCAAGTTAGTAGAAAATTCAAGGATGGCGAGAGGTTCTTGAAAGTGGGAAATGGAAGCTGAGTTCCAGTTCTGTCGTTGGAAGTCCTTAAACTTGTTTTCAAGTCCTATATTGTTGTTTTGAACGAGTGTCATTTTTGTCCTTCTTTCAT
Source organism: Areca catechu (assembly GCA_021397845.1). NCBI lineage: Eukaryota > Viridiplantae > Streptophyta > Magnoliopsida > Arecales > Arecaceae > Areca > Areca catechu. Next base: position 106,412,411 of record CM038043.1, read on the forward strand.
TTTGAATGTCATTTCTGTAGGCTAGTTGGCCATGTATGGTTATGAACTATTAATAAAGAATGACATTTGTAAAATCATTTTGAATGATTCTGTTGTTTTGAATGGACAAATGCATGATGGCATTTATGTACTGTCGTGACCTGTTAGTGTAATGTACATGTCTAGCAAACGCCCTAGGATAGATTATGTCAGCGAAGTGTACCTATGGCATTGTAGGCTAGGTCATATTAACAAGAACAGGAAAAATAGGATGAAAACCAAGGATCTCCTCGATTTTGGTGAAGATAGTTCACTTCCAACCTATGAGTCCTGTCTTCTTGAAAAAATGATAAAGTCACCTTTTACTAGAAAAGGTGAACGAGCCAATGAAATTCTAAGTCTGATACATACTGATGTATGCGAACCTATGAATGTTAGTGTCGGAGGTAGGTACGGTTATTTCATTACTTTTACAAATGACCTTTCGAGGTATGCTTGTCTTCTTGATGAGATATAAATCTGAATCGTTTGAAATGTTCAAACGATATCGTAATGAAGTAGAAAAACAAACCAGAAAATATATCAAAACCCTTCGATCTGATCGAGATGGTGAATACCTTTCGGGTGAGTTTCTGACATATCTTGAGGAGAATGGGATTCTCTCTTAGTGGAAACCTCCAGGGACACCCCAGCTAAATGGAGTGTCTAAGAGGAATAATAGAACTCTGTTAGACATGGTTCGATCCATGATGGGCTTTGCTTCTCTGTTGATATCCTTTTGGGGATATGCTTTAGAATCAGCCTGTTACCTTCTGAATAGGTCTCCAAGTAAGTCCATTAATAAAATACCATATGAGATGTGGACTGGACGTAAGCTGACACTTTCACACCTTTGGGTCTGGGGGTGCCCGGCTTATGAAAAATATTTAGAAATGGACAAACGTAGATCTAGGTCTGACCGGTGCCTATTTGTTGGGTATCCAAAGGAGTCTAAGGGGTATTACTTCTACTTAGCTGAGGAAGAAAAGTTGTTCGTCAGTCTTAGGGCTATCTTTTTGAAAAAGGAGTTCCTTGGTGAAGAAACTGTAGCCACTAAGATTGAACTTAGTGAAGTTCAACAAGTAGAAGAACCGACACACTTAATGGACAACATAGAACCACTGTGATTAGATCACACCCAGAGCCCACTTAAGAACCATTAAGGAGATCCGGTAGAATACCGAGCTGACCGGACAGATACTACGGTTTCTTGGTTCGGGACGGTGATCCCATTGAACTCGATGAGAACAATAAGGATTCGATCACCTATATGGATGCATTGCAAAGGTCCGACTCTGAAAATTGGCTTGGAGCCATGAAATCTGAAATGGAGTCCATGGAGATCAACAATGTATGGACATTGGTTGATGCACCGGAAGGGATAAAACCCATTGGGTGCAAATGGATTTTCAAGAGGAAAAGGGGTGCATATGGAAAGGTGGAGACCTATAAAGCCCTTCTGGTTGCCAAAGGGTATCATCAATGTTATAGTATTAACTATGATGAGACGTTCTCTCCTATGGCATTGCTCAAATCCATTCGGATTATGCTTGCTTTAGCAGCACACTTTGACTATGAAATCTGGAAAATGGATGTTCGATCAGCTTTCCTGAATAGTGAGCTAGAAGAGGAGGTGTATATGATATAACCTGAATGGTTCACATCCACAGACGAGTCAAAGGTATGCAGGCTTCAAAAGTCCATCTATGGACTGAAGCAAGCATCAAGGAGTTGGAACATGCGATTTGATAAGTGTATCAAGTCATATGGCTTCGTTAGGAACGGAGAAGAACCTTGCATTTACAAATGGGCTAATAGTTCTGTGATTGTATTCCTTGTGTTATATGTGGATGACATTCTTTTAATCGGGAATGACATCCCAGCACTACAAGGAATAAAGGTCTGGTTGTCATCTCAGTTCTCTATGAAGGACTTGGGTGAAGCTTCTACATACTAGGTATGAAGATCTATAAAGATAGATCTAAGAGGCTTTTGAGATTATCCCGATCTATGTACATCGATACTGTGCTGAAACGGTCAGCATGGAGAATTCCAAGAAGGGCTATCTCTCGATTGGCATTATAATTGATCTCTCCAAAAGGAATTGTGCGACAACTCCTAAGGAGAGAGAGTGCATGAGTAGAATCCCATATGCTTCAGCAGTGGGTTCTATCATACACGCCATGACATGTACTTGACCAGACATGGTATACTCACAGGTGTAGTGAGCAGATACCAGTCTGACCTAGGTGAAGCTCATTGGAAAGTGGTAAAGACCATCCTTAAGTATTTACGAAATACTAAGGACCAATGGCTAATTTATGGAGAATCTAACTTGGAACTTGTGGGGTATACTGACTCCAGTTTCCAGTCAGATAAGGATGATAGAAAGAGTATGTCAGGTTTTGTATTTATCCTGAACAGAGGAGCTGTCTGCTGGAAAAGTTCCAAACATGCTACTATGGTGGACTCAGTATGCGAAGTAGAGTACATTGCAGCATCTGATGCAGCGAAGGAAGCTATGTGGTTATGGAAGTTTCTTGGCAAGCTGGGAGTGGCATCTTTCCTTGATGGTCTTGTTCTGGTGTACTGTGACAACACTGGAGCCATTGCTCAAGCCAAAGAGCCAAAGTTTCATCACCGCACAAGGCAAATTCTACAGTGCTATCACCTTGTGCGAGAGATCATGGAACCAGGTGACATCGACCTTCATAAGATCGATGGAAATGAGAACCTGGCTGACCCCTTTACTAAAGCCATCGAAGTTCAAGAATTTGACTATTGTAAACAAAAAATGGGAATAAGATTCTGTACTGATTGGCTTTAGTCCAAGTGGGAGTTGTTGAAATTATATCCCAAAGCCAATCGTCTAGGCCATGGACGGTTGTGCTATCTTTGTATTTGTATATAAATTATTTTTAATAAATAAAAGTTATTTATTTTTGGCTGTCCATCATATCTATATTTTCTTGTAAAGAACTCTTATGTCATGGAGGCCTTAGAACTATATTGATTGATATGGAAAGGATATATCAGGTAGTTCTTAAATTGGTTCACAACCAAAGGATACATTGTTATAGAACGATGATGTATCAAGTATAGATTATTGTATGTAGCATTTGTTGGTTGTCCTCTTAACCAAGGAGTGTGGAGATACTGGTGTGACATGCAAGTGAAATGTATGACATTTCATTGAACGTGACCATCTGCAGAGCTCCCTTCTACCAAAGGGTTGCTCGCGAAGGGATATGGGTATATGTGTCCTCAGACCTGAGGTCACCATGGCAGCTTGCAAGCAACTCACTGTACTTAGGTACCGGACTACCTGGATTTCTAAACTAGTGATGGAAGGTTTCTAGGTGCAGTCAAGTTCTTATGGAGTGGTGGTGGATCAAGATGGAATTGACCTCTCGAAATAGTTTGGAGTGAATGACTCATCATATCTCAATTCAACAAAACCTTGGCCAGGGTAGTTCTTGTGAGGAGTCACAAAACTTGTGAGGTTGAGACATGATCTGAATAAATCAAATTAGGGTTGGCAGTCTAACCCCAGGTCATCCTGATCATTGTAAGGTCAAAGGGATGAATTATATACCAACCATATGCTAGAGGTTCTTATGAGGTGCTCTGCATCTTCGACCTTCTGGACATCGGGTATCATTGCTAGATGAGGACTTTGACTGGTACAGGAAATGTTCAAGTGCTACTAGCTTAGTGTTCAAACCTATGGGGTCACACACCATAGAAGATTTCTATCTGATCTTATGGCTAACAACGATTGAGAATCATTTGTCATCACCCAAAGTCAATATGATTGACTTTGCTCCAAGTGTCGATACTTGGTTTTTTTGCAGGTGTCGACACTTGGTAATTTTTGATTGTCGACACTTACTATGATGAATAAATTTTTGAATAGATTTTGAGAAAGGTAGGAAGTGATCTTGATCGGATATCAGGGTCCTACTTGGTAGCAGATGTGGATTTGCATGGGTTTGGGACAGTGCAGAGAAATGGAGGCGACTTGTTAGTACTTGGCACTAGTGCGGTGTGGAAGGTCCCAAGGCCTGGTGTTGATTAAAAATGTCAAAATTACCAAAGGGCCACAAGGTGGGTATGAAGAAAGACCAAGCGCTTAAGGAAGAGTTGCCAGGGTGACTCATGGGGTTGGCCGCTTCTAGATCCAATTGGACAGGAGTTAAGCCTTGGAGGTAGTCCAAGGTGTGCCATCTTGTATTGCTAAAAGTGAGCATAAGGTGGGTTCTTTGGCAGAAATGTGGCCCCTCTCATATCAGGATTATCAAGAGTTAAGCCTTGGAGGAGTTCGAGGAGTGCTGCAAGGATTTTAAGCCAAAGTTGATGGTGAGAAGACCATTAAAAAGAGCATAATGAATGTAATGGCCGCTCTTAGATTGGGACAATCGGGAGTCAAGCCTTGGAGGAGTCCAAGGAGTGCCAAGAAATTGGATGGTCAGAGGATCGCAAGGGCAGCATGGTAGCTTGAGGATCAGAGGCATAGTGGTTATGTCATGGCACGAAGGTACTCAGATTTGGGACTACTTGGGTGAGTAGTACTTGGCTTCAGGGGCAAAGACATCAGGTCAGCATAGAGGTGCTGGGTTGCGGAGCACTCTTAGGAAGAGTATAATGTTATGGCACGGAGGTGCGCATGAGCGTTGCAGTTGGCCTGAGGGTCAGGTTGCTTGCAGGCACTTAAGGGTGTCGGATGGATTCAGTTTGACAGTGTTGCTGGGTAGGGGCATTGAGGTCTATGCTTGGCTATGTGGTTGGATTGCTATGCATTTATCTATATGTCTGAGAAAAGGACTCAGGAGGGATGGCCTTGGTGCGTGGTATGCCGGGGCACTGCACGAGTGTTTGAGCAAAAAAACACTTACCTCGTGACAAGTGTATGGCAGTCTCCCATCTCCATTTACCAGACCGTCAAGCTAGGACCATCTAGTACCCATAGTGAGTATACCATTCAGGATGGCTACCTTTTCCAAAATAATCGACTCTGGAGGTTTAGCTGGTCACTTTGGTAGGAATAAGACAATCTTAGCAATAGAAGACCAGTTCTTTTGGCCTGGATTGAAAAGGCATGTTGCATAGATTATAGCCAGGTGTAGAACTTGTGCTATTGCAAAATAGCAGAAGCAAAACACTGGTCTCTCACCCACTCCCTCTTGGAGGACATTTGATAACATAAATGGAATAGAAGAAACTTTGATTTTTCATTCATATCATGTACCATTTTACAAGAGAGCTTGGAGTATTATTTATAAGCCTCCAAGGAACTTTTGAAAATTCGAAATACATTGAGCTTTTCATGGGAAGTTTCTAGCTATAAGTGTAGAAATTCAAAATACATGGAGATTTTCATGAAAGTAGCCACCTTAGCTAGCTAAAATGGTGGAAATTCAAAACCCCTTGGCCGGCTCCTTTAATTTTGAAATCTTCTTGGTGATGTGGCTTAATGAGGTGTACACCAAGTGATGACATGGTATCCAATAGTGCTTGCTAAAGTGGTATCCTCCTTGGATTATTTTGTTGGAGTGGTTGAGTGCATCCAATCTTCAAGTGAGCTTGTTTACATTGAACCAATTCCAAACCTTTCTTGGACCCAACAACTAAACTCACTAAATACAAGACCAATTTGATCCTAATTGGACTCAAAAATCCAAATGGATTCAAAAGAAACCAAATTGAAATAAACCAACCTAATTACATGACTCAAATTTAATTAAAAAAGTAAAATTACTCTATTTACAAGACACAAGTTTAATGAAAGAATTAAAGCCACACTGAATTAGATTGAAGCCTCTTTCGAACCTTGGTGCCTGCACCAGAAAGTGAGAAAGTGAGAAAGGAGCATCAGCAGAGAAGGAGAGCTCGAGCAGGGTCGGCTGTGTCCATGGGATTCTTCCAATGAATTCCCTTGTAGCCTCTAAGCGTTTTGTCTGGTTTGCTCTCCCCTTTTGTGTGCCAAAAATTACCTCACTTGCCCCTTGCTTGCTTGTCTTCTTCCTCACCTTTTTCGTTTGGAGGCCCCTTGAAGTTTGTTATAGAGAGGCAGTGTTGCCTCTTGAGCTTGCTTCTTAGATGTTCCTTTTTCAAGAGAGTCCCAAGGGTTGACACCTGATAGCATTCGGGGACTGTGCATGAGCTCCCCTTTCTCCCTTCATGGTAGGGAGTTATCTTACTGGCTCCGACATTCTGGTTGGTCGCCATGTTTTGGAAAGCTTGGCAGAGCATTGGTATGTAGGCGGCCGCCCCAGGATTTTAATCCTCTAGCATGACCTTCTTCTTATGGGTGTGCAGACGCTAGGTTGAGGGGCGCCGTGCCTCGAATGGGGCGTTCCTTCTCGATTGGTATAAACCGGGGCCTGAGAGTATCCTGGTGCTCCAGCGAGGCATCTCCCTCCATAGACTTCAAGCGGCGGCCCGCCACCTATCATTCATACCATCCTAGCGATGGGGTCTTGTTGAAGACAACCCCCTTTCCTGCCATGATTTGAATCTCCGTCATCCTCCTTCCTTCAGTTGGTGGTGGTATAAGCACGACCCCAGCCGGGAGCTGACCTCGGTAGAGGGGCTCACTTTGGCTCCTTGCTTGGGCACCATGCTCAGGTGGCACCTCCACCTGCCAGCTTATAGCCGGCATCCAGATGGACTCCACATCAGCGGATACAACTATATCAGTAATGATCATCGTATCTTGTCTTCAAGCCAAGTTAGTTCATAAGGCTACAACATATGATAAGTGATAATGTTCATCATATCTTTTTATTGCAACCTACCAAGAGATAAATTGAATTTATTTATTTCATTTTAATAACACTGAGATTAGACTACTAGTTCCTCATATAAAAAATTTGAGGGTTTCTGCTCAAATTTGAAGAAATAAATATGTGGGAAGAAAACAAAAGGGCTTTTAAATAGAAAAGCTAAAAGATATAATTGAAAAATATAAGTAATCTGTAGTTTAATGAATTGAAAAATATATATGCCTTAGAATAAGCAACATTATAGATACTAGAGCATTGAGGCTACAAGATAGAATAACTACTTATTATGGCAGCCTATCATGTAAATGTAGTTAAACCCTTGTCTCCTAGCAATGCTCATTCTTAAGGCATCCTAGCATCATTGGTAAAACATAATATGAAAGATACATTATCGAACTTATTATACATGGAAATAATGGAAAAAAAAGTATTGCAAATCAACAAAATGCTGAAACCATTAACTTTAACAATGCCTCCACATTGTTATAAAAAGCTACCAAACATTTATTCATCCAGCGACATATGTAATTTGAGGCCGGTTATGGAGGTTTATGAATTCAAAAAGTAATTAAACTTGTGCCTCAGGACATGAAAGCTTAAAATCATTGAAGCATTGTTGCTATAACATACAATTAGTGGTAATGTTCATCGTACTTGTCTCCAGGCCTACTAATTCATAAGGCTACAACATACGATAAGTGGTAATGTTCATCATATCTTTTTAGTGCAACCTACTAAGAGACAAATTGAATTTATTTATTTCATTTTAATAAGACTGAGATCAAACTACTAGTTCCACAGCAAAAAAAAATTGAGGGTTTTTGCTCAAATTTGAAGAAATAAATATGTGGGAAGAAAACAAAAGGGCTTTCGGATAGAAAAGCTAAAGAAGATAAAGAATCTAAAGAAAGAAGAGAATGTCTTGGGTTCTAGGATATTTCAGTGAACAGACCCTAGGGTTTTAGATTACTTGCTCTGATGTAGGAGATGTGTTTAAGTGCAAGCTTCCAAATAAAAGATAGGTTTTTTTTCTCTTAGCTCATATTTTTTATTGGCTTGTTAAATTAGTTTTCTTCTGAAGTACTCGATCTCTGAGGGTCTATATAAATAAAGCAAAAATAATAAAACCTTTTAGACACAAAGCTAAAGAAGGAAGAATAGGTGGATCTATGGAATTTATTTATCAGTGACTACCAAAAAAAGGCTAGGCTTTCCCTAACTAAAATTTATCTTTAGTTTCCAAGCTGAGATGGTCTTCTCTATTGAACCTTGTATACATCTACATATGAAGGAAGAAAGAAAGGCATATTTATAGTACTTGATATCCACACCTTTGAGCCTAAAGATAGAAGAAATGAAGCTCAAATCATGAGATCTCCAAAGCCCTTCCAAGCTTTTGGGTGTAAATAGGAAGTGGGTACAACTCAAGCTAAAAAAAGAGATGGTTCTGAGGAAGACGAAGTAGATACAGAGATGGAACCCTTCGACTGGAGATGAGGCAAGGCAATTTCCCAAAACCCTAGCCATGGGAGAAGAAGGGAATAAGTCGATGGGAAGAATCAAAGAGCGGGTTAAAGGAAAAACTTTTCTAGCCACTATCCTTGGAATAAAAAAAGTGGAAATACGACTTTTTCATGGGGGGCCCACCACCTTTTTTACACCTGTTTGGGGGAATAGCATGGAATAAGGCCCTATTCTAGCCAGGAATAAGGTATCCAAATACTACGATAGGATATCAGTGAGCCCTCATCAAGATAATCTCCAGTGAGGTCGAATCTAAATGGTAATTATTTCTTGCAATATTGCTGATAATCTATGACCGTTATCATTTTTGTGACCAGCCAATATAGGCACTCCTAAGAATGAAATGATGCTCATCTCTATATCTTGATGGACTGACAAGTTACATCACCTTTCATGACTATTATTCACTGGCATTTAAGAGAACCATTTACTTAAGTGGCAATCCATGCCACCAACAAGAAATAGTGGCAGCATTTCATAAAATGATAAAGGCTCTAAAAAAGAGAAAGGAATATCTCCTCCAAATAAAAGGCTCCTGGCAACCCATGTGGTAGGTCTTGTCATTTCTCATCAAATTCGTCAAGATCTACATCATTCCAAAAATGCTCATCTTCCAGCTATAAAGAGGGGCTTCATGCAATATTCTAAGATATGCACTCTTTCTGCCTATGTTTCTTAATACTGTTTGTATTGAAATTAACTTAAGAATCAGAGTGCCATTACTGAGATCATCCTTGATAGGACTTTTACAGGTACTGCCTTCCAGAGAATGGGCTGCACTACTTGCTTGACAAATTTCAGTGCCAACAGAACTCATTGACATTGTAGATGTAATCTACCATGTCAGTTTTATGGCATATATATGATCTATGTTTGCTATTTTGATTTTTTAGACTTTATAATACTTTATACCATGTCATGATCTTATTGTAGGCAATTTATAAATTAGATCTAATGCATGATAGATTAATTTGATTAATCATTGTTTTCCATTACATTTAAATTTCAAAAATGTTTTGCAAAACATGCATCAAACTACCTACTAATTCCTTCTTGCCAATCTATTGCCATCAAATCATCCATCACTGGACTTTGGTGGTGCTCGAGGATCCCTTGATCTTCTCCAATGAATGTGGGAAATTACTCCTAGTTGCTCTACTATAAGGACCTGCATAAAGTCCCTAAATTGGGGTTTCTGGTAGGGACACTCCGATGCTCAAACAATGGACAACAAATAAGAGATTACAGCAGCCAGAGTTAAGAGCGATGGTGGTCCGATGAACGTGTGATTGAAAATGAGGGTAATGTAAAGCATACCTCACCGAAAGGTCCCTCTTACCTATTTACAGGGTTTCATAAAATAATAGAATGCTATTACAAAGGTTGCCATCTCTAACATACATAACAAACCCTGCTAAGATAGCAGGATCTGGAATCTTTTCTATTGACATCATTCTATTAGAGTGGCAAGATCTGTTGGGATCTTGTATGCCATGATCTGTATTAGAATAGCTATGATCGAGTGAATTATTGGCTACTCGGGTGTCGTAGACCTCAAGTAGGAAGGGAGACTTGGCTTCATATCGGGGCACGATGACTTGGTCTACTTAGCCGTCTAGTCATTTTGAATAGGAAGTCAACAAGTTCACAAGGGGAGCGCCATGCTAGTCAGACTCAACCAGTCATTGCTACTTAGCTTAGGAAGTAGCCATACTTGGTTCGGAAAGGATCAGGAACTTGTTAGCTCCATAGTTAGTCTTTTCCAAACTGTGAGGTAGTCAATCCTAGTGGCCTTTCCATGGTCAGTAGTTTAGTCACCTGGAGTCGGATATTCAGGTCTGCTATAGCTGGTGGCACGATCAATGCTTCACAAAGTCCTTGAGGCTGGGTCAACAATTGCCACATCGGTTACTAATGTAGTGAATGGAAGTAATGCATTCTTAGAGCTTTGCTCAAAAGGCTTAAAGGTGAAGTCTACTTAAATTTTATAAAATAAATTTCTCTATATACCAAGTCTAATTGATGATGGATTAATATTGACTTGATATGTAGAAAAACTTGAAGGAAAATCAAAAAACTCCAAATTCAACATTTTGAAGTAATTAACAACAACTATGCACATGTATTATAAAAAAGCTAGCAAGAAATGAAAAACATTTACAGGCATCATCTCCGGTGAAAAGGATTCAAAACTACTATATAATCATAATTCAATCATGGTAATTCTATATGGCTAATGAGAGAAGCCTATACATAGATATGTACAACATGCAATTAGACATACAGTACATAGAGAAACAAATAAACAAAGACAAAGCATAAGCCAACCTGATGTGGTTTCCCTTTTTTTTTAATTTAAGATTGACATTTTAGTTATTAAGATTTTAAATCATTAGTTCAACTTGGAAGTAAACCCATCATTTCTATTTTAACTGAGATCATAGAAAAATCGGTTTCCATAATATTCACCAAGATCTCCAAGATCTTTCCTACTTTATTGGATGTCAGCTTCCTAAAATATTTAATCTAGAAGTGCCAATAAATCTTCAATATAATATCTGAAAGGCAAGAGAAAATGTTCTAGAGTAAAGAAAATGATACCTTGATATTGTAAATAGATCAAACAATACTTCCAATGACATTCCCAGTTACTTTGCTTACAGTTTTAAATGCTAATTTCTAGCTTGATGTGGCAAGCCACTGACGTTGCACCCATGTTCGATGTAGCTGGTTGATGAGGTGGCAAAGAGCGCCACCTAGCCCATCCGAAGCTGAGCTCCCGGCCATGATTGAGCTCCTGTCCGAGGTGAGCTCTCGATCAAGGTCAAGCTCCCATCCGAGGTGAGCTCCTAGACATGGTTGAGCTTTCATCCAAGGCAAGCTCCCGGTCGAGGTCGAGCTCCTATCCGAGGCGAGCTCCTGGTCGAGGTCAAGCTCCTATCCAAGATGAGCTCCCAACCAAGGTTGAGCTCCTATCCAAGGTCAAGCTCCCATCTGAGGCGAGCTCCCTGCTGAAGCCGAGCTCCTATCCAACGTGAGCTCCCAACCGAGGTCAAGCTCCCATCTTAGGCGAGCTCCAGGCCGAGGTCGAGCTCCCATTCGAGGTGAGCTCCTAGCCGCTCGAGCTCCCGTACGAGGTGAGCTCTTGGCCAAGGTCATGCTCCCATCCAAGTTGAGCCCCCATCTAAGGTAAGCTCCTAGCCGAGGTCAAGCTCCGAGCTCCTATTTGAGGTCAAGCTCCTATCTAAGGTGAGCTCCCAGCCAAGATCAAGCTGCCGTCCAAGGTGAGCTTCTAGTTAAGGTTGAGTTCCTAGTCGAGGTTGAGCTTCTAGTTGAGATCGAGCTCCCGATTGAGATCAAGAGGAATAGTAGGAGGTGAGACACAACTCCTAAAGGATAGACACCAGAGAGGCCTGAATGAAGACATAAGAGCACGACATTACTATCTCCAACGAACCGGCAATAATTCTTATGGAGGCATGTGCTCCACTAGGGCTCCAGGCCTTGTAGCGCACCACCTGCATCCCCTGCAAGAGGGGTGCTCCATCGAGGCTCCAGGCCCTGTAGCATGCTGCCTGCATCCCCGGCAAAAGGAATGCTTCACCTGCGTTCTAGGTCCTGTAGCACGCCGCCTGCAAGAGGGTTACTCCATCGGGGTTCCAGGCCTTATAGCACATGCTTGTAAAAGAGGTGCTCCACCGGGGCTCTAAGCCCTGCAACATGTTGCTTGCATCTCCTACAAGAGGAGAGTGCTCTACTAGGGATCCAGGCCCTATAGCACATGTCTGCACTTCCTATAAGAGGAATGCTCTGCCAGGGGGCCAGGTCTTGTAGCATGCCATCTACCCCTATAAGTGGAAGCACTCGATTGTGGCTCCAGATCCTAGGGCACACCACCTAAACCTTCTACAAGGGATTGCTCTACTAGGGGGCAGGCTTTGCAACATGTCGGCTACACCCCTTGCAAGAAGACCTTCCCTAAGGAACCTCGAACCTTGTCCAACAAGACATGGAAGAGCTTGTACCCCTTCCGCATGGGACATTCTGGGGGGAGGCACCCAATGAGGCTCCAGACCTAGTTTGGCTAAATCAATCTCTATATAACGGTAAGAGGAATCTCCATGATAGGGGGTGAACTAAGAGAGAGACAGTAAGAGAGCAAAGGCAGAAGGCTTAATAGCGAAGAAACCCTAGCTTTCTTGAAACCCCAATTTTTTTTATTCTCTTCTATCTACCTCTATGCAGTGGCATCCCAAGCCTCTATCTCAGATGGAGAGGGTACCAAGGTTAAAAGAAGACTTCAATCAAACCTAGTCAACATCAGGTCCTTATAGATTGCAAATTGAGTTCCATCCTTGTTAATTTGTTCTTAGTCTGAGTCTTTAGTCTAGTCTTGTTCCAAGTCTAAGTATTGAGTCTAGTCTTGAGTCTTGTTAAGTCTTCTTCTGTCATGAATTTTATGCTTTGAGTCTTGTTAAGTCTTAGGTCTTGAAGCCTTGGGTCAATTGAGTTGTAAGAGTCAAATGTACTCAACTCTAAATTGAGTTGTTATTTTCTTTTGAGCTTAAGTCAAGTTCAACCAAGGGAGCATACAATTGGAGCAAGGGATGAACCAAAGCCACTTCAAGTAATTCTTCAAATCAAGGGCACATGGAATATGAACCATTGGATGGAAGGAAGCTTTGATTGAAGCCACCTCACAAAGGTGCCTTATCAGAGAAGTTGGGTCCCATTTGCCACATCATCTCTTTGCCAACTAGGACTCCATGTCAACACCACATCACCCTTTATGCCACCTAAGCTTGGGAGGGAAGAACACTTCAAATTCAAATGGGGTGACCACCTTTTTCTCCATGAATCAAGCAAAGGACAAATTCAAGATGGGGCGGCCACCAAAGTCTCCTTGAATCAAACAAAGCCACTCCTTGTATCTTGCTTTGGTTGCAATTTTTTCTCCATGAAATTAGTGATTTCAAAATGCTTGGAAAGTTTATAAATACTTCACCAAGTCTTCTTGTAAATGCTATGCTTTGAATGAATGAAATCCAGAATTTTTTTATCTCCATTTGTGTTTGCAAATGCCTTTTGTGAGGGATTGAATGAGAGGCTCAATCAAGTGCTTTAGTTCTTAAATTCCAGCAAAAAGTTCTTCTTCGATTGACACCTACTACATCTTTAAGAGCAGCCGGCCACACTCCACCTAGATCACCGACAATCCTCTACTCCCTCCCTTCCATTATTTCTATTCCATACTATCTTCCATCTTCTACACAATACTAATGGTTATTCTTGTAGGACCCTAAGGAGTATCTAATCCAAGATGAAGTCCTCCTTGCCTTCAACTCAGTAGCAGGAGCCTCTACTTCTAATGGGTGGTTTGGCTTGATCATTCAATTGCTAGTCTTGAGAGTTCCTGTAGTAGGTCTAGTGTAAGGTCTTTTAAAAATTCATTATTGGTCTCTAAACCCTATCCTTACCTCTTGAGGTCTGAAATTCTGAATAGGGTAAAGTCCTAATTAGATGGTTTCTCTAGCCACGTAGGTCCTTATTTCTTAACTTAATCCAGATTTGCACTGTGAAGCATTTTAGCCTTCTAATTTAGTTGTCTTCAATGCATCTAAATGACTCCTCTATGAATGAATACCAATCATATGTTTTAGAGTTTTAATTAGCTTAGTTGCTTTAGTCATTCATGCCATATTTTTCATAAGTATGCGGCACCATATTTGGTATCAGAGCGTGGTTGCATTGGTAGCATAGTTTTCATACTTGCTATGTGTTCTTCCTTTTAAATCCAATATGGATCTATGATTCACGCCTCCTAAGCGGGTGTACACCAGTACACTGTCACGACCCATGGGAATAATGAGCCATGGCCGGACGTGAATCCTTAGGTTGAAGTTTTGGTATTTGAATTCTTTTACATGTTTAATTTCTGTTTGCTGACTTCTATGTTGAGGACTGATACATGGGACTATTTCCCCATCAAGCTTTCACTATTTTGCCTTGATTTTTACATCACTTAATCTCCACTTAATCTACTATTTACTGAAATTTTTTTGAGATTTTAAGGATTCAAAAATAGAGTGATATCTGTCAAAGAAATCAACCCTAGCTAAGTTTCTGTTTGCTAATTCTGCATTGATAGTCTGAACTTGATTCTGATTCAACAATCAATCTCTTCTATTTTCATCTGATTTTTGCACTGTTTATTCTTTGATTAGTCCTCATAATTTTTACTATTTTTTCATGATTTTATAAATTCAAAAAATAAAAAATTCTACAAACAAAACAGGCCTACTAAATATTTTGTATGTGCTGAAACTATAATCACTTCCAAACCCCCCAATCCCAAGCCATTTTGTTTGGTCATTAATCAACTAAAATTCAAACTTGTCACTTCATAAAACACAAAAAGCAATTGCATTTATTTTAAGCTATTTAAGTGCATCAATATCATAAGATAAGGGAAGGAGGTCATTACCTTTCTTAGCCCAAAAAAAACCAACCACATGTTGCATCGAACCCAAACCTTTTAATTAAAATTGAGTAGTAACCTAATTAGAATTAGGGACAACAACAAGTCAAGCTCAATTAGTGTGTTGAGACTAGTGTGAATCATTTCTTCATCTACTCCTGGAAAGTGGTGTCTAAGGCTAGGGGTCCAAAGGAAAATGCCTTAAGAGGATTTGTGGTTCTTTAATTGGGTCCTCGTGAAAGCAGGGGGGCCTCCCACAATCCCCCTCTTACCTAGCCATTTGAAAGGGTATTTGTAGTCTTGGTCTATACTATGTCAATTCATACTACATTGGATGTTTAGGTCTAGCAAACCATAGATCGAATTTTGTATTG
Source organism: Areca catechu (assembly GCA_021397845.1). NCBI lineage: Eukaryota > Viridiplantae > Streptophyta > Magnoliopsida > Arecales > Arecaceae > Areca > Areca catechu. Next base: position 106,427,590 of record CM038043.1, read on the forward strand.
AATGACTATTAGATTAGAAACTCCCTATCAACATTCACTTGACCATCCCAGTTCTTCCATTGATCCCAATCTAGAAACCCTGATGAGAACTATGACTGAGCAGTTCAAGCAATTGAACACTAGGTTTGATCAAATGGAAGAGAGGATAGGAACCTTTGAAGAGACCCGTTTGACCCCTACTGAGCCACAATCACCCAGATTGCCACCTGTCCATCCTAGAGTCCAACGCCAGGAATACACTCCTGACCCACATCCAAGGAGAGTTCACCATGATTATGTTGACCAGGATGAGAGAGCCCTTAGAAACATTCATCTAGATGCACCCACATTTGATGAAAACTTGGATCCTAATGTGTATATAGACTGGGAGGGTGATATGGATCAATATTTTGATTGGTATGAAATGTAAGAAGAAAGGAAATTTTAGTTTACCAAACCTAGATTGATCCGTCAGGCTAGATTATATTGGGATAATGTTGAGTGCATGAGTCGACAAAGGGGAGACATGCCCATAGCCAATTGGAGAGCTATGAAAGTGAAACTTAGGGAGAAGTATTTACCAATGTCCTATGAACAGAGATACTTGGACCAATGGCAACGATTAACTTAAGGGAATAAGACAGTGTCCGAATATGTTGCCATGTTTGATGAATTCATGATGAGATGCAATGTAGTTGAGTCTAAGGCAGCCACCTTGTCTAGGTTTAGAGCAGGACTACATGAGGAGATCCAGAGAGAACTATTTTTTAAAGAAGTTCATGACTTAGATCAAGCCTACCAAGTTGCTAGGGACTGTGAGAGATTCCAAAGGAGACCTTTATTTCATCGACTTGAGCCCACTAGGATTAATCCTCCTAGAAATAGACCAAGTCCAAGCCTAAGTACAGCCAATAGACCCAGTCTTGCCACTTCATTAGTTCAAAGAGAAGATAAAGAAAAAATTCCTAAGGTTCGAAGACAAGGAAATGTTCACTGTTTTAGGTACCACAAGATAGGTTACTATGCAAGCCAATATCCCACTAGAGCATTACACATAGGGGAAGTAGAAGAAGAAGTTACTAAACCCATAGAAAACTGTGAGGAGGAAGAAGAGGTGTATGAGACAGGTGTAAGTTTAGCTAATGAGTATGAAGGGGATGAAGAGATCATAGACTCATCAGAAATCCTAAGAGTTGTAAGATGTATCTTGACCCAAACCAAGGAGCAAGAAAATTGGTGTAGGACTAGTATCCTACAAATCTTTATTAAGATAGGAGAGAAGGTGTGCAAGGTTTTCTTAGATAGTGGTAGCTGCGTCAATGCCAAATCAACCAATACAGTCAAGAACCTAGGATTACCCACTGTGCCCCATCCTAATCCATATAAGATATCCTGGATAGATTCAACATCAATTCCTATTAAGTCTAGGTTCCAAGTCACAATCCAGTTCCAATCATACCAAGAAAAGGTTTAGTGCGATGTTCTTCCAATGGGAGTTAGTAGCATCATATTAAGCCGACCATGGTTGTATGATCATGATGCTATACTCTATGGTCATTCTAATTCATGTTCTTTCACTCACAATGGGAAGAAGATTGTAATCAATTCCTCACCACCTAAGGACCAAGTTAAGAGAGGATCAAGTCATTTGAGAGATAAAAAATAGGAGATAAACATGATCACTGCTAAAGAATTGGAGCAAGAGCTTAGCAATGGTTCACCTATTTGGGTTTTAGTAGATAAGGAAAATCAGGACCAACCCCATAAGGAAAATCCCCAAGAAGTGTTAAGGGTTTTAGAGGAGTTTCAAGACATCTTTCCTGAAGACCTTCCTAATCACCTTCCATCCTTGAGAAACATTCAACATGCCATAGATTTGATCCCATGATCGACATTACCGAACCTCCCCCATTATAGAATGAACCCTACATAACACTCTGAGTTACAACGGCAAGTTGGAGAGCTTCTCCAAAAGGGATTCATTAGAAAAAGCCAGAGCCCATGTGCAGTACCAGCCCTTCTGACCCCTAAGAAAGATGGCACATGGAGAATGTGTGTAGATAGCAGGGCCATAAATAAGATCACCATTAAGTATCATTTTCTTATTACCCGTTTAGATAATATGTTGGATATGATGGCCAGAGCCAAGATTTTCTCCAAAATTGACCTTAAGAGTGGCTATCATCAAGTAAGAATTAGGCCTGAGGATGAATGGAAAACTGCTTTCAAAACCAAAGATGGACTATATAAGTGGGTAGTAATGCCTTTCAGTCTGTCCAATGCACCTAGTACCTTCATGAGGATCATGACCTAGGTTTTAAGGACATTCATAGGGAAATTCATAGTGATCTACTTTGATGACATTCTCATCTACAGTAGAACCAAGGAAGACCACTTGGACCATCTTAGGCATGTTTGCCAAGCCCTTAGACAAGGTTGTCTCTATGCCAACCACAAGAAATGTAAATTCATGACCCATAAAGTTATCTTTCTAGGATTCGTTGTCACCACTGAAGGGATGCCTGCCGACCTTGAAAAGGTTAAGTCCATAGTCGAGTGGCCTATACCCAAGAGCATCCATGATGTTCGTAGTTTCCATGGTTTAGCCACCTTCTATAGGAGATTCATTCGAGGATTCAGCACAATAGTGGCACCAATTACTAACTGCATTAGGAAGGGAATCTTTGAATGAACAAAACCCATCGATAGAACCTTCCTAGAAATAAAGAAGAAAATGATCAAGTACCTATTTTAAGGTTACTTGATTTTTCAAAGTTATTTGAGGTTGCTTGTGATACCTCTGGAGTAGGAATTGGAGGAGTTTTAAGTCAAGTGAGTCATCCAGTGGCATTCTTTAGTGAAAAATTGAATGAGGCAAGGATGAGATACTCAACGTATGATAGGGAATTGTATGCAGTAGTTCAGGCTTTGAGATATTGGAGATACTATTTACTACTGCAGGAATTTGTTCTTTATTCCGATCATGAAGCCTTACAATTCCTTAATTTCTAAAAGAAATTGAACCCTAGGTAGGAAATGGGTAGAATTCATTCAGGCTTACACCTTTGTTCTGAAGCACCATGCTAGCATTGAAAATAAAGTTGCAGATGCAATAAGCTGACGATCCTTGCTTTTGACCTCAGTTAGCACCGAGGTTGTAGGGTTTGATAGACTGAAAGAGGAATATCCTAAGTGTCTAGACTTTAGAGAAATCTATCAATCCCTCCAACAAGGACCATCTAGTTTACATTATGACTATACTCTTCTAGATGGATTCTCTTTCAAAGGAAATCAACTGTGTGTTCCCCGAACTTTCATTAGAGAGTTTTTGATCTGGGAAGTTCATGCTGGAGGCCTAGCAAGCCATTTTGGTAGAAACAAGACCATCATAGCTGTAGAAAACCAATTCTTTTGGCCTAGCCTCAAAAGGAATGTGGCCCAAGTTGATGGGGACATCAAAACCCATCTGGGATTTTCTATTTTTTATCCCATATTTTATTTTTATTTTTTGTAATTTTCTTATTCCACCTATTCTAGTTATCCCCACTATTCCTACTTTATCACTCTTTTTTCCTGACTTATTCCTCCTTATCCCCGTGATCTTCAACCTCAAGACTATTACCAGAACTCCCATTTTTTTTCACTGCCGATCCCGGATCTGCCACGCCCGACCACCGGTGACCCCCGACGGCCGTCCACCTTCCCCCGGCGACAATCTCCTGTAGGAGTGACGGCGAATCCGACCGGTGCCGCCCACGGCCGTCCGCCCCTTGCTGTTCCGCCTATGCCATGCTGCGCCCCTCTCTCCAACACCATCGACCACCACAGCCTTTCCCTTCCTTCCGGTCTGGCCCCATTTCCTCTTCTGCCAACCGATCGGAGGGATCCATGACCGACCGAGATCATTGTGCAAACCTTCTCCATCCACCCTTGCAAATTCACCTGTGCCCTGCCGGATCTCCACACCACCGGCCATGCCACCGCCTTCCCCAGCCACCGGCCGTGCCACCACCTTCCCCAGCCACCGGCCGTGCCACCGCCTTCCCCAGCCACCGACCATGCCGTCGCCTTCCCCCAAACAACGGCCATGCCTTCCCACAAGTCCCTCTTCCCTCGTCCGTCGTCGCCCCCTCTATTCCATGGTCACAAGAGAATCAACACATATCTCAGAGCAAAAGAATTTTGATGCAGGACACGAACCCGAATCAATTTTATTCCAAGGAGATTGGACCGTTGGTCGCTAGGAAACGACCCTTGGGCTAGGTCAAATAGGCCCCAATTATTTCTTTTTTTCCCAATTTTTATTAAAAAAAAAATCCTTTTTTTCCCATTTTTTTTTCTCATATTTTTTTTCTCCTTTTATTTTTTCCCACTAATAACCCATACTTTTTTTCTCTTTTTTTTTTTTTCTATTTTCTTTTCCTTTTTTTTTTTTTACTTTTTCCCCATGTTTTTTTTTCCTTTTTTTTTCATGGCTTTTTTTTCCTAAAGTCGGCGGAGGAGAGCCGGCTTTGCTCTGATGATCGTGCAGAGGAAATCGGCAAAGGGGAGAACGACCCTACTTTCACGTTCGTGCAGGGTCTACTCCCATCTCCTCCATGGAATGAACCAACAGCGGAGAGGATCACCGGTGTCGACGCTGGCAGAGAACGGTGGTGGCACGTGAAGGAGATGGCCGGACGGATGGGGTTCCGGTGGTTGGCGGCGTCCAGTGGGATCCGGTGCAGGCGCTGATTGGATCTAGGCGATCCGGACAGATCGACGGCCAGGCGGAGGAGACTCGATGGGCTTCGTTGGAGACGGGGCGGCGGCATGGTGCGACGAAGGCATCACGGATTGATGGAGACGGCGGCACGAACGGAGGAGGTCTCGGTCGGCTATGGCAATTTCTGGCAGAAGATTGGGTCACCGATGGGCTGCAGCAGTGCTTGGCAGTAGGGAAACAAGCGACCGCCGGTGATGAGGCTGGGGGCTGGCGACGGTGGTGGCCATGGCAGAGTCTCAGGCGGTGCGACATCTCGTGGATCGGGCAGGGAGCAGCTCGGGAAGATTTTTGTCGGGGTCGGTGCTGGCAAAGGGGGCGGATGGCGACTAGTAGTGGAGGAGTCGGATGGCTGGCTGGAGACGTCCGGTCAGCGGAGTAGGGCGCTTGGTTAGATGTCCGATCGGTGGCCGTGGAGAGCACGGCAGCAGGCGCTTCGTCGGTATCGGGCATGGTACTCTCCGATCGGGAGGTGGCGATTGGTTTGATCAGACAGATCCGGGGAAATGGGATCCAGCGGCGTCGATCGACGGTTCTTGTCACAGGCAAAGACTTGGAGGCTTTGGATCCGTTCAGATGTGAATGTTGATGACGATGAGCGTGGGATCTGGTTGAATGTGACGAGAGAAGTATGAGAAAGAAGAGTCCGAGAGGAAGAACGGGAAGAGAAGGGGAAAGTTAGTAGGGACACATCAAAAATCTCATTTCTCAAATAATCTTCATCCTCGCTAGTTTTATCTTCGCTCCTCCCTTTATTTCAGTAAGAAACATCTTAAATTAATTATCGGAACCTGAAAGAGATCCGAATAAATCCTAAAATAATCGAAACTTCTCAACAGACTGAGAAATCCGAACGATAAATCCTAAAACAATTATTTAAACTAGATAATCAAATCCTAAAAACTGTTAAGATAAGAAAATATCTTGAATTTAAATTCAAGAGTGCTGCATCAGGATTAGTGCTCATCATGATCAGGATCTGGGCTGGGCTTCTAGATTGGGCTGGCTTCTGGATTGGATCGATTTCCCCATCATTTCCCCTGAGGTGGGGAGAACTCGACTCCGTCGAGTCCAGCCTCAGCAATCTTCAAATTGATGCACTTCTGGCTCCAATGCACCACGTAATCTGTAGACTAAAATTTTTATAGAAATAATGCAATTAAAATGACTAACCTAACCTAGCCTAACTTGGCTCTGATACCAAGTTGAAGCGGGACACGAACACGAATCAATTTTATTCCAAGGAGATTGGACCGTTGGTCGCTAGGAAACGACCCTTGGGCTAGGTCAAATAGGCCCCAATTATTTCTTTTTTTCCCAATTTTTATTAAAAAAAATCCTTTTTTTCCCATTTTTTTTCTCATATTTTTTTTTCTCCTTTTATTTTTTCCCACTAATAACCCATACTTTTTTTCTTTTTTTTTTTTCTATTTTCTTTTCCTTTTTTTTTTCACTTTTTCCCCACGTTTTTTTTTTCCTTTTTTTTTCACGGCTTTTTTTTCCTAAAGTCGGCGGAGGAGAGCCGGCTTTGCTCTGATGATCGTGCAGAGGAAATCGGCAAAGGGGAGAACGACCCTGCTTTCATGTTCGTGCAGGGTCTACTCCCATCTCCTCCACGGAATGAACCAATAGCGGAGAGGATCGCCGGTGTCGACGCTGGCGGAGAACGGTGGTGGCACGCGAAGGAGATGGCCGGACGGATGGGGTTCCGGTGGTTGGCGGCGTCTAGTGGGATCCGGTGGAGGCGCTGATTGGATCTAGGCGGTCCGGACAGATCGACGGCCAGGCGGAGGAGACTCGGTGGGCTTCGTTGGAGACGGGGCGGCGGCACGGTGCGACGAAGGCATCACGGATTGATGGAGACGGCGGCACGAACGGAGGAGGTCTCGGTCGGCTATGGCAATTTCTGGCAGAAGATTGGGTCACCGATGGGCTGCAGCAGTGCTTGGCAGTAGGGAAACAAGCGATCGCCGGTGACGAGGCTGGGGGCTGGCGACGGTGGTGGCCATGGCAGAGTCTCGGGTGGTGCGACATCTCGTGGATCGGGCAGGGAGCAGCTCGGGAAGATTTTTGCCGGGGTCGGTGCTGGCGGAGGCGGCGGATGGCGACTAGTAGTGGAGGAGTCGGATGGCCGGCTGGAGACGTCCGGTCAGCGGAGTAGGGCGCTTGGTCAGACGTCCGGTCGGTGGCCGTGGAGAGCACGGCAGCAGGCGCTTCGTCGGTATCGGGCATGGTACTCTCCGATCGGGAGTGGCGGTTGGTTTGATCGGACAGATCCGGCGAAATGGGATCCAGCGGCGTCGATCGACGGTTCTTGTTACAGGGAAGACTTGGAGGCTTTGGATCCGTTCGGATGTGAATGTTGATGACGATGAGCGTGGGATCTGGTTGAAGGTGACGAGAGAAGTATGAGAAAGAAGAATCCGAGAGGAAGAACGGGAAGAGAAGGGGAAAGTCAGTAGGGACACATCAAAAATCTCATTTCTCAAATAATCTTCATCCTCGCTAGTTTTATCTTCGCTCCTCCCTTTATTTCAGTAAGAAACATCTTAAATAAACTATCAGAACCTGAAACAGATCCAAATAAATCCTAAAATAATCGAAACTTCTTAACAGACTGAGAAATCCGAACGATAAATCCTAAAACAAATATTTAAACTAGATAATCAAATCCTAAAAACTGTTAAGATAAGAAAATATCTTGAATTTAAATTCAAGAGTGCTGCATCAGGATTAGTGCTCATCATGATCAGGATCTGGGCTGGGCTTCTAGATTGGGTTGGCTTCTGGTTTGGATCGATTTCCCCATCAAATTTGCATGGATCTCAAAGCTGCATGCTTCTCAAAGCAAGAATTCTTCTACAAAGTTATCAAGCCTACACATATTTCAAAGCAGCTCAGCATGGATGGATCTTGATGGATTTGGATTATATTTTATTTATTTTAATTTTTTTAATTTGGATGTAGTGATTAGTTTGAAATTATTTCAAGTTTGTTTTAGATTAGGATTAGTTTGATTTTTCCACCATATGGGGAGGATTTTGTTTAGTTTTCTACCATATTTTCAGGCTATAAACAAAGTAGGTTTGGGATGTCATCTTTTATAAGCTGCATGCTTTGTATTCTTTACTTGGACCCCAAGTTTTGTAAGCCTACATAAAGGCACCTCTTCTCTTGAATAATATATGAAGAATTATGAATTTTTAAAAAAATAGTGTTCTTGGTTCTACCTCCATTAGGAGTGGGCATGAGGCCCGTCTTCCTTCGCCTGCAGGTGTCGAGGGGTATGAGACCCCACTGCCTTCACTTACGAGCATCGAGGGGCATGAGGCCCTAGTTATCTTTTCTCTCGCTGAGTCCCCCTCTATGATATTGGAGCTTCTCCTTCATGGCCCCGTGTAGTGATTTAGGTGGGACGCCCTAGGCTCTGCATGTAGTGAGATGGGTGGGATGCCCTAGACTACATGTAGTGGGGTGGGTGAGATGCCCTAGAGGTACGATGTCTCTCTATGAAGGTAAGTCCTAAGTCCATAAAGTATCCATCTTTCTTTCCCCTACATTTTTTTTCTGCCTTCTTGACCCTAATCACAAGAGACTTCTCAGCTCTCCAACGATCCTCCTAGCCCAACCTTTGTCCTACATCACAAGTTGTAGCTCAATGTTGAACATGTGCTGTTGCCAAACAGCAAAGGCAAAACAATGGTCTGTACACTCCCTTACCAGTCCCTGATTGTCCATGGCAGGATCTTAGTATGGACTTTGTACTAGGACTCCCAAAGCCTCAAGAAGACATAACTCCATCTATGTTGTAGTTGATTTATTTTCTAAGATGGCTCACTTCATCCCATGTTCTCAAACCCTAGAGCTTCTAGAATGGCCAAACTTTTTCTTGACGAGGTGGTTAGACTACATGGTTTACCCAAAACCATTGTATCAGATAGAGATGTTAGGTTCACTTGCTATTTTTGGAAGACCCTTTGGCATATGCTAGGAACCAAACTGAAATTCTCCACTGCCTATCATCCTCAGACTGATGGCCAAATTGAAGTAGTCAACCAGAGTCTAGGAAATCTGCTAAGATGTTTAGTTGGTGACGGTATGGGAAATTGGGATCTCTTACTACCTCATGCTGAATTTGCTTACAACAGCTCAATCAATAGATCTACTGGGAAGAGTCCATTTGAAGTGGTCCATGGCTACAAACCTAGGAAGCCCTTAGATCTTATCCCTTTACCCATAGAAGCATGAATTTCTGAATCAGCTGAATCATATGCACAGCATATTAGGGACGTACATAAAGAAATTAACAAAAAGATCCAATTAAGCAATGAAACTTATAGGCAAATGGCGAATTCACATAGGAGAGTCAAAGAATTCACTGAAGGAGATTATGTTATAATAAGGCATAGACTAGAACGGTTCCCACCAGGAACCTTAAAAAAATTGCATGCTCGTAGTGCAGGTCCATTTAAAGTCATAAAAAAAAAGGATATAATGTGTATGTGCTAGACCTACCATCTGATTTAGGTATCAGCTCAACTTTCAATGTTTTAGACCTAGTAGAGTATAAGGAGCCAATAATGATGCCTAGCGAGCCATTTGAGCCTGAGCCAATTATTGAGAGTGAATCCATCCCTGAGTGTCCACCAATAATTCTACCAAAATGGCGAGATAAGATTGAGCGTATTATGGATGACCAAGCCATCACCACCCGGAATAAAGGTTACCAATGCTATTTAGTTCGTTGGCAAGGTTGACCTGAGTCCGAAGACTCGTGGATTACTCGAGAGGATCTACGAAGAGTCAACCCAGACTTATTAGAGTACTACCAGAGTAAAATAGATCCCTACTCAATAGAGTCAAGTTCTTGCCATCCCGAGGGAATTGGTGCGGGCACCAAGGTTAAAAGAAGATTTTAATCAAACCTAGTCAACACCAAGTCCTTATGGATTGCAAATTGAGTTCCAACCTTGTTAATTTGTTCCTAGTCTGAGTCTTGAGTCTAGTCTTGTTCCTAATCTAAGTCTTGAGTCTAGTCTTGAGTCTTGTTAAGTCTTCTTGTGCCATGAATTTTATGCTTTGAGTCTTGTTAAGTCTTAGGTCTTGAAGCCTTGGGTCAATTGAGTTGTAAGAGTCAAATATACTCAAGTCTAAATTGAGTTGTAATTTCCTTTTGAGCTTGAGTCAAGTCCAACCAAGGGAGCATACAATTGGACCAAGGGATGAAACAAAGCCACTTCAAGTAATTCTTCAAATCAAGGGTGCATGGAATATTAACCATTGGATGGAAGGAAGCTTTGATTGAAGCCACCTCACCAAGATGCCTTATCCAAGAAGTTGGGTCCCATTTGCCACATCATCTCCTCACCAACTAGGACTGCCATGTCAATGCCATATCACCCTTTATGCCACCTAAGCTTAGGAGGGAAGAACACTTCAAATTCAAATGAGGCGACCACCTTTTTCTTCATGAAGCAAGCAAAGGACAAATTCAAGATGGGGCGGCCACCAAAGTCTCCTTGAATCAAGCAAAGCCACTCCTTGTATCTTGCTTTGGTTGCAATTTTTTCTCCATGAAATTAGTGATTTCAAAATGCTTGGCAAGTTTATAAATACTTCACCAAGTCTTCTTGTAAATGCTATGCTTTGAATGAATGAAATCCAGAATTTTCTTATCTCCATTTGTGTTTGCAAATGCCATTCATGAGGGATTGAGTGAGAGGCTCAACCAAGTGCTTTAGTTCTTAAATTCTAGCAAAAAGTTCTTCTTCCGTTGATGCCTACCACATCTTCAAGAGCAACCGGCCACACTCCACCTAGATCACCAACAATCCTCTACTCCCTCTCTTCCATTATTTCTATTCCATACTATCTTCTATCTTCTCCATAATACTAATGGTTGCTCTTGCAAGATCCTAAGGAGTATCCAGTCCAGGATGAAGTCCTCCTTGCATTCAACTCAGTAGCAAGAGCCTCTACTTCTAATGGGTGGTTTGGCTTCATCATTCAATCACAAGTCTTGAGAGTTCCTGTAGTAGGTCTAGTGTATGGTCTTTTGAAAACTCATTATTGGTCTCTAAACCCTATCCTTACCTCTTGAGTTCTGAAATTCTGAATAGGGTAAACTCCTAATTAGATGGTTTCTCTAGCCACGTAGGTACTTATTTCTTAGCTTAATCCAGATTTGCACTGCGAAGCATTTTAGCCTTCTAATTTAGTCTTCTTCAATGCATCTAAATGACTCCTCTATGAATGAATTCCTATCATATGTTTTAAAGATTTAATTAGCTTAGTCGCTTTAATCATTCATGCTGTATTTTTCGTAAGTATGCCGCAACATCAGAGGGTCTGTTTCCCTTGGTTGCCTTATTGACTTGATCATCGGAGTACCCCGTCATGATTCCCAGCCTAGGTCTCCCTATTTTTATATGTCCACCCTGTCATAAAGGTGCAAGGACAGAACCTGTGCTTCTAGAAAGGAAAGCTCAACCAGGCCTCATCAGAGCTACAGGCCACGATGATCTAGGTAGCAACAGATTGGCATGCTAGGAAGGGGGGAGCACTGACACCATCTACTCTGGTTGAGAAGCATCAAACAATCTTCAACAATCTCATGGTGGTGACCCGTGTATGGGAAGCCTCTACTAGCCACATGGGAGATCCATCCCACAATGGCAACTGATGTAGCCAGGAGCGGAGCTCCCTCTTCCTCTACCTCCACTTCCAGCCAATCAATCCATGCAGATCACCATACTCGCATAGCAAGACTAGACCGTGATTGTGGTGGTGCGCTAACTGCACCACCAACTGAAGATGAAAAATACCTACACCTAGCATATAATATGCAAGAAAAGAGGGCAGAGGATATGCATTTTAAAATATTTTTAGACATGCACAGTGAAAGGCTCGGTAGATAGATCTAAACGATCTACCGATCTGCCCGCAACAGAAACTAGTATAAAGATCTAGCAAGCATATAACATCAAAAATAAGAAAGCAACACAAATATAAAGGTCATACCTCTATACCTCAGAGAGTGCTGGAGAGAAGCTATGAAGAGCTGTGAGAAGGAGGAGGGTGCTCGAGCCACACACGTGTGTGGCCTCTACAGGATATCCAAACCTGGGCTCGACTCTAATCAACTCCCTCGGAGTTCTAGCTCTTCGGGATCCTTGGCCAATCTTCTTCTTCCAGGAAGACTAGGAGGAGAGCAAGAACCCCTTCCCAAAAGCTCTCTTTCCAAGACCTAGCTTGATTGCTAGGTTGCACACACCCAATCCCTAAAGCTCTCACTCTCCTCAATATTTTTCTCCCAAAATTTGTTGCTGTTCTTGTGTGTAACCCCAGCAGCCACCACAATGTCTAACATTTATAGGGGAAGCAGGGAGAGGGAGAAGAAGGAAGGAGGAGAGATGATAGGAGAGAATGGGGGAGAGGATCAAGGCCATGATAAATGGGTCTAACCCATTAAGGCATGTATGACATTCATACCATAAAGCCTTAGAGCCAAAACTAGTTTTAATTCGAAATTCAAACTAGGTCAAAACATGCCCAAAAACCTCACATGAAGTCCTCCCAGAAATTTTGCTCGTCACAGGAAGTGTCGACACTCGAAAATTGCCAAGTGTCGACACTTCACCAAGTATCGACACCTGCAAAATTTCAAGTGTCAACACTTGGAACAAAATCAATCATATTGACTTCAGGTGACAATAAACGATTCCTAATCATCGATTTGCTACAAGATCAGATAGAAAACCTCTATGGTGTGTGACCCCATAGGTTCGAACACTAAGCCGGTAGCACTGGATCATTTCCAGTACTAGTCAAAGTCCTCACTAGCAATGATACCCGATGTCCGAATAGGTCGAAGATGCAGAGCACCTCACAAGAACCTCTGGCATATGGTTGCCGTATAATTCATCCCTTTGACCTTACAATGCTCAGGATGACCTAGGGTTAGACTACCAACCCTAATTTGGTTTATCCAGATCATGTCTCAACCTCACAAGTTATGTGACTCCTCACAAGAACTATCCTGGACAAGGTTTTGCTGAATTGAGACACAGTGAGTCATTCATCCCAAACTATTTGGAGAGATCAATTCTATCTTGATCCACCACCGCTCCACAAGTACTTGACTGCACCTAGAAACCTTCCATCATTGGATTAGAAATCCAGGTAGTCGGTACTAAAGTACAGTGAGTTGCTTACAAGCTACCATGGTGACCTCTGGTCTGAGGGACACATAGACCCATATCCCTTAGCGAGCAACCCTTTGGCAGAAGGGAGCTCCGCAGATGGTCACATTCAATGAGATGTCATACATTTCACTTGCATGTCACACCAGTGTCTCCACACTCATTGGTTAAGAGGACAACCAACAAATGTGACATACAACAACCTACAATTGATACATCATTGTCCTATAATAATGTATCATTTGGTTGTGAACCAGTTTAATAACTACTTAATATATCCTCTCTATATCGAACAATGTAGTTCTAAGGACTCCAACATACAAGAATTCTTTACAGAAAAAGTAAATATGATGGACAACCAAAATAAATAACTTATATTTATTAAAAAGAATTTATATACAAATACAAAGATAGCACAACTGTCTATAGCATAGACGATTGGCTTTGGGACATAGTTTCCAACAACTCCCACTTGGACTAAAGCCAATCAGTACAGAATCTCATTCCCATTTTCCTTTTACAACAATCGAATTCTTGAACTCCGATGGCTTTAGTGAAGGGGTCAGCCAAGTTCTCCTTTTCATCGATCTTCTGAAGGTCGATGTCACCTCGTTCCACGATCTCTCGTATAAGGTGATAGCACTACAGAATATGCTTTGTGCAGTGATGAGACTTCGGCTCTTTGGCTTGAGCAATGGCTCTAGTGTTGTCTCAGTACACCAGAACAAGACCATCAAGGGAAGGTGCCACTCCCAGCTCGCCAAGGAACTTCCGCAACCACACAGCTTCCTTCGCTACATCTGATGCTGTAATATACTCTGCTTCGCATACTCAGTCGGCCATAGTATGCTGCTTGGAACTTTTATAGCAGACAACTCCTCTGTTCAAGGTAAAGACAAAACCTGTCACACTCTTGCTATCATCTTTATCTGACTAGAAATTGGAGTCAATATACCCCACAAGTTTTAAGTCAGATTCTCCATAAATTAGCCATTGGTCCTTAGTATTTCATAAATACTTAAGGATAATTTTTACCACTTTCCAATGAGCTTCACCTGGGTCAGACTGGTATCTGCTCACTACACCTAGTGAGTATGCCACATCTGGTCTAGTACATGTCATGGCATACATGATAGAACCCACTATCGAAGCATATGGGATTCTACTCATGTGCTCTCTCTCCTCAGGAATTGTCTGACAATTTCTTTTGGAGTGATCAATTCCAGTGCCTATCGGGAGATAGCCCTTCTTGGAATTCTCCATGCTGAACAGTTTTAGCACAGTATTGATGTACGTAGACTGGGACAGTCTCAGAAACCTCTTAGATCTATCTTTATAGATCTTCATGCCTAGTATGTAAGAGGCTTCACCCAAGTCCTTCATAGAGAATTGAGATGAAATCCAGACCTTTATTCCTTGCAGTACTGCGATGTCATTCTCGATTAAGAGAATGTCATCCACATACAGCAAAGGGAATACAATAACAGAACCATTAGCCCATTTGTAAATGCAAGGCTCTTCTCCATTCCTAACGAAGCCATCAACTTGATACACTTATCAAATCGCATGTTCCAACTCCTTAATACTTGCTTCGGTCCATAGATGGACTTTTGAAGCCTGCATACCTTTGACACGTCTGTGGATGTGAACCCTTTAGGTTGTATCATATACACCTCCTCTTCCAGCTCATCATTCAAGAAAGCTGTTCGGACATCCATTTGCCAAATTTCATAATCAAAGTGTGCTGCTAAAGCAAGCATAATTCAAATGGATTTGAGCATCGCCACAGGAGAGAATGTCTTGTCATAGTCAATACCATAACATTGACGATACCCCTTGGCAACTAGACGGGCTTTATAGGTCTCCACCTTTCTATCTGTGCCCCTTTTCCTCTTGAAAATCTATTTGCACCAAATGGATTTTATCCCTTCAGGTGGATCAACCAATGTCCATACATTATTGATCTCCATGAACTCCATTTCGGATTTCATGGATCCAAGCCATTTCTCAGAGTCAGACCTCTGTAATGCATCCATATAGGTGATCGGATCCTCATTGTTCTCATCAAGTTCAATGGGATCACTGTCCCAGACCAAGAAACCGTAGTATCTGTTCGGTCGGCTCGGTACTCTATCGGATCTCCTTAATGGTTCTTGAGTGGGCTCTGGGTGTGATCTAATCATAGCCAGTTGTATGTTGTCCCTTACATGTATCGATTCTTCTACTTGTTGAACTTTGCTAAGTTCAATCTTAGTGGCTATAGTTCCTTCACCAAGGAACTCCTTTTCCAAAAAGATAGCCCTAAAACTGATTAACAACTTTTGTTCCTCAGCTAAGTAGAAGTAAGACTCCTTAGACTCTTTTGGATACCCAACAAATAGGCATCGATCAGAACTAGGTCCAAGCTTATCCATTTCCAAACATTTTACATAAGCCGGGCACCCCCAGACCCGAAGGTGTGTAAGTGTCAGCTTACGTCCAGTCCACATCTCATATGGTGTTTTACTAATGGACTTACTTGGAGCCCTATTCAGAAGGTAACAGGCTGATTCTAGAGCATATCCCTAAAAAAATATCGGTAGAGTAGCAAAGCCTATCATGGACTGAATCATGTCTAATAGGATTCGATTCCTCCTCTCAGCCACTCCATTTAATTGAGGTGTCCCTAGAGGTATCCACTGAGAGAGAATCTCATTCTCCTCAAGATATGTCAGAAACTCACCAGAAGGTATTCACCATCTCGATCGGATCAAATGGTTTTAATATACTTTCCAGTTTATTTTTCTACTTCATTACGATATCATTTAAACATTTCAAACGATTCAGATTGATGTCTCATCAAGAAGACATAACCATACCTTGAAAGGTCGTATGTAAAAGAAATGAAATAATCGTACCCTCTCCTGGCACAAACATTCATGGGTTCGCATACATCAGTATATATCATACTTAGAATCTCATTGGCTCAATCACATTTTTCAGTAAAAGGTGACTTAGTCATTTTTCCAAGAAGATAGGACTCACAGGTTGGAAGTGAACTATCTTCACTAAAATCGAGGAGACTGTTAGTTTTCAACCTGTTTATCCTGTTTCTGTTTATATGACCTAGCCTACAATGCCATAGGTACACTTCACTGACATTATCTATCCTAGGACATTGGCTAGACATGTACATTATACTAACAGGTCGGACAGTACATAAATGCCATCATGCATTTATCCATTCAAAACAACAGAATCATTCAAAATGATTTTGCAAATATCATTCTTTATTAATAGTTCATAACCTACAGAAATGACATTCAAAATGAAAGAAGGACAAAAATGACACTCGTTCAAAATGATAGTACATGACTCGAAAACAAGTTTAAGGACTCCCAATGCCAAAACTGGAACTCGGCTTCCATTTCTCATGTTCAAGAACCTATCACCGTCCTCCAATCTTCTACTAACTTAAAGTCCCTGCAAAGAATTGCAAATATGAATTGGACTTCCTATATCCAACACCCAATTAGTAGTATCACAAACAGAGAAATACAAGGTGTTATCTTATAAATACCTTATCCAGGACCATCCTGCACCTTTCTCTCTTAGACCTGTTCGGGTCAAGGGATGCAATGTAAAGAGGACAGTTCCTCTTCCAATGACCCCGCTTCTTGTAGAAGAAGCACTCCACCTGGCTTTGATCAGCCTTCACTTTCTTGGCTTGACTTGGCCCAAAAGCACTAAGCACCTTTTTTCCTTTATTTTTCTTCTTCCCTTTCTTAAAGGGACGACGTCCTCCTAAAGAACCTCCCACTAGATTTACCACCCTTTTATTCAACTGGTGGTCTTTCTCATAAGTCTATAGCAACACCAACAGACCATGGTAGTTGACTGCAGGCTTATTCATTCTATAATGATCGAGAAAGTCTAGATAGGAGGGGAGAGAATTCAAAATCACATCTTTCCCAAGCTGTTCATGCAAGGGACATCCAAGTTTTCCCAGGCACTCAATCATCTCGATCATGTACAATACATGATCAGTGATCGAGACCCCATCATGCATCCACGTGTTGTAGATGGCGCAGGAGACCCTATACCTTTCAACGTCGTTTGGTGTCCTAAAAGACTCCTTCAACTTTTGAACGATTTCTTTTGGCTGGGCTTCCTCAAATTTATGACTAAACTCGTCGTTCATCATAGCCAATATAATGCATCGGATAGTGGTCCTGTCAGAGAGCCACTTCTGATAAGTGTCTCTGATCGAACCCCGAGCATTGGTAGGTAGCAAGGATCTCAGGTCCCGGATTCGATATCACATATAGGATCAGTTCGTGCTCCAGACAATCATGAACCTTTGATACCAGCTTTCAAAGTTGGGTCCATTGAGCTTCTCGTTGTCGAGAAGAGACTGGAGTGACAGGTTGGAAGACATCTAAAAGGAAAACAAAAATAAATTAGTGTATATGAATTATTAACCTAAAGACATGGACTTTTGTCTAAAGGTCCCTCCCACTATTTTGCACAAATTGGTAGCCTCTACCTCCAATCCGAGGAATTACTTTAATTCCTTAGTGGGTACTAGAGTCCAATAGACAACACATGAGCCCGACATTGGCCGGCCCACCCATGCATGTCTAAAGGTAGGTTTTTTAACCGATTACTTCTCCATGTAACCTCTAGTAATTGGGTTTTGCCCCAAGGAACACTTCAATCGACCTTTGGGCCTCCTATTAAATATCCTGATTAGGTCCAACCATTAACGTGACAAAATTTAATGCATCTAAGTAACGAATGGTCAAGCCCGACTTTGGCCAACTCACCTGACCACTGTTAAGAGAGTCACACTGAGCTATCATATTAGGAATAGTAATTTCAATAGCCTGATGAACACCCGATCTTTGGATCTGCAGATGAACACCGAACTACTAGATGCATTACTATCCCACTTAATGGAAGGCTAGGACTTGGTTATCTCTATAACTTTGTCCATTTAAGGACCTAATAATTTAGAGGGTTTTTAAATAATGTGACAGATGAAGAGATAAGAAAACATGGATCAACCTCCCATTGACCACATCAGCAATCTAGGAGGATTACACATAACAAATGATCCATGGGCACCTAAAATCAGTCAAGACTGATTAACCTTGGGTGACAAGGGTTAACATGAGTCAATGAGCTATCTAATCAATCCTGATTGACCATATTGGCCAGGTAAGTGAGATCATGGGTTGGGTTTCGCCATTAACCATCTTGCCTTAGACACCAACAGAGTTGGCTAGGTAAGAGGTAGCCCCAAAGAACCATGATCACAATGCCAAACTTACCTCGACACCAATCGATTCATCAGACTCAATTAGACTAGCCTAAAGACTCAGACTTTCCACTGAGCTACAAATTAGGTCCATTTAGATTATGGACTAATCAATCTAACAATTAGATAGATCTAAAGAAGAAATCCTAACTCATCATTTGATTAGATTAGTTCTCTAATTAGTCCAATGCATCTAAACTTAGGTCTAACCCAATCAAAGACCTAATAAAAGCTAACCCATGACCCTTAAGGCTTATTGAAATGACTTAAAATCATTTGAATCATATTCCTAGAGTTTTTAGTCATTCTTAATTCAAAACTTAGTTCAACAGCCTCAAATAAATTAAAACAAATTTAATTTATCAATGTAAAACAATTTTACAAAAAATAAAATTTGAATTCACTATTTTTTAGAATTTTTCAGCCTAAGTGTTGACACTTCTGGAGCAAGTGTTGACTCAATGCTTGAGTCAGGGAACAGAAAATAGAACAACATGTTTTTTGGTATGCACTCAAGTGCCAACACTTCAGAGGTCAAGTGTCGACACTTCAGGGTCAAGTGTCGACACTTCAGCTTATCTCAGAAGAAAAATAGAAACCAAATCTCAGGAAATTTTCCTGAGTCGACACTTCAAAGGCCAAGTGTCGACTCACAGCCAGAGACAATGAAAAACAGTGATTTCAAATCAAATGTTTCTCCAAACATTCAAGCAAAATTGATCAAAAATAACTCTTAGATCTAATCTAAAGTTGTTTTATGATCATTTCATTAGATTAAAACATTTTTAACCTACAATTTTCTTTCTTCTTATTTTCCTTTTCAAGAGTCAATCACAGCAGCACCCCTACAAGCCATAGGAGATCCCATTGAATGGGAAGAGAGGATCTTGCAGCCTTACTTCTCTCCTATGACCGGACAACTATGGTGAAGCACTCAATCCAAGTACTTAAGAAAAGAAAGGAGATGTTATTAGCATGCTAGCATCATTATACTATAAAATGTACCTATTGCTCTGATACCATTGAAGGTGGAAAACACCTATACCTAGCATACATTATGCAAGAAAAGAGGGCAAAGATATGTATTTTAAATCATTTTTGGACATGCACAGTGGAAGGCTCGGTAGATAGATCAAAACGATCTACCGATCTGCCCGCAACATGAACTAGTTTAAAGATCTAGCAAGCATATAACATCAAAAACAAGAAAGCAACACAAATATAAAGGTCATACCTCTATACCTCAGAGAGTGCTGGACAGAAGCTGTGAAGAGCTGTGAGAAGGAGGAGGGCACTCGAGCCACACACACGTCTGGCCTCTACAAGATATCTACACCTGGGCTCGACTATGATCAACTCCCTCGGAGTGCTAGCTCTTCAGGATCCTTGGCCGATCTTCTTCTTCTAGGAAGACTAGGAGGAGAGCAGGAACCCCTTCCCAAAATCTCTCTTCCCAAGACCTAGCTTGATTGCTAGGTTGCACACACCCAATCCCTAAAGCTCTCACTCTCCTCATTCTTTTTCTCCCAAAATTTGTTGCTGTTCTTGTGTAACCCCAGCAGCCACCACAATGTCCCACATTTATAGGGGCAGCAGGGAGAGGGAGAAGAAGGAAGTAGGAGAGATGAGAGGAGAGAATGGGGGAGAGGATCAAGGCCATGCCAAATGGGTCTAACCTATTAAGGCATGTATGACATTCATACCATAAAGCCTTGGCGCGAAAACTCGTTTGAATTCAAAATTCAAACCAGGTCAAAACCTGTTCAAAAACCTCTCACGAAATCCTCCTAGAAATTTTGCTCATCACAGGAAGTGTCGACACTCGATAATTACCAAGTGTCGACACTTCACCAAGTGTCGACACCTAGAAAACTTTAAGTGTCTTTCAATCATATTGAGTGACAATAAATGATTCCCAATCATCGATTAGCCAAAAGATCATATACAAAACCTCTAAAGTGTATGACCCCATAGGTTCGAACACTAAGCCACTAGCACTGGAACATTTCCAGTACCAGTCAAAGTCCTCATCTAGCAATGATACCCGATATCCAAATAGGTCGAAGATGCAGAGCACCTCACAAGAACCTCTAGCATATGGTTGCCGCATAATTCATCCCTTTGACATTACAATGCTCAGGATGACCTAGGGTTAGACTACCAACCCTAATTTGGTTTATCCAGATCATGTCTCAACCTCATAAGTTCTGTGACTCCTCACAAGAACTAACTTAGCCAAGGTTTTGCTGAATTGAGATAGTGAGTCATTCACTCCAAACTATTTGAAGAGGTCAATTCCATCTTGATCCACCACCGCTCCATAAGTACTTGACTGCACCTAGAAACCTTCCATCGTTGGATTAGAAATCCAGGTAGTCCGGTACCAAAGTATAGTGAGTTGCTTGCAAGCTGTCATGGTGACCTCAGGTCTGAGGTCCACATATACCCATATCCATTTATGAGCAACCCTTTAGCAGAACGGAGCTCTGTAGATGGTCACGTTCAGTGAGATATCATACATTTCACTTGCATGTCACACCAGTGTCTCCACACTCATTAGTTAAGAGGACAACCAACAAATGTAACATACAACAACCTACTCCTGATACATCGTCATCCTATAACAATATGTCATTTGGTTATGAACCAGTTTAAGAACTACTTGATATATTCTCTCTATATCAAATAATGTAGTTCTGAGGTCTCGATCACACAAGAGTTCTTTACAGAAAAAGTAAATATGATGGACAGCCAAAATAAATAACTTTTATTTATTAAAAAGAATTCATATACAAATACAAAAATAGCATAACCATCTATAGCCTAGACGATTGGCTTTGGGACATAATTCCCAATAGCAACATCGATCCTTGGCAACATAGCAACAATCAGAGATGCTTACAGCCCATGCCGCTGACCCTTGTGCCTACCTAAGGACCTTCCAAGAAGCGTCGTCACATGTGCGGGTAGCCTCCTATCCATAAGGGAGCTTGCGGGTGGTGAGAAGAGGCACTGGGATGGTTCAGCTAGCTAGGAAAGCCACTCCCAGGTCTCAAACCATGGTGTTATGTCACACCGGCGATGCCGACATAGCAGGAAACTGAAGCACGAGTTCCCCTAGTCGGTGCTCTCTTCTCCCCTGATAGCCTCCATGGTGGGGTCAATAGATGAGGCCATCCATTGCCAAGCGAGGAAGCACCTCGAAGAACAAGAGTGTAGACTGGCTAATCTAGCCCTCCAATTTATCAAGATTCAGGGCTCCCCACATGAGCTCGTGGGCTATGATGCTCACCCTCCTCTCTCTCACAGAATATAAAAGGAACCGATCCCTAGCCAGTTCCATATGCCCCAAGTGGGTCCCTACAATGGGACCATAGATCCCCTGACCACCTTAAGAGTTTTAAGGCTCTCATGCGGGTTCAAGGGACCACTAATGCCCTCCTCTGCATTGCCTTCCTAGCTATGCTCCACAAGGCGGCCCGAGTTTGGTACTCCCATCTAAAGCCAAGGAGCATTGACTCCTTTGAGTGTTGGAGAAAAAGTTTGTGTCACACTTCGATGCCTACTAGAAGGTGCCACATGAGGTTGATAGCCTTTTCTCCATCTGATAATAGGACCACGAGTCCCTTCAAGATTACGTGTCCCTTTTTAAGGTGGCTACCCTAGAGATCTACAAAATTGACATGCCCATCGCCATGCTGGCACTGAAGAGAGGGCTCAGGACCTCCCGCTTCACCTACTCCCTCAAGAAGAAGCCTATGAAGTCCTACTCAGAGCTTCTCCTTCATGCCCATAAGTACATCCTTGCAGAGGGTATTAGGAGGGACTTGGATGGGAGGCCCCTGAAGAGGCAAGCCCAGGGGGAGGTGAGCAGGCCACCTATGCTCAAGGCCATCTTGGCCCCTCGGATGGGCCCTAAGCTAAGAGACAATCCTGCCAAGGTGAGAAGTTCACACCTCTCCTTGCCCCAAGAGCTAGGATCCTAATAGAAATCAAGGGTGACCATTACTTGCACCGCCCTCCCCCGCTGAAGCCATCTGGTGGACGTAACAAATCCCAGTACTGTCAATTCCACCACAACCACAGCCACGATACTGAGGAATGCGCACACCTGAAGAGGGAGATTGAAGAGATGATCAGGCGAGGATATCTCAGGAAGTTTGTGGGAGGAAAAGCTCTGCCTAGGATTCAGGATGGTGACACTTGACACCCTGTCATCGTTAACCAACCCATGGAGAAGCCGATGGGGAGATCTCCTAGGGGGCAGGGTAAGAGCCAAAGAGAGCTAAGCGGAGAAAGAAGATTGATGTTACACTCCCTTACATGGGAGAAGGGCTAGCTAGGGAGGATAACCCAAATAATGATGTTGTTGTCATATAAATGATGATAGCAAAGCATCTTGTAAAGAAAATCATGGTTAATTGTGGAAGCTCGATCGATATCCTTTTTTATGATGCCTTCATAAGGATGAACCTATCTCCTGATCTAATAAAGTTGATGTTTACACTTCTTGTTGGCTTCATCAAGGATTTTGTTAGAGTGGAGGGAGAAATTACCCTCTCGGTAACTACCAGGATGCCGCCCTGGCAAAGCACTATAATGGCAGCCTTCACCATCATGAGGCTCCCCTCAACTTACAACGTGATCTTGGGATGTCCCGAGCTCAACCTACTCGATGCCACCATCTTGACCAAGTAGCTCCTTGTCCAGTTCCTGACTCCATATGGGATCGGGGAGATGAGGGGATTTAGATCGCCAATCCCATACTACCTGAATCTCTCCATAGAGCTCGAGGGTCGAGGAGGGCCCCATAGTTAATGAATTGGACTGAAGGGAGATGGAGCCAAAGGGCAGGCCGGTTGAGCACCTGTTGTCGTTCCACCATGGCTTAGATCTCCTAAAGATGGTGCAAGTAGGAGCTCTCCTAGCTGAAGAACAAAGAGCTCACCTGCTAAGCTTCTTGAGGACAAACGTCGATGTCTTTGCCTGGACTATAGCAGACATGCATGGAATCCCTCCCAAGGTGATCACCCATAAGCTAAATATCGACCCCAATTGTCATCTAGTCCAGTAGAAGAAAAGAAGCTTCATCCTAGAGAGGCAAAGGGCGATGACAAGGATGATAAAAAACTCCTCACTATGGGCTTCATCTGGGAGGTGCAGTACCATAGCTGGCTAGCAAATATGGTCATGGTCAAGAAGGCCAGTGAAAAGTGAAGGATCAGTGTGGACTACACCGACCTTAACCCAGCATGCCAGCTTATGGATGCGACCTTAGGGCAAAGGCTGCTTAGCTCATGGATGCATTCTCTAGGTATAATCAAGCCACATGCACCTAAAGGTTGAGGAGCATGTGGCATTTGTGACTAACAGGGGTACGTTCTGCTATAAGGTGATGCTGTTTGGCCTCGAGAATGTTGGAGTGACATACTAGCACTTTGTTAGCAAGGTCTTCAAGAACTAAATAGGCTACTACATGTAGGTCTATGTAGATGACATGCTTATCATGAGTAGCAGGAGTTGAACCACATCGCTAACCTAATAGAGGCCTTCGACAACCTCCATCTCCACCGGATGAAGCTGAACCCGACAAAGTGTGCTTTCGGCATCATGGCTAGAAAATTCCTTAGCTTTATGGTCACCTAGTAAGGGATCGAGGCCAACCTAGAGAAGATCCATGCAATCATAGATATGAAGCATCCCCTATCCGAAAAGGAGATCTAATGCATGACCAATCACAAAGTGTGCATTCGGCATCGTGGCTAGAAAATTCCTTAGCTTTATGGTCACCTAGCGATGGATCGAGGCCAACCTAGAGAAGATCCATGCAATCATAGATATGAAGCATCTCCCATCTGAAAAGGAGATCTAATGCATGACTAATCACATCGCCACCCTCAACCAATTCATCTCATTCTCTATCGAGAATTTCTAATCATTCTTCAAGAATTTGTACAAGATGCATAACTTTTCCTTGATCATGGAGTGCCAGGAGGCATTCAATGGATTGAAGAAGCTCCTCGCTTCTCCCCCATTGCTTTCCAGGCTTGAGGCCAGAGAGGAGCTCCTCCTTTACTTGGTAGTCTCCCCGGGAGCAACCAGCTCAGTGCTGGTTCATGTCAACAGGGACTGTCTCTAGAGGTAGGTCTATTACACCAGCAAGCTACTCCATGATGCATAAACCAAGTATTCCCAATCTAAAAAAAATATTTTGTATTCATTATGTTTGTTCAGTGTCCCAGGCCCTACTTCTAAGCTCATCTAATTATGGTCCTCACTGACCAACCCTTGAGAGCCATCCTGAGTCATCCAGATACTTTGGGGTGCCTAGCCAAGTGGGCGGTGAAACTTAATGAGTTTGACATTTCCTACCACCCAAGGCCATCCTAAAAAGCCAAGGTCCTGGCTGACTTCTTAGTGGAGTGCCTCTGGATGGATGAGGACTTGGAGGAGGCTCCCACTAAGCCTTAGTAGGACCTAGCCACAGGAGAGATGGCATGGATTCTTCACATTGACGTGCATCCAACTCTGTGGTAAGTGGAGCTGGGCTCATCCTCGCCAACTCTGATGGAGTGGTCATCGAGTACGTGCTATGTTTTCTTTTCAAAGCAACTAATAACCAGGCTGAATACGAAGCACTCTTCTCAGGACTGAAGGTGTCCCGAAAGCTAGGCATAATAGGCCTGAAGGTCATTACAGATTCATAGCTCGTAGCGGGCCAAGTCTTCGATGAGTACGAAGCCCGGGATCCTATGATGGCGAAGTACCTAAACTAAGTACACTCATACATAATGGACTTTTGGTACTTCAACATCTTCCATATATCCTATGAAGAAAATGCCTATGTCAATGCCCTATCTAGGGTTGCAACCTTGATGGACTCGTTGCTGGGGTGCACCTTGAGGTCACGAGTGAGGTACAGGTCACCCCCAAGGCAAGCTAGATAGACCCCTATTTTAAGTACAAAACTGATGACACTTTGCCTGAGAATCGCATGGAGGCCAACCTTCTAAAGCGAAAAGTCACTTGCTTCATGCTCTTGGATGGACAGCTCTATTGGAGGTCCTACTCCTACTGAAATGCATGAGGCCTTCGAAAGCCACTTATGTCCTCTAGGAGATACATGAAAGCATCTGTAGAAAATATGTGGGGGGTATGACACTAGCCTATAAGACCCTTAGGTAGGGTTACTATTGGGAAACCATGTGGGAAGACACAACCGAATTTATGTGGAAGTATGATCGCTGCCAGCGGCATGCCCACATCCAATGCTAGCCAGCTTCCCCATTGTCCCAGCTCTCCTATCCCTGGCATTTCCTTAGTGGGGAATCGACATCCTAGGGCCATTTCCTCTGGCATTTGATCAGTAAAAGTACCTAATTTTCACCATCAATTACTTTACAAAGTGGGTGGAGGCCGAGCCTTGATGTGGATCACCAAGAGTAAGGCAAGATCCTTCCTCTGGAAGTCGGTCATCTACCACTTTGAACTCCCTCATACCATCATCATGGACAACGGGTGGCAGTTTGATAACCAGGCCTTCGAGGAGTTCTACGTTGACCTAAACATCTGCCACTGTTTCATATCAGTGGCTCACCCATAGGCCAATAAAAAGGCTAAGGTAATGAACCAAACCATCCTCCAAGGGCTCCACACCAGGCTATATGAGGCGAAGGGCCACTGGGCTGAAGAGCTCCCTAGCATGCTATGGGCTATCACATGACACCTCAGATGGTGATGGGAGAGACACCATTCAGCCTGGTCTTCAGCACAAAAGCCATAATCCTGGTCGAGGTGGGCCTGCCCATACTGTGGGTGCAGTAGTATACTGAAGAAAGCAATTCGGCGCACCTCCTCAATGTCGACCTGCTATATAAGATGAGGGACAAGACATGGCTTTGCATGGTGGTATACCGACAGTGGGTGGCCTGCTACTACAACTCTCGCATGAGGCCCAAAGCCTTCCACCCGGGTGACCTCATCTCGAGGCATGCGGAAGTCTCCCAGCCTTGCCAATGCAGTAAGCTATCCCTGAACTAGGAAGGCCCCTACAAGGTGGTTGAAGCCCTGTCCTAAAGAAACTACTAGATCACCGAGCTCGATGGTGCTCAGCTTTCCTGGACATGAAATGCTACAAACTTAAGGATGTGCTACAATGATGTAGGCCCCCCTACTCGAGGATGAAATGGAATGCTCATTTGATGGCATGGTCTAGTTTTAACTTTCCAAAGCTCCATACTTATCCGTTAGACCCCAAGTCAGGTGAAGGAAGCTAGGAGCCATAGCATCCTACACTTATCAAGCCGGGAGCCTCAGTGGCCCACACTTACCAAGCCAAGAGCCTTAGTGCTCCGCACTTATCCATTAGACCCCAGGTCGGCCAAGAAAGCTAGGAGCCTTAGCACCTCATACTTATTAAGTTTGGAGCCTCAGCATCCTGCAGTTACCAAGCCAGGAGCCTTAAATCCCTGCACTTATCTCGGACCCCAGGTCTAGCAAAGGAAGTTGGGAGCCTCAATCTGTCATACCCCAGGTCACAAAGGAAGTTGGGAGCCTCAATGTACCCTACACTTATACCAAGCGACTTAGCACCCCACCCAGGCTCTTAGTACCCTACACTTATCCGCTGACCCAGGTTCGGTAAAGAAGCTTGACTCAGTCTCATGCCTGCTTTGCTACCTTATTGTTATGCCAGAGAGAAGAAGAAGAGGGAAAGAATGAAGAGAAAGAACGACAACAAGAAGAACCCAGATTGAAAGGAAAGAGACCTCTTCATTCATCAAAAATTCTTTACATGGAAGGGCCCTCCCCAATAGGCCAGGGAGTCCCATGAAGAGTATGAAACAAAAAAAAATAGAAGGAAGACCCAGGCCGCTCAAGCCTCCTCGATGGTGTCAATTGGTGCACCCATTTCGGCCACCACCTGGGTGGTGGACTCCTATAATGGGCTTGTAGACCATTGGGATGTGATATTTGACCGTTGGAGCACTTTTTGGATTCAAATTCTAAGTTCTGGAACTAGCCATTGCAAGTATGAAATCGACCTTCTAGTAGACTATCGGCTTGGATCCTCAGAGGAGTTCTGGTTGAGTCGACTCTCTTCAATCCAGTCAGCTCGCTTATATAGTGTCTTGATTCTTCACTCTGTAAGAGTCTGCTCGCCTTGATTCTGGTCGACTCAGATCCTTAGGCCTTCAACATGTTAGTTTGGACGAGTTGGCAAACTTCCATTCTAGTCGACTCGAATGGCTGTTCTTCTTAGAAACCATTTTTTGAACTCTAGAGGAGTCGGCTCGATCTTTTGAAGAGTCAGCTCGGATTTCTGGCCATGTGATAGAGTCAGCTCGAACTTCCTTTGGGTCAGCTCGCTTGTTTGATTCAAGAAACAGCACTTTGGACGAGTCGGCTCGGGTCCCTTAGAGTCGGCTCAGATATCTGCATGCCAGAAGTTTCATGTGTGCCATGTGCTAGAGTCGGCACTCTTCTTCTTGAGTTGGCTCGGATGAATGTTATAGTGATTTTCTCAGTCTTTCTCCAAATTTCATCTGGCAAGTCTTCAAGCTTCAAGAAGTCTTCAATTCGAACAATTTTCTAAGAAAATCAAAGCTTGAAATACATTTAAAAGAAACCTAATTTTATGATCTTTCTTAATTTTTCCTTTGGGTTCTTCTTTACAATATTCAATTACAACACAACTCAAAACAAGAAATGAAAATGTAGGAGTTGAGATTTGAACCATGAATTCATCCTACAAAAACTTGTAAACCACTTGAAGAGTTGTTAGTAAAACAAATGAATGCACCAATGTTTGATTACATCAAAATCACTTATGGGGTCAACAACTTTCAATGTTTTAGACCTTGTAAAGTATAAGGAGCCAATGTTGATACCTAATGAGCCTTTAGGCCTGATCCCATCCTTGAGAGTGAGCCAACCCAAGAGTGTCCACCAGCCAAACTACCAAAGCAGAGAGACAGGATTAAGCGGATCTTGGATGACAAGATTATCATAACTCGGAGTAAAGACTATCAACGATATCTGGTTCGTTAGCAAGGATGACCCAAGACTGAAGATTCTTGGATCACTAGAGAGAATTTGCAAAGGATTAATCCCGACTTACTAGAATACTATCAAAGCAGAGTTGACCTATACTTGACATGGTCGAGTTTCTCCCACTCGGGAGAATTGGTAGGGACACCAAGGCTAGAAGGAAATGACAGGTCAATCCCACATCCCTGTGGATCACCTGTGAATAAAAGCCCTAAGCCCAAGCCCCAGATCACTTGTAAATAGGCAATTTTAAATTCTGTTATTTTAACCCAATTGGATTCATCCCTAAACCCCAAATTCAATTGAGTCATGTATATATACACACAAATTCTATTTACCAAGTTGAGTCGATATTTAATTTTTGGTTTGTAAGATTATGCCTTTTAATCAAATTGGGTTCAATTCGATTAAGTTGGGTTTAGAGTTAGCTCTTTAATTATTTTGTTGATTGAGTCCTGTAATTAGTTATTTTAATTAAGTCCTGTAATACAAGAGACGATCCAAATCAAGATACCATGTGCCAACCCAAGACAAGACATGTGCCAACTAATTATTGGCACCACATCATCACATGCCATGTCATGCCATGTCACTTGCCACTTGGAGTGTATGTCATGCCACATCACCTTGGTTAGCAACTCTATGTCAAAATGAAGGTTGTCTCTCATTTTAAGACATCAAGACATCAGGACATCAAGACATGAGGACATCAGGACATCAGGATATCAAGACATCCGGACATTCAGACACCATTTGAAATTCAATCTTATCCAAGAAAGGTGCCCATGAATTTCTTCTCATGTGTCGCCCATTTAAATTCCATCCAAGATGTCGCTGATTTTAAGAGGAGTAAAAAGGAAGGATTCTACATCTCATTTAGCGCCACATTTTTTCTCATCCAAGAGGAGTCGGCTAAGAAGATGGGAGGGTGCTAATTTCTATCTCATTTTGTCACCTATCATGAAGAGTCCAAGGGAGCACCATCAAATTTCAAATTTCAAAGAGTTTATCCCATGGAGACCACTTAAATTCAAAGAAGTCCATTCAAATCCAAAACAAGGAGTCCCATTCCAAGACAAGATAGAGGTTATCTTGATCTTTTTTCAAATGCCAGGGAGATGAAGCTAAGATGGAGGATGATTGGATGCCTTTTCTCAAGAATTGTCGCCCACTCCCATTTGAATTTAGGGGGACCAAAATCAAGAAGGAGGAGGATTACCACCCCATCCACTTCTCAATCAAGATTTGTCACTTACTTCATATCAAGTTTTGTTATCCAAATGGATGAAGTTCAAGGAAATTTAATAAAAACCAAGAATTCATGATGTCAAAGGAGGAATTCAAGAAGAGTTTGCTATCCAAGAAAATCCAATTCCATGAAGTTTTTTCCCTTCTAAAAAGAACTCTACACTTTGTAACCCTTATAATTCTTATTTGTGGTCTATAAATACCTCCATAAAACCCATTGTATTAATGGAATCTTTTTATGAAATAAAGTTGAGATATTCTCTTACATTCCTTTGCCATGAGGGCATCGAACTCCATGAAGAAGGGGGCATGAGGTCCCAAAACTTTCGTGCCTTAGGGCATTAATGCTCCGTGAGGGAGTGGTTATCCAAAATCCTAATCTTCACTTTCTACCTTCCCTCTGCCCTTTCTTCTTCCTTCCAATCTTCATCTTCCTTCCACGCCTCCTAACTTAACCTTTGTGAGTATTTTCAGGTGATCAAGATCTGAAGTAAAGGTTCTCCTTGCTTTGGAACCGAGTTCATTGCAAATTGGAGCCCGAAGAACGAGAGTCTTGAAGTCCTACTGCAAAATCCTAGAGTGCTGGACCAGATCCACTTCAAGAGCACTACAAATCATCATTGGTAATTCTAAAACTCTTCCTTTCTCTTTAGTTCTAATTCATTGAAAGTAGGTACCATAGTTTACGATGATTTCTCAATCAGCAAATCCTGAATCTTAACTAGTTTTACCTGATTTACATCATGGGTAGCATAACTAGTTGACTAGTTTGCTTCATCAATTACTTTGAGTATGATTTTTCAATAATTATAGTAATTAATCTCTATTTAATCTTAGATAATTACACATATAATCAGTAGGCTTAACTTTACATCTTGTGTCTTGCATCATTTTGTCTTCCTTCAAATTCTTTTTGTTTTGCATCAATTTTTGCATCCTTTGATCACATATTTAGTCCTCTTTATTTCTATATTTTTCTATAATTTTTTTATCTGAAAAACATAAAAATTTCTGCATGAAACCTAAAGACTAACTTGCTAAAATCTCTGCAATACTAACCTAGGGCTGAAATTAGTTTACATTAAAACCCTCCAACTAAATTTTCTTGTGCTTAATTAAACTGAAACTAATCTTTACTAATCTGCCATTTGCATTAAATGCAAAAAAAAAATTTATTCTCTATAATTTTTTTTAATTTTTAGTTCTTGTTGCATCTTAGGTTCATATGTGTGTGCATCACCTTGCATAAATCATCTTAAGGGAAATTTTTGATGCAGAACGGAAGTGGAATGCGGAAGCAAATTAAAATTAATATATATATATTTTTAATATATTTTCAGAAGTCGGCTTTGACTCAAAAGAAAGATAAACTAATGTTGAAAGAAACTAAGAAATGACAGAGAGCACAATTAAAAGGAGTGGATTATCAGAGTAACTCAAAAGTAGGATCGCTGGGGATTGAGAAACCCCCAGATCTAGGGTTTGCTCTGAGTTTCAACGAAACAGACAAAGTGAGAAGGGAAGGTTCTTGTTACCTAGCAGTGATATCTCTCGTTGCTTCAATTGGAGGACACTCTCGAGCAGATTGTAGGATCCTTGGAGATGGGATATCCTCGCAATGGATCCTCGGATTGTAGTCCTATGGCAAGGTTGGCCTCCTTCTCGAACTCATGATCTGGAAGAAGAAGAACAAAAGAAGAACCAGAAACTCAAAGAAAGACACGGACCTGAGGACTTAATGAAGATTGTTGGATGTAGAAGTTCCGGAGATCTTGATACTGATCTGACTCTCATTTGAACTGGCTCTGTAGTTGAAACAGTTGATCTGAACCTGGATGCCGGTGACCAGCTTCGATGTGGAAGAGAGGGGCCGTGGGATGTAGATGGAAAATTAGGGTTTGGTGGTGGTGGAGTAGAGATGGGTGGACTAAGCTAGGGTTTTGGGGTTGGAGATCTCACACCTCCTCAAGGTTCCTAGGGAACCCGGATTTACTCCCTCACGGAGCTCAACACTTGAATACAAGTGCGGAAGAGAGAAACACAAAGTTGCTCACAAAGAAATTGATTTCATTCATCATTTTTCAAGAGTTACATAGAGTTGAATATATAGACATAACAAATAAATAAAATTTCATACACTTCCCATGTGGGACTAATAGGACTAACCCACACTTTAGGCATCAAATTCTCTTCCCAAGACTCCTTCCATGAGTGGGCAGCCCAAAAACTCCAAGAAAACTTGAAAATCAGCTCCAAATGGCAGGTTATGGGGGTGTCTCCTAGTATCTCTCCATGAATCAAGGATTTTCCCTTCATGGTTTGGCTCTTTTGGACACCTCCTAGTCTTGCTCCACAAGTTTAGGCTTCTTCCTTTCATGGCTTTGGCACTTTAGGAAACTTTTGGGTGCCTCCTTGATTTTCTCCCCAAGACATGCTCTCTTCCCTTTTATAACTTGGATTTTTATGGAACATTGTGGGGCACCTCCTTGATCCTCTCTTCAAGAAAAATTCTTGCCATCCTGGTGATGCAGAATGAAAGCTTTGATACCAAAATTGATGCAGAACGAAAATGTGGAATGCGGAAGAAAATTAATGTATTTTATTTATTTATTTATTTCCAGAAGTCGGCTATGACTCAAAGAAAAGATAAACTAATGTTGAAAGAAACTAAGAAATGACAGAAAGCATAATTAAAAGGAGTGGATTATCAGAGTAACTCAGAAGTAGGATCGCTGGGGATTGAGAAACCCCCAGACCTAAGGTTTACTCCTCTTTCAAGAAACAGACGAAGAGAGAAGAGAAGGTTTTATACCTGACTGTGATATCTCTCGTTGCTTCAATTGAAGGACACTCTCGAGCAGATTGTAGGATCCTTGGAGATGGGGTATCTTCGCAATGGATCCTCGGATTGTAGTCCTATGGCAAGGTTGGCCTTCTTCTCGAACTCAGGATGTGGAAGAAGAAGAACAAAAAAAAAAAAAAGAACCAGAAACTCAAAGAAAGACACTGACCTGAGGACTTAATGAAGATTGTTGGATGTAGAAGTTCCAGAGATCTTGATACTGATCTGACTCTTCGTTGAACTTGCTCTGTAGTTGAAACAGTTGATCTGAACCTGGATGCTGGTGGCCGGCCTCTATGTGGAAGAGAGGGGCCGTGGGATGTAGATGGAAAATTAGGGTTTGGTGGTGGTGGAGTAGAGATGGGTGGACTAAGCTAGGGTTTTGGGGTTGGAGATCTCACACCTCCTCAAGGTTCCTAGGGAACCCGGATTTACTCCCTCACGGAGCTCAACACCTGAATACAAGTGCGGAAGAGAGAAACACAAAGTTGCTCACAAAGAAATTGATTTCATTCCTCAGATTTCAAGAGTTACATAGAGTTGAATATATAGACATAATAAAGAAATAAAATTTCATACACTTCCCATGTGGGACTAATAGGACTAACCCACACTTTAGGCATCAAATTCTCTTCTCAAGACTCCTTCCATGAGTGGGCAGTCCAAAAACTCCAAGAAAACTTGAAAAT
Organism: Areca catechu; assembly: GCA_021397845.1. Lineage (NCBI taxonomy): Eukaryota > Viridiplantae > Streptophyta > Magnoliopsida > Arecales > Arecaceae > Areca > Areca catechu. Next base: position 106,460,660 of record CM038043.1, read on the forward strand.
CAGCTCCAAATGGCAGGTTATGGGGGTGTCTCCTAGTATCTCTCCATGAATCAAGGATTTTCCCTTCATGGTTTGGCTCTTTTGGACACCTCCTAGTCTTGCTCCACAAGTTTAGGCTTCTTCCTTTCATGGCTTTGGCACTTTAGGAAACTTTTGGGTGCCTCCTTGATTTTCTCCCCAAGACATGCTCTCTTCCCTTTTATAACTTGGGTTTTTATGGAACATTGTGGGGCACCTCTTTGATCCTCTCTTCAAGAAAAATTCTTGCCATCTTGGCTTAGGTTTATCTGGAAAGAAGTTGGCTCCTCCTTGGATTGAGGTATCTTGATGGATTTCTCCCCCAAGTGGCGCATAAAGGACCTGCTTTCTTGTGGTGTGGGGACCAAGGCACACTGGATGGAGATGTGGCGCCTCCTGGACTCTGGCGTGTGGCTGGGAGTGTGGCGCTCACTTGCTTGGTCCTGGGAGAAAATGTGGCACCTTGGAGAAGACCTAGACCACTACTAGGACTTGTATTGAGTCAACATGACTCAACAAAATTTAAATTGCAGGGGAAATACAGACTCAAACTAAAATTGAGTTGACCAAGTCAACCCTTATTACAAAACCAGAAAACCCTAATTCTTCGGGCAATGTCAATCAGAGATCCAGATGGAGCCCTGAAGTCTTCTTCTGAGTCTGGTGCCCGCACCACCTAGCTTGGGTTTATCTGGAAAGAAGTTGGCTCCTCCTTGGATTGAGGTATCTTGATGGATTTCTCTCCCAAGTGGCGCATGAAAGAAGGGACCTGCATTCTTGTGGTGTGGGGGCCAAGGCACACTAGATGGAGATGTGGCACCTCCTGGACTCGGGCGTGTGGCTGAGAGTGTGGCGCCCACATGCTTGGGCCTGGGAGAAAAAATTGGGCACCCTGGACCTTGACTTGATTTTAAAAAAATGGCACCAACCTAGAGAAGACCTAGACCACTACTAGGACTTGTACTGAGTCAACATGACTCAACAAAAATAAATTGCAGGGAATATAGACTCAAGCTAAAATTGAGTTGATCAAGTCAACCCTTATTACAAACCAAAAACCCTAATTCTTTGGGCAAGGTCAATCAGAGATCCAGATGGAGCTCTGAAGTCTTCTTCTGAGTCTGGTGCCCGCACCAATTTTTCTATGTCGGATGAGGGAAGAATGTCATTACCTTTTCTTAGCCCAAAACAACCATCCTGTATTCGAACCCAAGCCTAATTAAAATTAAGTAGCAACCTAAAAAAGCTTAGAGACACCAACAGGTCGAGTTCGAGTCTTGTGAGAAAACTAATACACTCAATCCTTCAATTATTACTGGAAGCTGGTGTCTAAGGCTAGAGGTCTAGTGGCAAACACCCTAAGTGGATTGGTGGTTTTTAATTAGGACCCTGCGACAAGCAGGGGGAGCCTCTCACCACCCCACCTCTTACCTGGCCAATGGAAGGATTAATTATTGAGTTGGGTGAAAATTGAGTTGACTCACTCTACTTGAGCTCTAGGTCTAGCAAACCCTAGAACACATAACACTTGCATGCTTGATTGCATGACCTCTAGATAAGGAGTCTAACCCCACTAGTAGTCTCAAACCCAATGCAGCCTAACCTTGGAGTCCAACTAGGAAAACTTTCGGAGGACCTTTATGGAATAGTTTACCCAAATGAGCACCCAACTATGTAATAGGTTTGATCAGTTAGATGCCCGGTTAGGAACCCTAGAGAGAACCCATTGGACCCATACTAGACCCAAACTTAAGTCACCTTTGCCCACACCTCCCAACCCTAGGAGACTCCCAAACCATGACCTAATCTCAGAACCCAATCCTGGGAGACCCCCACACCCTAACCCAACCTAGGACCCAACCCTAGGAGACCCTCACACCATGACCCAACTGGGAACCCAATCCTCGGAGAACCCCACACCCTGATCCAACTTGGGAACCCAATCCTAGGAGACCCCCACACCATGACCCAACCTGGGAATTTAACCACAGGAGACCCAATTATGATTTTAGGGACCAACATGAGAGAGCCATTAGGAACATCAGTTTAGAAGCACCAACCTTTAGTGGCAATCTTGATTATAAGGGTTACATTGATTAGGAAAGAGGTATGGACCGGTACTTTGAACATGATGAGTGAGTAAGGAAATAAATATAAGTTTACCAAACTAAAGTTAGTTCACCAGGCTAGACTATACTGGGGGAATGTTGAAAGAAAGACTAGACAAAGAGGAGACATACCCATAGTCACCTAGAGAGCCATGAAGAGCAAACTTAGGAAAAGGTACCAACCCATATCCTATGAACCTAGATCCTATGAACCCAGATCCTATGAATCCAGATCCTATGAACCCAAGAGACCCATAAACCATCGATCTGAGCCCATATCCTATGAGCCCAAGGGATCCATAATCCATCGATCTGAGCCCATATCCTACGAGCCCAAGGGACCCATAATCCTTAGTAAACCCAAACCCTATAGAATTAGTACCCCTAGTTATGAGCCCAGTGTTAGTCCACTTCCCCTTAGTCGACCTGAACCCATAAGGAATAGTACCCCTAGATATGAGTCCAATATTAGTCCACTTCCCCTTAGTTAACCCACCCCTACTACCCAAGTTGTTCACAAGGATAACATTGAAGAAGAAGTGTATGAAGCAAGAGCAAACCTAATAGATGAATATGAAGGAGAAGAGGAAACACATATGGCTGACCTAGAATTCATGGACCAGGTAGATACCCAAATTGAAGCTGTATTGGAAGAACAATTAGATGAAGAGAACCCTGATACTGCTACTAGAACTTTACCTAGGGAGACACTAGAGAATAACCAAATCATAGAGTCTAGTCCTAAAATTCAAGAACCCGAGAAATTTATTAAGGATATGATTTCTATCATCCAGTACCCTCAGGATGAATCCCCTCCTGTAGTTCCCATTGAAGATCTCTTTCTTGACATAACCAACTTATCCTTCCATATAGTAGACCTTTTGTTGCCTATAGATCAATGCCCATACCGTAAGGTCCACCCCATTAGTCTAGGACTATTCCATGAAACATCTTATTACCTCCTACCCTACCAAGTCATCACCAAATCCTCGTCTTATTTCCTAACCTATTAGACTAACCCTGAATCCACTTCTTATTGCCTACCCTTTCTTGAGGCTTGCAAAATTTCTAAAACCATTAGATTGCATTTTGTAGAGGTAAGCAAATTGCATACATTTTTTGAAAATGTTAGATTTGCCACTTACTTCTAGAAAACCCTATGGCATTTAGTAAGAGTCCATACACCATTCTCATCTGCATGTCACCAACCTGACCAGGGTCAAACCTAGTTGTAGTTCAGGGTTTAATCGAGTTTGTAGTCCATTAGGTATTGGTATGAGTCATTTGCCTGCATGTTGGTTTAAGTCATTTGCTTGCACGAGAAGTTAGTCTGAGTCATTTGACCCATATGTAGAGATCTGCATAAGGAATTAATCATAAGATTAATGTGAGCAATGTTTTTATAAAAACCTGGTTAATTCCCGAAAGAGTCCAAGAGTTCGCTAGGATGTTCATGTAATGATTAGGTTACATACCCATAGTGCTGGACCCTTCAAAGTGATAAAGAAAGTTGGACCTAGTGCTCAAGTTACCACCTAATTAGGCATTAAGCTCAACCTTTAATATCTTAGACTTAGTTGAGTATAGGGAGCCGGCAATGATACCCAGTGAGCCTTTGGACCCGATCCTTTTCTTTATGAGTGATCCCATCCCTAAGTGTCTATAAATCAATTGCCTGGGTAACGAAAATGATTGAGTGTATCCCGGACGACCAAGCCATTAGTACCCGGAACAAAGGCTACCATGTCACTTGGTTCGTTGGCAAGGTCGATTGAGATATGAGGATTCGTGGATCACTCGAAAGGATCCATAATACCTAAACCCAGACCCACCAAAGCTGGATTGACCTTTTACTCGACAGGGTCGAGTTTCTTCAACCCCGGGAGAATTGATGGAGACATCAGGAGCAAACAAGAATTTTAAGGTTCCATGAAGATCTCTGACTCATGTGTTGAAAAGTTTGTAATTTTTTTTCTATTGAGTCCTGTAATAAAGTCTGACTCCTATAATAAAGTGGGAGAAGTGAGTCCAGTTGAGTCTACTTAGTCCCTTGTTTCAATCCAAATCGAGTCCATGTAATTTTCATCAAGATGAGAGTCACCAGACCAGTAGATTCACCAGGCCCCCATCCAGAACTAGATTCCATGAACCTAGGCCCTACTCAGGCCTTCCCGAGCAGTGGTGCCCCAAGTCCCCAGTGCTTGGGCCCTTTCATGCTGCCAAGCCCATCAAGTTAGGCATCCTCTTCTAGCCCAAAGTCAGATGGTGCCCTCCCAGCCCAGCGCCCTAGTCCAAGGCCCAAGAATGTTGGCACCCCATATCAGCCCATGCGCCTGGTGTTCATGCACCCCAGCCCACTAGGAGGCCACCCAAGACTATGAAATTGCTGCCCAAGCCCAAGAGAGCTTTCTTGGCCTTCAAGTTTTGTAATCCTAGTCCCATAGGGAACTAGTTTTCTTGGCCCTCAAGTTTTGTAATCCATGTCTATCTTGGAGTCTAGGGACCTGGGTGAATCTATAAATACCACCCCCTCCCCCTTATAATGAACAAGTCTTATGAATGAAAACTTGAGTTTTCTTTTATAATTTCGTTTGTTTTTTAAGAACATCAACCTCCATGAGGAAGTGGGTGTGAGACCCAGTTATCTTTCAAACCCTAGCACTCTTACAAACCCTAGCCACCCCCTTCTCTCTTCATCTAATCAAACCCTAGCTGCCCCATCTCCAATCATCTTGGCTGCCCCCTCTCATCTCCCATCTAGGATGCCCCTCATCTTCTTCTTCTTGGCCGCCCACACCAACCTCCACCAAACCCTAGGCCACCCCACTCCCCCTCTTCTAGGCAGCCATCTTCAATGTTCTAAGCATCCTCTCCCAACATCCAGGCTACCAAGTTCATCTCCAAGTTGCCCCATTAAGCCAGGAATCTTCATCTCCTACCAGGCCAGCGATCAGCCCCAGCGATCCTCCCGCTTCTACTTCTCCTCCAATCTTCTGTCTTATATTTTTCCAATCTTGCTAAGCCCTAACCTTTGACATTTACAAGATCCCTTAGGAGAAACGTACCTTGGATGAAGTCCTCCTTGCCCTCGATGTCATTTGATAAAAAGCCTGCGGATTCGTGGGAAAGCTGCTTCGTTGTCCAGGCACCGATCTGAGAGGAGCGATCCCTTCTTCAATAACAAAGAATCATTGCATGGTATTAAAAACCCAATCCCCTTCTCTCTTTGTCTGATTTTTATTAAGGTTGAACATGTTTCTAATAGGATTTATTAATTCTAGGATTCTTTTTATTTATTTCTTTGATAGTTTCTAGTATATGGGTAGAACTCTAACTATTACATAAAAATCCTAACCTAGTCTTGCTTTCTTTTGGGAACAAAATCATTAAAAATCAATAAAATATTGCTCTCTTTAAACTATTTATTTTCTTTATGGTCATCCTTTCCATGTCATGCATTAGTTTAGAGTTCGTCCCTCATCAATTTTGGTATCAAAGAAGGATTAGGACATGTTCTTGCATCATAGTTTAGAATTTCTACATGCTGAAATCTGCATATGCATCAAAACCTAGGGCTGTTTTTCCATCAAAACCTTGCTGTTTTTTCTCTGAGTTTTGCATCATTCGATCTCTGTTTAGTCCTCTATTTTTCTGCAATTTTAATTAAATTTTTCATATCTGAAAACAAATAAAAAATAGAAAAAAGAAAACCCTAACAAAAAAATCCTGCTTGCTGAAATCTGCTACTAGTCTAAACCTAGGGTTTGTCTTCCATCAAATTCCCTTTTGTTTTGCATCAATTTTTGCATCCTTTTGATATGAAAAACATAAAATTTTTTGCATAAAATCTAAAGACTAACTTGCTGAAATTTCTGTAACACTAACCTAGGGCTGAAATTAGTTTACATTAAAACCCTCCAACTTAATTTTCTTGTGCTTAATTAAACTGAAACTAATCTTCACCAATCTGCCATGTGCATAAGATATAAAACAAGAATTTATTCTCTACAATATTTTCTGATTTTTAGTTCATGTTTCATCTTAGGTTCATATGTGTGCGCATCATCTTGCATAAATCACCTTAAGGGCAATTTTGCTATGTCTGATGAGGGAAGAATGTCATCACCTTTCCTTAGCCCAAAACAACCACCCTGCATTCGAACCCATGCATAATTAAAATTGAGTAGTAACCTAATATAGCTTAGGGATACCAACAGGTCGGGTCCGAGTCTTATGAGAAAACTAGTACACTCAATCCTCCAATTATTACTGGAAGCTGGTGTCTAGGCTAGAGGTCCAGTGGCGAATGCCCTAAGCGGACTGGTGGTTTTTAATTAGGACCCAGCTACAAGTAGGGGGGCCTCCCACCACCCCACCTCTTATTCGGCCAGTGGAAGGATTGATCATTGAGTTGGGTGTAAGTTGAGCTGACTCACTCTACTTGGGCTCTAGGTCTAGAAAACCCTAGAATGCATAACACTTGTGTGCTTGATTGCATGACCTCTAGATTAGGAGTCTAACCCCACCAATAGTCTCAAATCCAACCTAGCCTAACCGTGGAGTCCAGCTATGAAACCATTTTGGGGACCTTTACAAAACAATTTACCAAATTGAGCACCCAATTATGTAATTGGTTTGACCAGTTAGGAACCCTCGAGAGAACACGTAGGATCCATACTAGACCCAAACTTGAGTCACCTTTGCCCACACCTCCCAACCCTAGGAGACCCCCACACCATGACCCAATCTGGGAACCGAATCCTAAGAGACCACAACACCCTGACCTAACCTGGGAACCCAACCTATGAGACCCCCACACCCTGACCCAATCTGGGAACCCAATCCTAGGAGACCCCCACATCCTAACCCAACCTGGGAACCCAATCCTAGGAGACCCCCACACCCTGACCAAACCTGGGAATCTAACCATAGGAAACCCAATTATGATTTCATGGACCAAGATGAGAGAGCCATTCGGAACATCAAGTTAGAAGCACCCACCTTTAGTGGCGATCTTGATTATAAGGTTTACATTGATTAGGAAAGAGGTATGGACCAGTACTTTGAACATGATGAGATGACTAAGGAAAAAAAATATAAGTTTGCCAAACTCAAGTTAGTTCACCAGGCTAGACTATACTGGGAGGATGTTGAAAGAAAGACTAGATAAAGAGGAGATATACCCATAGTCACCTGGAGAGCCATGAAGAGCAAACTTAGGAAAAGGTACCAACCCAAATCCTATGAACCTGGATTCTATGAACCCAAATCCTATGAACCCAAATCTTATAAACCTAGATCCTATAAACCAGATCCTATGAACCTAGATCCTATGAACCCAGATCCTATAAACCTAGAGCCTATGAACCTAGATCCTATGAACCCAAATCCTATTAACCTATGTATGGACCAGTAATTTGAACATGATGAGATGAGTAAGGAAAGAAAATATAAGTTTGCCAAACTCAAGTTAGTTCACCGGGATAGACTATACTGGGAGGATGTTGAAAGAAAGACTAGACAAAGAGGAGACATACCCATAGTCACCTGGAGAGCCATGAAGAGAAAACTTCGGGAAAGGTACCAACCCAGATGCAATGAACTTGGATCCTATGAACCCAGATCCTATGAACCCAAATCCTATGAATTTAGATCCTATGAACCCAGATCCTATGAACCCAGATCATATGAACCTAGATCCAATGAACCCAGACCCTTTTAACGCAGTCCTATGAACCCAGATCCTATGAACCCAAGGGACTCATAACCCATCGATCTGAGCCCATATCCTATAAGCCCAAGGGACCCATAATCCTTAGTCAACCTGAATCCCATAGAATTAGTCCTCCTAGTTATGAGCCTAGTATTAGTCCACTTCCTCTTAGTCGACCTGAACCCATTAGGAATAGTACCCCTAGATATGAGTGCAGTATTAGTTCACTTCCCCTTAGTCAACCCATCCTTGCTACCCTAGTTCTTCATAAGGATAACATTGAAGAAGAAGTGTATGAAGTAGGAGCAAACCTAATAGATGAATATGAGGGAGAAGAGGAAACACCTATGGCTGACCTAGAATTAATGGACCAGGTAGATACCAAGATTGAAGCTGTATTGGAAGAACAATTAAAGGAAGAGAACCCTGATACTGCTACTAGAAATTTACCTGAGGAGACACTAGAGGAGAACCAAATTATAAAGTCTAGTCCTAAAGTTCAAGAACCCGAGGAATTTATTGAGGACATGATTTCTATCATTCAATACCCTCAAGATGAGTCTTCTCCTGTAGTTCCCATTGAAGATCTCTTTCCTGAAATTACCAACTTATCCTTCCATATAGTAGACCTTTTGTTGCCTATAGATCGATGCCAATACCGTAAGGTCTACCCCCTTAGTCTAGGACTATTCCTTGAAACATCTTATTACCTCCTACCCTACAAGGTCATCCCCGAACCCCCGTCTTATTTCCTACCCGACCAGACTAAACCCGAATCCACTTCTTATTTCCTGCCCTTTCTTGAGGCTTGCAAAGTTTCTAGAACCATTAGATTGCATTTTGTATAGGTTAGCATGTTGCATACATCCTTTGAGCATGTTAGGTTTGACACTTACTTCTGTAAAACCCTATGGCATTTAGTAGGAGTCCATGCACCATTCTCATCTGTATGTCACCCACCTAACCAAGGGTCAAACCCAGTTGTGGTTCATGGTTTAGTCGAGTCTATGGTCCATTAGGTATCAGTATGAGTCATTTACTTGCATGTTGGTTTGAGTCATTTGCTTGCACAAGATGTTAGTCTGAGTCATTTGACCTGCATGTAGAGATATGCATAAGGAATTAATCAAAAGATTAATGTGAGCAATATTTTTATAAAAACTTGGTTAATTCTCGAAAGAGTCCAAGAGTTCACAAGGGAGATAATGTAATTCTTAGGTTACATACCCATAGTGCTGGACCCTTCAAAGTGATAAAGAAAGTTGGACCTAATGCTCAATTTACCACCTAATTAGGAATTAATCTCAACCTTCAATATCTCAGACTTAGTTGACTATAGGGAGCCAGCAATGATACCCAGTGAGCCTTTAGACTGGATCCTTTTGTTTATGAGCGAACCCATCCCTGAATGTCCATAAATCAATTACCTAGGTAAGAAAATGATTGAGAATATCCTGGATGACCAAGCCATTAGTACCCGGAACAAAGGCTACCATGTCACTTGGTTCGTTGGCATGGTCGACCGAGATCTGAGGATCGTGGATCACTCAAGAGGATCTACAATGCCTTAACCCAGACCTACCAGAGCCGGATTAACATTTTATTCGATAGGGTCAAGTTCCTCCCACCCTAGGAGAATTGATGGGGACATCAAGAGCCGACAAGAATTTCAAGGTTCCATGAAGATCTCTGAGTCATGTGTTGGAAAATTTGTAAATTTCTTTTTATTGAGTCATGTAATAATGTTTGAGTCCTGTAATAAAGTGGGACAAGTGAGTCCAGTTGAGTATACTTAGTCCCTATTTCAATCCAAATCGAGTCCATGTAATTCTCATCAAAAGGAGAGTCACCATATCAGGAGATTCACTAAGACCCCACCCATAACTGGATTCCATGCACCTAGGCCCCTATTCAAGCCTTCCCCAGCAGTGGCGCCCCAAGTTCGAGCGCTTGGGCCCTTTCATGCCACCAAGCCCACCAAGTTAGGCACTCCCATCTAGCCCAAATTCAGATGGCGCCCTCCCTAGACCGGCGCCCTACCCATCCCAAGGCCTAAGAATGTTGGCACCCCAAATCAGCCCATGCCCTGGAGTTTATGCATCCCAACCCACCAGGAGGCCGCCCAAGACTATGAAGCTGTTGCCCAAGCCCAAGAGAGCTTTCTTGGCCATCAAGTTTTGTAATCCTAATCCCATAGGGAACAAGTTTTCTTAGCCCTCAAGTTTTGTAATCCAAGTCTATCTGGGAGTCTAAGGACCTGGGTGAATCTATGAATACCACCCCCTCCCCCTTGTAATGAACAAGTCTTATGAATGAAAGTTTGAGTTTTCTTTTATATTTGCCTTTGTTCTTTAAGAAAATCGAACTCAGTGAGGGAGTGGGTGTGAGACCCAGTTATCTTTCAAGCCCTAGCACTCTTACAAACCCTAGCCACCCCCTTCTCTCTTCATCTAATCAAACCCTAGCCACCCCATCTCCAATCATCTTAGCCACCCACTCTCATCTCCCATTTAGGATGCCCCTCATCTTCTTCTTCTTGGCCGCCCACACCAACCTCCACCAAACCTAAGGCCACCCCACTCCTCTTCTTTGCAGCCATCTTCAGAGTTCTAAGCATCCTCTACCTACATCCATGCTGCCAAGTTCATCTCTAGGTTGCCCAATCAAGCTAGGCATCTTCATCTTCTACCAAGCCACCAATCAGCCCCGGCGATCCTCCCGCTTCTCTTTCTCCTCCAATCTTCCATCTTATATTTTTTCCATCTTCCTAAGCCCTAACCTTTGACATTTGCAAGATCCCTCGGGAGAAATGCACCTTGGATGAAGTCCTCCTTACCCTCAAAGTCATCCGATAAAAAGTCGATGGATCCACGGGAAAGCTGCTTCATCGTCCAAGCACCGATCTGAGAGGAGCGATCCCTTCTTCAACAATAAGGAATCATTGCTTGGTATTTAAAACCCAATCCCCTTCTCTCTTTGTCTGATTCTTTTTGAAGTTGAACATATTCCTAATAGGATTTCTTAATCCTAGGATCTTTTTTCTTTATTTCTTTGATAGTTTCTAGTATGTGGGTAGAACTCTAACTGTTACATAAAAACCCTAACCTAGTCTTGCTTTATTTCAAGAATAAAACCATTAAAAATCCAAAAAATATTGCTCTCTTTAATATGTTTTTTTTCTTTTTGTCCATCCCTTCCATGTCAAGCATCAGTTTAGAGTTCATCCCTCATCATTTAGCCTTGTCTTCAAGCTATATACAATTGTCCAATTTGTCACTTTGGCTTCATTATTTAATTGGGGATGCTCAATAGAAGTCAGCTTATAGGTAATATGATACTGAGCACAAAAAGTCTTGAACTTCTGGTTGTTAAACTATCTCTCATTGTTGGTGATGATGGCATTAGGAATTCCAAATCAATAGATGATTGATTTTCAAACAAATTTTTTGACTTCCCCTTTAATTAAGTGTTAAAGGCTCAGCCTCCACCCACTTGGAGTAGTTGATTGCCATAATGATGAACTTTTTCTAACCAGAAGTCAAGAAAAATGAATCAAGTTTATCCATTCTCTACTGAGTAAATAGCTAGGGAGCTATTAGCTAAGCTAGTTGGCTCGTTGGCTACCATTGGATATTTGAATACCTTTCGCACTGATCATATTTTGAAATAAAGTTGGCTGTATCTTTCGATATAGTTGGCCAGTAGTATTCTTGCCTCAAAATTTTATAAGCAAGGGATCTATCCCCAAGGGATTTCCACAAATATCTTTATGTACCTCTCTATGGGCATAATCAACATCGGTCAATCCCAAACACTTCAATAAGGATAGAGTAAAGGATCTCTTGTAAAGATTTCAATCCATGTGTATGTATTATGAAGCCATCCATTTTACCTAGCTTCTATAGGATCACTTAGTAAGACTTCATTGGTTAAGTATTTGATAATCAAATCCATCTAGCTTGACTCATACTCTACTTGTTGTACTTTTATGCCCTTATCAATGCTAGGTATTTTAAGGTTCTCAACATATGTCCTTCCAAGTGAATCAATTATTGATTTTGCTAGCCAAGAAAGAACATCATCATGAGCATTTTCAACTCAAGGAACATGAGAAATCTCAAAAGATTTGAAATCAGCTACAAGAGCTTGTACTTTTTCCAAGTGTTGGGTTCCTGTTGACATAGCAGAAGATTGGATTTCAAAAATTTTCATTATTGAAACCCTAATTAGCTGGAACTCTAGACCCAAGGACCACTTGACCATAACAACTAATAAATCATAGCTTTAGGATTATAGAGAAATACCTGGAGTGCTATACTCTTTAATTTTTATAAGGCACACAAGTGTACACCCTCCAGAGGTGACCCACATAGGAACCGGAGCAAGGAAGCACTCCTATCGAGCTTGCTTATTTGACTAGGACTCTTCTCAACAGCCTTTCTTCATTTAGTGGCCTTTCTTCCTTTGCTAGAACCCCTACCCTCTTGTAGGGTACTCAGAGACCTCTCTGAATCCTCTCTTTGAATCCAATTATCCCTCCTATATCTCTTCCTAGGCTATTATCTTAAAATGACAAGCCTTGTCTTAAAATGACAAGCCTTGTCTTAAAGAAGACTTTTTGTCCTAAAAGAAGAGAGATAGAAAGATTTCTTTCAGATATTTTGGCATCAGAATACCGATGCCTATATATAATGAGTGAGGGGGTGCCTGATTAACCTTTTTTCTCAACCCTTGATCTAATTTTTTAATGATCAGACAAGACCCTTCAAGCAGAAGGAATCCCTTGGGTGAGCTTTTATCTTGATATGTCATACACCGTGCCAAGAGACATATATGTGTCTCTTCAATTTTCTAGCAATTTTTTCACTTGCCATGTGGCAAGTTACTGATCAAAATTTGGCTAAGGGATGTGGGATTCCAAAGGATGTATCAGAGAACTAGAAGCCTTTAAGCAGAAGGATTTCTAGATTTATGATCGTGAGCCAAACATGAAGGGATGCATCCCTTCATTTTGTGTGCCGCATTTTCCAAGCCAGATGCCATGATTTGACCATTTAAACCCAATCCAAATGGGCATGGGGATAAGCGAGAAAGGCCTAGTAGTTATCTAGAATAGGTGATTATGTGGTAAAAGGACTCTTGATCCTTTTTGTGCCCCTTAATCTTAGCGCACGCCAATATGGCACCAAGAGTCCAATCCCATTTGGACTCTTTCATAATCCATGGATAATTTTCAATAAATTCTAGATAAATATCGATAAATGCTATCCTAATTTGGACTCAACCCAATCTAAGTTGCACTTAAATTACTTAGCCCAAAAAGTAGACAAACTAATCTAATTTAATTGGGTTAGGAGTTAAGCTAGCATGCATATGCTAGTATACAAATTAGCTAGCCTATTAGAATCCAATGACCCTAACCAAATCCACCTATCTTCCTTGGCCAATTCCCTATCATGTGTGATCCTTTGAGCTCCACATCTAGCCAGTAGTAGGTCCAGGTCCAAGCTATTTTGATCCAATCAAAATTGATTGACCTAATTAGGTTAAATCGAGTTGACCCATGTTGTTAATTCGATCTAATTTCCAAATTGACTCATGATCCAACTAATTTGATTCATGAAAACCTACAAGACATGATTGATGTCTAGCAATGTGTCATACCTACTCAAAAGATAAGGAATTAGATAAAAATTATCAAGATGCCCTTCAATAAAAAGTTACCATGCAATTCAATCGTTCGATCTCCCTTTATCTCGAATAAGTGATAGGTATGGAGAATTATCAAATCCTAGCATTTAATCCTTTCGAATCTTAATTTGATAATAAAGACTTGATCGATAAAAGATTAAAATTTTTTTCTAATCTTACCTTGCTTTGATCAAAGACATTCTAAGTCAATAATTGAAGAGAATACATGGGATAAGTCCTTCTCTTACTAAGAGTGATCGATTTTTTGTTGATCCACTCATCTTTCATGCATAATCCACCATAACCGAGAACATCCCGTACATGACTCTTTGTCATGTATGAGTATGAACCAAAATATGGCTTTATGTGCATAAGGAACCATGTTGATCTTAGGTTTATGGATCACTTGCATAACTCCGACCATGAGAACCATCTTTTGACAAGTAGTAAGCCATCCATAAGAGTTCCCAAGGTAGATTAGTTCAGTGAAATCATACCCTAATGAGCACCCACATCTTTGTATTAGTGTCTCTACACAAGTGACTGTGAGACCAACCACCCTCTCCATTGAGCATACATAAGATGTGCTAGTCTTTCCAGAAATATCAATCCCCGAATCGATGATCTAATGACTAGGAGCATTTTAGATTAGGGTTTATAGGAACCTAAGTCTCACCATTATAATCTCCATCATAACCCTAATTCCATTGCTCTAACCTATGGGGTTCATCATAAACTTGATAAGATGCAGCAGTATGATAAATCAATAATTACTTTTTATTAGTAAGTAATATCATACATGAGATGAAAGATTATAAAAATGCTCTTACAAAAATTAGCTTTTAGGGCATAATTCTTTCAATCTCCCACTTGCACTAAATCCAATCACCCTTGTATCTTACACCCATACAATCTAAGTAACAATCAAACTACTATTATGGTAGTGCTTTAGTGATGGGGTATGCTATGTTGTTCTTTGTATCTACTCATTCGATGACAACATCTTCTCTTTTTATGATCTCTTGAATGAGGTGGAAGCATCTTAGGATGTGCTTAGACTTTTGATGAGACCTTAGTTCCTTAGCTTGCATAACAGATCCAGTATTATCACAATAAAGTGGCATCGACTATTGTATAGCAGGAACCATGCTCAGTTTCATGATAAATTTCTTCATCCATATAGCTTCCTTTACGGCTTCACTTGTAGCATGTACTCTACCTTTGTTACTGAGTCAGCAATAGTTTGCTACTTTGTACTCTTCCAACTCATTGTACCTCCATATAGGGTGAAGACATATCCTGATATGGATTTGCCATCATCTAGATCTGTTTGAAAGCTAGAATCAATATACCCTTCTAGTTTCAACTCTGATCCATTATATATTAAAAAAATATCTTTAGTCCTTCTCAGGTACTTAAGAATATTTTTCATAGCTTTCCAATGATCTTCCCCTAGTTAGCCTAGAACCTGCTTACTATGCCCAAGGCATAAGCAACATCAGGCCCGGTACATAACATGGCATATATAATTGATCCTACAACCGAAGCATAAGGAATCAATCTCATCCTCTCTATCTTCTGGTGTCTTAGGAGACATCTTTTTGGAGAGATGTATATGATGTAGGACTACTTATATGCAAACTAATTTTCTATGATTAAGTATGAAGTTAGGAGTTCATATCCCGAATTTGGATCCAAGAAGTTAATCAAGAAAATTTACAAAAAATCCAGAAGCACAGGCACTAGAAATAAACCCTAAATAGTGAAAAGAAGGATCTCCAAGGTTGAAAAGTCCTAGTAAGGCTAGCTCTTCTGCAATACCATAACTGATAAGGCAAGGGGGTGTACCTGGCAGAGATTTGAAGATCAATCCATGAAGAGTTCGCTCTACACTCTTGGATGCGGCCTGAAAAATCAAGCTGATGACCCTGCTGATCCATGGCTTTCGACCCTGCTGACCCGAAAGCAAGTCAGGTGGAATCCTGGGATTTGTGAACTCTGAGGGACCTGTAAATCACCTACCAAGGGTTAGAAAATAAAGAAAAAGTAGGCTAGATGACTAAAAGAAAGAGGGGAAGAGGTTTAATGAATGGTGGCCAAGAGATGAAGAAGGCTTGTGGCTAAGGTTTTGGGTAGGAGGCTTGGAGGCCGGGCGCAGGGATCATACAGATACCTTGAGGGATCACACAGATACCCTTAATCACATAGTAAATCACACAGTAATTGGAGAAAACTCAAGAATTTCATTTATAATAATTGATCAATATACATGAGAGGGGGGCCTTTATATAGACTTACAAACTTGGACTCCAAGTAAGGGCATACAAGAGATTTCCCAATGTATCCTTTTGCTCATACAAATACATAGAAGTGTCCTCTCCTAAAAAGGCTGATATTCTCTCTCTCCCTCTCCTTGCTATGGTCGTCCAAGGGGGTGACCCTAAGGTGGCCAACCAAGGGTGGTGACCATAAGGGGGTGCCAATTTCATGATGGGCCAGGGCATTGGGCGACCAACTTCAGTCATGGGGAGGCTTTAGGGTTTTTTCAATTGTCCTTCCTCCCAACAGGCTGATGTAGTGATGATCCTTCTCATGCAATCCAAGGTGGTACATTCAAGTAGACTGGGACTCCTTGAAGTTGTCAAGTTTTCACTTTGGCTGGGGTCCATCAATGCTTGAGTCTTCTTTTTTTACAAAATCGGACTAGACTCAATATGAAACTTACAGGACTCATAGGAACCAAAATGAAAAAAGGCTTAACATGAGCAGACTCAAAACTGAACTTGACTTAACTACACTGACCATATCCAAAACCCTAATGGTATGGATTGAATTCTAAAAACAAGTTTCAAATGATGAAAGGCACAAAACAGGACTTAAAGGCCAAAGTAGGGACTCAAATGGACTAAGCTCTTATTACAAAATTGAACTCAAACACTAAACAAAATTAGACTCAAATACTGAAACTACTAATACGATAACCACAGAGGGTTGAGAACCCTCTGCCTTATTCTGGTGCCTCTAGTGTCTGCACCAGTATACCTTGACTCATGGACAAGTAACCTCTCTTACTTCTCTCTATGTCGAATCTCTTCAATACTAAGTCAATGTACTTGGATTGGGATAAGCCTAGAATCCTCTTAAATCTATCTCTATATATCTTTATACCCTGTATATAGGATGCTTTTTCCAAATCCCTTATAGAAAACTACTTTGATAGCCAAGACTTGATCGATTGCAACATTGGTATATCATTCCTGTTGACCCCTTGAGTAATTTTGATGATAACAAAACAATGGAGCATGCACTTATATTACTAACTACTTTTCAAGTGCTTTACAAGTTTTTGTAGAATGATTTCATTGCTCAATTATAACTCCTACAATCTCATTATGTGTCATGAGTTGTGTTGTAAATGTGTCATGTAAAGAAAATCCCAAAGAAAAATTAAAGAAATATTTATAAAATTGGGTTACTTCTAAGTATTTTCAAACTTAAATTTGTTAGAATTAATTACTAATTGACTTGGGAACAATCTTGAATGACAAAACTTTACTGGATAAAATCTGGAGAAAAGATAAAAATTTTACTAAAAATCTTATCTGAGCGAACTCGAGTAAATGGAGCCGACTCTAGTTTATGGCATGCATGATGAAGGATTTTGGCATGCAGAGATCCGAGCCGATTCAAAGGAACCCAAGCCAACTCATCCAGAGTACCATTTCTTGAATCACACAGGTGAGCTGACCCGAAGGAAGTCCGAGCCGACTCATCCATTCAATCAGACATCCAAGTTGACTCTTCAAAGACCCGAGCCAACTCCTCCAGAGTCCATAAAAAATTAGTTTTGAGAGAACAGCTAGGCAAGCTAGCTTTAATGAGAAGAGATAACTCTTCCAGAGTATAGTTTTGAAGACCTGTGAATCCAAGCCGACCGAATTAAGGTGAGCTAACTCATCCAGAGTAAGGAACCAAGAACACTGTGAAACCGAGCTGACCCGATTGAGGCGAGGTGACTCGACCAGAACTTCTCTAAGAATCTGAGCTGACTCGAGGGATCCGAGCCAACTCGAAGGTTGATTCTAGGTAGGTAACGGCTAGTTCCAAAACTTCTTTTTTGAATTTAAAAAGTACTCCAACGGTCAAATGTCACATCCCAACGGTCTACAATGACTATATCCATCCAAGAAGAGTACAAGACTCTATAAATGAGGGATTTGGATAACTTTTGAAAAGGCTAATGCTTAGTTGAACATTAAATGAGCTTGTAAGTAAGAGAGCACTAATGAGAGCATTCAAGTCAGTCTTCAAGACTTCACTAATTTCCATCTGAAGCTTGAAGCATACATTGCAGAAGTTGAAGAAGCCACTGAAGAGCATTAAAGTGTAATTAAGAAGGCTTCTCTCGAGCTGCATCGACAACCATCAAACAACATTAGTTTGTCATTTTGTTGCTTATTTTCTTTAACTCTTTTATGAGTTCTTGGGTTATTAGTGAGCCCTATTTAAAAACCAAATAGGTTCTTGGTTACCCTGTTTAAAACCATGTGCAGGTTCTTGGTTAGCCTGTTCAAAACCAAGTGTAGGTTCTTGGTTAGCCTATTCAAAACCAAGAGTAGGTTCTTGGTTAGCCTATGTAAAACCAAGTGTTGGGTTTTTGGTGAGCTCGATTGAAAAACCAAGTTAGGTTTGGATTGTGAGCCTGGTAAAACAATCCGACTGTATTCCGATAGTGAATATAGTGGAATTCCCAAGTAGTATCTTGGGTAGTGGACGTAGGAGTGGGGTTGCTCCGAACCACAATAAATTTATTGTGTTTACATTGTACTTTTTCTATTTGCATTTGCTTCTGCTATTTATTATTTGAAACGCTACACTTACCACTAAAGTAGATTTAAAATAGTACATATCTGCTTAGAATTTTCAAATTCTCAATTCACCCCTATCTTGAGAAAGCCACCTGGGCAACAACTGGTATCAGAGCTGAGTCTCTGAACTTAATTAAAGTAAAGATTGATGGCTCATCCCATGAGTACTTCTTTGGCCGAAGGCCAATCTACTAATAGACCTCCATTATTCACTGGCACAAATTATTCATATTGGAAAGCTAGATGAAGATATACATTCAAGCAGTTGATTTTTAGTTATGGAAGGTTATTCTTAAGGGTCCACAAATACCCATGATTAAAATTGATAGCATGGATGTCCCAAAACCTGAAGGAGATTGGGATGAACACGATATGGAAATGGGAGAATTGAATGCCAAAGCCATGAGCTTACCATACTATGCTTTGGATGCAAACGAGTTCAACTGAATTTCTATTTGCTCATCTTCAAAAGAAATCTGGGATAAACTCGAAGTGACCCATGAAGAAACTCCCCAAGTGAAGACCTCCAAAATCAATCTTTTAGCACATAGCTATAAATTATTCAAGATGGAACAAACTGAAACTATCTCTATCATGTTTTCATGATTTATAGATATTATTAATGATTTGAATAGTCTTGACAGGGTTTACTCAAATGCAGACTTGGTAAAGAAGATTCTAAGATCACTTCTGGATAAATGGGATCCCAAAGTGACTGCCATCCAAGAAGCAAAAGATCTAAACACACTAACACTGGATGAACTGCTGGGTTCTCTCATCATACACGAATTGACCATGCAACATAGAAATGAAGATGATTAGAAGAAGAAGAAAATAATAGCCTTCAAAGCTACATCGGATTCAAGGAAACAAGATGAGGAATCGGAAGAAGACTGCTCCTCCTTCGAAGATGACTTGGAAGATGAAGATATAGCCATAGTCATTAAGAGATTTATAAGATTTATGGGAATGAAGAAAGGAAGATATTTTAGAAAGTTTCACAATAAAGGGAAACATAGTAAGGACAAAGATAAGAAAAGAGAGAAAGAAAAGGAACAAATGCCCACATGCTGTTAATGTAAGAAACCAGGGCATATCCATCCAGACTGTCCTTTACTAAAGAAAACATTTAGGAAGAAAAAAAAGAAAGCTATGGTTGCCACTTGGAGCGACAGTGAGGAGTCGACTTCAACGGAAGTAGAAGATACCATAAAAATTGCCAATCTATGTCTTATGGGTCTCGAAGATGAGGTAACGTCCCCCGAACCTCAAATAGAATTTACTTTTGATGAATTAAATTCTGCATTTCATGACTTATTATCTGAATATAAAAAAGCTGGAGTAAAGATTAGAGCCTTAAAGAATATTAATGATTGTTTACTAAAAGAAAAGGAAGAGATTTCAAAAAAGAACAAGATATTGCAAAAAGAATTAACTGTCTTTTCTGAAAAGAACAAATCTTTGGAAATTGAGAAAAATGCATGTCTTGAGAAAAACAAAGCTTTGGCTGTTGAAAACTCTGAATTAAAAAAGGAGGTTGAAAAGCTCAAACATTGGTTGAAAAACTCACATTAAGTTCAAATAAGCTTGAGTTGATTTTAAAGAAACAAAGAATTTCTGATAATAAGGCTGGAATTGATTACAACTCTTCAAATGCAAATAGAATTTCAGTTACCAAATTTATACCTTCAAAAGCTTATGTTCCAAAAGGTTTATCTCAAAAAGCATTTATACAAATCCTTCAATATCCATTTCTAGAGCTTCAAAGTATATTCCTAAGTTTTCAAATCAAAAATCTTTGAAGTCAAATGTTTCTGCATCTGCATCTAATTCTAGAAATTCTAAGTTTACATCCTTTCAAAATTCTAGAATTGTTTGTTATGCTTGCAAAAGTATAGGACATAAGGCCTTTCAATGTAATATTTTTAGAAATGCTAAAAGTGAAGTAAGAATGATTTGGGTTCCCAAAAGAACTACCTCTGCTAATGTGCAAGGACCCAAGGTAGCTTAGGTATCTAAAAGAACTTGTTGATTGTTTTGCAAGAATGTCTTGCAGCCCAAAAAATGAAGAAAAGATGGTATCTTGATAGTGGCTATTCAAGACATAAGATGGATGACAAGGATGGTGTGGACATCAAGGCCAAAAAATATCGACAAGTTGAATCCACATCCCTGTGGATCACTTGTGAATAAAACCCTGAACCCAACCCCTTTACCATGTAAATATTTGATTTTAAATTCTATTATTTTGGCTTAATTAGGATTAGCCCTTTTTACCAACTATAATTAGGGTTTTGTTATTTAGCCTTTTGGGCTAAACCCTTTTTACCATATTGAGTGAAAACCCCATTGCTTGGTGTGTCAAACCCTATTGGGCCAAACCCTGTTTACTAAATTTATTCTTTTTTGTTGCATGAGGTCTTGCCTTTTGATCAAATTGGGTTCCAATTGATCAAGTGGGGCTTTAGTTATTTGGTTTTGAGTCTTGTAATAATTAGTATTAAGTTCTGTAATACAAGGGGACCCAATTAAAGATACATGTGCTAACCTAAGACAAGCCATGTGACTCCATGTGCTAGCCCAAGTTAGCTTGTTCTTGGCACCACCTTTTCAAGAAATTGGACAACACCAGCCACATCATCAGGGGACATCAACACATTTCGTGTTTGGACATGCATCAAATTTAAACATCATCACATGACAACCATGTCATGTCAATCCTCTTTGGTCAGCCATTTAAGGAGTTAGTGCCAACTCATTTTAAGGTGAGTAAATGAGAAGGAGTCTTCCCATTTAGTGCCCTCTCATCTCAAATTATTTCACACCAAAGCAAGGAGTTGGCCAAGACTTTTCAATGCCCACATCTAATGAATTTCAAGCTATCTGGTTGCCCAAGTTGAAGAAGGTTCAATGGTTTTCTTACCTCAAGAGTTCTATCTCAAAGGATAGCAATCAACTTTCAAATTTCAAGGAGTCCTCCTAAATGCAATTGAGATCATGATTAATGCAATGAATGAAGCAGATGAGATGCCATATGCATCTCAATTGTCACAAATTTAAAGTTAGGAAATGTTTTATCGATGATTTTAAGAGGAGTAAGCTAGAAAGACTCCTCAAAATTGTTGCCCATCTCAGTTGATGCCCACCTGATGAATTGTTGTCGCCAAAGCTATGAAGAATATTTCTTGTTGTCACCCACTTGAAGAGAGGTCCAGATTAGCCCAGAGACAAGTCCAGGATGCCCAGAGCCAGAATTCCAGGAGTTGTAGTCCAAGGCAAAACATGTCTAGTCTTTGTATCCCTTACACCACTAGTTGAGGGTCTATAAATACATCATCAACCCCCTTGTATAATTCAAAAATTTATTCATCAATAAAGAAGCTTTGCTGAAGTTTCTTCCTTTGCTGTGTGCATCGTGGGGTGTGAGGCCCTTTTCTTTGTTTTACGAAACATCGCAGGATGTGAGGCCTTACCTATCCAGTCAATAAGAAAACCTAGCTACCTCTTCTAACCTTTCTATTCCATTCTTTTTCCTTCCTTGGCTGCTTCCTAACTTAAGTTTTCATTACTGAGTGTTTGCAGGTGATCTGGAATCAAAGATAGGTGTTCTTGCCTCGAAATCAACATCGCATTGAAGATCGGAGCCCAGGATCGAGATCTTGAAACCTTGCCATAGAATCTTGAGAGTCTAACCAGATTTGCATCAGAGAGATGATTCTACATCTATAAAACTTAAAACCTATTCCCTTCTCTTTGATATCTAAATAGTTGATAAGGAGACCCTATTTTATCATGGTTTCTTAGCCACCAAATCCTGTTTTTCCAATTACTTTGTATGTTTACTTATTGGTAATTAACTAGAACTAGTTTACTTTACTGTCTCCTTTGAGTCTTCTCAAAAATCTGGAAAAAAATATAAAAAAAATTAATCTCTATATTCTCTACTAATTAGATCTTAATATCAGTAATTTAGTTTTAATTATCGTCCCACATCATCTTTGGTATCAGAGCGAAGGTTAAACTAGGGTTTAACTACTAGTTCTTAAATTTCTGCATACCTAGAATTAGGCTAAAGTTAAATTGCATAAAAACCACCCTAAAAATATTAAAAAAAATTAGTAATATTTTTTTTGTTAATCCTTTATTAATTATCTGATAATATAAGAAAAAATCAGATTAAAAAAAATTATATGCTATTTTCTTATGGAATGAAAATCATGCCTCCTAAGCGGTTATACGAAAGTATACTTATGGCCCATGGGAGTAATGAGCTACGGTCGGACGTGAAATCCTGAGATCAGAAATCTAAAGTTAATCTGATATGAAACTTAATTTGCAGATAATATAAAAATAATTAATTGTTATTTTTCTATTATTTTTAATTATTTTAGTTTGATTGCATCTAGGGTTTCGTATTTGAGTGATTGCATCATCCGAACCTAATCTTAAGGGCACTCAATATGTACATAAGGGAGGGATTTCATCACCCTTCCTTGGCCCACAACCACCACCTTTGCATTGATCTAGCCTAATTAAAATTAATTAGACTTAGTTTGCTCTAGTGAGCTAGGGACACCAATAGGTCGGGTTCCAAGTATTGTGTGTAAGCTAATGCACCCAATCCTTTGATTATCACTTGAATCTAGTGTCTAAGGCTAGAGGTCTAAAGGCAAATGCCCTAAATGATTTCGTAGTTTTTAATTAGGACCCTGCGAGAGCAAGGGGAGCCTCCCATGACCCCACCTCTTACCTGGCCAGTGGACAAGGTAATTACTGAATTGGTTATAATTTGAGCTGACCCATTTTACTTGAGCTCTAGGTCTAGGAAACGCTAGTTTGATTTTCTTGTGTGATTGCATTGCATAACCTCTAGATTAGGAACCCTTACCATCAGGCCAACCCAATCCAGTCTGACCATGGAGTACAACTTTGAAACCTTTATGAGGTTCATGAATGATCAATTTGCCCCGATGAACAATAAATGTGACCGAATAGATAAGTAATTCGAAAATCTAGAGAGAATCCATAAGACTCGTACTAACCCTGGTTCACCTAGACCAACTCCCCCTGGCCCCTTAACCCATCAACCCGAACCCACTAGGATCGATACACCTAGTCAGAACCTTGAAATCAGTCCACCTCCCCTTAATCGACCTACCTCTACTATCCCATTGGTTCACCAAGCTGCCATTGTAGTGAAAGTTTATGAAGCTGATGTGAGCTTAGTAGATGTGTATGTAGATGACGAGATACAGGAGGTAGACCCAAAGTTAGATAATCCTGATCATACCCAAACTGAAGCCATATTGGAAGTACAAGTAGAAAAAGAGAACCATGAAGAACCTAACCCTATTGCTAGGACCTTACCCGAGAAAATACTAGAAAAGAGTCAAGCCATTGAACTTAGTCCTGAAGTAATCAATGAACACTTGATTTTCCCAAACTAGCACCCTCAGGAAGAGTTCACCCTATTAGTCCCAATTGAGTATCTCTTTCTTGAAATTCTTGATTCATCCTTTTTTCAGGCTGACCCTTTATTACCTGTGGACATAGTTCAGTGTCCAAACTTTAAGGTCAACCCCATTTGTTAGGGATTGTTCTATAAGCCCTTTTCTTATGTCCTACCCCACAAGGCTAGCCCCGAATCCACTTCTAATTTCTTACCCTGGCCTGAAGTTTTCACTCTTTCTAGAGCCACCTAATTGCATTTTGTTGAAATCAGTAGGTTGCATAAGTTCTCTAAGCACATTCAATTTGCATCCTATTTTTGGAAAACACTATGGCATCTATTAAGAATTCATGCTAAATTTTCATTGACATGTCATACATTAACCAAGGGTAAGTCTAAGAGAAGACTCAAAGAATATAATGAAAAAGACTTTGTTATGGTTAAACTACGACCTGAATGGTTTCCACCTGAAACCAAGAAAAAGTTACATGCCCATAGTAGTGGACCATACAAAGTGATTAGAAAAATTGGGTCTAATGCCTATGTGTTCGAGTTACCACCTGAACTAGGTATTAGTCCAACTTTCAACATTTCAGACCTTATTGAATATAGGAAGGCAACGTTGATTCCTAGTGAGCCATTTGGGCCTAATCTAGTCCTTGAGAGTGAACCAACCCAAGTGTGTCCACCTGCCATACCACCAGCCCATAAAGACAAGATCGAGTTGATCTTGGATAACAAGGTCATTACTACCTAGAGTAAAAATTACCAGTGATATCTGGTTCATTGGCAAGGATGGCGTAGGACTGATGATTCTTGGATCACCAGAGAAGACTTGCAAAGAGATGACCCAGACTTACTAGAGCGCTATCATAGTGATATTAGCCCATACTCAATAGGGTCAAGTTCTCCCATCCAGGGAGAATTGGTGTGGACACCAGGGCCAGAAAATATCAATAGGTTGAACCCACATCCTTGTGGATCACCTGTGAATAAATATTTGAACCCAACCCCTTTTACCATGTAAATATTTTATTTAAAATTCTATTATTTTGGCTTAGTTAGGGTTAGCCCTTTTACCAACTGTAATTATGGTTTTGTTATTTAGCCTTTTGGGCTAAATCCTTTTTACCATATTGAGTCAAAATCCCATTTATCGGTTGTTTCAAACCCTATTGGGCCAAACCCTGTTTACCAAATTTATTCTTTTTTTGTTGCATGAGGTCTTGCCTTTTGATCAAATTGGGTTCTAATTGATCAAGTGGGGCTTTAGTTATTTGGTTTTGAGTCTTGTAATAATTAGTGTTGAGTCCTGTAATACAAGGGGGATCTAATTGAAGACCCATGTGCTAGCCCAAGACAAGCCATGTGACTCCATGTGCTAGTTTAAGTCAGCTTGTTCTTGGCACCACCTTTTCAAGAAATTGGACAACACCGGCCACATCATCAGGGGACATCAACACATGTCATGTTTGGACATGAATCAAATTTAGACATCATCACATGACAACACATGCCATGTCAATCCTCTTTGGTCAGCCATTTAAGAGGAGTTAGTGCCAACTCATTTTAAGGTGAGTAAATGAGAAGGAGTCTTCCCATTTAGCACCCTCTCATCTCAAATTATTTCATGCCAAAGCAAGAAGTCCGCCAGGACTTTTCAATGCCCACATCTGATGAATTTCAAGCTATCTGGTTGCCCAAGTTGAAGAAGGTTCAATGGTTTTCTTACCTCAAGAGTTCTATCTCAAAGGGGAGAAATCAACCTTCAAATTTCAAGGAGTCCTCCTAAATGTAAATGAGATCATGATTAATGCTAAGAAGGAAGGAGAGAGGATGCCATATGCATCTCAATTATTGCCAATTTAAAGTTAGGAAATGTTTTGTCGATGATTTTAAGAGTAAGCCAGAAAGACTCCTCAAAATTATTGCCCATCTCAGTTGACGCACACCTGATGAATTGTTGTCGCCTAAGCTATGAAGACTATTTCTTGTTGTTGCCCACTTGAAGAGAGATCCATATCAGCCCAAAGACAAGAGTCCAGAATGCCAAGCACCAGAATTCCAGTAGTTGTAGTCCAAGGAAAAACAAGTCTAGCCTTTGTATCTCTTACACCACTAGTTGAGGGTCTATAAACACCCCATCAACCCCCCTGTTTAATTCAATAATTTATTCATCAATAAAAAAGCTCTACCAAATTTTCTTACTTTGCTGTGTGCATCGCAGGGTGTGAGGCCCTTTCCTTTGTTCTACGAAATATTGCGGGGTATGAGGCCCTACCTATCTAGCCGACAAGAAAACCTACCCACCTCTTCTAACATTTTCCTTCCATTCTTTGTCCTTCCTTTGCTGCTTCCTAACTTAAGTTTTAATTACTAAGTGTTTGCAGGTGATCTGGAATCAAAGACAGGTGTTCTTGCCTTGGAACCGACATCGCTTGAAAGATTGGAGCCACAGATCGAGATCTTGAAACCCTGTCGTAGAATCTTGAGAGTCCAGCTAGATCTGCATCAGAGAGACAATTCTACGTTGGTAAAACTTAAAACCTATTCCCTTCTCTTTGATCTTTGAATAGTTGATAAGTAGACCCTAGTTTACGGTGGTTTCTTAGCCACCAAATCTTGCTTTTATAGTTACTTTGTAGGTTTACTTGCAGGTAATTAACTAGAACTAGTTTACTTTACTATCTCCTTTAAGTCTTCTGTAAAATCTAGAAAAAAATATTAAAAAAATTAATCTCTATTTTCTCTGCTAATTAGATCTTAATATTAGTAATTTAGTTTTAATTATTGTTCTATATCAAAGGATCAATTCATCACCCTAGAGATGAAAGAAAGAGGTTTGGTTACTTTTGGAGATAATGGCAAGGAAAAAATAATCGGTATTGATAAGATCGAATTGACCTCCTCTACTTTTATTAAAAATGTATTGCTAGTAGACAAATTGAAGCATAATTTATCAAGTATTAGTCAATTATGTGATAAAGGCTTCAAGGTTGTCTTTGAGTCATCTATGTGTATTATAACAAACTCTCTTGATTCTATCAAAAAATTCATTTGACATAGACTTGGAAATATTTATGTGTTATATCTTAATGATCTTGCCATGTCTAGTAGTTCAAGTCTAGTAGCAATGAATGCTAAGACCAAGGAGTCTTGTTTACTTTGGCATAGACGATTAGGTCATGCTAGCATGCAAACTATTGCCAAGTTAATTTTCAAGAATCTAGTTAAAGGTTTGCCTAAATTTAAAGTTGATTTTGAACATATTTGTGATGCTTGTTAAATGGGTAAACAAACTAGGGAGAGTTTCAAATCCAAAAATATGATTTCAACTTCTAAACCCCTTGAGCTACTTCACATGGACTTATTTGGCCAACTATGACCACAAGCCTAGGTGGTATGAAATATGCTCTTTTGATATTAGATGATTTTTCAAGATTTACTTGGGTCTTGTTTATTGCATATAAAGATAAAACTTTTAAAGTCTTTCAAAAATTTTACAAAAAAATTTTAAATCAGAAAAACCTTTCAATTATTTCTATTAGAAGCGATCACAACACTGAATTTGAAAATCAATTTTTTGATGACTATTACACAGATCACAGCATTAATCATAACTTCTCTGCTCCTAGAACACTACAACAAAATGGTGTTATAGAGAGAGAAAATAGGACTTTGGAAGAAATGGCTTGAACAATGATATGTGAAGGCAATCTTCCAAGGTACTTTTGAGCAGAAGTGGTGAACACTGTTTGTTATATTTTAAACCATGTTTTGATTCGTCCAATTTAAAAAAAAAGCCCTTATGGGCTTTGGAATGAAAAAAAGCCTAATATTAGTTACTTCCATGTATTTGGTTGTAAATGCTTTATGCTGAATAAAGGTAAGGATAATCTAGGAAAATTTGATGCTAAATCTGATGAAGCAAT
Organism: Areca catechu; assembly: GCA_021397845.1. Classification (NCBI taxonomy): domain Eukaryota; kingdom Viridiplantae; phylum Streptophyta; class Magnoliopsida; order Arecales; family Arecaceae; genus Areca; species Areca catechu. The sequence goes on from CM038043.1 coordinate 106,488,439, forward strand.
TTACCTTAGTTATTCATTACATAGCAAAGCATATAGAGTATTTAATAAAAGAACTCTAATGGTAGAAGAATAAATGCATGTTATTTTTGATGAATCTAACCCTACACCTTCAAAGAAAGAAGTGTGTATAGATAATGATTCAGGTATAGTTCAAAAGGAAATGGAAGATATGAGCATACAAGAGAGACCAACTTAAGAAGGAGAAGAAGAGGTAAGTAAGGATCATGCTGATCTACCAAGGGAATGGAGGTATGTAACTTCTCATCCAAAAGATTTAATTATTGGTGATCCTTCACACGGTATTAGGACTAGGTCATCACAAAGAGATGCTCATGATTACCTAGCCTTTGTATCACAAATAGAGCCACATACCTTAGAAGAGGCTGAAAATGATCCAAACTGGATGATGGCCATGTATGAAGAACTGAACCAGTTTGAAAGAAATAATGTGTGGACTTTAGTTGATAGACCACCAGACCATCCCATCATAGGAACCAAATGGATCTATAGAAATAAACTAGATGAACAAAGTAAAGCAACTAGAAACAAAGCAAGGTTGGTAGCTAAAGGATATAACCAAGAAGAAGGAATGGATTTTGATGAAACTTATGCACCTGTAGCAAGAATAGAGGCCATAAGATTACTTCTTACATTTGCTTGCTACATGAATTTCAAACTATTCCAAATGGATATGAAAAGTACTTTTTTAAATAGTTTTATATCTAAACAAGTTTTTGTAGAACGACCACCATGTTTTGAAAATCATGCTTTTCCAAATCATGTATTTAAACTCAATAAAGCATTATATGGTTTGAAACAAGCACCTAGAGCCAGGTATGATCAACTAAGCAAATTCCTGCATGAAAATGATTTTGCAAGAGAAAATATAGATAAAACTCTTTTTATCAAAAAGAAAGATGATGATATATTAGTTATACAAATCTATATAGATGATATTATATTTGGTGCAACTAACGAAGAACTTTGTGGAGAATTTGCTAAGTTGATGCAAGGTGAATTTGAGATGAGTTATGGGTGAACTAAACTATTTTCTTGGACTTCAAGTAAAATAATCAAAAGATGAGATCTTCATAAACCAAGCCATATACATCAAAGAAATCATCAAGAAGTTTGGTATGGAGACTAGCAAAGAAATGAGCACACCCATGAGCTTAACATGTAGATTAGACAAAGATGAAGATGGCAACAACATTAATCAAAAGCTATATCGAGGAATGATTGGATTACTGTTATACTTAACTACTAGTAAACATGATATCTTGTTTAGCGTATATGTTTGTGCTAGATTTCAATCTAATCCAAAAGAATCACATATGCTTGTAGTAAAAAGAATTATAAGATATCTAAGAGGAACAAGTAATATAGGTCTATGGTATTCAAAGCATTCTTCATTAAATTTAATTTGATTTTCTGATGCTGATTATGGTGGATGCAAAATAGATAGAAAAAGTACTAGTGGCACATGCTAATTTCTAGGGTTGAATTTAATCTCATGGCACTGTAAAAAAAAAAACTCGGTAGCACTATCCACTACTGAGGCAGAGTATGTTGCTGCAGGGAGTTGTTATGCACAAGTGTTATGGATTAAACAATAACTAGAAGACTGGTGTTACACAATCTAAAATTCCTATCAAATGTGATAATACAAGTGCTATAAATTTGTCTAAAATCTAATTCAACACTCAAGAACAAAGCACATAGAGATAAGACACCATTTCATAAGGGATTATGTTTTGAATTGTGAAATTGAATTAGAATTTATTCCAACTGAAAACCAACTTGCTGACATTTTTACTAAACCTCTCAATCAAGATAGATTTGAAATGATTAGAGGAGAATTAGGACTTTGTGACCCTCCTTAGAAAACCTAACCTAATCTCTTCAAAACCAAAAGTAGGTTCTTGGTTAGCCTGTATAAAACCAAGTGTTGGATTTTTGGTTAGCCCGGTTGAAAAACCAAGTTAGGTTTGGATTGTGAACCTGGTAACATAATTCGACTGTATTCCAATAATGAATACAGTGAAAATTCCAAGTGGTATCTTGGGTAGTGGACATAGGAGCGGGGTTGCTCCGAACCACTCTAAATTTGCTATATTTGCATTATGCTTTTTCTATTTGCATTTGTTTTTGCTATTTATTATTTGAAACATTGCACTTACCACTAAAGTAAATTTAAAAGAGCACATATCTGTTTAGATTTTTTAAATTCTCAATTCACCCCCCTCTTGGGAAAGCCACCTGAGCAACAATTCCCAATGATGACTATGTCATCAACACATTAAACCAAGAAAATAATGGCACTCCCACTTGTCTTCTTATACACACATGATTCATCCACATTCTTGATGAAACCAAACTCTTTGATAGTCTCATCAAAGTGGATGTTCCAACTCCTTGATGCTTGCTTCAATCCATAAATAGATTTTTTAAGCCTGCATACTTGATTTGATATCTCATTTGAAACAAACCCCTCTGGCTATGACATATAGACTTCTTCCTCAAGATATCCATTAAGAAAAGTAGTCTTTATGTCCATCTGCCAAATCTTATAGTCGTAGTATGCAGCTATGGCAAGCAATATCCGAATAGACTTGAGCATGGCTACTGATGAAATAGTTTCATCATAGTCAATACCATGTCTTTGTCTGAAACCTTTTACCACCAGCCTAGCCTTGTAGGTCTTTACTTGACCATCTGCTCCTATCTTTTCTTGAAGACCGATTTACACCAATTAGGTTTACTCCCTCGGGTAGATCAACTAATGCTTAAACCTGATTAGAGTACAAGGAGTCCATCTCGGATTTCATGGCTTCCATTCATTTATCAGAGTCTCTAGTCATGACAACTTTCGTATAAGTCATAGGATCATCATCATATATGATACTGGCTTCACTGTCATTCCCAATAACAAAGCCATATCTAAGAAGTGCACTTCACACTCTTTTTGACCTATAGAGAGGAGGTGTGTGTTGTGGTTGTTCCTAAACCTTAGGAATATCTGGTTAAGGAATTGCTTCAGGTATAGGTTGAATTTCTTCAAGTTCAAATATCCTTCTACTGTCCCCTTCTTAGATAAACTCCTTTTCCAAGAATGTGGCATGCCTACTGACAAAGACTTTTTGCTTAGTAGGGTGGTAGAAAATGTATCCCATACCTTCTTTAGGATAACCTGCAAACCTGTACTTATCGGCCCTAGCACTTAGCTTATGTCCAAAAATATTCCTGACATAAGCAAGGCAACCCCAAATCTTAAAATACTTAAGACTTGGCCTTTTTTCTTTCCATAATTTATATGGAGTGCTTTTAACTGCCTTTGATGGCACCCTATTCAGTATGTAGACAGCAGTCTTTAGGGCATAACCCCAGAAGGATACTGAAAGATCCATGAAGCACATCATGGACCGTACCATGTCCAACAAGGTATGATTCCTCCTTTCTACTACACCATTTAACTGTGGTGTGTATGAAGGGGTCCATTCAGAGAGAATATCTTTATTTTGAAGATGATCAAGAAAGACACTAGAAAAATATTCTCCTCCTTGATCAGATTGAAGGATTTTAATACTATGCTTAGTTTATTTCTCAACCTCACATTGATACTCTTTGAATTTATTAAAGGCTTCGGACTTGTATTTCATAAGATACACATATTTCAAAAATGATGAAATTTGCACCATAAACCCTTAGTCAGGATCTCCTTATTCAGGATTAAAACATATATTAAACATGCAAACTTACATTGTTAGAATTAGGGCACCAACCTGTTAACGCTAAATCCAATTTTTGATGTAGAATCAAAACTTGATGTTGAATGCCCCTTTTGAATTCACCAGGCATCCAAATGTCCACCCTCCAATGGTGATCCACAAGAAGATTGATCAAGATGCTAACTTCTTCAAAGTTCCTTCACTTGAATTCTTATCCTAGAACTCAAGAGGACTATGGCTTTAAAACTCCATGGTAGGGACTCCTTACTTCCTTTCTTTCTTCTTCCTCTCCCTTTCTTAAGAACTTGTCCTAAGAATAAAACTCTTGTCTTGAAGGAAGAGGAGGATTTAAGACACTAATGTCTTAATGAAAAAGGAAATAGAAACAGAGTAGTAATTCTTTTCTTTTACCGATCGAGAGATTCTTCCTATCTCTTGTTTTAGACTTGAGTTTCAACAGAGAAGAGAACTCTGTAAAAGGGAAACTCTCCGTGTCCTAAACAAGCTAAGGAGGAATCAGTCTCCTGGAAAGAAAAGAAAAATAAAACCTCTGTCGTACATACATCAATCACCCGAAGTCTCTGTTCCTTAAATAGATTACAAAAAGGTGCCTTTTCAAAAGAACACAACTCTCCGTAAAAATATTTCTCATGGTCTTCCATATTTCTCATGCCCCCTTCCGTCCTTCTCACGCCCTTCCAGATTAAAACTCATGGCTTTTCCTAAAAGAAAAGTCATGAAATTCCAGAAGAAGGGAATCGCGATGTTTCGGTCTCCGAAGAGACATTATTTCACGCAACCGGGAAGAGTCAGCACCTTTTGTCTTTCTTAAAAATCTTCCAGCCGTTGGATTCCCATCCAAGGGGACACATGTGAGGCGCTAATAGTGAGAAATGAAGCCGCCCCATCTTAATTCATCGGAGAATTAAGTGGGCGCGCCAAGAGTCCATGCACCCATGGACTCCTCCAAATGGCGCGCCAAGAGTCCATAAGTGCATGGACTCTTGGCATTTTGGCATGAAAATGCAAGGGGGCGGGTGGGGAGGCTAGCCTAGTTACATGGCTAGCCAATAGGATTAGCCATAATCCCTATAAACTCAATTAGGGTCTAATTAGATCCAATTAGAACCTAAATTGAACCAATCCGGAACCCTAATTCGAATCCGATTCGAATAGAAGCTAGGGTTTGCAACACCTGCTAGAGTGTTATCCTGCAAAGATGATTTAATCATAAATTAAACTCTTGATCAATCCTCTTAAGTGTGTGACCCATTGGGTTCCACATCTAACCAGCAGTGGGTTCGAATACAAGTTGACCTAATTTGATTAGAACTCTTTCTAATCGATTTAGGTCAAACCGGGCTTTCCCGACTTGATCAATTAGGACTCTTCCTAAAATTTGATCAACCCACAAGACAAGATTGACGTCTAGCAACGTGTCATGTCTACCCGGACCCGGAAGATATGGAAATTCTGGTGAAATACCAAAACTACCCTTCAGTAGAGAGTTACCGTTTAATTAAATCTTTCGATCAGCCTGCACCCAAAATATAACTATGGATATGGATATATGTCAAATCCAATATTATATTTATTTCTAGATCAATCTTATATTGATGATTCAATTATCTTGATATTAGAAACCATCTCTAATATCTTTACTTTGATCAAAGATTCCCTGAATCATCATCCGATTGTTAACTAGCTGGATGCAATCTCCTCTTACTAAGAGTGATCGATTCCTTGTTGACCTACTCATTACCTTCATATCCAATTCACCATTCCCAGTATCAATCCTGTGCATGACTCAGTGTCATGATTAGGATTGAACCAAAGCATGGGTTCATGTACATAAGGTACTTATGGCAGTCTCAGGTCAAAGGATTACTTGTACCACTATCACTATGTGAACCTTCTATTGACATGTAGCTAAGACTCCATTAGATGTTCTCAGGTTGGATCATATCAGTGAACTCATTCTCCAATGAGCACCCACATCCCAGTATTAGTGTCATACACAAGTGATTGTGAGAGCAGTCACCCTTTCCAGTATACATGAGATGTGCTAGTCTTACCGGAAAACCCTGATCCCCTACTCAGGGTTCCTTTGACTAGGAATATTTTAGGTTAAGGTTTTAAGACTTTAGGTCTCACTGGTATGATCTCATCATAACCCTAAAATCATAGCCCTAATCTATGGGGTTCATCATATAATATAAACACAGCGTATGATGAAAAATAATGTCTTTATTAGAATATTATCAATTACAATGATTTGGGAGATACAACATAGATTGGCTTGTAGGGCATATCCCTTTCACTTATCGGCCCTAGCACTTAGCTTATGTCCAAAAATATTCCTGACATAAGCAAGGCAACCCCAAATCTTAAAATACTTAAGACTTGGCCTTTTTTCTTTCCATAATTTATATGGAGTGCTTTTAACTGCCTTTGATGGCACCCTATTCAGTATGTAGACAGCAGTCTTTAGGGCATAACCCCAGAAGGATACTGAAAGATCATGAAGCACATCATGGACCGTACCATGTCCAACAAGGTATGATTCCTCCTTTCTACTACACCATTTAACTGTGGTGTGTATGAAGGGGTCCATTCAGAGAGAATATCTTTATTTTTAAGATGATCAAGAAAGACACTAGAAAAATATTCTCCTCCTTGATCAGATTGAAGGATTTTAATACTATGCTTAGTTTATTTCTCAACCTCACATTGATACTCTTTGAATTTATTAAAGGCTTCGGACTTGTATTTCATAAGATACACATATTCGAACCTTAATAAATTATCAGCAAAACTAATAAAATAAGAGTATCCTCCTTTGGCCTGGGTTGTCATATGATCACACACATCTATGTGTACTTGACCTAACAACTCAGTTACCCTTTCTCCATGTCCAATGAATGTAGACTTGGTCATCTTACCCATGAGACAAGACTTACAAGTTTCTAATAATTCATAGTTAAAAGGTTCAAGGAAATTATCTTTGTACAACTTGTTTATCCTGGACTCCTTGATATGACCCAATCGATAATGCTAGAGATAAGTGACATTCACATCATCTCTCTTTTTTTTCTTGTTGTCAACAAGTATAACCTCATCATTAAGTGATAGAATCAAAAGACCATTAAAAAATGTACCACAACCAAAGAATTTTTTTGAAAAGAAAATCAAGCACCCATGCCTCATCAAATTTATTTCATAACCTTATTTTAACAACAAAGGTACAGAATAATATTCCTTATAATGTTGGGTGCATAATAAAAATCTTTTAATTCAATAATATTGCTCGATGGTAATAACAATAGATGGGTGCCAATAACTTTAGCCTGATGGGTTCACCACTCATGCTGAATAGCTCGAAGTCACCCTTCTTCAAGCTTCTAGGTCTTTGTAACCCCTGCAATGACATGCAGATATGAGACCGACATGCAGTATCCAATATCCATGAATCAAAATATGAAGAACTCAATGATAAGTTTGTTTGTATCATGTACAAATATTTAGATGCTCCACCATCATCCTGCTTCAAACTTGGAAGATATAACTTGCAATTCTTCTTCCAGTGCCCTTGCTTCCTATAGTGTTAGTAGGTCCCATCAGCAAATGGCTTCCTCGACTTCTTCCTCTTCTAGATGCTACTCTTAGGGTTCCTCTTCCTCTATGAACACTTCTTCATTTCATGCTTCTTTCCATCAACCAGAAGAAGTTGAGCCTTATCACCTTTGAATTGGCTCTCTACTATCTTGAGCATATTCATTAGCTCAGGTAATGACATATTCAATTTATTCATGTGGTAATTCATGATAAACTGCGAGAATGAATTTGGGAGTGACTACAGTATTAAGTCCTGATTAAGCTCTCCATCCATCACAAATCCCAGTTGACCTATCAAGTGATCAGGTCAATCATCTTGCGAACATGTGCCTGAACAGAAGAGCCCTCACTCATGCATGCTCGGAACAACTACTTCGATGTCTCATATCGAGCAGTCTGACTATGCTCTCCATAAAACTCTTTAAGATTGAGCAATATGGACTGAGATTCCATTTCCTCATGTTGCCTCTACAACTCTTGCTCATAGAGGCCAACATGATGTACTTGATAGTCATGCCATCATTCTACTATATTTTATATATGGCCTTTTCCTCCTTAGTAGCATCCTCTCCTACTAGATCTAGGTCAAGAGAATCGAGGACATAGGCAAGCTTTTCCTAACCTAATATAATCCCCAGGTTCCTCAACTAGTCCATATAATTCAGACCGATCAACTTGTTGACATCCAAGATGCCCTGTAGTGAAAGAGTAGAAGCCATAATGTAAAATCTACATTAAATAAAGAACAATTATAAGTAGACCACTCATGAGGATATTCATAATTAGGCAAGGACTTTTGCATCTAATTGTATCTTCCACTATTTTTTTCAAATACCATAACCCTCAACCATGGTAAGCAGGAAAACCCTCCCAGGGCTTTCTCAGTTGGGTTAAGATCCCAATTCCTCATGAAGGCCTTGTGTTAATCACAACAAACACCCATGAGTTCAAGGATGGAAAAACCTTTTTCCAATTGCAATCCATGCAACTCTCAACATAACACCTACCTCCAAGACACTTATAACCTTGTGTCAATCACAACAAATTATAATGTCTTAGTTTAATCAGAACCTTGATTTCCATACAGCCATGTTTGATAAATGTTGCCCTTGTATCAATCATAACAAAGCAACACCACCTATCATGCCATAAAGCATAAAATGCACCAAGATAAATATCATATCAAATCCTATAGTAGGCCTTGTATTAATCACAGCAAACCTACTATAGTTTTCAACATGGATTTGGCTTAGCATGAAGGAAGGCAAGTTGTATTGTGCTTAATCAATTAGCATTTCCAATTTAAGGTTTGGATATCACCAAATTGGCCAGGTAAGTAGGAGAGATGAGGGGGTCCCCCTATTGCTTTCCGTAGACACCAAATGAATTGGCGAGGTTAGATAACGGAACCAATTAAAAATCTCATTTCCTTTACCTTCCCATAACCACTTGCCTAGACACCAATTTGCTAATCAAGCCTTAAACAGGTTTGCATTATGATTAACTTACACTACGACTAAATATAATTTTATGAAGACTTTGATGGTCTTAACCACATCCTAATTAAACATGCCAACATGACACATATTTTAGCAAATAAGCATAGTAATCCTAATATGCATAACGAAAGTATGATTAAAACAATAATCCATTCACCTTACTTATTAATGAGATAAGACCACAACAGTATCCCAACATGTTATAGGAGACCCCATTGAATAGAAAGAGAGGGCCTTTAAACCCTACATAGCTACTATGACCGGATGGCCATTGTGACTAATCCAATCAGAAGTAATTACTAGGACCATAACATATCACATATATAATATGAACTAATCATGCAAGAGTCATAGCTAATCAAGCAATTATCACTAAAATGACTACTAATTACATGAATTAAGATGGATCTGATACTACTATTGGGTTCGTGCTGACATAGCAAAAGATTGGATTTCAAAAATTTTTATTATTGAAACCCTAATTAGCCAGAACCCTAGACCCAAGGACCACTTGACCGTAACAACTAATAAATCATAACTTTAAGATTATAGAGGAATATCTGGAGCACTATACTCCTTAATTTTTATAAGGCACACTGGTGTATGCCCTCTAGAGATGATCTACATAGGAACCGGACCAAGGAAGCACTCCTATTGAGCTTGCTTATTAGACTAGGACTTTTTCTGGTAGCCTTTCTTCATTTAGCAACCTTCTCCCTTTACTAGAATCCCTACCCTCCTGTAGGGCACTCAGAGACCTCTCTGAATCATCTCTCATAATATAATTATCCCTCTTATATCTCTTCTTAGCTCTTATCTTAAAATGACAAGCATTGTCTTAAAGAAGACTTTTTGTCCTAAAAGAAGGAAGGGAGATAGAAAGGATTTCTTTCAGATGTTTTGGCATCAAAATATCAATGCCTATATATATAATGAGTTAGGGGGTGCTTGATCAACCTTTTTCTCAACCCTTGATCTAATTTTCTAGTGATCAGATATGACCCTTCAATGTAGGAGTCCCTTGGGTAAAAGGTTTTATCTTGATATATCATATCACTATGCCAAGAGACATATATGTGTCTCTTCAGTTTTTTAGAGATTTTTTAACTTGCCATGTGGCAAGTTACCTATCAAAATTTGGCTAGGGACATGAGATTCTAAAGGATGTATCAGAGATCCAGAAACCTTCAATCAGAAGGACTTCTGGATTTATGATTGTGTACTAAACATGAAGGGACGCATCCCTTCATTTTGTGCACCACCTTTTCCATGCCAAATGCCATGTTTTGAACATTTAAACCCAATCCAAATGGGTATGGGGATAAGGGAGAGAGGCCTAGCACTCACCTGGAATAGGTGATTAAGTGGTAGAAGACTTTTGGTCACTTTTGTGCCCCTTAATCTTAGCGCACGCCAATATGGTGCCAAGAGTCCAATCCCATTTAGACTCTTCCATAATCCATGGATAAGGTTCAATAAATTTTAGATAAATATATATAAATGCTACCCAAATTAGGACTCAACCCAGTCTAAGTTTCACTTAAATTTTTTAGCTTAAATAGCAAGCAAACTGACCTAATCCAATTAGGTTAGGAGTTAGGCTGGCATGCATATACTAGTAAACAAATTAGCTATCCTATTAGGATCCAATGACCTAACCAAAATCTAATTGACTTCCTTAGCCAAGTCCCTAGCATGTCTGACCCTTTGGGGTCCACATCTAGTCAGCAGTAGGTTCAGGTCTAAGTTGTTTCGATCTAATTAAAATTGATTGACCTAATTAGGTCAAATAGAACTGATTCAAGTTGCTAATTTGAACCATTTTTCAAATTGACTCATGAATCCAACCAATTTGATTCATGAATGGTGGAGACACCAAAGGCACCAGAATAAGGCAGAGGCTTCTATTTTTTTTATTTTCTGCAAGCTATTTTTTTATTTGAGTGTGCATAAATTGAATCAATCTTAAGGGCACCGAAGTTGCAACATAAGGGGAGGATTGAGACCCTCTCCTAGCCCAAAACCACCTCCCGTGCATTCGAACATAAGCCTTTAATTTTAAAATTAATTTGACCTAATTAGTCCTAGTGGGCTAGGGACACCAACTTTTCGGGTCTAGGCTAGTGTTGAGTCAGTTTGTCTAGTTATTCTGTGTGTGCTTTGTACTCAGTGTCTAGAACGGTGGTTCAGGGATTCTATCCCGAAGGGCTTGTGTGCTGGTCCGCCTACTTGGCCAATCATTGATTGGTGTCTAGGATTGGCAATTAGGGACCTAACACTCCCCTTACACCTGCCTGGCTGAGTCTCGAGTTCCTATAGGCTAGCTTGCCACTCTGATTGGGCATCTAGTTTGGGCTCTAGGTCTAGTTAGCCCGTAGTCATTTTAGTCGAGTCTCATTTGGTGTGCTTGCTTGCATCATCATGTCCAGCCGAAATGGAGTACCCTACCAACCTGGTCAAACCCAACCTGATTTAGAGGCCATGATTAGAACTCTTACCGAAAGTATGACCAAATTGAGTCAAGCTATGACTGATACTGTTGCCCAATTTAGGGATCAAGTCCGTGAGGATCCTACCCAGCTTAGGGATCGAGTCCAAGTACTTGAGGAACCTAGACATCAGAATTGGACCCCTGACCCAGATTTTAATGTGCCTCAACCTCACCCACACCAGGAGCCTAGAAGACCTTTATACAGAGATCCTGAACCTAATCATAGGAGGCCTGACCAAAAGCCTGAAGATAGAGATGATAGGTTCATCCGGAACATCAAATTAGATGCACCCACTTTTGATGGCAGCTTAAACCCTAAGGTGTATTTTGATTGGGAGGGTGAGATGGACCAGTACTTTGAGTGGTATACCATGTCTGAGGAAAGGAAGTTCAAGTTTCCAAGATGAAGTTATTGTGTCAAGCTAGGTTATACTGGGGGAACATTGAGCTAACCACTAGGAGACGAAATGTTGAGCCCATAACCACTTGGCAGGGTATGAAAGAGAAGCTTAGAGATAAGTACCTACCCATTTCATACCAGCAGAATCTGTTAAACCAACGGCAAACCTTGAAACAAGGGAACCGATCTATCTCAGACTACATAGCCACCTTTGATGAGTACTTGATGAGATGTGATGTGAGTGAAGCCCATGAGGTCACCTTGTCTAGATTTAGGCTGGACTTAGGAAAGACATTAAGAGGGAGTTGTTTCTGAGAGAGGTTACTGACCTAGACCAAGCCTATCAGATTGCACAGAACACTGAAAAATTTCAGAGAGGACCTATACCTTCTAGGGTTAGTGCCCCAATCCCAAGAAATGGACCTAGCCAAGTTACCCCTAGCAAACCTTTTCAGGGTACTCCCACCCCTAGGCCCATGGACAAAGGTAAGGCACCTGACACCCAGAGAACCCCTAGTTCTAGTATCACCTGTTTTAAGTGTCAGAAACCAGGTCATATCTCCACCCAATGTACAGCCATAGCCTGTTTTAAGTGCCATGGGGTAGGTCATGTTTCTAGCCAATGCCCACGTAGATCCCTTTACATAGAAGAGGGAGAGGAAGAGAATTCCAGGCCCAATGAGGAATTTGAAGAAGAAGATTATGAGGCCGGAATGAACTTGGTTGATGAGTATGAAGGAGAGGAGGAACCCACAGAGTTTGACCAGTTAGGAGTTGTGAGATGCATCCTGTCCCAGAGTAGAGTTCAGGAGGATTGGCGTAGGACTAACATCCTACAGACTTTCCTTAAATTAGGGGATAAGGTATGTAAGATCATCATAGATAGTGGGAGCTGTGTGAATGCCATTTCTGCTAGCACTGTCAAAATGTTAGGCTTAACCCTTGTCCCCCACCCCAGCCCCTATAAGGTTTCTTGGGTAGACTCTACCTCTATACCCATCCAGTCTAGATGTCAGGTCCAAATCCAGATGCAATCCTATCAAGAGAAGATTTGGTGTGATGTCTTACCCATGGGGGTGAGCAGTATAATTCTTGGGAGACCTTGGTTATATGATCATAATGCCACCCTCTTAGGAAAATCCAATACCTGTGTTTTTAGTTTTAATGAAAAAAAGATCACAATCCATTCAGTCCCTCCTAAGGACAAGGTAGCTAAAGGACCCAATAAGGTCAAAGAGATGAAGACTAGAGTGAACCTAATTAGTGCTAAGGATCTAGAACAAGAAATTCATAGTGGTTCACCCATTTGGATGTTGACTACTAAGGAACTTAGGACTCCTACACCCTCAGAGCCTCCTCAGGAATTTAGGCCTTTGTTAGAAGAATTTGAAGATGCTTTTCCCGAGGATCTGCCAGACCACCTTCCACCTCTTAGGGATATCCAGCATTCCATAGATTTAATCCTAGGAGCTACTTTACCCAACTTGCCCCATTATAGGATGAATCCATCTAAGCATGAGGAACTGCAAAAGCAGGTTAGAGAATTGTTGAGGAAGGGGTTCATTAGAGAGAGTCTTAGCCCTTGTGCAGTCCCTGCACTACTGACCCCAAAGAAAGATGGCACGTAGAGGATGTGTGTTGATAGTCATGCCATTAACAAAATCATAATCAAGTATAGGTTCCCCATCCCTAGACTAGATGACATGCTAGATATGATGGCCGGTGCAATGGTTTTTTCCAAAATTGATCTCAAGAGCGGCTATCATCAGGTTAGAATTAGACCAGGGGATGAGTGGAAAACCGCTTTCAAAACTAAGGATGGTCTCTAAGAATGGGTTGTTATGCCTTTTGGGTTGTCCAATGCCCCTAGTACTTTCATGAGGATTATGACCCAGGTGCTTAGAGCTTTCATAGGAAAGTTTGTAGTGGTCTATTTCGATGACATCCTGATCTATAGTAAGACCCCTGCAGACCACCTAGGCCACCTTAGACAAGTCTGCCAAGTTTTGAGGAATGATAGTCTCTACGGTAATCTCAAGAAGTGTGAATTCATGACCAGTAGAGTTATCTTCCTTGGTTTTGTAGTAACCCCTGACGGCATGGCTGCCGATCCAGAGAATATTAGGTCCATAGTAGAATGGCCAGAGCCGACCAGTGTGCATGAAGTTAGGAGTTTCCACGGCTTGGCTACCTTCTATAGACGACTCATCAAGGGGTTTAGTACTATAGTTGCTCCTATCATAGACTGTATTAGGAAGGGAGAATTTCAGTGGACTAAAGCAGCCCATAAAGCCTTCCTAGATCTTAAGGATAGGATGACCCAGGCACCCATCTTGAGGTTACCCGACTTTTCTAAAGTATTTGAGGTTGCTTGTGATGCTTCAGGTGTAGGTATAGGTGGAGTCCTAAGCCAAGAGAATCATCCTGTAGCATTCTTTAGTGAAAAACTTAATGATGCTAAGCTTAGGTATTCTACCTATGATAAAGAATTTTATGCGGTTGTGCAAGCTTTGCATTATTGGAGACATTATTTGCTACCGCATGAATTTATGTTGTTTTCGGACCATGAGGCTCTTAGATTCCTGAATTCCCAAAAGAAGCTTAACCCTAGGTATCCTAAGTGGGTAGAGTATATCCAGTCCTATACTTTTGTTTTGAAACATAAGGCTGGGACTGAAAATAAGGTAGCTGATGCCCTTAGTTGTCGATCTTTGTTATTGAATTCTGTTAGGGCTGAAGTCGTAGGGTTTGAGCAGATCAAAGAGGAATATGAGTCGTGTCTGGATTTTAAGACTGTGTATCAGGATCTAGCTCAAGGACCATCTAGTGATCATAAGGATTATACCCTTTTAGATGGCTTTCTGTTCTTTAAGAATAGGCTTTGCATCCCTAGAACTTCTCTTAAGAATTTTTGATTTGGGAAATTCATGCTGGGGGTCTAGCAGGCCATTTTGGAAAAGACAAGACCACCCTGGCTGTTGAAGACCACTTTTTCTGGCCTAGCTTAAAAAGAGATGTAGCACACATTGTGGCTAGGTGTCGGACCTGCGCTGTTGCCAAACAGCGAAAACAGAACACCGGCCTTTATACCCCACTCCCTGTCCCAGATCGTCCTTGGCAAGATGTGAGTATGGACTTTGTGTTAGGTTTGCCTAAGACCCAGAGGAGGCATGACTTTATCTGTGTCGTAGTCGACCGATTTTCTAAGATGGCCCACTTCTTGCCTTGTTCCCAGACTTTTGATGCATCTAAGGTAGCCACCCTGTTCTTTAATGAGATAGTTAGACTCCATGGCCTACCTAAGACAATTGTTTCAGATAGGGATGTCCGGTTCACCAGTTATTTTTGGAAAACCCTTTGGCATAAGTTAGGGACAAAACTTTAGTTTTCAACTGCCTATCATCCCCAAACTGATGGCCAAACCGAGGTAATGAACCGTAGCTTAGGCAATCTGCTAAGATGTCTTGTTGGTGAAAACACTAGGAATTGGGATTTGTACTTACCTAGGGTTGAATTTGCATACAATGACTCGGTCAATAGGTCTACAGGTAAGAGTCCATTTGAAATTGTGCATGGGTACAAACCTCACACACCTCTTGACCTAGCCCCTTTACCAGTCCACACACGAGTCTCCGAGTCTGCTGAAGTTTTTGCACAGCATATAAAAGACTTGCATAAAGAAATTCATGCCAAAATAAATTTAAGTAATGAAACTTATAAGAAGTTGGCTGATTCTTAAAGGCGAGTCAAAACTTTTGTTGAGGAAGACTATGTAATGATTAGGTTAAGGCCTGAACGGTTTCCTCCTGGAACTGTTAGAAAGTTACATGCTAAAGGAGCTGGACCATTTAGAGTGGTGAAGAGAGTAGGATCCAATGCCTATATGCTCGAGTTGCCTCCAGAACTAGGCATTAGCCCCACTTTCAACATTACAGACCTAGTAGAGTATAGAGAGCCAGCTGTGATTCCCAGTGAGCCTTTTGAGCGTAATCCTGTTCTTGAGAGTAAACCCAACCCTGTGTGTCCACCAACAAACTGGCCAGTGAGAAAAGAACATATTGAAAAGATCCTGGACGATCAGGTTATCTCTACTCGTAATCGAGAATACCAAAGATACCTGGTCCGCTGGCAAGGAAGGCCAGATTCTGATGACTCTTGGATCTCCCGAGATGAATTATAAGAGCTGGATCCAGATCTCTTGGAGAGATACTAGAGCCAACTTGAGCCTTACTCGACAGGGTCGAGTTCCTCCCACCCCGGGAGAATTGGTGCGGGCACCAGAATCAGAAGAAGACTTCAGGGTTCCATCTGGATCTCTGAATGACCTTGCCCGAAGATTAGGGTATGTAATAAGGGTTGACCTGGTCAACCAGATTATTTTATTTCTTTGAGTCTGCATTTCATTTTGTTGAGTCATGTTGACTCGGTCTAAGTCCAAGTCAAGTCCTGGTTGGTGCCATTCCCTAGGGCATCATTTTTTCTTCCAAGGCCAAATGCAAGTGGACGCCACACTCCCAGCCCCACTCCCAGGACTAGTTGGTGCCACATTTCATCCCAGTGTCCCTGGTCCCCACGCCCAAGAGAGCAAGAAAATTTTCTTAGGAGAAGTCAAGGAAGGCACCCACAAGCTGCCAAAAGTAACCAAGCTAAAGGAGCAGGGGATTTTTCTTGGAGAGGACTTCAAGGTAGGCGCCCACACCTGCCTAAAGTACCTGGCTATGAATGGAAGGAGCCTAGTCTTGGGGACAAAGAATAGGAGATGAGTATTTTCTTCCAAGAAAGAGCAAGTCATGGCAGGAAAACCCATGACTTAAGGAGAAGAACTAGGAGGTGCCCCACATACCTGCCATATGAAGCCATCACCTTGCATTTGAGGCCGCCCACTCCAAGGAAAGAAGCCTAGTCGGTCAAGGGAAAGTTTTTCATGCTTAGGATGAATGTTTAGTCCCACATGGGAAGTAGTGTAATTTTGTTTCTCTTGCAAGGTCTATATATTGGACCCTTATATAATCTTTTGATGGGAATAAGAAAATGAAATCTTTTCTTGTGTTGAGCAACCTTGTGTTCTCTTCTTCCGCACTTCTTTGAGTGTTGAGCTCCGTGAGAGAGTAAATCCGGGTTCCATTGGAGCCTTGAGGAGGTGAGAGATCTCCAAAGTTACCAAAACCTTGCCCCGCTTTCATCCCTGGCCGCCAACCCTAATTTCCTTTCATCATCCTAGCCGCCAACACCCAAATTCTTAAACCCTATTCCCACTTCATTCAAGGCCACGATCTCCTTCTCCAAGCCACCGCCCACTATATCAAGCCCTAGGTCCTTTTCATCTGCAAGCCGTCGCCCTACCAGCCAAACCCTAAATCCACTCCATCTTCGACCACCACCTCCATACTCTTCCCTCATCTTCAAAGTTCGAGCAGTCCGGAGCTATCCCAAGTAAAGGTCTCTTCCTTGAGTTTCTTACATCCTTATCTTGTTCTTCATCCTTTCTAGATCCAGAGTATGAGAAGAAGGCCAACCTTACCATAGGACTACAATCCGAGGATCCATTGCGAAGATACCCCATCTCCAAGGATCCTACAATCTGCTCGAGAGTGTCCTTCAATTGAAGCAAAGAGAGATATCACAGTCAGGAATAAAACCTTCTCTTCCCTCTTCGTCTGTTTCTTGAAAGAGGAGTAAACCCTACGTCTGGGGGTTTCTCAATCCCCAGCGATCCTACTTCTTTATTACTCTGATAATCTACTCTTTTGAATTATGCTTTCTTTCAGTGCATATTTTCTTTTAATATTAGTTAGCCTTGTTTTTGAGTCAAGCCAACTTCTAACAAAACAAAAAAAAAAGAAAAAAAAAATTAGTCTTAATTTACTTCCGCATCGCATCATCTTATTTGTTCTGCATCAGGAACCCTATTTAAAAAAGCCTAAACCCGTCCTTTAAGTCAGCTCGACAGAACAGGGGATTGCTCGAGCCGGCTCTAGCAAAAACACAGGTTAAAGCTTAAAAGTCTAAACTAAAAGTTTATATAGCTAAATTGGTTTTAAGTGAAGTGGTTAATAGCTCTAAAATGAATTTGGAAGACTAGATAATTTTTCTTAATTTTGAAAAATAATAGGTCAGAAATCTTAATATGGGTCACATAGACCTAACTCTCCTCTAATCTTTTCAAATCTATCATGGCTAAGAGGCTTGGTAAAAATATCAGCTAGTTGGTTCTCAGTAGGGACAAATTCTAATTCTACATTGTTATTCAAAACATGGTCTCTGATGAAATGATGCCTTATTTCTATATGCTTTGTTCTAGAATGTTGAATTGGATTTTTAGATAAATTAATAGCACTTGTGTTATCACGTTTGATGGAAATTTTAGATTGGATAACACCATATACTTCTAGCTGTTGCTTAATCTATAATACTTGTGCACAATAGCTCCCTGCAGCCATATATTCTGATTCAGTAGTAGACAGTGCTATGGAGTTCTATTTCCTACAGTGCCATGAAATTAAGTTAACACTTAGAAATTGGCATTGCCACTGGTGCTTTTTCTATCAATCTTATAGCCACCATAATCAGCATCCAAATAACTAATTAGCTTTAAAAATGATTGCTTGGAATACCACAATCCTACATTACATGTGCCTTTAAAATATTTAATAATTCTTTTAACAGCAATAATGTGTGATTTTTTTGGATTTGATTGAAAACGTGTGCACACATAAACACTGAATAGAATGTCAGGTCTATTGGCAGTTGAATAGAGTAGAGATCAGATCATACTTCTATATAACTTTTGATCAATACTTGTGCCATTTTCATCTTTATCTAATCTGCATGTAGGACTCAGGGGTGTTCCAGCTTCTTTGCTTGATTTCATACCAAACTTTTTGATAATCTCTTTAATGTATTTGTCTTAGTTGATTAGAACCCCTTCCTTCGATTATTTGATTTGAAGCCCGAGAAAGTAGTTCAGCTCACCCACAAGACTTATTTTGAATTCTCCCTGCATTAACTTAGCAAAATCTTGATACAGGGATTCATCAGTAGATCCAAATATTATATCATCAACATAAATTTGAACAACTAAAATATTATTTTTTTTGATTAAATAGGGTAGTATCTACACTACCTCTTACGAAATCATTTTTAAGTAAAAACTTAGTTAATCTATCATACCAGGCTCTAGGTGCCTGCTTAAGACCATATAAAGCTTTATTTAACTTGAAAACATGATTTGGAAAAGAGTGATCGATAAGACCAGGTGGTTGTTCTACAAAAACTTCTTCAAATAAAAAAAATATTTAGAAAAGCACTCTTTACATCTATCTAAAATAATTTAAAGTTCATAAAACATGCATATGCTAGAAGTAATCTAATAGCCTCTAGTTTAGCTACTGGTGCATAGGTCTCATCAAAATCTATTCCTTCTTCTTTGTTGTAACCTTGAGCTACTAGTCTAGCCTTATTTCTAATAACTTTACCTTGTTCATCTAGCTTGTTTTTATAGACCCATCTAGTACCTATAACAGGGTAGTCTAATGGTCTCTCTACAAGTGTCTAAACATTATTTTTCCTAAATTGGTTTAACTCATCATGCATAGCTAACATCCAATTAGGGTCAATTTCAGCTTCTTCTATGGTATGTGGTTCTACATGAGATACAAAAGTGATTAAATCATGTGCATCCTTATGTGAAGCTCTAGTCCTAACACCTTATGATGGATCTCCTATAATAAGTTCTTTGGGATGTGATTGTATATACCTCCATTCTTTAGGTAGTTCTTCATGATTTTTACTTACCAACTCTTCTTGTTGTTCATCTGATTGCTTGTCTTTGATAGTCATGTCCTTCAGTTCTTTTTCAAGTGTACCTGCATCATCAGCATAATCTTCTTTTCTAGAAGATGCAATATTAGTCTCATTGAAAATAACATGAATTGATTCTTCAACAGTTAAAGATCTCTTATTGAATACTCGATATGCTTTACTATTAGTCGAATAACCAAGAAAAATAGTCTCATCAGATTTAGCATCAAACTTACCAAGGTTATCCTTACCATTGTTAAGCACAAAATATTTGCCACCAAAAACATGAAAATAATCAATATTTGGCTTTCTATTATTCCATAATTCATAGGGGGTTTTTCTTATAATAGATCTGACTAAGACTCTATTTAAAATATAGCAAGTGGTATTTACAGCTTCTGCCCAAAAGTATCTTGGAAGATTCCCTTCACAAAGCATCATTCGGGCCATCTCTTCCGAGGTCATATTCTCTCTCTACAACACCATTTTGCTGTGGTGTTTTAGGAGTGGAGAAGTTGTGATCAATACCGTGCTTTATGCAAAAATGATCAAAAAATTAATTTTTGAATTTCGTACCATGATCACTATGAATAGAAATAACAGAAAGATTTTTCAAGTTAGAAACTCTTTTTAAAACTTTTTAAATACTTTAAAAGTTCCATCTTTATGTACAATAAATAAAACCCAAATGTATCTTGAAAAATCATCTACAATCACAAGACCGTACTTCATACCACCTAGGCTTATTATCATAGTGGGTCCGAATAGATCTATGTGAAGTAGTTCTAAAGGTCTAATGGTAGAAACAGTGTTTTTGGATTTAAAACTCCCCCTAACTTGTTTTCCTAATTGGCATGCATCACAAACATAATCGAAATCTATTTTAAACTTCGGTAAGACTTTAACTAAATCTTTTGAAATAAGCTTTGCAATAAAATGCATGATAGCATGTCCAAGTCGTCTATGCCATAGTAGACTTGATTCCTTGCTCTTATCATTCATTGCTACAAGACTTGTGTTACTTGACATAGCTAAATCATTAAGATCTACCACATATATATTAACAAGTCTAGGTCCAAAGAACTTTGTACTAGAGTCAAGAGGATCAGCTACTATACACATTGAAGCCTTGAAGAAAACATTAAAGCCAATATCACTTAGTTGACTGATACTTAACAGATTATTTTTTAACTTTTCTACTAGCAGTACATTCTTAATAAAAGTGGAAGGAGTAATTTTAATTTTACCAATACCGATTATCTTTCCTTTATGGTTGTCACCAAATGTTACCATGCCACCATCTTTTTCTTCAAGGATAAATAATTGATCTATGTCACCCATCATGTGTCTTGAGCAGCAGCTATCAAGATACCATCTTTTCTTTATATTCATGGCTGCAAGACATCCCTACAAAACAATCAAGTAGTGGATTTAGGTACCCAAGCTTTCTTGGGTCCTTGCAAGTTAGTAGGATTGATTCCTTTTGGAACCCAAATTTTCTTGATTTTTTTTTTTGCCATTATATTTCAAATGACACTCAAAAGCTTTGTGACCTATGTTATAACATGCATAGCAAATAATTCTTGACTTTGGATAAGAAGCATACAATATAAACTTAGGTCTATATTATTTTAATGCAATGAACTTTGGAACATAAGAAGTGGATGTAGAAAACTTATTTATATTTGTGTCCTTATAACCAATTCCAATCTTGTTACTAGAATCTCTTTGATTTATCAAAATCAATTCAAGTTTGTTAGAGCTTAAAGTTAATTTTTCAACTAATGGTTTAAGATTTTGAACTTCCTTTTGCAAGTCAATATTTTCCTTTTGTAAAATTTCTTTTTTTTCAAGTTCTTCCTTTTCAAATTGAACGGTTTTAAGTATTTCACATGTCATATTTAATTCTCTTTGTAAAATTTTGTTTCTTTTACAAACTTCATTTTTATGTTTTTCAAGAGAATCATAATTATTTCTAAAACTCTTCATTTTCAAACCAGCCTTTTGTATTCAATTAATAGTTCACAAAAAGCATTATGAAGCTCATCATAGGTAAAATCTAAATTTGGTTCAGAAATTATTGCCTCATCCTCTAAACCCATAAGATAAATATGAGATGTCTTCTTTGTATCTTCTTCTTCAGTTGATGTAGATTCATCATGTCGCTCCATGCTGCAAGCATTATTTTCTTTTTCTTTCTCTTAAATTTTTTTCTTAATTTCTGGACAATCAAGACATATGTGTCCTAGTTTCTTGCATTCATAATAGATTGGAATTTTGTCCTTCTCCTTGTCTTTTTCTTTTGCCTTTCCATAGTCACATTTTCTAAATTGCTTTCTCCATCTATTTGTTCTTCTTCTGCCCATAAATCTTTTGAACTTTCTCATTACTAGAGCAATTTCATCATCCTCCATATCATCATCATCAGATTAAATGTTCATCCTTATTCTCTTTAATTGCTTTAAATGTGATGGTCTTTTTTCTTTTTGAGTCTTCTTCTATTCTTTGTTGCATGGCTAGCTTATGTGTGATCAATGATCCCAACAGCTCATCTAAAGGAAGTGTGTTCAAATCCTTTGCCTCCTGAATAGCTGTAATCTTTGCTTCCCATTTTTCAAGCAAAGATCTCAAAACTTTCTACACTAAATCAGCATTAGTGTATATCCCACCAAGACTTTCAAGACCATTTATAATGACAGTAAAAAGTGAAAACATTGTAGGTATAGTTTCATTTGGCTCTATTTTGAATAACTCATAATTATGCACAAGAAGGTTAATTTTAGAAGTCTTTACTTGTGATGTACCTTCATATGTGATTTCGAGCCTATCCTAAATTTCTTTAGCAGAATTACACGTGGAAATTCTGTTAAATTTGTTTGGTCCAAAGCATAATAAAGTAAATTTATGGCTTTGGTATTTAACTCGACCTTTTTCATATCATTCTCATCCCATTCCTCTTCAGGTTTAGGAACCTCAACATCATTAATTCTGATAGTGGATGTGTGAGGTCCTTTTTGAATTATCTTTCATAATTGAAAGTCTACAACTTGAATATATATCTTCAT
Source organism: Areca catechu (assembly GCA_021397845.1). Taxonomy (NCBI): domain Eukaryota; kingdom Viridiplantae; phylum Streptophyta; class Magnoliopsida; order Arecales; family Arecaceae; genus Areca; species Areca catechu. The sequence goes on from CM038043.1 coordinate 106,511,037, forward strand.
CCTAGCCTTCCAATATGTGTAATTAATTACAGTGAAAAGTGGAGGTCGGTTTGTTGATTGACCTTAGGCCAAGGAGGTACTCATTGGATATGCCATCAAGTATGTGCACTTTAAAATTCTTTTAGTATGTGATAGAATATGTAATGGAAGCAAGTAAATTAAAAATCACAAAGGAGTCAAGAAAACACAATCACAAATACAAAGAAATTAGAGTGGTTCGGAGCAACCTGCTCCTATATCCACTCCCCAAGCACCACTTGGGATTTCCACTATATTCTTCCTAAAATATAGCCAGATTGTTTTGCCGGGATCACAATCCAAACCCTACACCCTTTGGTTTTTAATACCGGGATCACCAAAGAAACCCACACTTGGTTTTACACTGGACTTACCAAGAACCCAAGTCCCTTTGATTTTTTTAATACTGGGCTCACCAAAGAAACCCAAGTTCCTTTGGTTTTTAATACCGGGCTCACCTAAAAACCTTTCAACACTCACAAGACATAGCCCCTTGCTGCTCTTAGAGAGGAAACAAGATATATCAAGAAAAATAAAAACTTTACAACAAATCTAATTTGTTTGGTAGTTGCCGATAAATCTCAAATTGAAGCCTTGCTTTGGATGCTCTTAATAACTCTTAAAACTCCTTTTTGACTTCCTCAAAAGTTGGATTCAATGAATGAAGATGAGTTGGAAATGCTTTGAATTCTTTCTTGAATGCTCACTTGAAGTTGGTTGGTGAAAGACTTGAAATTTACTTGAATGCTCTTTGATTTTTAGTGAATAATCAATAATCATCCTTTAATCCATCATAAATACTCCCTTTTGTAGTTTTCAAGCAAATCTAGCCATTGTAGGGCCTAGGAAATCGAAATAGAGCCATTGGAGCCTTCTTGAAATTCAAACAAATAATTCTGCAACTAACCGTTATAGACCTGAACCCGACACTCGAGTCGGCTCGAATGGTTGAATCAGCTCAAAGTCTCAAATAATAGAAAAACAAACTCTATATGGGTTGGCTCTTCTAGGTCGAGTTGGCTCGAAGTCTCAATCAAGATAAACACAAACTCTGGATTAGTCGTCTCTTCTGGGTCGAGTCGGCTCAAGGCTTTGAGTTTCTAAAACTTGAGATTTGGAACAGTGGTCGAGTTGGTTCGATATATTCGAGTCGGCTTGAATTCCTAAAACTTTGAAACTCTTCGTGCCATGCCAGAATAGGAGTAGGCTCTTGGTCCATGAGTCTACTCTTGATCCATGAGTCGACTCTTGATCAATGAGTTGGCTCGAGCAGAACTTCTTCAGAATTCAGCCAAGTGAATCTCCAACCAATACAAGTCTTCTAAAATTTCAAAATATGTTACAAAGGATATCTTACCTAATCAAACTCATTCTTGCTTATTTATAGCCCTTTTTACAAGATTACAAGAATGAAAATTAGGGCCTTACAACTTTGAGGTCTTCAATTCAATACACTTCATTAATTAATACAACTGTACTGGGATAACTTCCAGCTAAGTAGGAAATATAGTGATTCATTGATAAATGCTTTCCATAAAAACTTCTTGAATAATTGAAAGAGTTAGTCATAAATACATGCTCCAATGTTTTGTAATCATCAAAATCATTCCAAGGGTTAACAAATGCCTAATAGCATACCAATTTTCTGGGTCTATGTATAACCAAGTTTATCAAAATCAAATCCAAATGGCCTATAGATGAGGAAATAATCTAGACTTTAATGCTTATAATTTAGACTAAAGGGCTCAACCAAATTTTTCATGGTAACCACACCAAGTGGTTACCTCGGTAGCACAAAGATCTCAATTTGTAGATACACCCTAATATGACATGCTCAATCACAATATCAACCTTCTCTAACTACCTATAGCTCATTATTTGAAGAGAATGTTTTACAAGCATCATACCCATCTCCTCAATAGACCAATCTAGACTTTGATTGGTTTGCACACTTTCAATAAATAATCATGACTCAACAGTAATCTATCAATAAGCTAATGGATCAAACTGATTAACTATTAACCAAACTTAATAAAGAGGAGGAAGGTAAGCTGCCTAGTTAGCCCAAGAGTAACCTAGAGAAATCATACCTAGCTTAAAATTTTAATAACCCTCTATTTTTTCCTGAACAATCAACTCAGTCTTAGAGCAACTCTGTACAACCATAAAGACCAATATAGATAATTTGGCTAAGATAGAAAATATGTGAAAAAATTAAATTGGTAGGATGAACCAATTCCATCATTACCCCACTCACCTATAGTCCTATTTCCCAGTATCTTAGAATCATCCATGTCTTTTAATGGGATGGGAGAACAAATAGATGTAATGATGTAATTAATTAATCATTTCCCAAAATTATAAATGCATAACATAAAAAGGAAGCCACTTTCATAATTGATGTGGCAGGATCGCTGACGTGGTATACCAGTCAGTTGCCATGTCAGGGTATGCTACCACGGTGGACACTACCTCCCGGGCTGGCTTCCCAGTCTGAGCTCATTTGCTGGGCTGAGCTCCCTCAGGTAGCCGGGACTGCCCATCGATATCGGGCACCGTCCTCCACCAGGTCAGTTCCCAGGAGATCGGGCCGCCTAGGACAAAGCCGAGCGACCTCCCAGGTCGAGCCCCTTGAAGTCGAGCTCCACGGTTCGGAGTCGAACATAGCCCTCCGACGCGTGGAGCCCCTTCGAGGTCGAGCACCCCAGCCTGGGGTCACGTGCTGTCCACTTCGGCCAGGTCAACCCTCCCGAAGTCGAGCCCCGTGGTCCAGAGTCGAGCCCTAACTCTCCTCCATCGCGAGGGGCCCCCCTTTGAGGTTGAGCCCGGCGGAGCAAGTCCTGCCCTCCAGCTCGGCCACCACCTTGGCCAGGGAGCCAACTGCCAAGGAAGTAGCATCTCCCCTCCAAGGACGACGGCAAGCCTCCCAAGGGCTGCAAAGCAGTGCCCCCCATGCCGCAATAACTCTTCGCCACTACCGCTTGCACCGGGAGAGAAGGAACCTCCCTGACCAAGGTGCCATGCCCTCCACCAACCATCTGTACTGCCAGGAGAAGGGGGCCAGTCAAAAGGCACGAATCCCGGGGGTGGCAGCCCTCTGATCGAGGCACTACCAAGTTTCCAGGAATGGAGCGACCGGAGGGAATGCCAGAATGCATGAAAGCTTCCCCCACCGAATGTTAGGAAAGACGTCCCATCCACGGCACGATACCCTGCCGCACGCACCTACCAACGCAGGGGAGGTCCCATGGCAAGTCCAGCTAAAAAAGACCACTGAGAGTAAGCCAAAGACATACAAGATCACTTGCACCAAAGAGAAAAAAGGCCGCATAGGAGGACCTGGCCACCTCGGCCACAATCTCCCCCTGCTCGTCCTCACTTCCACTTACACCACATTCACTCCTCCTAGCATGGAGTCCATCGAGAGGGGCTCGACCAGGAGGATCTGTTTCCCTGGATCATCATGACTTGACCGTCAGAGCGCCCTTGCCGGAATCCCCGGCCTGGGTCTCTAACTTTGTTTCCTACAGGTCCCGAAGCACGAGGAGCCCTCCGAGAAGAGGGTAGGCGTTCCGACACCCCCAGAAGCTACGGGCCACGACGATCTTGGCGGCAGCAGATTGGCGCGCCAGGAAGGGGGAGAGCTGCTCCAAAGGGCTAACCGTCCGAAGGACCCCTTTGCTCCGAAGGATTGGTCCCGTCGTGAACAAGCCCACCCGGAGGATGGTGACCATGCGAGCAAGAGAAGCCTCCACCAGCAGCACGGGAGATTCCCCCTCCTGAGGGAACCCGCACGATCCAGAAGTAGCACCACCCGCTCTAACCCAACCACCTCCGGCGGAAGCCCAGCTGGTCATGCTCGCCCAGTAAATGCAAGTTCTTGCTATAGCAGTGCGCTAGCTCCAGCACCAACAACAGTCCTTGGCTACCCACCAACAACAGGGGACTCCTGCGGCCCACACGCAGCACCCCGCGACAGTCTGTGCTCTTTTCAAGGAAGGCCATCGTCGTCGCAAGCCGCCATAAATCACCGGGGTAGCTACCAGACTCCGACGTAGAGACAACGGGCATGGTCTGCCAACAGGGAGAGTGGCTCACCGAACCTCGAGCAGGGGGCATCCAAATGGTGTGGACACCAGAAGCCGAAAGAAACTTCACTCCAACAAGGTTAGCCTTATCCCAATTTGGATCGAAGATAATTAGGTTACCTTGTATCCTTTAGTTCAAAAATATTTTATTTTCAAGAGTCATTTCCTTTTCAAGAGTCCTGTAATTAATTTTGAGTTTCAAATCAAGAGTGTTTATTGAGTCCTGTAATTACTTTTAAAATTTCATTTCCTGTAAGTCCATTTCAAGTTTTAAAGTCTAGATCAGTCAAGTCAATTCAGTTGAGTTAAGTCTAATTCAGTTGAGTTAAGTCTAATCAAGTCTTAAAGTCATGAAAGCCAGCAACAAGACTCAAATTCTAGACCCCAGAATTTGACCACATGAAGAAGAGAAGACACATCAACCAAGCAAGAGAAAAGGACCATCAACTAGGACCACTGGGCGCCATATGTCATTCTTATCCAAGTAGAAGACCACCTCACCATGCCACGTCATCAGGTGCCACTTCACCAGCCACCTCATCACCCTTTGGGCGCCAACAAGGAAGATTCAAATTCAAGGAGGTTGGCCACATCCCTCCAAGTCCTCCACCAAATCCTCCAACCCCCCCACATCCCTCCAAACTCTCCACCAAATCCTCCAACCCCCCTTGTAATCCTCCTCGATTTGGGGAGTTTTTAAATTTCAAAAGCTAGCTTTGTGAGGCTATTAAAAGCCTTGGACGCCCATTGTAAAAGAGATTGATTTTGATGAGATGAATGAAAAATGAAGTTGAAGTTGAAGTTGTAGTCTTATATTATTTCTTTGAGTGATTGTTCCTAAGCCCCCTTTCCCCCCACTCGAATCTACTTTCTTCTCCAAGCCATCCAACGCCAAGTTCAAGAAGGATACATTGGAGCCGGCCAAACCATCTCAGACTTCCTTCCTTGCTCATAAATTATTCCATCCCTTCCCTATGCCTGCTTTCTTCTTCCTTAACTTTTGATCTTCATTGCAGGGTCCTTCGAAGTCTTTGAGTTGTGAACAAGGTTCCCCTTGACAATGAACCAACAAGCTGAAGCCCAAGCCCAGCGTTCTGATCTCTGTTATCCGAGTTCTCCAGTCCAGAGCATCGGTAGTTTCAAGGTTTGAAATCATTAGAAGGTTGGAAAGCTCAACAAGGCAAGTCCTCAATCATTAGCCCCTATTGTCTAGATCTTTTTCCTTCTTAGTTTTAGAGTTATGTCTAATCATGTAATAGTCCCTTTTCATATAATCCTTAAATCTTATTAAGATGAGTACAATGCTAAGTATAATTAGGTTTCATTGCTCTACAAACCATATTCAAAACATTAATCATATGCTTGCCGCATCATCTTGGTATCAGAGCATGGTAGAATAAGTTCCTGATTGCATAGCATTAAGTCCTTGAAGTACTTGGATCGGGGGCGTTACCAGGCCGTCCGGTCTTAGGAGAAAGTAGGGTTTAAACACCCTCTCTTCCCATTCCACGGGGATCTCCTAAGGCGTGTCGGGGTGCCATTGTGATTGACCCATGAAAAGGAAAGCCAAAGGATTTTTTTGATTTCATTTGTGAATTTTGCATTGGTCACGTTCTGTTTTTTCTGCTTGCTGTATTTTCTGTAGGCTGACTGTAATCCGCCTGCAACTCCAAAGGCAAGTCACTTATTTTTTATTAAAATATTTTTTTTCTTGTTCCTTTTTAAGTCGGTTATCACCATATTAAATTTCATCATCAAAAAAAAATATAAAAAAAATAAAAATTTCTGCAGTTCGATACTGTCATTAGGGTTATGTTCTGTCCTTTTTATTTATCTTCATTTGTAGGATCTGCTTAGATTAGTATAGATCTTAGTTTTAAAATTCCTTTCATATACATCGAAACATATAAGTTAGGAATCCTTTGTGAATTTTTCAGAATTTTTGGACATTTTTTTCATCACGTTTTCCACACCACTTTCAAATTGCAACACACTTCTGCAGCACCTTTGCATTTCATTCATCTCATGAGAAATCAAATTAAGGGCATCAATTTGACATAGGGTCAGGGTTTCATCACCTGTCCCTAGCCCAAAAATCACCAACCAGCATATCGATCCCAGCCCGTTAATTAAAATTGAGTAGAACGTTAATTGCCCTAGTGGGTTAGGGACACCAACAAATTGGGTTCAGGTTAGGGTCAAGTTAACTGTGTCAGCTAATTGGTGTGTGCTTACTGGCTTGGTGTCTAGGATTGGTGCATCAGGGCTTGTGATTTGGTCCGCCTACCTGGCCAATCTCAGATTGGTGTCTAAGGTTGGCAATCAGGGACCTACACTCCCCTCCACCTACCTGGCTAAGTCCCATAAGTACTACTAGCTAGTTGGTTCACTTAATTAGACTTCTAATTTGTGCTCTAGGTCTAGGAAACCTTAGCTCGAACTTGAGTCCATTTGCATGCATGACAACTAGAGCAGGAACACCATATTCACCAATCCAAGCCCAGTCCAGTGTAGCCATGGACCCGAATCTTGAAACCATGCTGAAAGGCCTAAATGATCTAATGGCCCAATTGAACCAAATGCTAGCTAAACAATTTTCCTTAGACCAACCAACTCCTACTTTCCCATTATCTCATATGAATGATAGGAGTAAGAACCCTGAAGTACAAGTTGAGTTCATGAATACTCAAGACTTAGGGTATCCTCAAACTGAAGGGCTAGGGAAGGAAAAAGCAAATTTGAACAACCTAGTAAATATGTGTATGAGACTGACATAAGTTTAATAGATGAATATGAAGGGAAGACTGTGAAGAGAACAACTTTAGTACCTTACCTGAGGAAACCTTTGGTAAAGAAAAGATTATTGAGCCAAGTCCTGAAACATCAGAACAACCAAAATTTAGTGAGGACTTGGTTCCCGTAAGACAATGCCCTCAGGAAGAACCCAATACTTTAGCTTCGACACAAGAACTCCTTCAAGTACCTGAGAAGAACCCAATCATTATTTTAGAAGACTTTCCTGATGACCTTCAACTACCTAGAAGCATCCCGCCTATAGATCAAAATTCTAATCTTAAGGTCATCATGAGTAGCCAAGGTCTGTTTCAAGATTCTCCTAAATTACCCCAAGTCTCGATTCCTATTTCCTACCTTTCCTTGAGTCTTATCATAAGTTTAGAGCCATTAAGTTTCATTTTGATGAGATTACTAGGATGCATGAGTTTTTAAAGCCTATTCCTTTTGCTACCTACTTTTGGAAAACTTTATGGCATTTGCTAGGAACCCATGGTAAATTCTCATGTGCATACCAGACCAGGGTCAAACCTAGAGAGTCATTAATCTGTTAGGTTTAGGTCCTAGAAAGTCCAATAAAATTCCTCTCAATAAGGATGCCTAGTTCAGTCTGCATTTTGTAAGTGCTTGTGTAAATTTCTGAGTCTGCTAAATCTTTCACACAGCATGTCATAAATTTGCATAAAGAAATCAGTAATAAGATCAAACTGAGCAATGAGACTTACAAACATTTAGCTGATCACATAAGAGGGCTAAAGAATTCTATGAAAGGGATTATGCAATGATTAGGCTCAACCCTGAACGGTTCCCACCTGGAACCATAAAGAAGCTGCATGCCCGCGGAGCGGGACCTTTTAAGATCTTAAAGAAATAGGGCCTAATGCATATGTTTTGGAACTTCCACCTGATATGGGTATTAGTACAACCTTCAATGTTTCAGACCTAGTAGAATACAAAGAACCACTACTAATACCTAGTGAGCCTTTTGAGCCAGAAACTTTCATTGAGAGTGAACATATTTCCGAGTGTCCACCACCAACCTTACCTGAGCAGAGAGAGAGGATTGAGAGAATCCTGGATGACAAGATCATTACTACCAGGAATAAGGACTATCAGCGATACCTGGTTCAATGGCAAGGTCGACCTGAGTCCGACAACTCTTGGATTACTCGAGAGGACCTGCAAAGACTTAACCCAGACTTGTTCGAGCATTACCAGGGCAAAACTGAACCATACTCGACTGGGTCGAGTTCTGCCCACCCCAGGAGAATTGGTGTGGACACCAGAAGCCGAAAAAACTTCACTCCAACAAGGTTAGCCTTATCCCAATTTGGATCGAAGATAATTAGGTTACCTTGTATCCTTTAGTTCAAAAATATTTTATTTTCAAGAGTCATTTCCTTTTCAAGAGTCCTGTAATTAATTTTGAGTTTCAAATCAAGAGTGTTTATTGAGTCCTGTAATTACTTTTAAAATTTCATTTCCTGTAAGTCCATTTCAAGTTTTAAAGTCTAGATCAGTCAAGTCAATTCAGTTGAGTTAGTCTAATTCAGTTGAGTTAAGTCTAATCAAGTCTTAAAGTCATGAAAGCCAGCAACAAGACTCAAATTCTAGACCCCAGAATTTGACCACATGAAGAAGAGAAGACACATCAACCAAGCAAGAGAAAAGGACCATCAACTAGGACCACTGGGCGCCATATGTCATTCTTATCCAAGTAGAAGACCACCTCACCATGCCACGTCATCAGGTGCCACTTCACCAGCCACCTCATCACCCTTTGGGCGCCAACAAGGAAGATTCAAATTCAAGGAGGTTGGCCACATCCCTCCAAGTCCTCCACCAAATCCTCCAACCCCCCCACATCCCTCCAAACTCTCCACCAAATCCTCCAACCCCCCTTGTAATCCTCCTCGATTTGGGGAGTTTTTAAATTTCAAAAGCTAGCTTTGTGAGGCTATTAAAAGCCTTGGACGCCCATTGTAAAAGAGATTGATTTTGATGAGATGAATGAAAAATGAAGTTGAAGTTGAAGTTGTAGTCTTATATTATTTCTTTGAGTGATTGTTCCTAAGCCCCCTTTCCCCCCACTCGAATCTACTTTCTTCTCCAAGCCATCCAACGCCAAGTTCAAGAAGGATACATTGGAGCTGGCCAAACCATCTCAGACTTCCTTCCTTGCTCATAAATTATTCCATCCCTTCCCTATGCCTGCTTTCTTCTTCCTTAACTTTTGATCTTCATTGCAGGGTCCTTCGAAGTCTTTGAGTTGTGAACAAGGTTCCCCTTGACAATGAACCAACAAGCTGAAGCCCAAGCCCAGCATTCTGATCTCTGTTATCCGAGTTCTCCAGTCCAGAGCATCGGTAGTTTCAAGGTTTGAAATCATTAGAAGGTTGGAAAGCTCAACAAGGCAAGTCCTCAATCATTAGCCCCTATTGTCTAGATCTTTTTCCTTCTTAGTTTTAGAGTTATGTCTAATCATGTAATAGTCCCTTTTCATATAATCCTTAAATCTTATTAAGATGAGTACAATGCTAAGTATAATTAGGTTTCATTGCTCTACAAACCATATTCAAAACATTAATCATATGCTTGCCGCATCACCAAACCCCACCAAAGTAGAAAAAGCAGGACCCCCCGTCACAGACACCGTGTACCCATGTCATGTTCTTCGTCTCCTTTGGCAGAGGGGTCTACTGATGAAGCCATCAGGCGCATGGCAAAGAGGCACCTAGAGGTGCACGAGCGCAAGTTGGCAGAATTCTCCCATTGGTTTGCCAACATGCAGGGCTCCGCTAGTGAGCCGGCGGGTTATGACTCCCGCCCTCAATTTTCCCGAGAAGTCCAACAGGAGCCGATTCCGGATCAGTTTCGTATGTCGTAGGTGGACCCTTACGATGGGACCACCGATCCCCTGGATCACCTTGAGGGTTACAAAGCCCTAATGAGGGTCCATGGGGCGACCAACGCCCTCCTCTTTATCGCATTCCCTGCTACTCTCCGGAAGGTGGTCCAAGTGTGGTTCACCCGCCTCGAGCCAGAGAGCATCGGAAGTTTTGCTTAGCTGGAGCAGAAGTTTATGGCCCACTTCGATGCCTGCTGGAAGGTGCCAAAAGAGGAAGATAGCCTTTTCTCCATCAAGCAGTAGGACCACGAGCCCCTGCGGGACTACGTGGCCTACTTCAAGGCTACCGCACTGGAGATTTATAGCCTCGATGAGCCAGTCACCATGCTGGTACTGAATAGAGGGCTCAGGACCTCCTGCATGACCTACTCCCTTGACAAGAAGCCTTCCAAGACTTACGCTGAGCTCCTTTTCCTAGCTCAGAAGTACATCCGCATCGAGGAGGCGGATCGTATGAGATGGGAGCTCGACAGGCGGCCACCGAAGAAGCTGGCCTCCGTCAAGACATCTGGGGTGTGGAAACCAGCACCTCCAGCTCAGAACTTCCGGCAAGGGACGAGACCAAGGAACGCCCCCACCCCTGAAGAGAGTTACACACCTCTCCTCACCCCAAGGACAAAGATCCTCAAGGAGATCCAGGGCGAGCCCTACCTGAAGTGCCCACCTCCGATGAGGTATTCTACTGGCCATGACAGATCCAAATATTGCCACTACCACCGTGACCATGGCCATGACACCAAGGAATGCCGCAACCTTAAGAAAGAAATTGAGGAACTCATCAAGAGGGGCTACCTCGAAAGATTCATGGGGGGCAAACCCCAGGCGGAAACTCAAGTGCTCGTTGCTCTCCCACCAATGCCGACAGTCGACAATCGCCCCACTAAGAAGCCAGAGGGGATGATATGTCGGGGAGCTGAGCATGCACCCAAGAAGGCCCGGGGGCAGGATGTTCTGAAAATGTACTTTCCTTTATGATGGAGGGGGAAGATGGAAGAAAAATGTAAATAATGATGCCATGGTCGTCGAGATGATGATCGTGAAGCATCCTGTAAAATGCATCATGGTTGATAGTGGGAGCTCCACCGATCTGCTTATTTATGATGCCTTCTCCAGGATGAATCTTTCCCCTGCTCAAATCCAACCTGTCTACACCCCTCTTGTCGGATTCACAAGCGATTCTATAAGGGTTGAAGGGAAGATCACTCTCCCCGTTACTGCCAAAACCCCGCCTTGGCAAAGCACCATGATGATAACCTTTACCATTGTCAAACTCCCCTCAGCCTACAACATTATCCTTGGGCGGCCCGGGCTCAACCTGCTCGATGCTGTCGTCTCCACTAGGAGGCTGCTTGTGCAGTTCCCAACTCCCTATGGAGTTGAGGAGAAAAGAGGGGCGGCCCAGCCAGTGCAACATTGTTTTCAAACCATCCCAGGGGCCAGGGTCCCCAAGGATGACCCCAAGGCAGATGACCTCGACCAAAAGGCTCAAGATCCTAGGGGTGGTCGTGTCGAACGCCTGTTGTCTTACCCCCTCAAGGCCGACTAGGTGAAGACGATGCAGATCGGGGCCCAGCTGCCTAACGAGGAGAGGGCCCACCTACTGGAGTTCCTACGAGCGAACACGGATGTGTTTGCCTGGACGGTGGTGGATATGCCAAGCATCCCCCCCGACATCATCACTCACAAGCTGAGCATCGATCCGAAGTACCGGCCAGTTTGGCAGAAAAAGAGGAGTTTCACCCCGGAGAGACAGGTAGCCATCAATGAGGAGGTAGATAAGCTCCTGGCCGCCGGCTTCATTCACGAGGTGCAGTATCCGAGCTGGCTGGCAAACATGGTGATGGTCAAGAAAAGCAACGGCAAGTGGAGGATATGTGTTGACTACACCAACCTCAACAAGGCATTCCCGAAGGATAGCTTCTCCCTGCCAAAAATCGACCAACTGGTAGATGCCACCTCGGGGCACCGCCTGCTCTCATTCATGGATGCATTTTCTGGATACAACCAGATATGGATGCACCCGGAGGATGAAGAACACAATGCCTTTATCACCAACCAAGGGATGTATTGCTACAGAATGATGCCCTTCAGTCTAAAGAATGCTGGGGCCATGTACCAGCATCTGGTCAACAGGGTCTTTAAAAACCAAATTGGCAGAAACATGTAGGTGTACATGGACGACATGCTGGTCATGAGCAAGTCGGGCTCAAACCATGTCATCAACCTTGTCGAAGCTTTTTGTAACCTCTGAAAGCACCAGATGAAGCTCAACCCAGTGAAGTGCACCATCGGGGTGGTGGCCGAGAGGTTCCTCGGCTTTATGATCACTCAGAGAGGTATTGAAGCTAATCTGGAGAAGGTCCCGGCGATCATCGACATGGAGCACCCCGCATCCAAGAAGCAGGTCCAGCGTCTGACGGGGCGAATTGCAGCCTTGAGCCAGTTCATCTCGAGGTCGGCCGATCGCTGTCTACCCTTCTTCAAGGTGCAACGCAAGATGCACGACTTCACCTGGATGGAGGAGTGCAAGGCAGCCTTGGAAGAGCTGAAGGAATTCCTGGCTTCTCCCCCTCTACTCTCCCGACCGAAAGGAGGAGAAGAACTCCTGCTTTATCTGGCGGTCACCCCTAGAGCTGTCAGCTCGGTCCACATCCGCACAGATGCAGACGGATCCCAAAAGTCGGTGTACTACACCAGCAAAATCCTCCACGATGCGGAGATCAGGTATACTCGCTCTGAGAAACTTATTTTCACCCTAATAATGTCTGCTAAGTGCCTCAAGCCCTACTTCCAAGTGTACCCCATTGCGGTTGTGACCGATCAGCCACTGAGAACCATACTAAGTCACCTCGAACTTTCAAGAGGCTGGCCAAGTGAGCACTTACACTGAGCGAGTTCGATAACGCTTATTGATCGAGGTCATCACAAAAGGCCCAAGTCCTGGCTGACTTCGTGGTTAAATGCACAGGGCCCACTGAGAAGCTGGAGCAAACGACTCTGGAGGGTCAAACCAAACCCGGACCATGGGAGGACCCCTAGATCCTCCATGTGGATGGCACCTCCAGTTCCGATGGGGGTGGAGTGGCCCTCATCCTCACCAACTCTGACGGGGTTGTGACAAAGTGTGCCCTCCGGTTCAAGTTTGCCATGACAAACAATCAGGTTGAGTATGAGGCGCTCCTCGTAGGCCTAAGGGTATCCCGCGAGTTGGGCGTACAGAGCCTGAAAGTCTTTACCAACTCCCAGTTGGATGCTGGACAACTCTTAAGAGAATATGAGGCCAGAGATCCCCAAATGATGAAGTACTTGGAGAAGGTCCGCTCAAGTACCGCAAGCTTCCATCACTTCCATATCTTCCACATCTCCCATGGAGAGAATGCTCGTGTGGATGCACTGTCAAGGCTCGTGACCCTACCAAACTCATCGCTGGGACGCGCCTACATCGAGTACCTCGAAAATCCCAACTGTGAGAGCCTGGAGGAGGTGCAGCAAGTAACCTCCGAGCCGAGCTGGATGGATAAATATGCCAAGTTCATCATGGAGCCACCTTACCAGAGGACCGTAGGGAGGCTGGCCTCATGAAGAAGAAGGCCTTCTAGTTTGATCTAATGGAAGGCCAGCTCTACCGCCGATCTCACTCGTACCCACTTCTGAAGTGTCTCAAGAATGCAGAGGTGGCCTTCATGCTCCAGGAGATACACGAAGGCCTTTGTGGAATCACGTTGGGGGAAGGACTCTGGCATACAAAGCCCTTTGTCAAGGCTACTTCTGGGAGACTATGAGGGTGGACGCGGCCGACTTCTTCAGGAAGTGTGACAAATGCCAATTCCATTCCCACATACAATGCTAGCTGGCGGTGCCAATCTCTCAGCTTTCATCTCCCTAGCCTTTTGCCTAGTGGGGGATGGACATCGTGGGACCATTACCCACTGCACTAGGGTAGCGGAGGTTCCTGCTAGTGGCGATCGACTACTTCACCAAGTGGGTCAAAGCCGATCCACTGGCTCGAATCATAGAGGCCAATGTTCGCCAGTTCTTCTGGAAGTCAGTCATCAACCGCTTCGGGCTCCCTAACTGCATCATCATCGATAATGGACGACAGTTTGATAACCGAGAGTTCGAAGGGTTCTGCGCCGAGCACGGCATCCAACACCGATTCACCTCGGTGGCTTACCCCCAAACAAATAGGGAGGCTGAAGTGACCAACCAAACCATCCTTCAGAGGCTCTGGACCAGGCTGGACCAGGCCAAAGGTAGATGGGCAGAGGAGCTTCCAAGCATCCTATGGGCCTACCATACAATGCCCAGAATGGCAACGGGCGAAACAACCTTCAACCTCATCTTTGGTGCCGAAGCGGTTGTCCCGATCGAGCTCGGCGTACCCACATTGCGGGTGCAGTAGTACGACAAGACAGAACTCGGTGCATCTTCTACTCAATTTAGACCTTTTGGAAGAGACGAGGGACAAAGCCCGACTCCGGATGGTGGCATATCGACAGCGAGTGGCCCGATACTACAATGCATGGGTGAGGCCGAAGGCCTTTCGACCTGGTGACCTGGTGCTACGCCGAGCCGGGGCATCTCAACCCTGAGAGTGAGGTAAGCTCTTATCGAATTTGGAGGATCCCTACAAGGTGGTTGAGGCCCTCCCGCACGGTGCATACTACCTCAAGGACTCGGACAGTGCCAGATTCCCTCGGACATGGAATGCTTGTAACCTAAGGAGGTACTACCAGTGATGTAAGACCCCTTTGCGAGAGTAACAAAGACCTTCTTCCATGCAAATGACTCCTCGAGCCTAGCTCCAAGACATCAAAGCCCTGAGCCAAGCTCTTAGGCCATCAAGCCTGGAGACAAGTCCTCCAGCCACCATGTCTTCGAGCCCAGCTCCAAGACATCAAAGCCCTGAGCCAAGCTCTCAGGCCATCAAGCCCGGAGACAAGTCCTCCGACCACCAAGTCTTCAAGCCCAACTCCAAGACATCAAAGTCCTGAGCCAAGCTCTCAGGCCATCAAGCCCGGAGACAAGTCCTCCGGCCACCAAGTCTTCGAGCCCAGCTCCATGACATCAAAGCCCTGATCCAAGCTCTCGGACCATAAAGCCCGGAGACAAGTCCTCCGACCACCAAGTCTTCGAGCATAGCTCCAATATGTCAAATCCCTGAGCCAAGCTCTCGGGCCATCAAGCCCGGAGACAAGTCCTCCTGCCACCAACTCTTCAAGCCTAACTCCGAGACATCAAAGCCTTGAGCTGAGCTTGCAGGCCATCAAGCTCGGAGACAAGTCCTCCGACCACCAAGTCTTCGAGCCCAGCTCCGAGACATCAAAGCCCTGTGCCAAGCTCTCAGGCCATCAAGCCAGGAGACAAGACCTCCGGCCACCAAGTCATCGAGCCCAGCTCCAAGACATCAAAGCCCTGAGCCAAGCTCTCAAGCCATCAAGCCCGGAGACAAGTCCTCCGGGCACCAAGTCTTCGAGCCCAGCTCCAAGACATCAAAGCCCTAAACCAAGCTCTCAGGCCATCAAGCCCGGAGATAAGTCCTCCGGCCACCAAGTCTTCGAGCCCAGCTCCGAGACATCAAAGCCCTGGGCTAAGCTCTCAGGCCATCAAGCCCGGAGATAAGTCCTCCGGCCACCAAGTCATAGAGCCTAGCTCCAAGACATCAAAGCCCTAAGCCAAGCTCTTAGGCCATCAAGCCCAGAGACAAGTCCTCCGACCACCAAGTCTTCGAGCCCAGCTCCAAGACATCAAAGCCTTAAACCAAGCCTCAGGCCATCAAGCCCGGAGACAATCCTCCGGTCACCAAGTCTTCGAGCCCAGCTCCGAGATATCAAAGCCCTGGGCCAAGCTCTCAGGCCATCAAGCCTGGAGATAAGTCCTCTGGCCACCAAGTCTTCGAGCGCAGCTTCGAGACATCAAAGCCCTGGGCCAAGCCTCAAGCTAAAAAGCATAGAGACAAGTCCTCCGGCCACCAAGCCTTCGAGCCCAGCTCCAAGACATCAAAACCTTGGGCCGAGCTCCCAGGCTACCAAGGTCTTTGAACCCACAAAGTCTCCCTCACTCGAGATCGAAGCCCGACTCTTAAGAAGAGATAAGTCCTCCTTCTCTAACTCCTCCACATGCAAAAAGTAGAAAAGAATGAAAAGACAGAAAGAGAAGAAGGGGGAGAGGAGAAGAACACTCAAGTATTGGCAAATGAAGAGCACCATTCCATTTCATCAAAAAAGGTACATTCATGTACAAGTGTCCTCGAGCCCCCAACATGCCAGGTGGCCCGAGTTGACGATAACAAAAGAAGAAATATAAAACTCCTACCCTACTGCACCGGTGCCTTCCTGTGACGATGACCAGTTGGTGCCCCGCTCTCCTCTGCCTCCGTGCCCGAAGCTTGCTCCATGGTCACCACTGCAGACGGGGTCGGTTCGAACGCCACTATCGATGGAGCTGGCTCGACCGCCACCACCTGCTGGGCTGGCCCGACCACCGCAATCGGTGGGGTCGGCTCAGTCGACGTCACCTGTGCAACCGGCTCCCCGACAACAGCCTTCGCCCTCACCACCGTTGGTGCCGGAGTCGAAGCCATGGAACCCTTGGAGCCTAGAAGTTGGAGGGCGGCCAATCGCTCCTTTGAAAGGATGCCACGTAACTGGGTACGGCAATATGCGAACCCCTTGTAGAAGGAGTCGATCGCCGCCTCCTTGAAGTCGTGCAGGTACTCCGGGGAGGCCTTAAATGTAGCTACTTCATCAGCCGCACCCTTTTCGAGGACCTCAGCTCTGTGAGTTGCCTCTAGGGCCCTCTGCTCTGCATCCATGGCCCACCGGGTGGCCTCGGTTGCCTCCTTTCTCGCGGCCTCCACCCAGCGGGACACCTCGGCCATCCCCCTCTCAGCTGCCTCAGCCGAGCTCATGACGGTGGGAGCCTTCCCCTTCGTATCTATGGCCCTCTGCTCAGTGGCCGTGATCTTCCACTCGATGGATGCAGCCCACTCCCTAGCTGCTTCTGACTCGGCTCGAAGCTCCCTCAACCGAGTCCTCTTCGAATTGAGCTCATCCTGGAGCTCCCTCTTGGCTCGCTTAGTGTTGGAGACCTCGCCCATGAGGCTCTTAACCTTCATGTTGGCCTTCCAGGCCTCGTCGTTCGTCCGCCTTAGCTCGGTCGTCAGAGACTCGAGCTCTGTCTTCCGCTCTCTGTCCCTCCTAGCCCAGTTATGGAAGAAGTCCCAGATAAGGATGAGCTCCCTACCTTGCTGCGACAGAAAGTATGTTAGCCATGCTGGTTAGAGATGTAAAAAGAGAGAGTGGAGCAAAGTGAAGGAAAACTTACGGCGTATAGGTTGGAGAAGGTCGTGCTGATCACGTCATCGATGAGTCTGTCACTCCCCTCTCACCAGTCGTAGGACTGAACGAAGAAGTCCATCATCCACTCAGCGAGGGACGGGTCCTTCATCAGGGAATCATTGGGCCCCAATTTGAAAGGGACCCGCGGTAGTCCCTATCTCTCTTTCCTGCCGCCGATGCGGACTCATCCTCGGCAGGGGAAACTCCAAGGTCGAGCTGCGGGCTTGGTGCCACCTCGGACTATGTCGCTGCTACCGACCTCACGCCTCCCAGCTCCCCATCATCCTCGATCTTGATGATCTCTGGAGGAAGGGTTGTCAACACAGCCGCGGCAGCGGCTGACCTGGCCTAGGCCACCACCTCGGACTCAAGAGCTGGACCGGATCACGCTACCTCGGGGGCTCCATGGTAGCCTCCGCTGCCCTCTTCTGCCTCCACTCGACAACTGGCGCTGCTGGCCCGCTCGGCATTGACCTCGCGCCATCATCCATGCCAGCCCTCTTCAGAACAGGCTCACCAGTCTCCACTGCTTGGCCATGCTCCTCGGTGAAGGAAAGTAGCTCATCCATCGAGAACATCACGTCTGCACCAAATAAGACGTTGTCAGCCATAGACTCAAAAAAAAAAAAGAGAGAGAGAAGAAGAGAGAAAAAGGGAGGTCGAGCCGAACTCACCCGACTCCCATGTCGAGCCGACCCTGGCCTCGTGAAGATTCTGCTCCGACAGCAAAACCTCAAGCAGAGGGATTTATACGGAGAGAAGCTACTCGACAGCTCGAGGTCGGCTACTTCGATCGAGGAATTCCAGTTAGGGAATCAGTCCAGGTCACTTTAAACCCAGTCGACCCCCTTAACCGAGGCAAAAAAATACCTGCTCTTCACCCCTTGATGGAAGAGGGTAGCTTGAACTTCATACCCCTCGGGCGGGAGGAAAGAGACCACCACCCTCCTCAGTGGGTGGCGCTTCAGGGTGAAGAAGGCCCTAAACAAAGAAAAATGGGCAACAATCCCGTGGAAGTGACACAGAACAATGATGCAGAAAATTGTCCTGATGGCATTTGGGACAAGCTGGGCAGGAAAAAGGCGATAGTTGGTCAAGGCAGAAAGGAAAAATGGATGGAAAGGGAATCGGAGACCCCCAGCAAATGTCTCCTCATAGAAAGCTACCCTATTGGGGCTGCTAGAGGTACTCGTTCCCCCAGACAAGGGACCGAGAGTCGGATGGAGTCTGGGATGTCGTAATCATCCAAGATGGTTGCGAGCTCCGCGGTAGTGATCATCGAGACGATCCCCCCGGGACCCGACAACCGAGAGGTTTCAGGAACGGAAACAGGAGGGAGAGACGGGCGAGGTGGAGGAACGAACTCGGGTTCCCTAATCGCCACAGGATTTAGAACAGGGTGCCTCTGGCTAAACTCGAACCATGCCACCTCCCTTTCCTCATCGGAGGAAGAGGGAGTTTCTGGCCTGGAAGGCCCGGCCTCAGCTTGGCAGGAAGGATGAAAATCTAGGATGAAACAAGACATGGTGAAGGAAGGAGAAGAAGGTGTGGGGAAGCCTAGGAGAATCCCAACTTGACCAACAAGAGAAGAAAGAAGACTAACCTGCTAAGGGATTGGAGAAACAAACACCATCAAGGGGAGAAGATGGAAGGAAAGCCTCGGTACGACTGCGAGTGTGAAAGATTTGAAAGAGAGTAAGTTTTGGGAAGGCTACCTTTCTTTTCGAAGTGACAGGCACCCGACCGTACCGTTATGGCTCCCCCGCCATTGGATGCCTGCCATGTATCATCAATCAACGGGACAGGCGCCTGATTCCGACTGTGGTCACTCTAGATTCCGTGCCCATAATAACTGCTCCTCGGACATGGCCACGTGGAACCTCCGCACTGGCTTAGGGAACCACCTCACGAAGCACTGCTGATCGTAGGCATTATTGCGCTGGATCCTCACCTTTCCATGTCAGCACCGTAATTACTCCCTTCACCCTGAACGCCACGTGCTAACTGCCCTCAAGAGTGGGGGGCAAATGATGTGGTAGGATCGCTGATGTGGTACACCTGTCAGTTGCCATGTCAGGGTATGCCATGTCACGGTGGATACTGCCTCCCAGGCTCGCTTCACAGTCTGAGCTCATTTGCCGAGCAGAGCTCCCTCAGGTAGCCGGGACCGCCCATCGATATCGGGTACCATCCTCCACCAGGTTGGTTCCTAAGAGATTGAGTCGCCTAGGCCAAAGCCAAGCGACCTCCAAGGTCGAGCCACTCAAAGTCGAGCTCCACGGTCTGGAATTGAACTCAGCCCTCCAATGCGTGGACCCCTTCGAGGTCGACCCCCCAACCTGGGGTCGCGTGCTGTCCACTTTGGCTAGGTCAAGCCTCCCAAAGTTGAGCCCTGTGGTCTGAAGTCGAGCCCCAACTCTCCTCCGTCGCGAGGGGCTCCCCTTTGAGGTCGAGCCCGATGGAGCCAAGTCCTGCCCTCTAGCTCAGCCACCACCTCGACCAGGGTGCCAACCACTAAGGAAGTAGCATCTTCCCTCCAAGGATGATGGCAGGCCTCCCGAGGGCCATGAAGCAGTGCCCCCCATGCCACAATAACACTCCGTCACTACTGCTTGCACCGAGAGAGAAGGAACCTCCCTAACCAAGGCGCCATGCCCTCCACCAACCATACATACTGCCAGGAGAATGGGGCCAGTCAGAAGGCATGAATCCCGGGGGTGGCGGCCCTCCGATCGAGGCACTGCCAAGTTTCCAGGAATGGAGTGACCGGAGGCAATGCTAAAATGCACGAAAGCTTCCCCCACCGAATGTCAGGAAAGACATCCCGTCCACAGCACGGTACCCCGCCACACGTGCCTGCCAACGCAGGGGAGGTCCCGAGGCAGGTCCAGTTAAAAAAGACCACTGAGAGTAAGCCAAAGATACACAAGATCACTTGCACAAAAGAGAAAAAAGGCAGCACAGGAGGACTTGGCCACCTCGACCACAATCTCCCCCAGCTTGTCCTCACTTCTACTTACACCACACTCACTCCTCCTAGTATGGAGTCCATCGAGAGGGGTTCGACGAGGAGGATCTGTTCTCCTGGATCATCATTGACTTGACCGTCAGAGCGCCCTTGCCGGAATCCCCGGACCAAGTCTCTAACTCTGTTTCCTGTAGGTCCCGAAGCACGAGGAGCCCCCCGGGAACAGGGTAGGCGATCCGACACCCCCGGAAGCTATGGGCCACAGCGATCTTGGTGGCAACAATAATTTTTTCTCAAGATTTGTTAAATCCCTACCTGGCTCATTTTAGGGTGGGCAATTATAATATAGATGGATATACCATATAAGTAAAAAACATGGTACAGACACCCTACTTTGAAATTACTCCACTATGGATTAACAAAAATGATCCATCTTTTAGCCCTCCAATAGTTTCATTATTAGAATCACCACTTACTTTAGAGATGAAGCCACTTCTTGAATGCAACCATTGACACTCCACTAGTGATCCTTAATCAAGAAGTCCAACTTAGTGGTATTCTAAAGCACATAAAAAAGCTATTGGATGGGATATCGCTAAAATAAGGGATCATAATTTTAAAAATTTTATAATCAATTGTTTCATATTTGGTACTAATTTTGAGGACTACCTCTAAAATCATTCCATGATATTAAAATAATATATGGAGATAGGTTTAATATTAATCTAAAAAAATGCCTAGCTTTAAAATGAAATGGGATATTGACCAAACACATTATACCCAAGAAGGAGAGTAGGATAAATCAATCCATGATTGAAGAAATTTCTAAACTGCCATCCCCAATCTTAGCCCAACAAACATAATCTCTTTCTAATCATTGTATAAACTATAATAATATTTTTAAATCCTGAAATAACATGCTTGTCCAATGTACATTATTGATTCAGGCTAATCGTCGTAGAGTACTCTACAAATGTTTTTCTACCATGATGACAAGGCTTTCTGATTAGCACTATCATTTTGAAACTTTGAGAGATGCAACTAAGTTCGATATAAAAAGGATTCTCTCATAGTGCCTGGCTGAAGATATTAAACTTAGTGCTTATTAGGAGACAACCCAATATTTACCTTTTAAAAAAAATATATTGCAGCCTTTATTTTGTTCATGAACTCTCCCTCTTCATTTATCTTATTGATGATCTCCTCTTCTCAGGTCTTTTCTTTCCCTATCCACTTTTTTTTTTCTTTTGGTTTAAATTTATTTCTTTAACTTCTTATACCATTAGAGATAATGGTATTTATGTTGGGGGATAGGGAAAACCTTTTAAAAACCTTTTTACACCATTAGGGATAATGGTATTTAAGTTTAGGAGGTAGGGAAAACCTTTTGGAAAACATTTTGAAAAATATTTTGAAAGGTCTTTCAAAATTTTTGAA
The DNA here is from genome assembly GCA_021397845.1 of Areca catechu. NCBI lineage: Eukaryota > Viridiplantae > Streptophyta > Magnoliopsida > Arecales > Arecaceae > Areca > Areca catechu. The sequence goes on from CM038043.1 coordinate 106,532,589, forward strand.
AAATCTTTTGAAATTTTAAAAGTAAAAATTTTTATTTTGAATAAATAATGTGTCAAAAAAAAAATCTTGAGCAAAACAAACTAGAAAAAAGTAATAGAGTTAGAAAGTATTTGCTAATGACTATACTAAGTCTAAGGAATAAATTAGTTGGTTTGATTTTTGGAGCCTACTTAGGTCACCTAAAGGCTATAAGCACTTACAATTGCACATGCACACTGACGAAGCAAAGTAGGTGTTGGTTGTAAGGCCAATTGAAGATTCAATTATTATTAAAAACTGATAATTGATATATACCCTAATTAAAAAACTTGAATTTGAGAAAAGAGCTACCTATTCAAAATAACAATGCAAAAGGAAAGGAGATAGTGTGCAAGCTGCATTGAATTTAAGGAAAGAACTACCTACTTGAAATAAAAGTATAATATACATACTATATGTGGATTGCCCTAAGCTTAGTAACCAGATCTCAACACCTAAGTCAAGTATAGAGATTCGCATCAAATGGTGAAGGAAAGGCCATGATGCTCAGCACTATAAATAAAAAAGAGGTAGTGTAAAAGTTACCTCAGTTAAAAATCTTAATTTGGGGATGTATGAAAAGTTGACCAAAGTAGGTGATAAGAGAAGATAATTTGTCCTTTACAAGTTGGCACCCAAAATTAAGTTAGTCATCACAAACTCAAGTACCTTAGATCTTTAGATGAATTCTAAGAAAGTTTCTGTTGCTACCAAGATCCAAGATCACTGTACCCTGTAGCTATGACATGGCACAGACTCATCAGGCTCCCGTTGGATGCTCGATCCTCTTCCAGCATGGCTTGCAAAAAAGAGGAGACTCGGGTCAAGGATTCTGATGGAGACACTCCAACGATCAAGTTAGTTGGGATGGTCAAGGGAAACAAAACCTCTGTGCCAAAGAGCTTAGGATTTTTTCGAATAGAGGGTGAAAGATGAGATGTAAGTAATGAAAAGATAAGATCGAGTGGAGATCAGAGAGCTGGGAGGTTTTCTTGGCTGGCTCCTTGCTTGTGCTCTCTCTAAGTCTTACCAGTTGCCTCTATCCCCTCTCGATGGTCCTTTTATCTATTTTTATATAAGAAGGAATGGCCTAGACCAAGCTTGGGGCTTTGTTGAAACTTCCTTTCCTGGTATCCCTTTCTGGAGGGGCTTTCCTTTGTCTGCAACCTCCCCCCTATTGGACCGGTCCTCTGAAGGAGATCCTTCTGTCAGGGGTGTCGCACCATGCCGCTGAGCCCCGAGCCATAGTGGAACGTTTCTATTCCAGGAGGGACCATTAGAGTGTCGCAGGGCCTATGGCCTTAATGGGATTATCCTCTTTGAGGAGGTCCAGGTTTCATGTCGCAAAGATCAGAGCCCTCGGTTGCACGGTCATTGACATGGCAGCGCATTATAGGGTGTGAAGCCTGGTGGAGCACGCATTGTGTAGAACGTGTGGGTGGCGCATTTCAGCATTTGAATTTTTTGGTTGAGTGTGCACCACTTTTAGAAGGTTGCAGGTAGTTGGGAGCTTCCATGTCATAATCTGAGCTTCTACTAATCTTCTCTCTCTTTTGCTTCTAGCAAGAATTTCATGCTCAGCAGGATAAGGAAAGCTCCATCTAGGGAGCTTTACCCCGGAAGTGGGAGCATGACCTCAACTGGGTGCTCGACCCCGAATGTAGGGGGCCACCTTTGGAAAGCATGAGGGTACCGCATCCAAGTGGCATTTCCCACCAGCGCATTGCTAGCTATTGCTGCCATGGGCTCCACATCAACGATTGTGCCATATCAAATGCCCCCCACTCTCGAGCCTGGAGAACGAAGCGATGCTCGGGGCGATGTGAGTAATGATCGTGATGATGTGGAGGGGCACACTTCCTATGCCATTAATGCCTCGAGTGCCGGCACCACCGAAGATCGTGCGTCCACCCAATGAAGTGGCACCACATCAGCCCTCCTTTAAGGAAACCATAATTACTGCACTGGGCCTAATGCAGGTGCCTTCAAATCGAAGCATCACCCTCAACAGATTTTGATGCATGGTGAGTTTTGGTTGACCAGGAAGAAGAAGGGGCACACGACTTCGACTCGTACGAGGTGATGGGACTCTGCAGGTGCTTGAAAGGGACTTGTTCTCTTGCCCTCTTGCCCCTTAAGGGTGTTCCGAGTGCAAAAGGTTGTAGAGTCCATCTTCTTCCTCAGTCCTCCCCCTTGCCCCAGGGTTCGAAGTCTCTAGCAGGTCAGACCTCTCCTTCCTTCTTACTCTTTCTTTTCTCTTTTTTGTTCTTCTCCTTCATCCTGTGCTGAAGGAGAGCTCTTGTTAGGTCTCTAGGCTTTTGTCTCTTCTTTGCCTTCTTCTCCTTATTTGCCATAAGTTTCTCTGGTGGAGGGCACCATCGCCCGGGATTTTTTGATGAGGCAGGGCCATCTCAACCAAAGCCTCCTTCCTCAGATAGCAAGGAGGAGGATGTTCCTTTTATGGTCTGCAGGGGTCCTCGCCAGCTGGGGATTGTCATTGGATGCCCTGCGGCTCCTCCACCTCCTCCTACTCCCATCAGGGAGTTGGGCAGTCTTGCCAGCATTGCTTTGATGATTATCGATGAGGACCTCCTCCATGTCTGGAATGCATTTGGGGTCCCTAACTCCATCTGACTTTTTGTTCCAAGACCAGAGAAGCGGGTCACTTCTAGTGGCCTAGGCCGAATTGCCCTGTACGAAGATTTTTTCTTCGAGGGCCTTTGTCTTCCATTCTATCATTTCTTTCTTTTCTTTCTCACCAACTATTGTCTAGTCCCGGCCCAGCTTGCTTTCAATGCCATCCAGACCATCTTTTGCTTTATTATCCTTTGTCAATTCCATGGGATTGTTTCTTGTTCTTCCCTCTTCAAGGTCTTGTTCACCCTGAAGTGCCACCCATCTGATAATGGGTGGTGGTTCGTGGCCCCCCACCCGGGGATCCTCAGGCTTGACTTGCCCTCCTCCATCAAGGGATGGAAGGGATAGTTTCTGTTCATCTCAGTTGAGGGGGTAGACTAGGTTTGGAGTGACCCAGACCGCTCCCCTAATCGACAGTCTACAATCGAGCCGGTCGACAAAGAGATATTTGACCAGCTCGTTACTTATAAGGTTTCGGCCCTTCGAGATCTACTAACTGAGTAGAACCTCATCGATGCCGGGGTCAGCTAGGCCCCACCTTAGGGTAAGGCTCGATACCGGGCATGTTTTTCTTCTGAGTTTGATGTCTGACTTTGATAGAAGACTGATCATTCTTTTTGTATTTTATAGGGATGAAGTTCTCGATGGATGAGCTCCTTAGCATGTCCAGAAAGAGGGCTACCTCCATAGGGCCCGAAGGAGAGCCTGCGAAGAAAGCCCAGAAGGAGCCAGGTAGAGGCCCACCAGGAGGAGGCCTCCTGTTGCACCTACCACACCTGAGCCGGCAGTCCATCCTCCAGCCCATGGGCAGGGAGGCCCGAATAGCAGAGGGGGCCACGTGATGCGAGACAGAGCGGGGGAGGATCTCTGGCGAGTGTAGAAGTCACTAGGGGATTAGGGCTTGCACTCAAGAATAAGGAACCAGGATGTCACATCCACTCCAATCTAGAGAAAAACACTTATATAAAATAACTTTCAACTTTAGTTTGTATTCATAAGAAAAAAGATACTTCATACAAGAGGGAAGGGACAGTATTTATAGATTCATCCTAGGGTACATAACTTGAGGGCTAAGAAATCCTGACTTATGGGCCAAGAAATCCTGGTGGACCTGGTCAACAGTGGGCTTGTCTTAGACTGGAGCTCTCTCTTACGGGCCTGGCGACATGAAAGGGGCCCAGGTGCATGAAGGCCAGCTCTGCTTGGGGGGGCATGGTGAATCTCCTGGCTACGAACTCTCCTCCTGTATATGACCCTGAATGAAAACTACACTAACTCGATTAGACTTGATTGGACTAAAAGACTGGACCGACTAAGTAGAATCAACTGACTCAGTTGTCTCACTTTATTACATGACTCAATTGGCTCACTTTGACTCAAGTGACATAGGACTAATGAACTTAAATAGAATAAAATAAAATAGAGTTTTGGTCCCCATCACCGTGCCAGCACCTCTGACGGCCCATGCACAAACTGAAGCTCCATCGCCATCGGAGGTGGAGGAGGTGATGAGAGATGCCGCGATAAAGACCGGCACCACCATCTAGGGGGAGATCCACTAGTGATCGGCCTACCACCATCGCGCCCCCACTAGCCACTACCCCAGAACCCTCGAAACCATCTGAGATGATGAGGTTGAGGTCGAAGAAGATATCCCTTGTCCTGCCCTGAGATGCCAGGTTGACGAGGGATGAGAAGCTGGCCGAGGAGGTTCTGAATGCCCTCGCCTAGCCGCTGGACCGCCAAGAGATGGCCGACCGACAACTGGTGGACATCTTCTCTGGGGTGTTCCCCAAACTCTTCTTGTAAGTCACCTTTCTGGCTGCTTTACTTTCTTTCTCCTGTCTGTAAAGGTACTAACTGATGCTCTTCATGCTGGTGGCTCTTGATGTTCAGCTCCTTAGGGACTCCTGCCAGGGACAGATGAAGCGAGAGTTTCATCTCCATAAGGAGAGGGATGAGGCCCGGGATCAGGCCACCCAGGCACAAGAACTAGAGGGCCAGGTAAAGGCCCTCCAAGACTAGCTGGCCAGCTCTGAGGCGAGGGTGGCCATTCTAGAAAAGAAATCCGCTAAGCTCGAGATAGCCCTGAAGGAAGAGAAGGGGGAGACCCTCCACGGGCCAAGAACGTGGCTGCCTCCACGACAGAGGTGGCCTGCCTAGAGGGGAGGGCGTAGACCCTCCAGGTGAAACTTAGAGAGGAAGCAGCCAAGACCATGGCAGCCTTGGAGAAGGCCACGGTGGTGTCCAAGAAGGAAGCGTCCAAGAAGGAAGCCACCGAGGCCATCCCCAGGTTCAAGGCATCGGAGGCCTTTAAGGATGATGTCGTCGAGGCAGTGTTGGACTCCTACCACCAGGGGTTCAATGACTTTTGAGGTAAGGCCATTCATCTCCTCAAATCGAAGGGGTTGGAAGACATCCTCCCTGAGTTGCACTTCCTCGTGCAACCGAGGATGTCTGCCGAGGACACACAGCCGAAACCAGAGCTGGAGGTGATCGAAGTCGAAGCTGGAGCCGCTGCCACCCAGGATGCACCTCCGTCAAAAGGAGCCACTCGCAGGCCAGTGAAGGAGTTGGCGAGCGAGGTTTAAACTTTTTCTTTCTTTTCTGTAACTTAGATTTTTGAAAAGCTTCTCGGCCTGTCGGGAGTCTTCGTAGGATGTAAAAATATTCATCAATGAAAACATACTTTCTTTCCAACTAGTGTGCCTTCTTCATTTTCTTTTCCTTTTTTTTTTCTCTTTCTTTTTTTTGTTCTTTTTTTCAGGTCCTTTACCCTTTCGCATGGTAAAAAGATAGGCATCATGGTCACCGTATGTGCATGCCTCTCCCAGGCCTTAGTTGTTTCGGGTTGACTCTGAAACCTTAGGATCAGCATGAAGGACTCTGAGAACACTTCATTACCGTTCTCTTGGTCTTGAAGTCATGTGGACAGAGTGCAGGATTCTGGAGCTTCTTAATTTGCCAAGTTGTGAGTTAGGTGGTAGATGGTGGGATTTCAGGGATTTCCCAGCTGACATCTTTGGACTATGAGCTAGCCAATTGAGTGCGAGGCTTCTAGAGTCTCTTGACTTGATTAGCCAAAATGTGAGTCAAGTGGTAAATGGTAGGATTTTAGGGGTTTCCCAGCAGGCATCTCTGAACTATGAGCAAGGTAGTTGAATGCGGGGCTTATGGAGTATCCCGGCTTGATTTGCCAAATTATGAGTCAAGCGGTAGATGATGGGATTTTAGGTATTTCCTAGTTGACATATCTAGATTGTGAGCAAGGCAGTTGAATGCGGGGCTTTGTAAGTTTCCCGACTTTGAGTGCGAGGTTTCGTAAATTTTCTGACTTTGTGTGCAGGGCTTCGTAAGTTTCTCGGCTTTATATGTGGGGCTTCGTAAGTTTCCCAGCTTTGAGTATGGGGCTTCATATGTTTCCAAGCATTGAGTGTGGGGCTTTGTAAGTTTCTTAGCTTTGTGTGTAGGGCTTCGTAAGTTTCTTGGCTTCGTATGTGGGGCTTTGTAAGTTTTCTGGCTTTGAGTGCTGATCTTCGTAAGTTTTTCGACTTTGAGTGTGCGACTTCGTAAGTTTTTCGACTTTGTCTTCTGGACTTGGAGTCGAATGGATGTGTTCCTGCACAGTTAAGACAGGGTTGCACCAAAAAGAAACTTTAATAATTGAAAGGAAGTCTTAAATTATTGGTAGTACATCCTTAGCTTGCCTGCATTCTATGTCCGTGTAAATCGGGCATCGTTAAGCCCAGTGAGATAATAGGTCCCGTTTGGCAAAGCCTCGACCACCTTGTAGGGCCCTCCGAGTTCGGGGAGAGTTTGGCACATTCTCCTAGCTGGGACACTTCTACCCACCTGAGAACTAGGTCACTTAGGTAGAATGCCTTAGGCCTCACACGAGAGTTATAGTAGTGAGCTACTCGCTACCGGTAGTCTACCATCTGGAGTCGGGCTTTGTCCCTTGTCTCATCCAAAAGATCTAAAAGCAGTAGCGAGCTACTCGCTACCGGTAGGCTGCCATCCGGTGTCAGGTGATGTGAACTTTAAGTTGTAACCGCAAGCTTACGATGTGCAAAGTAGCACGTCTAGCGAGTACGAGTCGATCCCATGAAGAATTTGTGTTCGAACTGTGTCCAAACCCTAGCTTAGATAACCAGACAAAAATGTACCAAATTAATCAAATAAAAGAAATATATAATTTAAAGATCTAGAACTTTTGAATCCACTAGATCAATGATTTAGAAAACATTCCTAAGATTACTTTCATATCATCTGTTCTCTTTCTTGTGTCAACCAAGTATAGAGTATGAAAGGATTCTAACAATACTCTATTAAGGTTTCTACAAAAAGAAGGAAAAGGGATTCAAAAATTATTGAGTCTTCTGTCCATTTTTCCTCTAGACCGAATCAAGTATGAACTGTGAAAGGGATGAAACCCAACAATAGCTCATCAAGTCTCTTGGCTAAGAGGTTAAAAAGAAAGAAAAACTCTTAAAACATTAAAAGTCCAAGAAAATAAATCTTAAGAAAACGATTTCTAATCATGATCTAGCTTCATCGCCAACCCCAGAAGGATTGACTAAGACATGATTAAAATAAAAACTTTTAAAAAAATAATTAAAACTACTTGCTGAAATTTTAATTGCTGAATGTAAATATAAAAATAAAACCTACCCTAATTGCAGGAATATAAATAGTATAAAATAAATTTGCAAGAAATGAAACTATCCTAGTATGGAAATTATAAGTTACAAGCAAAGAATTTAAAATAAAATAAAATAAAAATTCTATTCCTAATTAAATTTGACTACAAAATATTCAACTCCCAAATTATTAAGTGGACTTGAAGTTAAAATAAAAAATAAAATAAAATAACCAAGGAAAGAATAAGGGGAAGAAAAATGGCGGGCTTCTGCCTTCTGCCTCTTGGCTCCTCCCGCTGATCAATTCCTCCAAAGTATTGGGCGACGACGTGTATTTATAGTGACGGAGTCCAACACGTGACGTTGTGGGAAACCAGTGTTCGTCTTCTTCCGGTCTCTGTCTTTGTTCCGTGACCAACACAACCACGCATTCCTTGGTGTTATCTCGAATAGTCCTTCGATGTTTGTGGTTGATCTCTTCCTTCGGACATTGAACTTCCCAACACAGGAGGCAGACGGCCGGTGATGGCGGAACAAGGAGGCAGCGAACTTGGTGAAGACCGAACGGAGGAAAAAGATGACTCGGTGTTCACATGGACGGTGAAAACAAGAAGAAGGCAGGTGATGGTCGGTCGGGAGGCGGCTGCAGGGAGTCGATGACCGGTGACTTGGTAGTGGTCTGATGGAGACCGGTCGGCGGATGGAATCGGAGAAGGAAGAGCCTTTTTCGGTGACTCGATAGTGGTGCGGACGACCGAGCACAGGTGGAGGATGGTGGAGACCCGATGGAGAGCTTGGTCCGGTGATGGACTGTGCACGGCAAGTAGCAGCAGCAAGAGAAAAAAGAAGGATGGCCATGGGAGAAGATGGCTTCCCAGAGTTTTTCGGCAGCTTGGGTGGAGAACTATGAGCTCGGACAGAGGAGATCGTGGCTCTTCCTTGGATCTGTTTTTGGCCATTTTCTAACCTCCGGCGGCTTCTCGGACGATGAAGAGCTTCTCGGCAGTGAGGGAAAGCGATCTGGCAGCTCCCCCGGTGAAGACATGGCTTGGGGAGGTCTGTGGTCCACGGACTGAACTCGTTGACCAGCATTTGGACCAGTGGACGTCTTGTGGACCAAATGGCTGGTTCACAATGAACCAACTACTCCAAATTTCGTGCAACATCTTTAATAATAACTTCAAAACTCATTTCCCTGTTTAATTGAAGTCTGATTGGCATGCCGTTCACGGCGTTGGATCCCAAAAATCATGCTCTTCGCATTGGCAGAGTTGTTTCATTAAATCACTACATAAAAATATTAATTTTAATAAAACAAAGTCAATTTGATCTATAAATTAATGCACTTATTACTAATTTTTATGCACTTATCACTCCCCCCAACTTGAGTCTTACTTGTCCTCGAGTAAAAATAAATGATTAAAGAGACTACCAAAACTCTTAATACCTTATACAAATTTACTCAGACTTAAAGATTGTTCTCGCATGTTTTTTATAAGTAGAAGATTTTCTATTAGATAATAAATGAAATGAGTCATTGGGATATTAATAGCTTCAAGTAAATTGGTTAAGTGCAAACTTCTCATTTTTCTAAATTTTCTAAACCAACTCCTACTGTTATTTCTAAATCCTCTACTCCCATGGAGTGATGAAATATTGTTTTAGTGCAAGGATGTTCCTCTTATTACGACACTTTTTATTTTTTTTTAATACAAATCGTGCAATGTCCTAATCTCTTAAGCTTTCTATCTGACCCTTGTAACAAGTTTTCGACCAATGTCTCCCAGACCAGTTGGCCTTAGGGCATTATGTGTAGAACACCCCTCGGGCTTACTAGCTTAAGTCAAAAAGGCTATAGAACAAAACTGGCTATATAGCAAAATTTCTTCACATCTCCACTTTTTGATGCAAGACTCAACCGTTTACTTAGACGAAAAGGCCCGATTACTCGGTGAAACACTGTTCAGAAATTTCTTTTATTATCTCCCTCTCTATTTTTTTCACTAATAAAGGAACATTGCATTTAACAACACCCACACACATACAAGAGATAGATTCTTCTTCGATGCGAATAGGAGGATTAAAATTATCTAGAAATTTGATTTCATTCTTACTTACTATTTTTACTTGAGTCTATTAATATTTTATCCCTCAATATTTCAAAAATTATCTAGACTATTCAATCAATTACTTATCAAAAGTGTGTATTTACCCTAAGTCCAAGATCGACAAAGTGTAAGAATATTAAGTAATGGTAGCTCCAAATATATACTTATTCTGCTTATTATTCTCCCATAAATAAAAATTGATTCTAAATGTATGCATAATATGGTATAAAAGGAAATGAAGATACCTGAGAAATTTTCTTGAGCTCTCCCCCTAACTTAGCTAATAGAGCCTATTTGAGTCAGGATCCGCTAAACCTAAACATGCCAAAAAGAAAATTTTTAGAAAGAAAAAAGCTAGGTTACCTCCCAGGAGCACTAAGTTTAAAGTCTTCAGCCAGACCAAATGGATCTTTTAGATTATGTCGGTTGATACATCCACTAAATTATCAAATATACCTAGCCATGGTGGATGGTTGGATGAAGTCCAATCAGTAATGTCCCACACAATATCTCTATTATGTGTATTTATAAGATGTATCGTACCCAGTGATGGCTTGGTTGATGGTTTATCTATAAGTGTTTCAATAGGAGGCTCCCACCTCTAGCCATTTTTATCATCACCAAGTATTTTATCAATATCTTCATATTCATGTGTTGGCCATATACTAGACTCAGATCGACTTCCTCTTCGCTAATATCTATAGGTTCATAAATTTCAACTTGGATTACACTAACATTAGCATGCTCGGTAGATTCCTGTTCCAAATTAAATATATTCAGCTCAATAGTCATGTTTCCAAAAGATAGTTTCATAAGTCCATTTCGACAATTGATATCAGCATTAGCAATAGCTAGGAATGGTCTTCCTAAAATAACTGGGATATGACCTTTAGGATTTGATACTGGCTCAGTCTCCAAAATAATAAAATCTACAGGAAAGATATAATTTCTAACCTTAATTAAAACATCCTCTACCATTCTTTTAGGGATTATCGGTCTACTAATTGTAATGTGATCCTTGCTGGTTAAACTTTTTTCAATCCCAATTGTTCATAAACTAAATATGGAAGAATATTTACACTTGCCCATAAATCAAGTAATGCCTTCTCAATGTGGGTTTCTCCTATAACACATGAAACTATTGGAGAACTTGGATCCTTATATTTTATAGGCATATGACTCAACAAGTGTTAACTCACACTTGCTGCTAAGAAAGCTCTCTTCAGTACATTGGTAGTCCTTTTCTTAGTACAAAGATCTTTTAAAAATTTGGCATAAGTCGAAACCTGTTGGATCATATCTAGTGGAGGGATGTTTAATTGAACTTTCTTAAACACCTCTAACATTTTATCTAAATATTTTGATTGTTTATTAGACCTTAATAGATTTGGAAAAGGAGCTCTAGAAATTTTAGGTACTTGGTTTGGTGGACTATTAGTCGTTTCAGCAACTTGAGTTTGTAAGGTCGGTTGTTCATTATGACAGAAAAGTGCCCTAAGAGCCAATCATTATGAGGGTCTTTTTGTAAACTTCCAACTCATGTATGACATATTTTTCATATAAACAAAAGCATTTGATTCATCATATACTGCTGTGTCATGTTTTTGTTGATTATGATGAACCCCATAGAGTAGGGCAATGAAATTAAGGTTATCAAAAAATAACAATGAGACCTAATTCCTATAAATCCTAATCTAGAATGTTCCTAGTTGTTGGACCATGGACCATCGATTTGGGGATGGATGAATCTGGAAAGACTAGCTTATCCTATGTATGCTCAGTTGATAAGGGTGGTTGATCTCACAACCACTTGTATAGAGACACTAATACAAGGATAAGGGTGCTCATCAAGGTATGAGTACACTAGACTGATCCGCATCATGACTATCTTATGTAAGTATTATTGCTTGTCAAAAGATAGATCCCAGAGTAGAAGTTGTGCATGTGATCTTTAGACCTGAGGTCACCATGGTTCCTTGTGCACACTAAGCCATACTTTGGTCCATACTTATTCATGGCATTGTGACATGTACGAGGTGTTCTAGGTATGGTGGAAGGTATATGAAGGATGTGAGTGGACCAACAAGGAATCGATCTTTCCTAGTAAGAGGAATTGTTATCCTTGGTAGGGACACCAGAGGCACCGGAATAAAACAGAGGCTTCACAGCCCTCTGTGGATTACTTAGCCCATTTGAGTCCATTTTTAGTTTGTCATTTGAGTCTCTGAGTTGTTATTTTAGTTCAGTATTAGTCAGCTTATGTTAAGCTAGTCCAGTCTAGTGCTAGTCAGCTCATGTTGAGCTAATTTTATTTTTTTGAGTCCTGTCTAAGCACACTGAAGACTCAAGATCACATCATACAAGTGAAGACCAAGTTCAATCAGATTGAATACATGATAGTTTAACTCAAGTCCAACCCAGCCTGAAGATTTAAAGACCTCGGGAGGAGAAATCAGAAACCCTGATTCCTTGCAGATGCCCTCCAAATGCCCAGATTCCCTTCCAAATGCCAAAGTATATTCATAACTAGGGCATCCATGATTCCAGAGGTCCATCTGCATCCTAGCCTAAAGAAATCAAGCCCAGGCACCAAGCCCAAGCCCTTAAGAAGCAAGATACCAGGGAATATTCCTGCTACCTGGCTACCAGGCCATCCTAGCTTCCATAGGCCCATACCAGTGCACCCGAGCCCCTTTAGGCCAGCCCCTTGCTGCTCCTAGAAGCCCAACACTCCCCCTAGGCATCCTTGGAGTGTTGACCAAGTTAAGATAGGAGGAGAGAATTTTTAGGGATTTTTTCTATCTAATGTTTCCTTATTTTCTAGCTAGGGTTTGAGAAGGAAAATGATTTTTATGTAATGTCTAATGTACCCTTACTTAGGGCCCAAGACTAAGGATCTATTTCAAGGACCCTAGTCTCTTTTATGAGGATTGATTTTGATATATGAATTAAAACTTGAGTTCTCTTCAATTGCTTTGTGCTACCCTGCTTTGTGCTTAAGGGATTTTATTGGTACTTTCTTCTTCCCGGTGTTGCAACTGCCTCCAGCCATCATCCAAGCTTCCTCTTCCCACGCCCTTGCTGCCTTGTTTCTAAGTTTTTATTATGCTCCCAACCTTGTTTTCTCACCTCTGACGGTTGTTTACAGGTCCCCGAGTTCCTACGAATCCAACGACTCCAACCGAGCCGCAATCGGACCACCAAGCAAAAAGCTAGGAATCCGTGGGTCTCTAGCTTGGTTTTCCAGGTTGTATCCATCGAGGAACGAGAGATCCCTTCACTGCGATCTTCATCAGGCATATTAGAAATCGCCAGATACACCTCCTCTACTGTCAATAATTTTATTTTGGGAGAACTTGCCCTAACCGAGTTTTCTCAACCCCGGCGATCCATCTTTACCGCTTTCTTAGGTCCTAATCTGCATGCTTAGTTTCTAAAATTCATATGGAATTCCCTACAACTTATTTTGATCTGATATTCAAGAATTAATCACCTAACCCCACATACAAAATTCACAAAATTAATCGCATGCATATTAGTTCTGCATCATCTAGTATCAGAGCTTAGATCAGGGCTTGTTTTCTGCATCTTTTCAGTATGTATATGCTATTTTATTTTAGTTATTTCTCCCTGCTCAGAACTCCAAAGATTCTAAGATTTATTTATCTGGATTCATCATAATTCAAAGTATTTTATGGAATTTGTTTAGATTTTATTTCAGTCTGTGCATTTTCTGCAAGCCAAAATACGGCCAACAAATATTTGGCTCTATTTTTTCAGCAAGACAATTTTAGAAGGTTTAGGGTTTTTTTTAGCATCTCTTTGCATATCTTTTATTTTTAGTATGTTTCTAGCATATTAGGTCATTTGCTGCAAATCATATCTCTTCAAAAGGACAAAAAAAAAAATTACATATATAAAAAGCTACAAAAACATCTAACCCTAATTTGCATAATCTGTCTGCCATCATTGCATAATCTACCTTTAAGGGCACTCTTGCTATACCAGATAAGGGGAGGAGTTGATAACCTTTCCTTAGCCCAAAACCACATCCTTTACAATTGGTCCCAAGCCTAACTTAAAATCTATTAGACTTAATTTGCCCTAGTGGGCTAGGGACACCAACTGGTCGGGTCGGGGCTAAGTGTCAGATCACTGTATCAAGCTAACATGTGTGTGCCTTGTGCTTGGTGTCTAGAATGGTGGTTTAGGGATTCTATCCTGAAGGGCTTGTGTGCTGGTCTACGTACCTGGCCATCTCTGATTGGTTTCTAGGATTGGTAATCAGGGACCTAACAATCCCCTTACACCTGCCTTGCTGAGTACATGGTTACTATAGGCTAGTTTGCCACCCTGATTGAGCCCTTAGTTTTAAACTCTAGGTCTAGTCAACTATAGTCGGTTTGATCGAGTTTTGCATGAGAACTAGATCAGGATTTCATATCATGCACCAACTTCACAAATGGCTGAATCCATGGACCATCTCGATGCTAAAATTGATGCCCTTGGAGAAAGGTTAGCCCAAACCATCAATCTTAGGCTTAAGCAAGCAAATGCCCAGTTGACCCATAGGCTTGAACAATTAGATGCCCGACTAGGAACCCTAGAGAAAACCCGTAGGATCCAAACTAGATCTAAACCTGAACCAGAACTTGAGTCACCTCCCCAGCCTAGGAGAACCCTTTGCCATGACCCTTATTAAGATACTGAACCTAGGAGGACCCCAAATCCTGATCCATACCATGAGGTTGAACCTATGAGAGCCCATCATCCTAACCCATACTATGATACTGAACCTAGATCCTATGACTCTAGATCCTATTTACCCACATCCTATAAATCTAGTATACCCACAACCTATAGATCTTATGACTCCAAATCCTATGACTCTAGAACCTATGAGCCCATAGCCCATGAGCTAAGTAGACCCAAGACCCATAGAGCTAACCCTAAATCTTTTAACCCCAGATCCTATAATCCCATGACCCATAGATCTGCACCCTTGTCCTATGAGCCCAGGGAGCCCATAACCCCTAGGTATCAACCTAGTACTAGTCATGTTTCCCCTAGTCAACTTGAACCCCATAGGACTAGTACCCCCAAATATGAACCCAGTAGTAAGCCACTACCCCTTAGGCAACCTGAACCTACTAGGATTAGTGCACATAATCAGAAACCAGGACCTAGCCAATTTTTCCCTAGCTGACCTTCTCCAACCATTCCTGAGATTCACAAGACTTACATTAATGCAGAAGTGTATGAAGCTGATGTGAATTTAGTGGATGAGTATGAGGGAGAAGAGGACACACCTCTAGAAGACCTAGAATTAGTTGACCCCGTAGGTACCCAGCTATAAGCCAATCTAAAGTTAGCTAACCATGACCATGCCTAGATTGAACCAGTAGTAGAAGACCAATTAGAGAAGAGAACTCTGATACTAGGATTTTACCTAAGGAAACACTAGAAAAGGGTCTAATTGTAGAGCCTATTCCTAAATTCCATGAACAAGAAGACTTTATTGAGGATTTGGCTTACTTAACCCATTTCCCTCAGGATGAATCCCTTCTTGCCATTCCTATTGAAGATCTCTTCCCAGAAATTCTTGACCCATCCTTCAATAGCATGGACCTTTTCTTGTCCATAGATATACCGCAACCCTGTAAGGTTAGCCTCATTATTCTATGATTAGTCCCTGGCATGCCTTCTTTTATCCTACTTTATCCAACTAACCCGGAACCTTTTTCTCTACCCTACCAGACTAATTCTGAATCCACTTCCTATTTTCTGCCCTTTCCAGACATCTCCAGCATTTCTAGGATCATTAGATTCATTTAGTTGAGATTAGCATACTGCATGCATTCATTACGCATGTTAGATTTGCAATATACTTCTAGCATACCCTTTGGAATTTGCTAGGAGCCCATTGTAAATTTTCATATGCATGTCAAGCTAGGATCAGACCTAGAGAATCATAGTCTCTTAGGTTTAGGTCCAAAAGAGTTCAATAAAATTTCCTTCGATAGGAATTCATAGTCCAGCCTGTTAGGTGTCAGTATGAGTCCTTTGCATCATTTGTTAGGAGACTGCATGTGCCCAGCATGTTCACCACTTGCACTAATTTTAAATAAATTAGTTAATTCCCGAAAAAGGATCAAAGAATTTGATGTAGCGGATTCTATCTTGGTTAGGCTTAGGCCTAAAAGAAGCTTCATGCTCATAGAGCCAGACTTTTTAAAGTATTAAAGAAGGTTGGATCAAATGCCTATGTGTTAGACTTGCCTTCGGATTTGGGCATTAGTTCTACCTTCAATATTACAGACCGGTTGAGTACAGGGACCCGGCAGCAATACCTAGTGAGGCCTTTGGACCTATCCCCTCCTATTGTGAGTGACCCTAACCTAGAGTGTCCACTAACAAATTTAGCCTGAGAGAAGAGAATGGATCGAGCATATCTTGGACGATCAAGCCATCATGACCCAAGGCCGCGGCTATCAACGCTTCCTGGTTCGATGGTAAGGCCGACCAGAGTCGGACGATTCATGGATTTCTCGAGAGGACTTGCAGCACCTTAACCCAGACCTCCTCGAGAGATATGTGAGCCAGCTTGATCTTCACTCGATAAGGTCGAGTTTCCTCCCATCCCGGGAGAATTGGTGGGGACACCAGAGGCACCGGAATAAGACAGAGGCTTCACAGCCCTCTATGGATTACTTAGTCCATTTGAGTCCATTTTTAGTTTGTCATTTGAGTCTTTGAGTTGTTATTTCAGTTCAGTATTAGTCAGCTCATGTTGAGCTAGTCCAGTCCAGTGCTAGTCAGCTTATGTTGAGCTAATTTTATTTTTTGAGTCCTATCTAGGCACACTGAAGACTCAAGATCACATTATACAAGTGAAGACCAAGTCCAATCAGATTGAAAAAATGGAAGTTTAATCCAAGTCCAACCCAGCTTGAAGATTTGAAGACCTCAGGAGGAGCAATCAGAAACCCTCATTCCTTGCAGATGCCCTCCAGATGCCCAGATTCCCTTCCAAATGCCAAAGTATATTCATAGACCAGGGCAACCATGATTCTAGAGGTCCATCTATATCCTAGCCCAAAGAAATCAAGCCCAGGCGACAAGCCCAAGCCCTTAAGAAGCAAGATACCAGGAAATTTTCCTGCTACCTAGCTACCAGGCCACCCCAGCTTCTAGAGGCCCAAGCCCATGTGCCCGAGCCCCTTTGGGCCGGCCCCTTGCTGCTCCTAGAAGCCCAACACGCCCTCCTAGGCATCCTTGGAGTGTTGACCAAGTCAAGAGAGGAGGAGAGAATTTTTAGGCATTTTTTCTACCTAATGTTTCCTTATTTTCTATCTAGGGTTTGAAAAGGAAAAGGATTCTTATGTAATGTCTAATGTACCCTTACTTGGGGCCCAAGAATAATGGTCTATTTAAAGGACCCTAGTCTCTTATATGACGATTGATTTTGATATATGAATTAAAACTTGAGTTCTCTTCAATTGCTTTGTGCTACCCTGCTTTGTGCTACCCTGCTTTGTGCTTAAGGGGTTTTATTGGTGCTTTCTTCTTCCCGGTGTTGCAACTGCCTCCAGCCATCATCTAAGCTTCCTCTTCCCATGCCCTTTCTGCCTTGTTTCTGAGTTTTTCTTGTGCTCCCAACCTTGTTTTCTCACCCCTGATGGTTGTTTGCAGGTCCTCGAGTTCTTACAAATCCAACTACTCCAACGGGCCGCAATCGGACCACCGAGCAGAAAGCCGGGAATCCGCGGGTCTCTGGCTTGGTTTTCCACGCCGCATCCATCGAGAAACGAGAGATCCCTTCACTGCAATCTTCATCGGGTGCATCAGACGTTGCTAGGTACACCCCCTCTGCTGTCAGTAATTTTATTGTGGGAGAACTTGTCCTAACCGAGGCATCTCAGCTCCAGCGATCCATCTTTACCGCTTTCTTAGGTCCTAATCTGCATGCTTAGTTTCTAAAATTTATATAGAATTATTTACAACTTATTTTGATCTGATATTCAGGAATTAATCAGATAACCCCACATACAAAATTCACAAAATTAATCGCATGCATATTAGTTCTGCATCAATCCTATATAATCTCTTCGATGAGTGACTCAAGGAACCTTTGATCAAAGCAGGATGAGATTAGAAGTGGTTTCTAATCAGTCATCAACTGAGTCTTAATGATCGAGATGAGATTTGATGTGATTAAGTGTTAGGGTTTGACATATATCCATATGTTTGACATAAGGTCAAATTGAAGAATAGAGCATTTGGTCATTGCAAGTGCAGGTTTTTCAATAAAGGAAGTGTTGCCGCTCTCGTCGCCGCGCCCGTGCCGAGGATCAGCCGATCCTCCCTGACCGCTTGGCAAGGGAGCCTCCCTTCCTACGAGAAACCTGCAAAAAGGGGTTAGAGGACCCTGGCCGAGGATTCCGGCGAGGGGGCTCCGACGGTCAAGTCAGTAGACGACGAGGAGGAACAGACTCTCCCTCCCAGGCCCCCTAAAGGGTCCCAGGTTTGGAGAGTTAACTAGTGAAGGGAAAGCGCCGGGGACCGGAATCTCGGCTGGGCCTGCCTGCCGAGCTCGCATCCAGTATTCCCCTCTCGGGATCTCTGGCTTCTTCCTCGGAGCGAGGCCTTGTGCCGGTGCTTCCTTCTTGTCCCCAGGCTAGTTGGCTTACCTCGCAGTCTCCGGATTCTTCCTTCTTTATCTCCCTCCGTCGTGTGCTTGTCCTTTTCCTCCTCGAAAACTCCTCCCCCCTGTCTTCCTTTCTTTTCCCTTTTTGGTGAAGGAGGCCAGGCGGCTTTCCGACCTCGTCCGCCGGGCCCAGCAGGGAGAAGGCAAGGACAGAAGAGAAAAGGAGGGAGGGCGGCGCTGGCAGAGCGGCCAGTCGTCAGGCCTCGGGCTTCGTGAGAGTGCTCATTTCCCCGAGCGTGGGCGCCATCCGTTTACGGGGCCTGTTCCGTCAGGATCGGATCTCTCGACTGCGGGACCTGTCGGGCCTAGTGTAAGTCACGTTCTGCGTGCCGCCGCCCTCCGTACGGGACGCCGTCTGGGATCGGTACGGCCCGAGGGATGGCCTCGGGACCCGTCGCTTTCCCCCGGGGGCCTCTCCGTACGAGCGGTCTGACTTCGGCTGAGTTGGACCTGTCTCCGGGCGCCGACTGGCGAGAGGCGAGAGATCGGCCGACCTCGGCTTAGGTGGACCCCTCCGGGGTGGACACCTGGCGAGGTGGCAGAAGATCGCCTGGCTTCGGCCGAGGTGGACCCATCTCCGGGCGGCCACCTGGCGCAAGGCGGGGGGTCAGCCGACCTCGGCCTAGGTGGACCCCTCCCGGGTGGACACCTGGCGAGGTGGCAGAAGATCGCCTGGCTTCGGCCGAGGTGGACCCGTCTCCGGGTGGCCACCTGGCGCAAGGCGGGGGGTCAGCCGACCTCGACCTAGGTGGACCCCTCCTAGGTGGACACCTGGCGAGGTGGCAGAAGATCGCCTGGCTTCGACCGAGGTGGACCCGTCTCCGGGTGGCCACCTGGCGCAAGGCGGAGGGTCAGCCGACCTCGGCCGACCTTACACGGGGCGGACCCCTCCGAGCCCGGGCGCAGATGAGTTGTGGGGGAACTTCGCGCCGAACTCGACCTCGGCGGGAGCTGTTTGCTTCAGACAGTATCGGGCGGTG
Source organism: Areca catechu (assembly GCA_021397845.1). Taxonomy (NCBI): domain Eukaryota; kingdom Viridiplantae; phylum Streptophyta; class Magnoliopsida; order Arecales; family Arecaceae; genus Areca; species Areca catechu. The sequence goes on from CM038043.1 coordinate 106,551,679, forward strand.
TGGTCTTGCCGACCCCAGCCTTGAGGACGTGGCGATGGTTCTGGCAGGAAAACTCACACGTGGCTCGCTCGCATTCGGCGATACCTGAGCCTGGCCACGTCACTGTCACGGCTGTAACAGTTGCCCCCCAGCCCGCCGTTCCGTCGGGGCATCGTAGAACGGAACGTCGGGATTAATTGCTGACATGACGTGGTGAGGCGAAGATCTTGCATCATAATTGGCACGATCTCCATTCGTCGTGGCTCGATGCGGCTGAAGACCTATGGGGAGTCGCCACGCGTCGTCCACTTGCCCGCAATCAATGCGTCGCTTCGGGGCAGAGGCTGTTACTCTGCTAACGAGGCGTCGGTGTCGGGCGTGTGCCCACGTGGCGACCATCCAGTGGCCTGAGGCGGAATGATGGGTACGGCTGCTGCCGGCTGAGTTTGAAAGGGAGGGGACTTTCCAGAACGAGGCCTTTTCCCTTGCTTCGTGGGCGGTTCGCTGCAGGCTAACAACTTCTACTGCTCGCGCCCGTCTGTGCATTTTTGGGTAAGTGTCTTCTTCTCCTTCTCTCTCGTTTCTTATTCAGCCCCCTTCTCCTTTCCTTCTCCATGGCGCGCCGTCGCCATGTCCCTTCTAACTCGGACGAGGCCGGTCCATCCCTGCCGAGGACTCCATCTTCTTCCTCCTCGGATGAGGAGGTAATTCCAGAGGAGGTCCGCCGTCGCTTGCAACCCGGGGGTGTCACTATTGGCATCCCCAGGGGGGTCCGGTCCCCTCCGGTTGCGCCTGCCGTGCCCCTCCGTTCACTCCCCGCCTTGGCTTCTCTTCCGGCTCCACCACTTCTTCCCATCGGTCCCTCTGGTCATGCCTCTACCATGACCGAAGGTGATCTTTCTCTGCTCCGGGATGCCTATGGCATCCCGGGATCTATCCGTCTGTTTGCTCCGCGGTCCGGGGAGCGTGTCACCATGAGTGGCCCCGGCCGCATTGCCTTCTACGAAGACTTCCTCCTCGAGGGTCTTCGTTTTCCTCTGCATCCTTTCTTTCTTTCCTTCCTCAGCCATTTTCGGCTCGTCCCGGCCCAGCTGGCTCCTAACGCCATCCGGGTCATCTTCTCCTTCATCGTCTTCTGCCATTTCCACGGGTTTGTTGCCCGTTTTTCTCTCTTCAGGGCCCTGTTCACCCTGAAGAAGTGCTCCACCGATGATGGCTGGTGGTACATTTCGCCCCGGCCTAGGTGTCTCCGGTTCGACCTCCCTTCTTCGGTCAAGGGATGGAAGAGCCGGTTTTTCTTTGCCTCGGTCGACGACGTTGACTGGGCCTGGAGCGAACCGGACCGGTCGCCGAACCGAAATTCCCGAGTTGAGCCTGCGGACCAGGAGTCTTACACCCAGCTCCTGAGTGACGTGGTCCCGGCGCTCGAGGTTCTGCTCTCTGAGCAGAATCTTTTTGAGGCCGGCATCAGTCCCATCCGGGAGACCGGTGAGATTTGGCCCCGCATTAACTTCTGCCTCCCCCTCTCTTTTTAAGATTGAACCGTCTAACCTTCTGATTTCTTCACTTTGCAGGGATGAAGTTTTCCCTGGAGAACCTGCTGGAGGGAGCGGCTCAGAGGGAGGTCGTCGACGTGGATGAGCCCGTAGCGAAGAGGGCTCGCACAGAGACGAGCCGGGAGGTCGTGGCGGCGACCGTGCCTGGCCCAGCTGCTGCCGTTTCCCCGCCCAGGCCTCCTCGAAGTGGCGCCCCTGGCGCCTCGGCCCCACGGCCTGGCGGCGCTGCCGAGAGTGCTCCGGCGCCCGCCGTTCTGCCCATCGCCGGGCCCGTTCCTGTAGGCAGCCCAACGGCACCGCCAGTGGCGACCGCCGGTCCGTCGGCTGCAGCTCCAGCAGAGGGGGCAGCTATCGTGGGGGTCGGCCCGAAGGGCCCAGTGCCGGTGATCTCGCACCGAGACTCGGTCATCCTCGACCGAGAACTGGCGGAGAAGTTGATGGAGTACGCTTCCACCGCCCGGGACTGCCGAGCTCGGGGCGGCCGAGATTACACGGACGCGCTGCTCGGCATCCTTCCCCAGCTTTTCACGGTAAGTTTGAGCTTTGATTCTTCTTTTCTTCCGATCCGAGGCCTTCTGCCTTGGTACTGATGTGCATTATTTTTGCCCTTGCAGATCGGGAACGACGTCCTCCTACTGAGGAACTACCTCATAGGGAACGCCAAGCGGGACTCCGATCGGGAGCAAAGGCTTGGCAAACTCGCGGACCGACGTGAAGGACTTGATGGACAAGGGGGCCGAGCTGCGAGCTGAGAAGCAGGCCCTCCAGTCCGACCTGGCACGTTCCGAGGAGCGGAACAAGGAACTGGAGGCCTCCTTGGCGGAGGAGCGGACCTCCAACCAGCGCCGTACTGAGGAGGACGCGGCGGAGAAGGCCCGCCTGTAGGCCCACTCTCTGTTTTTGGAGCGCCAACTGGGCGAGGCCCGGCGAGAGGTGGCCGCGGCGAAGGACCGGAGCTCCTACATCAACGGGCTCCTGGAGGCGGCGAAGCGGGAAGCGCAGGAGGCCGTCCCCAAGTTCCGGGCTTTCGACGAGTTCACGTCGGAAGTCCGGGAGGCTGTCGTGGACTCCTTCCTGAAGGGGTTCCGGATGTGCCGGGAAAAGGTGGGGGCCTTCTTCCCCCAGCTGGACCTGAGTGGGGTCGTCGTCGGTGGCAGGAAGCCGGGGAGCGAGGGCAGGGTCTCCGGCACGACCCAGGCGACGCCTCAGGCGACACCTGCAGCACCTCCGACTGATGACGCCGCGGCCCAGACACAGCCCCAGGAGCCGGTTGTCGTGGAGGTTGAAGAGGTGGCACCCGCACCTCCGGCGGACGGCGCCGACCCTGCGCTCCAGTGACCTCACCTTGTACTTTTGCCTTCTTTGTCCTTCTTTTTGGGGGGTCCCGGCCTGTCGGGGCTCCCAGTTTGTACTGAGTACCTGTTTTAATGAAGACTTACTTTCTATTACAACTTGTCTATCATCTTTGGTTCTTCTTTTTCTTCTTCTTTGTTTGTTTGTTTCTGAGATGTCGGTCTGGGGCACCTGAGACAACTGCGGGCCTGGTCCTTCTATACTAAATCGAAGGACGGGGTCTGCAAAGCCGCGTCGCGGCAAGGCAAGAATCTTGAGCAGGTCCGACTTTGGGCTGCCTTATGCTTGCGCAGACAACACAGTTCCTGTATGCCATCTTCCGCGGCCGCTAAAACCCGGGATCAGGATCTTCCGGACTGAGCTCGATGCCGTAGGCTTTCTAAACCTTGCGCGGCTCACTGAGCTAAAACTCCGGGCTTGCGCGGGCGAAGCGGATTCGGCGCCGCCTTCCAGGCGAAGCCCAGGATCTTCCGGACTGAGCTCGATGCCGCAGGCTTTCTCAAACCTTGCGTGGCTTGCTGAGCTGTGCTCCGGGCTTGCGTGGGCGAACTGGGTTCGGCGCCACCTTCCAGGCCGAAGCCCAGGATCTTCCGGACTGAGCTCGATGCCGCAGGCTTTCTCAAACCTTGCACGGCTTGCTGAGCTGTGCTCCGGGCTTGCGTGGGCGAACTGGGTTCGACGCCACCTTCCAGGCCGAAGCCCAGGATCTTCCGGACTGAGCTCGATGCCGCAGGCTTTCTCAAACCTTGCGCGGCTTGCTGAGCTGTGCTCCGGGCTTGCGTGGGCGAAGCGGGTTCGGCGCCACCTTCCAGGCCGAAGCCCAGGATCTTCCGGACTGAGCTCGATGCCGCAGGCCTTCTTGTTGAAGTTAGAGAAGAGTGTTTAAAGTGAAGAAGCTTTGTTAGAGAAACTGGGAGCCTTACATTACTGGTAGTACATTCTCAGGTTCGAGGGGTTCCATGTCCGGGGGAACCTGGCACCTCCCAACTCTTCCAAGTAACATGCTCCGTGAGGGAGGGCTTCTGCTACCCGATAAGGGCCTTCCTAGTTGGGTGAAAGCTTGCCGCACTCTCGTGGCTGGGAGGCTTCTGCACGCCGGAGGACCAAGTCCCCGGGACGAAAAACCTTCGGTCGTACTCGGGAGTTGTAATATCTGGCTACACGTTGCCGGTATGCCGCCATTCGAATTCGGGCCTTGTCCCTTGTTTCTTCGAGGAGGTCTAGGTTGAGCATCATCCTGGCCGGGTTTTCTGTCTCGTCGTATTGTTCACGCGCAGCGTGGGTATGCTGAGCTCGATCGGGATGACTGCCTCGGCCCCGAAGACGAGGTTGAATGGGGTTTCGTCAGTAGCCATCCTTGGGGTGGTGTGGTATGCCCAAAGAACGCTGGGAAGCTCGTCGGCCCACCTGCCCTTGGCTTGGTCCAGCCGCGTGCGGAGGCCCTGAAGAATGGTCCTGTTCGTGACCTCGGCTTCCCCGTTGGTCTGGGGGTGCGCCACCGAAGTGAAGCGATGCTTGATGCCGAGGTCGTTGTAGAAATCTTCGAACTCTCGACAGTCGAACTGGCGTCCGTTGTCGGTGACCACGGTGTGGGGGAGGCCGAAGCGGCGGACGATGGACTTCCAGAAGAACTTGGCGACGTTTGCTTCGGTGATTCTTGCCAAGGGTTCGGCTTCGACCCACTTTGTGAAGTAGTCGATAGCCACTATCAGGAACTTCCGCTGGCTGGACACCGGCGGGAATGGGCCCAGGAGGTCCATCCCCCATTGGGCGAACGGCCAGGGGGCTGAGAGCTGAGAGATCGGGTTGGAGGGTTGCCGTTGTACCGTGGCGTGACGCTGGCACCGGTCGCACTTCTTCACGAAGTCGGCGGCGTCCTCCTTCATCATCTCCCAGAAGTAGCCTTGACGAAGGGCCTTGTATGCCAATGCCCTGCCCCCCACGTGGTTCCCACAGATGCCTTCGTGAATCTCCTGGAGCACAAGCTGGGCTTCTGTGGGTCCAATGCACTTGAGGAGGGGATAAGAGTAGGACCTTCGATACAGCTGCCCGTCCATCAGGACAAACCGTACGGCCTTCTTCCTGATGAGGCGAGCCGCGTCTCGGTCTTCCGGCAGGGTGCCGCTGGTGATGTACGCAGCGTACTTGTCCATCCAGCCGGGCTCCTGGCTGACCTGATGGACCTCCGCCGGTACTTCGAGGCTTGGGACTTCGAGTCGCTCCACATGGGCGCGTCCCAGCATCGTGTCCGGCAGGGTCGCCAGCCGAGAGAGGGCATCCGCGCGGGCGTTCTCCCTGCGGGGGATATGGAAGATGTTGAAGCGCCGAAACTTGGACGCGCCTGCCTTGACGAGCTCCAGATACTTCGCCATCTGGGGGTCGTGAGCGACGTACTCCCCGGACACCTACCCCGCCACAAGCTGGGAGTCAGTGAAGGCTCTGAGGTTGGTCACGCCCAGCTCGTGGGAGACTCTCAGTCCGGCGAGAAGTGCCTCGTACTCTGCTTGGTTATTTGTCGCGGGGAACTGGAAACGGAGCGCGCACTCGGCGATGACTCCGTCGCCGTTGGCAAGGATGAGCCCAGCTCCGCTCCCACCGGAGTTTGAGGCTCCGTCTACATGGAGGATCCAGGCGTCCTCTCCGGGCTCGTTGGTGCCGACCTCCATCGGCTGGGCCGGGGAGTCCTCCTCGGGCTCCTTGCCTAAACCTGCGCATTCGACCAAGAAGTCGGCCAGCACCTGTGCCTTCATTGCCGACCTCGGTCGGTATGTAATGTCGAACTCGCTGAGTTTCAGTGCCCATTTGGCCAATCGCCCCGAGGTGTCGGGTCGGCTGAGCACCGCTTTCAGCGGTTGATCCGTCAAGACGGCGATGGGATGCGCTTGGAAATAGGGCCTGAGACGCTGGGCAGACACTATTAGCGCAAAGACGAGTTTCTCGGGCCGGGAATACCTGAGCTCCGTGTCCCGGAGGAGTTTGCTGGTATAGTACACCGGTCGCTGGATCCCGTGGTCGTCGGTTCGGACCAGGACAGAGCTGACGGCCTCCGGGGTAACGGCCAAGTAGAGGGTGAGCTCCTCCCCTTCCTCGGGCCTGGACAGCAGAGGTGGTGATGCGAGCGTCTTCTTCAACTCCTCGAAGGCCTGCTGGCATTCCTCGGTCCAGGCGAAACCATTCATCTTCCTCAGCACCTTGAAGAAGGGACGGCAGCGGTCCACCGACCTGGAAATAAAACGGCTAAGGGCCGCAACCCGGCCGGTCAGCTGCTGCACTTGTTTCTTGGAGGCTGGCTGCTCCATGTCCAGGATGGCCTGGACCTTCTCCGGGTTGGCCTCGATTCCTCTCTGGGTCACCATGAACCCTAGGAACTTTCCGGCGGAGACCCCGAAGGCGCACTTCGCCAGATTCAGCTTCATCTGGTGGCGCCGGAGGTTGCCGAACGTCTCCGCCAGGTCGGCTACGTGGTCCGAGTCAAGTTTGCTCATTACCAGCATGTCGTCCACGTACACCTGCATGTTGCGGCCTATCTGGTCTTTGAAGACTTTATTGACCAGGCGTTGGTACGTCGCCCCCGCGTTCTTGAGGCCGAAGGGCATCATCCTGTAACAGAAAGTCCCGCGGTCAGTTATGAAGGCGGTACGCTCTTCGTCCTCCGGATTCATCCGGATCTGGTTGTATCCGGAAAAAGTGTCCATGAATGACAGGAGACGGTGCCCCGAGGTGGTGTCGACCAGCTGGTCGATCTTCGGCAGAGGGAAGCTGTCCTTCGGGCAAGCTCGATTGAGGTCGGTGTAGTCCACGCAGATCCTCCACTTACCGCTGCTCTTCTTTACCATGACCACGTTTGCTAACCAACTGGGGTATTGGACTTCTCGGACGAAACGGCGGCGAGAAGTTTCTCTACCTCCTCGTCGATCGCCTTCTGCCTCTCCATGGCAAAGTTTCTCTTCTTCTGGCGGACCGGGCGGCTGTCTGGGTCCACGTTCAGGCTGTGCATGATAATCTCGGGCGGAATACCCGGCATGTCGGCCGTCGACCAGGCGAACACATCGGCGTTGGCACGGAGGAACTCCAACAGGCGGGTTCGCTCCTCTTCGGGGAGCTGGGCCCCGACTTGCACCGTCTTCAGGGGGTCCGAACCAAGGGGAAAGGAGAGCAGGCGCTCTACGGGCCCTCCCCTGGGTTCCTTTTCTCTCAGGTCGAGGTCCTCGACGTCGTGGGCGAGCTCTGCGCCCCTGGTGCCCGGGATTGCCTGTAGGCAGAGCGGGACCGGCTGAATCGTCCCCTTCATTTCCCCGAACCCGAAAGGCGTGGGGAACTGCACCAGCAGTCTCCTTGTGGAGATGGTGGCGTCTAGTTGGTTGAGCCCGGGACGCCCAAGAATGGCGTTGTAAGGCGAAGGGAGCTTGACGACCGTGAAAGTTACCATGATGGTCGCCTGCCGAGGTGGGGATCCGGCGGTAACTGGGAGAGTGATTTCCCCTTCGACTCCCACGGAGTCCCCTGTAAAACCTACCAGTGGGGTGTGCACTGGCTTTAGCTGGTCGAGAGGCAAATTCATCCGAGAGAAAGCATCGTAAAAAAGTACATCGGCCGAGCTTCCGCTATCCACCATGATCCGATGTACAGGGTGTTTCGCGATGGTCATTTCGACCACCACGGCATCATTGTTTACATTGTCATTAGACTCCCCTCCCTTGGGAGGGATTACATTCTCCGGGACTTCCCGGGCTCTCTTCTCTGCTCGGCCGGATCCACGCGAGATCATGCCCACGGGCTTCTCAGTTGGCCGATTGTGATTGCAGGGACAGGTGGTAGGGCCGCGAGCGGCCGCTTCTCGGAGGGGGCCTCGTTCTTGACAAACTTCCTGAGGTATCCCCTCCCGATCAGCTCCTCGATTTCCCGCTTCAAATGGCGGCACTCCTCCGTGTCATGCCCGTGCTCGCGGTGGAATTGGCAGTACTTTGACTTGTCTCGGGCGGCTCTCGGGTTCTGAGGTGGAGGTCGGCGGAGGTAGCGCTCGCCCTCGATTTCCATGAGGATTTTGGCTCGAGGCGCGAGGAGAGGGGTGTACCTTCGCTCGGGGGCAGACTCGACCCTCGGCCTTGGGTTCGGGCGAGGGTCGGCTGATGGCCCGGGCCTCCGAGCTCCCGGGTCGTCCCTCGGGGTTGACTTCTTCAGAATCTTCCCGTCCAGCTCTCGACGGGTGCGGTCAGCCTCCTCCGCTCGGATGTACTTGTGGGCGCGGAGGAGGAGCTCGGAATACGTCCTGGGCGGCTTCTTGTCCAGGGAATAGGTCAGGCGGGACGTCTTGAGCCCGCGCTTTAAAGCCAGCATAGCGACGGGCTCGTCCAAGCTGTAGATCTCCAGGGCTGCGGTCTTAAACCGGGCGATGTAGTCTCGGAGCAGCTCCTGGTCCTGCTGGCGGATGGAGAAGAGACTGTCCACCTCCCTTGGCACCTTTCGACAAGCGTCGAAATGCGCCACAAACTTTCCTTCCAACTGCTGGAAGGAGCAAATGGATCGGGCTCGAGACGGGCGAACCAAACTCGAGCGGCCTTCCGAAGGGTTGCAGGGAAGGCGATGCACAGAAGGGCGTCGATGGCGCCCTGGACCCTCATGAGAGCTTTATAACTCTCCAAATGGTCCAGGGGGTCGGTGGTCCCGTCGTAAGGGTCCACCTGTGGCATGCGGAACCGTTTCGGGATCGGTTCCACCTGAATTTCTTCGGAGAAAGGGGGGCGGGAGTCGTAGCCCGCCGGGTCAGCTGACGAGTTTTGCAGGTCGGCGAACCGTCGGGCGAACTCCGCCAACTTGCGCTCGTGCTCTTCTAGGCGCCTCTCGGCCTGGCGCCTGATGGCTTCATCGGTGGAGTCTTCCACCGAGGCTGCAGGTGAGGGGGGCGCCGATCGGTCTCGGCGCGAGGTCTGGCCCCGGCGTCGCTTGCTGCGATGCGCCGTTTCGGCCCCATCGGCCGGGGATCGACTCTCGTGATCCTCCGAGCCGGAATAGTTTCTCTTCGGGGGAGCTTGGCGGCTCCCTCGGGGGTTGGAGATGGCTTGCGGATGGGACGGCCTACCCTGGATTGAGCGCAGGCTCCCGTGCTGTCCCGCGACTCGGGCCGCGGGGGTCCCTGGCTGCGGCTGAGTGGCCAGGGACCGTTGCTGATGCTGAAGCTGTCGGACCGCTGAGGTCAAGGTCTGCAGCTGCTGGACGATGGCCGCAAGGGATCCGTCCGCCGGGGTAGGCTGCTGCAGAAGAGGAGGGGGAGCCGGAAGCTCCCGTTCGGGGGTGTGGCCCCCCGGAGGGGAGTGGGCTTCTCCCACACGGCTGGTGGACGCCTCGCGACCACAAGTGACCACCATTGCTGGAGAGCGTGATACCTGCAAAAAGCTAGTTCCCTCTGGGGGTTAGTGTCCTGCCCCCCTTCCTAGCGCGCCAATCTGTTGCCGCTCTCATCGCCGCGCCCGTGCCGAGGATCAGCCGATCCTCCCTGACCGCTTGGCAAGGGAGCCTCCCTTCCTGCGAGAAACCTGCAACAAAGGGGTTAGAGGACCCTGGCCGGGGATTCCGGCGAGGGGGCTCCGACGGTCAAGTCAGTAGACGACGAGGAGGAACAGACTCTCCCTCCCAGGCCCCCTAAAGGGTCCCAGGTTTGGAGAGTTAACTAGTGAAGGGAAAGCGCCGGGGACCGGAATCTCGGCTGGGCCTGCTTGCCGAGCTCGCGTCCAGTATTCCCCTCTCGGGATCTCTGGCTTATTCCTCGGAGCGAGGCCTTGTGCCGGTGCTTCCTTCTTGTCCCCAGGCTAGTTGGCTTACCTCGCAGTCTCCGGATTCTTCCTTCTTTATCTCCCTCCATCGTGTGCTTGTCCTTTTCCTCCTCGAAAACTCCTCCCCCCTGTCTTCCTTTCTTTTCCCTTTTTGGTGAAGGAGGCCAGGCGGCTTTCCGACCTCGTCCGCCGGGCCCAGCAGGGAGAAGGCAAGGACAGAAGAGAAAAGGAGGGAGGGCGGCGCTGGCAGAGCGGCCAGTCGTCAGGCCTCGGGCTTCGTGAGAGTGCTCTTTTCCCCGAGCGTGGGCGCCATCCGTTTACGGGGCCTGTTCCGTCAGGATCGGATCTCTCGACTGCGGGACCTGTCGGGCCTAGTGTAAGTCACGTTCCGCGTGCCGCCGCCCTCCGTACGGGACGCCGTCTGGGGTCGGTACGGCCCGAGGGATTGCCTCGGGACCCATCGCTTTCCCCCGGGGGCCTCTCCGTACGAGCGGTCTGACTTCGGCTGAGTTGGACCTGTCTCCGGGGGCCGACTGGCGAGAGGCGAGAGATCGGCCGACCTCGGCTTAGGTGGACCCCTCCGGGGTGGACACCTGGCGAGGTGGCAGAAGATCGCCTGGCTTCGGCCGAGGTGGACCCGTCTCCGGGCGGCCACCTGGCGCAAGGCGGGGGGTCAGCCGACCTCGGCCTAGGTGGACCCCTCCCGGGTGGACACCTGGCGAGGTGGCAGAAGATCGCTTGGCTTCGGCCGAGGTGGACCCGTCTCCGGGTGGCCACCTGGCGCAAGGCGGGGGGTCAGCCGACCTCGGCCTAGGTGGACCCCTCCTAGGTGGACACCTGGCGAGGTGGCAGAAGATTGCCTGGCTTCGGCCGAGGTGGACCCGTCTCCGGGTGGCCACCTGGCGCAAGGCGGAGGGTCAGCCGACCTCGACCGACCTTACACGGGGCGGACCCCTCCGAGCCCGGGCGCAGATGAGTTGTGGGGGAACTTCGCGCCGAACTCGACCTCGGCGGGAGCTGTTTGCTTCAGACAGTATCGGGCGGTGCGGTCTTGCCGACCCCAGCCTTGAGGACGTGGCGCTGGTTCTGGCAGGAAAACTCACACGTGGCTTGCTCGCATTCGGCGATACCTGAGCCTGGCCACGTCACTGTCACGGCTGTAACAGGAAGACTTAGTCAGTTCCAGAAAAAGGTCATCAACTGGGGTTAAAGGAATGAGCTCTTTATAAGAGAACTGAATGTGGTCTCGAGTTGAGGAAAAGGAGTGGGCTCTTCCTGAGGGCATTGACTTACAGGAACCAAGTCCTCACTAATTTTTTATTGTTCTGATGTTTCAGGACTAAGCTCTACAATCTTATCTGTTGGGAATTCTGTCCCAAAGCCAATCACCTGGGTTGTAGGCGGTTGAGCTAAGTATTGTACTCTTTCTTTGAATTAATAAAATATTATATTTTTGGCAGCTCATCACATATTGTATTTCCTTGAAATGAACTCTTTCCATGTGATGAAGTCCTTAGGACTACACTGACTTCGATACAGAGAGGATGTATCGAGTGGTCCTTAAACCTTGTTCACAACCAAAGGATATATTATACTGGACGACAATATATCAAGTATAGGTTGTTGTAGTTCACATCGTTTGGTTGTCCTCTTGACCAAATGAGTGTGGTGACACTGATGTGATCTGCAAGTGGGATATGTGATATCTCATTGAACGTGACTCCGTGCAGCCCCTTTTTCTATCAAAGGGAAACTCATGATTAGATATGGGTATATGTGTCCCTCTGACCTGAGGTCATTACGGTAGCTTGCAAGCAACTCCCTGTGCTTTGGTGCCAGACTATCCGGATTTTTAATCCGGTGATGGAAGGTTTCTGGGTACAGGCAAGTACTTGTGGAGCAATGATGGACCAAGATGGAATTGACCTGTCCAAACAGTTTGGATTGAATGCCTCGCAGTATCTCAATTTAACAAATCCTCGGCTGGGATAGCCCTAGTGAAGAGTCACTAGGCTTGCGAGGTTGAGACACGTAGTGGACTGACTCTGTCTGGGTTGGCAGCCCAATCACAGTCATCCTGAGCATCAGAGGTCAAAGGGATGAATTATACGGTAACCATATGCCAGAGGTTCGATAGTTTGCTCTTGCATCTTCGACCTATCCGGATGCCGGGACCCATTGCTAGATGGTTTCCTGTGCTGGTACTGGAATTGTTCCAGTGCTACCGTTTAGGTTCGAACCTATGAGGTCATACGCCATAAAGGATAACTCTCTGATCCAGATACCGATTACGATTGGAATCGTCTCGATTTTATGGTCACGATATTTTTTGAGCACTCTTTTTCCAATCTTGCCCTTGTCTGAGTCAACTGGAAATTGTTTCGGGTTGACCAGGACTGTGCCAGGATTTTTCTGAATCAGTTCTGAACTGATTCAGAGCTTATTTCTGCCTCCAATTGGTTGTGAACCAATTGAACCCAATTTAATTGGGCTTGAACCGGTTCAATTAGATTGAACCAAGGGGTTTTAATGGGATTGAACCTAAATTTCTTTGGACCGGTTTCTTTTGAACCGGTGATTTCTTTTTCTCTCCCATGTGATCGTTTACACGGTGTTTTCGCTGGAATTTCTTGCGTCCGATTGAAGGCCAATCGACCGAACATTTGCTGGGATTATTCTCCTCCCTCCCTCTTGTTTTTTGGCTTGGTTAATGGATTTAACCACAGCCTCTTCGTTTCCTAGTGCTTTCCTCCTCCCTGCGGCATATTAAACCACTTCCAGCGCCCCTATTTCAGCAGAGAAAAAATCACCGTGTGAGAGGCTGAAATAAAACGTGAGAGGTCTTCTTCCTTGGAGAAATTCCACTTCCATTCCACCGGTGATATAGAGGCCAGGGTTTTGGTGAGTGATTGGGAGAGAAAACTTCTTTTAATCCCTGATCTTATTGGTGCTCAATTGGTGCAAGAAGGAAGCTCTGTTTTGGTGAAAACAATTTCAGATCTTAGAGTTCTATTTTTTCCTTCCTCCCTCCCACCATTCCAAGTCTTCCGGCGACTAGCATCGCCCGAGAGACAGATCAGAGCAAGCCCCTGGCGTGTTCCCCCTCTAGAGAGTGTTCGTTTGAGCACTTGGGAGCCAGATCAACCTCCTTGCTGCTGTCATTTTGTGCTCTGTTTTTGAGTTGCAGGTTTTCATGTTGCAGAAATTCCTGTTGCAGCTTTTGGATCATTGGAAGAGCTCCAAACGTTGGATGATCATCTCTCTTTTGAAGCAAGACCAATCAATTTGTTCCCTTGCCATTGTTGAATGAGAAGAGATCAAAATTTGCTGCTTTGGTTTGGCCATTGCTGCTGTTGGAGAAGAAGCAAAAATCCACGTTCAAGAGGCTGCTGGAAGAAAACAATAGGAATAAAGTTATTCCTGTTATCCTAGCTATTCCAGCATTATACCAAGGTTATTCCAGGCAGGAATAAGGTAAAGTTTCTGGTTTTTATATTCATGCATGCCTTGATCTAGTTTTATAAAATTGTTTATATATATTACATGCCCTTGTACATGCCTAGTTTTATCTATACATGCATTCGGAATATGTTAGATCCTGTGCGGAGTAGGTAGTTTTCGCTGTTATTTTAAAATATTTTTAAAATACATACATGCTCCCTGCTATTGCATGCTTAGTGTAGGCACCTGCAACCGCGTTATTTATCCTTCACCATACCTAAGACTTGATCAAGATATTGGGAGATTGAAAGATTGAATTGCAGGATAACTTACTACTGAAGGATACTTTGATAATTTTTACCAAATTTCTCATCTTCCGGGTAGGCATGAAATGTTGCTAGACGTCAATCTTGTCTTGTAGGTTTTCATGAACTAATTGATTTGATTTCATGAGTCAATTCGATGTGTGGTTTGAATTGGACAATTAGGTGAGCGAATTTGACCTAATTAGGTCAATCGGGTTCGATCGGTTCGAATCAACTCAAACCTAAACCAACTGCTGGCTAGATGTGGTATTGGGAATTGTGTCCCAAAGCCAATCGCCAGGGTTGTAGACGGTTGAGCTAAGTATTGTACTTTTTTTTGAATTAATAAAATATATTTTTGGCAGCTCATCACATACTAAATTTCCTTGAAATGAACTCTTTCCATGTGATGAAGTCCTTAGGACTACACTGACTTCAATACAGAGAGGATGTATCGAGTGGTCCTTAAACCCTGTTCACAACCAAAGGATATATTGTACTGGACGGCAATATATCAAGTATAGGTTGTTGTAGTTCACATCGTTTGGTTGTCCTCTTGACCAAATGAGTGTGGTGACACTGATGTGATCTGCAAGTGGGATATGTGATATCTTATTGAACGTGACTCCATGCAGCCCCTTTCTGCCAAAGGGATACTCACGATTGGATATGGGTATATGTGTCCCTCTGACCTGAGGTCATCACGGTAGCTTGCAAGCAACTCCCTGTGCTTTAGTGCCGGACTACCCGGATTTTTAATCCGATGATGGAAGGTTTCTAGGTACAGGCAAGTACTTGTGGAGCAGTGATGGACCAAGATGGAATTGACCTGTCCAAATAGTTTGGATTGAATGTCTCGCAGTATCTCAATTTAGCAAATCCTCGGCCGGGGTAGTCCTAGTGAAGAGTCACTGGGCTTGCAAGGTTGAGACACGTAGTCGACTGACTCAGTCTGGGTTGGCAGCCCAATCTCAGTCGTCCTGAGCATTAGAGGTCAAAGGGATGAATTATACGATAACCATATGCCAGAGGTTCGATAGTTTGCTCCCGCATCTTCGACCTATCCGGACGTCGGGACCCATTGCTAGATGTTTCCTGTACTGGTACTAGAATTGTTCTAGTACTACCGTTTAGGTTCGAACCTATGAGGTCACACGCCACAGAGGATTACTCTCTGATCCGGATACCGATTACGATTAAGAATCGTCTCGGTTTTATGGTCACGGTATTTTTGAGCACTCTTTTCCCCATCTTACCCTTGTCTGTGTCAACCGAAAATTGTTCCGGGTTGACCAAGTCTGCGCCAGGATTTTTCTGAATCAGTTTTGAACTAATTTAGAGTTCGTTTCGGTCTCCAATTGGTTGTGAACCAATTGAACCAATTTTTTTGGTCTTGAACCAATTCAATTGGATTGATCCGCCATTTGGTTTAAATGGGTTTGAACCATTTTGCTTGGACTGGTTAATTGAACCGGTGTTCCTCTCCATTGACCGTTTTACACGGTAAAACGTTGGTTGGAACTCCTTTCGAAAGAAGACCAAACGTTGGATGAAACAAAGAGGCCAAATGTCCGGTTGAAGGCCAATCGACGTCTCTTCTCCTCCCTCCACCCACTGGCTTTAACCTCATGTTTATTGCTGGTTAAAGGTTGTAATGCAGCCGTCTGCCTCCTCCTTTCCCAGCCTCTCCAACTCCCTCTCCCTGCTGTTCTATTTAAACAGCTTCCTATGCTCTATTTCAGCCCAGTTTTTCCATCGTGTGAGAACCGAGAGAAAGCAACAACAAAATCTGGGTGTTCTTCTTCTTTGAGAGGCTCATTTAGAGTGCAGTTGGGGCTGGGTTTTGGAGTGTGTGAGGGAGAGGACCGGTTGTTTCTTGTGTTCAAACTCGTACTGCAGCAAATGTGTGCTATTGCCATTAACCAGTGACCGTGTCTCCTTCCAGCGGCTAGCACCGCGTGTGAAGGTGGATCGGAGAGCCCCCCGGCGCGTCTCCCCTCTAGAGGGAGTACCCTTCTACTCTTGGGAGCAAGCCACGCGAGCCGGATCACCTGCTGCTGCTCCAAATGCGAAGAAAGAACCTGCTATTTTTGTCCTGCAGCAAAAATTATGGCAGAAACTTGGGTGATTTTGTACACCGTATACACTCTTTTTGCTTGCAGATTTTTGTTGGAGATCGAAGAAGACTATTCACCCTTGCCCCAGCTACAATTTGGGAGGAAACAAAGGTTCAGAAGCCCACTTTTGGATGCTCTTTTTCAAGCTCAAAATAGAGTGTTCAAACATCCCAAGGAAGAAGACAGCTGGAATAGATTTATCCCTGCTATTCCAGCCTATTCCAGGTTTATTCCAGAGTTATTCTAGCCGGAATAAAGGTATGGAAAAATTATTTTTTAATCATGCATAAATAGATCTTTCTATTTATATATTTTGCAAATATTTTTATATCATGATACATGCCTACATGCAACATGAATAGATTAGGTTCTGGGCGGAGCAGTTTTTTATTGCGCGAATTTTTAAAAAAGTTTTAAAATCCATTCTGCTCCCACAGCTGTTTGCATGCCTAGTGTAGGATCATGTCAAACTACCTGCACCGTTTTCTTTCATGTGGAATCCAATAGGTCACACACAATAGAGAGTTGGCCAAGAAAGTTATTCATGATTTAATTAGGGTCATGGCATCCTAATTGGTTAGCCAAATTGCATACTAGCATTTGCAGGCTAACTCAATTCCTAATCCAATTAGATTGGGTCCGGTTGCTTGCTAATTTGGCTAACCTAATTAAGAAAAACCTTAATTAGGCTGAGTCCTAAGTGGGGCTAATTAAATCAGAGCTTTATCTAATTTTATCTTGACTTTTTAACTGATTTATGGAAGAGTCCCTAAGGCCAGGGACTCTCAGCGCCTTTTGGCGCGCACAGGAAAGAAGCAGGGGCGCAGAAGAACAAAAGTCCTTTTGCAGATGAAACACTGGAGTGTTTCTCATCAAGGGCGCCTTCTCATCTTATCCCCATGCCTTTTGGATTTAATTGACCATTCAAAGGGAATAAGAGGGTCGCGTGAAATGGGAAAAGGAGTAGCGCGCGCAGATAAAGAGTTGTGTCTCTTCATCTACGCACGGTTCTGAGGTAGAGTCCTTCTACTCTCAGGACTCTATTCTTCCCACAATTTTTTAAATCTGAAATGATGCCTCCTTGCATTATTCTTAACCGGTAGATGCCACATGGCACATGGGGATTTAATTTGGAAAGGGAAAGAACATAGATAAGACTATTCAATTTTGAAGAGTCTTATTAGATATGAAATAACATATCTGATAAGAGATGTCGGGATGGTTTTCACGCCCCTCGAAATATTATTTAAATGGGGTACGGTGAAATGAGAAAGAGAGTTTTCGGTCATCAGAAAATAGGAATCCCATTTTTCCGAGAGTCTGTCAGTCTAAGTGTTCTTCTACTTCTCCCTCCCTCCTTACTTTAGGACAAGACTTGTCTTGTTAAACAAGGTCTTTTCTACTAGGACAAGGCTTAGTTTTAGGACATAAGCCTAAAGGATTCTAGAAGAGGGTTGTCCTAAAACCAAGAGTGGTTTAGGACTGTGATGGGGACATCAAAACCCATCCGGGATTTTTTTTTTTTCAGATTTTTCTTTTTATTTTAGTTTAAGTTTTTATCCCAGCTATTCTACCTATTCCTACTATTCCTATTTTATTCCATACTTATCCCTGACTTATCCATAGGTTATCCCTGCCATCTTCTTCCTCCATTCTTCCTCCCAGAATGTCCATTTTTTTTCCGTTGGTCCTGGATCCGCCATGCCCGACCACCGGCGCCCCCGACGACTATCCACCTCACCCCCAACGTCGATCTCCTCATGGGAATGCAGACGAATCCCACGGAACTGCCGACGACCATGCACCCCTGCGGCTCCTCCAGTGGCACTCCTCTCCCTCGTGCTGTCGTCCGTCGCTGCCCGAGCCGCCGTCCACCGCTACTCGAGCCATCTCCATCGGCTCCAACCCGTCCATGCCCGTTGATTCCCCTCCTCCCATTGGTCTGATCCAGCCTCCACCCCCCAACGACGCCACCATCTTCTCTGCCACCTCCGGGCCAGCTCATTCCTCCTCTTCCTTACCACATGCTACCATATATTCCTCAATGCCTCCATCCTTATGGGCTTTATGAGGTAATCGCAAGCACCATGAGTGACTCCCTTCAGCACAACATCCCTCCCATCATCGACTGACATCATAATCATGGGAAGGTCCATCTCCAACTCGATGTGCTCGAATAGCTTGAAACCATCCTTGTCCGGCATGTACACATCACTCATAACTAGATCGAACGCTCCCTTCCTCTCCCGCAGCATTGCCAGTGCCATCACCGCCCTCCGCCATCAAGGTTGCTGTTGATGGCATGTTAGACCCTCTTTGACCAGATCACGGGATTCTTCTTGCCAAGGATCGGATCCTGTGAACTGGTAGCAGATTGATCTCCCGCTCCACTATCGACGCTCTCTGGGTGACTGCCATTGCAATCTCATGATCACCTCCCAGGACTTGGCCCCGGTTTCCTCATTGACCACCCTGGATATGGAAAATCTCCCTCATCTTCGCCGGATCTACCCCATCTCCCCTCCACCCTATCCAATGATCCCCTGTTCCACGATGACAAAAGATGGAGTTGCATAGATCCTATTGCAGAAGCAGCTCTGCATGGATCTCATAGCTACTGGTTTAGGATTAAATAAATAAATAAATAAATAAATAAATAAAATAATTTTTCATGTATGAGTCCTAAGTCTTGTATTCCTATAAAAAGGCATCCTCTCTTGTAATTGGAATAATGTAATTGAATTTTTGAGAAAGAGTCCTGGTTCTGCCTCCATTTGGAGTGGGCTTAGGCCCGTCTTGCCTTCATCCTTCGAGATGTTGAGGGGTGTGAGGCCCCTTCTTGCCTTCATCCTTCAGGACGTCGAGGGGTGTGAGGCTCCAGTTATCCCCATTCCACCTTTTCTACCACCTTCATGTCCCTTGTGATTCACCTTAATGGCTCCATTAGTGTGGTGGGTAGGATGCCCTAGAGGTGTGAGATCTCTCCGTACAACTCCATTAGTGAGGTGGGTAGGATGCCCTAGAGGTGTGAGATCTCTCTGTATGGCTCAATTAATGAGGTAGGTTACCCTAAAGGTGTGAGATATCTTCGTGAGTGTGAGTCCCAAGGTTCATGAAAGTCCCGACCCCTGTCTTCCACCTCCATTATCCCTTCACCATCCCATTATAGAATAAAGGTACCATAATCTAGGTGACTTCTAGGCTCACCGTTTGATCCTCCCAAGCCCCTCCAGTCCCGCATCAAATTTGGTATTAGAGCGGGAGAGGATTAGGGTTGAGAAAAAGGAAGAGAAAAAAAAGAGAGAAAAAAAAGGGAAAAAAAAATTGCAGCGAGCCTGACTCAACGGAGTCAAGATTTTCCCACCCCAGGAAAATGATGGGGACATTAAAACCCATCCAGGTTTTTCTTTTTATTTTAGTTTAAATTCTTATCCCAGCTATTCTACTTATTCTTGCTATTCCTATTTTATTCCAGACTTATCCCTGACTTATCCATAAATTATCCCTGTCATCTTCATCCTCCATTCTTCCTCCCAAAATGTCCATTTTTTTTCCTGTTGGTCCTGGATCCGCCACGCCCGACCACCGGCACCCCCGGCAGCCATCCACCTCCCCCCCAACGTTGATCTCCTCATGGAAACGCTGGAAAATCCCATGGAACCACCCACAACTGCCCGACCACCGGCTCCTCCCACGGTCGTGCACCCCTGCAGCTCCTCCCACGGTCGTGCGCCCCTGCGGCTCCTCCCATGGCCCTCCACTCCCCCGCAATGTCGTCCACCGCTGCCTGAGCCATCATCTGTCGCTGCCCGAGCTATCTCCACTGGCTCCAGCCCATCCGTGCTCATCAATTCCCCTCCTCCCATTGGTCTGATCCGGCCTCCACCCCCCAACAGCACTGCCATCTTCTCTGCCACCTCCGGCCCAGCTCATTCCTCCTCTTCCTTACCACAGCTGCCATATATTCCTCAGCGCCTCCATCCTCACAGGCTTTATGAGGTAATCGCAGGCACCATGAGTGACTCCCTTCAGCACAACATCCCTCCTATCGTCGACCGACATCATGATCATGGGAAGGTCCATCTCCAACCCGATGTGATCGAATAGCTTGAAACCATCCATGTCCGGCATGTACACATCACTCATAACCAGATCGAATGCTCCCTTCCTCTCCCGTAGCATCGCCAGCGCCATCGCTGCCCTCTGCCATCAAGGCTGCTATTGATGGCATGTTAGACCCTCTTCGCCCAGATCGCGAGATTCTTCTTGTCAAGGACCGGATCCTACGAACTGGCAGCGGATTGATCTCCCACTCCATTATCGACACTCTCTAGGTGACTACGATCATGATCCTGTGATCACCTCCTAGGACTTGGCCCCAGTTTTCGCATCGACCGCCCTGGATATGGAGGATCTCCCTCATCTTCGTCGAATTTGCCTAGCTCCCCTCCACCTTGTCCACCAATCCCCTATTCCACGATGACAAAAGATGGAGTGCACAGATCTTGATGCAAAAGCAGCTCTGCATGGATCTCAAAGCTATTGGTTTAGGATTAAATAAATAAAAAAATAAAATAATTTTCCATGTACGGGTCCTAGGTCTTGTATGCCTATAAAAAGGCATCCCCTCTTATAATTGGAATAATGAAATTGAATTTTTGAGAAAGAGTCCTGGTTCTACCTCCGTTTGGAGTGGACTTAGGACCATCTTGCCTCCGTCCTTCGGATGTCGAGGGGTGTGAGGCCCCGTCTTGCCTTCGTCCTTCAGGATGTCTACGGGTGTGAGGCCCCAGTTATCCCCATTCCACCTTCTCTACCACCTTCATGTCCCTTGTGATTCACCTTAATGGCACCATTAGTGAGGTGGGTAGGATGCCCTAGAGGTGTGAGATCTCTCCGTACGGCTCCATTAGTGAGGGGGGTAGGATGCCCTAGAGGTGTGAGATCTCTTTGTATGGCTCCATTAGTGAGGTGGGTTACCCTAGAGGTGTGAGATCTCTCCGTAAGTGTGAGTGCCAAGGTTCATTAAAGTCCCGACCCCTGTCTTCCACCTCCATTGTTCCTTCACCATCCCATTACAGAAAAAAGGTACCCTAATCTAGGTGACTTCTAGGCTCACCGTTCAATCCTCCCAAGCGCCACCAGTCCCGCATCAGATAGTGTCCAGAGAGCCTATAGTAGGATAGGGTGTCCTACAGTGATCAAAGGTCCAAAGGCTACCCTGACAGTTATGTTGAAGCAAGCAACCCCGGTAGGGATTCTTCCTCGGTACCATTCTTTTGTGGATAACTGTCGGAGGGCTTGCACTTGTGAGCCTTGTGGGAAGGATTGAATTTCAATGATCCAGGTATGTTTTTCTAACTCCATTTATGTTTCATTAATTGGTATTGCATAAGGGGTTCCTGGGAATTAGGATTTTCTAGCCAATTAGGGTTTCATGCTTAGAATTTTTGTTTTGAAATTCACTTCTGCATGCTGCATGATTTCCGATGCCCTGGAAGAATTCCCATCAGTGGTATCAGAGCCATCCTTATGGCATACCAGTTATGAAACATTTTTGGAGTTTTATGAAATTCCACTACCGAGTCGACCCGAACCCTATTGAGTTGACCCGACCAAATTCATATGCATGATTTCTGGTTTCTTTATGAAATGACATGATGATGGAATTGTATGAAATTTTGCATATTAAGGTAATATATTTAATTTTTAGTTTTTTTGAAATGCATCATATTATGTCAAGTATGAAATTATGCATGTTGATTGAACCTAGTAACTACTTTGGATTGGGTTAGTCACCATGGCCGTCCGGTCATAGGAGCCAAGTAGGGTTTAAAGGCCCTCTCCTCCTGTTCAATGGGTCTCTTATGGAGTGTAGGGGTACCGCTGTGGCCATATCCCATGAACAAGTGAGGTAAAAGGTATTTTTATGTATCTATCATACCTTGATTTGCATATTAGCTATAATATGCTTGTTTAACATAACATGTTATGTTATGATGATATGTTACATGTTTATATATGTTATAAGTATAGTAATCATGATAATTTAGAATGTGTTTTTGAGACCATCAAAAGCCCTCATCAAAATTATATTTAGTCATAGCAAAAACTTAGTCATGATGCAAAACCAATTAGGGTTTGATCAGCCAATTGGTGTCTAGGCAAGTAGTTCTGGGAAGGTAAAGGGAATGAGGTTTTTAATTGGTTTCGTTGTCTAACTTGGCCAATTTAATTGGTATCTAAGGAAAGCAACGGAGGGACCCCCTCACCCCTCCCACTCACCTGGCCAATTTGGTCACATATAAACCCTACTTTGGTAATGCTGATTGGTTAAGTAAACTATAATATGCCTTCCTTCATGCTAAGACAGATTCATGTTAAGACTATAGTAGGTTTGTTATGTGACACAAGGCCTACTATAGGGTTTGATATAAAATTTGTCTTGGTGCACTTAGTGCTTTATGGCATGATTTGAGTTGTTGCTTTATTGTGTGACACAAGGGCAACAATGTTCAATCATGGCTATACAGAAATGAAGGGTTTGACTAAACTAAGATATTATAGTTTGTTGTGTGACACAAGGCTATAAGTGTCTTAGAGGAAAAGATAATTATTGAGAATTGCATGGGTTGCAATTGGAAAGGTTGTCCTACCTTTGAACTCATTAGTGTTTATTGTGTGACACAAGGCACTAATGAGGGATCAGGATCTTAGCCCCACTAAGGAAACCCGGAAGGTTTCTCGCTTACCATAATTGAAGGTTATGGTATTCGAAGAAAATAGTGGGAGACAATTAGATATAAAGCCTTTATCTAGTTATGAATATCATCATTGAGTGGTATGCTAATATTGTTCTTTAATTAAATGTAAGACATTTATTTTAATGGCTTCAAACTTATCACTAAGGGGCATCTTGGATGCCAACGAGTTAACCGGTCCAAATTATTTGGACTGGCTAAGGAACCTGAGAATTGTTTTGACTCGGAAGAAGCTTTCATATATACTTGATTCTCCGGATCTAGTGATGATCGGAGAGGATGCATCAAAGGAGGAAATTGTCATACATAGAATGTAGCAAAATGATAGTACAACTATCAGGTGCATCATGTTGGCCTCGATGAGCAACGAGCTCCAAAGGCAACATGAAGGTATGGAACCTCAGTCCATATTGCTCAATCTAAAAGAGCTTTATGAAGAGCAAAGTAGGGCTGCTCGATACGAGATATCGAAGCAGTTGTTTCGAGCATGGATGAATGAGGGTTTACCTGTGCAAACCCATGTGCTGAAAATGGTTGACTTGATCACTCAATTGGGTCAATTAGGGTTTGTCATGGATGGTGAACTCAATCAGGACTTGATCCTACAGTCACTCCCAGATTCCTTCTCTCAATTTGTTCTTAACTACCATATGAACAAACTGAATACTTCATTACCAGAGCTACTTATCATGCTTAAGACAGTTGAGAGCCACTCTAAAGGAGATAAGGCTCAGGTGCTTCTTGTTGATAGAAAGAAGCAAGCAATGAAAAAGGGTATGAAGAGAAAATTCAACCCTAAGAATAGCATCTAGAAGAAGAACAAGAAAGTTAAGAAGGCTGATGGAGCCTGTTTCCATTGCGACAAGATTGGGCATTGGAAGAAGAACTGCAAGGTGTACCTTGAAAATATGAAGCAAGATGCAAGCGGTGCATCTAAAGGTTTGTACATAAAATAAACTAATTTATCATTGAGTTCTTCCATTTCTAATTCATGGGTATTGGATACCGCATATGGATCTCACATATGCAATTCATTGTAGGGACTTCACAGAATTAGAAGCCTGAAGAGAGGTGACTTCAAGCTGCATGGGGCTAGTGGTGAAGCCATACATGCTGAAGCTGTGGGTACCTATCTTCTTTTATTATCTTTGGGTAATGTGATAAAGCTAGAAGAATGCCTCTATGTACCAGATATTATTAGAAACATTATTTCCATACCCTTGTTATTACAACAGGGATATGAAATAAATGTAAAGAGCAGTGGCTGCTCTATTTTTCAAAATAATAAAGTATTTGGACATGGATCTTTTATAAATGGTCTTCTAACTTTACAACTCAATGATAAAATTTTTCTTCTTGATGATAAGAAGAGAAAAAGAGATAATGACAATGTCACATATCTCTGGCACTACCGATTATATCATATCAGTGAGTCAAGGATAAACAAGTTAGTCAAAGATAATTACTTTGACTCTGATGATTTCCAATCATTAGGAACCTGTGAATCTTGTCTCAAAGGAAAAATGACCAAGTTTCCATTCACTGGACATGGAGAGAGGGCAACTGAATTATTAGGTCTAATACATACTGATGTATGTGGACCTATGTCAACTCAGGCTAGAGGAGGATATTCTTATTTCATCACTTTTATTGATGATTTATCAAGGTTTGGTCATGTGTATCTTTTAAAATACAAGTTCGAAGCCTTTGATAAGTTTAATGAATATCAGAGTATGGTTGAAAAACAAAGTGAATTTTGTATTAAAGCTCTTCGGTCTGATCGAGGAGGTGAATACTTATCTGGTGAGTTTCTGAACCATCTCAAGGACAAAGGAATTATATCTAAATGGACCCCTCCTTACACATCCCAGCTAAATGGAGTGGCAGAAAGGAGAAATTGCACCTTGTTAGACATGGTAAGGTCCATGATGAGCTTCACAGATCTTCCTACTTCCTTCTGGGGACATGCCCTAAATACTACTGCATACATATTAAACAGGGTTCCATCTAAATCAGTGAATCGCACTCCATATGAATTATGGAATGGCAAAAGACCAAATCTTAAGTATTTGAAGATTTGGGGTTTCCATGCTTATATCAAGAATATCTTTGGATATAAGCTAAGTGTAAGGGCTGATAAATGTAGGTTTGTTAGTTATTCAAAAGAGGGTGTTGGATACCTCTTTTGTAATGCTGCTGAGCAAAAGATAATTGTCAGTAGGCTTGCTACATTCCTAGAACAAGAGTTTATCCAAGAAGGATGTAGTGATTCTCCACTTGAGGTATGTGAAGAACAGAACCAACAAACCAGTAAGCCTTCAAATGAAGTTCCTCAACCAGAGGTTCTTGTGGATCAAGAACAACCACAATACACACTTCCTTTCCAAAGGTCAGAGAGGGTGCGAGGAGCACCTCTCAGATATGGTTTTGTCATTGGGGATGACAATGAAGCTAGTATCATACAGGATGATGATCCTGTGACCTATTCGGAAGCTGTCAAGAGTAGAGACTCCGACAAGTGGCTTGGCATCATGAAATCTGAAATGGACTCCATGTATTCCAATCAGGTTTTGACTTTGGTAGATCCACCTGAAGGAATTAACCCAATAGGGTGTAAATGGGTCTTCAAGAAGAAGATTGGAGCAGATGGTCAAGTTGAGACCTACAAGGCTAGATTGGTAGCAAAAGGTTTCAGACAAAGACAATTAATTTTTTGAAATTTGCAATCAAAAAATAAGTTGAAAAAAAATGATTATTAAAAAAAATGATAATTAATTTTTTTGCAACCGATTTTTTATTTTTTTTCAAAATTTTATTTTTTTGCAACCAATTATTTATTTTTTTTAGAAATTAATTTATTTACAATCGATTTTACAACTGATTTTTTATTTTTTTCAGATTTATTTTTTTACAACCGATTTTGCAACCTATTTTTTTTTAGAATTTAATTTTTTTTCAACTGATTTTGCAAACAATTTTTTTTTTAGATTTTAATTTATTTGCAACCGATTTTATAACCAATTTTTATTTTTTCTCAGATTTTTATTTTTTTGCAACTGATTTTGCAACCAATTTTTTATTTTTTTCATAAAATAATTTTACTTGCAACCGATTTTGCAATCAATTTTTTATTTTTTTTAGATTTTTATTTTTTTGTAACCAATTTTGCAACCAATTTTTTAATTTTCTTTCAGAATTTTATTTTTTTGCAGCCAATTTTGTGATCATTTTTTATTTTTTTAAAATTTTAATTTATTTGCAACCAATTTTGTAACTAATTTTTTATTTTTTTTAGATTTTTATTTTTTTGCAATCAATTTTGCAACCGATTTTGCAAATCTTCACTTCGAAAACTGAGAGTAGAGGGGCAACTATTGGGATATCTCGGTCTAAGTACGAGCCAGCCAACCGGTTTAACCAGCTGAAGACATTTCTTCTAAATCGTAGACTTCGGATCAAGGTATTCGAAAAAAAACCAGGCAACCCACGGGCAAGTCAAAACTCTTAATGGGCCTACGGCTCCCGAAGACACGGTCTTCGGGCTAGTCGAAGACATAGTCTTCAGCCTACATCAAAGATCAAGTCCTACGGCCCCTAAAGACAAGGTCTTCAGCCCGAACCGAGGAGTGACCTTCACTGACTCCCGAAGATACGGTCTTCGGTTTATGTCGAAGACATAGTCTTCGACCTATGTCAAAGATCAAGTCCTCGATCTATGCTAAAGACATGATCTCTATCTCGAGAGGATCCAACGACGAAGATATTCCCTGATTCAATCATGGAAATCTCTCTAAAAGTGAAGTTTGAAGACGGGCCAACGGTTATCATCGACTATTTCCGGAATACAATCATAGGGCATAACTCCAGTGGCAACGCCTCTGGCCCGGCCACCGGAATCATCTAATAACTATCCATGATTCCAAATTATGAAAAAGAAATTAACTCCCCCATCGTAAGCGCTGGAGGAGGAACATAACCACAAGTTGGACAACTCCTTATAAATAACGGTAAGAGAGAATGCTCGAGGTAAGGCATAAGATACTCCTAAAAATCTCGGAGTCTTTCCCTTCTCCATTCAATCCTCCTAAGAATCTTTCCCATTCTGTAGCTGGAGCCCGCCTCTGACTTAGGCATCGGAATGTCCCCCACCGAAGCAACTCCGGTCAGGGATTTATTTTGCAAGTGAACCAGGGAGTGGGCCTGTGATCCAATAGCTCTGCCTGGTCAGAAAAGGGACTCTGCACCAAAGATTGGCATGCCAGGAAGGGGGCTCTGTGCAATTCGCATTGTTAAGCTCCTCTCCTTGACTAAGGAGAAGTAAGAAATTCTCGATGGCAAGAGGGAAGAATCAGGTTGCCTTAACAAGTCAAAATCGTGCTCCAACCCAGGGAGATGCACCCCCGGTAGAAAACAACATCCCACCTCCCACAATCATCATGGGACAGCAACAATTCAAAGCCCTCCTGAACTAGGTCACCAACCTCACGGCTATGGTTCAGGACTCCAAAATAAAGCTTTTCAGGTGGGACATCTGCCGGCCATGGACATCTGCCGGCCACCTCCAAACATAGCTCTCGATCTCAGAGGAAGAGAGCCCCTTGAGAGGGGTCCACACATCTCTCCCCCCGTCCTCGGCCCTCTCCTGAAGGTCGAGGTTCAAGAATGCCTAGGCCCACTGATTCCCCGATGAAAGGGAAAAGACTAGGCAAACTTCCTCACCCTCTTTTGAAAGCTCTACTCCCATAGAGAAAATGCCAAAGCAGGCTCTCCCTGATTACGATGGGAAGTTCAAGGCCATCGAATCGGAGATGGCAAAATGCGGGAGCAGAGAGATCACAATGATTTGGAAATGTGTGATCTACGCTCGCCCTACACCAACTGCATCATGGCCGAAGTCATCCCTCGACACTTCAGGGTTCCCCAGATGGAACCCTACGATGGCACCTCCGATCCTTTTGACCATCTAGGCAGTTTTAAGGCCCATATGATGATCTAGAGAGCTTTGAATGTGATGTACCACCTCGCATTCCCAGCCACCTTGGAGAAAGCCGCTCGGATGTGGTACTCGAGCATATGCCCAGGTACCATCGATTCCTTCTCCAAGTTAGAAAAATTATTTGTCTTGCATTTCAGGACTTGTCACAAGACCCCCCAGAATATGGATACATTGTTCCTCCTTCATTATAATGAAGAAGAAAATCTGCGAGATTACATCTCTAGATTTAATGCGGCCACACTCGAGATCCCCGATCTCAACGAGCATGTGGCCATGTCTGCATTGAAGAAGGGACTTCGCACATCTAGACTCACCTTTTTCCTGGATAAGAAGTTCCCCAAAAGCTACATTGAGCTCTTGTCGAGAGCTCAAAAATATGCTGATGCCAAAGAGTAAGCGGCAAACCCATGACTAATCGAAGGGAAGCCCCCTTCAAAGAAGAAAAACAACAGGGGACAAGGCCCCTTACTTCCAACAACAACAACAAGTATGCCAACCACCGAAGGAGTCCTCCCAGGCCCAGAACATCGGGTGGGAGATTCGACTCTTATACCCCCCTCAATTTCCCTCGTGAAAAGATTCTCTTGGAGATAGAGAAAGAAAACTATCTCCAACGGCTACGTCCCATGAAGGCATCCTCTTCTGTAAGGAACAGGAATAAATACTGTCGATTCCACCGGGACCACGACCATAATACCGAAGAATGCATCCACCTGAGAGATGCAATAGAGGATCTCAACAAGAAAGGGTATTTGGGGTGGTATGTTGGTCGCCAAGGACCTCGGTCAGAAGCCACTGTCCTCCAATCGACTCCTAAAGACGTTGAACTGCGAAATCAAAGGCCCACCAATGGAGGCATGGGGATGATACATCGACCTGTCAACTGGAGAAGAGACAAAGATGATGTCTCGAAGTGACTCAAGGATAACAACGCTATTCTCTTCTCCAACGACGACCTTGCAGGAGTTCGGCTCCCGCATGATGATCCTATTGTAATCTTGACTGTTGTGGCCATTTACGATGTACAACAAATCCTAGTTGATAATGGAAGTTTGATCGATGTCTTGATCTATGATGCATTCTCTCGGATGTGTTTGCCTAGAGACAAACTACGGAGGTCCCCTATACCACTAACCGGCTTTGGATGTAATCAGGTTGATACCGAGGAGAAATAGTACTGCCTGTAACCCTCGGTATCGAACCTCGATAAAAGATACTATCGATCAATTTCACGGTAGTCCGAACCCCTTCAGCCTATAACATCATTCTAGGATGGCTTGCCTTGATCAAATTCCAGACCGTAGTGTCATCCTACTACCTCCTGGTGCACTTTCCCACCAGAAATGGTGTGGAAGAAGTAAGAGGAGACCAGAGAATGGCTTGATAATGCCTGATGATCCAGGACAAGCACTCTAATGATCCTACCACTTGGGATCTGCTAGATCCGAGGGACTTGACTATAGATTCTGGTGAACCTATGGAGAGAACTATCTCGGTACTCTTAACTAAAGAGGACCCCACCAAGGTCATGCAAATCGGAAGTATGCTTGATGAAAAAACTAGAACAGAGCTGATCTGCTTCCTCAAGGATAATGATGATGTCTTCGCCTGGTCAGCTTCGGACATGCTAGGGATTCCTGTCGAAGTGATCACTCATCAGCTGGAAGTTGCCCCTGGGTATAAACCAGTCCAACAAAAGAAAAAAGCTTTGCCCCTGAAAGACAAAAGGTAATAGATGAAGAAGTGAGCAAGCTCCTCAAAGCGGGGTTCATCCGAAAAGTCCACTATCCCGAGTGGTTGGCTAATGTGGTAATGGTAAAGAAAGCTAATGAAAAATGGAGGATCTGCATCGACTACACAGACCTTATAAGGCCTGCCCAAAGGACAGTTTTCCTCTCTCAAAAATCAACCAATTGGTCATCGCCACTACCGGCTACCAATTGCTAAGTTTCAGGATGCTTTCTCTAGCTATAATCAGATCCAAATGGATCCCGGGGATGAAGAGAAGATGGCCTTCGTCGCTAACAAAGGTCTATATTGCTACAAGATGATGCCATTTGGGCTCAAGAATGCTGGAGCAACTTTTCAGAGATTGATTAACAAGGTGTTCGAGCAATTAGGAAGAAACCTTGAGGCCTATGTCGATGACATGATCGTCAAAAGCCTCCTTAAAAGATCACATCCAGGACCTGGTGAAATCATTCAGCACCCTGCAACATCATCGAATGAAGCTAAACCCGACGAAGTGCACCTTTGGAGTTACTTCGAGCAAGTTTCTAGGTTTTCTCGTTACCAAGCGAGGGATTGAAGCAAATCCTGAGAAAATTCAGGCCCTCAAAGACATGAAGCATCCATCCTACAAGAAGGAAGTCTAGCAGTTGACAGGGAGGATCGCCTCTTTAAGCAGGTTTATCTCTCACTCAACCGAGAAGTGTCTCCCATTTTTCAAGGTACTTTGGCAGTCTCGAGGCTTTGAGTGGATCGAAGACTGTCGTACTACCTTTGAAGAGTTGAAGAAGTACTTAGAGACCCCGCCTTTACTTTCCAAATCTCAAGAGGGGGAGGTGCTCTATTTATACCTTTCCACCTCGGACGAAGTAGCCAGTTCAGTCCTCGCCCGAAGAGAAGAAGAAGGCTCTCATAAGCCGATCTACTACATCAGCAAAGTTCTGCATGATGCTAAAATGAGATATTCGAAAATGCAGAAGCTGGTCTACTCTCTGATAATTGCGGCAAAGCAACTACGGCCTTACTTCCACGCCCACGCCATCATGGTGCTGATCGATCAACCCCTTAAATCCATTCTCCGATGCCCTGATACCTCCGGAAGGATAGCCAAGTGGGCTATGAAACTAAGCGAGTTCGACATCAGCTTCCAGCCCCGATCGGTTATGAAGGCCCAAGTACTTTCAGATTTCTTGGCTGAGTGCTCTTAGAAATCTAAAGACGAAGCACCTCCAGCAGAAGAAATAAATTCAAAGAATATGGAGTCCGATTCGGTCCTCCATGTGGATGGAGCTTCCAATTCCGCTGGATGCAGAGCCGGCCTTATACTGGCTGAACCCAACGGTCACACGGTAGAGTACGTACTCTGGTTCTCCTTCCGTGCTTTAAATAACTAAGCCGAATATGAAGCCTTGCTTGCAGGACTTCGGATTGCCAAGAGTTTAGGAGTTCGGAGGCTCCAGGCTTTTTCGAACACCCAATTGGTGGTAAATCAAGTTAAAAAAGAATATGAAGCTAGGGACCCCACCATGGTGTTGTAGCTAGAAAAAGTATAAAACTTGTATTCTCAACTGGAATACTTTGAAATCATTCATGTTTCCCGATCGGAGAACTCCCGGGCAGATGCGTTGTCTCGAATTTCCACTACAACCCCAGAATCCCTCAGTCGCACCTTCGTTGAACACCTTGAAGCCCTAAGTATAGCTGAAGAAGCTATGGAAGTGCACCAAATTGAGATTAAGCCAAATTGGATGGATCCCATTATCTAGTTCTTAAACGAGGATGTGTTGCCGGAAGACAAGGCAGAGGCCAAAAAGATCCACTGGATGCATCTCAATATGTCATCTTAGACGGAGCTCTTTATAAAAGATCATTCTCTCAACCCCTGCTGAAATGCTTGGGACCATCAGATGCTGACTATGCCTTGAGAGAGATCCATGAGGGGATATGTGGTGATCACTTGGGAGACAGGTCCTTAACATATAAAATTATATGCCAAGGATATTATTGGCCCTCCATCCAAAAGGACTTGGCTGACTTCATGCGAAGATGTGATCAATGCTAGAGATATGCCAATATTCAAAGACAACCAGCAAGTCACTTGACCCAGCTGACAGCCCCCTGGCCTTTTGCTCAATGGGGGATGGATATTCTTGGTCCATTTTTACCAGCATCTGGGCAGAGAAAATTTCTTCTTGTGGCTATTGACTACTTCACAAAGTGGGTCGAAGCCGAACCACTGGCCCAAATCATGGAAGGCAAGGTTGAGAATTTTGTCAAAATCTCTATCATATTTTGGTTCAGGATTATACATACAATAATCACTAACAACGAGAGGCAGTTCGATAATCCAAAGTTTAAAGACTTCTGTGCTCGGTACCATGTGCAACACAGGCTAACTTCCGTTGCCCACCCACAGTCCAACAGAGAGGTCGAAGTAACTAATTGGGCCATTCTTCACGGTCTGAAGATGAGGTTGAACTCCGCCAAAGGACTTTGGGCAGAAGAGCTGACCTCCATTCTCTGGGCATACAGAACTATCCCGAGGATAGCCACTAGCGAGTCTCCGTTCAACCTGGTATATGGTACCGAAGCTATTCTTCCTATCGAAGTCTCTCTCCAATCTTTAAGAATTGACAACTACGAAAAGCCTGAAAACCCGATCACAGGAGAGTTGACCTGGATCTGTTGCCGAGCACTAGGCTTTAGGCCCAAATAAAAATGATAACATACCAGCAAAAGGTCACCAAGTATTACAATTCTAGAGTAAAGGAGCAAATCTTTTGTACAGGGGACATGGTGTTGCGAAGGGCAGAAGTATCCAAGCCAACAGAACAGGGTAAGCTTTTCCCCGACTAAAAAG
Source organism: Areca catechu (assembly GCA_021397845.1). Taxonomy (NCBI): domain Eukaryota; kingdom Viridiplantae; phylum Streptophyta; class Magnoliopsida; order Arecales; family Arecaceae; genus Areca; species Areca catechu. Next base: position 106,583,545 of record CM038043.1, read on the forward strand.
GTCCATACCATGTTGAAGAAGTCATGCATCCAGGAACATGTCGACTTAAGACCCTGGATGGTAAAATTCTATCCCGGTTGTGGAATGTACAAAACCTTTACAAATACTATCAATAATCAAATCCCTAAATTTTTCATGCAAATTTGCACAACTCTGAATGGCCCATTGCATCAACTGAATGACAATGGCCTGAATGGCACGATCTAAGGAATTGGCCAACGGTGCAAAGGAGAGTCTGATCTGCTCACCTTATCGGTATGTCCGATGAGTACAACGGACGACCCAATCAGGTCACCAAGAAGATCAAAGGCACAAGAACGGTTCAAGTAACCTACCCTACGAAAAATCCGAAGACGTGCCAGGACGGGCCTAATCAGCCTACCTTATACCAAAGAAGGCACAGGGATAGTTTTTATAACCTACCCTACGGTAAGTCCGAAGATGCGCTGGGGCAGGCCTAAACAACCTACCTTGATCATGACAGGAATGCACAGGGATGGCTTGGACAGCCTACCTTACGGTAAATCCGAAAACATGATAGAGTGAACCTATATCGCAAATCCTGTCAATAATAAAACACTTGATTGGATGGCCTAGCCAATCTCACATCTCTTAACAGATCCCAAATGTTTTGGAAAATTTACACCTTAGACATATCATAGTACAACAAGTCACAGAAGAAGTATGGAAGAAGTGGAAACTTCATTTCATCTTTGAATTTTTACAAAAAGAAAAAAGAGAGAAAAGGAGGAAAGAAGACAAGGATCATTGTAGATAAGGGGGAAAGTAGATTCAGTGACCACCAGCCGGCCCTTTCCCATGCCAACGGAAGGCATCAAGGCCCTGGGAGGAGGATGGAGAGGCTCCGGCATTCCTCTCAGAGTCGGACTCCAACTCCTCTTCGAAGTCAGAATCAAACTCATGGCCAGGGAAGGGGACGGAAGGCATAATATTTTCCAAGCCCTTCAAATTGAAGAACTTGAAAGCCTTGTCTCGATACTCCCGGAAACCCTAGTGGTACGAATCCAAGACCGCCTCCACCGCTTCATCCTTATAGGCGGGAGAAGCCATGAAGTCTGAGATGGCCTTCACCAATTTCTTCCTGGACTCCTCTGCTTCTGCGACGGTGACCTCAACCCGTGCCTTGGCCTCCACCATGCGGGCCTCTAAGATCTGGATTTTCCTCTCCAGGCGAGCAATGACCCCCTGCGGGTCATCGTTATCGCCTCTCTAAGGAGCCTTAGAGATGGGCTCCCCCTCAGATAGGGCCTCCGAGGCCCTCTTCATTGCCACTTTCTTAAGTTCCGAAATGCTGAACTTCATTCCACTGGGACACTGGAGAAAGAAGGGAAACTTCCGAAATGGGAGTCTGAAGTTGCGATGGCCTTTGGCAGGAGGAGATAGGGTCCTATTTATAAGGACCTTACACCCATGACTAGCCATAGGGGAACGTGCTCCATGCCCTTTCCCAGACACACCAAAGGATGCCACATGTCGGAGTGACACCTCAAGACTCCAAGTGATCACTCGGGAGTGGTATGATCAGCAATAACTACTCTTGGGGATGGCAACCGCCGGCACCACAAATCTAGAATAATCTTTATCGTGCAGCGACAGCATTAATGGCTCCCTTTCGAAAAGGGAGGATAGGCAGCACCCTGGGTGCATGAAAATGCGACCATTCGAATATCGACACACTCAACGCGGGCAACAAGAATCATAATCAATGTTCCTTAATCAACGGTCAACAAGAAAATTACACCTGTCCATCATGTCCATTCCTAGATGGATGGGTTTATTATGAAGGGAGGCTGACATCAGTCTGGCTTGATCATGGTCAGTCGTGGTCAGTCTTCGATAATGGCATTCCGATTTTGCTTCGAAACTCATCTTCGATGCCAGCCACGAGCCAAACAATCTTCGACCTCGGCCCCTTGACCAAGGAGGAAGAAGAGCAATATAATTCAAGTCATCACCAAAGCCAGCAACCTTATCCAAATCATATTCAAAGAAAGAAAAAAAAACATGACATGACATATACAGAAAGGAGAAAGTCACTTGGAAATTTAGAATAGTCCATCAATTACATTTTAAAGGAGAATAAGGAAGAGATACAACACTTAAAGCTACACGGATCCCTAAGCATTGGCTGGAGGAGACCCAGCATCACAAGATTGAAGTAGTCTATCAATTTGAGCAAAGAGAGTTTCCTCGAATTGGGTTAAGTCCAGAGGATCTTCAACCCGGATCTCCTCCTCAGCTCGAACTCCCTCTTAGGTCGGGATTGGGATCACATTCAAGTCTTGGACTATGACATGAGTTTTTTTCCTCGAGTCTGGCACCTCTTTAGCCTCTTCAACCTGGGCCAAAATTACACTGGGAGCCTCGACCACGAGTGGGATATCCTCCCTCGAACTTGACATCCCTCCGATCTCCTCTTTGGCCTCGGCTCCCTCCTCTTCTTCTTCCGCAATGTCGAAAGTAGGGACAGCAGAAAGATTAAGGTTAAGAAAAACCCCACTGACCTTAGCGAGTCCGTCGTTAAAACCGTGCTGGTAGCTGTATAAGGTCACCTCATTCATTTCCTGTTGGAACTATGAGGACTTCCTAAAATCCACTACAGTTCTACTCACCAGCTCTTTCAAGACTTCGGACTCTCTCCTAGCAACCTCAGACTCTAAGGCTACCTCTTCGACCCTTAAAGATGCCTTTCTGGCTCTTAAGGATGCCTCTTCAGCCCTCCTGGTTACCTCCTCAACAACCTTGCTCAGGTCTTCCATCTTTTCCTGATTCTCCTTGGTGGATTGTTCCAAGGAATCAGCATGTTTTCTACTCTTCCTCAACTCTGTCCCTTGCCCCGCGATTGTCAAATGGGCATCCTTCAACTCATTCCTCAGGCCGCAAATTTCAGCATCTGCATGAGCGAGACGATTCTCCATAGACTACTTCAACTATTTGGCCACCTTCTTTTCAGCCCTGGCTGTATGGAGCTCTTCTTTAAGGCCATGGATGAGGCTATCGACATTCCCTAGGCCCTCCTCTATGAAGGTGATGTTGTAGACCAACTACATCGACAAAGCAAAGTCATGGACCAAACAATCCTTTGGGCAAAAGAGAAACGATGAGGATCTCACCTGTTGTAGGGAGAAAAAGGCAGAGTCGGATATTCTAGCAAGGCTTCGACTTCGGATAACCGCCAAATCATGAGGTAGCAATGTATCCTTTAGCACCCGCGTAGCCACGGCGGGGATCAACAATCCCTCCGTGGAGGAAAGCTCAAAAGAGTCTGCGGGATGGCTCCTAGCTGGAGAAGCCTCCCGAACGGGCTCCCTCTCTACTTGCGATGCCTCGCCCCTATCTACTGCAGGGGGGCAAGGCGAAGGCACATCAGCCATTGGAGGCGGACTCTTACTTGAGTGAACCGGAGAGATAACCACCGGCGAAGATTCAACTAGCTGAGGCCCTATCGGGGCCTCCATCATTGGTGCTGCATCCCCCCCAGAAGTTCCTCTAGAGGACGAAGCGCTCCTACTCCTCTCGGGACCATCCCTTCAAGCCTTCTTCTGAATCACCGATCTTGAAGGAGGGGCCTGAGCTGCTCTCTTCTTAGAAGATTGGCGGAGCCAGCTCAAGTTGGGCTTCATTTCACCACCTACAAGTAGAAGAACCCCTCTGAGTTGACTGAACTATAACAGGAATGAGAGAAGAAGTAAAAATTTCCACCATTTATATCTAACATAGAGAACTCACTAATCCCTGAAAGATGGAGATTCCTCTCCTCTAATAACTCACGGATGGGAACGGCCTCTGAATCAGTCAATAAATCATAATCAGACTGATCAGCCGCCAAAACTTTTTTTTCATCGTTGGCGGTTAAACGCGGTCCCTTCCAATCACTACTGAAACCTCACGGTTCGGTAGAAGACACAAAAACGAAGATAGGCTTCCACCCATGGATAGCGTTGGGCATATCCTTGATGATCTTGCGACCGGGTCGAGGGCCAATCACCCACCATCTGCTACCATGGAAATCCCTCTTAAGCACAAAAAGGGCGGTGAACAAATTGGTCCCGGGATTCACATTAGCTATGTGACACCGAACCAAAAACTCGCATATGTTCCGAATGCTATTCGGAGTCAACTACGCAGGAACTACTTGGTACAGACGAAGGATTTTGATGAAGAAAGGATGCACGGGGAATCGAAGGCCAGCCTTCAAATGGTCTTCGTACACGGCCAAACACCCAACAGGAGGTCTGTTCACCCATTCCTCAAAACTCGGAAGGATTAGAGGAAACCCTTTGGGAACGTGATAACATTCTCGAAGACGAGCAACCTTTCCTGATGAAACGGAGCTAGAAACTAACTCTGGACTCACCACATCATCAGCCCCTAAGGGCTCGACATTTTCCTTTTGGCTTCTTACAGACTCAGCCATGATAAAAGAGCGAGGCAAAAAAGTGGAAGGGAGGTTCTACCTGCAAAAAGGATTGATGGCCAAGAATAGAAAAATCTGAGCCAAAACTGAAAGTGTGAGGTTGAAGAAGCTTCTTCAACCGAACCTTGTCTCCTTCTCAAAAAGAGATGGAAAAGCTCCAAGGTAACATCTCAATAAACGGAACCATCATCATAAACCCGCCACACCACGGACGCTCGAAGTAGCCACGCAACCCCAAAGCGGCCCTAAGCTGATTTGACGCGGAATAGACTAGAGGTCATAATCCGTATGAATCAATGGCCAAGATGAAACACACTCATCATCCAAGGGACGGGGAGGAACCACGACTACCGCTCAAATCCCAACCAAAAGATTGGTTGAACAGTCGCGCAGCGGAAAGAGGAGAGACAGTCCCTGGTCTGCCCACTCCTTTTTCACCTCCCAATCAGAAAATGATAACTGTCCATCGCTTGATTCCCAAATCAACCGGTAGTTATGGTAGACGGTCCAATCAGAGATTTTATAATCATCAACTATACCATCCCCCAGGAGAAAAATGACAAACCAGTAATACTCTCACTCTTCGAGGCAAATCTTCGCTTCAAAAACTGAGAATAGGGGGGCAACTGTTGGGATATCACGGTCCAAGTACAAGCCAGCCAACCGGTTCAATTGGCTGAAGACATTTCTTCCAAATCGTAGACTTCGGACCAAGGTATTCAGAAAAAAACCAGGCAACCCATGGGCAAGTCAAAACTCTTAATGGGCCTACAGCTCTCGAAGACACAGTCTTCGGGTTATGTCGAAAACATAGTCTTCAGCCTATGTCGAAGATCAAGTCCTACGACCCCTGAAGATAAGGTCCTCAGCTCGAACCGAGTGACCTTCACTGACTCCCAAAGACACGGTCTTTGGTTTATGTCAAAGACATAGTCTTCGGCCTATGTCAAAGATCAAGTCCTCGATCTATGCCGAAGACATGATCTCCGATCTATCTCGAGAGGATCCTAGGTTGAAGACATTCCCAGATTCAGTCACGAAAATCTCTCTAAAAGGGAGTTTGACGACAGGCCCCTGACCTATCTCAAGTCTCTACAAATACGATAAGCAACGGTTATCATCGACTATTTCTGGAATACAATCATGGCGCATAACTCCAGCAGTAACGCCTCTGGCCTGGCTACCAGAATCCTCTAATAACTACCCACGATTCTAAATTATGGAAAAGAAATTAACTCCACCATCGTAACCGCTGGAGGAGGAACGGAACCGTAGACAAGACAACTCCTTATAAATAACGGTAAGAGGGAATGCTCGAGGTAAGGCACAAGATACTCCTGAAAATCTCGGAGTCTTTCCCTTCTCCATTTAATCCTCCTCAGAATCTTCCCTATTCTATGGCTGGAGCACGCCTCTGATTTAGGCATCGGAGTATCCCCGCCGGAGCAACTCTGTCCAGGAATTTGTTTTACAGGTAAACCAGGGAACGGGCCTGCGATCCAGTAACTTCACCTGATCGAAAAAGGGATTCTATGCCAGTAATAATAAATCTGTCAAAGTATGTTTTATCTTTGTTATGTTTTGTGCATGTTCATATCTCTGAGTTTGTTATAGATTTTTTGGTTAATATATGTCATATGCTGGCAGTATTTAATGATTTGTTTGATTGCGGCAGTTGTGAGCCTTACACTGATTGATCTACCTGGTCTGACAAAGGTTGTTGTAGGTACATAGTATATATACTTTTCGCTTAGCTGTGTCTTTAGTTTATAAGAAAATTAATTTTTTAATATTCAATATCAATAATGTTGTCTTTTGCAGAGGGGCAACCTGAAAGCATTGTTCAAGAGATTGAAAATATGGTTCGCTCATATATCGAGAAGGTATGTTATGCCACCAGAAGATGCATGATAATAGCATGTATAATGCCCATGGGAAAAAGTACAATCAATAATTTTTAGGTTGTTTGAGTTATGCTTCTGTTGTCAAGACTGTGAGGTTCTACTTAACTAATTAACTAATGCACTTTGTGCTCAGAAGTCAAAGTTTTATCCATTTGGTCATTATGATGTTGCTTTTTTGCCTCCAATTCATTTTCCGGTTTTTGACAGCCTCGAGTGCTTCTAAAAAAAAATCATGTGTTGTTGGTGGCACATTCATCTGCATTTGCAGTCAGCTTTTTCTTTATTTTTTTGAAGTAAGCTATCTGAGTCATATATTAACCGACTCCCCGAATGGATGTGATAGCACTTTATGTGTTGTTGGTCGTTTTTTGTGCCTTGAACTTGTTTTCTGGACAAGAAACCTTGAATCTGTCTGGCTTAAAAAGAATCAATTAAAATTTATGATTTCAGTGGTTGTACTTTTGCAATAGGAATTCGAAATTATGTTAATGGATAGTTTTTATAATTGATGTCTTGTTAATATCTGTTTGTTTTGATTGATAACGACAGGCTATCATGTTTATCATTATGGATAATATTGTAAAGATTTATCTAACTTTTTAGTATGTATAGTTAAAGAAATGTGTCATTATATACATATCAGCTTTTGTGTTTTTGCTTAACCGGTTATGTAATGTAAAATCATATTTCCGAAGTTATTGCCCTCAATATGGATAAACTTATCCTGAATTCTCGAATTTCATTTATTAATGAAAATTTTGCTTGTTTGGTATCATTTGAGTTTTGACATTGCAACATCTGATGCCAATCAAGACATTGCAACATCTGATGCCATTAAACTTGCCCGAGGAGTAGATCCGACAGGTACAATGCAACATTAGCCGCACAAGTGGTAAATTCAGTATCAAATATGATGATGATCATGATGCTATTACTATTATTTTTTCAATTGGCACATTTGATGATGATAATACATTTCTTGGGGTGTGAAAGTCTCTAGGCTTTATTTGAATTTTGGTTAGGTGAAAGAACTTTTGGAGTGTTGACAAAGCTTGTTGTGATGGATTAGGGGACTAATGCACTTGATGTAGGTTTAATTTTCTTGTACTTAATTGAGAACATTTAAAAAATTGAGAAAATAAATTCAAACAAAGAGGGCTTCTCATTGTTTTTCCTGAAAACCTTAACATGTGGTTAGCGTTTCTAATCTCATTATTGCCTGTTTTAAAGGTTCTTGAAGGAAGAGCCTAAGGCTGCAGCACCCTTGGGTTGGTATTGTTAACCGTTCTCAAGCAGATATTAATAAGAACGTCAACATGATTGTTGCCAGGTGAAAGGAAAAGGGGTACTTTGCAACAAGTCCTGACTACTCACACCTGGCCAGTAAAATGGGTTCAAAGTATCTTGCTAAACTTCTTTCAAAGGTAACATATTTTGGCTTATTCACTTTTACAGTTTCCTTGTTACCAGCCCTCTTCATTCATCTTTAAAATTCTATCAATAAATATAATATAAAATTGTAATTATATCTTAAACTTTCTCCGGTACTTTGGACAGATGATTCTTTGAAATCTTACTATATTTATGCTCCTCTCCTTGTTCCTATACCAAAATTTGAATGTTAATAGATCAATCATATTGCTTAAGTTTCTCATATTAATGTGGATTTTATTTTACTACACATCAACATATAGTGATTGTTTCTCGTTTTAATTTTTTTTTCAAATTTGTATTAATTAGCAACCGATTTTGCAATTAATTTTTATTATTTTTTTATTATTTTTTTATTAATCGATTTTGCAACCGATTTTTTTTAAAATTTTTTTTTAGCAACCGATTTTTATTTTTTTTTTTCAGATTTTTATTTTTTTGCAACTGATTTTGCAACCGATTTTAATTTTTTTCAAAATTTTATTTTTTTAAAATCGATTTTGCAACTTATTTTTTTTTTTTTTTTTAGAATTTAGTTTTTTTGCAACCGATTTTGCAAGCGATTTTTAATTTTTTTTCAGAAAATAATTTTTTTGCAATCGATTTTTAATTTTTTTTTCAAAAATTATTTTTTTTGCAACCGATTTTTTTATTTTTTAGAAATTAATTTTTTTGCAACCGATTTTGTAACTGATTTTTTTTCATAAATTAATTTTTTTGGAACTGATTTTGCAACCGATTTTTTTTTCAAAAATTATTTTTTTTGCAACCGATTTTGCAACCTATTTTTTTTTTAGAAATATTTTTTTTCAACCGATTTTTTTTCAGAAATTATTTTTTTGCAATAGATTTTGCAGCCAATTTTTTTTATTTTTTAGAAATTAATTTTTTTGCAACCGATTTTGTAACCAATTTTTTTTTCAAAAATTATTTTTTTTGCAACCAATTTTTTTTAAAAAAATTCAAAAATAAATAAAAATTGGTTGCTAAATTGGTTGCTAAATTTTGCAACTAAAAAAAATTGGTCACAAAGTTTTGCAACCTATATTTTTGCAACCGGCTAATTTCGGTTACAAAATCGGTTGCAAATTTAAATTGGTTGCTAAATTTTGCAACTAAAAAAAATTGGTCACAAAGTTTTGCAACTTATATTTTTGCAACCGACTAATTTCAGTTGCAAAATCGGTTGCAAATTAAATTTGCAACCGATTTTCAATTATTAACAACTGAAAAATCGGTTGCTAAAATTGGTTTTTCTTATAGTGTTACTTTCATATCATCCGTTCTCTTTCTTTGTTAACCAAGTATAGAGTATAAAAGGATTCTAGCAATACTCTATCAAGGTTTCTACAAAAAGAAGGAAAAGGGTTTCAAAAATTATTGAGTCTTCTACCTATTTTCCCTCTAGCACCGAATCAAGCATGAACTATGAAAGGGATGAAACCCAACAATAGTTCATCAAGTCTCTTGGCTAAGAGGTTAAAAAGAAAGACAAACTCTTAAAATATTAAAAGTCCAAGAAAAAAAATCTTAAGAAAATGGTTTCTAATCATGATCTAGCTTCATCGCCAACCCTAGAAGGATTTGCTAAGCCAAACATGATTAAAATAAAAATTTTAAAAAAAATAATTAAAACTACTTGCTGAAATTTAAATTGCATAATGTAAATGTAAAAATAAAAACTACCCTAATTACAGGAATATAAATAATATAAAATAAATTTGCAAGAAATGAAACTATCCTAATGCAAAAATTAAAAGTTGCAAGCAAAGAATTTAAAATAAAATAAAAAAATAATTTTCTATTCTTAATCAAATTTTATTATAAAATATTCAACTCCTAATACAGAGCTTGGAGTTAAAATAAAAATAAAAATAAAATAACTAAGGGAAGAAGAAGGGGAAGAAAAATGGTGGGCTTCTAGCTTCTGCCTCTCGGCTCCTCCTGCTGATCGATTCCTCCCAAGCATTGGGCGACGACGTTTATTTATAGCGAAGGAGTCCAATGTGTGACCACATGGGAAACCAGCGTTCATCTTCTTCCAGTCTCTGTCTTCGTTCCGTGACCAACACAACCATGCATTCCTTGGTGTTATCCCGAACAAAGTCCTTCGATGTTTGTAGTTGATCTCTTCCTTCGGACATTGAATCTCCCGACATAAGAGGCGGATGACCAGTGATGGTGGAACAAGGATGCAGCGAACTTGGTGAAGACCGAACGGAGGAAAAAGATGACTCGGTGTAGCCCTGGATGGTGAAAACAAGAAGAGGCCGGTGATGGTCGATCGGGAGGTGGCTGTAGGGAGGCGATGACCGTTGACTTGGTAGTGGTCTGATGGAGACCGACCGACGGATGGAATAAGAGAAGGAAGAGGCTTTTCCAGTGACTTGGTAGTGGTGCGGACGATCGAGCATAGGTGGAGGATGGTCGAGACCTGATGGAGAGCTTGGTCCGGTGATGGACTGTGCACGGCAAGTAGCAACAACAAGAGGAGGAAGAAAGACTGCCATGGGAGAAGACAGCTTCCCAGAGTTTTCCTGTGGCTTGGGTGGAGAACTGTGAGCTCGGATAGAGGAGATTATGGCTCTTCCTTGGATCTGTTTCCTGCCATTTTCGAACCTCCAGAAACTTCTTGGATAATGCAGAGCTTCTCTGCAGCGAGGGAAAGCGATCTGGTAGCTCCCCCAGTGAAGACATGGCTTGGGGAGGTCTGTGGTCCATGGACTAAACTCATGGACTAGCATCAAAGGCAAGGTGGACCAGCAGACGTCTTGTGGACCAATTGGCTGGTTCACAATGAACCAACTACTCCAAATTTCGTGCAACATCTTTAATAATAACTTCAGAACTCATTTCCTGGCTCAATTGAAGTTCGATTCTTGTGCCGTTCACGATGTTGGATCCCAAAAATCATGCTCTTCGCATTGATGGAGTTCTTTCACTGAAACACTACATAAAAATATTAATTTTAATAAAACAAAGTCAATTTGATCCATAAATTAATGCACTTATTACTAATTTTTATGCACTTATCATTAGGCTTTGTCCCTTGTCTCATCCAAAAGATCTAGGTTAAGGTGGAGATGGGCTAGATTCTTAGCTGCATCATATTGCTTTACCCGTAGCATGGGCCGACTAAGCTCTATCAAAATCATGGCTTCAATCCCAAAGATGAGGTTGAAGGGGGTTTCACTAGTTGCTGTGCGAGGCATAGTGTGGTAAGCCCATAGCATGCTGGGGAGTTCCTCGACCCAACAACCCTTGGCTTTGTCTAGTCTGGTGCAAAACCCTTGCAAGATGGTTCGGTTGGTCACCTCGGCCTCTCCGTTGGTCTAAGGATGAGCCATCAAGGTGAAGTGATGGCGGTTGTTGAGGTCAGCGTAGAACTCCTCAAAAGCCTGATCGTTGAACTGTCATCTGTTGTCAGTGATAACGAGTGCGGGAGTTCAAATCGATAGATGACTAACTTTCAGAAAAATGATCTGACTTTGGCCTTAGTGATCCGTGCAAGGGGTTCGACCTTGACCCACTTGGTGAAGTAGTCGATGGCCATAATTAAAAACCTCCGTTGGCCAGACACGGGAGGAAAGGGACCTAGGATGTCCATTCCCCACTAAGCAAATGGCCACCCGGTTGATAGCTAGGAGAGCGGGGCCACTGGTTGTCGTTGGATCTGGGCATGGTGCTGACAACGATCACACTTCCTCATGAAATCGGCGGCGTCCACGTGCAAGGTCTCCCAGAAGTACCCTTGCCAGAGTGCCTTGTAAGCTAGCATCCTGCCCCATATGTGATTCCCGCAGATGCCTTCATTTATCTCTCGAAGCACCTAAGCAGTTTCTAAGGGCTTCAAGCACTTCAGTAGGGGGTAAGAGTAAGACCTCCAGTAAAGCTATCCATCCATCAGCACGAACCACGCAGCCTTCTTCTTAAGGAGGCCGGCTTTCTTGCGGTCCTTAGGTAGGGCACCGATGGTTATGTATTTAACATAGGGATCCATCCAGCTTGCCTTAGAGGTCACTTGTTGGACCTCTACTGCAAACTCGTAGCTTGGGACTTCTAGGTACTTGATGAAGTTATGCCCCAGCAATGACTCCAGCAGGGTCACCAGTATGGAGAGAACGTCGACCCGGGCATTCTCTGGACGAGGTGTGTGGGCAATGCTAAAGTGCTAGAGGTTCGCTGTGTACGAGCATACCTTATCCAGATACTTCGCCATCATGAGATATTAGGCTTCATACTCACCGGAGACTTGGCCCACCATGAGCTATGAATCTATGAAGACCTTCAAGCATTTTATGCCTAGCTCGTGGAACACCCTCAACCTCGCTAGGAGCGCTTCATACTCGGCATGATTATTGGTCACCTTGAAGAGAAAGCATAGTGCATACTCTGCGATGACTCCATCAAAGTTGGTAAGGATGAGGCTGGCTCCGCATCCTCCAATATTGGATGCACCGTCAACATGGAGGATCTATGTCATCACTCTCAAGGTTGGGTCTGGCTCGGGTTTGGCTTGGTGGTCCACCTCCTCCAGGTCCTCATCTACCCAGGTGCATTCTACTAGGAAGTCAACAAGGACTTGCACCTTCTGTGCTAGTCACGGGCGGTATGTGATATCGAACTCGTTAAGCTTCACCGCCCACTTGGCTAGATATCCTGAAGTATCGGGACGGCTTAGGATAGCCCTTAGAGGTGATCAGTGAGAACAGCGATCATGTGTGCTTGGAAGTAGGGCCTGAGATGCTGCGCAGATACTATTAGCATAAAAATAATCTTTTCGAATTAGGTGTACCTGGTTTCCACATCGTAGAGCAGCTTGCTGGTGTAGTAGACTGGCCACTGGGAGCCATCCTTATCAATACAGACTAGCACTGAGATGACCGCTTTAGGTGAGACCACCAGGTACAGGAGGAGCTCTTCCCCTGGCTCTGGCCTGGAAAGCAATGGTGGGGAGGCGAGGAGCTTCTTCAGTCCCTCGAACACCTCCCGGCACTCCTCCATCCAAGTGAAGCCATGCATCTTGCATAGCACCTTGAAGAATGGTTGGCAGCGCTCAGTGGAATGCAAGATAAAATGGCTCAATCCCGTTATGCGTTCGGTCAAATGCTGAACCTCCTTCTTGGAAACAGGATGTCTCATGTCAGTGATATCCTGGATCTTCTTAAGATTGGCCTCTATCCCCCTCGGGTGACCATGAATCCTAGGAATTTTCTCACCATGATACCAAATGCACATTTGGTGAGGTTCAGCTTCATCTAGTAGTGGCGAAGGTTGTCAAAGGCCTCCGCCAGGTCGGCAACATGGTCCGACTCTGGGCCGCTCATGACGAGCATCTCATCCACATAAACCTGCATGTTGTGGTCGATCTGATCTTTGAAGACCTTACTGACCAGGTGCTGGTACATGGCTTGTACATTCTTGAGACCAAATGGCATCATCTTGTAGCAATACATACCTCTTCGATCACAAACACTATGTGCTCCTCATCTTTCAGATGCATACAGATTTGATTATATCCAAAGAATGCAAGCATGAAGCTGAGGAACTTGTAGCCTGAGGTTGCATCCACCAGCTGGGCAATCTTGGAAAGTGGGAAGCTATCCTTCGGGCATGCTCGGTTGAGATCAGTGTAGTCTACATAGATCCTCCACTTCCTGGAAGCTTTCCTGACCATCACCATTTTAGCAAGCCAATCAAGTGATGGGGACATCAGGATCAACCCTAGTTCTCTATGGGTCCCTGAATTTTGAGTCCCTTAACCATTTTCCATATTTTATCTTTGCATGCAATAATCTAGCTATATTATCCCTTTGAGTCCTGTAAGTAGGGATGGAGTCATCGAGTTATTTGAAGTCCTGTAATAAGGGTTTTATCATGTGAGCCCAATGTAGCCCTTTGTGTTCGGTAATTAGGGTTTTACTCGGTTAAGCCCGATTATGCTCATTTGAGTCCTGTAATGAAGTCTAATTTTGAGTGAGCCAAGTTTTGTAATAAGTACCCTATTGAGTCCTGTAATAAGTTAAGTTGTCTCAACCTCGTGAGTTCAGTTGAGTCCTATAAATCTAAGTTAGTCCAGTTCTATACAAGAGGAGGATCACCAGCCAAAGCATTCACCAGGCCCTCCTAGGTCAGAGTAGAGTCCATGCCCATGGAGCCTCCCCACTTGAAAATACCTGGCACCCTAGGAATATTCCTCCTTCCAGGCACCCCAGTGCAGAAGCCTACTCAAGCCTAGAAGAATTGGTTCCTAAGCCTCCAAGAGTGGCACCCTAGTCCAAGTTCCCTAGCTTAGTGCCCCAGGCCCAAGCCCATGAAGCCTTGGTGCCCCTCCTAGCCCTCTTTAAGACATGGCACCCCAAACCCAAAGGCCCATCATGGAGTGGCGCCCCTCCAAGCCCAGTCCAACAATGTTGGCACCCCAAGTCCCAGCCCACCAGGGAGTGAAAAAGTCAAAGCTCCAAGCCCATGAGGAGACCAAGTCCCAAGCCCAAGAGGAAGAGGCTTTCCCAGTTCCACAAAAAGTTATAATTCTTATTTTATTCAAATTTTGTAATCCTTTTTCTATTCAAATTTTGTAATCCAATCCTAACAAGGAGAGAACCTGGGTTAGCCTATAAATACACCACCCCTCCACCCACTTGTAAGAATAATGATGGATGAATTATGATTAATGAAAAGTTGAGAGTTTTTTTGCATTGCCTTTGTCTTTGTGCATCGACCTCCATAAGGGAGTGAGTGAGAGACCCATTAGCCTTTTCTCATTAAGCATTGAGGGTTGTGAGACCCTATTTATCAAAACCCTAGCTGCCCTGCTTCTTCCACCTTGGACGCCCAACAATCAAGCTTCATCTTGCCTGCCCCTGCTACTCTTTCTTCCTTTCTTCTTTCAACAATTCATCCCTTTTCTCCTTTATTTTCCAATCCTCCTTTGGTGTTTTACAGGTCCCTTGAGTTTCATGACTTTAGGGTTTCGTTTGCCTAGCTGTCGGGTCAGCGGATACAAAGCCAACAGATCCGTGGGTATTTAGCTTGACTTTCCAGGCCATATCCGAGAGCAAGGAGTGATCTCTTCATGGCAGCAGTAGCAATCATTGCCAGGTATACACCCCCTATCCCTCTAGACCAAGTTATTGCAGAAGAGCTAGCCCTACCGAGGTTTCTTGGCCCTAGCAGTCCTATTTTTATCTCTTTTGAGGGTCTTTTTTGTATGCATGTGATCTAGAATTTCTATAGGATCACCCTTTTATCTATTTGATTTGAAATCTTGGAATTAAAATCATAACTTAATGTTGAATCTATAAAAATTCCCTTGCATGCTAATTAGTTCCCCCATCATTTGGTATCAGAGCACTTTTAGGGATAATTCTTTGCATCCTATAATTCATATATATAGTCTGTTAAATTAATTGTTTCTGCATATAAGTATCTCAGAAAAATCTGATTCTTGTTTTGCTGGATTCACCATATTTGAATCCTATTTATCAATAATTTTCATAATTTATTATAAATTATATATTTTCTGAATACCTATTTTCTTTTCTAGAAAATTTCTGCATCCTATCATCTGCATTAGGGGTCTGAGTTTTACTTTGTTTCACCACCTTAGACATTTTATTTTTCTCTGATATTTGCGTGAAATACTCTATGTTCAGTCCTAATAAGTTTCATTATTTTTAATTATTTTTATAGACATAAAAAAATTAAAATTATGCATCTTAGAAACCCTAACCAGAATCTTGAGTTTTCTACACACAGTCTAAAATCCTAAGTGTTGCATCATCATCCGAGTTTTGTTCTACATGAAATTTGGTAGGGATCATCTTCACTGTTAGTTCTCTGTCTTGAAAGTTTTTGAAATTTTTTCTACTTTGAAAACCATGTCAACTTCTGCAACAAACCAGACACACAATCTCAATTTTGCATGCCTAACTAAATCAAACCTAATTAACTATCAAACCCCACCTCACCCAAGCCAATTTTGTTTGCTAACTTAACCAACTCAAATTCAAGTTGCCACCTCATAAAAGAAAAAAAAATTATTTTTTATTTTATTTTTAGATTGCATCGAGTTTTATTGTGTGTTCATCATTTGCATTAAACTAATCTTAAGGACAATTTTCTATCTCAGATCAGGGCAGGAGGTCATTACCTGTCCTGGGCTCAAAACAACTACCTTGCATTCATACCCAAATCCTTAATTAAAATCAATTAGGAACTTAATTTACTCTAGTGAGCTAGGGACACCAACAAGTCAAGTCCGAGTTGTGTTGGTAAACTAGTGCATTAATTTCTCAACTATTATTGAAAACTGGTGTCTAAGGCTAGAGGTCCAGAGGCAAATGCCCTAAGTGGACTGGTCGTTTTTAATTATGACCCTATTACAGGCAGGGGGAGCCTCCCACCACCCCACCTCTTACTTAGCCAATAGAAGGATTAGTTGTTTAGTTGGGTGTAAGTTAAGTAGACCCATTCGACTTTGGCTCTAGGTCTAGAAAACCATAGTACATGTTAACCTTGTGTGCTTGACTGCATCAAAACACCTTGTTTGATTGAGTGCATGACCACCAGGTCAGGAGTCCAGTACAACCAGTCTAAACCCCAACCCAGCTCAACCATGGAATCCAATCTTGAAACTCTCATAAAGAACATAAATGACTAGATGATTTGCCTAGATGAACCAGATGAATGTCCAATTGACCACCCAGATGAACCAATTGATTATCCAAATGAATCATAGATTTGACCAATTGACCCAATTCTATACCCAAACCCACAAAAGGCTTGACCCCTTAACCAATAGTTTTGACCAGGTAGGGAACCAATTAAGAGATCTAGGGAAAACCCCTAAGCCTCATACCAGACCTGAACCTGAGCCTGACCTTAGGACTTGTGCTGAGCCCAACCCTAGGAGAGCCCAGCACCTTGACCCATACTTGGAGCCTAACCCTAGGAGAGCCCCATACCCTAAACTCAGGAGATCCACAACCTATATATTTGAGCCCAAATCTTATGACTCTAGATCCTATGTGTATAGATCCTATGACTCTTAATCCTATGACTCTAGGACCTATGCACCCACATTCTATGAGACTAGTAAACCCCAGACCTATAGAGCTAAACCCTTATCCTATAAGCCCAAGGAACCCATAATCCCTAGGTATTAGCCTAGTGCTAGTCAAGTTTTTCCTAGTCAACCTAAATCCCATAGGATCAGTACCCCTAGATATGAGCCTAGTGTTAGTCCACCACCTCTTAGTCAACCCACCCCTCAAGTACCCCTTAGTCAACCTGAGCCCATTAGGACTAGTACCCCTAACCCAAGACCAGGTCCTAGCCAAGCCAACCCGAGCCAACCCAGGCCCAGTATCCCACTAATTCCTATAAATAATAGGAGTGAGGACCTTGAAGTTCAAATTATTCAAGATTTAAAGTATCCCCAGGTTGAGGAGCTGGAAAAGATTAAGAGCAAGTCACCAGAGGTTCAAAGAAGACCCAACATCATGTGCTTTAGATGCCACAAACTGGAACACTGTGCTAGCCAACGTCCAACCAAAGCCTTACATATAGGAGAGCTAGAAGAGGACAAGTTGAACCCATTGCTGAGCCTGAAGAAGAGGTGTATGAAGCTGATCCAAGTCTGGTGGAAGAGTATGAAGATGATGAACCCATTGAAAATTTAAAGAGATTGAAACTCCTAAGCCCACTGAAAAATTTAAAGAAGACACCTATGAGTTGAGTTCAGTAGAGGAATGTGAAGAAGAGGAACAAGAGAGTGAACCCATTGAGGAATCAAAGAAAAAAGGTCCTGAACCCACTATAGAATTTGAAGGAGTGACTGAGCCAGGATCAAACATAGTTGATGAGAGTGAGGGTTCACCAGAATTGTCCATTGAGGAGGTCCAAGAACCAATCCTTAAGGAACAATCCAAGGGAGTTGATACTATTTTAGAGAACTTTCCTAATAAGCTTCCCAAAGACCTTCCTGATGACCTTCCACCAATAATGGATTCCCAGCCTACTCTAGAATTGTGCCTATAAACCACTCTAGTGCCAAACATGTGATTAGGACAAGCACCCGATTAATTTCCTTATGATGCAGGACGAAAGCTCTAATACCAAAAATGATACAGAACAAAAGAGATGATGCGATGCGGAAGTAAATTAAGACTAATTCTTTTCTTTTTTTTTTTTTTTATTTTCAGAAGTCGGCTTTGACTCAAAGGAAAGTTAAACTAAATTGAAAGATACTATATAATAATTGAAAGAACAATTCAAAAAACTAGATTATTAGAGTAGTTCAGAAGTAAAGGATTGCTGGGGGTTGAGAAACTCCCAGACCTAGGGTTTTGCTCTGAACTTTTAACATGACAGAAATAAAGAGAAGGGAAGGGTTATGTACCAGGCAGTGATCTTCACAGAGTTTGGTGGAAGGACTCTCTCGAGCAGATTATTGGATCCTCGGATTCGGATATCTTCGCAATGGATCCTCCAATACTGGTCCTTTGGCAGAGTTGGCTTCTCCTGAACTCTGGATCTGGGAAAGAAGAAGAACAAGTTAAGGAACCAGATACTCAAAGAGAGGATTTACCAGATAAGAAGAACTTGAAAAATTGATGTTGCTGAAATCTTGATTCTCCTGGATGCTGATCTGGCTTCCTCTGGGATTTGCTCTATATTCGAAGTAGCCGATCTGGACCTGGTTGCTGGTGGTCGGCCTCTACTTGGAAGAGAGGGGCCGTGAGATGATGAGGTAGATTAGGGATTGGATGATTGGTGGAATGAAGAAGATGATGGGTGGCTAGGGTTTGGAATTGAAGTGGCTAACCTAGGGTTTTGGTAGGTTTTGGGGTTGGAGATCTCACAGCTCCTCAAGGTTCCTAGGGAACCCGGATTTACTCCCTCACGGAGCTCAACACCTGAACACAAGTGCGGAAGAGAGAAACACAAAGTTGCTCACAAAGAAATTGATTTCATTCATCATTAAATTCAAGAGTTACAAAGAGTTGAATATATAGACATAACAATGAAATAAAATTTTATACATTTCCCATGTGGGACTAATAGGACTAACCCATACTTTAGGCATCAAATTCTCTTCCCAAGACTCCTTCCATGAGTGGGCAGCCCAAAAACTCCAAGAAAATTTAAAAATTAGCTCCAAATGGCAGGTTATGGGGGTGTCTCCTAGTATCTCTCCATGAATCAAGGATTTTTCCTTCATGGTTTGGCTCATTTGGACACCTCCTAGTCTTGCTCCACAAGTTTAGGCTTCTTCCTTTCATGGCTTTGGAACTTTTGGAAACTTTTGGGAACCTCCTTGAATTCCTCCCCAAGACATGCTCTCTTCCCTTTTATAACTTGGATTTTTATGGAACATTGTGGGGCACCTCCTTGATTCTCTCTTCAAGAAAAATTCTTGCCATCCTGGCTTGGGTTTATCTGGAAAGAAATTGGCTCCTCCTTTGATTGAGGTATCTTGATGGATTTCTCTCCAAGTGGTGCAAGAAAAAAAAGGAACTTACTTCTTGTGGTGTAGGGACCAAAGACACTGGATGGAGATATGGCACCTCCTGGACTCTGGCGTGTGGCTGGGAGTGTGGCGCCCACTTGCTTGGGCCTGGAAGAAAACAATGTGGCATCCTGGACCTTGACTTGACTGAAAAAAAAGTGGCACCAACCTGGAGAAAACCTAGACCACTACTAGGACTTGTATTGAGTCAACATGACTCAACAAAATTTAAATTGCCGGGAAATACAGACTCAAGACTAAAATTGAGTTGACCAAGTCAACCCTTATTACAAAACCAGAAAATCTAATTCTTCGGGCAAGGTCAATCAGAGATCCAGATGGAGCCCTGAAGTCTTCTTCTGAGTCTGGTGCCCGCACCAATTCTCCCGGTGTGGGAGGAACTCGACCCTGTCGAGTATGGATCAAGCTGGCTCTGGTATCTCTCCAAGAGGTCCGGGTCCAATTCTTGTAATTCTTCTCGAGAGATCCAAGAGTCATCAGAATCTGGCCTTCCTTGCCAGCGGACCAGGTATCTTTGGTATCCTCGATTACGAGTAGAGATAACCTGATCATCCAGGATCTTTTCAATCTGCTCTTTCCTCACAGGCCAGTTTGTTGGTGGACACACAGGATCGGGATCACTCTCAATAATTGGATTAGGTTTCAAAGGCTTACTAGGAATCACAGCTGGCTTCCTATACTCTACTAAGTCTGTAATGTTGAAAGTAGAGCTATTGCCTAGTTCTGGAGGCAACTCGAGCACATAGGCATTGGATCCTACTCTCTTCACTACTCTAAATGGTCCAGCTCCTTTAGCATGTAACTTTCTAACAATTCCAGGAAAAAACTGCTCAGGCCTTAACCTAATCATTACATAGTCTCTCTCAACAAAAGTTTTGACTCATCTTTGAGAATCAGCCAACTTCTTATAAGTTTCATTACTTAAAGTTATTTTGACATGAATTTCTTTATGCAAGTCCTTTACATGCTATGCAAGTGCATCAAGAGACTTGTGTGTGTGGGCTAATAGTGAAATCAGATCAAGTGGTGTGTGAGGCTTGTATCCATGAACAATTTCAAAGGGACTCTAGCCTATAGACCTATTGATCGAAACATTGAATGCAATTTCAGCCCTGGACAAAATACAAATCCCAATTCCTGGTGCTCTCAATCAAACCAAAATCTGAGCCAAAGCCTAGTAAAGGGTCAAGAAAAACTAAACTAGACTGACGACGCATTCCTAAAGAATGGACTTTATTCCAAAGGAACCATAGGTCTAAACCTAACAAACTAAGGCTCTCTAGGTTTGACCTTGGGTCGAAGGATGGCATGCAGAGCATGAAAACTTATCATGGGTGCCTAGTAGGTGCCATAAGGTCTTCCAGAAGTAGGTGGCAAACCTAATAGGTTCTAAGGAGTCTTGCAACCTAGAAATCTCAGTAAAGTGTAATCCCACAGCTCTAGAAACATGAGAAGATTCAGGGAAGGTTAGGAAATAAGAATCAGAGTGTTGAGGTGGCTTATAGGAAACAAGAAACATACCTTGGTTATTCAGGACGACCTTAAAATGAGGACATTGTTCTATAGGTGCACTCATCCAAACCTCATGATTTGCTCTAGGAGGGTCTACAAGTGCAAGTTCTAGGGTAGGCTGGGTGCTCCTAGAAGGTGGAAGGTTATCAGGAAGGTCTTTGGAATGTTTATCTAGAAAGTCTTCTAAGCTACTGTCTTTTTCTTGTTCTTGGACCTTCTCAATGGGCAATTCTTGTGAACCCCTTCCTTCTTCACACTTCTCTACCAGATTTGACTCAGGGGTGTCTTCTTTGGATTCCTCAATGAGTTCAGGGGTATTCTCACTTAAACTCTTATTGGGTGCAATTTCCTCTTCCTGAACTTTCTCAAAAGGGTCTTCTCTTAGGGTTAGCTCCTGAATTCCTTGAGTGGCAAGGGTCCCCTCAATAACCCCATCAGGTAGGAGTTGGTCAATTGAATTATCAGGAGAGATATCCTCAAATTCTTCTTCTTCATATTCATCTATCAAACTTATGTCAGGCTTATATATTTCTTTCTCAATCTCACTGAAAGGTTCTAATCTATTCTCCTTTGATTCCTCTTTAAGTACGGCTCTGGTCGGGTCAACTAATTTTGGGATGGCCATGCCTAACTCCTTCTCAGTGTTATCCTTCTGGTCAAGAGGTGACACAAGTGGGAATTGACAAACAAAAGTCTGGTTCACTACGGATGTCGGATCAATCGAACTTGACTCAAGTTGGTAGAGGTTGGCTTTAAGTCCAAGGTACTTGATTGGTTATATCTTAAAGACCACTCATAGTCTTGGGCTTCCTGGTAGGCTCGGTTTAACTTATTGATCTTTTCAAGGCATAGCTTCCTATAAATGTCTGGGTGTAACCCAACCCTAAACCTCGATGTGATCTGAGCTTCGGTCTCAATGGTATTGCATTTCATGTCATACCACTGGAAGTCCTCGATATATTTAGACATAGGCCTATTACCTTGTCGCAATTGGTACCATTGATCTAAAAGTCTTTTCTCATAGGTTCTACCTAGGTACCTATCTCTCAACTTACTTCTCATATCTCTCCAAGTATATATTTCCTCTTTTCTTTGATAACACTCACGCTCAATAGCATACCAATGCGACCTAGCATGTTTGGTGAACTTGGTTTTGGCCAACCTAACTTGTCCTAATTCCGATATGTTAGTGCACTCAAAATACCGATCCATTTGTTCTTCCCACTTAATATATGTCTCTTGTCTTCCATCAAAAGTTTGTGCATAAGGTTCGGTGTTCCTAATGGGTCCCTTCTCTGAGTCAACCAAGTATGGGTATAGGCTCCTAGGCTCTGGGTATGGGTGAGGTTGGGGTCTACCAAATTCTGAGTCAGGGGTCCAATTTCGGTGCCTAGGCTCCTCAAGTACCTGGGCTCGGTCTCTAAACTGGGCAACAGTATCAGTCATATCCTGACTCAATTTGTTCATACTTTCGGTAAGAGTTCTAATCATGGCCTCTAAATCAGGTTGGGTTTGACCAGGTTGGTAGGGTACTCCATTCCGGGTAGACATGATGATGCAAGCAACACACCAAATGAGACTCGACTGAAACGACTACTGGGTAACTAGACCTAGAGCCTAAACTAGATGCCCAATCAGAGTGGCAAGCTAACCTGTAGTAACTCGGGACTCAGCCAGGCAGGTGTAAGGGGAGTGTTAGGTCCCTAAATGCCAATCCTAGACACCAAACAGAGATTGGCCAGGTAGGCGGACCAACACACAAGCCCTTCGGGATAGAATCCCTGAACCACCGTTCTAGACACTAAGTACAAAGCACACACAGAGTAACTAGACAAAATGACTCAACATTAGCCTAGACCCGACTTGTTGGTGTCCCTAGCCCACTAGGGCAAATTAAGTCTAATAAATTTTAAAATTAGGCTTAGGATCGAATGAATGGATGGTGGTTTTGGGCTAAGGAGAGATTATCAACTCCTCCCCTTATCTTAGATGCTCAATTGCCCTTAAGATGAATTAGGAGATGATCACTCAAAAAAAATTGAATTGCAGAAACACAGAAACAGAATTGCTGTAATTTAACTCTCAGAAATTTCACAGAAACCAATAAATTATAGTAAAATTACGTAAAATAGTTTCAATTATAATGGTTCCAGCAAAATAAAAATCACACAATTTAGAATTACCTGCAAAGAGAAACTATTCCTGCAATAGGGTAGTTATAGACTGAAAACAGAACGCTTCCCCCGTTTACAATTCCTGCTACGAAGTTGTAACCCAGCGGATCCCCTACACACCCTAGGAACACCCCGTGGAATGGGAAGGGGAGGTTTGCACCTCGCTTCGTTCTAGGACCGGACATCCTGGGGAGTCTACTTCGAGCAGACAAAGTAAAAAAGAGAGACACTCAAAACATGCAAGCAAGTCAGAAACCCTAGACAGGGCTCTGATACCAAAATTGATGCAGGACGAAAGCTCTGATACCAAAAATGATACAGAACAAAAGATATGATGCGATGCGGAAGTAAATTAAGACTAATTCTTTTCTTTTTTTTATATATATTTTTAGAAGTCGGCTTTGACTCAAAGGAAAGTTAAACTAAATTAAAAGAAACTATATAATAATTGAAAGCACAATTCAAAGAAACTAGATTATTAGAGTAGTTCAGAAGTAAAGGATCGCTGGGGGTTGAGAAACTCTCAGACCTAGGGTTTCGCTCTGAACTTTCAACAGGACAGAAATAAAGAGAAGGGAAGGGTTATGTACCAGGCAGTGATCTTCACAGAGTTTGGTGGAAGGACTCTCTCGAGTAGATTATTGGATCCTCGGATTCGAATATCTTCGCAATGGATCCTCCAATACTGGTCCTTTGGCAGAGTTGGCTTCTCCTGAACTCTGGATCTGGGAAAGAAGAAGAACAAGTTAAGGAACCAGATACTCAAAGAGAGGATTTACCAGATAAGAAGAACTTGAAAAATTGATGTTGCTGAAATCCTGATTCTCCTGGATGTTGATTTGGCTTCCTCTGGGATTTGCTCTATATTCAAAGTAGCCGATCTGGACCTGGATGCTGGTGGTCGGCCTCTACTTAGAAGAGAGGGGCCGTGAGATGATGAGGTAGATTAGGGATTGGATGATTGGTGGAATGAAGAAGATAATGGGTGGCTAGGGTTTGGAATTGAAGTGGCTAACCTAGGGTTTTGGTAGGGTTTTGGGGTTGGAGATCTCACACCTCCTCAAGGTTCCTAGGGAACCCGGATTTACTCCCTCACGGAGCTCAACACCTGAACACAAGTGCGGAAGAGAGCAACACAAAGTTGCTCACAAAGAAATTGATTTCATTCATCATTAAATTCAAGAGTTACAAAGAGTTGAATATATAGACATAACAATGAAATAAAATTTTATACATTTCCCATGTGGGACTAATAGGACTAACCCACACTTTAGGCATCAAATTCTCTTCCCAAGACTCCTTCTATGAGTGGGCAGCCCAAAAACTCCAAGAAAACTTGAAAATTAGCTCCAAATGGCAGGTTATGGGGGTGTCTCCTAGTATCTCTCCATGAATCAAGGATTTTCCCTTCATGGTTTGGCTCATTTGGACACCTCCTAGTCTTGCTCCACAAGTTTAGGCTTCTTCCTTTCATGGCTTTGGAACTTTTGGAAACTTTTGGGAACCTCCTTGAATTCCTCCCCAAGACATGCTCTCTTCCCTTTTATAACTTGGATTTTTATGGAACATTGTGGGGCACCTCCTTGATTCTCTCTTCAAGAAAAATTCTTGCCATCCTGGCTTGGGTTTATCTAGAAAGAAATTGGCTCCTCCTTTGATTGAGGTATCTTGATGGATTTCTCTCCCAAGTGGTGCAAGAAAAAAAAGGAACTTACTTCTTGTGGTGTAGGGACCAAAGACACTGGATGGAGATGTGGCACCTCCTGGACTCTGGCGTGTGGCTGGGAGTGTGGCGCCCACTTGCTTGGGCCTGGGAGAAAAAATGTGGCACCCTGGACCTTGACTTGACTGAAAAAAAAGTGGCACCAACCTGGAGAAGACCTAGACCACTACTAGGACTTGTACTGAGTCAACATGACTCAACAAAATTTAAATTGCCGGGAAATACAGACTCAAGACTAAAATTGAGTTGACCAAGTCAACCCTTATTACAAAACCAGAAAACCCTAATTCTTCGGGCAAGGTCAATCAGAGATCCAGATGGAGCCCTGAAGTCTTCTTCTGAGTCTGGTGCCCGCACCACCTTAAGCATAGGAGCCTATTGAACCATGTCTACCTTAAGGACTTCCATGCTACAATCTATGTCCTACAGTTCTGGAGAGAATATTTACTGCCCCTACGAAACTTACGGTACCCATACCATAAGACTTTTAGGTTTTATGATTCCTAGAAAATTTTAAGTTTGAAACATTAAAGGTGGATCGAGTTTTGGATTTACATCTGTACCATATGGGACGAAGTAAGAATAGAGACTGAAGTGCTACGTGGTTTTAATTCTTAAAGATCCCTAGGCTCAATTCCACTATTTACACATGCACAGATCTCTGCACAGCATTTGCATCAATACATTAGCATTCACTTGAACACTGATAATAACAAGGCTAATTCCCGAATTTGAGTCAAAGAGTATGCTGAGGGAGATCATGTAGAGATTAGGTCTAGACCTGAGTGGTTTCCTCTTGGAGCCATTAAGAAGCTACATGCCTGTGAAGCTGGACCCTTATAAGTGATAAGGAGAGTTGATTCTAGTACCTTTGTGCTTATGATATCCCCAGATTTTGGCATTAGCTCGACTTTCAATATCTTGACCTAGTTGTGCATAGGGCACCAGCAATGACACCTAGTGAGATTTTTGGACCTCACCCTATTCTTGAGAGAGAAACCTTACCTGGGTGTCTACTAAATTGCCCTGAGAGAGGAATATAGATCGAGTGTAACTTGGATGGCCAAGCTGTTATAACCTAGGACCAAGGCTATCCATATTGTTTGGTTCGATGGCAAAGCCTACCGAACTCTAAATGTTCATGGATCCCTCGAGAGGACCCACAGTGCCACGACCCAACCCTTGTACCTACTCCAAATTGATCCTTACTCGACAGGGTCGAGTTTCTCGCACCCTGGGAGAATTGATGGGGACATCAAGATCAACCCTAGTTCACTATGTGTCTCTGAATTTTGAGTTCCTTAACCATTTTCTAGATTTTATCTTTGCATCCAATAATCTGGCTATATTAGCATTTTCAGTCCTGTAAGTAAGGATAGAGTCATCTGAGTTATTTGAAGTCCTGTAATAAGGATTTTATCATGTGAGCCCAATGCAGCCCTTTATGTTCAGTAATTAGGGTTTTACTCGGTTAAGCCCGATTATGCTCATTTGAGTCCTGTAATGAAGTCTAATTTTAAGTGAGCCAAGTTTTGTAATAAGTACCCTATTGAGTCCTGCAATAAGTTGAGTTGTCTCAACCTCATGAGTCTTGTTGAGTCTTGTAAATCTGAGTTAGTCCAGTTTTGTACAAGAGGAGAATCACCAGCCAAAGCATTCACCAGGCCCTTCCAAGTCAGAGCAGAGTCCAAGCCCATGGAGCCTCCCCACTTGAAGTACTGGCACCCCAGAAATATTCCTCCTTCCAGGCGCCCCAACCTAGAAGCCTACTCAAGCCCAGAAGAATTGGAACCCAGGCCTCCAAGAGTGGCACCCCAGTCCATGTTCCCCGACTCAGTGCCCCAAGCCCAAGCCCATGAAGCCTTGGCGCCCCTCCCAGGCCCTCTTTAAGACATGGCACCCCAAACCCAAAGGCCCATTCATGGAGTGGTGCCCCTGTAAGCCCAGTCCAACAATGTTGGCGCCCTAAGTCCCAGCCCACTAGGGAGTGGAAAAATCAAAGCTCCAAGCCCATGAGGAGACCAAGTCCCAAGCCCAAGAGGAAGAGGCTTTCCTTGTTCCACAAGGAGTTGTAATTCTTATTTTATTCAAATTTTGCAATCCTTTTCATATTCAAATTTTGTAATCCAATCCTAACAAGGAGAGGACCTGGGTTAGCCTATAAATACCACACCCTTCCACCTACTTGTAAGAATAATGATGGATGAATTATGATTAATGAAAAGTTGAGAGTTTTTTTGCATTGCCTTTGCCTTTGTGCATCGACCTCTATGAGAGAGTAAGTGAAAGATCCATTAGCCTTTGCTCATTGAGCAATGAGGGGTGTGAGACCCTATTTATCAAAACCCTAGCTGCCCTGCTTCTTCCACCTTGGATGCCCAACAATCAAGCTTCATCTTGCCCGCCCCTGCTACTCTTTCTTCCTTTCTTCTTTCAATGATTCATCCCTTTTCTCCTTTATTTTCTAATCCTCCTTTGGTGTTTTATAGGTTCCTCAAGTTTTAGGAC
The DNA here is from genome assembly GCA_021397845.1 of Areca catechu. Lineage (NCBI taxonomy): Eukaryota > Viridiplantae > Streptophyta > Magnoliopsida > Arecales > Arecaceae > Areca > Areca catechu. The sequence goes on from CM038043.1 coordinate 106,610,768, forward strand.
TTTAGGGTTTCGTTTGCCTAGCCGTTAGGTCAGCGGATAGAATGCCGACGGATCTGCGGGTATTCAGCTTGAATTTCCAGGTCGCATCCGAGGGCGAGGAGTGATCTCTTCATGGTATCAACAACAATCATTGCTAGGTACACACCCCCTAGCCTTCTAGATCAAGTTATTATAGAAGAGCTAGCCCTATCGGGGTTTCTTAGCCCTGGCGGTCCTGTTTTTATCTCTTTTGAGGGTCTTTTTTGTATCCTTGTGATCTAGAATTTCTATAGGATCATCTTTTTATCTATTTGACTTAAAATTTAGGAATTAAAATCCTAACTTAATGCTAAATCCATGAAAATTTCCTTGCATTTTAATTAGTCCCCCATCATCAAGATATTGTACCTCATGGATGAAGCTCGTTGCGAGGAGCTTCTCAACTTCCTTGTTGATCACCTTCTAACACTCCGGGGCAAAGCTCCTCTTCTTCTGCCAGACAGGACGATGATTGGGGTCGACATTCATCCTGTGGGTGATTACATCTGGATGGATCTAGGCATGTCTGTATCAGTCCAAGCGAAGACATCCACGTTGGCCCATAGGAAATTAAGCAGGTGAGACCTCTCCTCATCAGGCAGTAGGGCTCCTACTTGCACAGTCTTCATGGGATCCTTTCCCAAGGGAAAAGGTAGCACAGGCTCAATTGGCCCACACTTTAGCTTTGGTTCTACTAGATTCAGTTAGTCAATGGCCAGGCTCGGGTTATTCCCACGCAATCCCAGAATAGTCTGTAGGCTGTATTGAACTAGCTGGCGGGACCCTCTCATTTTTCTAGTCTCCTAAGGGGTGAACTGGATGAGGAGATGCTTGGTGGAGATGGTGGCATCGAGCAGATTGAGCCGGTGCACCCCAGGATCACAATGTATGGCGAAGGAAGTCTCACGATGGTAAATGTTATCAGCACAGTACTTTATCGAGGTGGCATCCCAGTGGTTTTTGGGAGTGTGATCTCTCCCTCAACTCTAACCGAATCCTCGGTGAAGCCCACTAAGGGCATGAACACCAACTTTATTTGGTTAGTGGATAAGTTCATCCTTGCAAAAATATCATAAAAAAAAGATGTCAGCAGAGCTTCCACTATCAACTATAATTCTTTTTACAAGGTGTTTTGCTATCATCATTCCAATGACAATAGCATCATTATTTGGGTTATCTATCCTAGTCAGCCCTTCTCCCTCCCAGGGGAGTACATCATCATTCTCCTCTATCCCCCTAGCCCTCTTCAAGGTTCTCCCTATACCCCAGGAGATCATCACAATCGACTCCTCAGTGGGCCAGTTGTTGATGGCGAGTGATCAGGGCTCTTCATTCTGGGCTGCTAGAGGTGCTCCTCCCTCCACGTATTGCTGAGGTAGCCGCACTTGATCAGATCTTTTATCTCCCTCTTCAGATGGTGGCATTCCTCAGGATCACGGAAGTAGTCCCGGTAGAAATAGTAATAACGAGACCTGTCATGTCCAGTGGATGGCCTTAGTGGGGAGGTCGATGCAAGAAGCACTCGCCCTTGATCTCCATCAAGATCTTTGCCCTTGGGGCGAGGAGAGGAGTGAGTTTTTCTTCTTTGATGGGGTCAACTCTTGGCCTCGACCCCGACCATGGGACTAGTGCCGTCTTCTAGGCCAGGGAAGCAGATGTTTCTCCAATGGCCTGCCTCTTCAGTGACCTCCCGTCCAGCTTCCTTCTGGTGTGGTCAGCATCCTCTGCATGAATGTACTTGTGGGCCCGGACGAGGATCTCTGATTAGGTCTTCAGAGGCTTCTTATCGAGGGAGTAGGTGAAGCGAGAGGTTCGCAGCCCCCTCTTCAGAGACAGCATGATGACTGGCTCATCGAGGTGGTAGATCTCTAGGGTTGTGGTTTTAAACCAGGACATAGTCCCGGAAAGGCTCTTGGTCCTGCTGGTAGATCGAGAAAAGGCTGTCGACTTCACATGGTACCTTTCTGCATGCATCAAAGTGCACCATGAACTTTTTCTCCAATGGAAAGAAAAAGTCAATCCTTTCTGACTCATGTCTGGAGAACCAAGCTCGAGCAGCCTTTTAGAGGTAGCCTGGAAGGTGATGCAGAGGAGAGCATCGGTGGTCCCCTGGACCCTCATAGGCCTTATAGCTTTCTAGGTGGTCCAAGGTGTCGGTTGTCCCATCGTAGGGATCAACCTGGAGCATGCGAAACCAGCTGGGGATTGGTTCCTCTTGGATTCTATGAGAGAAGGGATGAGGGTGTTGTAACCCACAGGCTCACTGGGGGAGCCCTAAATCTCTGCAAACCGATGAGACAGGTCAGCCTCTTGCACTCTTGCTCTTCGAGGTGCCTCTTCGCCTGGCGGTGGATGGCCTCGTCTATGGACCCTTCTGTGGAGGCTGTCAGAGGTGAAGGAGGTGCGGAGTGGAGGAACTCTCGCCTGAGTTCCCAGCCATGCTGATGCCATTGATGCGAGTATGCACCATGGTCCAAGATCGGGGAGTGGCTCTCCTAGCCGATCGAGTCATCATGTTGCTTCTTTCTGACTGCTTGGTGGTCTCCTCGTAGGTGGGAGGCTGCATGTAACGGCCCCTCCCGGAAGGACCATAGGTTGGTATGGGGATCGATGGTGTGGGCCACCGGCATCCCTGCTACTCTGTGTTACCAGGGACTAGTATTTTTGGTGGAGCTGGCACATTGCTGCAGCTAGGGGATGGACCTATTGGGCCAGTGCAATGATCTGGGGGTCCACCGGAGGGGACGATGGTGAAGAAGGGAGCTCCCCCTCAAGGCTCTATTGGTCGCCATGATGAGGGGGGCCACCTACTCGGCTGGCGGAAGCCTCACACACGTGGGTGATCACCATGAAGCTTTAGGCTTCTACAGATGCTTTGCTGGTGGTGGGGGACTCACTATTGGACTTCCCACAGTCATTGGTGTTCTTCTCCCTCCTGGTGCGCCAATCTGTTGCCACCAATATCATCATGGCTTGTAGCTGTGACATGGCATGGACTCATCGGGCTCCCGTTGGGTGCTCAATCCTCTTCCAACATGGCCTGCAAAAAGGAGAAAATCTAGTTCGAGGATTCTAGCAGGGACACTCCAACAATTAAGTCAGTTGGGATGATCAAGGAGAACAGAACCTCTATGCCGGAGAGCTTAGGATCTCTCTAGGTAGAAGGTGAAAGATGAGATGTAAGTAATGGAAAGACAAGTTTGAGTGGAGATCAGAGAGTTGGGAGGTTTTCTTGGCTATCTCCTTGCCTGTGCACTCTCTGAGTCTTACCAGTTGCCTTTCTCCCCTCTCAGGCATCCTTTTGTCTATTTTTATATGAGAAGGAATGGCCCAGACCAAGCCTAGGGCTTTGTTGAAATGTTCCTTTCCTGGTATCCCTTTCTAGAGAGGTTTTTCTTTGTCTATAGCCTCCCCCCTATCGAACCGGTCCTCTAAAGGAGATCCCTTTATTGGGGGTGAGTGCCGGTGTAGTATAAATCTTGTCCCTCTAATGGTGCCATTTCCCATGGGAGGGGTGGGCACCATGCCGCTGAGCCTCGAGCCATGGTGGAATGTTTCTATTTCAGGAGGGACCATTAGAGTGTCACAGGGCCAGTGACCATAATGGGATACTCTTCTTAGAGGATGTCTAGGTTTCATGTCATGAGGATCGGAGCCCTTAGTTGCACGGTCGTTGATATGGCGGCGCGCTACAGGATATGAAGCCTGGTGGAGCACGCATTGTGCAAAACGTGTGGGTGGCATGTTTGAGCATTTGAATTTTTCTACCGGGCAAGCACCACTTCTGGAAGGTTGTAGGTAGCTATGAGCTTCTATGTCATAGTCTAAGCTTCTACTAATCTTCTCTCTCTTTTGCTTCTAGCGGGAATTCCGTCCTAGCAGGGTAGAGGGAGCTCCATCTAAGGAGATTTACCCCAGAAGCGGGAGCACGACCTCAGCTGGGTGCTCGATCCTGAATGTGGGGGGCCACCTTTGAAAAGTATGAGCACAACCTCGACCAGGCGCTCGATCCCGGATGTGAGGGCTACCTGGACTGAAGGGCTCACCATTGGAAAGCATGAGCACAATCTCGGACGGGCACTCGACCCTGGATGGGGGGGCCGCCTCGATCGAAAGGCTCGCCCTTGGAAAGCATGAGCACGACCTCAGCCGAGTGCTCGATCCCCAATGCGGGGGCCACCTCAATCAAAGGGCTCACCCTTGGATAGCATAAGCATGACCACGGCCGGGCACTCGACCCCTATTGCAAGGGCCACCTCGGTTGAAGGGCTTGCCCTTAGAAAGTGTGAGCACGACCTCGATTGGGCACTTGACCCTGGATGCGGGGGCTGCCTAGGTCAAAGGGCTCACCCTTGGAAAGCATGCGGGCGCTGCATCCAGGTGGCACTTCCCACCAGTGCGGCTACCAGCTATTGCCGTCGTGGGCTCCACATCAGCGGTTGTGCGACATCAGTTTTTAATTATGCTGACTATAAAGTTTGCTTCCAAAACTTAATACTTAACATCACTTGCTAAACTCTTTTAACTTTCAATCCTAGATCTATTTTTGTAAAGGACAATCTTAATGATACATGGTCAAAAATCAATACTTATATTGCATTGCTAAGGAACTAGCAATGAGTAATTTGAGGATGTGATAAGTCATCAATTTATACATTTATTTTAATTATTTTAATTAATTAATGGTGCTAACTGTAGGGTTATAGTTGTATAGCAAAAGATCGAATTTCAAAATTTTAATCCTTGAAATCCTAGTCAACCAAAATCCTAAACCCAGGACCCCCTTGATGATATCAATTAATAAGGCAAAATATAGGAAATAGAAGAATACCTATAATGCTAATATCCTTTATTCCATTAGGGACATAATTATATACCCTCTAGAGGTGATCCACACAAGAACTGGATCAAGGAAGCGCTCCTCTTGCTTACTTAACTCGAAACTCTTCTCGATAACCTTTCTTCCTTTAGCAACCTTTCCTCTCTTCGAGGACCTTTTTCCTTTTAAAGAGTACATCAAAATCTCTCCAAAATCTTTTTTACTATCATATTATCATTTCTAATTCTCTTCCTAATCCCTTGTCTTAAAATGGTTAACTTGTCTTAAAATAAAAGACTTATCTTAACAAGGAAAAGAAGAAAGTTGTCAAGATAAACTTTAGATGCTTTGGTTTCAATTATTGAAGCATTTAAATAGGAAGAGAAGAGGCGTTCAAAACATCCATTCATCAACCCTTAATCTGATAGTTAACATATCAAATAAGACCCTTCAAACAAAAAGAGTCTATTGGCAAAAAGGTGCCTAGTGAAACAAACATTATTTCACAAATATTTTGTACCAAGAGTTGCTTATCACAACTCTTCAGGAAAAATCTGATAATAGTCTTTAATTTAAGAATTAAAGACTTGGTCCAACACCCCAATTGGTGTATAAACTAGAGAGGCTTATCTAGAAAAGGTGATTGATAAGCAAAAGGATTCTAGTCCATCTCATGTGCCATATATCCCAATCATTGCATCCCTTCATATGCTCACATGAAATCACACCCATTATTTCTTAATTTGACCAGTCAAATCTAGTTTAATTGGGCATGGATGAGAGAGGATAGGGGCTAAAGTTTATCATCAAAATGGTGATTTAATTGTAGAAAGACTCTTGGTCCTTCTACACCCCTTAATATGTGCACACGACAATATTGGTGCCAAAAGTTCAAAGCCCTTGGGACTCTTGGTTTAATACATGGATAAAGGTTATAAAATCAAGATAAATTATAATTTGGCTACCCTCTTTAAGGCTCAACCTAATTTAAGACCTACTCAAGTTAGTTAGCACAAATAGTAAGCATTTAAACCCAATCTAATTAGGTTAGGAGTTAGGCTAGCCAATAATACTAGTATGTTAATTAGCTAGCCAATTTGGATCCTATGATCCTAATAAAAATATAAATAATTTTTTTTAATCAATTTCTTAATGTGTGTAACCCTTTGGGCTCCTTATCTAGCTAGCGGTAGGTCTAGATTCATATCAATTTGGTTCGATTAGAAATCAACTAATCGAATTAGGTTAAATCAAGCTAACCCTATCTGCCAATTTGAACCATCTTTCAAATCGACTCATGAATTCAATCAATTTAATTCATGAAAACCTACAAGACATGATTGACATCGAGCAACATGTCGTGCCTACCTAGAAGATAAGAAATTTAGTTGAAATTATCAAAATATCCTTCAGTGATATGTTATCGTGTAATTCAATCCTTCGATCTTCTCTTATTCCGAATAAGTAATGGGTATGGAAAATTATCAAACCCTCATACTTTATTCCTTCGAACCTCAAATCACTTCATACTTGATCATAAAAGATTAGAAACCCTTTTCTAATTTCATCTTGCTTTGGTCAAAGACTTCTTGAGTCATCAGATGAGATTACATGAGATAAATACTCCTCTTACTAAGAGTGATCGATTCCTTATTGACCACTTATAACTTTTATACATAATTCACCATATTCATGAACATCCCGTACATGACTAAGTCATGAATGAGTGTATAAACCAAAACTTGAATTCATGTGTACAAGATATCATGGTGATCTTAGGTCTAAAGATCACTTGCATTACTTCCACTAACAGAATCATTTTTTAATAAGACTTTCATAAGATGTTCTTATGATGGATCAATTCAATGAACTCATACCCTGATGAGTACCCATATTCTTATATTAGTATCCCTACATAAGTGGTCATGAGACCAACCACTATCTTTATTGAGTATACATAGGATGTACCACTCTCTATAGAATCATCGATCCCCGCTCGATGATCCTTTGACTGGGATTATTTTAGATTAGAGTTTATAAATCCTTAGATCTCACTGTTATGAACTCCATTAAAATCCTAAAATCATTGTCCTAATATATGAGGTTCATCATAATCTAAAAAACAACAAAGTATAAGACACAGCATATGACGAAACAAAATACTTTTATTAATATCATATATGAGTCAGAAGAATTTTATAGAAATGCCCTTGATACATAAAAAATATGATCGGCTTTTAAGGCACTATTCTTTTACTAATCTCTTTTAAAAATCCTAATTTCATAACTAAACTAGACTTTCTTACAAGATTAATTATTTTAAAAATAATTTTAAAAAATATAAAATTGGAATACATGTATGAAAAGTAGATGTCGAGCTAAAGCAACAAAATAATTTCATATCTATTAAAGTATTTAATGAAAAATTTAATTGATGTTTATTTAATGAAAAATTTAATGTATGTTTCTTCCTCAGGTATAATTAAATTGGTAGTAATATTTAGAGTCCTGGAATTCTAGAGATTTGATAGGATTAATGATTTAGATGCATGCTAACATGAAGAGCCCGACGTGCAAATTTAAACGACATGAATGGAACCAAAAATGGATCTCAAATGGAATTAAATGGCGGTCTCCACGGTCCATGTGAACTAATGGTCCATGGGAATAGTATTATTTAGCTTCTTAACATGGTGTACTAGAGTGGAGTTGGCCATTGAGGATGGCTGAAGCACCTCACGATGCAATCCAATGGCTTGGGAGCTTTTATAATCCAACAGTGGGTGGAAACTAGGTGTTTGGGTTTCGCATGCAACTTGGGTGTTGGTTTGGAGCATTAAAATATTAATGGGAGTGGGCACTGTCTCTTTACAACATTACATGGCCGAGAGTGACTCCAAATAACGAATCCACCGCTTGCGTTCCTCCCCACTAACAGAAAGGCAACGACAGGGAGAAATTGTTGGAAGGATTCAACGGTGGTGGGGCTGATTTCTTTCTTGATCCAAACGCTCCAAAAAAAGGTGCCAACTTAAAAAAAAAATCTGAACATGATTTGGGTGTTGGTTTTGCAGCATGGGATGACTGGCCTGCAATGATCCTATGGCTGAAACAAAACCCCACTTGCTGTAAACTTTTAACCATGATAGAGGACATCCAATGCACGTTGGAAGGCATGAAAACAGTGTTGTGACACGATCAAACGATTGTAAATGATGCTGGCTTGATTTGGGCTTCCATGAGCAGGATCTGATTAGATTTCCAAGTGATTTGACAATGATCTAATGGCCAAAATAATTCCAAGAGTTCTATTAGGAGTCTACCTATCTCTCTCTATTTAAAGGATTTCAAGCCATAAAGAAAAATTCATCCAGGAGAGAGAGGTACAATACAAGATAGTAGGCATAGCTTAGGTTGCAATTTAGCCTCTAAGAATGAGATTTCTTAAAGTAGAGTTATGTCCTTACATCATCTTCAAGCCTACTCTATCTTCAAGATCAAGATCCAAAGAGGAAGAAGCAAAGTCCAGTTCACTTTGAGGAGTACAAAGGAAAAAAGGAATTTGTCGACCATCTTCGTAACAAGGGTGCACCAATCTACTTCTAACACTTTATTACAGCTTTTTTTATAGTTTTTCTTAGTTTATTGTTCTTTTTAAATTATTGTAATAGGATTTTATTTTTGATTAATGCAAAGGTTACTTTCATATCTTTTAAATTTATATTATTTACTTGCAAGTAGATGCTAGGATCTAAATAATAGTCCTAGTACCAAGTAATTTTTCCTGCAATTTTAATTTTCGTTTCCCTGACTTTGATCTATTTTTCTTTTTCTAAAATCAAAGATTTCAAATTATTCAAAATATTGCCTTCTCCATGGATTCAACCCAACTCACTGTTTGTCATATATTTTTGGTTTTTAGAAGTCAAAAAATTAAATTGATAGCCACAGTATCCTAACGACGACATTGCAGATCTATCATTGTACCCTACTAGGCAGCCTTGATCAAACAAAAATCCCTCCAAGGTTCCACTCCTCTACATTTCCTAGGCACCACTTGTGCGATGGCATTCCCGACCAGGAACAATGATTTAACTGATGATGGCTCCATGATCGAGATCGATGACTTGATCGATGATGGCTACGTGATCGAGATCACTAGTCAAACCAGTGAACAACGCCAACCACTGCCTTGACCCAGTCTTGGAACTTTCCATGGTGCTAGTGCCAGGTATGTGGTGTGCCCTCTCTTGGGAAGGTTGATTTGATTGACATGGTATCATGACAGGCCCCCTTGACTCTTCAGGGATGCCCACAAATGGTCGACCACTAGATGATGGATGCGACTTTGCCAGAGATGGTCTGACTGATATGGTGACAATGGTCATAGGTGGCCCCCTACCCTCCGAATCAATCACCATGCCTTTGCCCTTTGAAGATTACTTGAGGCTGGAAATCTTTCCCCTAGTCCAATGGAGTTCATCTTGAGGCTCGATCGACCGAGCGACGATCTCCCAATGAGCGCTCTTGGATGCAAGCAACGATCTCAAACCAAAGATTTCTCTATAAGTAGATGAAAGTCAATCTTGCATTCAAGCCACCTTTGCAACAGCATCCAAGATCACTTAAGAAATTCACTCTAACAGCTTCCCCGGTTCCTCTCTGATCACATTTCTCTTAACAATGTATCCAACACATTTCAAGCAAAAATGATCAATTTCTTTGTATGCTCTCTTTAATTCCTTCTATGTCTTCAACAACTTTTTCCTTTGACCACGGCCTTCTTGCTCAAGGCTTCGGCCTTAGCCTCCTATTTTAAGATATATGCCCTGATATTGACTGCCTTGCAAAGGCATCTGGTGGGCATTGATGCTCTCGAAGCTAAAGCAATGTCCTAAGAGAGGCTATAACTAATAAATGTATGACAAATGGAGTAGAAAGCAAAATATCATTCCATTATATTCAAAAATATTTTTTTACTATGCCTAAGAAAAGAAATTACGAAGATGGAAAAGTCACAAGCTTAAAGAAAAATAAAAAATTAAAAGGTTTTAGTTCTCGACCCCTTTGGGATTAGTGCAGAAGATGGCTCAACTGCAATAATAGGATCAAATGGAGAGGATCTACCCATAGCAGGGAGCTCAGAGGCCATCAAGTCAGCAGCAATCAGGTCGAAGGCGATGGGCTCACCTATAGTAGCTTCAGGCACTAGGGCTGGGGCTGGGGCAACATCAACTAGGGTGTTTGGGGTGGTAGTCTTATCAGATGTCTCCTCATCGGACTCCCCTTTATCTAAGAAGGAGAAATCTAGCTCCCAATGGTGCTTGGCAATTTGGCTCCAGCACTCGAGCATCCCCAACTTATGGCCCTCTATGAAGGCCTTGTGGCAAAGGCAACACATGCATCAGCAAACTTCTTTGATGCTTGGAAGCCCTTGACCATGCAGGACATGTTTGTGGCAAAATTCATTGGGACTTTGCATTTTTCTATCGAGGCCTCTACTTCTCGCCTTAACTTTCCCTCGATTGCTGCTTTAGCCTCTCTTTTTTGCCTCTCCAACTCCAAATTGGCCCTTGCCATTACCAAATTGGCTTTACCTCGACCAAGTTGCTCTGTGTAGCACTCAAATGAGTCTCAGAGTTGGCAAGCATTTTTCGTAGGTGCTTGGCCTCAGTTTGGAATACCTTGACCCTCTAGCTGGCCTTGGCAACATTCTCATCCTACTGCTCACAGGCCTTTTGGCTATCCAAATCTTAGTTCAAGAAAACCATGGTTAAGTGAATCACTAATCTAACCAGACATTGATATGAAATATCAAATGAAGAAGGCAATATGTTAACAATGAAGTACCTGCTCAAGAGCCACCATGCACTAGTGCCTCAGGTCATGGAAGTCCACATTATGGACTCATTCTACTCCCAAGGAACGGGGCACTCTTAAAAGAGTCCTGAATTTCCTTCCAACCTTGAGGGAATCACCCTCCAGATCCCCAGTCAAGGGCCTGGAGCTAGGAGTAGCCTTCTTGGCACCCGGGGTTGGAGCAGTGGAAGGAAACAACCGAGGGATTGATATAGTTGGTGGTAGAGGGGACCTTGGTAGGACATCAAAGACTTCAGGAATAGCCTCGACCATCATAGGAGTGGACTCAAATTAATTGGCTTTAGCCTTGGGCTTGGAAATTTTAACACTCTTTGAAGCAAATGAGGAGGTCTTCCCCTTCCTTTTCTACTGCTGGGCCAAACCCTCCCTTAGTGATTCCAGCTATTTGGGAGTCATAAGTCATACCTACACATTGATAAGATTGGTCAAACACGAAATAATGGCTAGAAGAGAGGGATTGAAGCCTGAAATTCACCTTCAAGAAGCTAGCTAAGCCCTGCCTTACAAAGGGATCCTCTGATAAAAGGATTTGCAGTCGAGGAGCTTTAAAAGCTTTGAGAATTATGAAGAGACTTTCCTCCTCATCGCTAAGCTTTGAGAGACCTAAGATGGAAACATCTGGCTAACCCTAGTTTGGCAAACCCCAATTTGACAGACCCTAACTATTTGAAGAGGGACAAGAGACGAACAAAAAGTGCTCCTTCCATCCTTTAATGGTGGTCAGAGTACCTTCAATCAGTGGTTCTACCCTGTTTTAGATAGTAAGGTACCACCACGATTTGGCATAAGGATGAATTTGGATAGTAAAAAAGGTTTGAAATAAAGAAAGGGTTGGCTCAATTTTGGTTAAGGAATATAGAACTTGAAATCTGATCGCTGTTGTAGGCAGTCAAAAATAATTTACCAACTTAACTCTATAGCTAGGGTGAGTCGGGATCGTATCCTCAGGGACCTTATGGCTAAGTTATGATTTTTAAAAAAAAGAAGAATAATTGTTGTGGTATAAAAATAAAAGTAAGCAAGAAGTAAACTACTTTTAAAGGCAAAATAGATAAAAGGGATAGTTTTAGGAGTGGAAGATTGGTTTTGAACTATCAAATTATATGCAAATGTAATTGATTTCAGAGATTTTCCTGTCTTCCCTCGGTATGCTGCATATCTATAACAGATCATGGTGTATCTCTGGGAGGCACTAGGTATCCAACTCTTCTTTTCTCGGTATAATCCATATCCGTAACAGATCACAGTGTATCTCTGAAAAGTAAGAGTTGTCCCTAAACCCAATCTAATAGTAAAGTATAATAAAGAGTGAATAAAAGAGAACAAATAATAAACTCATAAATAAAGACATACTCCTTTATTGCAAACCAAAGAAATACAAAAGATTGGAGAACAATAGAAACTCGCTCAGCCTCATACAAAATCAGCTCTTCCCTCCTGCACTTCTGCACTACCCTATTTCTAAGTTGATCCTTGCCTGTCCCCCTCTACAAAGGCTCTAGAGGGATTCCAGGGAGTTGATTGCCCTAGGTAAAGGCATAGGATCCTTTTTATAGGGTTCAACAGGGGAGAGCTCTTCATATTTTTTCGATATGGAACTAAACATGCAGATCGCATAGATGGCTAGGATTTATTATTATAATAGATCAATGGTTAGATGGTAAACCCAGATCCCAGTTAAAGTAGACATTAAAGTCCTACTCCAAGTTGATGCTTCACCAGGTTAGCATTGGTTTCCATCGGATCTTGATCGGAGGTTTAGAAATCAGCCATATTAGGTAAAATTGATCATGAGGTGTTTGACTACTCTGAGATTCATGCATTCCTCCTTTGATGGTTTGTTTCCATCATCCAGCACCACTATCGTCTTCTCTTTGTCCGCAACTACGACTAATAGGATTCTCGCACCACCATCATTGGAGGAGTCCTTGCCCCACCATCGTCGGATTTCTTTGCACTGCTGAGAACCATCGTTGTCTTCTCTTTTCGTTGGAGTTTTTGGCACTGCTAACTCTCCTTCTAGAATCCCTCGCTAGCAATATTGCCCGTGCCCATGAATCTTTGCTGGAAGTCTTCATGCCATCGTCGATGGAGGTAGCACTAGAGCCAACATCATCTTCATCCATGGTTTTCCATCCGACTTCCCATTTCACACTCATGGACTTCCTTGTTTCATGGTGTGACCATGGGATGGAAAAGATGGTCGACGATGAGCTTTAGAGGAGGGCGATGCTGGCTGTAAGAAAATCCAATGGAGTTGCCAAAATCTGCCTTTGGTTCATGAATCTGCACCATGAACCATCTTCAATGGTTGCCCATGGACCGTTGGGGTGTCTAGACCATTCAGCTAGTCCATGGTCGACTGGTTGCTTCAATAACCATGCAACTCCTTTAATAACTTTCAAATATCGATTCTGGGTTCATTTTAAGTCTGATTTGCTTCAAACTTATTTTATTTGAATCCATAAATCGAACTCTTCATATTGGTTTTCTTTGATATAAAAGTATTAATTTAAAAAATAAATATAATTTAATTATTAAATTAATATTTTTATATATGTATATAATATAATTATCAAACTCTCCAACTTAAACTTTGCTCATCCTCGAGTGAAGCAAATAAATTAGCCATGTATATCAACCTATCCTTGAATTGGATGTTAACTTAGACAGTCCTAAAGATAATTGATACCCAGCCAGACCATTACTAAGATACTTCATCAGATTATTAATTCAACCAAATTAGTAGATAGGGTAGAGCCCATAGAAATTTCTAGAGTTCTTTTGCTAAATTTCCACCTCACTCTTTGTATCCTCTAACTTTCTAGGGGTTTAGTGAAGTGCCTTTTTGCCTGCTAGTTTTTCCTATTCTTTTTCTTTTCTTTCTTTTTTTTTCAAGAGAGAAGTGCAGTGCTATATCTTAGCCTCTTAAATGTTAGTATTCTTACCTTTTGACACGAACCACAATGCTTACTTAGGTGAAAGGGCCTAGTTACTCAGTAAGGTACCATTGCTTAATAGATTTTTTGATCTTTTCACCTTTTGACATGAACCATAATGCTTACTTAGATGAAGAGGCCCAGTTACTCAGTAAGAGTTCAAGCAAAGCTATTAGGCGAGACTAACTTCGCTCTCTTCTTTTCTTTTTTTTTTTTTTTTTTTCATCATCATTTTTTCTCAAGGAAAAGCTTGAGCATACATGACCTTTTTATTCATACCCCTATAAAGTAGATTCTTCATTGAGATCAATGATCAGAAAGTTCTGGAATTACTCCATAAAATTATTTATGGTCTAAACCCTACCATTTATTGAGTTTCTTAAGTATTAGTATCCTCACCTTTTACACGAACCACAATGCTTACTTAGAAGAAGGGATCGGTTACTCAGTGAGGTACCATTGCTTAATAGATTTCTTGGCCTTCTCATCTTTTGATGTGAACCATAATGTTTACTTAGATGAAGAGGCCCGGTTACTCAGTAAGAGTTCAAGAAAGTTATGAGGCAAGACTAACTTCTCTTTCTTTTCTTTTCTTTTTTTTTTTCTTTTTTTTTCATCATCATTTTTTCTCAGAGAAAACTTTAGTATGCTTGACCTTTTTATTCATTCCTTTATAAAGTAGATTATTCACTAAGATCAATGATCAGAAAGTTTTGGAATTTCTCCATAAAATTATTTTATGGTCTAAACCCTACCATTTATTGAGTTTCTTTAATAATTTATCCCTCAATATTTCTAAAATTATCTAGACCATTAATCAATCATTGATTAAGGTACCTAGGTAACTCCAATTCAAGACAATAATTAGATACATATAATATAATCATTTCTAACCGTACTCGATGATCTAAGCAAGTTAAGTTTTTCTTCCCCTTAACTTAATTGACATTATCCTCAATGGAGTAGGAAAGAAAATAAGTACACAAGAAAAAGAGAGAATACAACTAGGGTGAGTGTGCTTCGGCAGTTGTAGTGAGCTTCCTGAAAGCGGTCTCTTATTCTTCCACCTAAGTTTCTATAATTGTACTAAAAAGAAAATGAGATTGTTGGGTTGCCTCCCAACCAGCACTAAGTTTAACATCTTCAACTGGATATAGTAGATCATGTAAATTATACCAATTGATACATCTACTAAATTATTAGATATACCTAGCCATGACGGATGATTGGACGAAGTCCAGTCAGTAATGTTCCACACCAAATTTCTTTTATATGTGCCTATAAGATGGATCTCCCGATAGTAGGTACTTGGAGATGGCGTGGTGTGTAGAGTAGATGTTGGTTCTAGTGCAAGGGCTAGGTAAAAGTTAAAGGATGTAATAAATTGCTTCCATTGTGGTGTCCAAGGTGGATCTAATAAGTCACTCAACTTCTTCATGTTATCTATTCCAGTGCAGTTTAGATATTTATGGGACGGGTCCCTAGTAAAGTTGTCAGGGCTATTGTACTCAAAGACTGCATTACTTGGTTCTTGAAGTAACAATTTGGTTGGGCAGTCTACTGGCGATTTAGAGATTGTTTCTCCAATAGCTTATATGGATTCATTTAGAAAACCTACAAGTTAGATTTCCTGATCAGGGTTTGTATCATGTTCGAAGAATGGATCCTTTACCTTGACCAGGAGTGGCTCTTATTCTAGTGTATGTGAGGTTTCTAATGAGGAAGCTATTGGTGTATCAGAGGGAGGGGCCATCTGCTCATATTTCATGGTCCATGAAGGAGTGGAACTAGGTGGTTCTAATAGTGCATTCACTTCATCCATGTATCTATCTATGTTAAAGCTGTCCATATCAAAATGGGCTAGACAAGCTTGTAGAAGGTCATGTGTGGGCATGATAGGAGTGGTTTCTTCTACAAGTTCCTTTAGCACATTTTCTTCATCAAACCCATCACTTTGTGGTCCACTGATTGCATTAAATATATTCAATCTCAGCTCTTTATTCCTAAATGACTCATCCATGGCTCCTGTCCTATAGTTGATACATGCATTTGCTGTAGCTAACAAGGGTCAGCCTAGGATAATGGGAATGCATCTTAGGTTGCTACTCGATTCCATGTCGAGGACTAAGAAGTCAGCTAAAAAATAAAACTCATCTACCTTGACTAAGACATCCTCGAGCATCCCATATTGTATCTTAATTGATCTATCGGCTAACTACAAGGTGATCGAAGTAGGTTTCAATTCTTCCAATCCAAAGAGTTCATACACCGAGCTAAGTAAAAGGTTGACACTGGTCCCTATGTTTAGGAGAGCTTTTTCAATGTGAAAGTTTTCTATGACACAAGAAAAAATGGGAGCTCTTGGATCCTTAAGTTTTGGCAGGTGGCGTGCTGGAATACAGAACTAGCATGTTCTATAAGGCATACTTTCTTTGGGATTTGTGAGCTAAATTTACATTTCTACATGCACAAATCTTTCAAAAATTAGCATATGCCGGAACCTATTTTGATTGCATCCAGGAGGGAGAGATAAATTCAAACTTGCTTAAATAATTCTAGTGTCTCCTCGAGTCCTCTTTTCTTCTTCTCAGCAAGAATAGGAGCTTTTAGGACATATGGGTATAGTACTTTAGGCAAGTAGGGTGGTTTTGGTGCAATCGATTCATCTTCTTTTCTCAGATCCTCCTTGTTCTTGGATAGTTCTGATTCAGGTTGGGTTGGAGGTGTGGGGTGGGTTTCATTGGTCTTGCTAGTTTGCTCGATGATATTTCTGTTCCTGAGAATCATGACTGATTTGGCATGTTTAGAAAAGATTTTTGGGATACTGAAGCTTTCATCCATGAATCATCGTCTCGGGTTGCTCTCAGGTTGAGATGGCAATTTACCTCCTTCCCTTCTACCCATGTTTGTTGCTAACTGACCAATTTGCATTTCTAACCTAGTGATGGATTGTGTATGAGAGTTGATTATTTAGGAGTGGGAGTTGAGGGTTTGAGCATTGACTTCTATCCAGTCTAAAGCCTTCAAAACTCTTCTCAATGGTTGAGCTATAGCTAGTGGAGGATGATTGAGGAGGGTTTTGGTATTGCAAGTGAGGTATGCTCTTATAGCTAGTTTCTTAGTTGTTTGGACTTGATGGAATTGGGATAGCAAGTGGCTGTGATTTTTAAGAGAAATTAGGGTGATTGCACCATCCTGGGTTGTAAGTGTTTGAATTTGGATCGTTTCTTAGTCTACAAGCTGTTAGGCTTGAGCTTGTTGGACCTGTTCATGGACAAATTCAGAAAACTGGTTAGCTGCTGGATAGTTTGTGATATAGTAGGTGGTTCTAGAACAGATTGCACAAACTTCTCGTTGTGCACTAGGTATAGGTGGGGTAGGAGAATGTCCGTTGCAAAACAAGCAATCAATCCTTTAGGATAACTCATCTACTATCTTTTGTGACATCTTATTTATTTTATTATGGATATCTATGCAGTGACCAACTTCATAGATTCCACCAGCTTTTTTAGGAGCAATGAGTCTGTCACTACATGAGGTAGACAAATGGTGTAAAAAGTTTTTACTTAATGTCTCAAATAATTGCCATGCCTTATCCTTACTTTTCAACATGAAAGTTTCTCCACACGAGGCATCGACTATCTATGGGTGTTTGTTTAATAAACCATCATAGAAATACTTGACTAGTTGCCACTTTGGAATTTTGTGATGTGGGAACTTTTGGATTAGGTCCTTTAGCCTGTGCCATGTTTCATGGAACATTTCTCCTTTTGTTTATGAAAAACTAGTTATAGCTTTTCTAATTTAGTTGGTTTTTCCTATGGAAAAGTATTTTTTGAGAAATTTTCTTTGAAGTTGGTCCTAGGTTGATATAGTTACTGAATCTAAGTAATGGGGATATCAGGTCAACCCTAGTTTACTATGGATCCCTGAGTTTTGAGTTCTTTAGCCATGATTTAATTTTATCTTTGAGTCCAATAATCTGACTATGTTAGCCATTTAAGTCTTATATTTGGACCATAAGTTTTGTTTTATAGGCTTTGTTACACTTAAGTCTGTACCTTGACCTCTGAATCTCATTTTGGGCCTTTTTACATTTGAGTCATGTAATTAGAGTATTGAGTCAAGTTTTGGATTCTTAGTGAGCCTTATGAGTCCTGTAAGTTTTGAGTTTTATGAGTCCAGTCCAATTTTCTAAGTCTTATATTGAGTCCAGTCCAATTTTGTAAGAAGACTCAAGTCACTTATGAAGCCAGTCAGCATAATACTCCAACCATTGTAAGGAATCCAATCATCCACATAATTGTGCCACTTGGGAAGCTTGGAAGGATTCTTGGAGCTATCATTGAAGACCTGGATGACAAGTACATCAGCACACCAGGAGGAGGTGGATACCAGGAGAACCCTAGAGCCTGCCCAGCACTGAAATGGGCTGCCTAAAGCCCTGGCCCAACCTCAAATTCAGCGCCCTCCTAATGGTCACCTCTCATGTTGGCACCCCACTTATGGTCACCTCCCTTGGACCAAGTCAAAGAGAAGGAGAGGAGTAATCCTAGTGAGAAGAGGGAGTTTAAACCTCTTTGGAAGAGGAGATCTCTATGTATTTGAGTAGGAAAAGGATTAGTGGGAATTCTCTTGTATGCCCTTACTTGGAGCCCAAGTTTGTAAGCCTATTTAAAGGCCCCCCTTCTCATGTGTATTGGATGTTAATAAATATGAAAACTTTTTTGAGTTCTTCTCAACTCTTGGTGTGAATTCTGAGTGAATTTGTGTGAATAAGGGTATCTGTGTGATCCCTCAGGATATCTATCTGAGTGAATTTGTGTGATCCATGCGCCCTGCCTCCAAGCTGCCTGCCTCTTCATCTCTTGGCCGCCCACTTCTAAAACTTCCTTCCCTTTGCTTTCTTTAGCCTTCAAACTTATTTCTTCTCTAGTTTCAAACCCTTGTTATGTGATTTGTAGGCCCCTCAGAGTTCATGAATCCAAGAGTCCAATCGGTAAGTTTTCGGGCCACCGGATTGAAAGTCGCGATCTGCAGGATCTCCGGCTTATTTTTCCAGGCCGCATCTGAGAGCGTAGAACGAACTCTTCATGGATTGATCTCCAAATCTCTGCCAGGTACACCCCCTAGACTCCTCTGGTAGCGGTATTGTAGAAGAGCTTGTCCTAACCAGGGCTTCTTAGCCTTGGCGATCCTGTTTCTTCATTTTTAGGATTTAGTTTTGCATGCCTATGCTTCCAAAAATTCTATAGGATTCTATACTTAATAACTTAGCTTGAAATTTGGGATACAAACTCCTAACTTAATACCTAATACACAAAAAATAATTGGCATGCATAATTAGTCCTGCATCATTTAGTATCAGAGCATGTTTTAGGGCTAGTTTCTATATCCCGTAATTCTTATATATGGTATGTTATTTTTACTCTCCTGATTTTTAGTTTTTTGGATTCTCTATAATTGATATTATTTTTAAAGATTTTCTCATGATTTATTTTAGTCTGTATAATTTTTTCATGCCTATTTTCTTTTGTCCTAGAAATTTCTACATCTTATCTCTGCATTAGGTGTCTAGATTTCGGTCTATTTTGTCACCTTAAGTATTTTATTTTTCATTGAAATTTACATGTTGTGTCCTTTGTTTAGTCCTAATCCTTGTCATAATTTTTAATTGTTTTTACAGAAATACAAGAATTATAAAAATCTGTATATTAGAAACCCTAACCTGAATCTTGAGATTTTCGCACATAGTCTGAAAAACCCTTGGTTTTGCATCATCATCCGAATCATTTTTTGCATGAAACTTGGTAGAGATTATCTGCATTTTTCATTCTCTATCTTGAATTTACTGAAATTTTCCTACATCAGAAAATGAACCAAATTCTATATCGAATCAAACCCTAATTTCTGTTCTGCATACTTGATCAAACCAAACCTAATCACTTCCAAACCTTACCTCACCCAAGCCCAAAATTTGTTTGCTAACTTAACCAACTTAAAACTAATTTGCCACCTCATGAAAAGCTAAAAAAAATATTTTTATTTCTCTGATTATTATTAGTTGCATTAGGGCTCATAGTGTGTTCATCATCTCATTAAATCAATTTTAAGGGCAATTTCCTCTCTCAGATCAGGGCAGGATTTCATCACCTATCTTGGACCCAAAATAATCACCCGACATCAGAACCCAATCCTTAATTAAAATCAATTAGTAACCTAATTGCTCTAGAGAGCTTAGGGACACCAACAGGTCGGGTCCAAATTGTGTGGGCCAATTAATGCACCTAATTCCCCAGTTATTACTGAAAACTAGTGTCTAAGGCTAGAGGTCAAGAGGTAAACACCCTAAGTGGACTGGTGGTTTTTAATTAGGACCCTGTCATAGGCAGGGAGAGCCTCCCACCACCCAACCTCTTACCTGGCCTGTGGAAGGATTAGCTGTTGAGTTAAGTGTAAGTTGAGTAGACCCATTCAATTTTGGCTCTAGGTCTAGCAAACTGTAGTCCATTTCTACTTTGTGTGCTTGACTACATCACACTAACTTTTTTGATTGATTGCATGACCACTAGGTTAGGAACCAAATATCAACAGTCTAAACCCCAACCTAGCTCAGCCATAGACTCCAACTTTTAGATATTCATGAAAGTCATGACTGAACGATTTGACCAGATGAACCAACTGAATGCCCAATCCACTACCCAATTAACCACCCAGATTAACCAGTGCAATACCCATTCCCAAAACCAGTTTACTTAGTTGACCGCCCAGATAAACCAAATAACCTAATCAAATGCCCAAGCAACCAATAGGCTTGACCAATTAACCAATAGTTCTGATCAAGTAGAGAACCAATTAGGAGGTTTAGAGAAAACCCTTAAAACCCATCCCAGACCTAAACCTGAGTCCAACCTTAGGAAAGCCCAATACCTTGACCCATACTCAGAGCTTAACCCTAGGAGAGCCCCATACCTTGAATTTAGGAGATCCACAACCTATAGATCTGAGCCCAAATCCTATGACTCTAGATCCTATGACTCTAGAACTTATGTACCCAAATCCTCTGAACCCAGATCCTATATATCCATGTCCTATGAGTCTAGTGGATCCATAATCCATAGATCCGAACCTACATCCTATGAGTCCAGTACTAGGCCAGTTTTTCCTAGTCAACCTGAATCCCATAGGATTAGTATCCCTAGATATGAGCCTAGTATTAGTTCACTTCCCTTTAGTCAACCTAAACCCTTTAGGACTAGTGCCCCTTGCTCAGGACCAGATCCTAACCAGCCCAACCTGAGCCAACCTCAGCCTAGTTCCACTACAACCCTTAGAGGAGGTAGAGGCAAGTCTAGTTCCAATCCCCCGAGAGTGTGTTTTAGATGTCGTAAACCAGGCCATTTTGTTAGCCAGTGTCCATTCAGCACCCTATACCTAGGTGAGATAGATAAAGATGAGTCTGAACCCATTGTTGAACCCAATGTAGAAGTATATGAGGCTGATCCAAGTCTAGTAGAGGAGTATGAAGATGCTGAGCCTATTGAAGATTTAGAGGAAGAAACTCCTGATCCCTTTGATGAGTCTAAAGAAGACATTAAGTAGTTGAGTCTAATAGAGATACCTATAGATGACCTAGAATTAGTTGACCCGGACCATACCCAAGTAGAAACCAACCCAGAATTAGTTGACCAGGTAGATACCCAGATAGAAGCGAACCCAAAGTTAGTTGACCCTGACCACACCCAAACTGAACCTATAGTGGAAGAGCAGTTAGAGGATGAGGAACCCAACCCTACTATTAGACTCTTACCTGAGGAGCCATTAGAAGAAAGATCAATTGCAGAGCCCAGTCCTGAGATCCAAGAATCAGAAGAATTTATTAAGGACTTGATCTCTTTAAATCAGTACCCTCAGGATGAAGTCCATCCTTTGACTCCAATTGATCTCTTCCCTGAGATTAGCGACCCATTCTTCCATAAGATAGACTCTGTAGATAGACATCAACCCTATAAAGTCAACCTCATTAGTCTAGGATTAATCCCTGACACCTCTTCCTACATCCTATTCTATCCGATCAATCCCAACCTCTTTTCTTACTTCCCACCCTACCAAACTAACCCTGAATCTACCTCTTATTTTTTACCCTTTTTTGAAGCTTCTCTGTTTATCTAACCACTAGACTATATTTTATCGAAGTAAGCATGTTTCATACATTCCTTGTGCATGTTAGGTTTGCATCATATTTCTGGTATACTTTATGGTATTTATTAGAAGTTTATTGTAAATTTTTATGTGCATGCCACACCAGGGTCAAACCTAGAGAGCCTATAATCTATTGGGTTTAGACCCAAAGAGTCCAATAAATTTTCTTCGATAGGAATGCTTAGTCAAGTCTATTAAAGAGTTGGTTTTGAGTCCAATAAGTCTCCAAACCTAATTCATCTGTTCACACCTGCACTGACCTCTGCACAACATTTGCATTAATACATTAGCCAAAGATTAATTTAAATAATGAAATCTATAAAAACTGGCTAATTCCCAAAAGAAAGCTAAGGAATTTAATGTAGAAAATTCTATTATGGTTAAGAAGCTTCATGCTTACAGAGCTGGACCCTTTAGAGTAATAAAAAAAGTAAAACCCAATGCCTATGTGCCCTTGGATTTAGGCATTAGCTCTACCTTCAATATCATGGACTTAGTTGAGTATAAGGAACCGACAATGATTCCTAGTGAGATTTTGGACCTCACCCATCCTTTGAGAGAGAAACCTTACCTAATTGTCCACTAAATTTGCATAAGAGAGGAAAATAAATTGATCATATCCTGGATGATCAAGCTATCACGAGCCAGGGCTGCGGCTATCAACGGTACCTGGTCCGATGGCAAGGTCGACTAGAATCTGGTGATTCATGGATAACTTGAAAGGACCCACAGCACCTCCACCCAGACTTACTGCCAATACTAGACTACCCTGTACTCGACAAGGTCGAGTTCCTACCACCCCGAGAGAATTGATAGGGACATCAGGTCAACACTAGTTTACTATGGATCCCTGAGTTTTGAGTTCTTTAGCCATGATTTCAATTTTGTCTTTGAGTCTAATAATCTGGCCGTGTTAGCTATTTAAGTCCTGTATTTGGACCATGAATTTTGTTTTATAGGCTTTGTTACACTTAAGTCTGTACCTTGACCTCTAAATCTCATTTTGGGCCTTTGTATATTTGAGTCCTGTAATTAGTGTATTAAGTCAAGTTTTGGATGCTTAGTGAGCCTTATGAGTCTTGTAAGTTTTAAGTTTTATGAGTCCAATCCAATTTTGTAAGTCTTATATTGAGTCCAGTCCAATTTTGTAAGAAGACTAAAGTCACTTATGAAGCCAGTCAACATAATACTCCAACCACTGCAAGGAATCCAATCATCCACATAATTATGCCACTTAGAAAGCATGGAAGGAGTCTTGGAGCATCATTGAAGACCTGGACGACAAGTACATCAGCCCACCAGGAGGAGATAAATTCCAGGAGAATCATAGAGCCTGCCCAGCACTGAAATGGACCACCCAAAGCCCTGGCCCATCCTCAAATTCAGTGCCCTCCTTATGGTCACCTCTAATGTTGGCACTCCACTTATGGTCGGTCACCTTCCTTGGACCAAGTCAAAGAGAAGAAAGGAGTAATCCTAGTGAGAAGAGGGAGTTTGAACCTATTTGGAAGAGGAGATCTCTATGTATTTGAGTAGGAAAAGGATTAGTGGGAATTCTCTTGTATGCCCTTACTTGGAGCCCAAGTTTGTAATCCTATTTAAAGGCCCCCCCTCTCATGTATATTGGATGTTAATGAATATAAATACTTTCTTGAGTTCTTCTCAACCCTTGGTGTGAATTCTGAGTGAATTTGTATGAATAAGGGTATCTATGTGATCCTTCAGGGTATCTGTATGATCCCTGTGCCCTACCTCCAAGCTGCTTGCCTCTTGATCTCCTGGCCACCCACTTCTAAGCCTTCCTTCTCTTTGCTTTCTTTATCCTTCAAACTTGTTTCTTCTCTGATCTCTAACCCTTGTTAGGTGATTTGCAGCTTCCTCAAAGTTCATGAATCCAGGATTCCAATCGGCAAGCTTTCGGGCCACCGGATTGAAAGCCACGAATCTGCAGGGTCTCCGATTTATTTTTCCAGGCAGCATCCGAAAGTGTAAAGTGAACTCTTCATGGATCATCTCCAAATCTCTGCTAGGTACACCACCTAGACTCCTCTAGTAGCAGTATTGCAGAAGAGCTAGTCCTAACCAGGGCTTCTTAGCCTTGGCAGTCCTGTTTCTTCACTTTTAGGATTTAGTTTTGCATGCCTGTGCTTCCAAGAATTCTATAAAATTCCCTACTTAATTAATTGGCTTGAAATTTGGGATACAAACTTCTAACTTAATGCCTAATACATGAAAAATAATTGGCATGCATAATTAGTCCCGCATCACGAAGGCACTCAGCCAACATTTGGCTTTGTCCTTTAGTAAAAATGGAAAAAGCTTCAACCTAAGGTCATTGTCCGAGAAATTTTGAGTTTTAACCATAAAGCAGATCTCAAAAAATTCACCTAGGTGCCTATAGGGGTCCTCATTACTAAGTCCATGAAAAGATGGCAGCATCTAAATAAAAACTGGACTTGATCTCATATTGGATGGCCTCCATAGGAGGTGCTTGGATGCATGGTGAGTATGAGAACAAGGATGGGGTAAAATATTTCTTTAATGGGCATGGATGGTTGGATTCACTAGGGTCAGCCATATTTGTAGCTTGAATTGATCTAAGGATCTTTTCTAACTCTTTGTCAAGTGGTTGCAAGTTGGGTTGTAGTGATCGTCGACCTAGCATGCAACCAAATTATCTAGGTAAGGCAATCCTATGCTATTAGGATTTTTTTATATATTTTATTAAAGAGGAGAATGGAGAAGAAGAGAAATGAAACATAGAGAAAAAGACTAAAGATGAGAGCCTAAGGAGTCCTAAAGCTAAGAGGGATAGATAAAAGTATTAATTGAAGTTCTAGGTTAATTACAAACAAGTTACCTATCAATAGACTCTCTATCCTAGGATTCCCTAATCTAGACAGCTCCTAATTGTTTGAAGGTTGCATTTGAGCCTTCGAAGTCAGATACTATCTAGCCACTAGCTAGGTAATTGTAAAGTTGGTGGGGGTCCTTCCATTGCTTTCCTTAGACACCAAATCAATTGGCCAAGTCAGACAACAAAACCAGTTAAAGAACCACCTTCCTTTAGGGCTATATCATCCTTGAATACCTTCCTTAGACATTAGTGAACCAGTTAATTCTAAGCTAGTCCAACTCTCAAGATCCCTTATCCTAGTAAGCTCAAAAATACTTAGGGGGCAAATCCTAATTGATTTTGACTTAACGCTTAGGTCAATGCAATATGCAGTGTGGTAGTTTGTGGGCTAAGAAAGGATAATGACATCCCCACCTTATGTTGTTTAGGGGTTTAGTACCCTTAAGATATTTTATAAGGTATGCAATGCAACGAAAGTAAATATCCAGTACAAATAGTTAGTTTTTTAATATTTAATTAGTTTCTTTATTTTAATTACATATTATGAGGTGTCATGTTTTCTTTTTATGTTAGGTTTTCTTTGGTAAGTGTTGCCACCAAGATCGTCGTGGCCCGTAGCTGCTGATGGAGTCGGGTGTCGCGTGTCCGCCCACCTGGGAATGCCTCTGGCACCTCGGGACTTGCAAGGAAGCAATGTCAGTTACCCGGGCCGGGGATTCCGGTGGGGGCACTCTGATGGTCAAGTCAAAGATAATCCAGGGGAACAGATCCTCCTGGTCGAGCCCCTCTGGATGGGCTTTATGCTAGGAAGAGTGAATATAGTGTGAGTGAAAGATGACGATGAGCTGGGAGTGGTGTTGGCCGAGGTGGTCTTGCCCCCCTCTTTGGCCTTCCTCCTTTGTGTTGCTCTGGTTCCTCCGGTGTTCTTGAATTGAGAAGTATGCTATGGATGTAGTGATACTGGATCAGATGCAGATACCTCTTTTGCTTACTCTAGCAGAATTTTCTACCTTAGTTTGCTTTGGGATCTCCCCCCACTGTCGTGTACGGTGAGGTACCATGATGTAGATGGGACGTCTCTCCTATTTTGATAGTTGAGGAAGCTTCCATAAATCTCTGACATTCCTTCTGCCTGTCCCCCTCCTTGGAGCCTAACAAGGCCTCGATCGGTGGGCCACCGGTCTTGGGACACGTGCTCTCCTATAGAGTCTTTTCTCCGGTTGTACGGTAAATCGACAGAGGGCATGGAGCCTTGATGTGAGCTTTCCTTCCTTTCTGGAGTGAGTGACGGCTGTGGGCATTGATTGTGGCATGGTTGGTGTTGTCGTACGGCCCTCGGGAGTATTGTCACCATCCTCGGAGGGGAGGCATGGCTCCCTTGGCGGTTGGCATGTTGGTTTGAACTGAAGGCCGAGCTGGAAGGGTAGGGCCTGCCTTCGGTGGACTCGCCTCGGTGCTGCTCGGCAGGGTGGAGACGGGCCGAGCTCGGCTATGGAGGGGCGCCTCATGGTGGAGGAGGCTGAGCCCGACTCCTGACCACGGGGCCCGGCTTTAGGCGAGCTCGGCACCGGGGTGCCGCCCAACCAAGGGGACCTGAGCTTGGAGGGGTGCCTCATGGCGGAGGAGGCTGAGCTCGACTCCTGACCACCGGGCCCGATACCGAGGGGTCCACCTTGGGTGGGGACTCGGACTCGGCTCTGGCCTAGGTGTTCCGAGCTTGCAGGAACGGACCTGGCAGAGGACGGAGCTCGACTTCGGCAGGTGGAGGTGTTGCTTCAGGGGAGCTCAGCCCGGCGAAGGCGCTCGTGTTGAAAGCTTGTCATGGCATTTGATGGGGGCTCCACGTCAGCTACCTCACGCCACATCAGCTGCCTCGTGCCACATCAGCGATCTGGCCCCATTATTTTCCCCCATGCTCGAGGCCCATTGGCGCGCGGTGCTTATGGCGAAGGGCATAATTATGGCGCTGACATGGAAAGGCGGAGAAATCTGGTGCAATGATGGCCAAAATTGGCGGCGCCTCGCTCTGCGGTCCTACGAGCCTGTGGGAGGATGCCACGTGGCCACGTAGGGGGAGCCGTTGAGGTGGGCATGGATGTCGAAGCAACCACGGTCGGATGGGCGCGCTAGCCCAATGGAGTTGACACGTGGCGGGTGCCTTCTGTGGGGTCGCAAAGGTACGGTCGGGCATAGGTAGTTTAGGAATGAGGGGTAAGTCTTTTCGAAGCTTACCCTCGTTCAAACTTTGCATGCCCAGCATCCCGCAGGAGTATTCTCCCTCTCCTTCTTCCTCTTCGGCCACCGGCGACTTCTTAGGGTTTTTGTAGGTTAGCCCCCCTTTCTTGTCCTTTAGGAGTCGTCTTAGGGTTTCTCCTATCCCTTTCTTTCTTTTTCCTTCTTTCTTTTCTCCATGGATCGCTTCGGTACGGAGTTCCGTCCCTCTTGCCAGGCCGAAGTTGGACCCTCCTGGCCGAGGACTCCCTCCTCCTTCGATGAGGAGATGGAGGCGGCAAGGTTTGAGTTCAGCAAGAGGCCTGTCCAGGGCCTGGTGACCATTAGGGAACCTAGGTCTTTTCCTCCTGCTCGTTTGGCCTTAGTTCCTGCTCTTCCTCCTGCTTCTGTCCTTGAATCCGAGTCATTCCGGTCAATAGGTCCCGGCGGGGCCGCTTCGGCGATCACCTCTGAAGATCTGTTGGCCATCCGGGAAGCCTTTGGGATTCCCGAGTACGTCCGTCTCTTTGTTCCTCGTCTGGGGGAGTGGGTGACTTCTAGCGATCCTGGACGGATCACTTTTTATAAGGAGGCCTTCGTTGGGGGCATCTATTTTCCTCTTCACCCCTTCTTCCTTTCATTTCTGGCCAACTACCATCTTGTCCCGGCTCAGTTGGTCCCCAACGCCATCAGGACAATCTTTAGCTTCATAGTCTTATGTCACTTCCATGGGATTGTTGCCCATTTTTTCCTTTTTAGGACTTTTTTCTCCTTGAAATGCCACCCCACCGAGGAGGGGTGGTGGTCTCTTTCTTCCCATCCTCGAAGAATAAAATTTGTGCTCCCCTCTTCCATCAAGGGATGGAAGAGTAGATTTTTCTTTGCTTCCGTAGAGGGGGTCGACTGGGTTTGGAGTGACCCAGATCGGTTCCCAAATAGGAACTCTTATGTCAAGACGGTCGACATCAAACTGTACGAGCAGCTCAGATCGACGGAGATCCCCTCACTCGAGGTTTTGCTATCCGAGCAAAATCTCCGCGAGATTGGGGTCGGCTCGGTGCAGGAGTCAGGTGTGTTCCACTTGGCCACCCTCTCTTTATTTTCTCTTCTCTCTTTTTTTTTTTTTTTTTTTGAGGTCTGACCTTGTTTCTGTCTTGGTGCAGCAATGAAGTTCTTAATGGATAAGCTGCTCTCATTCTTTGAGGAGCGAGAGCAGGCCACTGGGGCTGCCGAGTTAGCACCAAAGAGAGCCCGAGCTGAGGACGGGGCGAGGCCGGTGTAGGCTAGGGCGGATGCACCAGTATAGGAGCGCAGGTGGAAGAGGGTGGCTGAGCCTGTCCCTGAACCTTTCGGGCAGTGCGAGCCGGTAATGACGCAGTTGGGGAGTCCAAAATGGCAGATGACTGACTTCCAGAAGAATTGCCGGATGTTGGCTTCCGTAATCCGGGCCAACGGCTCAGCTTCAACCCATTTGGTGAAGTAGTCCACTGCTACCAGCAAAAACTTCTAATGCCCCTGCACCGTGGGGAATGGCCCCAGAATGTCCATCCCTCACTGCGCGATGGGCTAGGGTGATGACAGCTGAGAGATGGGCAGGGCCGGTAGGCACTAGACGTTGGAATGATGTTGGCACTTGTCACATTTCTTGATGAAGTCAGCAGCGTCTTCCCTCATCGTCTCCCAGAAGTATCCCTGTCGGAGTGCCTTGTGAGCTAGAGTTCTTCCTTCCACATGGTTCCTACAGAGGCCCTCGTGTATCTCTTGGAGCATGGAGGCTGCCTCCGTAGGTCTGAGGTACTTCAAGAGGGGGTAGGAATAAGATCGGCGATAGAGATGACCGTCCATTAAGACAAAACGGGCGACCTTTCTTTTGATGAGGCTAGCTTCCCGGTGGTCCTCTGGTAAGAGGCCGTCCTGGATGTATTTGATATATTTGTCCATTCAGTTCGGCTCATGAGCCACTTGTTGTACCTCTTCAGGGCCCTCACAGCTTGGACTCTCGAGGTACTCGACACAGGCACGCCCCAGGGATGAGTCCGGTAAGGTTGCAAGCCTCGACAGCGTATCCGCCCGAGCATTTTCTCCACGGGGAATGTGGGAAACGTGGAAGTAATGGAAGCCTGCCATGCTTGCACGAACTTTTTCTAGGTACTTTACCATCTGGGAGTCTCGGGCCTCATATTCCCTGGAGACTTGTCCGGCGACCAGTTGGGAGTCGTTGAAGACCCTCAAGTTCTGCATGCCCAGTTCGCGGGACACCCTTAGGCCCACAAAGAGTGCTTCATACTCCACCTGGTTGTTCGTGGCAGGAAACTTAAAGTGGAGGGCGCATTCCATCACCACCCCATCGAAATTGGTGAGGATGAGGCCCATCCCGCTTCCACAGGAGTTGGAGGCTCCATCCACGTGGAGGATCCAGGGGTCCTCTAGTGGTATGGGCTCAGCTTGGGTCCCCGGGACTATCCGCTCTGGTTCCTCGGGGAGTCCCGTGCATTCGACCATGAAATCGGCTAGGACTTCGACCTTCTGCAATGACCTTGGCTGGTACGCAATGTCGAACTCGCTCGGTATCAGGGACCATTTGGCCAGTCTCCCAGAGGTCTCGGGATGGGCTAGCATGGTCCTCAGTAGCTGATCGGTGACAACCGTAATGGGGTGCGCTTTGAAGTATGGCCTGAGGCGTTTAGCAGACATGATTAGTGTAAAAATTAGTTTTTCAAAATGGGTATATCTGATCTCCGCATCCCGAAGGATTTTGCCGGTATAGTACACCAGCTTCTGGGACCCGTCCTGGTCCGTACGAATGAGGACCGAGCTAACGACCCCTGGAGTCACTGCCAGGTAGAGTAGGAGCTCCTCCCCTTCTTCCGGTCTGGACAGTAGAGGTGGAGAGGCCAGGAACTCCTTCAGCTCCTCAAAGGCTGTCTTGCACTCTTCAGTCTTGGTGAAGTCATGCATTTTGCATAGCACCTTGAAGAAAGGGAGGCAGCGATAGGCCGACCTTAAGATGAATCGGCTTAAGGCTGCGATCCTCCCTGTCAGGCATTGGACCTGCTTCTTGGATGTTGGGTGCTCCATGTCGAGGATCGCTCGGACCTTCTCCGGGTTTGCCTCGATGCCCCTTTGGGTGACCTTGAAATCGAGAAATTTTCCTATCGCCACCCCGAAGGCGCACTTCGCTGGATTGAGCTTCATTTGGTGCTTCTAGAGGCTGTGGAAGGCTTCGGTGAGGTCGGCGATGTGGTCCGAGCTCGGCTTGCTCATCATGAGCATGTCATCCACGTACACTTGCACATTCTGGCCGATCTGGTCTTTGAAGACCTTGTTGACCAGATATTGGTACGTGGCTCCAGCATTCTTTAGGCTAAAGGGGATCATCCTGTAGCAGTATGTCCCTCGATCAGTGATGAAGGCAATATGCTCCTCGTTCTCCGGGTGCTTCCGAATTTGGTTGTATCCGGAGAATGCATCCATGAAGGAAAGCAACCTATGCCTCTATGTGGAGTCCACCAACTGGTTTATCCTCGGGAGCGGGAAGTTGTCCTTCGAGCATGCTTTATTGAGGTTGGTGTAGTCCACACAGATCCTCCACTTGCCATTATTCTTCTTTACCATCACCACATTTGCCAACCAGCTCGGATAGTGAACTTCTCGAACGAAGCTGGCGGCCAGAAGTTTTTCAACTTCTTCATTGATGGCTGCTTGCCTCTCAAGAGTGAAGCTCCTCTTCTTCTGCCGAACTGGTTTGCACCTCGGATCGACGTTGAGCTCGTGGGTGATGACTTCAGGGGGTATGCCTAGCATGTCTGCCGCTGTCCAAGCAAACACATCTGTGTTGGCCAGCAGGAATTCCAGCAATGGACCCTTCTCCTCCTCGGGCAGCTAAGCTCTGATCTGCACGGTCTTTGTCAAGTCAGCCCTGAGCTGGCGAGGAAGTAGGCGCTCGGTCGGGCCTCCTTTGGGGTCCTAGACCCACTGGTCGAGCTCGTCCGGCTCAAGAACCTCCTCGGGCACCTAGGCCCCGGGGAGGGTTTGGAAGCAGTGCTGCACCGGCTGGGGCGTACCCCTCATCTCTCCAATGCCACACGAAGTTGGAAATTGCACGAGCAGTCTCTTGGTAGAGACCACAGCATCGTGAAGGTTGAGCCCAGGTTGGCCCAAGATCACGTTGTAAGGCGAAGGGAACCTAACAACCATGAACGTCATCATGATGGTACTCTGCTGAGGCGGTGTCCCGATAGTGAATGGAAGAGTGATCTTCCCCTCCACCCTCACGGAATCCCCAGTGAAACCAACGAGGGGTGTATGTACAGGCTTAGGTTGAGCAGAGGGAAGATTCATCCTGGAGAAAGCATCATAGAAAAGCACATCTGTAGAGCTTCCACTATCTACCATGATGCATTTTACAGGATGTTTTGCGATCGTCATCTCGATGACCACAGCATCATTATTTACATTTTTCACTCCATCTCCCCCTTCCCCTATAAAGGGGAGTACAATCTCAGGGTTCCCTGCCCCCCGGGCCTTCTTGGAGGTGCGCCCAGTCCCCTAGTGTATCATCCCCACCGGCTTCTCGGTAGGGTGATTGTTGACCGCCGGGACTGGTGGAAGGGCGACGAGTGCCTGAGAGTCCAGCTAAGATATGCCCCCCACATACCTTCCGAGGTAGCCTCTATTGATGAGCTCCTCAATCTCCCATTTGAGGTTGTGGCATTTCTTGGTGTCGTGGCTGTGGTCACGATGGAAGCGATAGTACTTTGACTTGTCACGGGTGATAGACGGCTTCAATGGCGGTGGGCACCTCAGGTAGGTCTCGCCCTTGATCTCCATGAGGATCTTCATCCTCGGGATGAGAAGGGGAGTGAGATTCCTTTCAGGGACGGGAGTGCTCCTTGGCCTCGGTCCAGGATGGGAGCTCCGAGCTGGTGGTGCCAGCTTCCGTGCCCCGGGCACCTCGGTGGGCACAGGCCTCCTCGATGGCTTCCCGTCGAGCTCTCACCGGGTACGATCCGCCTCCTCGGTGCAGATATACTTCTGAGCACGAATGAGGAGCTCGGAATAAGACTTTGGAGGCTTTTTGTCAAGCGAGTATGTAAAGCGAGAAGTCTTGAGGCCTCGCTTCAGGGCCAGCATGGTGACCGGCTCCTCCAAACAGTAAGTCTCCAAGGTGGCAACCTTGAAACGAGCCACGTAATCCCGCAGCAGCTCCTAATCCTGTTGCCTGATGGAGAAGAGGCTGTCCACCTTGCGTGGCATCTTCTGGCAGGCGTCAAAATGAGCCATGAACTTCTGCCCCAGCTGGGTGAAGGAGTTGATGCTTTCCGGCTCGAGGTGGGAGAACCATTCTCGAGCCGCCTTCCAGAGAGTAGCAGGGAAGGCGACGCATAACAGAGTGTCGATGGCCCCCTGGACCCTCATGAGGGCCCGGTAGCTTTCCAGGTGGTCCAGGGTGTCAGTGGTCCCATCGTAGGGGTCCACCTGCGGCATGCAAAACTGACGGGGAATCTGCTCTGCCTGAATCTCCTGAGATAATGGAGGACGGGCTTCATAGCTCGCTGGCTCAATAGTAGAGCCAAGCAAGTTGGCGAACTGGTGAGATAGCTCCACCAGCTTGTGGTCATGCTCCTCCAGGTGCTTCTCCGCCCTTCGCCTGATGGCCTCATCCGTAGACCCCTCCGCTGAGAGGGGTGAAGAAGATGACGCGGGTGCACGGTGCCCACGACGAGGGTCCTTGCCCCTCCTACCCTAACAAGGTCTGGATGTCCCCCGTTCAAGGTGTGGTGAGAAGCTATCTTCATCAGTGGACCCGGCCTGGCATCATTTCAATGGAGTCTAGTGGGTACCCCGGGGATCTGTCATGGCCTGCGGCTGTGAAGGTCTTCCGTGGAAGGAATGTAGGCTATCGCGGGGTGCTGCTACGTAGGCCGCGGGGGTCTCCGGCTGCTGGTGTGTAGCCAAAGTTCGATGTTGGTGTTGAAGCTGGCGCACTACTGTAGTAAGAGTATGCATCTGCTGAGCGAGTGCAGTCAGCTGAACTTCCAATGGAGGTGGTTGAACCGGGGCAGGGGGCTCCATCTCTAGATCGTTTGGGTTCCCGTGAGAAAGGGATGCCTCCGCATGGCTGGGAGAGACTCCCCTTGCCCAAGTGGTCACCATCCTTCTGATGGACTGCTTGAACAGGGACTGGACTAGATCACAAGTGGTTTAATCTATCGTACCCCCCTACCTGGCGTGTCAATCTGCTGCTGCTAAGATCATCGTGGCCCATAGCTACTGATGGAGTCGGGTGTCGCGCGTCCGCCCGCCTGGGAATGCCTCTGGCACCTCGAGACCTGCAAGGAAGCAATGCTAGAGACCCGGGGTAGGGATTCTGGCGGGGGCACTCCGACGATCAAGTTAGTGACGATCCAGGGGAACAGATCCTCCTGGTCGAGCCTCTCTGGATGGGCTCCACGCTAGGAGGAGTGAATATAGTGTGAGTGGAAGATGAGGATGAGCTGGGAGTGGTGTTGGCCGAGGTGGTCTTGCCCCCCTCTCTGCCCTTCCTCCCTTATGTTGCTCTGGTTCCTTCGGTGTTCTTGAATTGAGAAGTATGCTATGGATGTTGTGATACTGATCAGATGCAGATACCTCTTTTACTTAATCTGGCAGGATTTTCTACCTTAGTTTGCTTTGGGATCTCCCCCCGCTGTCTTGTACGGTGAGGTACTGTGATGTAGATGGGACATCTCTCTTGTTTTGATAGTTTAGGAAGCTTCCATAAATCTCTAACATTCCTTCTTCCTGTCCCCCTCTTAGGAGCCTGATAAGGCCTCGATCGGCGGGCTGCCAGTCTTGGGACCGCACTCTCCGGTAGGGTCTTTTCTCTGGTTGTACGGCGGATCGGCGGAGGGCATGGCGCCTTGATGTGAGCTTTCCTTCCTTTCTGGAGTGAGTGACGGCCGTGGGCATTGATTGCGTCATGGTTGGTGTTGTCGTACGGCCCTCGGGAGTATCGTCACCATCCTTAGAGGGGAGGCATGGTGATGGGGAACTAATATGCTTGCAATTTTTTTTGTATGTTTTACATGTTGAGTTAGGTGATTAATTCCCAAATTTCAGGTCAAAATTATTTGTAGGGAATTTTGTATGAATTTTTGAAGATCAGCATGCAGATTAGGACCAAGAAAAGTAGCAAAGAAGGACCGCCGGGGCTGAGAAGCCTCGGTTAGGGCAAGTTCTCCTACAATAAAACTACTGGAGGTAGAGGGGTGTACCTGACAACGTCTGTGAAGATTGCAGCGAAGGGGTCTCTCGTTCCTCGACGGATGCGGCCTGGAAAACCGAGCCAAAGACCCGCGGATACCCGGCTTTCTGCTCGGTGATCCGATTGAGGCTTGGCTGGAGTCGTTGGATTCGTAGGAACTCAGGGACCTGCAAACGACCTGTCAGGGGTTAGAAAGCTCACAAAGGAACAAGAAAACAAAGTAAAAACAGCAAGAGAAGGCTTCTTTTGGAGTGGGCGTCCAGGGATCTGGAGGGTTTGTTGGCAGCAGGAAGATGATTGCAATCACCGGGAAGAAGAACTCTCACAAACCCCTTTATGCACACAGCAGGGTATCACACCACTCAATAGAAGAACTCAAGGTTTTCATTCATCAAAAATTCCCCTCATACAAGAGGCTAGGGTCCTTAAATAGACCCTTAACCTTGGGCTCCAAGTAAGGGTACATAAGTCTTTACATAAGAATCCTTTTCCCTCTCAAACCCTAGCTAGAAAATAAGGAAATATTAGGTAGAAAAATCCCTAAAATTTTTCTTGACTTGGTCAAGACTCCAAGGATGCCTAGGGGGGCGTGTTGGGCTTCTAGGAGCAGCAAAAGGCCGGCCCAAAGGGGCCCGGGTGCATGGGTTTGGGCCTCTGGAAGCTGGGGTGGCCTGGTAGCCAGGTAGCAGGAATATTCCCTGGTATCTTGCTTCTTAGGGGCTTGGGCTTGGCACCTGGGCTTGATTTCATTGGGCTAGGATGCAGATGGACCTCTGGAATCATGGATGCCCTTATTTATGAATATACTTTGGCATCTGGAAGGGAATCTGGGCATCTGGAGGGCATCTGCAAGGAATCAGGGTTTCTGATTTTTCTCCTGGGGTCTTCAAATCTTCAAGCTGGGTTGGACTTGGGCTAAACTTCCATGTCTTCAATCTGGTTGGACTTGGTCTTCACTTGTATAATATAGTCTTGAGTCTTCAGTATGCTTGGACAGGACTCAAAAAAATAAAATTAGCTCAACATGAGCTAACTAGCATTGGACTGAACTAGCTCAACATGAGCTGACTAGTACAGAACTGAAATAACAACTAAAATGGACTCAGATGAGCTAAGCCCTTATTATAGATAGATTCATAAATTATTGATCAATTTACAGAGGGTTGAAAAAGCCTCTGTCTTATTCTGGTGCCTCAGGTGTCCCCACCAATTCTCCCGGGTGGGAGGAACTCGACCCTGTCGAGTGAAGGTTAGACTGGCTCACATATCTCTCGAGAAGGTCTGGGTTGAGGAGTTGCAAGTCCTCTCGAGAAATCCACGAATCGTCCGACTCTGGCCAGCCTTGCCATCGGACCAGGAAGCATTGATAGTCATGGCCCTGGGTCGTGATGGCTTGATTGTCCATGATACGCTCGATCCATTCTCCTCTCTCAGGCCAAATTTGTTTGTGGACACTCTAGGTTAGGGTCACTCACAATGAAAAGGAATAGGTCCAAAGGCCTCACTAGGTAGCGCTGCCGGTTCCCTATACTCAACCAGGTCTGTAATATTGAAGGTAGAACTAATGCCCAAATCCGAAGGCAAGTCTAACACCTAGGCATTTGATCCAACCTTCTCTATCACTTTAAAAAGTCCGGCTCTGCGAGCATGAAGCTTCTTTTAGGCCTAAGCCTAACCAAGATAAAATCCACTACATCAAATTCTTTGACCCTTCTTCGGGAATTAGCCAGTTGTTTTAAGATTAGTGCAGGTGGTGAACATGCTAGGCACATGCAGACAAATGATGCAAAGGACTCATACTGATACCTAACAGACTCGACTATGCATTCCTATCGAAGGAAATTTTATTGAACTCTTTGGATCTAAACCTAATAGATTATAGGTTCTCTAGGTTTGATCCTAGCTTGACATGCACATGAAAATTTACAGTGAACTCCTAGCAAATTCCAAAGAGTATGCCAGAAGTAAGATGCAAACCTAACATGCGTGATGAATGCATGCAGTATGCTAATCTAGCTAAATGCAATCTAATGATCCTAGAAATGCTGGAGGTGTCAGGAAAGGGCAGAAAATAGGAAGTGGGTTCAGAATTAGTTTGGTAAGGTAGAGAAAAAGGTTCATGGTTAGTTGGATAAAGTAGGATAAAAGACGGGGTGTCAGGAACTAATCCTATACTAATGAGGTTAACCTTATGAGGTTGAGCTATATCTACAGGATTTGCATAATGGAAGGATGGGTCACTAATTTCGGGGAAGAGGTCCTTAATGGGAACTATAGGAGGGGACTCATCTTGAAGGTATTGATTCAAAGAGATCAGGTCCTTAATAAATTCTTCTGGTTCTTGTATTTTAGGGCTAGACTCTATAATTTGGCTCTCCTCTATGGTTTTCTCAGGTAAGGCTCTAGTAGCAGTACCTAGGTTCTCTTCCTCTATTTGTTCTTCCATTATAGCTTTAGGTTGGATATGATCAAGGTCAACTAGCTCTGGGTTGGTTTCTACCTGGGCATCTACTGGGTCAGCTAATTCTAGGTCTACTAAAGGTGTCTCCTCTTCTCCCTCATACTCATCCACTAGGCTCACATCAGCTTCATACACTTTCGCGTTAATGTAAGCCTTGTGAATCTCAGGAATGGTTGGAGAAGGTCGGCTAGCAAGAAATTGGTTAGGTTCTGGTCTCTGATTATGGGTACTACTCCTAGTAGGTTCAGGTTGTATAAGGGGTAGTGGCTCACTACTGGGTTCATATTTAGGGATACTAATCCTATGGGGTTCAAGTTGACTAGGGAAAGCATGACTAGTACTAGGTTGATACTTAGGGGTTATGGGTTCTCTAGGCTCATAGGACAAGGGTGCAGATCTATGGGTCATGGGATTATAGGATCTGGGATCATATGATTTTGGGTCAGCTTTATGATCAGGTTCTAAGGATGGATCAAGGTATGGGGTCCTCCTAAGGTTGGGCTCTCTATATGGGTCAGGATATTGGGTCCTCCTAGGATTGGACTCCCTATATGGGTCAGAATACTGGGTTCTCCTAGGGTTGGACTCCCTATATAGGTCAGAATATTGGGTCCTCCTAGGGTTGGACTCCCTATATGGGTCAGAATATTGGGTGTTGGGTCTACTAGGCTCATAGGGTGTGGGTGCATAGGATCTATGATCATGGGATCTAGAGTCATAGGATCTGGAGTCATAAGATCTATAGGTTGTAGGTATACTAGGCTTGTAGGGAGAGGGTAAATATGATCTATCTTCCTGGTCTATAAAATCCTGATTGAGTCTTCTAGGACTAACCTTAGGGATTGGGTCATGATGATAGTTTCTCCTAGGTTCAGCCTCAAGGTATGGATCAGGGTTTGGGGTCCTCCTAGGTTGAGGATTGTAGTACGGGTCAGGATAAGGGGCTCTCCTAGGTTCGACCTCATGGTATAGATCAGGGTTTGGGGTCCTCCTAGGTTGAGGGGAGTCAGGATCTGGCTCAGACTGTGACCCATGGGTTTTTTCTTGGGGTCCCTACCCGGACTTTTAACTGATCAAACCTATTGGCACGATGGTCAATTCTATCATTGGTTTGAATACGAGACTGAGTTAACTGGGTCATCTGGATAGTTATCTGGGCAATTTGATCAGCTAGGGCTTTTATTTGGGCTTGTAAATTTTCCATGGGTTCAGACATTTATGAAGGAGGTGGGTGATATGAAACTCCTGATCTAGTGCTCATGCAAGACTCGATCAGACCGACTATAGCTGACTAGACCTAAAGTCCAAACTAGATGCTCAATCAGGGTGGCAAACTAGCCTATAGTAACCCTGTACTCAGCCTGGCAGGTGTAAGGGGAGTGTTAGGTCCCTGATTGCCAATCCTAGACACCAATCAGAGATTGGCCAGGTAGGCGGACCAGCACACAAGCCCTTCGGGATTGAATCCCTAAACCACCGTTCTAGACACTAAGCACAAGGCACACACAGGTTAACTTGACACAGTGATCTAACACTAGCCCGGACCCGACCAGTTGGTGTCCCTAGCCCACTAGGGCAAATTAAGTCTAATTAATTTTAGGTTAAGGCTTGGGACTGAATGCAAGGGATGTGGTTTTGGGCTAAGGAGAGGTGATCAAATCCTCCCCCCATCTGATATAGCAAGAGTGCCCTTAAAAGTAAATTATGCAATGATGGCAGGCAGATGAGGATGCAAATTAGGGTTTAGGTTTTTTTTTTTGGTATTTTTGGAAAATATGTATTTTTTTTTTTGGTATTTTTTAAATAGAATAAAACTTGCAAATCATGGCCTAATATACTGGAAATATACTAAAATTAAGAAATATGCAAAAACTCCTAAACAAAACCCTAAAACTTCCAAACTTGTCTTGCTAAAAAAAATAGAGCCGAAAATTTGCAGGCCCTATTTCGGCTCGCAGAAAATTCACAGGCCATAATAAAATATGAAAAAAATTTTAAAATTACTGTGAATTATGATAAATCCAGGAAAATAAATTTCAGAATTTTTGTAGTTTTTAACAGGGAGAAATAATTAAAATGATAGAGTATATACGGACTGAAAAATTACAGAAAACAAGCCCTGATCTAAGCTCTGATACCAAATGATGGGGAACTAATATGCATGTAATTTTTTTTGTATGTTTTACATGTTGAGTTAGGTGATTAATTCCCAAATTTCAGGTCAAAATTATTTGTAGGGAATTTTGTATGAATTTTTGAAGATCAGCATGCAGATTAGGACCAAGAAAAGTAGCAAAGAAGGACCGCCGGGGCTGAGAAGCCTCGGTTAGGGCAAGTTCTCCTACAATAAAACTACTGGAGGTAGAGGGGTGTACCTGACAATGTCTGTGAAGATCGCAGCAAAGGGGTCTCTCGTTCCTCGACGGATGCGGCCTGGAAAACCGAGCCAAAGACCCGCGGATACCCGGCTTTCTGCTCGGTGATCCGATTGAGGCTTGGCTGGAGTCGTTGGATTCGTAGGAACTCAGGGACCTGCAAACGACCTGTAAGGGGTTAGAAAGCTCACAAAGGAACAAGAAAACAAAGTAAAAACAGCAAGGGAAGGCTTCTTTTGGAGTGGGCGTCCAGGGATCTGGAGGGTTTGTTGGCAGCAGGAAGATGATTGCAATCACCGGGAAGAAGAACTCTCACAAACCCCTTTATGCACACAGCAGGGTATCACACCACTCAATAGAAGAACTCAAGGTTTTCATTCATCAAAAATTCTCCTCATACAAGAGGCTAGGGTCCCTTAAATAGACCCTTAACCTTGGGCTCCAAGTAAGGGTACATAAGTCTTTACATAAGAATCCTTTTCCCTCTCAAACCCTAGCTAGAAAATAAGGAAATATTAGGTAGAAAAATCCCTAAAATTTTTCTTGACTTGGTCAAGACTCCAAGGACGCCTAGGGGGGCGTGTTGGGCTTCTAGGAGCAGCAAAAGGCCGGCCCAAAGGGGCCCGGGTGCATGGGTTTGGGCCTCTGGAAGCTGGGGTGGCCTGGTAGCCAGGTAGCAGGAATATTCCCTGGTATCTTGCTTCTTAGGGGCTTGGGCTTGGCACCTGGGCTTGATTTCATTGGGCTAGGATGCAGATGGACCTCTGGAATCATGGATACCCTTATTTATGAATATACTTTGGCATCTGGAAGGGAATCTGGGCATCTGGAGGGCATCTGCAAGGAATCAGGGTTTCTGATTTTTCTCCTGGGGTCTTCAAATCTTCAAGCTGGGTTGGACTTGGGCTAAACTTCCATGTCTTCAATCTGGTTGGACTTGGTCTTCACTTGTATAATATAGTCTTGAGTCTTCAGTATGCTTGGACAGGACTCAAAAAAAATAAAATTAGCTCAACATGAGCTAACTAGCATTGGACTGAACTAGCTCAACATGAGCTGACTAGTACAGAACTGAAATAACAACTAAAATGGACTCAGATGAGCTAAGCCCTTATTATAGATAGATTCATAAATTATTGATCAATTTACAGAGGGTTGAAAAAGCCTCTATCTTATTCTGGTGCCTCAGGTGTCCCCACCACATGGCTCCCTTGGCGGCTGGCGCATTGGTTTGAACTGAAGGCCAAGCTGGAAGGGTAGGGCCCGCCTTCGGTGGACTCGCCTCGATGTTGCTCGACAGGGTGGAGACGTGATGCAGAACGAAAACTCTGATACCAAAAATGATGCAGAACAAAGAACAAGGAAGCGTATGCGGAAGTAAATTTAAGATTAATTCTTTTTTTCTTTTTTTTTTATATTTCAGAAATTGGATTTGACTCAAAGTAAAGCTAAACTAAGTTGAAGGAAACTAGGTAAGGATTGAAAGCACAATTTAGATGAAACTAAATTATCAGAGTAGTTCAGAAGTAACGGATCGCTGGGGGTTGAGAAACTTCCAGACCTAGGATTTTGCTCTGAAC
Source organism: Areca catechu (assembly GCA_021397845.1). Classification (NCBI taxonomy): domain Eukaryota; kingdom Viridiplantae; phylum Streptophyta; class Magnoliopsida; order Arecales; family Arecaceae; genus Areca; species Areca catechu. Next base: position 106,651,356 of record CM038043.1, read on the forward strand.
TTTCAACAGAACAGAAATAGAGAGGAGAGATGGTTTACCAACCAGATAGTGATCTTCTTAGAATTTGGGTGGAAGAACTCTCTCAAGCAGATTGTGGGATCCTCGGAGTCGGCTATCTTCGCAATGGATCCTCCAATACTGGTCTTGTGGTTTGGTCGGCTTCTCCTGGACTCAAGATCTGGGAAAGAAGAGGAACAAGTGATGGAATTCAGATACTCAAGAAAAGATTTACCAGGTTGAAGAACTTGAAAGCTGAAGTTGCTGAAATCAGGATTCTCCTGGAGGCTGATCTGACTTCCTCTTAGAATTGCTGTAGATCTGAAGTATCTGGACTGGAGCTGGATGCTGGTGGTCGGCCTGGACTTGGAGAGGGTGGCCGTGAGAGGTGGGATAGGCTAGGGCTTGGTGGAAAGAGAAGGGTGATGGCGGCTAGGGTTTGGGAGTGGAGTGGCTAACCTAGGGTTTGGGTTTTGGAGATCTCACACCTCCTCAAGGTTCCTGGGGAACCCGGATTTACTCCCTCACGGAGCTCAACACCTGGATGCAAGTGCGGAAGAGAGAAAACACAAAGTTTGCTCATAAAAAAAATTGGTTTCATTCATCTGATTTTTTCAAGAGTTACATAGAGTTGAATATATAGACATAACAAAGAAATAAAATTTCATACACTTCCCATGTGGGACTAATAGGACTAACCCACATTTTAGGCATCAAATTCTCTTCCCAAGACTCCTTCCATGAGTGGGCAGCCCAAAAACTCTAAGAAAACTTGAAAATCAGCTCCAAATGGCAGGTTATGGGGGTGTCTCCTAGTATCTCTCCATGAATCAAGGATTTTCCCTTCATGGTTTGGCTCTTTTGGACACCTCCTAGTCTTGCTCCACAAGTTTAGGCTTCTTCATTTCATGGCTTTGGCACTTTAGGAAACTTTTGGGTGCCTCCTTGATTTTTCCCAAGACATGCTCTCTTCCCTTCTATAACTTGGGTTTTTATGGAACATTGTGGGGCACCTCCTTGATCCTCTCTTCAAGAAAAATTCTTGCCATCCTGGCTTGGGTTTATCTGGAAAGAAGTTGGCTCCTCCTTGGATTGAGATATCTTGATGGATTTCTCCCCCAAGTGGCGCATGAAAGAAGGGACCTGCTTTCTTGTGGTGTGGGGACCAAAGCACACTGGATGGAGATGTGGCGCCTCCTGGACTCTGGCGTGTGGCTGGGAGTGTGGCGCCCACTTGCTTGGTCCTGGGAGAAAATGTGGCACCTTGGAGAAGACCTAGACCACTACTAGGACTTGTATTGAGTCAACATGACTCAACAAAATTTAAATTGCAGGGAAATACAGACTCAAACTAAAATTGAGTTGACCAAGTCAACCCTTATTACAAAACCAGAAAATCCTAATTCTTCGGGCAATGTCAATCAGAGATCCAGATGGAGCCCTGAAGTCTTCTTCTGAGTCTGGTGCCCGCACCAAGACGGGCCGAGCTTGGCTGTGAAGGGGTGCCTCGTGGCAGAGGAGGCTGAGCTCGACTCCTGACCATAGGACCCGGCTTTAGGTGAGCTCGGCAACGGGGTGCCACCCAGTCCAAGGGACCTGAGCTCAGAGGGGCACCTCATGGGTGAGGAGGCTGAGCTCGACTCCTGACCACGGGACCCGATCCCGAGGGGTCCGCCTTGGGTGGGGACTCGGACTCGGCTCCAGCCTAGGTGTTTTGGGCTTGTGGGAACGGACCTGGCGGAGGACGGAGCTCGGCTTCGGCGAGCGAAGGTGTTGCTTCATGGGAGCTCAGCTCGGTGAAGGCGCTCGTGTTGAAAGCTTGTCGTGGCGTCTGATGGGGGCTCCACGTCAGCTACCTCGCGCCTTGTCAGCTGCCTCGTGCCACATCAGCGATCTGGCCCCATCAGTAAGTTTTTAATTTAGTTAAGTATGAAAAATAGAAAACTAAATTGGATTAGGGTTATAAGGTAGTTTAGTGATTAGTCAAGTATGAAATAACTAGAAAGCAATAATTCAAATTTGGAAGATACTAAATTAATTAGGAAAGTAGTAAAAAATAAAATAAATATTAACTAATTTTTTGTACCTTTTTATTTTTTTCTTTTTCTCTGATTTTTAAATTACAACTGTGCCTAGGGTCCCTAACAATAATGCCAAAATTTGATCGCTATCATAGATAGTCAAAAATAATTCACCAACTCAACTCTATAGCTAGGGTGAGTCGGGGTCATATCCTTAGGGACCTTAGGGCTAAGTTATGATTTTAAAAAGAAAAGAAGAATAATTGTTGTGGTAAAAAAAAAAGTAAGCAAGGAGTAAACTACTTTTAAAGGTGAAACAGGTAAAAGAGATGGTTTTAGGAGTGGAAGATTGGTTTTGCACTATCAAATGATATTAAGATGTAACTAATTTCAAGTATTTACCTATCTTCCTTAGCACACTCCATATCCAGAACAAATCACGGTGCATCTCCGAGAGGTACTAGGTATCCAACTCTTCTTTCCTTGGCATGCCGTGTATCTATAATAGATCACAACGTGTCTTTCAAAAGCAAGAGTTGTCCCTAAACTCAATCTAACAGTAAAGCATATTAAAGAGAGAATAAAAGAGAACAAATAATAAACTCATAAATAAACACACTCTTTTATTGCAAACCAAAGAAATACAAAAGACTGGAGAATAAGAGAACCTCGCTTAGCCTTGTATTCCCGCACTTCTGCACTACCCTACTTCTAAGCTGATCCCCTCCTATCCCCCTCTACAAGGGCTCTATAGGGACTCCAGGGAGTTGATTTCCCTAAGTGAGGCATAGGAGCCTTTTTATAGGGTTCAATAGGGGAGAGCTCTTCATGTCTTTTTGGTATAGGACTAAACATGCAGATCGCACGGTAGCTAGGATTTATTATTATAATAGATCAATGGTTAGATGGTAAACCCAGATCCTAATTAAAGTAGACATCAAAGTCCTGCTCCATGTCGGTGCTTCACTAGCTGAGCATTGGTTGCTGTCGGATCTCGATCGGAGGTTCAGAAATCAAACATATCAGGTAAAATTGATCATAAGGTGTTTGACTACTCTGAGATTCGTGCAATCTTTCTTTGATGGTTTGTTTCCATCACCCAGCACCACCTCCATCTTCTGTTTGTCTATAGCTTCCACCACTAGGATTCTCGCACCACCGTCATTGGAGGAGTCCCCTTGCCCTGCCATCATTAGATTTCCTTGCATCGTCGAGAACCATCATCGTCTTCTCTTTTCGTTGGAGTTTTTTCCACCGCTAACTCTCCTTCTAGAATCCCTCGCCGACGATATTGCTCGTGTCCATGGATCTTCACTGAAAGTCTTTGCACCGCTATCGATGGAGGGAGCACCAAAGCCAGCATCATCTTCATCCATGGTTTTCCATCCGACTTTCCATTTCATAACTGTGGACTTGTTTCATGATGCGACCGTGGAATGGAAAAGATGGCCGACAATGAGCTCTGGAGGAGGGCGATGCCGGCTATAAGAAAATTCGATGAAGGAGTTGCTGGAATCTACCCATGGATCTACACCATGGACCATCTTCAATAGCTGCCCATGGACTATTGGGGTGTCTGTAGACCATTCTGCCAGCCCATGGTAGATCAGTTGCTTCAATAACCATGTAACTCCTTTAATGACTTTTAAATCTTGATTCTGGGTTCATTTTAAGTTCAATTTGTTTCAAACTTATTTTATTTGAACCTATAAATCGAGCTCTTCGCATTGGTGATCTTCTTTCCTACAAATGATATATAAAAATATTAATTTTAAATAAATAAATAAAATTTAATTATTAAATTAATATTTTTATATATGTATATAATATAATTATCAAAATCCCATGATATATCAAATGGAATTGGAAGTCAGGATACAATAAATTTCACAAAAATGGAGGACCTCAAGAATAAAGTAGGAAAGAGGAAACCTAAGCCCAGCCTCAAGTGCCTCCTTGTATACTACTAGATGACCGGGTGGTGGATCATTGCTCAAGCGATTGGATGTAGCTCTAACTCAAACTCATCTAATACGTAGTATGCCAATTGGATAAGGGAAAGACCCTCCTCATTCACTGAAGATGGATACACCTCCAGGCTAGTAGTAGCTGGTGCAGCATGCTCTTTCTATGGGATGCCAAGGCCTTTTGCCTCTTCCCCCTTAGGCACCTTCTCTTTTCTATGGTCCTTAGGGCTTGACATGTACTTCAAATCCTAAAAAGTTAGAAAACTACTACAAAGAAAAGAAAGTTGATCTAATATCTAGATGAGGCGAAAGATCAAAGGTACCAAAACTCTCCAAAGGGATGGTGGGAGATGGGAAGAAGGCCAGCGCTCAAAATTGGAGATGATAATCAGAGGCCCTAAGAAGAGAAATTCCAAGCTTAAGATGCGAAAGAAACCATAGAAAGGCATATTCATCCTTTTAAATAATAAGGCTACTAGGTCCCAGATGGCTTCAAAATAATTATCTGGCACTGCATGGTGGATTCTCAGTACATCAGGCCATCATAAGTCACTTGGAAGTAAATGTGGCATGCTTTGTAAGGCACCATCAAAAGATATAAGGCAAGGTGTATCATATCCTTGCCCACTCGGATCTGCCCATAGATGGTGCACCTACAGCTTTAGGGTTTCCATGCCCCCGATCCTCCTCTTTCAGAACACTTCCATGATCTAGCTGGACCCAAGATTAGAAAGTAGGGCATATCTATTGGTGAAAAATATAGTCAAATAAGACATATGGAACCCATGACTGTACAAGCACTCTATTGGTTGGGCAACATGCATTTGGATCGAGGATACCACTGGGCAAGCATGGATGGACATGATGCACCTTGATCAGTCAAGGTATCAGCAAGTCCTGCCGACCGCCCCTAAGGCACTCAATCAGAACCCTCGGAGCATATGATGGCAGAGGCCAACTCTTATGCTCCAAGATATTAGCCAACCCTGCTGACCACCCCTAAGGTTCTCGGCCAGAAGCCTCCAAGCGGATGATGGCATAGGTCAATTTCTATGCCCCAAGACATCAACAAGCCCTGTCGACCACCCCTAAGATGCTTAGCCAAAAGCCTCTAAGCGGATGGTGGTAGAGGCCAATTCTTATGCTCCAAGATATCAGCGAGCCCTGCTAACCATCCTAAGGTACTGGCTAGAAGCTTCTAAGCAGATGATAGCATAGGCTAATTTTTATACCTTAAGGCATTAGCAAGCCATGCCGACTGCCCCTAAGGTGCTCGACTAGAATCTCTAAGTGGATAATGGTAGAGGCTAATTCCTATGCCCCAAGGCATCACAAGCCCTATTGACCATCGTTAAGGCACTCCATCAAAAGCCTCCGAGTAGATGTTGGAAAAGGCCAATTTCTATGCCTCAAAGCATCAACAAGCCTTGCTAATTTCCCCTAAGGTACTCGGCCAGAAGCCCCCAAGTGAATGATGGTGGAGGCCAATTCCTATATCCTAAGGCATCATCAAGCCCTACCGACCACCCCTAAGGCTCTCGGCTAGAAGCCTTCAAGTAGATGATGGCAAACACCAATTCCTATGCCCCAAGACATCAGTAACCCTTGCCAACAACTCCTAAGGTGCTCAACCAAAAGCATCTGAGTGGATGATGGTAGAAGATAATTCCTATGCCCCAAGGCATCAATGAGCCCTATCGACTACCCCTAAGGTGCTCAGCCAGAAGCCTTCGAGTAGATGATGACAAAGATCAATTCCCATGCTCCAAGGCATCAACGAGCCCTGTCGACCGCTCCTAAGGTGCTTGTCTAGAAGCTTTTGAGCGGATGATGGGAGCGGCCATTCCTATGTCCCAGGGCATCATCAAGCTCCGTCGACCACCTCTAAGGTATTTGGCCAGAATGCTAGCCGATATTGCCTTAGCAGCATACCCATTCAGGCCCCTATAGTACAATGCTCTAATGTTCATCACCGCCACCACATAATACCACTAGGCAAAGCTCTCCATCACATCCTAAAATCACCAAATCTATTGATCTCGAGAATGATTTTGATGATTACAAAATATTGGAGCATGAATTGTATACTAATCTTTTTAAATATTTAAGAATATTTTTGTAGAAAGATTTCTAATGAACATAACCTGCAATTGAAAATCTTATGGAACATTGAAACAATTAGTGAGCTCATTTATATCAATGATAATCCCTTTAAGAATTATCAATTATATCAATGATAATTCTTAGAAATATTTTTAAGTATAGAAAAGTTCACCTATACTTATTAAGTTCCTTTAAATGCTTTGAGAGATTTTTGTATTATGGGAAGAATAGAGAAGTTATCTCTTGTATTTGAAATAGCATGTGTATTCCTAAAAATCTTTAGAAACACTTGGAAGATACTTGGATGACATTTGGAAGCCTTAAAGAGTCAAATCATTTCAATTTCTTGAAGTTTTGAAGAATAGGCTGCAAGAGCCGACTCACACTATAAGAGCTGACTCTGGCATGGCATAGTCTCTGGTATAATTCAGAGGAGCCGACTACTACTCTAGCAAGCCTTCTCTCTTAGACAGACAAAAATTTGATCTTTCGGATACTATGAAAATGAGCTGACTCCTATTCTATGAGCCTTCTCTCTTAGGAAGGATAGAAAACAAGTTTTTGAAGACTATGCAGAAGAACCGACTTCTATTCTACGAGTCTTCTCTCTTTGAAAGATTAAAACCTAGTTTTCTAGACATTACTAATTTCTGCCAGCTCTGCTACAAGCCAACTCTTATTCCATGGATTGCATTAGTAATGGCTAGTTTCAAAACTTATAGAATTCAATTTTAAGATTTTTAATAGCTATTTCTTAGCTTCCAACCATTATAAATGTCTAGAAGTGATTTTAAACACATGCAAAAATATTTGAAAGATATAAAGTTTTGGATAGAAGTTAAAAAGAATAATTATTGAAGACACTTAAATTAGAGCTTGAGCATTCATTCCAATCACTGAAGATAAGGAGAATATTCTATGTAATCATTCAAAACTCAAGAAGAAGGTAAACTTCTTTCCACCTAACCTCATAAAGCATTAAGGATTGAAGAAAGCACTGAAGAGCACCTTTTGAAGCTCTTGAGCAGCTATATATCAAGCTTTAACTGTAATATTCAACTCTTTTTAGAGTTTGTTTTTCATTGCTCTATTTTATATTTTTGATTTATTATTTGTTTCAGCAGAGAGCTAAACTTTGAATTGGATTTAGGCTTTTTGCTTGTTTGACCTAGGAAAACCAATTTGGTTGTTTGTGAGCCCAGAAAACAAATGTGTATTTGGATTTGGTGGGCCTTGGAAAACTAATCAGGTTATTTATGTGCCCATAAAATAAATATTGTACTTGAGTTTTGGATTGTAAGCCCGGGATTAAATGATCTGGTTGTATTCTTACAAGAATATAGTAAAAATCCTAAGAGATCCTTGGATAGTGGACATTGAGTTTTGGATTGTAAGCCTGGGATAAAATAATCTGGTTGTATTCTTATAAGAATATAGTGAAAATCCTAAGAGATCCTTAGATAGTGGACATGGGAGCTAAAATTGCTCCAAACCACTATAAATCCTATTATGTTTGTATGTTTACTTGTATCTTTATCTCATCTCATATATTTCAGCACTTGCACACTTACTTTATCACGATAATTGGCCTATATGTCAATTGAGTTCTGAAAGGCACATACTTGTTTTAATTTTCAAAAATCCAATTCACCCCCCTCTTGTTTGGTTCCTCGGGCCAGGCACAGTAAAAGATCGAGTTTCAAAATTTTCATTTTTCGAAACCCTAACCGGCCGGAACCTAAACCCTAGGACTATTTGAGCATAACAACTAATAAATCAAATCTTTAAGATTATAGAAGAATACCTGGAGTGCTATACTCCTTATTATCATAAGGCACACAAGTATATGCCCTCCAGAGATGATCCACATAGGAATTGAACTAAGGAAGCACTCTTACCAAGCTTACTTATTTGATTAAGACTATTCCGACAACCTTCCAGACTTTCTCCCTTTCCTGGCCTCCCTACCCTCCTGTAGGACACTCTGACACCTCTCTATATCTACTCTCAGATCCTAGATACCCTTTCTATTATTCTTCCTGGGCTCTTATCTTAAAAGACTAGCCTTGTCTTGAAAAACAAGCCTTGTCTTAATAGGGAGCGAGAGGAAATAGTAGGTTGGGATTTTTCGATGGAATTGAGTGCTTTGGAATCAAAACACTGATGCCTTATATAGAGTAGATGGGGTGCTTGATATGCCTCTTCTACATCCATCTGATAAGACCCTTCAATGAGAAGGAGTCTCTTGGATGGATAGACTTATCATAATACACCCTTTCATAAACCAAGAGACATATAAGTGTCTCTTCAGTTTTCCAGCATTTTATTCTACTACCACATGTCAATTATCCGTCAATTAAAAAAACCAAAAGGCATGAAACATGAAGTAATGTATCGAAATAATTGAGAGCCTTCAAATAGGACTTTGTAATTTAATTTAGTGCCAAATCATGAAAGGTCGCGACCTTTTATAATGCGCTAAATCCTTCCATGAATTTTCCTTTATTTGACCGGTCAAAGCCTCTTCAAAATGGCATGGAGATTAGGATGAAGGCTTTAGTCTTTATCTAGAACTTGTGTCTGACTAGCAGAAGGACTCCTTGTCCTTCTGTGCATACCAATATTGGCATGAAACCAAACTGGCCCACAAAAGTCCATGCCAACATTGACTCTTTCATAAATCCAAGATAAGTCCAATAAAAATCTAGATAAAATCTGAATTAGGTTGCCCCACTTAGGACTCAATCCAATTTAATTTCTACTTAAATTGGTTAGCCTAATTAGCAAGCAAGCTCATCCAGTCCAATTGGATTAGAAGTTGGGCTAGCCAACATATACTAGTATGTCAATTAGCTAGCTAAGTAGGATCCCATGACCCTAATAACAATACAATTGACTTCCTTGGCCAATTCCCTAATGTGTGTGACCCTTTGGATTCCACATCTAGCCAATAGTAGGTCCAGGTCCAAGCCAATTCGACCCAATCAAACACAATTGACCTAATTAGGTCAAATCAAGCTGACCCAAGTTGCCAATTTGAACTAGCATCCAAATTGACTCATGAATCTAATCAATTTGATTCATGAAAACGTACAAGACATGATTGACATCTGCAATGTATCATGACTATCCAGAAGATGAGAAATTTGGTAGAAATTACCAAAATATACTTCAGTGAAAAGTTATCGTGCAATTCAGTCCTTCGATCATACTTTATCCTGATTAAGTGATGGGCATGGATAAATGTCAAATCCTAGTACTTAATCCTTTTGAATCTTAATTCGATAATAAAGACTCGACCGATGATAGATTAGAAATCCTATCTAATCTCATCTTACTTTGATCAAAGACTCCGGACTCAATAATCAAAGTGATTTCATGGGATAACTACTCCCCTTACTAGGAGTGATCGATTCCTTGTTGACTTACTCATTATCTTTATACACAATCCACCATATCCAGAAGCACCCCGTACATGACTTAATTACCATGAATGAGTATGCACCAAAACATGGGTTCATGTGCACAAGATAATATGGAAGTCTCAGGTCTAAGGTTCACAAGCATAACTCTCACTAAGAGAACATACTTTTTAACAAGTAAGACTTCCATTTGATATTCTCTTATCGAATCAGTTCAGTGGACTTATAATCTAATGAGTACCCACATCCTTGTATTAGTGTGCACAAGTGGTTGTGAGACCAACCACCTTCTCTATCGAGCATACATAGGATGTACTAGTTTTTCCAGATTCATCGATCCCCGAACTGATGATCCATCGACTAGGAACATTTTAGATTAGGGTTTATAGAAACTTAGGTCTCACTGTTAGGATCCCCATCATAATTCTAATTCAATTGCCCTAACCTATGAGGTTTATCATAATCTTATAATTAAAACATAAGACACAGGAAATGATGAATTAAAAATTACCTTTATTTATATCAATCTTGAGTTGGGAGAATACAAAATTACCATTATGATTAGCTTTCAAGACATAATTCTTTCAATCTCCCACTTGCACTAAAGCTAATCGCCCTTGTATTAACACCCATACAATCTAGATGGCGATCTAATTACTGTAAAAGAAGGACCTTAGTGAATGGGTCTGCTATGTTGTTCTTCGTATCAACTTGTTCTACTACCACATCATTTCTTTCAATAATTTCTCGAACAAGGTGGCAGCATCTTATGATGTGCTTGGACTTATGATGAGACCTTGGTTCCTTTGCTTATGCGACAGCTCCACTGTTATCATAATATAGTGGCACTGGTTACTGTACAGTAGGAATCACGCCTAATTCCATGATAAGTTTTTTCATCCACATAGCTTCCTTCATGGCTTCACTTGCAGCTATGTACTCTGCCTCAGTGACTGAGTCAACTACAATTGGCTGCTTAGTATTGTTCCAACTGACTGCACCACCATATAAGGTAAAGACATGCCCTAATATGGATTTGCTATCATTTGGATCTGATTGAAAACTAGAATCCATAAATCCTTCTAGTTTCAACTTTGATTTACCATATATTAGAAAAACATCTTTAGTCCTTCTCAGGTATCTAAGAATATTTTTCATAGCTTTCCAATAATCCTCCTTGGGATCAACTTGGAATTTCCTTACTATGCCCAAGGCATAAGCAACATCAGGTCTGGTACATAATATGGCATACATTATTGATCCTACAGTCGAAGCATAAGGAATCAAAATCATCCTCTCTCTCTCTCTCTTCTGGTGTCTTAAAAGACATCTTCTTGGAGAGATGTATGCCTTGACTCATGGAAAAGTAACCTTTCTTACTTCCCTCCATATTGAACATTAAGTCAATGTATCTTGATTGGGATAAGCCACGCATCCTCTTAGATCTATCTCTATAGATCTTTATACCTAGTATATAGGATGCATCTCCCAAATCCTTCATGGAAAACTGCTTTGATAGCCAATCTTGATCAATCGAAACTTTGGGATGTCATTCCTAATGATGAGTATGTCATCAACATATAAAACCAAGAAAACAAGGACACTCTCACTTGTCTTCTTATACACACACGGTTCATTCACATTCTTGATGAAACCAAAATCTTTGATTGTTTCATCAAAGTGAATGTTCCAACACCTTGATGCTTGCTTCAATCAATAAATAGATTTTCTAAGCTTGCATACTTGGTTTGGTCTCCCATTTGAGACAAAACCCTCTAGCTGTGACATATAGACTTCTTTCTCAAGATTTTCATTGAGGAATGCAGTCTTAACGTTGGTAGGGGCACCAAGATTAGACACAGATTACTGGGCCCTATTTGGTTTACCTAGCCATGTGTCAAATTTTGTAATCAACTAGAATTGAGTCCTGTAATAAGTTGAGGTTTGTTGATTTATCTCAACTCTCAACCTAGTCCAGTACATTGAATCCTGTATACCAGTATGAGTCTAGTATGAATTCACTTCTTGTACAAGAGAGGTAGCTATGCTATTTTGGAGTTCCACCAAACCTCATTTTGAAGCCAGAAGCAGTTACACCAGCTTAAGGGAGCTAAATCGACACCTAGGTGCCCTAATTGTGCCCTGATTTTTCCCGGGTGCCATTGCAGATGCCAAATTCTCTCTTGATGCTTCCAAAATATTCCATATGCTAGGAGCCCATATTTCCCAGGTTATTCCAGCACTCCAGGCCTTAAAATAAAGCCCAGATACCAAGCCCAAGCACTTAAGAAGCAAGATTCCAGCCAGATTCCCTAGAATATGCCAACCCATACGCCCAACACCTGGAAGCCCACCTGAACCCCTCAAATTTTGTCCAAGCCCATGAAGGAGGCGTCCTTGCTGCTACTCCAAGGTCCAAAAATGAATTTGAGGAGATTGACCAAGTCCAAGCCAAGTGGGGAGAGGAAAGAAGAGAAGACTAGGTCAAAATTCTAACCTAGTTGGGATTCCTAATCCTTTTAAACTTTATAATTCTAACCTAGCTAGGAATGGACTTGTATTCCAATGTGAAAGGGGACTTGTAACCCAAGTGTAACCATGGTTAGTGAGGGCATGGGAACTCTATAAATACCCCACCCCTCCCCCTCTTGTAAGCATCTTTTTCTTATGAATAAACCTTGTTGAAATTATGATCAATTGCCTTGTATTTGAGTTTTGGTTCTTACTTTGAGTGCTCTCCTTGTGTTATTGGATAGAAACCTTGCTGTCCTAGCACCCTCTTGCATCCCTGGAGATTAGCCACGCCCAAGGAATTGAAACCCTAGCTACCGTCCAAGCCTAGGAGCTTCTTCTTCCCTGGCTACCATCTTCTAACCCTGATTCCAATTCCTTCTAAACCATAGTTCCTTTTCTAATTTTTACTTGCTATTTTGATTAACCTCAGATTCTTGTAGGATCCCTGAGGTGCTTCACCTCCCCTGAAGAGGCTTTCCTTGCCTTCAGACCGGGTCCAGATCAGCCATCTGATTCAAGGAACTGAAGCTTCATCTTCCAGGTTCCGATCAGAGTTGTGAGTGATCTCTTCTGCTATTGAATTTCAATCTTTGACTAGTAAGAAACCATCCCTTCTCTTATTATCTGATTTTGATGAAGATAAACTATCATAAACTAGAAGTTTCTCAACTCTTGGGTCTTGGCTATTTCATTAGTTTGCATGAGTTCGCCTACGATCTGATGATTCTTTATTCTTTGCACTGCTAGTCTTTCTACTAGTTTTTATTTTATTTTGGGAATCTAGCCTGCAAATAAAATTTAAAAAATCACAAAAAAATTATTTTACTATTTCTTATACATGTTTAGTAGTCTTAGAGTTGTTCCTCATTAGTTTGGTATCAGAGGAGGTTTATGATAATTTTTTATTTGCTTTGCACTCACAAACCCTAATTCTGCATTCTGTCCACTGCATTAGATGTCTAATTTTCATCTGATTTTGGAATCATAAACATTTTATTTTTCTATAAAACATATACTGCATGTTTTCCATTCTGTCCTAGTAATTATCAAAATTTTTAATTAATTTTACTGAAAACCTAAAACCCTAAAATTTGGCATAATAGAAACCCTAATAGAATTCTAATAATTTCTGTAGCAGTCTAGAAAACCTTAGGTTTGCATCATCATATGATTTTTTTTCAACATGAAATTTGGTAGGTTTTATTCTCACCATCCATACTCTATTTCAGATTTTTTTTTATTTTTTTCTACATCAATATCTATGTCAAATTCTGCATCATATGAACCCTAATTTTTTTGATTTCTGCTAAATTTTGCATCTTGACTTAACCTAACCTAATCAACTACCAAACCCCAATCCCAAGCCAAACTTTGTTTGAGAACCCCAGTTAACTTAAACCTAACTTGACACATCATAAATCACTAAAAAAATATTTTATTTCTTGATTGTTTTAGATTGCATCAGGGCCATCGATTGTCATCATTTTTAACCTAATATTAAGGGCAATTCTCTATCTCAGATCAGGGCAAGATTTTATCACCTGTCTTGGGCCCAAAATCACCATAATCATACTAACCCAAGCCTAATTAAAATCAATTAGACCTAATTTGTCCTAGTGGTGGTGCGGGCACCAGACTCAGAAGAAGACTTCAGAGCTCCATTTGGATCTCTGATTGACATTGCCCGAGAAATTAGGGTTTGTAATAAAGGTTGACCTGGTCAACCAATTTATTTATTTTTATTTATTTCTTGAGTCACCATTTAAATTTTGTTGAGTCATGTTGACTCGGTGCAAGTCCCAATGTGGTTTCAATTTGGTCCAAAATGGTGCCACATTTCTCTTCCAATCAAATCAAGGTTCAAGCAAGTGGAGGCCACACTCCAAGCCACACGCCCAGCCACACTCCGAGCACACGCCAGAGTCCAGGAGGCGCCGTAGAGGCATCCCAGTGTCATGGTCCCCACATCCAAAGAAGAAAAAATCAAATTGGAGGCTAAATTAAAGGAGGCGCCCATACCTGCCTATTTTACCTAAGCAAAGAAGGAAGAAAACTTCTCTTGGAGAAGAAATCAAAGAAGGACATCCAACCTACTCCTAATTGAAGTTCAAATCAAAATCAAAGAGCTTAACTTGGAGTGGAAGAAAAGAAGAAATACCATAAGAAGAAGAGGACTCCAAATCCAAATCCAACTCCAAAGGAGGCGCCATAAAAATTCCAAAAAAATTCCTTTATGGCCGTCCCAATTTTTTTGGACTCTTGGTCGGCCAAGAGAGAAGATTTTCTACCTAATCTAGTGGTTGGAGGAGTTTAGTCCCACATGGGAATTTGCACAAGCTTGGAGAAAATTTTAGGTCTATATAATAGACCTCTCTTTGTAACTTTAAAAAATCAATGAAGAAAAATTATTTTTGCTATTCTCTTGTGTTGAGTGACCTAGGTTTCTCTTCTTCCGCACTATTCTAAGTGTTGACCTCCGTGAGGGGGTAATCCGGGTTCCATTGGAGCCTTGAGGAGGTGAGAGATCTCCATCTTTATCCAAAACCCTAGGTTAGCCACTTGAAATTCCAAAACCCTAGCCACCTTTCATTATTTTCCATCCACCAAACCCTAGATCCATCCATCTCCCATGGCCTCTCTCTCTCTACAAGTCCAGGCCGTCCACCTTCATCCAGATCCAGTCCGGCTACTTCAGATCCAGAGCAAGTTCCAAGGAAAATCACATCAGCATCCAGGAGAATCCAGTTTTCAGCAATTTCGATCTTCAAGTTCATCAACCTGGTAAATCTTTTCCTTGACTCTCTGATTCCATCAATTGTTTTTCTTCTCTTCCAGATCTTGAGTTCAGGAGAAGCCAACCCGCCAAAGGACCAGTATTGGAGGATCCATTACGAAGATATCCGACTCCGAGGATCCAACAATCTGCTCGGGAGAGTTCTTCCACCAAAATCTGTGAAGATCATTGTCTGGTTAGATAAACCTTCCCTTCTCTTTATTTCTGTTTTGTTGAAAGCTCGGAGTGAAACCCTAGGTCTGGGAGTTTCTCAACCCCCAGCGATCCGTTGCTTCTAAACTACTCTGATAATTTAGTTTCCTTAAAATTGTGCTTTCAATTATCATATTAGTATCTTTCAATGTTAGGTTAACTTTTCTTTGATTTGAAGCCAACTTCTACAAACCTATAAAAACAACAAAAAAAATTAGTTAATCTTAATTTACTTCCGCATCGCATCCCTTTATTTCTTCTGCATCAAGTGGGCTAGGAGACATCAACAGGTCAGGTCCGAGCTGTGTGGGCCAACTAGTGCATTTAATCCTTTAGCTATTACTGAAAGCTGGTATCTAAGGCTTGGGGTCTAGAGTCAAACGACCTAAGTGGACTGGTGGTTTATAATTAGGACCCTGTGACAAGCAGGGGGAGCCTCCCACCACCCCACCCCCTACCTGGCCAGTTGAAGGATTAGCTATTGGGTTAGGTGTAAGTTGAGCTAACCCACCCAGTTTCTGGCTCTAGGTCTAGGAAACCCTAGATTATACTAGCCTTTTCTTTCTCTTTTGCATTGTTGATTGCATCACTTCATTTTGATTGTTTGATTTATGCATGACTACTAGACTAGGAACCCGATACCGAAAGTCTAAACCCCAACCTAGCTCAACCATGGACCCTAGTCTAGAGGCTAAAGTGAAAACCATGACCGAATGATTTGACCGAATCTATTTAGCCAATAACAAAATAAATGCCCAATTGACCACCCTGATGAACCAACTGACCGCATCCCAAAACCAACTGAATGCCCAATTGACCACCAATCTGACCCAATCCCAAAATAAAATGAACAATAGGTTTGACCAGGTAGGGAACCAATTAGGAGATCTAGGGAAAACCCCTAAGACCTAACCTAAACATGAGCCTGACCTTAAGACCCCATGTTCCCCACCTCCCAACTCTACGAGAGCCTAATACAAGAGATCCACAACCTATAGGTCTGAGCCCAAATCCTATAACTCTAGATCCTATGACTCTAGAACTTATGCACTCAGATCCTCTGAACCCAGATCCTATGTACCCATGTCCTATGAGTCTAGTGATTCCATAACTCCTAAATATGAGTCTAGTACTAGGCTAGTTTCCCTTAGCAAACCCGAATCTGATAGGATTAGTACCTATGGGTATAGCCCAGTTTCTCCTAGTTAATCTGAATCCCATAAGATCAGTACCCCTAGAGATGAACCAAGTATTAGTCAGGAATCCTTTAGTTTACCAACCCCTGTTACCCCAGACCTTAGTCAATTTTTCATTAGCCAAACCTCTCTTACCACCCCATTGGTTCACCAAGATGACTTAGAGAAAGAAGTATATGAAGCTAACATGAGTCTGGTAGAGGAGTATGAAGATAATGAGTCAATTGAAGATCTAGAAGAGTACCCTATAGAAGACCCAGGATTAGTTGTTCCTGTAGAAACCTAGGTAGAAGTCAATCCAGTGTTAGTTGAATCATTAGATGACCAGGTAGAAGATCACCCAACTTTAATTGAACCTGACCATATCCAAGTAGGAGCAGACCTAGATTTAGCTAACCCTAGCCATTCCCAGACGGTAACCGACATAGAGTTAGCTGACCATGTAGTGGAAGAACCCTTAAAGGAAGAAGACCATGAGGAACCCAATCCTACTATTAGAGTTTTACCTGAGGAGACACTAGAAGAAAGCCCAACTATAGAGCTTAGTCCTTTGATTCAAGAGCCAGAAGAATTTATTAACGACTTGATCTATTTGAATCAGTACCCTCAGGATAAAATCCTTCCATTGACTCCCATTGATCTCTTTCCTGAAATTAATGACCCTTTCTTTCATTATGCAGACCCTTTAGATAGGCACCAATCCTATAAGGTCAACCTCATTAGTTTAGGCCTCATTCCTGAAATCCCTTCTTATCTCCTATTCTACCCGATCAACCCAGAACCTTCTTCTTACTTTCTACCCTATCAAACTAACCCCGAATCCACCTCATATTTTTGCCTTTTCTTGAGTTTTCTTATATTTCTTTAACCATTCACCTGCATCATGTAGAGGTTTGCATGTTGCATTCATTTATTGCCCATGTTATGTTTGCATATTACTTTTGGTATACTTGTGGCACTTGCTAGGAGTACATAGTAAATTTTTATGTGCATGCCATGATAGGATCAAACCTAGAGAGTCTATAGTCTCTTAGGTTTTAGACCCGAAGAGTCCAATAAGTTTCCTTTGATAGAAAAGTTTAGTCGAGTCTTTTAAGTATTAGTTTTGAGTCCAATAAATTGACAACCTTGAATCATCTGCACCTGCACTTACCTCTGCACAGCATATACATATGAAAATTAGTCAAAAGCTGAACCTAAGTAATGAACTAAACAACAACATGGCTAATTCCCAAAAGAAATATAAAGAATTTTATGCAGAGGAATATGTGATGCAAAGAAATTTTCTGCTCATGAAGCTGGCCCATCCAAAATAATGAAGAGTAATGGACCCAATGCCTATGTGCATGAGATACTACCTAATTTAGGTATTAGATCCATCTTCATCATCTCAGATCTTATAGAGTCTAGGGAGCCAGTAGTGATACCTAGCGAGCACCTTAAGCCTATCCCTCCCTTTGAGAGGGAACCCACCCCAGAGTGTCCACTAGACAATTGGCCAAATAGTGAGGAAAAGATTGAGAGAATCCTGGACTATCAAACCATATGTACCTGAAATAGAGGCTATCAGAGGTATTTGGTCTGGTGGTAAGGTCGACCAGAATCTGAGGACTCGTGGATCATCCATGAGAATCTGCAGCACCTCAACCCAGACCTACTCGAGCACTATGAAAGCCAATTTATCCCATACTCGATGGGGTCGAGTTCCTTCCACCTCGGGAGAATTGGTGGGGGCACCAGGATCAGACACAGATTACTGGGCCCTATTTGGTTTACCTAGCCATGTGTCAAATTTTGTAATCAACTAGAATTGAGTCCTGTAATAAGTTGAGGTTAGTTGATTTATCTCAACCCTCAATCTAGTCCAGTACATTGAGTCCTGTATACCAGTATGAGTCTAGTGTAAGTTCACTTCTTGTACAAGAGAGGAGGCTACACTATTTTGAAGTTCTATCAGACCTCATTCTAAAGCCAGAAGTAGTTACACCAGCTTAGGGGAGCTTAATCGACACCTTGGTGCCCTGATTGTGCCCTGATTTTTTCGGGTGCCATTTCAGACGCTAAATTTCTTCCAGATGCTTCTAGAATATTTCATATGCCAGGAGCCCATGTTTTCCAGGTTATTCCAGCACTCCAAGCCTTAAAATCAAGCCCATGCATCAAGCCCAAGCCCTTAAGAAGCAAGATTCCAGCCAGATTCCCTGGAATATGCCAGTCCATGCGCCCAACCCCTGGAAGCCCACCTGGACCCCTCAAGTTTTTGTCCAAGCCCATGAAGGAGGCATCCTTGCTGCTGCCCCAAGGTCCAAAAATGAATTTGAGGAGTTTGACCAAGTCCAAGCCAAGTGGGGAGAGGAAAGAAGAGAAGACTGGTCAAAATTCTAACCTAGTTGGGATTCCTAATCCTTTTAAACTTTGTAATTCTAACCTAGCTAGGAATGGACTTATATTCTAATATGGAAGAGGACTTGTAACTCAAGTATAACCATGGTTAGTGAGGGCATGGAAACTCTATAAATATCCCACCCCTCCCCCTCTTGTAAGCATCTTTTTCTTATGAATAAACCTTGTTGAAATTGTGATCAATTATTTTGTGTTTGAGTTTTGGTTCTTACTTTGAGTGCTCTCCTTGTATTCCTGGATTGAAACCTTGATGCCCTAGCACCCTCTTGCATCCCTGGAGATCAGCCATGCCAAAGGAATTGAAGCCCTAGCTACCATCCAAGCCCAGGAGCTTCTTCTTCCCCGGTTGCCATCTTCTAACCCTGATTCCAATTCCTTCTAAACCCTAGTTCCTTTTCTAATTTTTACTTGCTGTTTTGATTAACCTCAGACACTTGCAGGATCCCCGAGATGCTTCACCTTCCCTGAGGAGGCTTTCCTTGCCTTCAGACCAGGTCCAGATCAGCCATCTGATTCAAGGAACTGAAGCTTCTTCTTCCAGGCTCCGATCAGAGTTGTGAGTGATCTCTTCTGCTATCGAATTTCAATCTATGACTGGTAAGAAACCATCCCTTCTCTTATTATATGATTTTGATGAAGATAAACTATCCTAAACCAGGAGTTTCTCAACTCTCGAGTCCTGGCTATTTCATTTGTTTGCATGAGTTTGCCTGCGATACGATGATTCTTTGCACTGCTTGTCTTTCTACTAATTCTTACTTTATTTTGGAAATCTAACATGCAAATAAAATTATAAAAATCATAAAAAAACTATTTTACTATTTTTCATGCATGTTTAGCAGTCTTAGAGTCGTCCCGCATCAAACATCCATCTACCAGATTTCATAATCATAGTATGCACCAATGGCAAGCATAATATTAATGGACTTTAGCATGGCAACTGGCGAAAAGGTTTCTTCATAGTCTATACCATGATTTTGCTTGAAACCTTTCGCTACTAACCTAGCCTTGTAGGTTTCTTTTTGCCCATCTACTCCAATCTTCCATTTGAAGATCCATTTATACCTCATTAGGATAATTCCCTCAGGTGGGTCAACCAAGGTCCAAACCTAGCTGTCATACATGGAGTCCATTTTAGATTTCAAGGCACTAAGACATTTATCAGAGTCCTTACTCATGACAGCTTTCGTATAGGTCAATGGATCATCTCCTTCAATGATGCTGGTTTCATTATTGTTTCCAATTATAAAACCATATCTTAGAGGTGCTTACTGCATTCTCTCTGACCTATGGAGAGGAGATGTGTGTTATGGTTGTACCTGATCAACTGGTACTTTTGGTTGAGGAACTTGAGTTTGTTCATTTTGAACTTTACTCAATTCTGTTATTCTATCATTACCTTCTTCTTAGATAAATTCTTTTTCCAAGAATAGGGCATGCCTACTAACAAAAATCTTTTGTTTAATAGGATTATAGAATAGGTATCCAATACCCTCTTGAGAATAACCTATAAACCTACATTTCATAGCCCTAGTACTTAGCTTATGTCCAAATTTCTTTTTAAAAAAAGTTGGATAACCCCAAATCTTAAGATGTTTAAGACTTGGTTTCTTGCCATTCCATAATTCATATGAAGTGCTAGGTACTGATTTTGGTGGTACCCTATTTAATACTTATACAGCAGTTTCTAGGGTATATTCCCAAAAGGATATTGGAAAATCTATGAAGCACATCATGGACCTTACCATGTCAAACAAGATACGATTCCTACTTTCAACTACACCATTTAACTATGGTGTATATGGAGGGGTCTATTCAGAGAGAATATTGTTTTCTTTAACATGATTAAGATATTCATTGGATAAGTATTCTCCTCCTCGATCAGACTGAAGAACTTTAATACCTTTTCCAATTTGTTTCTAATAACATTTGGAATGAAATAACAGTCTTTCAATTCCATTATCTTGCCCGAAGGCAACAATAACAAATAGGTTCTAACAGCTTCAACATGAATGGCCTCTCCACTTGTATCATAAAGCTTAAAGTCAACTTTCTTTAACAAAGATTTGCATATATGAGACCCGCATGCTCCAATACCCATGATAAGTTTATTTGTATCATAAACAAACCTCTAGATGCTCCACTGGCATCTTGCTTCAAACCTGTAGGGTACGTCTTGTAGTTCTTCTTCCAATGTCCCTTTTTGCCGTAGAAGAAATAGGATCCATCATTTGAAGGCCTCTTTGCCTTCTTCCTCTTATTGATGCTTTTCTTAGGGTTCAGCTTTCGCTTTATACCCTTCTTCATTACCCCTTTCTTCTTTCCATCAACTAGAAGAAGATGATTAGCCTTATCTCCTTTGAAATGGCTCTCAGCTATCTTAAGCATATTAAGCAGCTCTGGTAATGATAGGTTTAGTTTGTTCATGTGGTAGTTCATGACAAACTAATAGAAGGAATCTAGGAGTGATTGCAAGATCAAGTCCTGATTAAGCTCCCCATCCATCACAAACCCTAGTTGGCCTAACCTAGTGAACAGGTCAATCATTTTAAGGACAAGTGCCTGGATCGAAGAACCCTTACTCATACATGCTCATAACAACTACTTTGATATTTCATATCGAGCAGTCCGACTATGCTCTCCATAAAGCTCCTTAAGATTGAGCAATATGGACTGAGGTTCCATGTCTTCATGTTGCCTCTGTAGCTCATTATTCATCGAGGCTAACATGATGCACTTGATAGTCAAGCTATCATTCTGCTAAATTCTATAAGTGGCCTTTTCCTCCTCTATAGCATCATCTCTGATCGGATCTGGATCTGGAGAATCGAGGATGTAGAAAACTTTTTCCTGAGCAAGTACTATTCTCAGGTTCCTCAACAGTCCACATAGTTTGGTCTGATCAGTTTAGTGGCATTCAAGATGCCCCACAATGAAAGAGTAGAAGCCATAATTTAAATCTATGAACAAACAAGAACATTACATAAGCAGACCACTCAAGATGATGATCATAATTAGATAAGGACTTTAAATCTAATTATGTCTCCCACTATTTTTTTCGTATACCATAACCCTCAACTATGGTAAACGAGAAACCAATATCCGATTTCTTTAGTGGGGTTGAAATTCCAATTCCTTATAAATGCCTTGTGTTTACACAATAAACAATTATAAGTTCAATGGTAGGAAATTCCATTCCAATTGCATCCCATGCAATTCTCAATATAACACTTGCCTCTAAGACACTTACAGCCTAGTGTTTGCACAACAAACCATAATGTCTTAGTTTAGTCGAACCCTTCATTTTATATAATCTTGATTGAATAATGTCACCCTTGAGTTTGCTCAACAAAGTAACATTATTAACCATACTATAAAGCACAAAATGCACCATGTCAAACTTTATATCAAACCCTAATAGTAAGCCTTGAGTTTGCTCAACAAACCTACTATAGTTTTGATACAAATTTGTCATAGCATGAAGGAAGGCAATTTGTAGTGTTCTTAATCAATTAGTATTTCCAATTGAAGGTTTAGATGTGACCGAATTGGCCAGGTAAGTGAAAGAGATGAGGGGGTCCCCCCGTTGCTTTCCATAGATACCAACTAAATTAGCCAAGTCAGACAACGGAACCAATTAAAAACCTCATTCCCTTTACCTTCCCAGAACCACTTTGCCTAGACACCAATTGGCTGATCATACCCTAATCAAATTTGCATCATGATTAACTTACACTTTGACTAAATATAATTTTATGAGGGCTTTGATGGTCTTAAATACAACCTAATTAAACATGACGTTCAATCCATCATACAAGCATATTAACCCTAATATGCATAACATAGCATGATTACAATAGTAATCCATTCACCTCACTTGTTTATGAGATATGGCCACAGCGGCACCCCTACACACCATAGGAGACCCCATTGAATAGAAAGAGAGGGCCTTTAAACCCTACTTGGCTCCTATGACCGGACGGCCATGGTGACTAACCCAATCTGAAGCAGATACTAGGATATAACATATCACATATATGTATTTGAACTAATCATGCATCAATTCATAGCATAGCAAACAATCAACACTAAATAGATTTCTAATTGCATGCATCAGGGTGGCTCTGATACCATTATTGGGTTTCTCGGGCCGGGCATAATGAAAAATCGAGTTTCAAAATTTTTAATTTTCGAAACCCTAACCGGATGAAACCCTAAATCCTAGGACTACTTGAGCATAACAACTAATATATCAAATCTTTAGGATTATAGAAGAATACCTAGAGCACTATACTCATTATTTCCACAAGGCACACAAGTGTATGCCCTCCAGAGGTGACCACATAGGAACCGGACCAAGAAAGCACTCCTTCCAAGCTTGCTTATTTGATTGGGACTCTTCCAGCAGCCTTCCAGACTTTCTCCCATTGATGGACTCCCTACCCTCCTGTAGGGCATTCTGAGATCTCTCTATATCTACTCTCAGATCCTAGATACCCTTTCTATTATTCTCCCTAGGCTCTTATCTTAAAAGACTACCCTTGTCTTGAAAAACAAGCCTTATCTTAAAAGGACAAAGCTTGTCTTAAGGGAGAGGGAGAGAAAATAGTAGGTTAGGTTTTTTCGATGGAATTGAGTGCCCTGGCATCAAAACACCAATGCCTTATATAGAGTAGGATGGGGCACCTGATATGCCTTTTATGTAGCCATCTAATAAGACCCTTCAATGAGGAGTCTCTTGGATGGATAGACTTAGAATACACCCTTTCATAAACCAAGAGACATATAAGTGTCTCTTTGATTTTCCAGCATTTTATTCTCCTGCCACATGTCAATTACTGGTCAATTAAAAAACAAAAAGGCATGAAACATGAAGCAATGCATCAAAATAATTGAGAGCCTTCAAACAAAAGGACTTTGCAATTTAATTTAGCACCATATCATGAAAGGTCGCGACCTTTCATATTGCGCTAACTCCTTCCAAGAATTTTCCTTCATTTGACCAATCAAAGCCTCTTCAAAATGGCATGGAGATTAGGATGAAGGCTTTAGTATTTATCTAGAGCTTGTGTCTGACTAGTAGAAGGACTCTTTGTCCTTCTGCACATACTAATATTGGCATGAAACCAAATTGGCGCACAAGAGTCCATGCTCACATGGACTCTTTCATAAATCCAAGATAAGTCCAATAAAAATCCAGATAAAATCTAAATTAGGCTGCCCCACTTAGGACTCAACCCAATTTAATTTCTACCTAAATTGGTTAGCCCAATTAATAAGCAAGCTCACCCAATCCAATTGGGTTAGAAGTTGGGCTACCCAACATATGCTAGTATGTCAATTAGCTACCAATTAGGATCCCATGACCCTAATAATAATATAATTAACTTCCCTGGTCAATTTCCTAATGTGTATGACCCTTTTGGTTCCACATCTAGCCAGCAGTAGGTCTAGGTCCAAGCCAATTTGATCCAATCGAACATAATTGACCTAATTAGGTCAAATCGAGCTGACCCAAGTTGCCAATTTGAACTAGCTTCCAAATTGACTCATGAATCTAATCAATTTGATTCCTGAAAACTTACAAGACATGATTGATATCTAGCAATATATCATGCCTATCCAAAAGATGAGGAATTTGGTAAAAATTACTGAAATACCCTTTAGTAGAAAGTTACAATGTAATTCAATCCTTAGATCACACTTTACCCTGATTAAGTGATGGGCATGGATAAATGTCTATTGACCCCTGGAATGATTTTGATGATAACAAGACATGGACGCATGTATTTGTTTCTAACACATTTGAATGTTTGAGAAGTTTTTGTAGGATGTTTCAAAAGAACAATCATTCTACCTATATTTCAGTAATCTTTATAGTATATCAATGTAATCCTGAAAAAATATTCAAATATTTAAAAGCTCTAAATAATTTAAGTGTATATTCTTGTAAAAGGGGCAATTCTATGTAAATTTTAAGTTTAAGTTACTTAGATTAGGACCCGAAGAAGTTTGATAGTGTTTGGAAGCATTTTGAAGAAGTTTGGACACTTTTGGACTTAAGTCACTTGAGCCGACTCAATGTTCTAGCATGGTACAAGCATTTTTGATACTCTATCAACCGAACTGACTCGGAGAGGTTAGAACCAACTCAACTAGAGTACCAAAATTATAGTTTTAAGGAACTAGACAACTGAGCCAACTCATGTGCAACCGAGCCGACTCTTCCAGAGTATGCAAAATCTCAATTCTGAAAAATAGTCAAGCGAGCTGACTCAATTGAGAAGAGCCGACTCGACCAGAGTGTAGTTTCGACATATCTAAGAATCTGAGCCGACTCAACCCAACCGAGCCGACTCAAATCCCAGTTTCTGGTGAGTAATGGCTAGTTCCAGAATTAATTTTTTGAATATGAAAAGTGCTCCAACAACTATATTTCAATTTCCAAGGTACTACAATAGTCATTTCTACCTAGGACCAGTTCTAAAGACTATAAATGAAAGATTTAAACATGATTTAAAGAACTTTTTAAGAAGAGAGCTTTAAAAAAAAAAGAAAGAAAAATTCAAAAGCTTTCTTGGAAGAACTCAACTCCACACCTACTTCCCATCAGCTACTTGAGTCATTTATTAAAGATGTTTGGAAGCCTTGAAAAGCAATAAAGGAGTAATCAAGAAGGCTTCTCAAAGGGCATTAACTGCAGCCACCCAACAAAGTTTGGTTTATCATTAGTGTTGCTCTATTTTTAACTCTTTATTTGAGTTGTTCCAAGTATAGCAAGGGTTGTATCTTGGGGATTGATTAATATTTTTGGTGAGCCATGGAAAATCAAGTTTGGGTTGTTAGCGAACCCATGAAAACTAACATTGTATTGGATTATTGGTGATCCCGGTGTAAAATCAAGATTGGGTTTTGGTTTTTGAGCCCGGTATAAAACAAACCGGCTATATTATAAGGGTGAATATAGTGAAAATTCCAAGTGATACCTTGGGTAGTGGATGTAGGAGCCGATTTGCTCGAACCACTATAAATTGTTGGTGTTTGTGCTTGTGTTGATTGTGTTTCTTACTTGCTTTCGCATCACATGGTTAAATCATATCTCTCACCACACAAAGTTCCTAAAAGGGCACATACTTGTGAAAAAGCTTTAAATACCTAATTCACCTCCCCCTCTCGGGTTGGCTAACTGGGCAACACTGGTGTCGGAGCAGTGTCTCTGTAATTTATTTTTCTAAAGAAAAGATCTATGGCAAACCCTATGACTACAACTTTGGCTGAAGGCCAATTTACAAATAGACCTCCACTTTTCACAGGCACAAATTGATGAGGAGATCAGGAGCAGACATGAAGTTCTAGGTTCAATGAAGATCTCTAAGTCATGTGTTGGGATAGTCAATCGAATTTTTTTCAATGAATACTTTGAGTCCTATAATAAATTGAGCTAGTTGGGTTCACTAAGTCATTTGGAGTCCTTTTGTATTCAAGTCTAGTCAAGTTGAGTCTATGTGAAGAAAAGTGAGTCCATTTATTTTTGGCCTATTTTGAGTCCTATCAATTAAGCTCAGTTTGAGTCCTATAAACTTCATTTTCATTCAAGTCAAACACAAGAGGATAGCCACCAGACCCCCACTATGACCGGCTTCTTACACCAACCCTTGGACCCCATTCAGGGAGCCCAAGCCCACCAGAAGCTGGCACCCTAGCCTACCAGGAGATGGCACCCCAGCATACCAGGCCTAGGAGCCCCAAGCCCACAAGCTTTCATGAAGATTGGCACCCAGTCCAAGTTCACCAAGAAAGTGGCGCCCAGATCCAAGCCCAAGCCCATGGTACCCTCCCTTCCCAGTCCAAGCTCAAATGGTGCCCCTGGCCCAAAGCCCATTCATGTTGGTGCCCCTTCCAAGGCCTTGACCCAGTCTAAATAGCTAGGACCCAGGCTTTGACCCAGTCCACAGTATTGGCGCCCAAGGCTTTGACTAGTCAAAAAAGATGTCATCCTAGCCCAGTAAGGAGTCAACCTATCCAAGCCTAGTCCAAGCCCAGCAAGAATTTCATACTAGTCTAAGCCCATGGAGAAAAGTCAAAGCTTCCAAGTCCAACAAGGAGTCAGCTAGCACACTTCTACAAGGAGACCAATCTTCCAGTTTGTTTTAATTTTGTATTCCACTTTGACAAAAACTTGTACTCTTACTTTGATAGAGAGAGGGCTGAGTGAGTCTATAAATACCCCTCCCCTCCCCCCTCTAGTAAGAAAATTTTGAATGAATGAAAATTAAAGTTTCTTGTCCAATCTTCTGTGCCTTTATGCATTGTCCTCCGTGAGGGAGTGGGTGTGAGACTCAAGTTTTTTTTCTTTTTTTTTTTCAAACCCTAGCCCTAGCCACCCCTCCTATGTCTTCACTCCAGGCCGCCCCTCTCCAAGCCCTAGCACCCCTCAAGTCTCCAGGCCTCTAGATCCAAAGCTAGGCACCCTCTTCTAGCAAGCTTTCCACCATCTTCAATGATTTTTCTGGCATTCAATCTTCTTCCTACTTCCAGTTTAGTATTTTTTTCCCATCTTTTACGTATCTAACCCTTGACGTTTGCAGAATTCCTCCAGTGCCATGCCCTCTGCATGAAGTTTTCCTTAACTTCGAATCAAACTAATAAAAAGCTGATGAATCTGCAAGAAAATGATCGGGACATCGAGGCACCGATCTGAGCGGAGCGATCTCATCTACAGCAACAAGACATCATTGCCTGGTATGTTAAACCCGATTCCCTCCTCTCTTTGTCTAATTTTTTTGAAGATTAAACATGCACCTAATAGGCCTTCTCAGTCCTAGGATCCTTTATTTGCTTTGCCTCTTTGATAGTTCTAGCATGTGGGTAGGATTCTAGTCATCGCACAAAACCCTAACCTAATCTAGACTAATTTCGAGAATCAAAATCATAAAAAGAGTCAAAAATAATTATTTGCTTTAATCTAAATTTTTATCCTTCTCATGTCATTCATCTGCATGCATCATGTTAGAATCACGTCCCTGCATCAATTTTGGTATCAGAGCAGGATTAGGATATGTTCTTGCATCATGTTTAGGTTTTCTACATCCTGAAATCTGTGATAGTTGTATAAACATAGGGCTGTTTACCCATCAAAATAATTTTTTTTTCTCTAATTTTCATGGTAATTAATCTCTGTTTAATCCTATATTTTCTGTAATTTTCGTGGAATTTTTTATCTGAAAATAGGGTGAAATCTGCATGAGAAAAAAACCCTAACAAAAAATTCTGCGCACTGAATTTTGCATACTAGTCCAAATCTAGGTCCAATTTCCTATTAAATTTTTACTGTTTTTTTCTAAAATTTGCAACACGTCATCCCTATTGAGTCCTCTATTTTTTAATGTATTTTTTGATAATTTTTCTGATTGAAAACTTAGGAAATTCCGCATGAAACTAAAACCCTGTATTGCTGAATTTTGCATGTTAACCTCGGGCTGAACCTAACATACATCCAAACTCCCCCCAACCCAAGCCAATTTTGTTTGACCACCTAACTAGCTTAAAATTAAGTCTGCCACCTCATAACACAAAAAAAATAAAAAATAAAAAAATTATTCTCTATTTTTCTGATTTCAGACTGCATTAAGGTTTCATCGTGTGCGCATCATTTGCCTTAACCTAATCTTAAGGGCACTCTACTCTATCAAATCAGGGCAGGATTTCATCACCTGTCCTGGGCCCAAAATAACCACCTGTATACTGACCCAAGCCTAATTAAAATTAACTAGAAACCTAATTGCTTTAGGGACACCAACAGGTCAGGTCCGAGTCTAGTAGGGAAACTAGTGCACTCAACCCTTCACTTATTACTGGAAGCTGGTATCTAAGGCTAGAGATCTAGAGGCAAACACCTTAAGCAGACTGGTGGTTTTTAATTAGGATCTTGTGACAAGCAGGGGGAGCCTCCCACCACCCCACCTCTTACCTGGCCAATGGAAGGATTAAGTATTGAGTTGGGTGTAAGTTGAGTTGACCCACTCTACTTGGGCTCTACGTCTAGCAAACCCTAGTATGATTAACCCTTGTGTGCTTGGTTGCATCATAACCCTTATATATTTGATTACATGACAACCAGATCAGGAACCCATTACCATCATTCCCAACCTCAACCTAGCTCAGCCATGGAATCCACCCTTGAGACTTTCATGAAGACCATGAATGACCAGTTTGCCCAATTGACCACTCAAATGAACTAAATGAACCACAAGTTCGACCAACTGACCCAATCAAATAACCAAACAACCCCTAGGCTTGCCCAAGTAGAAGATCGATTAGGAAATGTAGAAAAAACCTAAGAGTCCAACACTGAACCCGAGCCTGAGTCACCTTTTTCCATACCTACCAACCATAGGAAAGCCCCACACCCTGACCCATACTGGGAGCCCAACCCTAGAAGAACTCCATACCATGACCCATACTTGGAGCCCAACCCTAGGAGAACCACATACCATGACCCATACTTAGAGCCCAACCCTAGGAAGACCCCATACCCTGACCATACTCGAAGCCTAACCATAGGAGAACCCCATACCCTATACCAATCTTGGGTCTTAGTGTAGAGAGAACCAATTATAAATTCACAGGAGCACCTATATTTGGTGGTGATCCTGAGTTTGAGGATTATCTTAAGTGGGAAAGAAATATAGACCTGTATTTTGAAAGAAATATGGATCTGTATTCTGAAAGAGATCAGTTCAAGTTTTCTAAATCTAAGTTAGTTCGCTAGGCAAAGATAGACTGGGATAAGTTTAAGAGAATAGCTAGACTAAAAGAAGAAACACCCATAACTACCTGAAGAGCCATGAAAAGCAAACTTAGAGAAAAGTACCTATCCAAAACCTATGAACCCCGATCCTATGAACCCAGTGTTGAGTCTCAGGTGGTGCATTCAAGGCTAGTTGGGTCGATGTACATGTGTTGATATGGTATATCATGATTTTTCATGATGTGTCTAAGGCTAGGATTGAATCCGGTATGAGTCCTAGGTGTTTAGGCTCAGTTTTGGTCAGTCTAGGTCTTAGGGTCGGCTCTTCTATGGTAAGAGTCAACTCTGTTGGTTGGCATGTCTCAGAACAGGTGATTGTGAACTGGACGAGTTGGCTCGGATGGATTCAAGTCGGCTCGGATACACAGTCAGAAAACCTGCAGTCTGGACGAGTCAACTCGGATGGATTAGAGTCGGCTCGGATGCACAATTAGGAAACCTGTATTTTGGACGAGTCGGCTCGAATGATTTGAGTCGACTCAGATGCATAATCAGGAAACTTACAGTCTGGACAAGTCAGCTCGAATGAATTCGAGTCAGCTCGAATGATGGGTGAACTATTTTTGAACGGTGCCAGCTGGGGGATTTTTTTGGGATCTCGGGCACATGTGATCGAGGTATATATATTGTATTCTCGTAAGAGGATGTTAGGTGGTGTAACGAACTTCTTGGAAGTGGAAATCCCTTTCTCCCGTGAAAATTCCTTTGTTTTTCTCTTCTCCCATTCTTGGGTTCTTGATCTTCATAGACCTGAATCCTACCGTGATCTTCAATGGAGATTGCCGGCAGATGGTCATTCATAACCTGGTGATACGCTTCCATAATTGCTTTGTTGATCAGGGCACTTGTTCTTGATCGGGAATAAGGCTGTTCTTGAGAGTTTGGTTCATCAAATCTAGTTGGATTTGCAATCGAATTCTCAACATTATTTTCAACATTTGGTATTAAAGCAAGGTTCGTGGAAGGAAGATCTCAAGATCAGAGGGTTGGAAGTAAGGCTTCTTGTAGGTACGATTTTCATATATCTTGAATTCTTGATTGTGGTAATGGTATCAAGTGGATTCAAAGTAGATTTTGAGAAGTATAATGGCAAGGAAAACTTCACCCTATGGTAGCAAAGGGTTAAAGATTTACTGGTTCAACACAGAATCTACAAAGTCTTGGTTAAAGAAAGACCAGAAAAGATTAGTGTTGAAGAATGGAAAGAGTTAGAAGAGATTGCTTTCAGCACCATAAGGATGTGTTTGGCTGATCAGGTTTTACCTGAGGTGTGTTCAGAGACTATGCAAAAGGTCTTTGGAGAAGACTGGAGAACATATACATGGAAAAGAACATGACGAACAAGCTATGGCTAAAGAAGCAATTGTATAGCTTGAGAATGCCTGAAAGAGGAGACCTTGTTGCACATATTCAGAAGTCCAATCAGGTTTGTTTAGAGGTGATGAGTCTAGATGCAAAAATAGATGAGGAAGATCGGGCATTGTTGTTGCTGTGTTCACTCCCTAGATCGTATGATGGTCTCATAACAACTTTAGTTTATGGGAAGGAAACCCTAAACTATGAAGAAGTTGTTAGTGTGCTCAGATCCAATGAGCAAAGGGAAAAGATCTGCAAAGATAATCCTAATTCAGAGGTTCTTTCTATGAATGAGAGGCAAGGAAGATCCAAGGAAAGAACTAGGAAAAAGTCCAAGGGTAGATCTCAGTCTCGGAACCACAAGAGTTTGAAATGCTACAAGTGTCGTCAGCTTGGGCATATCAGGAAGTATTGTCCTCTTTGGAAGATAGAAAAGGGGAGAGCCAACACTAGTGGTGCTAATGCTTTGGAAAGCAATGGAGAAGGAATACTGGTTGTATTATATGGATCAGTGGATTGGGAGAATACCTGGATTTTAGATTCTGCATGCTCATACCATTATACCTCACATCGGGATTGGTTTTACACCTATAACAGGTAAATGGAGATAGTGTAAGTCTTGGTGATGATCACCCTTGTATGGTAGCTGGACTAGGCACTATTAGGGTGAGGATGTATGATAGAGTGATAAGGACTCTATCAAATGTCAAACATGTACCAGAATTGAAAAAGAATTTGATTTCTTTGGGCTACTTGGAAGAGCAGGGATATGCTTTTAGTTGCCAATCTGGTAGTGGATGTTTGAGAATTTCCAAGGGATCTTTGGTGGTAATGAGAGGAAGAAGACTAAGCAACAATCTATACAGTATGGAAGGCTCAGTGATAAGTGGATCATGCTTAAGTGCTTGCAGCGGCACAGGAAGAATAGTTGAAATATAAATGGTGGCACTATTGAATGGGTCATATGAGTGACTGAGGGCTCATGGAGTTAAGCAGAAGAGGGAACATCCCAGCTTTGAAAAAGGATGGAAATGACCTGTGTGTGCCGTGTATCTTTGGTAAATAGCACAGAGTTAAATTTACTATTTGTACCAAGCCAGCACTATCAAATGGGTCATATGAGTGATCGAGGGCTCATGGAGTTAAGCAGAAGAGGGAACATCCCAGCTTTGAAAAAGGATGGAAATGACCTGTGTGAGCTGTATATCTTTGGTAAACAGCATAGAGTTAAATTTACTATTTATACCAAGCCAAGTGAAGGAGTGCTGGATTTGGTGCACTCGAAAGTATGGGGACCAGTACCTATTTTATCCAGAGGTGGAGCAAGGTATTTTGTTACCTTTATTGATGACTTCTCTAGAAAACTGTGGGTGTATCTGATGACAGAAAAGTCTGATTTATTTGCCCGGTTTAAAGCTTGGAGAGCTGAGGTAGAGAAGGAGATAGGAAGACATGTAAAGTACCTTCGGACTGATAATGGTGGGGAGTACTTTAGTACAAAGTTTAGGAGTTATTATGAGAAAAATGATATCAAATGCCATTACATAGTAAGGATAACCCCATAGCAGAATGGTATCACGGAAAGGATGAACCGGACACTATTGGAGAGGGCAAGGAGTATGAGACTGCAGTCATCATTGCCAAAAACTTTTTGGGGTGATACTATTACTCTGGCATGTTTTCTTATAAACAAGTACCCTCACTTCAAGTTGGATGGTGGACTTCCCGAAGAAGCTTGGAGTGGCAAGAAGGTGGAGCTTGGCCATCTAAAATTTTTTGGTTGCCCGGCTTATGTTCATGTGGAGGCAACTGAAAGAAGCAAGCTGGATCCTAAGTCAAAGAAGATGATCTTTATAGGGTATCCACAAGGAGTCAAAGGTTACCTACTGTGGGATCCACAGTCTCAAAAGGCAGTGATCAGTAGGGATGTTATTTTTGATGAGAGGAGCATCTTGGTAAAATTGGGGACTGCAACAGGAAATGCAGTCAATAAGATGAACAGCGGTGAGAGCCCATCACAGGTGGAGGATAAGTCTTCAACATCAGCTGGAAATGGAGTTTTAGTTGAGGTGGAGTTGGACAGGAAAGATTCTCCAGGAGTGAAAGAGAGGCAAGAAAAATCAGCTGTTCAAAGGGAAGTGCAGGAGGAGCCACAAACAGTAGACTTGCAGGATAGTGCAAGGGGAGTGGCATTGCATAAGCCTTAACTCACAATCTGGAAGCCGGTTAGATATAGCTTGGATGAAGCAATTTCATATGCTCTTATATATGTGAATGGAGATCCAAAAAGTTTTGTAGAAGCCATGGAAAGTCCTGATAAAGAGTCATGGATGCAAGGCATGATAGAAGAGATGGAATCTCTCAGGAGGAATCAGACATGGCAACTAATGGATCTACCTAGAGATGCTCATGCTATTGGCTCTAGATGGGTGTTCACTAAGAAATCATTACCTTCAGAGCAAGGTGGAGTGAGATACAAGGCAAGATTGGTAGCAAAGGGATACTCACAAAGAGAAGGAGTTGACTATATAGAAGTGTTTTCTCCTGTGGTATGCCATACTTCAATTCGGGTGTTGTTGTCTTTGGTGGCAAAGCATAATTTGGAATTGGAGCAGGTGGATGTGAAGATAGCCTTTCTACATGGAAG
The DNA here is from genome assembly GCA_021397845.1 of Areca catechu. Lineage (NCBI taxonomy): Eukaryota > Viridiplantae > Streptophyta > Magnoliopsida > Arecales > Arecaceae > Areca > Areca catechu. The sequence goes on from CM038043.1 coordinate 106,684,778, forward strand.
ACTGGAATAGAAAATCTATATGAAGCAACCTGATGGCTTCATTAAGATTGGACAGGAGAACAAGGTATGTCTACTTCAGAGGTCATTGTATGGATTGAAACAATCACCTCATCAATGGTATCACAGATTTGACACATTTATCTTAAACCTTGGATTTCTTAGATGTGAACATGATCATTGTGTCTATGTAAAGGATGGGATAATATGGATGCTCTGTATTTACTTATGTATGTGGATGATATGTTGATAGCCAGTAGAAGTATGACAGCTATGAAAGGGCTAAAGAGAGCATTATCTCAGGAATTTGAGATGGACTTGGGATCAGCTCAGAAAATCCTTGGAATGGAGATTTGCAGAGATAGATGCAAAAGAATACTCCATTTATCACAAGGTGGGTATATTAAAAGGGTACTCGAGAGATTTGGGATGGATAAGGCCAAACCTATGGAAACACCATTACCAGGACATTTTTCTCTCAAAAAAAATAGTGCCCCTAATCAGAGGAGGAGAGAGAGTACATGGAAAGAGTTCCTATGGATGATATGTTGATAGCCATCTGAAGTATGATTGCTATAAAAGGACTAAAGAGAGCATTATCTCAGGAATTTAAGATGGACTTGGGATCAGCTCAGAAAATCCTTGGAATGGAGATTTGCAAGATAGATGCAAAGGAATACTCCATTTGTCACAAGGTGGGTACATTAAAAGGGTATTCGAGAGGTTTGGGATTGATAAGGCCAAACCTGTGGAAACACCATTACCATGATATTTTTCTCTCTCAAAAAAATAGTGCCCCCAATCAGAGGAGGAGAGAGAGTACATGGAAAGAGTTCCATATGCCAATGCAGTAGACAGTTTGATGTATGCTATGATTTGTTGCAGGCCGGACATAGTATATGCTGTAAGCCAGGTGAGCAGGTACATGACTAATCCTGGGAAGGAACACTGGAAGGCATTGAAGTGGATTTTGAGATATCTGTAAGAGACTCAAAGACATGGACTGGTATTTGGTGGGCAGCCTGAAGGACATAAATGGAACTCCATAGAATCATGTGAGGATTCAAGTCCTTTGGAAGGGTTTGTTGATGCAAGCTATGCAAATGATCTTGATATAAGGAGGTCTACAACAGGTTATCTCTTCTGCATGTATGGTGGACCGGTTTCTTGATGATCAACCCTTCAACCTATTACTGCTTTGTCTACAACAGAAGCAGAGTATATAGGAATTACTGAAGCTGCAAAGGAAGCACTATGGCTGAGAAGGCTAGTGTTTGAAATGGGGGTGAAACAGTGTATGGTGGTCTTGCACAGTGATAGCCAGAGTGCCATACACTTAACATAGAACCCAGTCTATCATGCTAGGACCAAACATATAGATATGAGGTACCACAGAGTCAGGGAGCTGGTGGAGGAAGTAGAAGTGGTGCTGGTGAAGGTTCATACAATGGAGAACCAGGCAGATGCACTTATGAAGGCTCTACCAAGGGATAGCTTCTACTCTTGTATGTGGTTAATGGGTTTGAGGAGTGTGGCATATGTAGCCTTGAAGCACCAAGATGGAGATTGTTGATTCTCAGGTGGTGCATTCAAGGCTAGTTGGGTCGATGTACATGTGTTGATATGGTCTATTATGGTTTTCCATGATGTGTCTAGGGCTATGATTGAGTCCAGTATGAGTCCTAGGTGTTTAGGCTCAGTTTTAATCAGTTTGGGTCTTAGGGTCGGCTCTTCTATGGTAAGAGTCAACTCTGTTGGTTGGCACTTCTCAGAATAGGTGATTGTGGACTGGATGAGTCGGCTCGAATGCACAGTCAGAAAACCTGCAGTCTGGATGAGTTGGCTCGGATGGATTAGAGTCGGCTCAGATGCACAGTTAAGAAACCTGTAGTCTTAAACGAGTTGGCTCAAATGATTTAAGTTGGCTCAGATGCACAGTCAGAAAACTTGCAGTCTGGACCAGTCAGCTCGAATGAATTCGAGTCGGCTCGGATGAATTCGAGTCGGCTCGGATGAATTCGAGTCGGCTCGGATGAATTCGAGTCGGCTCGGATGAATTCGAGTCGGCTCGGATGAATTCGAGTCGGCTCGGATGACGGGTGAACTGTTTTTGAATGGTGCTAGCTGGGGGAGCTTTTTGGGATCTCGGGCACATGTAACCGAGGTATATATGTTGTATTCTCGTTAGAGGATGTTAGATGGTGTAACGAACTTCTTGGAAGTAGAAATCCCTTTCTCCCGTGAAAATTCCTCTATTTTTATCTTCTCCCATTCTTGGTGTTCTTAATCTTCATAGACCTGAATCCTACCATGATCTTCAATGGAGATTGCTGGCAGATGGTCATCCATAACCTGGTGATACGCTTCCGCAATTGCTTTATTGATCAGGACGTTTGTTCTTGATCGGGAACAAGGCTATTATTGAGAGTTTGGTTCATCAAATCTGGTTGGATTTGGAATCGAATTCTCAACATTATTTTCAACACGCAGATCTATGAACCCAGAACCTATGAACCCAGATCCTATGAACCTAGATCTTATGAACCCAGAACCTATGAATCCAGATCCTATGAACCCAGATCCAACGAACCCAGACCCTATGAACCCAGATCCATAACCCGTAGATCTCAGCCCATGTCCTATGAGCCCAAGGAACTCATAACCCATAGATTTGAGCCCATATCCTATGAGCCCAAGGGACCTATGACCCTTAGTCGGCCTAAACCCCATAGGATTAGTCCCCATAGATATGAGTCCAGTATTAGTCCACTTCCCCTTAGTCGACCCACCCCTACCACCCTTGAGTGCAAGCCAAGTATTAATCAGGTACCACTTAGTCGACTTGAGCCCATTAGGACTAGTGCCCCTAACTTAAGACCAGGTCCTAGCCAAGCCTACCAAAGCTGACCCAACCCTAATCCAGCCCAACCTAGCCCTAGTACCCCACTAGCCCGTAGAGAAGACAAGGGTAAAGCAACTGAAACCTAGAGGAACTCGAGTCCCAACCTGAATACCTATTTTAGATGTCATAAGATGGGACACTATGCTAGCCAATGCCCAACCCGGCCCCAACCTAGAGTTAGTTGACCCTGACCATACTCAGACTGAAACCAACCTAGAATTAGTTGACCGTGACCATACCCAGACTGAAACCAACCCAGAGTTAGTTGACCCTGACCACACCCAAGCTGTAGTGGAAGAATAGTTAGATGAAGAGAACCACGATCCTACCTGGTGTGGGCACCAGGATCCGACAGAGGCTCCTCAACTCTCTGTGTATCTCATATTAGGGTTCCACTTCTTTGTGTCTTGTAATAAGGCTTCAAGCCTCAAATTTGTAATTATCTTTTGCTTTGAATTGAGTCTGTACCTTGACCAATTAGGTCAAATTGAGTCCTGTACTAAGTCGAGTCGCAAATCAAGTCCAGTCTAAGTCTATTAGAAGTATGGGTCCATTGCAAGAGTGGGTCTTAAAATTTAGTCTCCTTGGAAGCAAGTCAGGAAAGAATCCAAGTCAACTCAGGGCCCACCTATGCATCCTACATGGTGCCATGACATCTCGCCATGTGGGCAGCACACTTGGCATGCAAGGACGCCCAATGGGGAGGACCACTTCACTTGGTTCAAGCCTTTTTCCCTCCCCCTTATCAAGCTCATTGCCATGCAAGGGTGGTCGGCCAAGGAAGAAGTCAATGGAAGATGATGTAGGGAATTCAAATCCCTTGCTTCAAGCCCTCTAATCAAGCCTTCTTCCCAATTTGCTTCAACCTCTTTGGAAGGGAGAGACAAGAGCCTTGGATGCCTCCACCTAACACTCCTATTGTCAAGCCTTGTACCAAAGAAAGAACACCAACCAAGGAAGGAGGAAGAACACATGCCTTGCTCCAAGCCCCTCTTCATGCCTTCTTCCAAAACCAAGAAGATTCTTTCCACGTTCAAGGCACCAAGAACCTCACTCCAAGCCATGCATCATGCCATGCCCAATCCAAGCTGCCTTTGGTCAGCCAAGGAGAGGAGAAGGTCAATGCTTTTGGGCGCCCATCCAAGAAGTTTGTATTTTTTCATTTGAAATTCGAATGGGCCTTGGGTGCCTATTTAAAGGACCCAACCCCTCCATTGTAAGGGAATTGAATGATTGAATGAAAAAAGCTTGAGTCTTGTTTCCCCTCCAACCATTATCTCCTAGACTAGGTTTGAATGAAGTTTCCTTCGTCCCCAGGGATGTCGAGTGGTGTGAGGCCACCTTTCCATCGCCCCAGGGCGTCGCAAGTCCTTCGTCCTCCTGGACGTCAAGTGGTGTAAGGCCAAAATCCTTCGTCCTCCGGGATGTCGCGGGGTGCGAGGCCCCAAGTTATCTCCTTCTTCGACTTTGGAATCCAGCCGGACACCAGGCTTGAAGCCCCTTCTCAACCCTATCTTAGTTCCATTTCAATACGTCTCTCCACATCACTAATCCCTACTTTGCTTGCCTACAGGTCCTTGGTATCTCGGGCACCAGAGACAGTATGCTTTGCCATCGTGACCACCCGACCGAAAGCCGGTGCATCCATGGTTTGATTGCTCGGGCACCCAGGCCGCATCCATCAAGTTGAACGATCTCTACATCGGGCGCTTCAGACGTGTGAGGTTTGCCCCTATCTCCTAAGTAGGTATTTTGTATCGAGCTTAGTCCTACCGGGATTTCTTAATCCCGGGATCCTGTTCTCGTTTTCACTATTTAGGGACTTGAATTGCTAGTGTAGGCTTCTATTATTCAGCTTCTCTTATTTCTAGTCTTTGTTTATGATCGGGAATCAAAAAATCTAAGAAAAACATCTAAAACTCATCAACTATAAAAATTCCTTTGCATCATAGGCATCCATAGTAGCATCTCTAGCCCTATCCCCCTGCATCATTATTGGTATCAAAGCTCTATTCCACATCATTTTTGGTATCAGAGCTCTATTCCACATCATTTCTATTTTGTTAGATCGCATTTAATTCCAAGTATTTTTGGCTATTTTCTTATATTTTATTTTAGTTTGTATAATTTCTACAAGCCGAAATACTACCTAAGAAAATCTCAAGTCTGAAAGTCCTGCAAGCATCTCATTTCTTGCTTCATTCATCCATCTAGCTTATTTCTGGCATTTAGGGGCATATTTCAATTCCTGCATTTTTTTTAGCATTCACACATCTGAAAGACACAAAAAAAACAAGAAAATTTTAAGTCATTTCATTAGTCATTTTTGTGCATCATTTTACATAACTCATCCTAAGGGCGTCAAATTAACATAGGGTCAGGATTTCATTACCTGTCCCTAGCCCAAAAACCACCACCCTGTTGGGAATTGTGTCCCAAAGCCAATCGCCTGTGTTGTAGGCGGTTGTGCTAAGTATTGTATTCATTTTATGAATTAATAAAATATTATTTTTGGCAGCTCATCACATACTTAATTTTCCTGAAATGAACTCTTTTCATGTGATGAAGTCCTTAGGACTACACTGACTTTGATACAGAGAGGATGTATTGAGTGGTTCTTAAATCCTGTTCACAACCATAGGATATATTGTACTGGACAGCAATATATAAATATAGGTTGTTGCAGTTCACGTCGCTTGGTTGTCCTCTTGACCAAATGAGTGTGGTGACACTGATGTGATCTGCAAGTGGGATATGTGATATCTTATTGAATGTGACTCCATGTAGCCCCCTTTCTGCCAAAGGGATACTCACGATTGGATATGGGTATATGTGTCCCTCTGACCTGAGGTCATCACGGTAGCTTGCAAGCAACTCCCTGTGCTTTGGTGCCAGACTACCCGGATTTTTAATCCGGTGATGGAAGGTTTCTGGGTACAGGCAAGTACTTGTGGAGCAGTGATGGACCAAGATGGAATTGACCTGTCCAAACAGTTTGGATTGAATGTCTCGCAGTATCTCAATTTAGCAAATCCTCGGCCGGGGTAGTCCTAGTGAAGAGTCACTGAGCTTGCGAGGTTGAGACACGTAGTCGACTGACTTAGTCTGGGTTGGCAGCCCAATCTCAGTTGTCCTGAGCATTAGAGGTCAAAGGGATGAATTATACGGTAACCATATGCCAGAGGTTCGATAGTTTGCTCCCGCATCTTCGACCTATCCGGACGCCAGGACCCATTGCTAGATGGTTTCCTGTGCTGGTACTAGAAATTATTCTAGTGCTACCGTTTAGGTTCGAACCTATGAGGTCACACGCCACAGAGGATAACTCTCTAATCCGGATACCAATTATGATTGGGAATCGTCTCGATTTTATGATCACAGTATTTTTGAGCACTCTTTTTCCCGTCTTGCCTTTGTCTGTGTCAATCAAAAATTGTTCCGGGTTGACCAGCACTGCGCCAGGATTTTTCTGAATCAGTTTTGAACTGATTCGGAGTTCGTTTAGGTCTCCAATTGGTTGTGAACCAATTGAACCAATTTATTTTTTGGGCTTGGACCGGTTCAATTGAATTGAACCAAGTGGTTTTATTGGTTTTGGGCCGGTTGATTGAACCGACGATTTTTTTATTTCTCTTGGACCGGTTCTCATGGTGTTTTTGATGTCGTTGAATCTTTTTCGTTGGAATTTTTTTCCAACCGCTCGGAGTGGAACTCCAAGCGTTGGCAGGCCCAACGTTTGAACTAATTCCAAACGTTCAAAACCACTCCTTGCTGGACGTCTCTTCCCTTCCCTCCACCCCCTGTTTTATTCACTCTTTAATCCATGTTAATGGCTATTAATTGGGTGATTAACAGCAGCTGCAACCTCCCAGCCTCTTCACCTCACGGTCTCTCCACCTCCCTCTCTTTGCTGCCTATTTATACAATCCATTGCTGTCCCTGTTTCAAGATCAGAAAATCTACCGTGAGAACCAAGAAAAGGCAACAAAATTCTTTGTACTTTGAGAGGTTGAGAGACGCTGGTTGAGAACTTAGTGATTGCCCTTTTAGGATGGGTTTAGGAGGGTGTGAGGGAGTGTTTTCCCATTATTTCAAGTGCTCCAATTCCCATTTCAGCAAAGCCCTGTTGTTGAATTTTCTTGTGACCGTGTTTCTCCTTCCAGCGGCTAGCACCGCGTGTGAAGGCGGATCGGAGGGCCCCCGGCGTGTCTCCCCTCTAGAGGGAGTACTCTTCTACTCCTGGGAGCAAGCCACGTGAGCCGGATCACCCGCTGCAACTCAAAACGCAAAGAATAGTGCTGCTCTCCTGTTTTGCAAAAATTTTCAGCAGCAGTATTTGGCGATTTTTGTATTTTTTTTAGCTTGTTTTGGTTGTAGTTTTTGGTGGCAAATCGAAGAAGACTTGTCAAAGAAGCCACTGCTCAAATTTGGGAGCAAATGGAGGTCCGAAAGGTGGTGTTCCGGTGCCATTTTGAAAGCCAAAAACAGAGTTTTTTCAGCCCAACGAGGAAGATGACTGGAATAACTTTATTCCAGTTATTCCAATCTATTCCAGGTTTATTCCAGAGTTATTCCAGGAATAAAGGTATGGAAAATTTATTTTTTAATCATGCATGGATAGATTAAATTGTTTAATATTTTATAAATATTTTATATATTTATGCATGTCTAAATGCAACTAGATCTAGATTAATTCCTGGCGGAGCAGATACCCGCTGCATAAATTTTAAAAATTATTTTAAAATCCTATCTGCTCCCGCAGATGTTTACATGCCTAGTGTAGAATCTTGTCAAACCACCTGCACAGTTTTACTTTCATTGGTATCAGAGCCAGGTTGAATTTGTAATCTAATCTAGCATGCATGTTTACAGATTAAAATTGTTTAATCTTAAAGATGTATTAAGATTTCTTTTTGGAACCTAGTTAAGACCTTCACCATGACCGTGTGTCTTTGACACGATGCGGATCGTCTGTGTTGGCCTCTTCAGAAGGATCCTTAAAGAATATTAAAAATTAAAAATTATTTTAATTTGGAGATACATGGATTAGGCATGTTTTATAAAATATTTATAAAATGTTTTGATGCATGATTTGGTATGTAAAATTGTTTTACACAGAGACTTAATTAAAATTATATTAATTAAGTGTTTGTCTTATTAGAAATTTTTTTAGGTTTAAGAAATCTAAAACACTTGCATAAGCCATTTTGGGTTAATTGGGTTAGCTGACTAGTTGGGTCCATAACTGGGTTAGACCTAAGTTTAGTTGAACCGGATAATAAGAAGATTAAACAAAAGTTGTTTAAGGTCCTTCTTTAAAACTATCTAATAGTTAGATTAGTTGATCCGTTCATCTAAAATGGATCCAATTAGTGGCTCAGTGGACGTCCAAGTCTTTAGGCTAGTCTGATCGAGTCTGGTAAACCGACTGGTGTCGAGGTAGGTTTGGCATTGTGATCATGGTTGTATGAGGCTACCTCTTTCCTGGCCAACTTGGTTGGTGTCTAGGAAAGATGGTTAATGGCGGATACTCACCCATGTTCTCACCTACCTGGCTAGTCGAGTCAACCAGAACTGATTGGAAAAGCTCAATGACTCGAGTTAACCCATGTCACCCAGGTTGATCGGTCTGACTGATCTATAGGTGCCCATGGATCATTTGTTGATTTATTTCAACCCTCCTGGAATCTGATTGATTCAGTGGGAGGATGATCCATGTCCTTATCTCTTTCTTCTGTCACAGTTAAAAATCCTCTAAAATTATTAGGTCCTTAAAAAGACTAAGTCAAGGAGTTGATAGTGTCTTAGCCTCCCATTAAGTTGGATAGAAATGTGTCCACTAGCTTGGTGTGCATCGGCAGTTCCATAGAACGGGTGTACATCCGATGACTGAAATTTCTATCTGATCGATGATGGTTCAGTGCAACCTCCTTAACGGGACCAGGTGAGCCGGCCATAGTCGGGCTTGGTCTTTAGTTAATTGGAAGCATTGGATTCGTCATTTTAATGGTTAGACCTAACCAGAGACCCGCAATAGGAGGCCCCTAGGCCGATTGGGGTGCTCTCTGGGGCAAAATAATTTACTGAAAATTGTTTAGGGAAACAATTGGTTTACGAACCTACCTTTAGGCTCGTATGGGTGAGCCAGCCATAGTCGGGCTCATGCGAGGCCTATTGGATTTCAGTACCCACTTGAGAAAAAGTATTTTCACGGATTGGAGTTAGAGGCTACCAATCTAAAAAATTAGCGGGAGAAACCTTTAGACTAAAGTCCAAGTGTTTTGGTTAAATTATTAATTCAATACACTAATTTGGTCTTGTTTTCTTTTTAGATGTCTTCAAACTTATCGCTCCGGTCACTTCTCGATAACGAGAAGTTAAAGGGTCACAACTTCGATAGTTGGTATCGAAGGTTAAGAATTGTTCTGGAGCATTAACGGATCCTCTATGTGATAACGGATCCAGCGCCTGAAATCCCTCCTACAAATGCACGGAGTGCGGTCAGAGATGCTTACTTGAAGTGGGTCTATGATCGCACTACTGTCCGGTGCATTATGTTAGCGGCTATGAACGACGAGTTCAGTCGCAAATTCGAGGAGGCCCAACCTAATGAAATCCTTCAAAAGTTGAAGGAATCCTTCGGCACCCCGGATGATGTAGAATGGGACAAAGTGTCTTGTGCCATCTACAACTCCAAGATGCCGAATGGTGGTTCAGTCACTGATCATGTATTGTACATGATCGAGCTGATTGAAAAACTGGGCAAACTCAGATGCCCCTTGCACGAGCAGCTCGGCAAGGATGCGATCCTGAATTCTCTTCCCTCCTCCTATCTTGACTTTCTTGATCATTACAGAATGAACAAGCCTGCAGTCAACTACCATGGTCTTTTGGGGTTGCTGCAGACTTTCGAGAAAGACCACCAACTGAATAAGGGGGTGGTAAATTTAGTGGGAGGAAGTAGAGGTCGTCGTCCCTTTAAGAAAGGGAAAAAGAAAATAAATAAAAAGGGAAAGAAGGTGCAGAATGCTCCTGGCCCTAGTCAGACCAGGAAGTATAAGGCTGATCAATCTTCTGCAGAATGTTTCTACTACAAGAAGAAGGGACACTGGAAGAGGAATTGTCCTCTTTATATTGCGTCCCTTGATCCGAACAGGCCGAGGAAGCAAAAGTCTGCTGAACAAGGTATTTATATGATAAAACCTTGTAATTACTCAATTATTGATACTGCTAACTGGGTACTGGATATTGGTAGTCCAATTCATGTTTGTAATTCGTTACAGGGACTTCAAGTTAGCAGAAGATTTGAAGATGGAGAACAGTTTCTGAGCGTCGGGAATGGAAATCGTGTTCCAGTACTGGCGATCGGAGTCCTGCGTCTTGTCTTTGAGTCTTGTACTGTCGAACTAGTCGATTGTCACTATTGTCCTAGTTTCATTATGAGCATAATCTCTGTAGGCCTTTTGGCCAATTGTGGTTTTGAACTTTCAATAAAAGGAGATTTTGCAATGTTATTTTAAATAACTCTGTTATAATGAAAGCTAGATTAAATAATGGCATATACGTACTATCAAGGCCTGTTAGTGTAATGTATACATCTTGCAAACGCCCAAGGTTAGATAATGTCAATGATTTGTACCTTTGGCATTGTAGGCTAGGTCATATTAACCAAAATAGGATAAACAAGATGCGAGGAGATGGACTCCTCGAGGTCAGTGATTCTGAATCACTGTCCACTTGTGAATCCTGTTTACTTGGTAAAATGACCAAGTCACCTTTTACTGGAAAAGGTGAACGAGCTATAGAACTTCTAAGTCTAATACATACTGATGTATGTGGACCGATGTCAGTTAGTGCCAGAGAAGGATACAAATATTTCATTACTTTTACAGACGACTTTTCAAGATTCGGTTATGTCTTTTTAATGAGACATAAGTCTGAATCGTTTGAAATATTCAAACGATATCGTAATGAAGTAGAAAAGCAAACTAGAAAAAGTATTAAAACTCTTCGATCTGATCGAGGTAGTGAATACTTATCTGGTAATTTTTTGACATATCTTGAGGAGAATGGAATTCTCTCTCAGTGGACTCCTCCAGGAACACCACAGTGGAATGGTGTGTTTGAAAGGAGGAATCGAACCTTGTTGGACATGGTTCGATCCATGATGGGCTTTGCAACTCTGCCGCTATCCTTTTGGGGATATGCGCTTCAGACAGCCTGTTACTTATTAAATAATGTTCCAAGTAAGTCTGTTGTCTCCACTCCGTATGAGATGTGGAATGGGCATAAACCCTCAATCTCACACCTTCGGGTCTGGGGTTGTCCGGCTTACGTAAAGCGTTTAGACTCAGACAAACTTAGTCCTAAGTCTGACAGGTGTTTATTCATTGGTTATCCTAAGAAAACCAAAGGGTATTTCTTCTATTTGGAGAATGAACAAAAGGTGTCCGTTGCTCTTATAGCTATCTTTTTGGAAAAGGAGTTCCTTGGAGAAGGAACTATTGCTTTTAAGATTGAACTTGATGAAGTTCAGCCAATAGAAGAACCTACACACTCTAAGGACATCGTAGAACCGGCTGTGATTGAACACACCCAGAACCCATTAGGAGATCCGATAGAATACCGCGTCACTCGGACAGATACTACGGTTTCTTGGTCCGGGATGGCGATCCCATTGAGCTCGATGAGAACAATGAGGATCCGATCACCTATATGGATGCACTTCAGAGATCTGACTCTGAGGCATGGCTTGGAGCCATGCGATCCGAAATGGAGTCCATGGAAATCAACAATGCTTGGACATTGGTTGATCCGCCTGAAGGAATAAAACCCATCGGGTGTAAATGGATCTTCAAGAGGAAAAGGGGCGCAGATGGGAAGGTAGAGACCTATAAAGCCCGTCTGGTTGCCAAGGGGTATCGTCAGCGATATGGTATCGATTATGACGAGACTTTCTCCCCTGTGGCAATGCTCAAGTCCATTCGGATCATGCTTGCTTTGGCAGCATATTTTGATTACAAGATCTGGCAGATGGATGTTCGAACCGCTTTCCTGAATGGGGAGCTGGAAGAAGAGGTGTATATGATACAGCCTGAAGGGTTCACATCCACAGATGAATCAAAAGTATGCAAGTTGCAGAGGTCCATCTATGGACTCAAGCAAGCGTCTCGAAGTTGGAACTTACGGTTTGATAGGTGTATCAAATTGTATGGCTTCGTTAGGAACGGAGATGAACCGTGCATCTATAAATGGGTTAATGGTTCTATGATCGTATTCCTAGTACTGTATGTTGACGACATTCTCTTAATCGGGAATGATGTCGTAGCATTACAAGGAATAAAGGTCTGGTTATCATCTCAGTTCTCCATGAAGGACTTGGGTGAAGCTTCTTACATACTAGGTATGAAAATCTATAGAGATAGATCTAAGAAGCTTTTGGGACTGTCCCAGTCTACGTACATTGACACTGTGTTGAAATGGTTCAGCATGGAAAATTCCAAGAAAGGCTATCTTCCGATAGGTTCTGGAATTACTCTTTCCAAGAAGGATTGTGCGACAACTCCAGAGAAAAGAGAGCGCATGAGTAGAGTACCTTATGCTTCTGCAGTAGGCTCTATCATGTATGCTATGACTTGTACTAGACCAAACGTGGCATACTCACTAGGAGTAGTGAGCAGATACCAGTTTGATCCAGGTGAGGCGCATTGGATGGTGGTTAAGTCCATCCTTAAGTATTTAAGAAATACTAAAGATCAATGGCTAATTTATGGAGAACCTGACTTGAAACTTGTGGGGTACTCTGACTCCAGTTTCCAGTCAGATAGAGATGATAGCAAGAGTGTGTCAGGGTTTATTTTTACCCTGAATGGAGGAGCGATCTGCTGGAAAAGTTCTAAGCAAGCAACTGTTGCAGACTCGGTATGCGAAGCAGAATACATTGCAGCATCAGATGCGGCAAAGGAAGCTGTATGGTTGCGGAAGTTCCTTGGAGAGCTAGGGGTGGCACCTTCCCTAGATGGTCCTGTTCCGGTGTATTGTGATAGCACTGGAGCCATTGCTCAAGCTAAGGAGTCGAAAGCTCATCACCGTACCAAACACATTTTGCGGCGCTACCACCTCGTACGAGAGATCATGGAACAAGGCGACATCAATCTTCTGAAGATTGATGGAAAAGAAAATCTGGCCGACCCCTTCACTAAAGCCCTCGGAATAAAAGAGTTCGACTATTGTAAATGGGAAATGGGTATTAGATACTCTTCTGATTGGCTTTAGTACAAGTGAGAGTTGTTGGGAATTGTGTCCCAAAGCCAATCGTCTGGGTTGTAGGCGGTTGTGCTAAGTATTGTATTCATTTTATGAATTAATAAAATATTATTTTTGGCAGCTCATCACATACTTAATTTCCCTGAAATGAACTCTTTCCATGTGATGAAGTCCTTAGGACTACACTGACTTTGATACAGAGATGATGTATCGAGTGGTCCTTAAATCCTGTTCACAACCAAAGGATATATTGTACTGGACAGCAATATATCAAATATAGGTTGTTGTAGTTCACGTCGCTTGGTTGTCCTCTTAACCAAATGAGTGTGGTGACACTGATGTGATCTGCAAGTGGGATATGTGATATCTTATAAAACGTGACTCCGTGTAGCCCCCTTTCTGCCAAAGGGATACTCATGATTGGATATGGGTATATGTGTCCCTCTGACCTGAGGTCATCACGGTAGCTTGCAACCAACTCCCTGTGCTTTGGTGCCGGACTACCCGGATTTTTAATCCGGTGATGGAAGGTTTCTGGGTACAGGCAAGTACTTGTGGAGTAGTGACGGACCAAGATGGAATTGACCTGTCCAAATAGTTTGGATTGAATGTCTCGCAGTTTCTCAATTTAGCAAATCCTCGGCCGGGGTAGTCCTAGTGAAGAGTCACTGAGCTTGCGAGGTTGAGACACATAGTCGACTGACTTAGTCTGGGTTGGCAGCCCAATCTCAGTCGTCCTGAGCATTAGAGGTCAAAGGGATGAATTATACGATAACCATATGCCAGAGGTTCGATAGTTTGCTCCTACATCTTCGACCTATCCGGACGCCGGGACCCATTGCTAGATGGTTTCCTGTGCTGGTACTAGAAATTGTTCTAGTGCTACCGTTTAGGTTCGAACCTATGAGGTCACACGCCATAGAGGATAACTCTCTGATCCGGATACCAATTACGATTGGGAATCGTCTCAGTTTTATGATCACAGTATTTTTGAGCACTCTTTTTCCCGTCTTGCCCTTATCTGTGTCAACCGGAAATTGTTCCGGGTTGACCAGCACTGCGCCAGGATTTTTCTGAATCAGTTTTGAACTGATTCAGAGTTCATTTAGGTCTCCAATTGGTTGTGAACCAATTGAACCAATTTATTTTTGGGCTTGGACCGGTTCAATTGAATTGAACCAAGTGATTTTATTGGTTTTGGGCCGGTTGATTGAACCGACGATTTTTTTATTTCTCTTGGACCGGTTCTCACGGTGTTTTTGACGTTGTTGAATCTTCTTTCATTGGAATTTTTTTCCAACCGCTGGGAGTGGAACTCCAAGCGTTGGCAGGCCCAACGTTTGAACTAATTCCAAACGTTCAAAACCACTCCTTGCTGGACGTCTCTTCCCTTCCCTCCACCCCCTGTTTTATTCACTCTTTAATCCATGTTAATGGCTGTTAATTGGGTGATTAACAACAGCTGCAGCCTCCCAGCCTCTTCACCTCACCGTCTCTCCACCTCCCTCTCTTTGCTGCCTATTTATACAATCCATTGCTGTCCCTGTTTCAAGATCAGAAAATCCACCGTGAGAACCAAGAAAAGGCAACAAAATTCTTTGTACTTTGAGAGGTTGAGAGACGCTGGTTGAGAACTTAGTGATTGCTCTTTTAGTCTGGGTTTAGGAGGGTGTGAGGGAGTGTTTTCCCATTATTTCAAGTGCTCCAATTCCCATTTCAGCAAAGCCCTGTTGCTGAATTTTCTTGTGACCGTGTTTCTCCTTCCAGCGGCTAGCACCGTGTGTGAAGGTGGATCGGAGGGCCCCCAGCATGTCTCCCCTCTAGAGGGAGTACTCTTCTACTCCTGGGAGCAAGCCATGTGAGCCGGATCACCCGCTGCAACTCAAAACGCAAAGAATAGTGATGTTGTCCTGTTCTGCAAAAATTTTCAGCAGCAGTCTTTGGCGATTTTTGTATTTTTTTTTAGCTTGTTTTGGTTGTGGTTTTTGGTGGCAAATCGAAGAAGACTTGTCAAAGAAGCCGCTGCTCAAATTTGGAAGCAAACAGAGGTCCGGAAGGTGGTGTTCCGGCACCATTTTGAAAGCCAAAAATAGAGTTTTTTCAGCCCAACGAGGAAGACGACTGGAATAACTTTATTCCAGTTATCCAGTCTATTCCAAGTTTATTCCAGGCAGAATAATGGTATGGAAAATTTATTTTTTAATCATGCATGGATAGATTAAATTGTTTAATATTTTATAAATATTTTATATATTTATGCATGCCTAAATGCAACTAGATCTAGATTAATTCCTGGCGGAGCAGATACCCGCTGCGTGAATTTTAAAAATTGTTTTAAAATCCTATCTGCTCCCGCAGATGTTTACATGCCTAGTGTAGAATCTTGTCAAACCACCTGCATAGTTTTACTTTCACACCCGACTTATCGAACCCTAGCCGTTAACTAAAATTGATTAGACATTTAATCTTCTCTAATGAGATAGGGACACCCATGAAGTCGGGTCGATCCAAGTGCCGAGCCAAGCTAGATCACTTGTTGGTGTGTGCTTGAATAGCTGGTGTCTAGGCAAGTGGTTCAGGGACTAGATCCCGATGGGAAGTGGGTTAGTTCGCTTACCTGGCCAATTTCAAATTGGTGTCTAGGCAAGCAAAGAGGAACTTCCACTAACCTTACACTTACCTGGCCAGGTGCCAAGTTACTACTTCCAGGTTCATCTTCTTGACTTCACATTTGGTGAGATCTCCTAGGTCTAGCGAGCCGTAGCACCGTTATGTGTGTGTGTTACTTGTGCACTAGATCAGGAACCTCTTTTCACCCACCTTCTCCACCCCCTACCAAAGCCATGGACCAACTTCGAGCTGACAATGGAGCCCTAACTCAATCCATAACTCAATCAATGACTCAATTAAGCAACCAGTTGACTAATAGATATGATCAAATAGAGGCCAGACTAGGACCCATAGAGGAAGCTGCTAGGCTCCGTGAGCATTTCTAGAGAGCTCCCACCTATAGAAGACCTGAGCCCTTTAGGAGCCAGAGCCGTATCCCCAGATCCACCCAAGGTTATAGCCAGGCTTACCCAAGTCGACCAAGCCCGAACTGATCTGACCCCAGTCGACCAAGTCTAGCCCGACCCAGTCCTAGTCCTCCCAGTCTGAATCGATCCCAATACAGTAGAGAGGACAAGGGTAAGGCTATTGAAGTCCAGAGGAGACCCGATCCCCACGGTAACTACTATAGGTGTCATAAACCTGGGCATTTTGCTAGTCAGTGCACCGCCCCTGCCCTACTTATAGATGAACCGACTGAAACTGAACCCGAATCCATTGTTGAACCTGAGGAGGAAGTCTACGATCCTGAAAATCAGTTGTTGGAAGAATTTCAGGGAGAGAAGGATGAACAATCTAAGAATTTGAATACAAAAACCTTTGAACCCATTGAAGACTTTAAGGTTGAACCCATTGAAAATCTAGGGAAAGAAACTCCTAAGCCCATTAAAGAATTGAAAGAAGACATCTGTGAATCAAGTTTAGTAGAGGAATCTGGTGAAGATGGGCCCCAGGTAGAAATCATCGAGGAACAAAAAGAAAAAGATCCTGAACCCACTGGAGACTGTGAAGGAGTAATTGAGCCAGGATCGAACATTGTAGAGGATGGTGAGGGTTCACAAGCATTGCCCTTAGAGGAGGTCCAGGAACAAGTCCCTATAGAACCACCTTAGGAGGTAGACATCAGTTTTGAGGACTTTCAAGATAACATTCTCAAAGACCTTCCTAACGACCTTCCACCATCTAGGAACACCCATCTAGCCTTGGAACTTGCACCTGTAGAACAATGTCCAAATCTTAAGATTATCTTGAATAACCAAGGTCTATTTCATGACGCCCAGAGATTACCCCAAGACTTCGACTCCTATTTTCTCCCCTTCCCAGAGCCTTCTCACATTTTTAGAGCCATGGGGTTGCATTTTATTGAAATTACCAGGCTGCATAACTCCTTAGAACCCTTCCCTTTTGCCATTTACTTTTGGTACAATTTATGGCATTTGTTAGGGATCCTTGATAATTTTTCTTGTACATACCAGACTAGGGTCAAACCTAGAGAGTCCATAATCTGTTAGGTTTAGGCCCTAGAGCGTCCAATAAAATTTTTTTCAGTAGGGATGCATAAGTTGAGTCTGAATTTTGCATCATATTAGGATTATGCATTAAATATAATTTTAAAATAATTTAGGCTGATTCCCGAAAGCGAGCCAAAGAGTTTGAAATAGGAGATTTTGTAATGATTAGGCTCAGGCCTGAATGATTTCCACCGGGAACCGTTAAGAAGCATCATGCTCGTGGGGCTAGTCCCTTTAAAGTGATTAGGAGAATGGGCCCTAATGCCTATGTGCTAGAATTACCTCCAGATTATGGAATTAGCTCGACATTCAATATCTCTGACTTAGTCGAGTATAGGGAACCCACAAACATACCTAGCGAGCCATTTGGGCCTGACCTTTCTTTTGAGAGTGAACCTGAACCTGAGTGTCCACCTCCAAATATACCTGAGCGAGGAGAGCGGATCGAGCGTGTCCTGGATGACCAAGCTATCACTACCCGGGGCAAAGGCTATCAACGTTACTTGGTCCGATGGCAAGGCCGATCTGAATCCGATGACTCATGGATCACCTGGGAGGAATTGCAGTGCATCGACCCCGACATCCTGGAGAGGTACCAAAGCCAGACTAACCCTTACTCGACAGGGTCGAGTTCCTCCCATCCCGGAAGAATTGGTGTGGGCACCAGGATCCGATAGAGGCTCCTCAACCCTCTGTGGATCTCAGATTAGGGTTCCACTTCTTTGTGTCATGTAATAAGGCTTCAAGCCTCAAATTTGTAATTGTCTTTTGCTTTGAATTGAGCTGTACCTTGACCAATTAGGTCAAATTGAGTCCTGTACTAAGTCGAGTTGCAAATCGAGTCCAGTCTAAGTCTATATGAAGTATGGGTCCATTGCAAGAGTGGGTCTTAAAATTTAGTCTCCTTGGAAGCAAGTCGGGAAGGAATCCAAGTCAACTCAGGGCCCACCTATGCATCCTACATGGTGCCATGACATCTCGCCATGTGAGCAGCACACTTGGCATGCAAGGACGCCCAATGGGGAGGACCACTTCACTTGGTTCAAGCCTTTTTCCCTCCCCCCCCTATCAAGCTCATTGCCATGCAAGGGTGGTCGGCCAAGGAAGAAGTCAATGGAAGATGATGTAGGGAATTCAAATCCCTTGCTTCAAGTCCTCCAATCAAGCCTTCTTCCCAATTTGCTTCAACCTCTTTGGAAGGGAGAGACAAGAGCCTTGGACGCCTCCACCTAACACTCCCCTTGTCAAGCCTTGTACCAAAGAAAGAACACCAACCAAGGAAGGAGGAAGAACACATGCCTTGCTCCAAGCCCCTCTTCATGCCTTCTTCCAAAACCAAGAAGATTCTTTCCAAGTTCAAGGTGCTAAGAACCTCACTCCAAGCCATGCATCATGCCACGCCCAATCCAAGCTGCCTTTGGTCGGCCAAGGAGAGGAGAAGGTCAATGCTTTTGGGCGCCCATCCAAGAAGTTTGTATTTTTTTATTTGAAATTCGAATGGGCCTTGGGTGCCTATTTAAAGGACCCAACCCCTCCATTGTAAGGGAATTGAATGATTGAATGAAAAAAACTTGAGTCTTGTTTCCCCTCCAACCATTGTCTCCTATACTAGGTTTGAGTGAAGTTTCCTTCATCCCCAGGGATGTCGAGTGGTGTGAGGCCACCTTTCCGTCGCCCTAGGGCATTGCAAGTCCTTCGTCCTCCTAGATGTCGAGTGGTGTGAGGTCACAATCCTTCATCCTCCGGGACGTCACGGGGTGCGAGGCCCCAAGTTATCTCCTTTGACTTCGAAATCCAGCCAGACACCGGGCTCGAAGCCCCTTCTCAACCCTATCTTAGTTCCATTTCAATACGTCTCTCCACGTGGCTAATCCCTACTTTGCTTGCCTACAGGTCCTCCTTGGTATCTCGGGCATCGGAGACAGTCTGCTTTGCCATCGCGACCACCCGACCGAAAGCCGGTGCATCCGTGGGTTCGACTGCTCGGGCATCCAGGCCACATCTGCCGAGTTGAGCGATCTCTGCATCAGGCACTTCAGACATGTGAGGTTTGCCCCTATCTCCTAAGTAGGTATTGTGTATCGAGCTTAGTCCTACCGGGGTTTCTTAATCCCGGGATCCTATTCTCGTATTCACTATTTAGGGACTTGAATTGCTAGTGTAGGCTTCTATTATTCAGCTTCTCTTATTTATAGTCTTTGTGATCGGGAATCAAAAAACCTAAGAAAAACATCTAAAACTCATCAACTATAAAAATCCCTTTGCATCATAAGCATCCATACTAGCATCTCTAGCCCTATCCCCCTGCATCATTATTAGTATCAGAGCTCTATTCCACATCATTTTTGGTATCAGAGCTCTATTCCACATCACTACCACTATAACTCTACCTAAGGAGACTTTAGAAGAGAGCCCAATTATAGAGCCTAGTCCTAAAATTCAAGAACCCGAGGAACTTATTAAGGACATGATTTATTTAATCTAGTATCCTCAGGATGAATCCCTTTCTATAGTTCTCATTGAAGATCTCTTCCCTGAGATTAGTGACCCATTCTTTCATAAGGCAGACCCTGTAGATATACCTTAACTCTGTAAGGTCAACCTCATCAGTCTAGGACAAATCCCTGAAACCTCTTCTTACATCCTACTCTACCAGGTATCCCCGAGCCCTCCTCTTATTTCCCACCCTACCCGACTAACCCTGAATCCACTTCCTATTTTCTACCTTTTCCTGAACCTTCTGAAGTTTCTAGGACCATTCAATTGCATTTTGTAGAGGTTAGCAAGCTGCATGCTTTCTTTGACCCTATTAAATTTGCTACTTATTTCTGGCATTCTCTACGGCATTTAGTAGGAGTCCATGCACCATTCTCATCTAAATGTCACCCACCTAACCAAGGGATAAAGACTTGTACTCCTACTTTGACAGGGAGAGGGCTAAATGAGTCTATAAATACCCCTCCCCGCCCCCCTCTTGTAAGCAGATTTTGAATGAATGAATGTTAAAGTTTCTTGTCTAATCTTCTGTGCCTTTATGCATTGTCCTCCATTAGGGAGTGGGTGTGAGACAAAAGTTTTATTTCTTTTTCTCTTACAAACCCTAGCCCTAGCCGCCCCTCCTATCTCTCCACTCTAGGCCACCCCTCTCCAAGCCCCAGCACCCCTCAAGCTTCCAGGCCTCCGGATCCAAAGCCAGGCACCCTCTTCTAGCAAGCTTTCTACCATCTTCAGTGATTTTTCTAGCCTTCAATCTTCTTCCTACTTCTAGTTTAGTATTTTTTCTATCTTCAACGTATCAACCCTTGATGTTTGTAGGATTCCTCTGGTGCCATTCCCTCTGGATGAAGTTTTCTTTGCCCTCGAATCAAACTGATAAAAAGCTGGTGGATCCACGGGAAAGTGACCGGGACATCCAGGTGCTGATCTAAGCGAGCGATCTCATCTACAGCAATAAGACATCATTGCCTGGTATGTTAAACCCGATTCCCTCCTCTCTTTGTTAGATTTTTTTGAAAATTGAACATGTACCTAATATGCCTTCTTAATCCTAGGATCCTTTATTTGCTTTGTCTCTTTAAAAGTTTTAGTATGTGGGTAGGATTCTAACCATCACATAAAATCCTAACCTAATCTAGACTAGTTTTGAGAATCAAAACCATAAAAAGAGTCAAAAATAATTGTTTGCTTTAATCTGAATTTTTATCCTTCTCATGTCACTCATCTACATGCATCTTGTTAGAATCCCCTCCCTGCATCACAAATTATACCTACTGGAAAGCACGAATGAAAATTTATATTTAAGTAGTAGATTTTGAATGGCAAAAAGTTATTCTAAAAAGACCTCACACACCTACAAAGAAGGTTAATGGCATCGACATCCCAAAACCTGAAGAGGAATGGGATGAACATGACATGAAGATGGGTGAATTCAACACCAAAGCCATGAATCTTTTATACTGTGCTTTGGACACTAACGAGTTTAACCGGATTTCTACTTGCACCTATACAAAAAAATTTTGGGATAAACTTGAAGTAACCCATGAAGGAACCTCTCAAGTAAAAACTTCCAAGATTAATATCCTTGTTCATAATTATGAATTATTTAAGATAGAGCTCAATGAAACTATATCTGCCATGTTCTCAAGATTTATGGATATTATTAATGGCTTAAAGAGTCTTAGCAGGATATATTCAAATGCAGACCTTATACAAAAAATTTTAAGATCTTTACCGGATAGATCGGATTTGAAGGTCACTGCAATTTAAGAGGCCAAGGACCTAAACACACTCTCATTGGATGAGCTACTAGGATCCTTGATCACTCACGAGCTTACAATGCAACACCGTAGTGAAAATGATATCAAGAAGAAAAAGTCAATTGCTTTCAAAGCCATAGCTGAACTCAAGAAGCAAGAAGAAGAAATGGAAGAACAAAGCCCTACCTCATATGAAGATGAACTTGAAGATGATGATATTGCTTTAGTCATGAGAAAATTCAAGAAATTTATGGACAGAAAAAAGGCAAGACATTGGAGGAAAAACTATAGAAAAAGGGAATACGGCAAAGAGAAAGAAAAAGAAAAGGAAAGAGATAAAGAGCAACAGCCTATCTACTACAAAAGCAAGAAACCAGGGCACTTCCGATCAGATTGCCAAACATTAAAGAAAGGATTCAGAAAGAAGAAGAAGAAAGCGATGGTTGCGATGTGGAGTGATAGCGACTAGTCTATATCAAATGAAGAGGAAGAGACATCCAAAACTATAAATATTTATCTCATGGAACTTGAAGATGAGGTAGTGTCTCCTAAACCTAATGATGAATTTACATATGAAGAATTAAATACTGCATTTTATGAACTTCTATCTGAATACAAAAAGGCAGGCTTAAAAATTAATACTTTGATAAATAATTGTGATGCTTTAACAAAAGAACAGAGTAAAATTTTAGTAAAGAATAATATTTTACAAAAAACACTTCAGAGTATTTTTGAAAAATGTAATGTTTTGCAAACTGAAAAGAATGAATATCTTAAAAAGAATAAGGCTTTACAAGAAGAAAATATACATTTGCAAAAAGAAGTTGAAAAACTCAAGTCCTTAGTTGAAAAAATAATTTTAAGTTCAAAGAAGCTTGAACTAATTTTGAAAAACCAAAGGGATTTAAATAACAAAGCTAGAATTGGTTACAACTCATTGCATACTAATAAAGTTTCAGCTACTAAGTTCATAACTTCAAAATCTTATATAATGAAGTTTTCAACTCAAAAATCTCTTGCATCAAAAGTTTCAGCACTTGCATCTTTTCAAAAATCAAGAGTTGTTTGTTATTCTTGTAATGGGGTTGGTCATAAGTCTTTTGAGTGCAATTTAAGAAAGAATCTTAAAAGTAAAGGAAAAATGATTTGGGTTCCCAAAGAAACCACTCCTACTAACCTGCAAGGATCCAAGAAAGCTTGGGTACCTAAAAGAATTACTTGATTATCTTGCAGGATGTCTTACAGCCAAGAATTCAAAGAAAAGATGGTATCTGGATAACAGTTGTCAAAACATATGATGGGTGACAAAGAACAATTCATTACCCTAGAAATAAAAGATGGAGGAATGGTCACATTTGGTACAATGGTAAGGGAAAGATCATTGGCATTGGTAAGATTAGAACTACCCCTTCTACATTCATTAAAAATGTATTGCTAGTAGATAAGTTGAAGCACAATTTGTTAAGTATAAGTCAATTATGTGGTAGAAGCTTCAAGGTTGTCTTTGAATGTTCAATGTGTATAGTAACTAGTTCTCTTGATTATAGCACTAAGTTTGTTAATCATAGACTTGGAAACATTTATGTGGTAGATCTGAATAATCTAGCCATGTCTAGTAGTACAAGTCTTGTAGCAATGAATGGTAAAACCAAGGAATCTAGCCTACTATCGCATAGAAGATTAGGTCATGCTAGGATGCATACTTTAGCTAAATTAATTTCAAAGAACTAGTTAGAGGTTTACCTAAATTCAAAATTAATTTTGAACATGTTTGCAATGCATGCCAATTTGGTAAACAAACTAGGAAAAGTTTTAAATCGAAAAATATGGTTTCAACTTCTAGATCTTTAGAACTACTACTCAGGACCTATTTGGACCAACTAGGACCATAAACCTAAGAGGTATGAAATATGGACTTATGATAGTAGATGACTTTTCAAGATTTACATGGATCTTGTTTATTATACATAAAGATAAAGCTTTCAAAGTATTTCAAAAATTTTACAAGAAAGTTTTAAATTAAAAAAATCTTTCAGTTATTTCTATTAGAAGTGATCACGGCAGAAAATTTGAAAATTAATATTTTGTAGAGTATTGTACTAAGCACGGCATTGATCACAACTTCACTCCTAGAATACCACAGCAAAATGGTGTTGTAAAGAGAAAAAATAGCACATTGGAAAAGATTGCTCGAACTATGTTATGTGAAGGCAATCTTCTAAGGTACTTTTGGGCAGAAGCTGTGAATACTGCCTATTATATTTTGAACCGTGTTTTAATTAGACCTATTTTAAAAAAATCTCCTATGAACTTTGGAATGATAGAAAACCAAGTATTCATTATTTTCATATATTTGGTTGCAAATGCTTTGTACTTAATAATGAAAAGGATAACCTTGAGAAATTTGATGCTAAATCTGATGAAGCAATATTTCTCGGTTATTCTACTTCTAGCAAAGCTTATAGAGTATTTAATAAAAGAACATTGACTGTTGAAGAATCTATTCACATTATATTTGATGAATCTAACCCCTCACCTTCTAGAAAATAAGAGTGCATTGATAATGATGTAGGTACAATTGACAAAGCTATGGAGGATATGAGTCTAAAGGATAAACCAGTAGAACAAGTTGAAGAAATGGTATGTAAAGATCATGGTAATTTATCAAAGGAATGGAGGTATGTAACATCACACCCTAAAGATTTAATTATCGGTGATCCCTCACAAGGAGTTAGAACTAGGTTATCACTTAGAAATGCACATGATTATCTAGCATTTGTTTCACAAGTAGAACTAAATAGCATAGAAGAAGTAGAAAATGATCCCAATTGGATGATGGCCATGCATGAAGAACTTAATCAATTTCAAAGAAATAATGTTTGGACTTTAGTGAATAGACCTTCTGATCATCACGTTATAAGCACTAAATGGGTTTATAAAAGTAAGTTAGATGAAAAAAGAAATGTAATTAGAAATAAAGCTAGATTAGTAGCCAAATGATATAATTAGAAATAAGTAATTGATTTTGATGAAACCTATGCACCGGTAGCAAGATTAGAAGCTATTAAATTATTACTTGCATTTGCTTGCTATATAAACTTCAAGTTATTTCAAATGGATATAAAAAGTCCATTTTTGAATGGTTTCATTTCAGAAAAGGTTTTTATAAAACAA
This sequence comes from Areca catechu, assembly GCA_021397845.1. Taxonomy (NCBI): domain Eukaryota; kingdom Viridiplantae; phylum Streptophyta; class Magnoliopsida; order Arecales; family Arecaceae; genus Areca; species Areca catechu. The sequence continues at coordinate 106,709,494 of CM038043.1, forward strand.
CCACCAGGATTTGAAAATCATGCTCTTCCAAATCATGTTTTCAAACTTAATAAAGCATTATATGGTCTAAAACAAGTACCTAGAGCATGGGATGATAGATTAAGTTTTTGCTTGAAAATAATTTTATCAGAGGTAATGTAGATACCACTCTGTTCATTAGAAGAAAAGAAAATGATATGTTAGTTATACAAATTTATGTAAATTATATAATTTTTGGTGCAACTAATGAAAATTTGTGTAGAGAATTTGCTGAGCTTATGCCGGACGAATTTGAAATAAGCTTGATGGGTGAACTGATATACTTCCTTGAACTCCAAATTAAGCAAACAAGAGAAGAAATATTTATCAACCAAGCTTAGTACATCAAGGAAATCATTAATAAGTTTGGTATGGAGTCAGTCAAAGAAATTGGCACACCCATGAGCCCCACCTGCAAACTTGACAAGGATGAAGATGGAAGCAACGTTGATCAAAAACTCTATCGAGGTATGATTGGATCATTATTGTATTTAACTGCTAGTAGACCTGATATCTTGTTTAGCATTTGTATATGTGCTAGATTTCAATCAAATCCAAAAGAAATACATATACTTGCTATTAAAAGAATCATAAAATATCTAAAAGAAACAAGTAATCTAGGTCTATGGTATTCTAAGCAATCTTTATTGAATTTAATTAGACTTTTTGATGCTGATTATGGTGGATGTAAAATTGATAGAAAAATTACTAGTGGTACTTGTCAATTTCTAGGGTTGAACTTAATCTCATGGCATAGTAAGAAACAAAACTCTGTAGCACTGTCTACTGCTAAAGCAGAATATGTGGCTGCAAGGAGTTATTGTGCACAAGTACTTTAGATTAAGCAATAACTAGAAAACTATGGTATTATTCAAACTAAAATTCCTATCAAATATGATAACACAAGTGCTATTAATTTGACAAAGAATCCAATTCAACATTCTAGGACAAAGTACACATAAATTAGATATCATGTCATTAGGGATTATATACAAAATGGTAATATTGAACTTGAATTTGTTTCAACTGAAAATCAATTAGCTGATATCTTTACTAAGCCACTTAATGAAGATAGATTTCAAATGATTAGAGGAGAATTAGGTTTGTGTGACCCATTTTAGAACTTTTGACCTAATTTCTTTAAAATTAAAAAAAAAATTATCTAGAAGGCCTCCATCACCAATCTAAGCCTACTTACCACCTTATCTAGAGTATATCTAGGGATTGGAACCTTTTCAAGAGCTTTTTGAGCCATTTTCAGAGTTTTGGCTAGAGCCAACTCGAGCAGGAGTCGAGTTGACTCGAATGTCGAACATTATTATAAAGTCGTTTGCCCTAAAATTCTTTCACTTTACCCTTTTCACTATTTTGGAAAGACCCTAGGGGACCACCTCCCATACCTTCCTAGGACCACCTAGTTTCTCAATTTCTTCCCTTAGATTTCATCCTAATGGCTCCAAGGAAGGCAGTTGCCAGGAGACCGAGGCATGCAGATCCAAGCTCCATCCAACAAGAAAGAAGATCCAAAAGGCATGACGATGAGCCGACTCAGGTTGAAGAGCAAGATGAATCAAAGAATTTATCTCCGGCACCTACAAGGCAAGTCATCCCTATGGGAAACCGACCAGTGACTTGTGGCAGAAAAATTAATTTCTCATTTCTAGAAAACCAAGGTTTTAGAATTGGAGAATGGTTAGAAAAATAGGGTTAGGTGTATTTTTGCTTATTGGATATACCTACATACCCTAGCCTTGTCAGAAATTTCTTCAAAAATTTATTTCTTCAAGAAAATAGTATGGAATCATCTATGAAGGGAGTTAGATTGATTATTGATGAATCAAGGATAAGTCAAGTGTTACATATACCTAACAGGGAAAATTTTCATTTAAACATGAAAGAGAAACAGAAAACCCTGAGGCTTATACTGGAAAGAAGAGAAGTTGGAGGAGTTTCTAATGTTCAGGCCAACTTGTTATCACTGGAGATGAGGTTTTTACACAATATTATTAGTCAAATCTTTTTGCCTCGTACAGGTCACTTTGATTAGGTCAACAAATACGACATGATGTTTATGAGATATGTGATTGAGGGGGAGTCCCTCAACCTATCGTTCATTATACTGACATAGATATGGGACGCAGCCAAGAGAGCAAAGGCCTATCTGCCTTATGGTATGATGTTTACTTTGTTATTTTAGGAGTTTGGTATTGACTTGACCATAGAGGATGGACAACTCCACCACGTTGATAAATACTCGATGAAATACCTACATAGGATGGGATATCACCAAGTTGAAGGAGTTTGGGTCGAGAAAACATCAGGTCAGAGTGTGTTACATCAGTCTTTAGATGAGGAGGAGGCAAAGCACGAGACTGTAGCTACTAGCACTGTTAGAGAAGAGTCTGATGAAGATAGTGATAGTGACTTTGGTGATAGTGATGAGGATTCTATAGATGAGGAGACCCAGGGATAGGTTGCGATGACTAGATAGATCGGTAGCCCCAGGACTCCACCAGCACCATCGCAGCACCAACTACTCATTCAATACCATTGACTTCAGCTAACACTCAGTCTAGTCTTTCCTTTGAGCAGCTCACTCGATTTGCTGAGACTATGACAGGATCCTTCAGTCCGATGCTTGGCGATCTTCACCAAACACTAAACAGAGGCCTAGAGGAGTTCTGGACAGAGATAAGGGAGTTGACATGCAGAGTTGAGTCTGTAGAGATGAGGCAGCGAATTTATGATGACTACTGTACAGACCTCAAAGACTTACCCTTTGACTTTGGGAGACTTTGAGGAGCAGCAGACTCGTTTGCCAGAGATCAGGCTAGTACAGTTCATAAGCTACAGCAAGGAGTTCAGAGGTAGAGTTTGAGCTTTGGACTATCATACTCTTTATGACTGGAGTTCGATCTACACCTGGTGCATCTACTTCTTGGTAGCCACCTTCACAGCACACATCTGTATCGAGGCAACCACCACCTTATGCTAGACCATCAAGATAGCCACCACCACCTCCTATTATTCATGACCCTATGCTTTCTGGAGACATCAAGACTGAGCCTACTCCTTCTAAACCTAAAGATAGACCAAAAGCTAAATCCACTGTACCTAAAGCTCCCACTATAACTAGACTTAGAGATCTTAGGCACGAACCCTTAAAAACTAAGGTCTCTTCTACTGTCTTACAAATAGGTTATTACTCTAGTGAGGAAGAAGATGATTAGATATTGTTCGATCTTGATGGTTGTATCTTTTGTATCTTGTTTTTGTTGGTTGTATTGAATGGTTGTATTGAACTTGCTTATATATATGCATGAGTGCACTTTGTTTTAATGTCATTGTCTTTCTATTGTTTTAACTCTTCTATGATGCTTAAAGTTTGGACTCAATAGTAAATTTCAGACAATTGTCTTTGCAAAAGAAAAAAAAATATTAATAAGAATATCCAAATTATAAAGAGAATGTAAAATTATCTCAAATCATGTTAACATTCTTACTCTATTTCAAAATTTATTGAATGCTTAAAGGACCTTTTTTGTTGATGACAAAAAGGGGGAGTAATGTTTGTGTTGTGCATGGAAAATTCAAAATTCAACTCATGAGAATATGCAAAATAGGGGGAGAAGTCAATTAGCTCTGATATTTTCTTAGCTCTGATATTTTCTTGAAATCTATAAGCTCTGATACATGGAAATCAATGAAACTAAATTAGCCCTAATACATTAGCCTTGATACATTCTAATGCTCAATTAGCTTTGATGCTTTTTTTATGCTAAATTAATGGAAATTAATTGCTTTTAGATATTTATTTCGCATTGATATACTTTGATACTCAACTAGCTCGAATACATTCTAAAGCAAAAGTAGTTTCTTTAACAAATACTGATTCTGATACATAAAGCCCTAATACTTATTGATACATACTAATACAATCTCGATACATGTTCATATAACACTTATTTATAAAGTTTTTCCATGCCTAGTATTTTGTCATCATCAAAATGGGGAAGATTGTTGACCCCTGGAATGATTTTGATGATAACAAAATATTGGAGCATGTATTTGTTGCTAACACATTCGAATGTTTGAGATGTTTTTGTAGGATGTTTCAAAAGAACAATCATTTTACCTACATTTCAATAATCTTTATAGTATATCAATGTAATCTTAAAAAAAATATTCAAATATTGAAAAGCCCTAAATAATTTAAGTGTATATTCTTGTAAAAGGGACAATTTTATGTAAATTTTAAGTTTAAGTTACTTAGATTATGACCAAAAGAAGTTTGATAGTGTCTGGAAGCTTTTTGAAGAAGTTTGGACACTTTTGGACTTAAGTCACTCGAGCCGACTCAAGCAACAGAGCCGACTCAATGTTCAGGCATGGTACAAGCATTTCTGATACTCTGTCAACCGAGCCGACTCGGAGAGGTTAGAGCCGACTCAACCATAGTACCAAAATTATAGTTTTGAGGAACTAGACAATTGAGCCGACTCTTCTAGAGTATGCAAAATCTTAGTTCTGAAAAACTAGTCAGGCAAGCTGACTCGATAGAGAAGAGCCAACTTGACTAGTGTGTAGTTTCAACATGTTTGAGAATCTGAGCCGACTCAACCCAACCGAGCCGACTTGAATCCCAATTTTTAATGAGTAACGGCTAGTTCCAGAATTGATTTTTTGAATCTAAAAAGTGCTCCAATGGCCATATTTCGATTCCTAAGGCACTACAATGGTCATTTCTACCTGGGATCAGTTCTAGAGACTATAAATGAAGGATTTAAACATGTTTTAAATAATTTTTTAAGAAGAGAGCTTTAAGAAAAAAAGGAAGAAATGTTCAAGAGCATTCAAGGAAGAACTCAAGTCCACACCTACTTTCCATCAGCTACTTGAGTCATTTATTGAAAAAGTTTGTAAGCCTTGAAGAGCATTAAAGGAGTAATCAAGAAGGCTTCTCAAAGGGCATCAATTGCAACCACATGACAAAGTTTGGTTTGTTATTAGTGTTGCTTTGTTTTTAACTCTTTATTTGAGTTGTTCCAAGTACAGCAGGGGCTGTATCTTGGGGATTGTTTAAGATTTTTGGTGAGCCTTTGAAAACTAAGTTTGGGTTGTTAGTGAGCCTGGGAAAACTAACATTATATTGGGTTCTTGGTGAACCGGTGTAAAATCAAGATTGGGTTTTAGTTTGTGAGCCTGGTATAAAACAAACTAGCAATATTTCGAGGGTAAATATAGTGAAAATCATAAGTGGTACCTTGGGTAGTGGATGTAGAAGCCAGGTTGCTCCGAACCACTATAAATTGTTGGTGTTTGTGCTTATGTTGATTGTATTTATTATTTGCTTCCACATCATATAGATAAATAACATCTCTCACCACACTAAGTTTCTAAAAGGGCACAAACTTGTGAAAAAGTTTTAAATACCCAATTTACCCCCCCTCTTCTGCTGATGTGAAGTCTACACAGATGCCAACCAGCAGCCATGCAAGTGGGGGCTGCCACCTGGGTGCGGCCCCCAAGGGAATGCCAGGGTCAGCTCTTGGCTAGGGTCGAGCTCGCGAGCGGGCCCTCTGTTGAGGTTAGTTACCAGCTAGGATCGAGCTCGAGGAGCGAGTCCCCCGTTAGATATCAGCTCCCGGCCGAGCTCATATAATCGACTCTCCAGATCGAGGTAGAGCTCATGAAGCAAGCTCCCTGTCCAAGGTCAACTCCTAGCCGGGGTCGAGCTCACGAGTGAGCCCTCCATCTGAGGTCAACTCCCGGCCAAGGTCGAGCTCATGCTATCGAAGGCGGACCCCTTCGAGAGGTCCTTCCAGGCCATGCAAAGGCCAGAATTCCTGCCAACAATGAGGAGGGAAAGGTCAGCAAGAATTCAAACCACGACCTGGAGGCCCCTATCCATCTGCAATCTCCAAGAAGTGGCGCATGCCCTACCACCAATGCCAATTCTGTAATACACCACCCACATGCTCTAAACAAGGCTAGCCCAGACAAAACCAAGGCCCTTAATATGCCACCACGTCCATACCATATGACCGAAGGGATGTTGATCCACGTGGCGCGAGACTCAGAGTTCTCCCAGAAGAAGAATCCTGTCAATGCCTTAGGCCCTGTAATGTCGAGATGATCCCTCCAAAAAGGGAAAGATCCCACCATGGCAAGGGGCTCAGTAGCCCAACGCCACCCCTTATAAGCAAAAAAACACCCCCAACACGGGGGGGAGAGTCGGAAGGTCCAAAGGTAACAAAGGTAAGGAAGGTAAGTGGAGACCAAGCGAGAGGAGAGGGGCGAGAGAAGCAAGAAAGCAACCGCCAGCCCAACGATCGCGAGGCCAACCGGAGAACCTCCCCACTCCCCACTCTCCATTCAGTCTTTCTCTTTTTCCATACTAACATTTATATTATGTCACCCCATGGGGCGAGAGAGTCCCCCAAGCTCTCCACCACACGAGTTATGTTCTCCTCGATCGTCCCACTGACTTGATCGTCAGAGTGTCCTCGTCGGAATCTCCGGCCCAGGTCTCCTCTATTTTGTAGCCCAAGTGGGCTAAAAAGCCCCCAAAGGGGGAGGGTGCTCCCGGTGGAAGAAGGAGGCACCCAATGCGGCAGCGATGTGCCGAAGCTGCATGCCACAATGATCTAGGTGGCATCAAATTCGAACGCTAGGATGGGGGTTGGCCGAGCGGTAGATGACTCAAGAACTGAGGGAATCCCAACCAAGGCTGAGGATCCAAGCTCTCCAACCACCAGAAGCATCAGAAGCCGCCCCCGAGGGGGTAAGCGGGGAATGCGAGAGCTACCTCCTGGGAGCCCACCCAAAGAAAGAGAGGGAGACTCAGGCATTCCCCTGCACGTGGGGGCTTCCGTCATCTCACGCAAGCCTAATGGGAAACTCTCTTTCCCACTACCTTTGCAATATGAAAACTGTATCACAATCCTACAGGAGAAGGCCCTGCATCACTGTCGAAGGCAAGCACTGTAAGGAAATACAGGGTTGCAGGTGCCTACACTAAGCTTGCAACTGCAGGGAGCAAGTATGTATTTTAAAACTATTTTAAAATAATAGTGGAAACTACCTACTCCGTACAGGATCTAACATATTCCGGATGCATGTATAGGCATAACATGGTATGAAATAGGGCATGTAATATTTATAAACAATATCATAAAACTAGATCTAGGCATGTATGAAAAATAAAACCAGAAATCTTATCTTATTCCTGCTTGGAATAAGCCAGAAATAATAGTGGAATAGCTGGAATATCTGGAATAAAGTTATTACAGTCTTCTTCTTCCAGCAGCTCTTTTGAAACGTTGTTTCTTGTACTCTCCAACAGTAGCAAACTGAAACCAGAATAGCAACACTTTTGTCTCACCTCTCTTCACAACAGCAAGACAACAACTGCTACAAAGGAGAGGTAATGGATCGTTGGAAGAGGTCCCGTTGTCTCTTCTCCAAGAATTGCAGGATAAAATCTGCAATCCAAAAATAGAACAACAAAAGCAGCAGCTAGGAGGAACAATCAGCTCCCAGGTACTCAAGCAAACACCCTCTAAGGGGGGGACACGTTTGGGGTTCCTCTAATCCGCCTCTCGCACGATGCTAGTCGCCGGAAAGCCATGAAACGGTGGGAGGAAGGAAGACAAACAGAACACTCTGTTTTGAATTTTGTTTTCTCCAAAACAAAGTTTCTTCCTTCCAATGAGCACAAGCAAGAACAGGGAATCAAGGGACTATTTCACCCCCAATCTCTCACCAAATCCCAGGCCTCTAAATCACCGGTGGAATGGAAAGTGGAAGCTCTCCATGGAAGAAGACAACATTTTTTCTCTGCCACTTTCTTTTACACCGCCCAGAAATTTATATCAGCGTAAACCAAAGAGAACGGGTCATGGGGGAGGTGAAGAGACGGGCTGGGAATGCAAGAGGACAACAGGTTGGAGCACGAATCGAATTCATCTTCAACCAAGCAATTAATAGCCATTAAATGGAGGTTTAATTCCAGCCCAAAACCGAAGAAACGGGAGAAGAAAAGTCGGCCTTGAAAACCCTGTACGCCCAAGCCAAAATTAGCGTGTGAATGGGTTTAAAAGTGGTTCAAAAATCCCAAACCTGTTAAAAACCAGTTCGCTATCTAATTAGATCAAAATCTAATAGATAAGAGGCTCGGTCAAGTCCTGGTCATCCAGGAACAATTTCCAGTGGAGCCGAACAAATACTGATTGATCCAGAATCGGGTCAATCCAACAAGTGCTCAATCAAACCATTATCGAAATAATTCCTAATCATAAATCAGTACCTGGATCAGGGAGTAATCCTCTATGGCGTGTGATCTCATAGGTTCGAACCTAGGCAGTAGCACTAGAATAATTCTAGTACCAGCACAAGATACCATATAGCAATGGGTCCCAGCATCTGGATAGATCGAAAATGCGAGAGCAATCAATCGAACCTTTGGCATATGGTTACCGTATAATTCATCCCTTTGACCTCCAATGCTCAGGATGACCAAGGGTTAGACTGCCAACCCTAGCTGAGTCAATCCACAATATGTCTCAACCTCGCAAGTCTAGTGACTCCTCAATAGGACTACCCCGGTCGAGGATTTGCTAAATTGAGACACTGCGAGACATTCAATCCAAACTATTTGGATAGGTCAATTCCATCTTGGTCCACCACTACTCCACAAGTACTTGCCTGTACCCAGAAACCTTCCATCACCGGATTAGAAATTCAGGTAGTCCGGCACCAAAGCACAGGGAGTTGCTTGCAAGCTACCATGATGATCTCAGGTCGGAGGGACACATATAACCATATCCAATCGTGAGTATCCCTTTGGCAGAAAAGGGGCTACATGGAGTCACGTTTAATGAGATATCATATATCTCACTTACATATCACATCAGTGTCACCACACTCCTTTGGTCAAGAGGACAACCACAACAACCTGTACTTGATACATTACCATCCAGTACAATGTATCCTTTGGTTGTGAACCTGATTTAAGGACCACTTGATATATCCTCTCTATATCGAAGTCAATGTATTCCTAATGACTTAATCACATGAAAAAGAGTTCATTACAGGAAAATATCAGAATGTGATGAGCTACCAAAATAATATTTATTAATTCATACAAAGAGTACAATACTCAGCTCAACTGCCTATAGCCTAAGCGATTGGCTTTGGGACACAATTCCCAACAACTCCCACTTGTATTAAAGCCAATCAGAATAGTATCTAATACCCATTTTCCTTTTACAAAAGTCGAACTCTTTTAATCTGAGGGCTTTAGTAAAAATGTTGGCCAGATTTTCCTTTCCATCAATCTTCATAAGATTGATGTTGCCTCGTTCTATGATCTCTCGTACGAGGTGGTAGCGCCGCAGAATATGCTTGGTGTGGTGATGAGCTTTTAGCTCCTTAGCTTGAGCAATGGCTCCAGTGCTGTCATAGTACACTGGAATAGGACCATCTAGGGAAGATGACACCCCTAGCTCTCCAAGGAACTTCCGCAACCACACGGCTTCCTTCGCTGCATCTGATGCTGCAAGGTATTGTGCCTCACATACCGAGTCCACAACTATTGCCTGCTTAGAACTTTTCCAGCATATCGCTCCTCCATTCAGGATAAATACAAACCCCAACACACTCTTGCTATCATCTTTGTCTGACTAGAAATTAGAGTTAGTATACCCCACAAGTTTCAAGTAAGATTCTCCATAAATCAGCCATTGGTCTTTAGTATTTCTCAAATACTTCAAGATGGACTTAACCACCTTCTAATGCACCTCACCTGGGTCAGACTGTTATCTGCTCATTACTCCTAGTGAGTATGCCACATCTGGTCTAGTACATATCACAGCATACATGATAGAGCCTACTGCAGAAGCATAAGGTCCTCTACTAATGCGCTCTCTTTTCTCAGGAGTTGACGCACAATCCTTCTTGGAAAGAGTAATTCCAGAATCTATCGAAAGATAGCCTTTCTTGGAATTTTTCATGCTGAACCGTTTCAGTACGGTATCAATGTACGTAGACTGAGACAATCCCAGAAGCTTCTTAGATTTATCTATATAGATCTTCATACCCAGTATGTAAGAAGTTTCACCCAAGTCCTTCATGGAGAACTGAGATGATAACCAGACTTTTATTCCTTGTAATGCTGCGACGTCATTCTCGATTAAGAGAATGTCGTCAACATACAGTACTAGGAATAAAATCACATAATCATTAACCCACTTATAAATGCACGGTTCTTCTCCGTTCCTAATGAAGCCATACAATTTGATACATCTATCAAACCGTAAGTTCCAACTTCGAGATGCTTGCTTAAATCCATAAATGGACCTCTGCAACTTGCATACTTTTGACTCATCTGAGGATGTGAGCCCTTCAGGCTGTATCATATATACCTCCTCTTCCAGCTCCCCATTTAGGAAAGCGGTTCGGACATCCATCTACCAGATCTCATAATCAAAATATGCTGCTAAAGCAGGCATGATCCGAATGGACTTGAGCATTGTCACATGGGAGAAAGTCTCATCATAATTGATACCATATCGCTGATGATACCCCTTGGCAACCAGACAGGCTTTATAGGTCTCCACCTTCCCATCTGTACCCCTTTTCCTGTTGAAGATCCACTTGCACCCGATGGATTTAATCCCTTCAAGCAGATCAACCAATGTCCATACATTGTTGATCTCCATGGATTCCATTTCGGATCGCATGGCTCCAAGCCATGCCTCAGAGTCAGATCTCTGAACTGCATCCATATAGATGATCTGTTGGCTTTGGCTCCTTAGTTTTGATTATTAACAAAAGGTTGAGTATATGTTTGGACTAATATTTCATTTCAAGATAAAGTTTTAGGCCTTAGGTTATTCAAAAAGAGTATCAAGAGTACAATGATGAAACCAAGCTTGCTTGATTTGGGAAAGAGCTCTTCTACCTTAAACAAGATCAAATTTCTCATATTGGACCTTCATATTAAGAAGTAATTGACAAAAGAAACAAAGGCCTAGAGAAACTCAAGCATGGCACGCACCTCTCTAGAGTTTCAAAAAATTTCAGACCAGAGGTCAACCTCCAGAGGTCGACACTTTGCCAAAGGTCGAGCACCAGAGGTCGACTCATGAAGAAAAGAAAAGTTCAGCAAGGCCGGCACGGCAAAATTTTAGTGGCACGCTTCAAAGGTCACCACCTGAGGTCGACACCTGTCCAGAGGTCGACACCAGAGGTCGACTCATCGCCTGAGAATTCAAACTAGGTAGAACTATGGTTTTCTGGATTTTTGCCTAAGATAAACTGGAGGTCGACTCATGAGGTCGACACTTGACCCAGAGGTCGACTCATGAGGTCGACTCATGGCATAACGGCTAGTTTTTCTGAACTTTTGATTTGATTTCTAATGGCCATAAACGGCCATATTTTTGATTCTAACGGTCTTGTGGAGTTGTTTCAGCTTGAATGAAGTATTTAACCTCCACCTAACTTCAAAAAAGTGGAGGAGACAAAGTGAAAAAGAAGAGAGTAAAAGTACAAAGCTTTCAATCAATCCTAAGCCAAAAAGAAAGAAAATCCAAGAGATTCCTTAGCCAAAAGCTTTCCATTGTTGAGGAATCCAGCTTTCAAGTCTTTGGCATTTAGTGAGGTCCAAGATTCCAAGAGGAAGACTTGAAGAGTCTCCAACAAGAGCTACATCGAATTATTTTTTGCTCAAAAAGGAGTTTGTCTTGTTTTTATTCATTATATTCATACTCTATTTGTGCTAGCCTAGTTTCAAGGGAATTTGAAACTAGTGTGAGGTTTGTTGGTGAGCCAATTGATAAAACCAACTATAGTTGCTTGTAAGCCCGAAGCCAAAACAAGTGTGTAAGGTTTGTTGGTGAGCCTAGGTAACAAAACCAACTTAGGTTTTGACTTGTGAGCCTTGTAAAACAAGTCGGCTATAATCTAGAGAAGATTACAGTGGAAATTCCCAAGTGAAGCTTGGGGAGTGGATGTAGGTGCTAGGTGCATCGAACCACTATACGTTTTGTGTGTTTGCATTGCTTTACTCTCTATTGCTCTTTAATTATTGTTATCTTTCATTGCTTCCATTGCATAATTACTTGAGCACTATCACTCTTCACATTTGAAATTGATAGCACATATATTGCTTTATTTTTTTTTAAAAAAAAAGATCCAATTCACCCCCCCTCTTGGGCACCATATCTGGGCAACAAGTGGTATCAGAGCACCGATACTCTCTTGTACGTCCAACGATCTTGAGTGAAAGATCATGGCCGCCCCAATTGGAATAGGTGTAGTTGAAGGTCAAGCATCAAATCACCCTCTTTTCTTTAATGGCACAAACTACACATACTGGAAAACTCATATGCGCATTTATTTACAAGCTGTAGATTATAATATATGGAGAGTAATTACTAAAGGGCCTCATCAGCCCACTCACTTGGTTAATGGCATTATCACCCCAAAATCTGAAGAAGAATGGGATGACAATGACATCAAACAAGTTGAGTTAAATGCAAAGGCAATGAATTTGCTATTCTATGCACTTGACCCAAGTGAATTTAACAGAATATCAAATTGTATTTCTGCCAAAGAAATTTGGGATACACTTGAGGTTACCCATGAGGGTACACACCAAGTGAAGACCACAAAGGTGAACATGCTCATTCATACGTATGAGATGTTCAGGATGGAACCAACTGAAAGTATTAGTGAGATGTATACTAGATTTACCAATATAGTAAATGGTATGAGGAGTTTGGGAAAGATTATATCTAATGGTGAACTTGTTAACAAACTTCTCATGTCTCTTCCGGCTTCATGGGATGCGAAAGTAACGACCATAGAAGAAGCCAAGGATGTCAATACTCTACCTCTTGAGCAGCTTCTTGGATCACTGATGACTTATGAGCTTTCACTAAAATAGAAGACAGTGGACAATGACAAGAAAAAGAAAGCCATAGCCTTCAAGTCCACTACAAAGGAAGAGTCAAGTGATGAATCAGAAGAAGAAGATGATGATGATGAGACATCCCTCATTACAAGAAAATTCAAAAGATTCATGAGAAAGAAGAAGGGCTTCTACAAGAAAAGCCACAAAAAGGTGATTACAATAAAGATAAAGAGAAAGAAAAAGAAAGGGATCCACCCATCTGCTTCGAGTGCAAGAAGCCTGGACATTATAAAATGGATTGCCCTTTGCTTAAAAAGAGTCGAAGGATGTTGATTAAGAAAGCCATGATGGCTACCTTGAGTGAGAGTGAGGACTCCAGCAGTGATGAAGAGCAGCAGGAAGTCGCCAACCTGTGTTTCATAGCCAATGAAGATGATGAGATAAATTCTGAACCTGAAAATGAATTTACTTTTAATGAACTACATGATGCTTTTGATGATTTAGTTATGGAATATGAAAAACTAAAACTGAAAAATAAGAAATTAAGAAAGCTAAATCAAGAGCTTACCAAAAATTTAGACAAGTTTTCAATTGAAATTGAAGATTTAATTCAAGAAAACAAGAAATTAACTGAACATGTAAAGACCTTGAAAAATGATAAGGACAATCTTATAAAAGAAAAGGATTCTTTGAAAAATAATAGAAGTTTTGAAACTAATGAGAAAATTGAAAAACAAAACAAAGAACTGTTGCTTCAAAACAAGAATTACAAAGAAGAGTTAGAAAAAGTGAAACCTTTTGTAGAAAAGTTTACTTATAGTTCATAAAAATTAAGTATGCTTTTAAACAGTCAACATGCAGTTTTTAACAAAGCTGGACTTGGATTTAAGTCACAGAATCAGCAAAAACTTTTCAAAAACTTTTTCATACCTGCATCTTCTAATATTACCTGCTATGCATGTGGTAAGTTAGGACATAAATCATATATTTGTAATAGAAGAAAATCAAGTACCTTTAGAAAGATTTGGGTTCCAAAAGGAACCAATTTGTCTAACTCTAAAGGACCAAAGATGACTTGGGTACCTAAAGTTTCAACTTGATCAATTTCTGCAGGTGTGTCTTGCAACCAAAAATAAAAGAAGAATGTAGTATCTAGACAGTGGTTGCTCAAGGCACATGACTGGGGATGTGAAGCAATTCTCATCACTAGTAGCTATAAATGGTGGAAACGTTACTTTTGGTGATAATGGAAAAGGTAAAATCGTTGGAATTGGTAAAATCCATATCACCCCTAATGCTTATGTAAATAATGTATTATTTGTTGATGGCTTGAAGCATAATCTTTTCAGCATTAGTCAGTTTTGTGATAAGGGTTTTAAAATAATTTTTGAATCATCTTTGTGCATGGTGTCTAGTCTAGATGTCGATGGCATCAAGTTCACTAGTCATAGGCATAGAAACATTTACATGGTTGATCTTGATGATCTAGCCATGGAAAGTGATCAATGCCTAGTGGCTAGGGAAGCCAAGGCAAGTTAAACTAGTTGGCTTTGGCATCGCAGGCTAGGGCATGCTAGTATGCATTTGATTTCAAAATTAAGCAAAAAGAATCTTGTAAAAGAATTGCCAAAACTCACATTTGAAAAAGATAAGATTTGTGCTGCATATCAATTTGAAAACAAACTAAATCTACTTTCAAACCTAAAGGAGTAGTACCTACTACTAGACCCCTCGAATTATTGCATATGGATCTCTTTGGACCAACCAGAACAACTAGTTTGGGAGGTAAGAAATATGGGCTAGTAATTGTAGATGATTACTCACGATTTACTTGGATAATGTTTTTAGCTCATAAAGATGAAACGTTTTCAGCTTTTGTTAAATTTCATCAAAGGGTTTCAAACGAAAAAGATCTCACTATTGTTTCTTTGCGTAGTGATCATGGAACTGAATTTGACAATCATGATTTTGAAGTTTTTTGTAATGATAATGGCATTAGTCATAATTTTTCTGCATCTAGGACACCTCAACAAAATGGGATGGTAGAAAGAAAAAACAAGACTCTTGAAGAAATGGCACACACAATGCTTTGCAAAAATGATTTACCTAGATATTTTTGGGCAGAAGCCATTAATACTTCCTGTTACATTTTAAATTATGTTTTAATTAGACCTATTTTGAAGAAAATACCATATGAGCTTTGGAAAAATCGAAAACCTAATCTTAAATATTTTCGTGTATTTGGTTGCCGCTGTTTCATATTAAACAATGGCAAAGACAATATCAGTAAATTTGATGCCAAGTCAGATGAGGGTATCTTCTTAGGATACTCTACTTCTAGCAAGGCATACAGGGTCTTCAACAGAAGAACTCTTCTAGTTGAAGAATCAATTCATGTAGTGTTTGACGAAACTAACGAAAAATCTTCTAGAAAAGAAGATTCTATTGATGATGAAACAGGTACAAAGAAGCTTGAACAATTGACAATCAATGAAGATGTGCCCAAAGGAGATGATGATCAAGAAAATGAAGATCAAATTCAAGAGATCAATGCAACTTCACCAAAACCTTTACCTAAAGAGTGGAGGTATGTACACGGACACTCCAAAGAGCTAATTATTGGTGATCCGTCAAAGGGAGTAAGTACACGCTCTTCTATCAGAAATGTTTGTGATTATTTAGCTTTTGTTTCTCAAATAGAGCCTAAGTCAATTGAAGAAGCTGAAAAAGATTGTAACTGGATTAATGCCATACAAGATGAACTAAATCAATTTAAAAGAAATAACGTTTGGACTTTAACTGAAAGACCCCCTAATATTTCTGTAATTGGCACAAAATAGGTTTTTAGAAATAAACTTGATGAACATGGTATTGTAACTAGAAACAAAGCTAGACTTGTTGCTAAAGGCTACAACCAGGAAGAAGGGATTGACTTTGATGAAACCTTTGCTCCTGTTGCTAGGCTGGAAGCAATTAAACTTTTACTTGCTTTTGCTTGTTTTATGGATTTCAAGTTATTTCAAATGGATGTTAAAAGTGCCTTTTTAAATGGATTTATTGAAGAGGAAGTTTAAGTTGAATAACCTCCTGGTTTTGAAAATCATGAATTTCCTAACCATGTTTTTAAATTGCATAAAGCATTGTATGGTTTAAAGCAAGCTCCTAGAGCTTGGTATGATAGATTAAGTTCATTTTTGATGAAGAATGATTTTTTAGAGGTAATGTAGATAATACATTATTTTTGAAAAAGAAAAATGATGATCTCTTAGTAGTACAAATCTATGTAGATGACATTATTTTTGGTGCTACTAACGAATGTCTTTGTCAAGAGTTTGCAAAGTTAATGCAGAGTGAGTTCGAGATGAGCATGATGGGAGAACTCAACTTCTTCCTCGGACTCCAAATTAAGAAAACCAAAGAGGGGATCTTCATCAACCAAGCCAAGTACACAAGGGAAATATTGAAAAAGTTTGGGATGGAGACTACCAAACCAATAGGTACCCCTATGAGCTCTTCATGTAAATTAGACAAAGATGAATGTGGTAAATCAGTTGACCAAAAATTATATAGAGGCATGATTGGTTCATTGCTATATCTAACTGCCAGTAGACCAGATATAATGTTTAGTGTTTGTATGTGTGCACATTTTCAATCTGCTCCAAAAGAATCACATCTCTTAGCTGTAAAACGTATATTTAGATACTTATCTGGGTCAATTGAAATTGGTCTTTGGTACTCTAGAGAGTCATCATATGAATTGATTGCTTATTCTGATGCTGATTTTGCTGGGTGTAAACTTGATCGTAAAAGTACTAGTGGAACTTGTCAATTCCTAGGCGGTAGCACTGGAACAATTCCAGGACCAGCACAAAATATCATCTAGAAATGGGTCCCGACGTCCAGATAGGTCGAAGATGCGAGAGCAATCAATCGAACCTCTAGTATATGGTTACCATGTAATTCATCCCTTTGACCTCCAATGCTCAGGACGACCATGGGTTATACTGCCAACCCTAGCTGAGTCAATCCACAACATGTCTCAACCTCGCAAGTCCAGTGAGGACTCCTCACTAGGACTACCCTGACCGAGGATTTGCTAAATTGAGATACTATGAGACATTCAATACAAACTGTTTGGACAGGTCAATTCTATCTTGGTCCACCACTACTCCACAAGTACTTGCCTGTACCCAGAAACCTTCCGTCACCGGATTAGAAATCCAGATAGTCGGCACCAAAGCACAGGGAGTTGCTTGCAAGCTACCATGATAACCTCAGGTCAGAGGGACACATATACCCATATCCAATCATGAGTATCCCTCTGACAAAAAAGAGGCTACACGGAGTCACGCTCAATGAGATATCATATATCCCACTTGCAGATCACATCAGTGTTACCACACTCCTTTGGTCAAGAGGATAACCAAATGATGTGAACCACAACAACCTATACTTGATACATTAACGTCCAGTACAATGTATCCTTTGGTTGTGAACCTGGTTTAAGGACCATTCGATATATCCTCTCTATATCGAAGTCAATGTAGTCCTAAGGACTTCATCACATGAAAAAGAGTTCATTACAGGAAAATGTCAGAATATGATGAGTTACCAAAATAATATTTATTAATTCATACAAAGAGTATAATACTTAGCTCAATCGCCTACAACCTAAACGATTGGCTTTGGGACACAATTCCCAACAAGCACCATGACCTCGCTCATGGTTAAAAGATGGCGACGGGATGTCACCCATCGTGCGACCTGCAGCCAAATGGACCAACAAGCAATGGGGCCTAACCCCGGGGGGCAGCCCACTGGTGGAAGATGCCACGCTACCACAACCCCCGTAAAGGACCCTAGTGAGGGTGGTCGAAATCCAGCCAGATGAAGCTTGCTACCTCGCCGGTCCCGACACTCGCAAATTAGAAATGCGAGCAACTCAAGAGGACATCCCCATCTGACTCAAAGTCCGACGGGCATAGCACGGGCCCACCATCAGGCCGCCTTCCATAGTCGTGCTCATAGCCCAAGGCAGCACCAAGGTGCTGTCTACCGTGAGACTCATAGCATGGTGGCTCTTCAACAATAAGCCAGGCCCGCTCCATCAGGCCCGTGCTCTTCATTGTTGAGCTCACAGCTCGAAGGTGGCAGCGGGGCAGCCCGCCACCTACCGCGAGACTCATAGCTCGGCACCCTCCATCAACAATATGGCCCCTTCATCAGGCCCGCCTCCCATAATTGTTCTCATAGCTCGGAGGCGACATCAAGGTGCTGTCTGCTGCGAGACTCACAGCATGGTGACTCCTCAACAATGAGTCAGGCCTGCTCCATCAGGCCCGTGCTCTTCACCGTTAAGCTCACAGCCCAGAGGTGATGGCAGGGTAGCCCGCCACCTACCGCGAGACTCACAGCTTGGAACCCTCCATCAACAATGCGCGCCCTCCATTAGGCCCGCTTCCACAGCCATGCTCACAGCCTGGAGGCAACACCAAGGTGCTATCCACCTTGAGACTCATAGCATGGCAGCTCCTCAACAAAGAGCTGGCCCTGCTCCATCAGGCCCGCACTCTTCACCGCTAAGCTCACAGCCCAGAGGTGGCAGCAGGGTAGCTCGCCACCTACCGCGAGACTCACAGCTTGGCACCTCCATCAACAATGCAGTCCCTCCATCAAGCCTGCCTCCCACATCCATGCTCACAGCTCGGAGGTGACACCAAGGTGCTGTCTACCACGAGACTCATAGCATGAAGACTCCTCAACAATGAGCTGGGCCCACTTCATTAGGCCCGCGCTCTTCACCGCTGAGCTCCAGCCCGGAGGTGGCAGCGGGGTAGCCTGCCACCTATCGTAAGACTCATAGCTCGGCACCTTCCATCAATAATACAGGCCCTCCATCAGGCCCACCTTCCATAATCATACTCATAGCCCAGAGGTGGCACCAAGGTGCTGTCTATCGTGAGACTAACAGCATGAGGACTCCTCAACAATGAGCTGGGCCCGCTCCATCAGGCCCGTGCTCTTCACCACTGAGCTCATAGCCCGTAGGTGGCGGCAGGGCAGCCCACCACCTACCACGAGACTCATAACTTGGCACCCTCCATCAATAATGCGGGCCCTCCATCAGGCCCACGTTCCAAAATCATACTCACAACCTGGAGGTGGAACGAAGATACTGTCTACCGCGAGACTCATAGCATGATGACTCCTCAACAATGAGCCAGGCCCTCTCCATCAGGCCCGTGCTCTTCACCGCTGAGCTCACAGCTTGGTGGTGGTGGCAGGGCAGCCTGGAGGTGGCGACAGGGTAGCCCACCACCTACTGCGAGACTCATAGCTCGACATCCTCTATCAATCATGCAGGCCCGCCTTCTATAGCCATGCTCATAGCCAGAGGTGTTACCAAGGTGCTGTCTACCACGTGACTCACAGCTCGATGCCCTGCACTAGCAAGCCAGGCCCTCCATCAGGCCCACCTCTAATAGCTGCGCTCACAGCTCGGACACGGCACCAAGATGTCGCCCACCGCGTGATTCATGGCATGGCGAATCAAGAAGCTCGGTGCCCTTAGCCCAGCTCACCATCCAAAGGCGGCGGCAAGGCAACCCGCCATCTACCAAGAGGCTCGCATCTAGGCAATCACCAAGATGGGTCCTTCCAACAAACCCGCGCTCAGTCGCCCCGCTCATAGTCTTGAGGTGTAGTTGGGGACTCCTGGAACCCTGCCATCTATCGCAAAACTCATAATTTGGCACCTATAAGCTAGGAAACTCAAGAAGCCCCACATCCACTGCCTTACTCACAGTTTGGAGATACTTGCAGGAAAACTCTAAAAGTCCCACCATCTGGCCCTTGACTCATATATTGGCGAACTGAGCCAGGATACTCCAATAGCCTTACATCTAGTTACCTTGCTTACAGCCCAGGGATGTTGGTGACGAATCCCCGAAGTCCCATCATCGGCCGCCCGACACATGGCCTGGCAAGCTAAGGAGACCCCCCAGCGACGATCCAAGCCAAAGAATGAAAAAATAGCAAGCAAAATTGAGGGGACACAGAGCATTCCAACCGAAAGAAGAAGAAATAAATTACCCTCATCGGAATGCCCCTACCTCGGAGAGAGGCCCCCAGCAATCCGAGAAGCCAAGCAGTTGATTCAGGCTCAAAGAAAAAAAGAGAGGAGAAAGAAAAAAAATGGGGGGAAGGAAAAGAAGAAGAAGAAGCTACAGTCATGAAGGAAGAGAAGCTTTAATTAATCAAAAGTCTCTTACACCCTGTGGAGGCTCTCGATAGGCCAGGAGACCTACTGAAATTCTAAATACAAGATGAAAGGAAGACGGACTGAGGCCCCATCTCCGCTTTTGCTCGAGTGCACTGTTACACTTCCTCAGGAGCCCGCCGGATCTCTAGAGCCCAGCATCAGCTCCACCTCTACCGTGCCATCCTCCTCAGGCGGAGACCCTGAAATCTACCAGGAGCCCTCCTTTGGCACAAGCCAAAGAAGAAGGATTGAAGAAGGAGAGCATGAAAGCCAACCCTGGAACAGAAAGGGGGGCTGAAGGAGGAAGGAGGCTTTGCGAAAACCTAGCCACCTATGTTTGAAGGCATTTCAAAAATCACGCAGCCAACCAGAAATCACCACACATTGACTCTAGGTGCCTCCCGATGTTTCAATTCACAGAATGGATGCCTTGATCCAGCCTGGGCATTAATGATCCCTCTATTGAAAAACTAAGCGCAGCGTCCCATTAATGCAAAGGTACAATCTTCAGGGTGTGCCTAGTCAAAGCATTGAAGATGTAGAAGGTCCGTCCCTCCATGTCAGCGTAGCCATTACTCCTATCGCCCGAGTGACACTTCATTCTCCGGGCTCAGAAGTGGGGACATCTTATGTGGAAACATCTGCTGACGTGGAGTCCACACATCCGTTAGCTAGCAGTCGCACTAGTGGGGGTTGCCACCCGGGCACGGCCCCTAGTGGAATGTCGAGGTTAGCTCCTGGCCAGGGTTGAGCTCGTGAGCGAGCCCTTTACCGAGGTTGAGAAAAAACCAGTTCATCGGATGCCTACCCTAGGCATGCTACACTAGGGAGTAGGTATTGCATAATTAAAATTTTTAAGCATGCAAATGGAAAAACCTACTCATGCACGGGATCTAACATAAACATGATGCATGTAACTATTACACAGGCATGTATAGACAAGTGCAATAATTATAAATAATATGATAAAATCTAGATCTAAACATGCATGATAATAAAAAAGAAATAATATACCTTATAGAGCTTCCTTTTATTCTGAATTTGGATCGAAGCAGGAAGAAGAAAGGATCGGTCTAATCTCTCAAGGTGTCCAAATGTCCACCCTTTAGAGAATCCACGTGCGGGCTCTCGCTGATCCAACTCCCAGATGGATGCTAGTCCTCTGGGAATCAAAGAACAGGTCACGGATATATGGAGCAAGGAAATGCAATCAGATCTTCACGGACGATCTTCTCCAAGACCACCCTTACTCTACCAAGAGCACACACTGAAAACTAAAGAACAGGGAAGGATCGCAGGGATGCTCCATGAATTTCTACACTCAGATCTTCATCCCAAAAAACTCTCTACTCCTCTCTTATCGCATGCCCTGTTCCTTCCCCTCTCCATATCTGTCACGGCCTTCAACCAAGATAAATATGAGGTTGACAAAACCCGTGAAGACTAGGAAGACATCGTGAGAGATGGCCAGATAAAACCTAAACACTTTTGAATTAGCTCTTGATCGGTTTAAAATGATGGGAACCGCTGGAAGAGAACAAAGGGGCTATAACACTGTGAAAGTAGGGACCGAGTAGATAGGAATGATGAGCGGGACAGATCACCATGAGGCCCATTTTTAGATCACTGTGTAATTGATCATAATCTGAAATCCCATTCAAGAGGTAAAATAGGCAAAACCGTGAGCAACAAACCCAAGCAAGTCTTCAAACCGATGTTTATAAATTTTTGGGAGAAAACACCGTGTAAACATCCAAGTTTTAAACCGGTTCATCATGACCCCGAAATGACCAAAATCGATCAGTAAGAAAACTGGGTCTAGTCCTGGTCTACTAGGAACAGTTCCCGGTTGATCCAAACCAATCCTGGTAGATCCAAATCAGACTAGGTTGATCAGAAAAAAAATCTAATGTGTGCTCAATTAGACTGTTTGACCTTAACACCGAAATGATTCCCAATCGTTGATTGGCTCCCGGATCAGGAAGAAATCCTCTATGGCATGTGACCTTATAGGTTTGAACCTAAATGGTAGCATTGGAATACTTCCAGTACCAGCACAAGATACCATCTAGCAATGGGTCCTGATGTCCGGATAGGCCGAAGATGCAAGAGCAATCTATCGAACCTCTGGTATATGGTTACCATATAATTCATCCCTTTGACCTCCAATGCTCAAGATGACCTAGGGTTAGACTACCAACCCTTACTGAGTCAATCCACAACATGTCTCAACCTCGCAAGTCCAGTGACTCCTCAACAAGACTACCCCGATCGAGGATTTGCTAAATTGAGACACTGCGAAACATTCAATCCAAACAATTTGGACAGGTCAATTACATCTTGGTCCACCACTACTCCACAAGTACTTTCCTGTACCCAGAAACCTTTCATCACCGGATTAGAAATCCGGGTAGTCCAGTACCAAAGCACAGGGAGTTACTTGCAAGCTACCATGGTCACCTCAAGTCGGAGGGACACATATACCCATATCCAATCACAAGCAATCATTTAGCAGAAAGGAGCTCCACGAAGTCATGTTCAATGAGATGTCACATATCCCACTTGCAGATCACATCAGTGTCACCACACTCCTTTAGTCAAGAGGACAACCAAACGATATGAACCACAACAACCTATACTTGATACATTACCGTCCTGTATAATGTATCCTTTGGTTGTGAACCTTTTAAAAGACCACTCGATATATCCTCTCTATATTGAAGTTAGTGTAGTCCTAAGGACTTCATCACATAAATAGAGTTCATTACAGGAAAATAAATAATGTGATGAGCTACCAAAATAAAGTTTTATTAATTCATATACAAATTACAATACTGAGCACAATTGTCTACAGCTAAGTGATTGGCTTTGGGATACAATTCCCAACAACTCCTACTTGTACTAAAGCCAATCAGAACAGTATCTAATATCCATTTCCCTTTTATAATAGTCGAACTCTTTGATTTCGAGGGCTTTAGTGAAGGGGTCGACCAGATTCTCCTTTCCATCGATCTTCATAAGATTGATGTTGCCTCGTTCCATGATCTCTCACACGAGGTGATAGCACCATAGAATGTGCTTGGTACAGTGATGAGACTTTGGCTCCTTAGCTTAAGCAATGGCTCCTATGCTGTCATAATGTACTGGAACAGGACCATCTAGGGAAGGTGACACCCCTAGCTCTCCAAGGAACTTTCGAAACCACACGGCTTCATTTGCTGCATCTAACGCTGCAATGTACTCTGCTTCGCATACCAAGTCTGCAACTGTTACCTTCTTGGAACTCTTCCAGCAGATCGCTCCTCCATTCAGGATAAACACAAACCCTGACACACTCTTGCTATCATCTCTGTCTGACTAGAAACTGGAGTCAGTACACCCTACAAGTTTCAAGTCAGGTTCTCCATAAATCAGCCATTGGTCCTTAGTATTTCTCAAATACTTCAGGATGGTCTTAACCACCTTCCAATGCGCCTCACCTGGGTCAAACTGGTATCTGTTCACCACTCCTAGTGAGTATGCCACGTCTGGTCTAGTACATGTCATAGCATACATGATAGAGCCCACTACATAAGTATAAGAATTCTACTCATACGCTCTCTTTTCTCAGGAGTTGTTGCACAATCCTTCTTGGAAAGAGTAATTCCAAAACCTATCAGGAGATAGCCTTTCTTGGAATTCTCCATGCTGAACCGTTTCAGCATAGTATCAATGTACGTAGACTGGGATAATCCGAGAAGCCTCTTAGATCTATCTCTATAGATCTACATACCCAGTATGTACGAAGCTTCACCCAAGTCCTTCATGGAGAACTGAGATGACAACCAGACCTTTATTCCTTGCAATGCTGCGATGTCATTCCCGATTAAGAGAATGTCATCAACATATAGTACCAGGAATACAATCACAGAACCATTAACCCACTTATAGATGCATGGTTCCTCTTTGTTCCTAACAAAGCCATATGATTTGATACACCTATCAAATCGCATGTTCCAACTTCGAGATGCTTGCTTGAGTCCATAAATGGACCTTTGTAATTTGCATACTTTTGACTCATCTATGGATGTGAACCCTTTAGACTGTATCATATACACCTACTCATCCAGCTCCCCATTTAGGAAAGCGGTACGGACATCCATATGCCATATCTCATAGTCAAAATGTGCTGCTAAAGGAAGTATGATCCGAATGGACTTAAGCATTGGCATAGGGGAGAACATCTCATCATAATCGATACCATATCGCTGACGATACCCCTTGGCAACCAGACGGGTTTTATAGGTCTCCACCTTCCCATATGCACCCCTTTTTCTCTTGAAAGTCCACTTGCACCCGATGGGTTTTATCCCTTCAGGTGGATCAACCAATGTCCATACATTATTGATCTCCTTGGACTCCATCTCAGATCGCATGGCTCCAAGCCACACCTTAGAGTCAGATCTCTGAAGTGCATCCATATAGGTGATCGGATCCTTATCATTCTCGTCGAGCTCAATGGGATCACTATCCCAGACCAAGAAACCATAAAATCTATCCGGCTGATGCGGTACTCTACTGGATCTCCTATTAATGGGTTCCGGGTGTGATCCAATCATAGCTGGTTCTATGATGTCCTTAGAGTGTGCAGGTTCTTCTGCTGGTTGAACTTCACCAAGTTCAATCTTAAAGGCTATAGTTCCTTCTCCAAGGAACTCCTTTTCCAAAAAGATAGCCCTAAGAGCAACGAACACTTTATGTTCATCCTCCAAGTAGAAGAAATATCCTTTTGTTTCCTTAGGGTACCCAATAAACAAGCACCGATCAGACCTAGGACCAAGTTTATCTGAGTCTAAATGCTTTACATAAGCCGAACAACCACAGACCCGAAGGTATGAAATTGAGGGCTTATGTCCAATCAATAACTCATATGGAGTGGAGACAACAGACTTACTCAGAATATCATTCAGCAAGTAACAAGCTATCTCAAGTGCATATCCCCAGAAGGACAGCGGCAGAGTTGCAAAGCCCATCATGGATCGAACCATGTCCAACAAGGTTCAATTTCTCCTTCTGGACACACCATTCAACCGGGGTGTTCCTGGAGGAGTCCACTGAGAGAGAATCCAATTCTCCTCAAGATATATCATGAACTCACCGGATAGGTATTCACCGCCTCGATCAGATCAAAGGGTTTTAATACTCTTTCCAGTTTGTTTCTCTACTTCATTATGATATCGTTTGAACATTTCAAACGACTCAGATTTATGTCTCATCAAGAAGACATAACCAAACCTAGAAAGGTCATTTGTAAATGTAATGAAATATCTGTATCCACCTCTGGCACTAACTGTCATGGGTCCGCATACATCAGTATGTACGAGACACTTAGAAGTTCTGCAGCTCATTCACCTTTTTCAGTAAAAGGTGACTTGGTCATTTTACCAAGCAAACAGGATTTACAAGTGGGTAGTAAGTTAGAATCACTTACCTCAAGGAGGCCTTCTTGCAACTTGTTTATCCTATTCCAGTTAACATGACCTAGCCTACAGTGCCATAGATATAAGTCACTGACATTTTCTATCCTTGGATGTTTGCTAGACGTGTACATTACATTAACAGGCCGTGACAAAACATAAATGCCATTATTTAACTTAGCTTTCATTATCACAGAGTTATTCACAATAACTTGGCAAAAATCTTCTTTTATCGAAAGTTTATAACCATAATTGGCCAATAGGCCTACAGAGATAATGCTCATAATAAAACTAGAACAATTATGACAGTCGACTAATTCAACAATACTAGACTCAAAAAAAAGACTCAAAACTCTGACCGCCAGTACTGAAACACGATTTTCATTTCCGACACTCAAGAACTGTTCCCCATCCTCGAATCTCTTGCTAACCTGCAGTCCCTGCAACAAATTGCAAACATGAATAGGACTACCAGTATCCAATACCCAGTTAGCAGTGTCACAAATAAAGAAATTACAAGGTTTTATCATTTAAATACCTTGTCCAGCACCCTGCTGCTTTCCCTTCCTTGGTCTGTTCGGGTCTAAGGATGCTTAATAAAGAGGACAGTTCCTCTTCCAGTGTCCCTGCTTCTTACAACAGAAGCACTCTGCACCAGCTTGATCAGCTTTCACTTTCTTGCCTGACTTGCACCAGGAGCACTCTGCACCTTCTTTCCCTTACCTTTCTTCTTCCCTTTCTTAAAGGGATGACGACCTCTAAAACCTCCCACTAAATTCACCACCCCCTTATTCAGTTGGTGGTCCTTCTCGTAAGTCTGCAGCAACCCTATCAAACCATGGTAATTGACTACAGGCTTATTCATTCTATAATGATCAAGAAAGTCAAGATAGGAGGAGGGTAGAGAATTCAAGATCGCATCCTTGCCGAGTTGCTCGTGTAAGGGACATCCGAGCTTGCCCAATCGTTCGATCATCTCGATCATGTATAATACATGATCAGTGACCGAACCGCCATTTTGCATTTTGGCATTGTAGATGGCACAAGACACTTTGTATCGCTTCACATCATCTGGCGTGCTGAAAGATTCCTTCAACTTTTGAAGGATCTCGTCTGGCTGGGCCTCCTCGAATTTGCGACTGAACTCATCGTTCATCGCCACCAACATTATGCATCGGACAATAGTCCGATCAGAAACCTACTTTAAATAAGTGTCCCTAACCGAACTCCGAGCATTGGTAGGAGGGATTTTGGGTGTTGGATCCATTATCACATAAAGGATCCGCTCGTGCTCCAGGACTATCCTTAATTTTTGATACTAGCTATCGAAATTGGGATCCTTTAACTTCTCGCTATCGAGAAGTGACTGGAGTGAAAGGTTTGAAGACATCTGAAAGAAAAATTAAGACCAAATAAGTATGTAAATTAATCAATTAAACCAAAAAACTTGGACTTTAGTCTAAAGGTCCCTCCTATTAATTTTTCAGATTGGGAGCCTCTAGCTCCAATCCGTGAAATCATCATTTCATAGTGGGTACTGAAATCCAGTAGACCACGTATGAGCCCGACTTTGGCTGGCTCACCCATACGCACCTAAAGGTTGGTTCTCTAACCAATTGCTTCCTTAAGCAACTTCCAGTAATAAATTTTGCCCCAAAGAATCCCAAATCAACCTTGGGGCCTCCAATTGTGGGTCTCTAGTTAGGTCCAACCATCAAGATGACAAATCCGATGCTTCCAGCTAACGAATGACCAAGCCCGACTTTGGCCAGCCCACTTGATCACCGTTAAGAAGGTTGCACTGAACCATCATCTATAGGAGAGTAATCCCAGTAACCGGATGCACACCCATTCTTTGGAACTGCCGATGTACACAAAGCTAAAGGACTCATTACTAATTCACTTAATGAGAGGTTAAGACACCATCAACTCATTGACTTAGTCTTTTTCAGGACCTAATAATTTAAGAAAATTTTAATTAAATTATGACAGAAGAATAGAGAGAAGAACATGGATCAACCTCCAACTGATGAAATCAATTCTCAGGAGGGTTGAATTAAATTCAACAAGTTGGTCCATGTGCACCTAAAGATCGGACAAGCTGATCAACTTGGGTGATATGGGTTAACTCGAATCAATAAGCTCTTCTAATCAGTTCTGGTTGATCGGATTGGCCAGGTAAGTGAGATCATGGGTGAGTATCCGCCATTAACCATCTTTCTTAGACACCAACCGATTTAACAGACTTGATTAGACCAGCCTAAGAACTCGGGCTTACCACAGAGCCACTAATTAGATCCATTTTAGAAGAATGGACTAAACCATCTAACTATTAGATATATACTAAAGATAAGGTCCTTAATCAATATTTGATTAGTTCTCTTAAGTCCAATTCAACTAACCTTAGGTCTAACCCAATAAATGGACCCAATCAGACAGCTAACCCAATTAACCCGGATGGCTTATTCAAATGACATTAGGTTTCATAAACCCTAATCTGGCTTGTCATTTAATTAATCTTTCAATTCATAATTGTTAGATTATAAGCCAACTTTTAATTAAAACATTTTTAATTAAATTCATGTAAAAACCTTTTTACATCTTTCATGCATCATATCTATTTATAATATTGCAAGCCTTAAAAAATTTTAAACATGCCAATGTATAATCATGTAATAGGATTAAAATATTTTTAATACCGTAGGTTTCCTTTAAGGATCCTTCTGAAAATGCCAACACAGACGAACTACCTCATGCCATAGAAAATTAGGAATTTTAAACCCTGATTAATCTCTATGGACACACGACCATGGTGAAGGTCTCATCTAGGTTCCTAAAAGTAATCCCTAACCTAGATACAAATCTAAAACCAACAATATATGCAATCATGATATGTTACACAGGAACCCTGCTCTAATACCACAGAAAGAAAACCAGTACATCGGACGCCTACCCTATGCATGCTACACTAGTGAGTAGGTATTGCATAATTAATAATTTTAAGCATGCATATAAAAAAACCTACTCATGCACAAGACTAACAAAAACATGATGCATGTAACTATTACACAAGCATGTATACATAAGTGCAATAATTATAAACAATATGATAAAATCTAGATCTAAATATGCATGATAACAAAAAAGAAATAATATACCTTATAGAGCTTCTTTTTGTTCTGAATTTGGATCGAAGCAGGAAGAAGAAAGGATCGGTCCAATCTCTCAAGGTGTCCAAATGTCCACCCTTCACGCGCAGGCTCTCGCTGATCCAACTCTTGGATGGATGCTAGTCCTCCGAGAATCAAAGAATAGGTCACGGATATGTGGAGCAGGGAAATGCAATCAGATCTTCATGGACGGTCTTCTCCAAGACCGCCCTTACTGCACCAAGAGCACACACTGAAAACTAAAGAACAGGGAAGGATCCCAGGGATGCTCCATGAATTTCTGCACTCAGATCTTCATCCCAAAAAACTCTATGCTCCTCTCTTATTGCATGCCCTTTTCCTTCCCCTCTCCATATCTCTCATGGCCTTCAACCAAGATAAATATGAGGCTGAGAAAACTCGTGAAGACTGGGAAGACATCATGAGAGATGTCCAGATAAAACCTAATCACTTTTGAATTAGCTCTTGATCGGTTTAAAATGATGGGAATCGCTGGAAGAGAACAAAGGGGCTATAACATTGTGAAAATAGGGATCAAGTAGATAGGAATGACGTGCGGGAGAGATCACCATGAGACCCATTTTCAAATCACTGTGCAATTGATCATAATCTGAAATCCCATCCAAGCAGTAAAACAGGGCAAAACTGTGAGCAGCGAACCCAAGCAAGTCTTCAAATCGGTGTTTATAAATTTCTGGGAGAAAACACCATGTAAACATCCAAGTTTTAAACTGGTTCATCAAGACCCCAAAACGATCAAAATCGATCATTAAGAAAATCGGGTCCAGTCCTGGTCTACCAGGAACAGTTTTCGGTTGACCCAAACCAATCCTGGTTGATCCAAATCAAATCAGGTTAATCAAAAAAAAATCCAATATGTGCTTAATTAGACTGTTTGACCTTAATACCGAAATGATTTCCAATCATTGATCGGCTCCCGAATCAGGAAGAAATCCTCTATGGCGTGTGACCTTATAGGTTCGAACCTAAACGGTAGCATTGGAACACTTCCAGTACTAACACAAGATACCATCTAGTAATGGGTTCCAGCGTCCGGATAGGTCAAAGATGCTAGAGCAATCTATCGAACCTCTGGCATATGGTTACCATATAATTCATCCCTTTGACCTCCAATGCTCAAGATGACCTAGGATTGGACTGCCAACCCTTACTAAGTCAATCCACAACATGTCTCAACCTCGCAAGTCAAGTGACTCCTCACTAGGACTATCCCGTCGAGGATTTGCTAAATTGAGACACTACGAGACATTCAATCCAAACAATTTGGACAGGTCAATTCTATCTTAGTCCACCCCTACTCCACAAGTACTTTCCTGTACCCAGAAACCTTCCATCACCGGATTAGAAATCCTGGTAGTCCGACATCATAGCACAGGAAGTTGCTTGCAAGCTACCATGGTGACCTCAGGTCGGAGGGACACATATACCCATATCCAATCGTGAGCAATCCTTTGGCAGAAAGGAGCTCCACGGAGTCACGTTCAATGAGATGTCACACATCCCACTTGCAAATCACATTAGTGTCACCACACTCCTTTGGCCAAGAGGATAACCAAACGATGTGAACCACAACAACCTATACTTGATACATTACCATCCTGTATAATCTATCCTTGGGTTGTGAACCTTTTAAAAGATCACTCGATATATCCTCTCTATATCGAAGTCAGTGCAGTCCTAAAAACTTCATCACATAAATAGAGTTTATTACAGGAAAATGAATAATGTGATGAGCTATCAAAATAAAGTTTTATTAATTCATATACAAATTATAATATTGAGCATAACCGCCTACAGCCTAAGCGATTGTCTTTGGGACACAATTCCCAACAAAGGTCAATTCAGAACAGAGGTCGAGCTCGAGGAGCAAGCCCCCCGTTTGATGCCAGCTCCCGGTCGAGGTAGAGCTTATAAAATCGGCTCTCCCGACCAAGGTAGAGTACATGAAGCGAGCCCCCTGTCCGAGGTCAGTTCCCTTTCAAGGTCGAGCTCACGGCTGAACCCTGTATCTAAGGTCAGCTCCTGGCCAGGGTTGAGCTCATGCTGCCGAAGGCGGAGCCCTTTGGGAGGTCCTTCCAGGCCATGCAAAGGCCAAAATTCCCGTCAGCAGTGGAAGAGGGAAAGGTCGGTAAGAATTCATACCGTGACCTAGAGGCCCCTATTCACCTGCAGTCCCTGAGAAGTGCCGCATGCCGTGCCACCAATGCTAGTTCTGCAACATGCCACCCACATGCTCTGAACAAGGCCAGCCCCATCAGACCCAAGGCCTAGTAATACACCACCACGTCCACCATCATACGGCCGGAGGGACGCTGATCCATGTGGCATGAGACTCAGAGTTCTCCTAGAAGAAGAATCCTGTCAAAGCTTCAGGCCCTGCAACGCCAGCATGGTCCCTCCAAAAAGGAAAAGATCCCACCATGGTAGGGGGCTCAGCAGCCCAGCGCCCACCCCTCATAAGAAAAACAACACCCCCAATGCGAGGGTGAGAGTTGGAAGGTCCGGGGGAGAGTCGGAAGGTCTGAAGGTAAGAAAGGAAAAGAAGGTAAGCAGAGACCAAGCGAGAGGAGCGGGGGGAGAGAAGCAAGCAAGCAACCACCAGCCTAGTGGCCACGAGGCCAACCGGAGAACCTCCCCACTCCCCGCTCTCCATTCGGTCTTTCTCTTTTTCCATGCTAACGTTCCTATCATGTCAACCCCTAGGATGAGGGAGTCTCCTAAGCTCTCCACCATAGGGGTTCTGTTCCCCTCAATCATCCCACTAACTTGATCATTGGAGTGTCTTCACCGAAATTCCCAGCCCGGGTCTCCTCTATTTTACAGGAGAAAGGGCCGAAGAGCCAACACCCCCCGGAGGGGGAGGGCACTCCCAGTGGGAGGAGGAGGCACCCGATGCAACGGTGACGTACTGGAGCTGTAGGCCATACTTAATCCTTTTAAATCTCAATTCGATAATGAAGGCTCGATCGATGTTAGATTAGAAACCCTATCAATCTCATATTGCTTTGATCAAAGACTTTCTGAGTCAACAATCGAAGAGATTTCATGGGATAACTACTTTCCTCACTAGGAGTGATCGATTCCTTGTTGACCTACTCATTACCTTTATACACAATCCCCCATATCCAGAAGCACCCCATACATGACTTAATTGCCATGAATGAGTATGCACCAAAACATGGGTTCATGTACACAAGATACTATGGTAGTCTCAGGTCTAAGGATCACATGCATAACTCCTACTAAGAGAATATACTTTTTGGTAAGTAAGACTTCCATTTGATGTTCTCTTATCGGATCAATTTAGTGAACTCATAACCTAATGAGCACCCACATCCTTGTATTAGTGTCTCAACACAAGTGATTGTGAGACCGACCACACTCTCTATTGAGCATACATAGAATGTGCTAGTCTTTCTAGATTCATCGATCCCCGAACCGATGATCCATCGACTAGGAATATTTTAGATTAGGGTTTATAGGAACTTAGGCCTCATCGTTATGATCTCCATCATAACCCTAATTTCATTGCCCTAACCTATGGGGTTCATCTAATATTATAGTTAAAACAAAAGACACATCAAATGATGAATCAAAAATTTCCTTTATTTATATCAATCTTGAGTTAGGAGAATGCAAAATTGCCACTGTGATTGACTTTTAGGACATAATTCTTTCACCTCTTGGATTGTCAATATGGAAACAAGTAGTATCAGAGACATGTCTCAATGCCGCTAATTCAATGAATAGCAAAAAAGATCATAGCAACCCATATAAGCACTTTATTAGCTAAAGGATAATCTAGTAATAGACCTTCACTTTTAAATGGCACTCACTAACTTATTGGAAGGCTAGAATAAGAATATGTATTCAAACCATAAACTTTCAATTATGAAGAGTAATCATGAAAGGCCTTACACACCCACTAAAAAAGTTGATGGCATGGACATCCCCAAATCAGAAGATAAATTGGATGATCATGACATGAAGATGGTAGAACTAAATGCAAAAGCCATGAACCTCTTATATTGTGCACTAGAACCTAATAAGTTTAACCATATTTTTACTTATAATTTTGCGAAGAAAATTTGTGATAGACTTAAAGCCATTCACAAAGGCACAAACCAAGTCAAGAATTCAAGAATTAACTTGCTTGTGCATAATTATGAATTATTCAAAATGGAACCCACTGAGATCATTTTTAAAATGTTTACAGGATTTATAGAAATTATTAACGATCTCAAGAGTCTTGGCAATATATACTCTAACAATGATTTGGTAGAAACAATTATTTGATCACTACTATATAATTGGGGTCCAAAGGTCACTATAATTCAAGAAGCTAAGGATTTCAATAACTTATCATTGAAAGAGATTCTTAGATCCTTGATGATGTATAAACTAAATATGAAGCATCGCAATGATGAGGATGGAAAGAAGAAGAAAACAATAGCTCTCAAAGCTACAACTAAAAGAAAAAAGAAAGAAGAATAGGAAAGCTCCTCAACCAAAGAAGAGTTAAGAGATGATGATATGGTCCTTATGATGAAAAGATTTAGAAGATTCATGGGCAAAGGCAGATCAAAGTTTAGAAGGAGATACTTGGCTAAGGGAGAGCCAAGTAAAAAAAAGATAAAGAGAAGGACAAGGATCAATGGCCCATTTGCTATGAATGCAAAAAACTAGGACACTATCCATCGGACTATCCTATATTGAAGAAGAGCCACAAGAAGGGTAAGAAAAAAGCTATGGTTGCAACATGAAGTGATGGTGATGAATCAAGCTCCAATAAAGAGAGAGTAAACAACGTCTACCAATCTATTCTTGATGACTTTAGAATATATGGTTTGTTCTGAACCTAATATTGAATTTACTTTTGATGAATTACATAGCTTTTTATAATTTGCTTGCTATATTCAAGAAAGCTAGTTTAAAAAATAAAGCTCTCAAAAAATCAAATGAAACTTTACTTAAAGAAAAGATGGAGGCTTTAAAGAAAAATGAAGCTTTGCAAAAATAGATGGACATTCTACTTCAAAGAAATAAAGTATTGGGAAAGGAAAAAGATGAATGCTTTAAGAAAAATAAAAGCTTGTAAAAAGAAAACAAAAATCTACAAAAAGAAGTAGAAAGATTAAAACCTTTGGTTGATAAGCTAACATTAAGCTTTAATAAACTTGAGCTAATACCTAACAATCAGAGAGAAACCAATAATAAAGCTAGAATTGGATACAACTCAAGATTAAATAACAAATTTTTAGTAAATAGATTTTTTACATCTAACAAAGAGCAGAAACCTAATATTATTTATTACTACTATAATGGAACTTGACACAAAGCTTATGAGTACAGCTTAAGGAAGAAAAACAAAAATAAAGTTATGAAAATTTGGATTCCAAATGGAATCATGGTGACTAACTCCAATGGATCCAAGAAAGCTTGGGTACCATAAAACCTTACATGATTTACTATACAAGGATGTCTTATAGTTCAAGGATCAAAAAGAAGATGATACTTGGATAGTAGTTGTTCAAGGTATATGACAAGTGATAAGGAATGATTCTTCATCCTAGAAATAAAAGAATGTGGCATTATAACTTTTGAAGATAATGGTAAGGGAAGAATTATTGGCATTGGTAAGATCAAAATTATCCCTTCAATATTCATTGAAAATATATTGTCAGTAAACAAATTGAAGCATAATCTATCAAGTGAAAGAAAAGTATCCTAAAAGCCAATCTTTATGAGGGTATTTTTGTAATCTTCCAACTTTTCTATGCATTATTATATTAATTAAAGGCATTTTTTATTTCATCATATTGCTGTGTCTTATTTAAAGATTATGATGAACCCATAGATTAGGGCAAAGGATTTAGGGTTATGATGGAGATCATAATGGTAAGACCTAATTTCTAATAAACCCTAATCTAAAATGTTCCTAGTTGTTGGATCATCGATTTGGGGATCGATGATTCCGGAAAGACTAGCTTATCCTATGTATGATCGATGGAGAGGGTGGTTGGTCTCACAGCCACTTATGTAGAGACACTAATACAAGGATAAGGGTGCTCATTAGGGTATGAGTTTACTAAAATGATCCGTACTGAGAATATCTTATGGAAGACTTACTACTTGTCAAGAGATAGATCTCATAGTGAGAGTTGTGCAAGTGATCTTTAGACCTGAGGTCACCATGGTTCCTTATACACACTAAGCCATGTTTTGGTTCATACTCATTCATGGCATTGATTCATATATGGGGTGTTCTCGGATATGGTGGAAGGGGTATGAAGGATGTGAGTGGACCAATAAAGAATCGATCGTTCCTAATAAGAGAAAATGTTATCCCAAGTAATCTCTTCGATTGATGACTCAAGGAGTCTTTGATTAAAGCAGGATTAGATTAGAAGTGTTTTCTAATCAATCATCACTAGAGTCTTCATTATCGAATTGAGATTCAAAATGACTAAGTGCTAGGGTTTGACAATTATCCATACCCATCACTTATTCAAGATAAATAGAGATCGAAAGATTGAATTGCATGGTAACTTTTCACTGAAGGGTATTTTGGTACATTTTACCAAATTCCTTATCTTCCAGATAGGCATGACACATTGCTAGATGTCAATCATGTCTTGTAGATTTTCATGAATCAATTGAATTGAATTCATGAGTCAATTCGAAAGCTAGTTCGAATTGGCAACTTAGGTCAGCTTAATTTGACCTAATTAGGTCAATCGAGTTCGATTGGATCGAATTGGCTTGGACCTAGACCTACTGCTAGCTAGATGAGAAACCCAAAGGGTCACACACATTAAGGAGTTGGCCTAGGAAGTCAATTAGGATCACGAGATCCTAATTGGTTAGCTAGATTGCACACTAAAATGTGTAGGCTAACCTAATTCCTAATCCAATTGAATTAGGTCTAAAGGTTGCTTAATGGGCTAGCCAATTTGAGAAGATCCTAGATTGGGTTTAGTCGAATGTGGGGCAGAACTAATCTGGTTTTATCCAGATTTATTCAACCTTTATCTTGATTATTTGGAGAGTCCTAAGTTAGAAGGACTCTTGGCACCAAATGAAGGGGTCGGTAATTAAAGGGGCGCAGAAGGACCGAGAAGGACTTCTGCTTGTTAATCACTTATAAGGCGATAAACTATTTTCCGTCCTCTTTCATATGACACCCATATTGCATGGTCTTTGACCAGTCAAATAAAGGAAAGATGGCGTGGAAGGAAGTTGGTGCAAAGTGAAGAGTCGTGTCTCTTTACTTTGGTGCTAATTCAAGTAAGCAGAGTCCTTCTACTTTAAGTCTCTTTAAATCATCGATACTTCTCAATCAAAAGCCATGTCTCTTAGCCTTCCTGCAACTGAAAAATCACATGTGGCATGTGGAGAGTTCAGATAGGAATCGAAGAGAAAAAAAATCTTGTCTCTTGGTGCAAGAAGGGACATGGTGCTTCAAGATAAGACTCCTTCTTAGTGAAGGGTCTTATATGATCTATGTTTGGACAGATCAAAGGCTGATGATAAGGTTTATCTTGCGCCTCCCCATCTCTTATAAATAGCCATCAGTGTTTAGGCCGATGGCTTCACAAAAAATCCTTTTTTTCCCGCATTCTTACACTCATACTCTGCCACACTCTCCTTGTCTCTTCCTCCCTTGTTAGAATTTAGGTCTTGTTTTAAGACAAGTTCTTCATTTTAAGACAAAGGTTTTAGGAAGTGAATTAGGAAGTGAAAGTGAAAGTGGAGAGTTTTGGAAAGGGCTCGGAGTGCTCTACTGAAGGGCAAGGACCTGGGCAAGGAAGGAGAGGCTACTAAAGGAAGAAAGGCCTTCAGAATAGTTCCAGTGGCTTAAGCAACCTGCTTAGGAGTGGTTCCTAGGCTTGACTCCTATGTGGATCACCATTGGAGGGCATGCGCTTGTGTGCCTAGTGGAAAGAAGAAGAAATTAGCATTCCAGGTATTCTTCATAACCCTAATTTAATGACTTGTTGATTGTAGTAAATAAGGAATCTTAGGCTTAGGGTTTTTAGTTGTTAAGGTTTTCAAGAATAAAATTTTTGAAATCTATTGTTCTGCTATGCCATTGAAAACCAAGAAACCTAACAGTAGTATTAGAGCCCCCCTTATTTTATTCAATTAATGGTCAAATGAATGATCGAATGCTTATGTGATAGTTAGTTTGATCATATATTTTGATGCATGCCAATAACTAGGGTTCAGAGAAATATTGCATGATTAAGTATGGTAATCATAGTATGATGCTTGCCACTGGTTAGGGGCTATTATACTTAACCCTAATTTATATACGATAGTAAATACTATCATGGATAGTGCATGTTATCGAATAATTATATGATTCTATACCTGATTAATTCAAATGCATATTAGTAATATGTGTTGTCCTAGTAACTGCTTTGAATTGGGTTAGTTACCATGTCCATCTGGTCATAGGGGCCAAGTAGGGTTTAAAGGCCCTCTCTTCCCATTCAATGGGATCTCCTATGGTATGTTGGGGTGCCGCTGTGACCATATCCCATGAACAAGTAAGGTGAATAGAGTATTGTTATAATCATGCTATGTTATGCATATTAAGATTAATATGCTTGTTGTATAAATATCATAATAACATGATTATTTAGGATGTGTATAAGACCATCAAAGCCCTCATTAAAATTATATTTAGTCATAGTGTAAAGTTAATCATGATGCAAAACTGATTAGGATTTGATCAGCCAATTGGTGTCTAGGCAAGTGGTTCTAGGAAGGTAAAGGGAATGAGATTTTTAATTGGTTTCGTTATCTGACCTGACCAATTCAATCTGTGTCTAAGGAAAGCAATGGGGGGACCCCCTCACCCCTTCAACTCACCTAGCCAATTTGGTCATATCTAGACCTTAAATGGGGAATGCTAATTGATTAAGCATACTACAATTTGCCTTCCTTCATGCTAAGCCAAATTAATATCAAAAACTATAGTAGGTTTGTTGTGTAACACAAGGCCTGCTCTAGGGTTTTGATATAAAAATTTGTCTTGGTACATTTAG
Organism: Areca catechu; assembly: GCA_021397845.1. NCBI lineage: Eukaryota > Viridiplantae > Streptophyta > Magnoliopsida > Arecales > Arecaceae > Areca > Areca catechu. The sequence continues at coordinate 106,747,392 of CM038043.1, forward strand.
TACTTTATAGCATGATTGGTATTGTTGCTTTGTTGTATAACACAAGAGCAATTGTTGTCTAGGTGGCTTACCCAAGACGGGGGTGAACTAAGTATTTAAAATTTTTCTAAAATATGTGCTTCATTTAAACTAAATAATAGTGGTGAGTGCTTTGAGTTAGAAAACTAATATGGAAGCAAATCAGAAGCATAAGAAACATAATCACAAACATAATAGATTTAGAGTGGTTCGGAGCAACCTTGCTCCTATGTCCACTATCCAAGAAATCACTTAGGATTTCTATTATATTCACCCTCAGAATACAATCAACTTGTTTTCACAGGCTCACAATCCAAAATCCAAACTTGGTTTTTTCCCGGGCTCACCAAAAACCCAAACATGGTTTTATCCTGGGCTCACCAAAAACCCAAACTTGGTTTTATCTCATGCTCATCAAAAACCCAATACAATGTTAGTTTTACCAGGCTAACTAACAACCCACACTTAATTTTAAAAGGCTTACCAATAACCTAAACAAACCCAAAGATACAGCCACTGCTGTACTTGGAACAACTCAAATAAAGAGTATAAAAACAAAGTAACTCTATGACAAACTGATCGTTGTTGGATGGTTGCAGTTGTAGCTTTTTGAGAAGCACTCTTGATTGCTCTTTGAATGCTCTTCAAGGCTTCTAGCTTCTTCAATAAATGCTCCAAGAAATCAGATAGAAGTTAGTTGTGGTCTTGAGTGCTCTCTTGAATGCTCTCTTGAGTATTCTTTCAAAAACTCATTAATTTTTCATTGACTGCTCATTCTCCTTTTCAAAACTGATTCAAATCCCTTATAAATAGTCCCCTTAACTGATTTTAGGTGGATATAGCCATTGTAGACCGTTAGGATTTGAAATATGACCGTTGGAGACCGTTTTGGATTCAAAAAGGGAGTTCTGAAACTAGCCGTTACAAACCCGGAACTGGACTTCGAGTTAGCTCAGATGCTTCGAGTTGGCTCAGATTCTCAGACAGGTCAAAACATTACTCTAATCGAGTCGGCTCTTCTTCAGCGAGTCGAGTCGCATGGCTGGTTCTTCAGAACTGAAAACATGTAAACTCTGGAAGAGTCAGCTTTCTATACTTGAGTCAGCTCGGTTGTCTATTTGAGGTATCTTCACTCTGGACGAGTCGGCTCGAGTTCTCAGAACTTCAGAAGTTGAACTCTGCCTGAGTGGCTCTTCACTCTCGAGTCGGCTCAAATATCTGCATGCCAGAAAACTAAATGTTGTGCCAGACTTTAAGTTGGCTCTCTTTCTTTGAGTCGACTCTTGTGACTTGGATACAAAAACTATTCAAACCTTTTAGTTTTCTTCCAGAGAGTTCCAATCAACTCCAAAAGCTCTCTGTTGGCGTGGACTCCCCGGGCCGGCTGGTCGGAGCCGCTACATCGCAGGACCACTCCCTGGTTCACCTGCAAAACAGGTCCCTTGCTAGAGTAGTTCCGACGGAGGACACTCCGATGCCTAAGTCAGTGGCAAATTCCAGCCACAGAATGGGGAAGATGTGGAGAGTGGAAGAGAAAAAGGGAGCTCTTGGAGATTGTAAGCATATGTGAGTGAGAATGTTCACGTGTACCTCTCCAGCAATCCTTCTTACCCTTATTTAAAGAATGCCTCTGGCCTGCGTCCCGCTCTTTTTCCGGTGATCATGGAGAGCCAATCTCTTCCATGATTGGTGATCGTGGGTTGTCATGGAGCGGATCCGGCCAGATCGGAGGCGTAGTAGCAAGAGTTGCATGCCATGATCATGGCATGATGAGTGTCCATTGTAACCGTTGGTCATAGTTGCATTTCTGGAATAGATTGTGGTCCAAGCCTCGGATTTTCCTTTGCATGGGCCGAAGACTTGGTACTTCCCAGAGGCCGGGGATCGTGTCTATGGAGGGGGCCGAAGTACGTGCCTTCGGAAGTCGATGGATAGTCGGTCTTCGATCGGGATCGAAGACATTGCCCGAAGGACTGGCCTCCGGATGTTGTGTCCCGATATGAAGTCTAGGGTTGCCTGCAGTTGGCATGTCCTTTGCTTGGTCCGAAATCCATAGTCTGGAGAAACGGGCTTCGACCAGTCGAACCGGAGTTTGGTTTATAGTTGAACCGGGATATCCCAATAGTTGCCCCCCTACTCTCAGATTTCGAAGTGGAGATCTGCCTCGAGAAGTGAGAGCATTAAGGTCTTGTCGTTTTCCTCCTGAGAGATGGTGCAGTGAATGATTACGGGATCCTTGATTGGACTGTCCACCACGATCTAAGAATCAGATGGTGGATAGGTGTCACTCCCGGATTGAGGAAGAGAGGAAAAGTGGGTGGCCTTGGGGCCATCTTTTCTTTTCCCGTTGCATGGTGGTTGAGGCGATCTTTTGGTTGGGATTTAGATGGTTGTGGTGGCTGTCCTTTGTCCGTTGGATGAAGGATATACCTTATCCTGGTGGTCAGTTGCAGGTGGGTTACCTCCCAGGATAACCGTGGGTCAATTTAACCCCGGCAGGGCTCTAGAGACCCTTACTTTTCTTTTGGGGAAGGGCAAAGGTCTGGGCAAGGAAGCTTCTTCAACCTCGTCTCATCCTCCGCCCGAACTGTTTCGGACTACCAGTCTATTCTTCAGGTAGAATCTTCTTTCTGTTCCCTTGCTTCATTCCTTTGTCATGGAAGAGACTGTAGAGAGTCATGGGAAACATGTTGGGCCCTCGGGGGCCGGAGACATAGTAGGCCCGGAATCGATTCCCAGCGCAGTTTCTCAGGGTAAGGCGGCCCTTCTTTGGGAATGCTATCGCATCCCTGAGGAGTTTTTCTTTGTCCTCCCTGCATCCGAGGAGCAGGTGAATGAACCCCCCCGGGTGTATAGCCGTATACGAAGATCATCTAAAAGCTGGTCTTTGGTTTCTCCTGCACCCTTTCTTCGTCAAGGTCTTTCGCTTGTCCCAAGTGGTGCCAGCGCGTTGACCCCGAACAGCATCAGGAACATCTGTAGGTTCCTGGTTATGTGCAGCATCACGAACATAGCGCCTAGGACCAATCTGTTCACGACCCTTTTCGTCCTCAAGAGGGATTTTCATAGTAACGGATGGTGGGTGATTTGTCCCAGATCAGGCCGTAGGGTTATCAAGGATATGCCCAACGCCATCCACAGGTGGAAACCCATTTTTGTATTTGTGTTGTCTCTCAATCCATGGGACTTCGATACGGTGTGGAAGAAGCCTCACCTGACTGCCAATGATAGGAAGAAGGTCCTGGTAGCCGACCAATCAGACTACGACCTCTTGGTCAACTCTGAAGTTGCTCCCATTCGGGAATTATTGGAGGAGAGAAATCTCCACCGGGCTGGAATTAGCAGATTCCCCTCATTAGGTATAGCAATAGGAATTTCTGCTCCTCTTTCTTGGATTTATTGTAGTCCAATCAATTGAAGTGGAATCCTTTGCTTGCAGGTGGCGGGATGAGGCCCGGCTTGAGCTGGCTTCGGCAGACTTCGGAAAAGAGGTGGCACAGGCCCCTCCTACCAGGTCTGCAGTGTGAAAGAAAGCTCGGAAGGATGGTCCCGAAGGGGACCAAAGCACTTCATCTTCTCGGGGGACCTCAGGGGAAGACGTAATAACTACAAAAGGGGCTCCGTCAAGACCCCATCTAGTCGAAGCTCCACCGACGGCTGTTTCCCCAATGCGTACCACAGGGAGCCCGCCTCAGGGAGCAGAAATGCCACCGTTCTACCCCCCTGCTACTGGTGGAGGCGAGGTGCGGCAAGTTGAAGGAGAGTTCGCCTGTGGGGCTTCCTCAGTCGGAGTCCGTTCGATGAACTTCCCAGAGTTTTTGCCTACGGGGGGATTGCTGGTCCCGACCATAGCCAGGCAGGTGCTGAAGGGTACACTTCTGCCTCACTACTTGGCTATTTTTTGGAACCGGAGCCTTCTCGAGGTGTTCGATTCTGCCTTCTCTGCTCTACAACAGGTATGATCCTGCCATTCCTCTTTGTCTTGATGATTGTTCAACTCATGACCCCTCCCTTTTGACGTAGCTGGTCGACGACCTCACCTTCATGGAGGAGGGCCTGGAGAACGTAGACAGCCTCATTCACGACCTCAAGGAAGAGCTCCAGACTGCTAGGGCTGCCAAAGAAGTAGCCGAGGAGCTGAAGCAATCCATGGAGGACCGTCTTGCCCGGGCGATTGATGAAGTTCACGAACTGAAGGGCAAACTGAGAAGCGCTCATGTAACAATGATGGGGCAAGCGGCAGGGTGGAGGAGGAGCAGGAAGCAGGTCAAATCTCTGGAGCAAGCTACCAAGGAGGATCAGGAGAAGATAGGGAGCCTGACCAAGATGGCGGAGGAGGCTTCCAAGAGGGCCGAAGAGGCGATCCTGGAGTCCGAAGCTGCTAAGAGGGAGTCTGCGTCTTTGAAGAAGCAGGTTGATGATGCAGTGGCGAACTTCAAGACGTCTCCACAATTCCAGGCGAAGATCGATTAAGTAACCTTGTACGGCTACCAGCACGGCTTCAACAACGGACTCTCTAGGGTGAAGGGGGCCTTCCCTCACCTCACCTTTCCAGCATCCCACCTTTCGATATAGTTGGAGAAGAAGAGGAAGTGGAGGGGGCCGAAGCCATGGTAGAGGCCGAGGAGGCGCCATGCCCGGAGGAGGAGGCTGCTACCCCAGTCAAAAATTCGAAGGTAACCCCAACTCTGACTCCGGTCCAGGAGAAAACTCAGGCTAGAGGAGTCTAAGCTAAAGGTTCTCCGGTCCTGGCCCAGACTGACGAGGTCCTCTCAAAGCAAATCGATAAAGTGATCCAGTCCTATGGTGTGGAGCCTTCTTTTGCTGATGTTGAGTGACTTGGGTCACTCTAAATGTATTTTCCTCCTTTCTTTTTTGCTTGATCAACGAACTTTGTATGGTAGCTTTTCTAAATTTTGGAATGAATTTTCCTTCCTTTGCATACATCATGTTGTGCTTCATGGTTAGCTCGAAATGGTTTTGCCGTTTCTTTTTCTGCTTAGTTGAATAGCCGTAGCCGAAGGCCGTTCAATTGGTGAGGACGAACTCCGGAATGGACCAGAACTCCATTGCTGGTTTGTCCGTTAAGGTGGACAAGAGTCGTTTCTCTGCCAATCAGTGATCTGGGAGATCTGATTGTGATTATTGCTGTCACGTGGCACATCGATATTTGTACAGTCATGATTTTTTGTGCCTTGCGAGCCATCAGGTGTCCTTTTTTCAAAAAGGAGTCATTAATGATGCCGTCGCACGACGAGGACTTCTCCGGATTCAAAGCGATGGCGGTTGTTGTCCCGGAGGTAGCTCCAAGCAACTTTTCTGGTTCTCGAAGCATGGCCCGGACACGTGGCGCTTCCTAATACGGCTGGGAAGGACGTGGGGCATGCCTCCCTGTAGTCGGTCGTGGGTGCAGGGTTTCTATAAATAGGACCCTGCCCTCCACTGTCAAAGGCCATCATTTTTGTAGGCTTCTTCCCTCCATTAACCATGAGGTTCAGCACTTCTATGCTCCATCGTGTGGCGAAGAGGAGGGCTATCGACCCAAATAGGAAGCGGAGTCTGGAGTCACTTAGGCTAGGAGACGAAAAGGAGGAGCCTCTCGTGGACCGTCTCGAGAAGAAGGTCCGCCTACTGGAGGCTCAGTTGAGGGAAGCCTGGGCTCAAGTCACGGAGGCGACCACGATGGCGGAGGCCATCGCAAACTTCAAAGCTTCTGCTGCCTTCAAGGACGAGCTTACCGGGGTGGCCCTGGACTCCTTCTACCAGGGGTTTTCGGAGTGCCTGAGGAAAGCCTCCAAGTTTTACAACTTGAAGGGCTTGGACAACATCAAACCCTCCGTTCCCTTCCCTGGCCATGAATTCAACTCTGACTCCGATGAGGGGTCGGACTCGAGTTCAGACGGGAACCCTGGGGGACCTTCGTCATCCCACCAGGTCTCTCATCGACGGTATGGGAAAAACCTGTTGAGGAGTTATTAAAATTTTCTCAAATTCTGTTGCTGTTGCTCTTTTTTTTTATATATCTCTCTTTATGAGAGTTTCTTTTCTTTTTTCTTACTCTCTTTTTAAGAGAGTTTCTTCCTTTCTCCATTTTTTTTTTTTGTAAAAATTTGAAAGGAAAGAAAAATATTTTCTGTTACCTCTTCCATGCACTCTTTGCAATGATTTGTCTGTGATGTAGATTCCGTAAACCACTTTTGGTCTTCAGGGAAGAAGTGAGATCAATTGGACCATTCTGAGAATGTTTGTTATTGACCGAAAGGATGACAATGGTCCTTTTAGGCACGTGTTCGGATTTTCCATAAGGTAAGGTGTATACACCATCCCTGTGCACTTTCTGTTGTGATTAAGGTAGGCTGTTCAGGCCCGCCTCGGCACGTGTTCGGATTTACCGTAGGGTAGGTTACAAGAACCATCCCTTTGATCTTTTTGGTGGCCCAGTTAGACCATCCATTCGCTCGTCGGGTATACCGATAAGATGAGTGGATCAGACTCTCCTTTGCGTAGTTGACCGATTTTTTAGATCAGGTCATTCAGGCTGTTGTTGTTCAGTCGATGCAACTAGCTATTCTGAGTTGAGTAGGGTTGAGAAGCTTTGCACAGGTATTCTTGAAACTTTTTCATTGATAGTATTTGCGAAGGTTTTGTACATTCCATGACCGGGATAGGACCTTCCCCTCCAGGGTCTTGAGTCGATATGTCCCTGGTCGAATGATTTCTTTGACTTGATATGGACCTTCCCAGTTGGGGGAGAGTTTACACTATTCCGTTGGCCTGGATACTTCTACTCTTCGCAATACCATGTCCCCGTGCGGAAAGTTTGCTCCTTCACCCTTGAGTTGTAATACTTGGTGACCTTTTGTTGGTATGCCATCATTCTTATCTGGGCCTGTAGCCTGGTGCTTGATAGCAAATCCAGATCAATCCTTCTGCGATCGAAATTCTCAGGCTTTTCATAGTTATCAATTCTCAAGGACTGTAGGGAGACTTCAATGGGTAGTACAGCTTTGGTATCGTAGGCCAGGTTGAATGGAGATTCGCCGGTGGCCGTTCTCGGGGTAGTTCAGTACACCCAAAGAATGGAGGTCAGTTCTTCGGCCCAAAGCCCTTTGGCGGCGTTCAACCTTGTCTTCAGACCATGGAGAATGGTCCGGTTGGTGACTTTGGCTTCTCCGTTGGACTATGGATGAGCAACGGATGTTAGCCGATGCTGGATATGGTACCGAGCGCAGAAGTCCTTGAACTTCGGATTGTCGAATTATCTCCCGTTGTCCGTAATGATGACATGTGGGATGCCGAACCTAAATATGATGGAATTTTTTACAAAATTTTCCATCTTGCCTTCTGTGATATGGGCCAATTGTTCGGCTTCTACCCACTTCGTGAAATAGTCGATGGCCACTAGGAGAAACTTTCTTTGCCTTGATGCTGGTGGGAATGGGCCAAGAATGTCCATTCCCCACTGGGCAAAAGGCCATGGGGCTGCTAGCTGAGTCAAGTGACTTGCAGGTTGTCTCTGTACATTAGCGTACCTCTGGCATCTGTCGCACTTCCATACGAAATCCGCTGAGTCCTTCTGGATGGAGGGCCAATAATACCCCTGTCGAATGATCTTGTACGCCAAAGATCTGCCTTCCAAATGATCACCGCATATGCCCTCGTGGACCTCTCTCAAAGCATAATCTACATCGGCGGGTCCCAAGCATTTTAGCAGTGGCTGGGAGAACAATCTCTTGTAGAGGGCTCCGTCTAAGATGACGTACTGAGATGCCATCCAGCGGATCTTCTTGGCCTCTGCCTTATCTTCTGGTAGTTCTCCCTCATTCAGAAACCTGATGATGGGATCCATCTAGCTTGGCTCAGTGTTGATCTGGCGCACCTCTGCAGCCTCCTCGGCTACGCTTGGAGTCTCGAGATGTTCAACAAAGGTGCGTCCGAGGGAATCCGGTGCTATAGTTGCCAGTCAAGACAGTGCATCTGCCCAGGAGTTCTCTGATCGTGGAACATGGATAATCTCAAAATGTTCTGGTTGGGAAGATAAAGCCCGTACCTTCTCTAGGTATTGTACCATGGTTGGATCTTTAGCTATATATTCTTTGTTGACTTGATTCAAACCAGTTGGGAATCTGAGAAGGCTCGAAGTTGCCAGACTCCCAAATCCTTGGCGATCTGAAGTTCGGCAAGTAGGGCTTCATATTCGGCCTGATTATTGAGGTGTGGAAGGAGAAATGGAGTGCGCATTCTATGGTATGGCCGTCAGGTTCGACCAACATGAGTCCAGCCCCACACCCAGTAGCATTGGAAGCTCCATCCACATGAAGCACCCAAACGGAGTTCGTCTCCTTCGGGGCTTCTTCTTCTATCGAAGAGGCTTCGTCTTCGGACTTCCATGAAAGGGATATGCCCTACAAGCCAATCTATGTTGTATCTCCCAAACCATTGTAATTGACAATTTTCTAAATAAAGGCATTATTTTTCATCATACGCTGTGTTTATACTATATGATGAACCCCATAGATTAGGGCTATGATTTTAGGATTATGATGAGATCATACCAGTGAGACCTGAAATCTTAAAACCTTAATCTAAAGTATTCCTAGTCAAAGGAACCCTGAGTAGGGGATCAGGGTTTTCCGGTAAGACTAGCACATCCCATGTATACTGGAAAGGGTGACTGCTCTCATAGTCACTTGTGTATGACACTAATACTGGGATGTGGGTGCTCATTGGAGAATGAGTTCACTGATATGATCCAACTTGAGAACATCTAATGGAGTCTTAGCTACATGTCAATAGAAGGTTCTCATAGTGGGAGTGGTACAAGTAATCTTTTGACCTGAGACTGTCATAAGTACCTTATGTACATGAACCCATTCTTTGGTTCAATCCTAATCATGACACTGAGTCATGCACAGGATTGATACTGGGAATGGTGAATTGGATATGAAGGTAATGAGTAGGTCAACAAAGAATCGATCACTCTTAGTAAGAGGAGATTGCATCCAGCTAGTTAACAATCGGATGATGATTCAAGGAATCTTTGATCAAAGTAAAGATATTAGAGATGGTTTCTAATATCAAAATAATTGAATCATCGATATAAGATTGAGCTAGAAATAAATATAATATTGGATTTGACATATATCCATATCCATAGTTATATTTTGGGTGCGGGCTGATCGAAAGATTTAATTGTACGGTAACTCTCTACTGAAGGATAATTTTGGTATTTCACCAGAATTTCCATATCTTCTGGGTAGACATGACACGTTGCTAGACGTCAATCTTGTCTTGTGGGTTGATCAAATTCAAAGATCATTTATTAGGAAGAGTCCTAATTGATCAAATCGGGTAAGCCCGGTTTGACCTAAATCGATTAGAAAGAGTTCTAATCAAATTAGGTCAACTTGTATTCGAACCCACTGCTGGCAAGATGTGGAACCCAATGGGTCACACACTTAAGAGGATTGATCAAGAATTTAATTTGGAATTAAATCATCTTTGCAGGATAACACTCTAGCAGGTGTTGCAAACCCTAGCTTCTATTCGAATCGGATTCGAATTAGGGTTCCGGATTGGTTCAAATTAGGTTCTAATTGGACCTAATTAGACCCTAATTATGAAAATAGGATTATGGCTAACCCTATTGGCTAGCCATGTAACTTGGCTAGCCTCCCCACCCGCCCCCCTTGCAATTTCACGCCAAATGCCAAGAGTCTATGCGCATATGGACTCTTGGCGCACCATTTGGAAGAGTCCATGGCACATGGACTCTTGGCACGCCCCACTTAAATCTCCGATGATTTTATTTGGGGCGGCCTCCTTTCTTAGTGATTAGTGCACCATCTGTCCCCCCTTGGATGGAAATCCAATGGCTGATGGGATTTTAAGAAAGAAGGAATGCGCTAACTCTTCCCGGGCGCGCGAAATAACATCTCTTCGGAGATGAAAAGTCGTGACTTCCTTCCTTTTAAAACACCACGATTTTTCCTTTAAGAAAAGCCGTGGGATTTAATCTGGAAGGCCATGAGATGGGAGGATAGGGCGTGAGAAATAGGGAAGGGGCGTGAGACAAAGTGGAATGATGTTTACGGAGAGTTGTGTTCTTTTAAGAAGACATCTCTCTGTAATCTATTTAAACAACAGAGGTCTCGGGTGTTTTGACTAATGAACAACAAAGTCTTTTATTTTCTTTTCTTTCCAGGAAACTGATTCCTCCTTAGCTTGTTTAGGACACAGAGAGTTTCCCTCTTACAGAGTTCTCTTCTCTGTTGAAACTCAAGTCCAAAACAAGAGATAGGAAGAATCTCTTGATCGGTAAAAGAAAAGAACTCTTACTCTGTTTCTATTTCCTTTTACTTTAAGACATTAGTGTCTTAAATCCTCCTCCTCCTTCAAGACAAGAGTTTTATTCTTAGGACAAGGTCTTAAGAAAGGGAGAGGAAGAAGAAAGAAAGGAAGTAAGGAGCCCCTACCCTGCAGTTTTAAAGCCATAGTCCTCTTGAGTTCTAGGATAAGAATTCAAGTGAAGGAATTTTGAAGAAGCTTGCATCTTGATCAATCATCTTGTGGATCACCATTGAAGGGTGGACATTTGGACGCCTGGTGAAATCAAAAGAAGCATTCAACACCAAGTTCTGATTCTACATCAAAATTGGACTTAGCATTAAAAGGTTGGTGCCCTAATTCTAACAATGTTAGTTTGTATGTTTTAATTCTGAATAAGGAGATCTTGGCTAAGGGATTATGGTGCAAATTTCATCATTTTTGAAATTACACTTCCGCTGCGGTGCACCGGAACCCCAACAGTGGTATCAAAGCCATCCTTATTACAGTTAAAACATATGAAAATTATTTATATGTGTTTTTATTATAGTATCGCAATTAGGGTTTTAAACCCTTGAATGCTGATACACTTAGCATAATTTATGGGATGCATATATGATAATTAATGTTTTGATGTATGCCACTAGTTAGGGTTTTTCACTCAAACCCTAATTATTATAGAGATATGATTAGTTTTGAAGTCATCATACTGAAATAAGGTTGCCCTGGCATAATGGTGGATCCATTTTGTGGTAAATGGTTGTCCTAGTATAATGACACACTTAGCACATATATGTTTATCATGAGTGATATGGTTGTGATATGTTCTACAAGAATGTGCTGGCAATTTTATAAAGCCCTCTTCTTAAAATTATATTAAGTCATAGTATATTTAACTAATAAGCATCACTAGTCATGATGAACAATTGATCATTCGGTGTCTAGAAAGGTGGTTCTAGGAAGGTAAAGAGAATCGTGGTTTTTAATTGGTTCCATTGACTGACCTAGCCAATTTTTATTGGTGTCTAGGAAAGCAACGGGGGGACTCCCACATCTCTTCCACTTGCCTGGCCAATTTGATTATATTTAAATCTTGACTTAAATGCTTAGTGTTAAAAAATGCTATATATTGGCCTTCCTTCATGCTGGATCATTATTGTGTTATGAACCACATTAGGTTTGTTGTGTTATCTGCAAGACCTAATAGGGTGATTGACATAATATTGGTCTAGTGCATAGATATGCTTACAGTATATTCAGTATAATGCCTTGTTGTGTTATCTGCAAGGGCATTATATTTGAATACTGACTGTATAGAAATGAAAGGGTCTTGACTTAACTAGAACATTATGGTTTGTTGTGTTTTCTGCAAGACTTATAATGATCTAGAGGCCAAGTTATTTTTGAGAATTATATGAGATATAATTGGAAGAGTTTCCTACCTTTGAGCTTATGAAAGATTTGTTATGTTATCTGCAAGATCTCTTATAAGTTATTAGGATCTCAATCTCACTAAGAAAAATCGATCAGGGTTCTTCTCGATTATCATAGTGAGGGCTATGATTTTTGATAAAATAGAGGGAGACATAATTAAATTGAAGACCTAATTTAATTATGTAAGTCATTTCATGGTTGTTTCCTTATGTATTGTTCTTTTTTAAATATAGATAAATGGCATCTTCATTATCACTGCGAAGCATCTTAGATACCAAGAAATTGACTGGTCCAAACTATGTGGACTGGTTGAGAAACTTAAAGATTGTACTGAGTTCAGAAAAAATTTCTTATATTCTTGATACCCCTAGTCTTAATCCACTAGGGGATGATGCCACACAGGAAGATATGGCCACATACAAAATGTGGCAGAATGACTCCCTCACTGTCAAGTGTATCATACTGGCCTCTATGACCAATGAGTTACAGAGGCAGCATGAAAGCATGGATACTCAATCCATAATGCTCAATTTAAAAGAGCTTTATGGAGAACAAAGCAGAACTGCTAGATACGAAATATCTAAGCAGTTATTCCGTGCTAGGATGACAGAGGGTACATCCGTTCAGGATCATGTCCTGAAGGTAATTGACTTAATCACCAGATTGGGTCAATTAGGGTTTATTATGGATGGGGAGCTGAATCAAGATTTGATCCTGCAATCACTCCCAGAGTCATTTTCTCAGTTTGTCTTGAATTATCACATGAACAAACTGAACACTTCCTTGCCTGAGCTGTTAAATATGTTAAAAACAGCAGAGAGCCACGTTAAGAAAGAAAAGGCTCCACTTCTTCTTGTTGATAAGACCAATAAGAAGAAACCAGGCAAAAAGGGTTTTAGTAGGAGGCTAAACCCTGAGGGTGGCATCAATAAGAACAAGAAAGGAAAGAAGGCCTCAAAACAGTCAACCTGTTTCTTTTGCGGCAAAGCGGGACATTGGAAAAGGTATTGCAAGGCTTACCTTGCAACTGTGAAGCCTGGTGCGGCAGATGCACCAAAAGGTATGTATGAGATACATACTATATTGACATTAAATTCGTCTATATCAAATACTTGGGTATTGGATACCGCTTATGGTTACCATATATACAAATCTTTGCAGGACCTCCACAATCTTAAAGTATTGAAGGAAGGCCACTTTAATCTCTACAGTGCTGGTGGTGATATCATCCAAGCAGAAGCTGTAGGGACCTATATTCTGAAGTTGCCTTCAGGGAAGATCTTGGAGTTAGAAAATTGTTACTATATGCCAAAGATTATTAGGAACATTATATCTATTCCTTTGTTATTAAAACAAGGATATGTAATGGATGTAACGAGCACTGGTTGCTCGATAATGTTATCTAATAAAATTATTTGTTCTGGCATATTTAGCAATGGGCTCTTAACTCTTTCTTCCAATGATAGTGTTTTTCATGTCAATAATAAAAGGAAAAGAAAAGACTTTAATGATACTTTACTTTGGCATCATCGACTTGGTCATGTTAATGAGTTTAGGATAAGCAAGTTATACAAGAAAAATTCCTTGATCCTTATGAGTATGAATCATTAGGAACTTGCGAATCATGTCTCATGGGTAAGATGACCAAGACTCCATTCACTGGACATGGAGAAAGGTCAACCGAGTTATTAGGACTTATACATACTGATGTATGTGGTCCAATGACAACTTAGGCCAGAGGAGGATACTCATATTTTATCACTTTTATAGATGATTTATCTAGGTTCGGATATGTGTATCTTATGAAACATAAATCTGAAGCCTTTGATAAATTTAAGGAGTATCAAAATATGATCGAAAAACAAACTGGGAAAAGTATTAAAGTTCTTCGTTCTGATCGAGGAGGAGAATACTTATCCACAGAGTTTTTAGACTATCTTAAAGTTAAAGGAATTCTTTCTGAATGGACCCCTCCTTATACACCACAGCTAAATGGTATAGCTGAAAGGAGAAATCGTACATTATTAGATATGGTACGATCCATGATGTGCTTCACAAATTTATCCATTTCCTTCTGGGGTCATGCCCTAGAAACTGCTGTTTACATTCTGCACAAGGTACCTTCTAAATCCGTTGTTAGTACTCCATATGAAATTTGGAGTGGAAAGAAACCATATCTTAAATATTTTAAGGTATGGGGATGTCCAGCTTATGTTAAAAGAAATTTTGGACATAAGTTGGAACCTAGAGCGGATAAATGTCTATTTGTAGGATATCCTAGAGAAGGTAGAGGATATCTGTTCTACCATCCTACTGAACAAAAGATTTTTGTCAGCAGACATGCCACTTTTCTAGAAAAGGAGTTCATTTTAGAAAAGGGCAATGGTAGAACTATTGAACTTGGAGAAGTACAAGAAACACAGATAGACAATTCTCAACCATTAGAACATATAGTTAGGACAGAACCAGAACACAAAACTCCTCCCTGTAGGTCTGATAGAGTGCCACGGGCACCTGAGAGGTATGGGTTTATTATTGAAAATAATGAAGCCCAAGTCATTCAAAATGATGAACCTCTGACCTATACGGAAGCTATCTTGAGTACTGATTCAGATAGATGGCAAGAAGCCATGGAATCCGAAATAGACTCTATGTATGTAAACCAAGTATGGTCTTTGGTTGATGCACCAGAGGGTATTAATCCTATTGGATGCAAATGGGTCTATAAGAAAAAGATTGGGGCTGATGGCCAAGTTGAAACCTATAAAGCCAGATTAGTGGCTAAAGGTTTTAGACAAAAATAGGGAATTGATTATGATGAAATATTCTCACCTGTTGCCATGCTCAAATCAATACGGATTTTACTTGCTATAGCAGCATATCATGATTATGAGATCTGGCAGATGGATGTGAAGACTGCATTCCTCAATGGCTTCCTTGAGGAAGAAGTCTACATGTCACAGCCAGAAGGTTTTATTTCAAAATATAAACCTAATCAAGTATGCAAGCTAAAGAAATCCATTTATGGATTAAAGCAAGCTTCAAGGAGTTGGAACATCCGCTTTGATGAAACTATTAAAAGGTTTGGTTTTATCAAAAATGTGGATGAACCCTGTGTTTATAAGAAGACTAGTGGGAGTGCCATAATCTTCTTGGTTTTGTATGTAGATGACATACTCCTCATTGGGAATGATATCCCAATGTTGCAATCAGTCAAGGTTTGGCTATCAAACCAGTTTTCCATGAAAGATTTGGGAGAAGCATCCTATATACTAGGTATTAAGATCTATAGAGATAGATCTAAGAGGATGCTAGGTTTATCCCAATCTAGGTACATTGACTTAGTGCTGAAAAGATTCAGCATGGATGGAAGTAAAAGAGGTTATCTTCCTATGAGTCAAGGCATACATCTTTCTAAAAGGATGTCTCCTAAGACACCTGAAGAAAGAAATAGAATGAATTCTATACCCTATGCTTCGGCAATAGGGTCCATAATGTATGCCATGTTATGTACTAGGCCTGATGTGGCATATGCTTTAGGCATTGTCAGTAGGTTTCAGGCTAATCCAGGAGAGGATCATTGGAAAGCAATTAAAAATATTCTTAAGTACCTAAGAAGGACTAAGGATATTTTTCTGGTTTATGGTGGTTCTGATCTTAAACTAGAAGCTTATTCTAATTCTAGTTTTCAATCAGATCCTGATGATAGCAAATCCATTTCGATATATGTTTTTATCCTAAATGGTGGAGCAATGAGTTGGAAGAGTACCAAGCAGCAGACTGTAGCTGACTCAACCACAGAGGCAGAATACATAGCTGTTAGTGAAGCCGTCAAGGAAGCAGTCTGGATGAAGAAGTTCATCACAGAGTTGGGTGTTGTTCCTGAAATTGAAAACCCAGTGCCACTTTATTGTGACAACACTGGGGCTGTTTGATGCAGCACGAAAGCTCTGATACCAAAAATGATGCAGAACAAAAAAGATGATGCGATGCGGAAGTAAATTAAAATTAATGTATTTTTTTTTTTAATATATTTTCAGAAGTCGGCTTTGACTCAAAGAAAAGATAAACTAATGTTGAAAGAAACTAAGAAATGACAGAGAGCACAATTAAAAGGAGTGGATTATCAGAGTAACTCAAAAGTAGGATCGCTGGGGATTGAGAAACCCCCAGACCTAGGGTTTACTCCTCTTTCAAGAAACAGACGAAGAGATAAGAGAAGGTTTTATACCTGACTGTGATATCTCTTGTTGCTTCAATTGAAGGACACTCTCGAGCAGATTGTAGGATCCTTGGAGACGAGATATCTTCGCAATGGATCCTCGGATTGTAGTCCTATGGCAAGGTTGGCCTTCTTCTCGAACTCAGGATCTGGAAGAAGAAGAACAAAAAAAAAGAACCAGAAACTCAAAGAAAGACACTGACCTGAGGACTTAATGAAGATTGTTGGATGTAGAAGTTCCAGAGATCTTGATACTGATCTGACTCTTCTTTGAACTTGCTCTGTAGTTGAAACAGTTGATCAGAACCTGGATGCTGGTGGCCGGCCTCTATGTGGAAGAGAGGGGCCGTGGGATGTAGATGGAAAATTAGGGTTTGGTGGTGGTGGAGTAGAGATGGGTGGACTAAGCTAGGATTTTGGGGTTGGAGATCTCACACCTCCTCAAGGTTCCTAGGAAACCCGGATTTACTCCCTCACGGAGCTCAACACTTGAATACAAGTGCGGAAGAGAGAAACACAAAGTTGCTCACAAAGAAATTGATTTCATTCATCTTTTTTTTCAAGAGTTACATAGAGTTGAATATATAGACATAACAAAGAAATAAATTTCATACACTTCCCATGTGGGACTAATAGGACTAACCCACACTTTAGGCATCAAATTCTCTTCCCAAGACTCCTTCCATGAGTGGGCATCCCAAAAACTCCAAGAAAACTTGAAAATCAGCTCCAAATGGCAGGTTATGGGGGAGTCTCCTAGTATCTCTCCATGAATCAAGGATTTTCCCTTCATGGTTTGGCTCTTTTGGACACCTCCTAGTCTTGCTCCACAAGTTTAGGCTTCTTCCTTTCATGGCTTTGGCACTTTAGGAAACTTTTGGATGCCTCCTTGATTTTCTCCCCAAGACATGCTCTCTTCCCTTTTATAACTTGGGTTTTTATGGAACATTGTGGGGCACCTCCTTGATCCTCTCTTCAAGAAAAATTCTTGCCATCCTGGCTTGGGTTTATCTGGAAAGAAGTTGGCTCCTCCTTGGATAGAGTTATCTTGATGGATTTCTCCCCCAAGTGGCGCATGAAAGAAGGGACCTGCTTTCTTGTGGTGTGGGGACCAAGGCACACTAGATGGAGATGTGGCGCCTCCTAGACTTTGGCATGTGGCTGGGAGTGTGGCGCCCACTTGCTTGGTCCTGGGAGAAAATGTGGCACCTTGGAGAAGACCTAGACCACTACTAGGACTTGTATTGAGTCAACATGACTCAACAAAATTTAAATTGCAGGGAAATACAGACTCAAACTAAAATTGAGTTGACCAAGTCAACCCTTATTACAAAACCAGAAAACCCTAATTCTTCGGGCAATGTCAATCAGAGATCCAGATGGAGCCCTGAAGTCTTCTTCTAAGTCTGGTGGCCGCACCACTGTTGCTCAAGCTAAGGAACCAAGAGCTCATCATAAGTCCAAGCACATTCTGAGACGCTTCCATCTCGTCCGAGAAATAGTAGAGAGACAAGATGTCTACATAAATAGAGTTGATACAAAGAACAATGTAGCAGACCCGTTCACTAAGGCTCTACCACAGTGAGATTTTGATACCATTGTAATTGACAATTTTCTAAATAAAGGCATTATTTTTCATCATACGCTATGTTTATACTATATGATGAACCCCATAGATTAGGGCTATGATTTTAGGATTATGATGAGATCATACCAGTTAGACCTAAAATCTTAAAATCTTAATCTAAAGTATTCCTAGTCAAAGGAACCCTGAGTAGGGGATCAGGGTTTTCCGGTAAGACTAGCACATCCCATGTATACTGGAAAGGGTGACTGCTCTCACAGTCACTTGTGTATGACACTAATACTGGGATGTGGGTGCTCATTGGAGAATGAGTTCACTGATATGATCCAACTTGAGAACATCTAATGGAGTCTTAGCTACATGTTCAATAGAAGGTTCTCATAGTGGGAGTGGTATAAGTAATCTTTTGACCTGAGACTGCCATAAGTACCTTATGTACATGAACCCATTCTTTGGTTCAATCCTAATCATGACACTGAGTCATGCACAGGATTGATACTGGGAATGGTGAATTGGATATGAACGTAATGAGTAGGTCAACAAGGAATCGATCACTCTTAGTAAGAGGAGATTGCATCCAGCTAGTTAATAATCGGATGATGATTCAGGGAATCTTTGATTAAAGTAAAGATATTAGAGATGGTTTCTAATATCAAGATAATTGAATCATCGATATAAGATTGAGCTAGAAATAAATATAATATTGGATTTGACATATATCCATATCCATAGTTATATTTTGGGTGCGGGCTGATCGAAAGATTTAATTATACGGTAACTCTCTACTGAAGGGT
Source organism: Areca catechu (assembly GCA_021397845.1). Taxonomy (NCBI): domain Eukaryota; kingdom Viridiplantae; phylum Streptophyta; class Magnoliopsida; order Arecales; family Arecaceae; genus Areca; species Areca catechu. Next base: position 106,765,771 of record CM038043.1, read on the forward strand.
AATTTTGGTATTTCACCAGAATTTTCATATCTTCCTGGTAGACATGACACGTTGCTAGACGTCAATCTTGTCTTGTGGGTTGATCAAATTCAAAGATCATTTATTAGGAAGAGTCCTAATTGATCAAATCGGGTAAGCCCGGTTTGACCTAAACGATTAGAAAGAGTTCTAATCAAATTAGGTCAACTTGTATTCGAACCCACTGCTGGCCAGATGTGGAACCCAATGGGTCACACACTTAAGAGGATTGATCAAGAATTTAATTTGGAATTAAATCATCTTTGCAGGATAACACTCTAGCAGGTGTTGCAAACCCTAGCTTCTATTCGAATCAGATTCGAATTAGGGTTCCGGATTGGTTCAAATTGGGTTCTAATTGGACCTAATTAGACCCTAATTATGAAAATAGGATTATGGCTAACCCTATTGGCTAGCCATGTAACTTGGCTAGCCTCCCCACCCACCCCCCTTGCAATTTCACGCCAAATGCCAAGAGTCCATGCGCATATGGACTCTTGGCGTGCCATTTGGAAGAGTCCATGGCGCATGGACTCTTGGCGCACCCCACTTAAATCTCCGATGATTTTATTTGGGGCGGCCTCCATTCTTAGTGATTAGCACACCATCTGTCCCCCCTTGGATGGGAATCCAATGGCTTATGGGATTTTAAGAAAGAAGGAATGCGCTAACTCTTCCCGGGCGCACGAAATAACATCTCTTCGGAGATGAAAAGTCGCGACTTCCTTTTTTTTAAAACATCGTGGTTTTTACTTTAAGAAAAGCTGTGGGATTTAATCTGGAAGGCCGTGAGATGGGAGGATAGGGCGTGAGAAATAGGGAAGGGGCGTGAGACAAAGTGGAATGATGTTTACGGAGAGTTGTGTTCTTTTGAGAAGACATCTCTTTGTAATCTATTTAAACAACAGAGGTCTCGGGTGTTTTGACTAATGAACAACAGAGTCTTTTATTTTCTTTTCTTTCTAGGAAACTGATTCCTCCTTAGCTTGTTTAGGACACAGAGAGTTTCCCTCTTACAGAGTTCTCTTCTCTGTTGAAACTCAAGTCCAAAACAAGAGATAGGAAGAATCTCTTGATCGGTAAAAGAAAAGAACTCTTACTCTGTTTCTATTTCCTTTTACTTTAAGACATTAGTGTCTTAAATCTTCCTCCTCCTTCAAGACAAGAGTTTTATTCTTAGGACAAGGTCTTAAGAAAGGGAGAGGAAGAAGAAAGAAAGGAAGTAAGGAGCCCCTACCCTGCAGTTTTAAAGCCATAGTCCTCTTGAGTTCTAGGATAAGAATTCAAGTGAAGGAATTTTGAAGAAGCTTGCATCTTGATCAATCATCTTGTGGATCACCATTGGAGGGTGGACATTTGGACGCCTGGTGAAATCAAAAGAAGCATTCAACACCAAGTTCTGATTCTACATCAAAATTGGACTTAGCGTTAAAAGGTTGGTGCCCTAATTCTAACAATGTTAGTTTGTATGTTTTAATTCTGAATAAGGAGATCTTGGCTAAGGGATTATGGTGCAAATTTCATCATTTTTGAAATTACACTTCCGCTGCGGTGCACCGGAACCCCAACATTCCAGGTGCACTCAGCCAAAAAATTAGAGAGCACTTGGGCCTTCATAGCAGCTCGAGGTTGGAAGCTGATGTCAAATTCACTTAGCTTCACAGCCCACTTGGCTATCCTTCTAAAAGTATCCGAAGATCGGAGAACGGCCTTGAGAGGTTGATCAGTTAGCACCACGATGGCATGGGCCTGAAAGTATGGCCATAGTCGCTTTGCCGCAATCACTAAGGAGTAGATTAGCTTCTGCATCCTTGTATATCGCGTTTCTGCATCATGCAGGACCTTGTAGATGTAGTAAATTGGCTTGTGGAACCCGTCTTCTTCCTTCCGGACAAGAATTGAACTCACTGCTTCATCTGAAGCAGAGAGGTATAGATAGAGGACCTCGCCTTCTCTTGGCTTAGAGAGCAATGGCGGGGTTTCCAGATACTTCTTTAGTTCCTCAAAGGCAGCACAACAGTCTTCGGACCATTCAAAACCCTTTGATTGCTAGAGCACCTTGAAGAATGGAAGACATTTCTCGGCTGACCAAGAGATAAATCTGCTTAGGGAGGCAATCCTCCCTGTCAATTGCTGGACTTCCTTCTTACAGGAGGGATGTCTCATATCTTTCAAAGCTTGAATCTTCTCAGGGTTCACCTCAATCCCTCATTTGGTGACAAGGATGCCCAGGAATTTGCCCGAAGTAACCCCAAAGGCACACTTTGCCGGGTTTAGCTTCATATGGTAGCACCGGAGAGCGCTGAATGATTCATCCAAGTCGTGGATGTGATCTCTCTGGTGGAGGCTCTTGACGATCATGTCATCAACATAGGCCTCCATATTTCTGCCCAGTTGCTTTTTGAACACCTTGTTGATCAGCCTCTGAAATGTCGCTCCGGCATTCTTTAGGCCAAACGGCATCATCTTGTAGCAGTAGAGGCCCTTATCAGTGATGAATGCCATCTTCTCCTCATCTTGTCAATCCATTCTAATTTGATTGTAGCCAGAGAAGGCATCCATGAAGCTCAGCAACTGGTGGCCGGCGGTAGCATCAACCAGTTGATCAATCTTTGAGAGGGGGAAGCTATCCTTTGGGCAAGCTTTTTTGAGGTCTGTATAGTCAATGCAAATCCTCCACTTGCCACTAGCTTTCTTCACCATCACCACATTGGCCAACCACTCGGGGTAGCGGGCCTCTCTGATGAACCCTGCCTTGAGGAGCTTGCCAACTTCTTCGTCTACAGCTTGCTATCATTCAGGGGCGAAGCTTCTCTTCTTCTGCCACACCGGCTTATACCCAGGGGTTACTTCTAGCCGATGAGTGATCACTTCGGCAAGAATCCCGGGCTTGTCCGAAGCCGACCAGGCGAAGACATCAGCGTTGTCCCTGAGGAAACGGATCAGCTCTGTTCTGGTTTTCTCATCAAGTGCGCTCCCAATCTGCACAACTTTGGAGGGATCTTCCTCTTTCAAAGGCACCGGAATGGTCCTCTCCATGGGCTCACCAAGATTTGTAGTTTCATCCCCCGAATCCAGCTGATCCGGGGTAGTCGAATCCTTGAAATGCCTATCTTCAATCATCAGACACTGTCATGCCGTCCTCTAGTTTCCTCTAACCTCTCCAACATTGTTCCTGGTGGGGAAGCATACCAAGAGGTAGTGAGAGGAGATTACGATCCAGAACTTGTTCAAGGCAGGCCACCCAAGAATAATATTGTATGCTGAGGGGATCCGGACTACCGTGAAGTTGATCGGTAGTGTCTTTTGTCGAGGTTTGGTGCTGAGGGTTACAAGCAACACAATTTCCCCCTTGGAAAAAACTTGGTTGCCCCCAAAACTAGAAAGCGGTATGGGGGATTTTTGCAGTTGATGTCTAGGCAAACACATTTTAGAGAATGCATCATACATCAAGACATCGGTCGAACTTCCATTATCTTCAAGGATCCACTGTACATCATAATTGGCCACTACGGCCAAAATTACAAGAGGATCATCATGTGGGAGCCGAACTCCTGCAAGGTCGTCGTTAGAGAGGAGGATGGCGTTGTTGTCTTTAAGTCGCTTTGGAGCATCGTCGTCATCCCTTCTCCAGTTGGTGGGTCGGTGTATCATCCCTACACCTCCGTTGGTGGGCCTTTGATTTGGCAATTTGGCCTCTTCAGGAGGTGGCTGGGGAACAGTTGCTTCCGACCGGGGGCCTTGATGACCGATATACCACCCCAGGTACCCTCTCTTGATGAGATCCTCAATTGCATCCTTCAGTTGGATGCATTCTTCTATATTATGGCCGTGGTCCCGGTGGAATCGGTAGTATTTGTTCCTGTTCCTGATAGAAGAGGATGCCTTCATGGGACGAGGCCATTGGAGATAGTTTTCTTTTTCTATCTCCATGAGGATCTTCTCTCAAGGGAGGTTGATGGGGGTGTAGAAGTCGAATCTTCCTCCCAATGCTCTGGGCTTGGGAGGGCTTCTTCGGCGGTCTGCATATCTACCACCGTAGTTATTAGAAGTTTGGGGACCTTGTCCCCTGTTATTCTTCTTCTTTGAAGGGGATTTCCCTTCAATCAATCATCGATTCACCGCCTACTCTTCAGCATCGGCATATTTCTGAGCCCTTGATAGGAGCTCAGTGTAGCTTTTAGGGAGCTTCTTATACAGGGAGAAAGTAAGCCTAGAGGTACGAAGCCCCTTCTTCAGTGCTGACATGGCCACGTGTTCATTGAGATCTGGGATCTCAAGCATGGCTGCATTGAACCTTGAGATATAATCTCGTAGGCTTTCTCCTTCATTCTGGTAAAAGAGGAACAATGTGTCCATATTCCGAGGAGTCTTGCAGCAGGTCCTGAAATGCAAGACAAATAATTTTTCTAACTCAGAAAAAGCTTCGATGGTACTTGGGTGCAGGCTCGAGTACCACATCCGAGCGAACTTCTTTAAGGTAGCTGGGAATGCCAAGCAGTACATCGCGTTCAAAGCTCCTTGAATCATCATATGGCCTTGAAGCTGCCCAAATGATCGAGGGGGTCGGTGGTGCCATCGTAAGGCTCCATCCGGGGAACCCTAAAGTGCGAGGGGTGACCTCGGTTATGATGCGATCGGTGTAGGGTGGGCATAAGTCACCCATAATCAGGTCATCGGGATCCTTAAGATACCGCATCCTGTGCTCTCGCACCTTCGCCATCTCTGATTCGATGGCTCTGAACCTCCTGTCATAATCGGGAGTCTGCTTCGGCGCTCTCTCCACAGAAGTGGAGTCTCCGAAGGAGGGTGAGGGAGTTTGCCTAGGCCTCTTCCCTTTGTACGGGAGATCGGCAGACATGGGCAACCTCGATGTTCGGCCTTCAGGAGTGGGCCGAGAACGGGGGGAGGGATGCACGGAATCCTCCCGTGGATCTCTCCTTCTTTGGGATCGAGAGCTACGTCTAGAAACAGCCAGTGGGTTGGCCACCGAAAAGGCTCTGTCTTGGAACTCTTTAACCATAGCTGTTAGGTTGGCGACCTAGTTCATAAGAGCTTCAAACTGCTGCATTCCCACAACAACTATGGGAGGCGGAGCATCGTTCTCCTCCAGGGTGCACCCCCCTGAGACGGAGCATGACTCCGGCTTGTAGAAGCGATTGGGGCTTTTCCTCTTGCCATCAAAAACTTTTTTCTTCCCCATGTATGAGAGGGAGCTTAAAAGATGTTAATTCCCCCCTACCTGACATGCCAATCTGTTGGTGTGGAGTCCCTGAGTCGGCCAGTCGGAGCAGCTGCATCGCAGGACCGCTCCCTGGTTTACCTGTAAAACAGGTCCCTTGCCGGAGTAGTTCCGGTGGAGGACACTCCGATGCCTAAGTCAGTGGCGGATTCCAGCCACAGAATGGGGAAGATGTGGAGAGTGGAAGAGAAAAAGGGGGCTCTTGGAGATTGTAAGCATATGTGAACGAGAATGTTCGTGTGTACCTCTCCAGCAATCTTTCTTACCCTTATTTAAAGAATGCCTCCGGCCTGCGTCCCGCTCTTTTTCTGGTGATCATGGGGAGCCAATCTCTTCCATGATTGGTGATCGTGGGTTGTCATGGAGCGGTTCTGGCCAGATCGGAAGCGTAGTAGCAAGAGTTGCGCGCCATGATCATGGCATGATGAGTGTCCATTGTAACCGTTGGTCATAGTTGCCATTCTGGAACAGATTGTGGTCCAAGCCTTGGATTTCCCTTCGCGTGGGCCGAAGACTTGGTACTTCCCGGAGGCCGGAGATCGTGTCTACGGCGGGGGCCGAAGTATGTACCTTCGAAGTCGATGGATAGTTCGGTCTTCGGCCGGGGCCGAAGACGTTGCCCGAAGGACTGGCCTCCGGATGTTGTGGCCCAGTATGAAGCCTTGGGTTGCCTGCAGTTGGCCTGTCCTTTGCTTGGTCCGAAGTCCGTAGTCCAGAGAAACAGGCTTCGACCAATCGAACCGGAGTTTGGTTTACAGTTGAACCGGGATATCCCAACACTCTCCAACTCCATCAAAGTTAAATCTAAGATATTTAAGCTAGAAAAATACATAAAGATAGCCCATTTTCATAAATAGATAATTGATTTTTCTTTGAGCTCTTCATTACATAATTTATTTCAACAAAATAAACTTGTCATATACCAAGGTTGTAGGAAGAGTAGTTTTACATTTAAGACATCCTACAGAAATTTAGAAAACACTTGAAAATAGTTAGTAATCAAATGCATGCTCCAATATTTTGTTATCATCAAAATCATTCCAGGGGTCAACAATCTCCCCCTTTTTGTTGATGACAAAACATTGGGCATGGAAAAACTTTATAGTTATGAGTATATAAATATTTAAACATATCAAAGTAACTTGTGTATGACTTTAAACTGATATATATCTAAATATATCAAAAAGTATTAGAGCTTATCAACAAAGTATCAAAGCTTTTAAGATATAACCAATATGTATCAAAGTTAACATTTATCAAAAGCTGTTAATGAATTGAAGTATCAGAGCAATAATGTATCAAGACAAAATGTATCAAGAGTTTGCAATCATATTGAAGAATGTATCAGAGCTCAAGTATATTATGTGTATCAGAGCTTAAGGTAGCAACAAATATCAAAGTTAGCAAGAATGAATCAGAGTTATCAAAGGTAGCAAAAATGCATCAGAGCTCAGAATTACCAAGAATGTATCAAAGCTATTAGAAGCTAGAGATGAATCAGAGAAAGTTATGATTAGAGCAAATTTAAGTAAAAACAGGATAACGCCCCTTTTTTCATTCATTACATCACATTTTCAATAGATTTGCTAGTTTTCCATGCACATACAATTACTCCCCCTTTTTGTCATTAATCAAAAAGGTGTTCAAAAGCATATTACTTTTCCTTTTTAAATAGAATAAGAAGATTAATAACATTGTTTGAGAAAATTTCACCTTCTCATAGAATTTTTTAAATTGCAATTCTTCATTAAAATTCTCCCCCTTATTGGGATAATTAATGAGATCAATTATTGAGATAGCAAGATATAACAACATTTCATTACACATTGCTTTGCAAATAAATATTTCATTACTATGGAAAAGAAGTATAATGCATCAAAATACAAGAACTATTCTTCTTACAAGATACAACCAAAAAGAAACAATAAAAAGATCATCAACTACTCTTCTTCCTCATTAGAGGAAGAGCCAATCTCTAATACAGTGGTGGATGTCTTAGTCTTCAAAGGTTTGAATCTAAGATCTTGGTTTCTAGTTCTAGTTGGAGCCTTAGATACCTTAGATTTTTGTTTAGTCCTATATTTGGGTTTTGCCTTAACAGGTACAGGCTCAGCTTTAATATCAGTAGGTATACCAGGCTCGACTGTTGGTGGTGCAGGAGGCTGTGAAGCAAGTGGTGTAGGATCAAAAGCAAGAGGTGGTGACTGAGGTGTCTCTCTAGATGCTGAAGCTCCTGAAGCCTCGACTGCAAAAGATAATCTCGATAAGAACACCCAGATAGTTCGAAGCTCAGTAGAGATGCCTTGAATCCCCTTCTGTAAACACTGAAGCTCTATAGTCTGCTGGGCACTAAGAGCGTCCACTGCTCCTCTCAATCGACCAAAATTCGAGCGCAGGTCTCTAATATCTGATTGAATCTCATCTTGTGGGTGCTGATGACTCTCAACTGGCTTAACCCTAGAGGTCAACTCTCCCAGCTGTACTCTGATCTCCTGAAATCCTGTATCGACTATTTGATGAAGCTCGCCAAACATCGAACTGAAAGTGCTAGTCAGGGACTTAGAAAGCTATTTGAGCTGCTAAGCAATGAAGGCCTATGAAGTAATCGGTGCAGATGTCGATGCTGAAGGTGCCAATGGAGCAACTGAAGGTCCTGGTGGAGTCCTTGGACTACCAGGCTGTCTCTCTGGCTGTCTCTACTCCTCGGTCTCAATCTCTATATCATGATCATCAACATCTCAAACAACAATAGTCTTAGTGTCAGCTAAGTGGTGCTCTGCCTGCACATTCTCATCCTCAACCTTATCTAAAGAGGTAGAAACTCTCTGACCTGACACCCTCTTTGACCAAACTCCTTGAACTAGATGGTAGCCCATCCTCTGAAGGGACTTTACAGAATAGGTGTCAGTATGATGTAGTGGACGATCATCCTCTCTAGTCAGATCTATGCCAGACTCTTGAAAAAGTAAGGTGAAAACCATCCCATAGGGTAGGCAAGCCTTCACTCTCCTGGCTGCCTCCCTCATCTGAACCAACATAATGTAGGGAATATTGAGGGCCTCCCCCTCAATCATGTACCTCATAAACACCATGTCCCGTTCGCTCACCCAATCGAAGTGCCCGATCCTGGCAAAAAGATCCTACTAATCAAGTTGTGCAGGAGTCTCATTTCCAGTGATAGCATGCTAGCCTACACATTCCCAACATCATCCACATCTCTTCTCTCTAGGATAGTTCTTAGGATTTTTTTCTTATCTTTTAAGACCAAATGGTTCAGACCATCAGAGGGCATCTACAGCACATTACTTTATCTATCCTCATCCACAATCAACCTTACTTCCTTGACAGTAGATTCAATATGATATTCTCCCAAGGTAAGGTTTTCATAAAAATTTCTCACTAGATTTGGATAAGTGATAGTGTCCAATGAGCAAAAATAATTCCATCCTTGATTCTCTATCCAATCTCCTATCCTCAGCCCTAACTCTTCAAGAAATGAAAAAACAATTCTTCTCCCACTGGTAACATGGCGGTTTACCATGGAGATTACCTATCTAGGAGGAGATGGAGACTCATCCCTCTGTTCTTCCTCTTGTTGCTAGCCAAGGGTCAACTCTTCTTCTCTTCTCTTGGATCTCCTTTCCCTCTGAGTGCTTGATTCAACACCACAAGATCGTTTAGCCACTACCTTTCTAGGAGCCCTTGTTGACAGTCAACGATGGGAGAGGGTTTGAAGGAATGTAGGGAAGGTGGGGTAGAGATGGAGTGGTCCCAAGTTGGAATGGAATGTTCTATTCCTTAGATAGGGTTTAAAAGAAGGACTATGCCCTAGTTTAGGTTCTATGGTTTTTATATAAAAATACCTATCCCGACATCCGAGTCAGCTCGACTAGAGCCTTGCCTGCTCGAGTTGGCTCTAGCAAAAACTCTCAAAAAGGTTTTTAAATACTCTAAAATGGTTTCTAATGATAGTAGCAAACTATGCAAGGTGGTCATTGTCCTTAAATTGATGTAGGAGGTCTTCTAGATAATTTTCCTTAATTTAGAAGAAATTAGGTCAAAAATTCTAAAAAGGGCCACATAATCCTAATTCTCCTCTAATCATTTGAAAACTTTCTTCATTAAATGGCTTAGTAAAGATGTCAGCAAGTTGGTTTTCTATTGGAATGAATTCAAGTTCAATTTCTCCATTTTGTACATGATCCCTAATGAAGTGATGTCTAATTTCTATATATTTTGTTCTTGAATGCTGAATTGGATTTTTTATCAAATTAATAGCACTTGTATTATCACATTTGATAGGAATTTTAGTTTGAATAACACCAAAATCTTCTAGTTGTTGCTTAATCCAAGGCACTTGTGCACAATAATACCTGCAGCCATATATTCTGCCTCAATAGTGGATAGTGATACAGAGTTTTATTTCTTACAATGCTATGAGATTAAGTTCAACCCTAGAAATTGGCAAGTGCCACTAGTACTTTTTCTATCAATTTTATATCCACCATAATCAATATCAAAAAATCTAATTAAACTTAATGAAGATTGCTTAGAATACCATAGACCAAGATTACTTATTCCTTTTAAATATTTTATAATTTTTTTAACAACAAGTAAATGTGATTCTTTAGGATTTGATTGAAATCTAGCATATATACATACATTGAACAAGATATCATGCCTACTAGCAGTTAAATATAACAGTGATCCAATCATACCTTGATAAAGCTTTTGATCAATGTTGCCACCATCTTCATCTTTATCTAATCTGCAGGAGGGGCTCATGGATATGCTTATTTCTTTGGATGACCCTATACCAAACTTCTTAATGATCTCCTTGATGTACTTTACTTGGTTGATAAAAATTCTTTCCTTTGTTTGCTTAATTTGGAGTCCAAAGAAGTAGGTTAGTTCACCCATCAAGCTCATTTCAAATTCACCCAGTATTAACTTAGCAAATTCTCTACATAGATCCTCATTAGTTACACCAAAAATAATGTTATCTACATAAATCTATACAACTAACATATCATTTTCTTTCTTCTTAATAAGTAATGTTGTATCTATATTGCCTCTAACAAAATCATTTTCAAGTAAGAACTTGCTCGATCTATCATACCATACTCTAGGTATCTATTTTAATCCATATAATGCTTTATTAAGTTTAAAAACATAAATTGGAAGAGCATGATTTTCAAACCTGGTGGTTGTTCTACAAAAACTTCTTTGAAAATAAATCCATTTAAAAATATACATTTTACATCCATTTGAAATAATTTAAAATTCATGTAGCAAGCAAATGCAAGTAATAATCTAATGGCTTCTAATCTTGCTACGGGTGTATAAGTTTCATCAAAATCTATTCCTTCTTCTTGATTATATCCTTTAGCCACTAATCTTGCTTTATTTCTAATTACTTTTCCTTACTCATCCAACTTATTTCTATAAACCCATTTAGTTCCTATTACATGATGATCTAAGGGTCTGTTCACTAAGGTCCATACATTATTTCTTTCAAATTGATTAAATTTTTCATGCATGGCCATTATCTAATTAGGGTCATTTTTAGCTTCTTCTATACTATGTGGTTTTACTTGTGAGACAAATGCTAAATAGTCATGTACTTCTCTATGTGATGACCTAGTCCTAACACCTTGTGAGGGATCACCTATAATCAAATCTCTAGAGTGTGAAGTTACATACCTCCATTTTATTGGTAGATCAACATGATCTTTACTTACCATTTCTTCTCCTTCTTGAGTTGGTTTATCCTTCAAGCTCATATCTTCCATTGCTTGATCAAGCATACCTGCATCATTGTCTATACACTCTTCTTTCTTAGAAGGTGAGGGGTTAGATTCATCAAAGATAACATGAACAGCTTCTTCTACTGTTAATGTTCTTTTATTAAAAACTTTATAAGCTTTGCGATTGATTGAATAAACTAGAAATATAGCTTCATCAGATTTAGCATCAATCTTTTCTAGGTTATCCTTTTCATTGTTTAACACAAAGCATTTACAACCAAATACATGAAAATAATGAATATTTGTTTTTTTGTCATTCCAAAGTTCATAAGAGTTTTCTTCAAAATTGGTCTTATCAAAATATAGCAAGCAGTGTTCACAGCTTCTACCAAAAAATACCTTGGAAGATTGCCTTCTGATGTGAGATAGATGCAAAGACTAATCTAACAATTAAGAGTTTAATTTTGATGAGCAATGGCAGCAAACTCAGATAAGCTATCAAATTAATTTAATGAAGATAGACTAAGTCTATACAAGCTATCCAAAATATAATTAGCATGCAATTACATAATGAACCCTGGATCTGATGATTGAGAAACCACCAAAACTAGGATGTCCTGACTTTAAACAACCAAAAGAACCCTGGATCTGATGATTGAGAAACCACCAAACCTAGGATGTCCTGACTTTAAACAACCAGATCTAATGAGATTCGGATGGTTACTTACCAAGAATGCTTTTCCCTCCTCCGTTTCAACAGATCTAAATTCAACTCTCAAGAACTCGCGGTAGGATTGTAAACTTCAATTCCTTCGGAGCAGATTTTCTTGTTGATGGTTGGATGGCGAGAAAAACCTCCTCCTCTGATTGAGAACACTGCAAGAGAACTATGATTAGAATAGTGAAAATGGAGTGGAAATTTAAAAAGAGAGGAAAAGAATAATGGTCGGCTTGGATCTGGATCTGGACTGGATGTTAAAGAGGATGGTGCCTGGCTTTTGGATCTTGGACTCTTGGAATATAACTGGGCTTCGGCACTCCACACACACTAATGCAATGCTTAACCAGCAGAGCACATTACAATGCTTAACTAGCAATTATAAGACACATTACAATGCTTAACCAGCAATTGTAAAAACAAACTGACTGAGTTTCATTAATAATTCATAAGATACCTTACAAGAGGGAAAATGGGTTGGTATTAATAGACCCCTTACATAGTAGCTTGATAAGAACAAACTCATGATAGCAAGATAAAAAGAATTCTTTTGAATACAAGATAAGAGATAAGGATAAGACTTATCCATGTACAAAATGAGTGTAGATAAAAAGGCCTCCTATCTTCTTCTTGAATTCAAACTAGGAGTGGATGACAACCTATTTGAAAGGTGCCCTCCCTTCATGATATGTCCTACTGCCTTGAAAAAAAATTAGCGACAAAATAAGATGTTGGCGTTAGGTTTTTTTTCCTTCTTGGTTTTCTTGCTTTTCAATTTTGATTGGTAGATAGATGTTCCCTTGCATTTGAATTCCCTTGGGCGACAAAGAGGCCTCATAAAGGGAGATAAGAAAGAAGAGCCCTTTCTTATTACTTCTCTTAAAATTTGAATGGCATTTAAATGGGTGACAATTCATGAGATTGAGATGTGGCACTAAATGGGAGGAGAATCCTTCCATTTTACTTCTCTTAAATGGCATCATCCTTAGATTTTAAATATGCGATGAGAACAAAATTTGTCGGCACCTTTCTTGAATGAACTTGTTGGCGCCTTCCTTGGACAAGATTGAATCCCAAAGTTGTCCCGATGTCTCGATGTCCCAATGTCCCGATGTCTCGATATCACGATGTCTTTTGATAATTCTTTATATGCTCCATTTGAACTCCTTTTTTAGTTTGTAAACCAATCATATATGGCCAACCAAGGTGGCCAAATGAGGCATATTACTCCAAGTGGCAAGTGACGAGGCTCCATGTAGCATGATGTGGCATGATGACATGGCATGACTTCAACAATTGGACTTGACCTTGGCTAACAATTGATCTTGAACCTTCAATTGGATTTGATTACATACTAACCCATGAATCCCTTGTCTAATTACAAGACTCAACTTGACCAATTTGCAAAGCAAAGTAAATTAATTTTATTTATAGGACTCAAGCTGAAATAAAATAGAATAACTACTCATTGGTGATCCACAATGAGCTTGGAGGATTCTAACATCCCTTCCTAGCTCTGGTGTCCTCACCAATTCTCTGGGATGGAAGGAACTCGATCCTGTTGAGTATGGGTTGACTCTACTCTGATAATGTTCTAGCAAGTCTAGGTTAAGTCTTTGCAGATCCTCTCGAGTAATCCATGAATCATCAGATTCTGGTGTACCTTGCCATCAAACTAGATAACGCTGATAGTCTTTACTCCTAGTAGTAATAGTTTGTCATCCAAAATTTGCTCAATCTTATCTCTCCGTTATGGTAATTTGGCTGGTGGACACTCAGGGGTAGGGTCACTCTCAAAAATGGATTCAAGCCAAAATGGTTCACTAGGTATCGTCATTGGTTCCTTATACTCAAGAAAATCTGATACATTGAAGGTTGGACTAATACCTAATTCAGGTGGTAATTCTAATACATAGGCATTAGACCTAATTTTCTTTATGATCTTGTATGGTCCTGCACTATAGGCATGTTGTTTTTTCATGGTTCCTGGTAGGAACCGTTCAGGACAAAGCCTGATCAAGACAAAGTCTTCCTCATTAAATTCTTTGAAACATTTATGTGAGTTAGCCATATGCTCATAAGATTCATTGCTTTCAATAATTTTTCTACTTATCTCTTTATGCAATTCCTTAATATGCTGTGCATATGACTCTTATCAACACCTAATGGACTTAACTATGCATTTCTATCGAATGGACTTTATTAGGTCTACAACTACAACTTTCAGCTTGATTTCTAGTTGATGGATGACATGCAGATAAAAATTTGATGTGGACTCTTAATAAGTGTCATAAGGTCTTCCAAAAGTAGGTAGCAAATTGAATGGGCTCAAAGGACTGATGAAACATGCTAACTTCAACAAAATACAACTGGGTGGTTCTAAAAATATTGGAAGCATCAGGGAAGGACAGGAAATATGAGGTAGGTTCATCAACTGTGTCTGGATTAATGGAGGTGACCTTAAAGTATGGACATGGATCCACAAGCAACAAAAAGTCCACGTTAATGAAGAACAGGTCGATAAGTTCAGGGATGAGATCATTAATTGGAATCAAAGGGGTGACTTCATCCTGAGGGTACTGAAAGGGATATGCCCTACAAGCCAATCTATGTTGTATCTCCCAAACCATTGTAATTGACAATATTCTAATAAAGGCATTATTTTTCATCATACGCTGTGTTTATTATTATATGATGAACCCCATAGATTAGGGCTATGATTTTAGGGTTATGATGAGATCATACCAGTGGGACCTAAAGTCTTAAAATCTTAATCTAAAATATTCCTAGTCAAAGGAACCTTGAGTAGGGGATCAGGGTTTTTCCGGTAAGACTAGCACATCCTATGTATACTGAATAGGGTGACTGCTCTCACAGTCACTTGTGTATGACACTAATACAAGGATGTGGGTGCTCATTAGAGAATGAGTTCACTGATATGATCCAACTTGAGAACATCTAATGGAGTCTTAGCTACATGTCAATAGAAGGTTCTCATAGTGGGAGTGGTACAAGTAATCCTTTGACCTGAGACTGTCATAAGTACCTTATGTATATGAACCCATGCTTTGGTTCAATTCTAATTATGACACTGAGTCATGCACAGGATTGATACTGGGAATGGTGAATTGGATATGAAGGTAATGAGTAGGTCAACAAGAATCGATCACTCTTAGTAAGAGAGATTGCATCCAGCTAGTTATCAATCGGATGATGATTCAGAGAATCTTTGATCAAAGTAAAGATATTACAGATGATTTCTAATATCAAGATAATTGAATCATCAATATAAGATTGAGCTAGAAATGAATATAATATTGGAGTTGACATATATCCATATCCATAATTATATTCTGGGTGCAGGCTGATCGAAGGATTTAATTGTACGGTAACTTTCTATTGAAGGGTAGTTTTGGTATTTCACCAGAATTTCCATATCTTTCGGGTAGACATGACACGTTGCTAGACGTCAATCTTGTCTTGTGGGTTGATCAAATTTAATGATCATTTGATAGGAAGAGTCCTAATTGATCAAAATCAGGTAAGGCCGATTTGACCTAAATCGATTAGAAAGAGTTCTAATCAAATTAGGTCAACTTGTATTCAAACCCACTGCTAGCTAGATGTGGAACCCAATGGGTCACACACTTAAGAGAATTGATCAAGGGTTTAATTTTGTAATTAAATCATTTTGCATGATGACACTCTAGCAGGTGTTGCAAATCCTAGCTTCTATTCAAATTAGATTCGAATTAGGATTCCGGATTGGTTCAATTTGGGTTCTAATTGGATCTAATTAGATCCTAATTGAGTTTATAGGGATTATGGCTAACCCTATTGGCTAACCAAGTATCTAGGCTAGCCCCTCCACCCACTCCTTTGAGTTTTCATGCCAAAATGCCAAGAGTCCATGCGCTAATGGACTCTTGGCGCGCCATTTGGAAGAGTCCATGGCGCATGGACTCTTGGTGCGCTCCATATAATTCTCCGATGTTTTATATATCTCCTTTAGCACCTCAGATGTGCCCCATTGGATGGGAAACCAATGGTTGATGGGTTTTTAAGAAAGGAAGAAAGCACTTGCTGCTTCCCAGTTGCGCGAAATAACATCTCTTCGGAGATTTAAATTCGTGACTCCTTTCTTTTAAAACATCGCGACTTTTCCTTTAAGAAAGGCCATGGGATTTAATCTGGAAGGCCGTGAGAAGGAGGGAAGGGGCGTGAGAAAATGAGAAGGGAGTGAGAAGGAGTTTACGGAGAGATGTGTGGGCGCCTATCTGAAATCTATTTAAGGGGTCAGGAAAAATCAGAACCGGAAAATGCTTTTATTTTTCTTCTTCCTCTCCAAAAGACTCCTTCCCTCTTTTCTTATTTTACATTGTTTCCTTTATAGAGGACTCCTCTGTCGAAACTCTGTTGCTGAATAAGAATAAAAGAGAAGGTCTCCGATGGTAAAGGAAAGAAAGAGTTCTGATTTTATTCTTTCCTTTCTTTCTTACATTAAGACATTCTTGTCTTAATTTCTCCTCCAATTTAAGACAAGCCTAAATCCTCTTAGGACAAGGTCTTATCTTCAAGACAAGGGTGTCTTAGAGGGTCAAGGTCTTAGTGGAAGGAGGAGAAGAGATCAAAGAAAGGGAGGCAACCTCTTGTGTGGAAGAATTCCAGTCATAATCCGAAGAATTGAGTTCTAGGAAGAAGAACTCAATAGGAGGAACCATTGGACAAGAAGATAGTGTTCTTGATCATTGCTCTGTGTGGATCACCATCGGAGGGCAGACACCTGGATGCCTGGTGAATTCAGTTAGCCCCTTCAACTTCAAGTTTGTTGGAACAAGCGATTACATGTTGAAACCCTAATCCTAATTTGCATAGATATGCTTGTCATATATTCTAGTCTTATTTAAGGAGTTCCTGGTTTAGGATTTTTGGTGTGAATTTAGTTTCAATTTTGAAATTACCCTTCCACTGCGTTGCACCAGAACCCTACAGGTACCAAATTAAAGAGATCATGTCTTCAATAAATTCCTCTGGTTCAAGAATTTCATGACTAAGCTCTCCTATTTGGGTCTCTTCTAGGGTTTCCTCAGGTAAAGCCCTAATGATAGGGGTGTTAAATCCCTCATGGTTGTCTCTTCCTATTGGTCCTTCTAATACATTAGGTGACTCATCAACTTCCTCTTCTCCTTTATACTCATCTATCAGGTTTTCTCCAGCTTCATATACTTCCACTACGATTTTAGCCTGAGTAATCTTCTGGTCATTTAACTCTAAGTCTGTAATAGATATTTCCTCTTCAGGATCATTCTTAAGAACAAATGGGGTCACAGGGGTGGGTCCGCTCGGATTAGGGTTGAGTCGGCTCGGATTAGGGTTGAGTCACTTGGGTGAGAATTGGGTCAACTCTGTTAAGGAATGGGTCGACTCGGGTGGACTAGGCTAGATCCTGATTTTTGATAAGGGACACTAATCCTAATGGATTCTGGCCGATGAATTCTGGATCCAGGGGGAGTTGGTTTAGGTGAACTAGGGTTAGTACGGGCCCTACAAGTTCTCTTTAGGTTATTGAGTCGCTTATCCAGTCAGTCAAACCTATTATCCATCAGGGTACATTGTTCATTGAAGGTCCTAAGTAAAATTTTTATAGTGGACTCCATGATCAGACTAGGTTGGTGTTAGGCTCCTAATCTAGTGGTCATGCAATGCAATCCTAATTTCTATGGTTCCTAGACCTAGAGCTCAAGTGGAATGAGTTAACTCAAATTACACCCAATTTTACAATTAGTCTTCCACTAGCCAGGTAAGAGGTGGGGTAGTGGGAGGCTCCCCCTACTTGATACAGGGTCTTAATTAAAAACCATTAGTCTGCTAAGGGCGTTTGCCTCCAGACCTCTAGCCTTAGACACCAGCTTCCAGTAATAATTGAAAGGTTGAGTGCACTAGTTTACTCATAAGACTCGAACCCGACCTGTTGGTGTCCTTAAGCTGTATTAGGTTGCTACTTGATTTTATATTAGGGCTAGGACAATGCAAGATGAGGTTGGTTGTTTGTGGGCCAAGGAAAGGTGACGAAATCCTTCCCTTATCTTATGATAGCATGCCCTTAAAATAATTTCAGATAGGATGAATCACAATCCAATCAAACTAGTTACCCAGATAAGATAAGATAACACTCGCAACTCAAAACTTAAACTTTAAATTTCAAATTTCAAATTTAAATTTTAGATTTGAATTTTAAATTTTTAAATTTTGAATTCTAGATTTTAAATTACAAAAATTAAAATTTAATTTTCTTGGGCATTAGGTTGGATAAATTCAAAATTCTAGATGTGCCAGAATCTTATCCTAAGTTATGCTCAGAAGATCAACATGCAATCTTTCAAGCAATTAACAATTCAAACATGCATACACTAAGCACAACTAATTTTTCGATATCGGGTTATCACGTCCGGCCATAGCTCATTACTCTCATGGGTTGTGATAGTATACTTGCATATACCTACTCAGGAGGCGTGATTTCCTTCCACCAGAAAGTACTAAGAAAACAATGCAATTTTTTGAAAAATTTCAGATATGAAATCTATGAGAGAAGATTACAGATCTGATTTTAATCTAACTACATTACTAAAATTAATGCAAAAGAAGCTAAGATCTGAAGAGCTATGGAAGAGCCTTCCATATCCAATGCTAGAATAGAGCAGAATTTTCAGCTAGTCACTAAATGTCCTAGTCTAACCTTTGGCTCTGATACCAAAGTTGATGTGGGATTGTTGCAAAGACTAATATAACAATTAAGAATTTAATTTTGATGAGTAATGATAACAAACTCAGATAAGCTATCAAATTAATTTAATGAAGATAGACTAAGTCTCTACTAGCTACTCATAATATAATTAGCATGCAATCACATAAAGAACCCTAGATCTGATGATTGAGAAACCACCGAAACTAGGACGTCCTGACTTCAAACAACCAGATCTAATGAGATTCGGATGGTTACTTACCAATAACGCTTTTCCCTCCTTCATTTCAATAGATATGGATTCAACTCTCAAGATCTCGCGGTAGGATTGCAAACTTCAATTCCTTCAAAGCAAATCTTCTTGCTGATGGTTGGATGGCAAGAGAAAACTCCTCCTCTGATTGAGAACACTAGAGATTTTGCAAGAGAACTATGATTAGAATGGTGAAAATGGAGTGAAAATCTAAAAAGAAATAGGGAAAGAATAATGGTCAGCTTGGATCCGGATCTGGACAAGATGTTGAAGATGATGGTGCCTGGCTTCTAGATCTTGGACTCTTGGAATATAACTGGGCTTCAACACTCCACACACACTAATGCAATGCTTAACCAGCAGAGCACATTACAATGCTTAACCAGCAATTATAAAAATAAACTGACAGAGTTTCATTAATAATTCATAAGATACCTTACAAGAGGAAAAATGGGATGGTATTTATAGACCCCTTACATAGTAGCTTGATAAGAACAAACTCATGGTAGCAAGATAAAAAAGAATTCTTTTGAATACAAGATAGGAGATAAGGATAAGACTTATCCATGTACAAAATGAGTGTAGATAAAATGGCCTCCTATCTTCTTCTTGAATTCAAACTAGGAGTAGATGACAACCCAATTGAAAGGCACCCTCCCTTCATGATATGTCTGGCTGCCTTGAAAAAATATTGGCGACAAAATGAGATGTTGGTGTCAAGTTTTTTTTCCTTCTTGGTTTTCTTGCTTTTCAATTTTGAATGGTTGATAGATGTTCCCTTGCATTTGAATTCCCTTGGGTAACAAAGAGGCCTCATAAAGGGCGATAAGAAAGAAGAGCCCTTTCTTATTACTTCTCTTAAAATTTGAATGCATTTAAATGGGCGACAATTCATGAGATTGAGATATGGCACTAAATGGGAGGAGAATCCTTCCATTTTACTTCTCTTAAATGGCATCATCCTTGGATTTTAAATGGACGATGAGAAGAGAATTTGTTGGTGCCTTTCTTGGATAAATTTGTTGGTGCCTTCCTTGGATAAGCTTGAATCCTAAAGTTATCCCGATGTCTCGATGTCCCGATGTCTTGATATCCCGATGTCTTTTGACAATTCTCTATATGCTTCATTTGAACTCTGTTACCCAGGTGGCTTTCCCAAAAGGGGGATGAATTGGAAATTTAAAAAGTTTAAGCAATTATGTGCTCTTTGAAAATTTCTTGAAGTGTTGAGTGCTGTGATTGAGATAATTAAAAGCAAAAGCAAGATATAAAAAGAATGCACAACACATACACAGAAAATTTTATAGTGGTTCGGAGCAACCCAGCTCCTACATCTACTACCCAAGATTACTACTTGGAATTTCTACTATATCCTCCACTAGAATACGGTCAGATTATTTTAATAGGCTCACAATCTAAACCTCTACACTTTGGTTTTTAAACCAGGCTCACTAAAGAAACCCAACACTTGGTTTTAACAGGATCACCAAGAACCCAACACTTGGTTATAACACAGGCTCACCAAGAACCTATTTGGTTTCTAAACCGGGCTCAGCAATAACCCAACAATTCAAAAAAATTATAAAGAGAAAGCAACAGAATGACAAATAAATTTTGTCAAATGGTTGCCAATGCAGCTCAAGAGAAGCCCAATTGATTGCACTTCAATGTACTTAGTTGGCTTCTTCAACTTCTTCAATAAATGCTTCAAGCTTCAGGCGTGAGTTGGTGAAGACTTGAAGACTATCTTGAATGATCTTCAGTGCTTTCTTGCTCATAAGCTCAAGTAAACATTAAATATTCATTCCTTCTTTTAAAGTAGTTCAAATCCCTCAAATATATGGTCTTGTACTCTTCTCAGATGATTTTAGTCATTATAGAACATTAGGATGTGACATTTGACTGTTGGAGTACTTTTTGGATTCAAATTTCAAGTTCTAGAACTAGCCATTATAAGCCTGAAATTGATCTTCGAGTTGGCTCAGATCTACTCGAGTCGACTCGAATCCATAAAGTAGTTCTGGTCCAGTCGGCTCTCTTCAATTGAGTCGGCTTGAATTCTTAGTAGCTTGATTCCTTACTTTGGAGGAGTCGGCTCATCTTACTTCGAGTCAGCTCGAATACTCAGGCGTTCCGAAATCCAGTCTGGAAGAGTCGGCTCTTTCTCTTTAGAGTCGACTCGGTTGGCTGTAGTTCTCAAAACTCTTTTTTTTGGACTTTGGAGGAGTCAGCTCGAATATCTAAAGAGTCGGCTCGGATGTTTGACAGTATAGTGTAGTCAGCTCGGGTTCCTTTCAGGTCAACTCGGTTGTCTAATTCAGAAAATCATGAACTAGACAAGTCAGCTAGGGTCCCTTAGAGTCAGCTCAGATGCTTGTGTGCCAGAAATCTTCATTCATACCATGTGCCAGAGTCAGCTATCTTCTCCTCAAGTTGGCTCGGATGAATTCTTCAGTGAATTATTAGTTTTTCTCCAAAAATCATCCACCAAAGCTTCAAAATCTCATGATGCCTTCAAACTCTTCTAACCAATCTTTTCTAGGAAACTTTGAGCTTGAAACACATCTAGAAGAGAAGATAGAAGCCCTCTTGATTGCTCTTTGAATGATCTTCAAGGCTTCTAGCTTCTTCAATAAATGCCTCAAGAAATTAGATAGAAGTTAGCTGTGGTCTTGAGTGCTCTCTTGAATGCTCTCTTGAGTGTTCTTTCAAAAGCTCATTAATTTCTCATTCACTGCTCATTCTCCTTTTTAAAAGTGATTCAAATCCCTTATAAATAATCTCCTTAACTGATTTCAGGTGGATATAGCCATTATAGACCATTAGGATTTGAAATATGACCGTTGGATACTGTTTTGGATTTAAAAAGAAAGTTCTAGAACTAGCCATTACAAACCTAGAATTAGACTTCGAGTCAGCTCGGATTCTTAGATAGGTCAAAACATTACTTTGCTTGAGTCGACTCTTCTTCAACGAGTTAGCTCGCTTGGCTGGTTCTTCAGAACTGAAAACATGTAAACTCTGGAAGAGTCGGCTCTTCTGTACTTGAGTTGGCTTGGTTGTTTGTCTGAGGTATCTTCACCCTGGACGAGTTGGCTTGCCTTCCCTAGAGTCGGCTCGAGTTCTCAGAACTTTAGAAGTTGAACTCTGCCTGAGTCGGCTCTTCACTCTCGAGTTGGCTCAAATGTCTGTGTGCCAAAAAACTGAATGCTATGCCAAACTTTAAGTCAGCTCTCCTGCTTTGATTCGACTCTTGTGACTTCGGTCCAAAAACTTTCCAAACTTCTCTGTTTTCTTTCACAGAGTTCCAATCAACTTCAAAAGCTCTCCAACTCTATCAAAGTTAAATCTAAGAGATTTAAGCTAAAAAATACATAGAGATAGCCTATTTTCATAAATACATAATTGATTTTTCTTTGAGCTCTTCATTACATAATTCATTTCAACAAAATAAACTTGTCATACACCAAGGTTGTAGGAAGAGTGGTTTTATATTTAAGACATCCTACAAAAACTTAGAAAACACTTGAAAATAGTTAGTAATCAAATGCATGCTCCAATATTTTGTTATCATCAAAATCATTCCAAAGGTCAACAGCAACATTATTCAATCATGGCTATATAGAAATGAAGGGTCTGACTAAACTAAGACATTATAGTTTGTTGTGTAACACAAGACTATAAGTGTCTTAGAGACAGTTCATTTATTAAAAATTGCATGGGTTGCAATTAGAAAGGATGTCCTACCTTTGAACTCATGAGTGTTTGTAGTGTAACACAAGGCACTCATGAGGAATTGGGATCTCAACCTCACTAAAGAAACCTGGCAAGGTTTCTCGCTTACCATAGATGAGGGTTATGATATTCGAATAAAATAGTGGGAGACATAATTAGATAAAAAGTCCTTATCTAGTTATGAATGCCATCTTGAGTGGTCTACTTATATTGTTCTAAAATTAAATGTAGGATTTATTATGGCTTCGAGTTTATCACTGTGGGGCATCTTAGATGCCAACAAGTTGACCAGTCCCAATTATGTGGACTAGTTGAGAAACCTGAAGATAGTATTGACTTGGAAAAAGCTTTCTTACATTCTTGATTCTCTGGATCCAGAGCCGATCAGAGAAGATGCTTCTGAGCAGAAAATAGCCACACACAAAATATGGCAAAATGACAGCATAACTGTCGGGTGCATCATGTTAGCCTCGATGAGTAATGAGCTTTAGAGGCAACATGAAGGGATGGAACCTCAATTCATATTGCTCAATCTAAAGGAGCTCTATGGAGAGCAAAGTAGGGATGCTCGATACGAGATATCAAAGCAGTTGTTCCATGCACGAATGAGTGAGGGTTCATCAGTGCAAACCCATGTTTTAAAAATGATTGACTTAATCACCTGATTAGGTCAATTAGGATTTGTAATAGATAGTGAACTCAACCAGGACTTGATCTACAATCACTCCCAGATTCCTTCTCTCAGTTTGTTCTAAATTATCATATGAATAAACTGAATATTTTTTTGCCTGAACTGCTGAACATGCTTAAGACAGTAGAGAGTCATTCTAAAGGAGATAAGGCTCATCTTCTTCTCATTGGTGGGAAGAAGAAATAGGCAATGAAAAAGGGTTTGAAAAAGAAATTCAAACCTAAGAAAAGCATCCAAGAAGAAGAAGAAGGCTGGTAATGATGGAGCCTATTTCCACTATAGCCAGCAAGGGCATTGGAAGAAAAATTGCAAGTCATATCTTACAAGTGTGAAGCAAGATGCCGGAAGGGCATCTAAAGGTTTGTACATGATACAAACAAATTTATCATTGAGTGTTTCTATTTCTAATTCATGGGTATTAGATACTACATGTAAGTCTCATATCTGTAAATCTTTACAGAGACTCCATAGAATTAGAGAATTGAAAAAAGGTAATTTCAAGCTATATGGCGCAAGTGGTGAAGCCATGTATGCTGAAGCCATGGGCACCTATCTTCTGTTATTGCCTTCGGATAATATTTTAAAGTTGGAAGAATATTACTATGTACCGAATATTGTAAGAAACATTATTTCAATACCCTTGTTATTACAACAACGATATAAAATAAGTGTAAAGAGCAGTGGCTGCTCTATTCTTCATAGTAATAAAATATTTGGACATGGTTATTTTATTAATGGTCTTCTAACTTTAGAACTCAATGATGAAATATTACTTGTTGATAATAAGAAGAGAAAGAGAGATAATGTCAATGTCACATTTCTCTAGCATTGCCGGTTAGGTCATATAAGTGAGTCAAGGATAAACAAGTTAGTCAAAGATAATTACTTCGACCCTTATGATTTTCAATCATTAGGAACTTATGAGTCTTGCCTCAAAGATAAAATGACCAAGTCTCCATTCACTGGGCATGGAGACAGGGCAACTGAGTTATTAGGTCTAGTACATACTGATGTGTGTAGACTTATGACAGCTTAAGCCAAAGGTGGATACTCTTATTTCATCACATTTATTGATGACTTATCTAGGATTAGTCATGTGTATCTAATGAAACACAAGTCTGAAGCCTTCGATAAATTTAAAGAGTATCAAAACATGTTTGAAAAATAAACTGGACATAGTATTAAAATTCTTCATTCTGATCGAGGAGGAGAATACTTGTCTAGTGAGTTTCTAAACCATCTTAAGGACAAAGGCATAATCTGTGAATGGACTCCTCCTTATACACCCTAATTAAATGGTGTGATAGAAAGGAGAAATCGTACCTTGTTAGACATGGTAAGGTCCATGATGAGCTTCACAGATCTTCCTATTTCCTTCTAGGGATATGCCTTGGAAACTGCTGCCTATAGTTTGAACAGGGTACCATCAAAGTCAGTAACTATTACTCCATATAAGTTATAGAATGGAAAAAGACCAAATCTTAAATACTTGAAGATTTGGGGTTGCTATACTTATGCTAAGAATAATTTTGAACATAAGCTAAGTGCTAGGGCTGATAAATGCAGGTTCGTTGGTTATCTTAAAGAGGGTGTTGGATACCTCTTTTATCATACTACTGAATAAAAGGTATTTGTTAGTAGACATGCTACATTCTTGGAGCAAGAATTTATCCAAGAAAGAAGCAGTAAAACAACACTTGAACTAAGTGAAGTTCAAAACCAACAACCAATTCCTAAAGAATCTTCGAATGAAATTCCTCAACCAGAAGTTCTTGTTGATCAAGAGCAGCCACAACACTTACCTCCACTTTGAAGGTTAGAGAGGGTGCGGGGAGCACCTCTCATATATGGTTTTGTCATCGAGAATGACAATGAGGCCAGTATTATTTAGGATGATGATCCTGTGACCTATACGGAAGCTGTCGAGAGTAAAGTCTCCAACAAATAGCTAAGTGTCATGAAGTCTGAAATGGACTCCATGTATTCCAATCTAGTTTGGACCTTGGTAGATCCACCTGAAGAAATTAATCCAATAGGGTGTAAATGAGTCTTCAAGAAGAAGATACGAGCAGATTGTAAAGTAAAGACCTACAAGGCCAGGCTGGTGGCAAAAGGTTTTAGACAAAAACATAGCATTGACTATGATGAAACCTTTTCATCAATAGCCATGCTCAAGTCCATTTGGATAGTGCTTGCTATAGCAGCATACTATGATTATGAAATCTGGCAGATGAACATAAAGATTGCTTTCCTTAATGAAAATCTTGAGGAAGAAGTCTATATGACACAACCAGAGGGTTTTGTCTCAAGTGAGAGACCAAACCAAGTATGCAAGCTAAGGAAGTCCATTTATGGACTAAAGTAAGCATCGAGGAGTTGGAACATCTGCTTTGATGAAATAATCAAGGAGTTAGGTTTTATCAAGAATATGGATGAACCATGTGTGTACAAGAAGACAAGTGAGAGTGCACTTGTTTTCTTAGTCTCATATGTTGATGACATACTAATCATATGAAATGATATCCCAATATTACAATCGATCAAAACTTGGCTATCATCAAAGTTTTTCATGAAGGATTTGGGAGAGGCATCCTATATACTAGGTATAAAGATCTATAGAGATAGATCTAAGAGGATGCTAGGCTTATCCCAATCCCGGTACATTAACTTAGTATTGAAGAGATTCAACATGGATGGAAGTAAGAGGGGATACCTACCTATGAGTCAAGGCATACATCTTTCTAAGAAAATGTCTCCTAAGATATCAGAAGAAAGAGAGAGGATGGCTATGATTCCTTATGCTTCGGCTGTAGGATCAATTATATATGCCATACTATGTACCAGGCCTGATATTGGTTATGC
This sequence comes from Areca catechu, assembly GCA_021397845.1. Classification (NCBI taxonomy): domain Eukaryota; kingdom Viridiplantae; phylum Streptophyta; class Magnoliopsida; order Arecales; family Arecaceae; genus Areca; species Areca catechu. The sequence continues at coordinate 106,791,779 of CM038043.1, forward strand.
CTTAGACATGGTAAGCAGGTTCCAGGTAGATCCAGGAAAGGATCATTGAAAAGCTGTGAAAAATATTCTTAAGTACCTGAAAAGACTAAGGATGTTTTTCTCATATATGGTAGATCTGAATTAAAACAAGAAGAATATACGAATTCTAGTTTTCAATCAGATCCAGATGATAGCAAATCTATATAAGGGTACATCCTCACCCTATATAGTGATGCAGTGAATTGGAAGAGTACAAAGTAGCCAACCGTAACTGACTCAGTCATTGAGGCAAATACATAGATGCAAGTGAAGCCATGAAGGAAACTGTTTGGATTAAAAAATTCATCATGGAATTGGACATGGTTCCTGAAATACAACCAGTGCCATTATATTGTGATAACACTGGAGCTATTGCACAAACGAAGGAACCAAGGTCTCATCATAAGTCCAAGCACATCCTAAGACATTTCTACCTCATTCGAGAAATCACAGGAAGACAAGATGTTATCATTGAATGAGTTGGTACTAAGAACAATATAGCAGACCAATTCACTAAAGCACTACCCCAGCAGCAGTTTGATCGCCACTTAGATTGTATAGGTATAAAATACAAAGGCGATTGGCTTTAGTGCAAATAGAAGATTGAAAGAAAAGTGTCCTAAAAACCAATCTTTGTAAGGGTATTTTTGTAATCTTCCAACTCTTGTATGACATTATTATATTAATTAAAGGTATTTTTTATTTCATCATATTGCTATGTCTTATTTAAAGATTATGATGAACCCTATAGGTTAGGGCAAAGGATTTAGGGTTATGATGGAGATCATAACGGTGTGACCTAAGTTCCTATAAATCCTAATCTAAAATTTTTCTAGTTATTGGATCATCGATTCAGGGATCGATACTTTCGGAAAGACTAGCTTATCCTATATATGCTCGATGGAGAGTGGTGAGGACACCAAGACCAAGACCAAGCTTCAAGAATCTATATGGATCACAGAACAAGGAGAATAGGATCTGCACCGTCAAGCTGACCCGAGACCGCCGAGCCGACTCAAGACCCGATCAAACTGAATCCCAGGTGTCAGGAAATTTCTAAAATTTAATTTACTTCAATTTTTGGAATTAAAAATATATACATGGAAAATCCTGATTCTTGGCCACAACAAACTCTATAGCCCCACATTCCAACTAGTTGAATCTTATAACTAATCCTTGGATTAGTTAGCCTTAATCCCATTGATCAGAGCCTTCTGGAACCGGTTGTTAGCCTACATTAAGGCTCGGTTGTATGATGAATGGTAATGAAAACCACCCAGTTTCTCCTCCGATTGTTTCTTCTTGCCTTCATTGCCAAGGCAATGTCAAGGGGTGCAAGGCCCTGACCCTGCCTTCGTTTAATCCACAACATCGAGGAGCATGAGGCTCCACCACTACTTTTCTTCTCATCGATCGGCATCGTTATGTTGCTGCTTCGTCCTTCCACGATCGTTGACCGCTGCGACATCGTCTTCCTCAAACCCATGCCTGTCCGCTCGCGTCCGCCATGGCCCAAGCCTCCCATCGTCCGTGAACCTTCCCCAGCTCTCCATCGCCCAAATCTCCCTCCTCCAGCCTCCCATCGCCAAAACTCCCTCCTCCGGTCTCCATCACCCAGACCACCCTCCCCGAGAGATCACCACACCGCCGACCTCATCTCCGAACTACTGCCCAACAGAGTTTCGCCTGGCTGCAGAGCCTTCCTCCCTACTACTGCGCTCTCAGTCACGTCCGAATGCTTGCTCTGCTACTTTTCCTCCATTGAAGCCAACTCTCCATCAACGACCGCCCTCCTCCGATCCTTCCGACACCATCATCAGCCCCGGATCCCCCTCCACGGACGTCTGCTCGTCCGTTCCTCCACCGGAGCCCGACTCCCCCTATTGGAATGAAGCTCCGAGATCGCCATCGTGCCATCCTCTCCGAGCCACCATCCCACGAAGCAATCGCCCAGCTCCCCTGTTCCACGAAGCCCCTATTCATAAGTGCAAAGAAGCCCGTCCGTAAGCTTCCTCCGGTCTTCCCGTTGCCCAAACCTCCCTCCTCCGATCCTTCTTTGTCGCCGGATCTCCTTCCTTTGGTCCGCCCTAAAGCCTCTTCACCTTCGATCATCTACCCCACAAAGCTTCAAGCTCCTGTTCCACGAAGCGTTCAAGAAGACTCGACGAGCTGCTGTTGAAGGAGATATGAATAGCTATTCTAGCTATTCCCTCTATTCCACACTTATCCTAGATTTATTCTAGATTGGAATAAACCCTGTTTCCCTTAATTTGGGTTAAGTTTCATTTTGGCTTTGGGCTGTTCATTTGATCTAAGTCGTGATGTGTTTTGGTTTGGGTCGACCTAATCCCTTTTTGTCTTGGTTTGGGTTGATCTAACCCGTTGTGTTTCGGTTTTGGCTAATCTAATCCGTGATTAAATCTTGTAGGGCCTTTCCGGTACCGAGCCTTGAAGGGATCCTAGCCATCAACCTGTGCTTCTAATGCCTGTAGTTGGATGACTGATCATTGATCATCCAGGCTGCATCTTCCAAGGTAGGTGATCTCATCACAGAAAAATAGTTATTACTGTCGTAAGGTCCTATCTCTCTTTACCTGCTTTAAATCTAAAACTTTGAAATGCATGCATATCCTTGATCAGGAATTTCTCAATCTCTGAGTCCTGGTTCTTTCTCATTTTATTGAGCCTAGCATGAGGGAATGCATGATTTAAAATTTATCCTATTTGAATGTTCCTCTGAATCTATGTTTAATATAAGCATCGGTATTCGTACAAATTTTTAGGATATTTTTTATCAGAGCAAAGTTCCACATCATTCCACATCATTCTCTTAGTATCAGAGCATAGTTCTGCATTCTTTTTGGTATCAGAGCACAATTAGGACATGCATTTTGTTTAGCCCACTCACTATTTTTCTATAGCATTTTGTTAGTTACAATCCTGTTCATATTAGTTCTTTGCATAGTTTAGTTCTACCACATTTCTTTATTTCAGTTGTTTTATTGCAAGCATACAAAAAAAAAAAAAGAGAAAAAAATATATGTGTTTCATTTCTGTTTTCTTAGTTTGCATTAGGATCATGGAATGTGCATTTCATATTTTGCATTAAGCTACTTAAGGGCGGCAATATCATAATATAAGGGAAGGACTTCATTATCTTTCCTCAGCCCAAAACAACCACCCTGCATTCCGGACCCAAGCTTCTAATTAAAATCCAGTAGAAATGTACTTTTGCTCTAGAGAGCTTAGGGACACCAACTGGTCGAGTCAAGACTAAGTGTCTATTCATGGTGTCAGCCCATTCTATGTGTGCTACTACTCTTGGTGTCTAAGATTGGTGATTCAGGGCTAGTGAGTTGGTCCGCCTACCTGGCCAATCCCAGATTGGTGTCTAAGGTTGGCATTCAAGGACCTACACTCCCCTATACCTACCTGGCCAAGAACAGGGTAACTATAGACTGGTTTGTCACCTTGACTTAGGCAACTAGTTGAGATTCTAGGTCTAGTAGATCATAGACGATTTTGCATACTTGACTCATGCCCATTAGAGCAAGAACCTCATATCAGCCTGAGTCATTGATGGACAACCCGCAAGAAGCCCTGCTAAAGACCATGTCGAACATTTTGCCCAATTGTCTATCCAATTGTTTACCCAATTGACCACTCATATAGATAATAGGTTAAACTAATTTGAGGCAAGACTTGATTCCATGGAGAGAGCCCCTATACCACCATTTGAGCATGAACCTGAGACCCTGTTTTCTCCACTGACCAACCCTAGGAGAGATAGAAACTTTGATCCCTTTGAGGCACCCAATCCTAGGAGAGTTCAGCAGCCGGATCCATTCTGAGACCCAACCCTAGAAGGCCCAATCAGGATTTCATTGACCAAAAAGAAAGAGCCTTCATGAGTATCAAACTAGAAGCACCCACCTTTGACTGTACTCTTGACACTAAGGTATACCTAGATTGGGAGAAAGAGATGGACTAGTACTTTGTGTGGTACGAAATGACCGAAGGTAGGAAATTCAAGTTTGCCAAGCTTAGGTTGATCTGTCAAGCCAGGATGTATTGGGATAATGTGGAAAGATTAATTAGACAAAGAGGACAGGAACCCATAGCCACCTGGGGAGATTTGAAAGCCAAGCTTAGGGAAAAATACCTTCCTGTGTCATACCATCAACAACTTTTAGACCAATGGCATAGACTGGTTCAGGGAAACAAGAGTGTCATCGAGTACATAGCCAAGTTTGACGAGTTACCATAAGGTATGGAATAAACAAGTCTGAGCCTATGATTTTATCAAGGTTTAGATTTGGCCTACATGATGATGTGAAGAGAGAATTGTATCTAAGAGGTACGAAATTTAGAATAGGCTTACCAGGTAGCTAGGGACTTTGAGCAGTTTCATAGGACTCACAGGACCCAGTACCCTAGAACAGCCCCGACCTACCCGAGTCGACTCTACCCTGCCTGTCCAAATCCAAGTCACCCCGACCCAAGCTGACCTGACCCGAGTCGACCCGAACCAAGCCAACCTAGTCCAGCCTGACCCAACTTGAGCCGACCTCTAGCTGACAAAGGAAAATCTATAGAAGCATCCAAGAAGTTTTGCACCTATTTTAGATGTCACCAGCCTGGCCATTACACTAGTGACTGCCCCACAAGATCCCTTCATTTAGGTGACTTAGAAGAAGAAGCAAACCCATATGACACCCCTGAATGTGAAGAAGTATATGAAGAAGGTTTCAACCTAGCAGAATAATATGAGGGAGATGAAGAGAGTTGTGACCCCACTGATCTTATGGGAGTTGTTAGATGCATCCTAACCCAATCTAAGGAGCAAGAAGACTGGCGTAGGACTAACATCCTACACACCTTTATCAAGATAGAGGAGAAGGTTTGCAAAGTCATCATAGATAGTGGGAGCTATATAAACGCTATTTCTGCTAGTTCTGTCAAGACCTTAGGGCTAACCCATGTTCCCCATCCTAGCCCATATAAGGTATCCTAGATTAACTCCACTTCAATACTTGTCGAACTTCGATGCCAAGTCCTGATTCAATTGCAATCTTATAAGAAGAAAGTTCAGTATGATATGTTACCTATAAGGGTAAGTAGCATTATATTAGGAAGACCTTGGCTGTATGATCATGACACCACCCTATTTGGTAAGACCAATTCCTGTGCATTTAACCATCTAGGGAAGAAGATAGTGATCAACCCTGTTCCCCCTAAGGATGAAGTTAAGAAAGGAGCCAGCTCTTTGAAGGAAAAGAAACCTGGATTACATTTGATTAGTGCCAAAGAGCTTAAGAGAGAAATTGCTGAGGGATCACCTATCTGGATTTTGACCACCAAGGAAATTACGAAACCAGCCCTAGGAAAACACCCCCAGGAAGTTATGGAAGTTTTGGAGGAATTCCAAGATGTTTTTCTGGATGATCTACCTGACCAACTTCCACCACTTAGGGACATCCAGCATGCCATAGACCTTGTCCCAGGATCTACCTTGCCTAACTTGCCCCATTACCGGATGAACCCAACTGAGCACCAAGAGTTACAAAAGCAAGTTAGTGAATTATTGAGGAAAGGTTTCATTAGGGAAAGCTTAAGTCCTTGCACCGTCCTAGCCCTTTTGACACCTAAGAAAGATGGCACATGGCGAATGTGTATGGATAGCCATGCCATAAATAAGATCACCATCAAGTATAGATTCCCCATACCCCGCCTAGATGACCTGTTGGACATGATGGCAGGAGCCACCATCTTTTTCAAAATTGACCTTAAGAGTGGTTTCCATTAGGTTAGAATCAGACCCGGGGATGAGTGGAAAATAGCCTTTAAGACTAAGGATGGTTTGTACAAATGGGTCGTAATGCCTTTTGGCCTGTCCAATGCACCCAGTACTTTCATGAGGATTATGATCCAGGTCCTTAGGATGTTCATAGAAAAGTTTGTGGTAGTCTATTTTGATGACATCCTAATTTACAACATAACCAAAGAGGACCACTTAGACCACCTTAGACAAGTTTGTATGGCCCTTAGGAAAGATAGTCTCTATGCCAATCTAGGGAAATGTGAGTTCTTGACCTATAGAGTCATCTTCCTAGGATTTGTCGTGACCTCCGAAGGAGTATCAGCTGATCCAAAAAAGATTAAGTCAATAGTTGAGTGGCCAGTACCCACTATTATTTTTGATGTCCGTAGTTTCCATGGTCTAGCCACTTTCTATAGGCGATTTATTCAGGATTTTAGCACCATTGTCTCACCCATCACCGACTGAATTAGGAAGGGAGCCTTTGAGTGGACCAAAGCTACTGACAGAGCCTTCCTAGAACTTAAGAAAAAGATGACTCAAGCACCCATTCTAAGATTGCCTAACTTTTCCAATGTGTTCAAGGTAGCTTGTGATGCCTCAGGTGAAGAAATAGGAGTCCTAAGCCAAGAGAACCATCCGTTAGCCTTTTTCAGTGAAAAATTAAATGATGCTAAGCTTAGGTATTCGACCTATGATAAGGAGTTCTATGCCTTAGTACAAGCACTGAAGTATTGGAGACACTACCTGTTGCCACACGAGTTTGTGCTGTGCTCGGATCATGAGGCATTGAGATACTTGAATTTCCAGAAAAAGTTAAACCCTAGACATGCTAAGTAGGTAGAGTATATTCAGGCCTATACCTTTATACTGAAATACCAAGCCAGAATTGAAAACAAGGTAGCCGATGCCCTTAGTAGATGATTTTTGCTTCTAAGTACCATTAAAACTGAGGTTATAGGATTTGACCAGATCAAAGAGCAGTATGATACCTGTCCCGATTTTAAAAAGATTCACCAAGCTTTGATCCTTACCCAGGACATAGTGCAAGAAGATTGGCGTAGGACTAACATCCTACAAACCTTTATCAAACTAGGGGATAGGGTGTGCAAAATCATAATTGATAGTGGGAGCAATGTCAATGCCATCTCTTTAAGTACTATCAAAGCCCTAGGATTGACCCCAGTTCCTCACCCTAACCCATATAAGGTCTCTTGGGTAGATTCAACTTCCATACCCATAAAGTCTAGGTGCCAAGTCTTGATCAAGTTACAGTCTTATGAAGAGAAGATTTGGTGTGATGTCCTTTCCATGGGCATCAGTAGTATTATCTTAGGTCGACCTTGGCTGTACGATCATGATGCCACCCTTCATGGTCCGACTAATACCTGTACCTTCAACCACCATGGGAAGAAATTTACAATCAATCGAGTTCAGCCTAAGGACCAGGCTAAGAAAGGATCAAGTAGCCTTAAGGAAAAGAAGCCTGAAGTTAACCTGATCAAGAATAATGGGTTAGAAGAAGAGATTACTGGGAAAGGACCCTTTAAAGAATTTCACGGAGAGAAGGATGAACATTCTGAGAATTTGAATACAAAAACCCCTAAGCCCATTGAAGACTTTAAGGTTGAACTCATTGAAAATCTAGGGAAAGAAACTCCTGAGCCCATTAAAGAATTGAAAGAAAATATCTATGAGTCAAGTTTAGTAGAAGATGGGCCCAAGGTTGAAATCATTGAGGAATCAAAGGAAAATGATCCTGAACCCATTACAAAATTTGAAGAGGAAATGACCGAGCCAGGATCACATCTAGTAAATGAACATGAGGATTCCCCAGTCTTTTCCATAGGAGTTCAGGAACCAACCCTTAATGAACCGATCCAAAGAGAACATCCTCAAAAGATGGTTGAAGCTCGGAAAGAAATTGAGGATGTAGTTCCTGATGAGTTACCTGATCAATTACCATCCTTGAGGAACACCTAGTCTGCCCTAGAACTTGCACACATCGATCAATGTCCAAATTTTAAAATCATCCTGATTAACCAAGGTCTGTCTCATGCTTCCCATAGATTGCCCCAAGACTCCGATTCCTATTTCCTACCCTTCCCTGAGCCTTCTCACATTTCTAGAGCCATGGGGTTACTTTTTGTTGAGATTACCAAAATGCATGACTCTGTGGAGCCCATCCCTTTTGCCATCTACTTTTGGCATACCTTATGGCATTTGCTAGGGATCCTTGATAATTTTTCTTGTACATACCAGACCAGGGTCAAACCTAGAGAGTCAGTAATCTGTTAGGTTTAGGTCTTAGAGAGTCCAATAAAATTTTGCTCTATAGGAATGCATCGTTGAGTTTGCATTTTGCATCATGCATTAAGTATAAATTTTAAAATAATTTGACTGATTCCCGAAAGTGAATCGAAGAGTTCGATCAAAGGGATTCTATAATGGTTAGGCTTAGGCCTGAATGGTTTCCACCAGGAACCATTAAGAAACTTCATGCTTGTGGAGCTGGCCCCTTTAGAGTGATAAAGAGAGTTGGCCCTAATGCCTACGTTCTTGAGCTCCCACCGAATTATGGCATTAGCTCGACTTTTAATATCTCAAACTTAGTCGAGTACAGGGAACCAGCAAACATACCTAGCAAGCCATTTGGGCCTGACCTTTCTTTTGAGAGTGAACCCAAAACTGAGTGTCCACCTCCAATTTTACCTGAGAGAGGAGAGCAGATCGAGCGTGTCCCGGATGACCAAGCTATTACCACCCGGGGCAAAGGTTATCAACGTTTCTTAGTCCGATGACGAGGCCGACCTGAGTCCGATGACTCGTGGATTACCCGGGAGGACTTGCAGCGCCTCGACCCCGACCTTCTGGAAGAGTACCTAAGCCAACTCAACTCTTACTCGACAGGGTCGAGTTCCTCCCACCCTGGGAGAACTGGTATGGGCACCAGAATCCGACAGAGGCTCCTCAACCCTCTATGGATGTCCAATTAGGGTTCCAACTTTTTGGGTCTTGCAATAAGGCTTCAAGCCTAAATCGTGTAATTTTCTTTAGCTTTGAATTGAGTCTCAAGTGTCTATGTCTAGTCCTGTATTTTGACCAAGTTGGTCAAGTCAAGTCTTGTACTGAGTCCAGTCCGAGTCTATTTGAAGCAAGATTGGTCTTGAAGTCTAGTCACTTTTTGAACCAAGACATGAAGGAAGCCAACTCAGCTCAGGGGACCACCTCTTCATCCTACATGGCACCACTTCACCATGCCATGTGGGCGACACACAATTTAGATTTTGGATACCAAAAGGGGGGGACACATCACTTGATACACTCCCTTTTTCCATTCCCCCTATCAAGCTATTTTCCAAACATGGGTGGCCGGCCAAGGAAGGTCAAAGGGAGTTAAAGTTTGGAAAATTCAAATCCCTTGCTTCAAGCCTCCTATCAAGCTTTCTTCCCAGACTACTTGAACAACTTTGGAAGGAATAGCAAGATCCATGGGCGCCTCCACTTCCCACTCCCCATATCATGCCTTGTACCAAAGGTGGAAGCACGACCAAGGAAAGGAGGAGGACACAAGCCTTGCTCCAAGCCTCACATCAAGCCACATTCATGGTCGACCAAGAAGGAAGAATTTTTGAATTTTTGGGTGCCCCATCAAGAAAAGATTTGTAATTTTTATTTGAAATTTAAATGGGATCCTAAGGTGCCTATAAAAGGGACCTTACCCCTCCTTTGTAAAGCTAATTTTTGATGAATGAAAAACCAAGTCTTTTTTGAGAGCCAATTTTCTTTAGTTGCCTTCGTTCACTAGGAACGTCGATCTCCGTGAGGGAGCGCCTTCGCCTTCGGGCATCGAGAGGTGTGAGGCCTCAAGTTACCGTCTCTTCTGCAACTCCATCCTCGTACTTCGAGTCAGGGTCCAGTGGGATCATCCAACCGGGTGCTTAGCCAGAAGAACTCCATCATCACCACTTCAACTTTCATCCCTTTCTCTATTTGCTTTCTCTTTGATCAAATCCTAACTCCACTTGAATATTCGCAGGTCCTCTAAGTGAAACGAGTATGGAGTTGGTTGCCCTTACCATCGAGATCTTCGGACAGCAAGCCGGCACATCCGCAGGGTTGAAGGCTTGATCATCCAGGCCGCATCCGCCAAAGTGAGTGATCTCGGCATCGGGAGCTTCGAATCTTTGAGGTTTGCAACCCTAGACTCCTAAGTAGGTATTATTCTAAGAGCTAAGTCCTACGGGGTTTCTCAACCCGGGATCCTCTTTTTATCCTTGTTTAGGGGCTAATTCACCTGCTAGTAGTTCTTATTATTATTGAATCCCTGGATCTACTCTTGGTTTATCTTCGGGAATCCATAACTTATAAAAAAATCCTAAAAATCACAAAGGAACAAATCACCTGCATCATTTCATCTTACATTTAGTTAGTCCCCTATCAGGCAGTCTATGGAGGACCGTCTTGTACGGGTGAACGATGAGGTTCATGAACTGAAGGGCGAACTAAAAAGTGCTCATCTGATAATAACCAAGCAAGGGGCAGGGTGGAGGAAGAGCAGAAAACAAGTTGACTCCTTGGAGCAGGCTACCAAGGAGAATCAGGAAAAGATAGAGAATTTGACCAAGACAGTGGAGGAGGCTACCAGGAGGGCCAAAGAGGCAATTCTGGAGTCCGAAGCGGTCAAGAGAGAGTCCGTGTCCCTGAGAAAGCGGGTGGATGATGCTGTAGCAGACTTCATGAAGTCTTCATGATTCCAAGAGGAGATGAATGAAGCATCTTTGTATGGCTACCATCATGGCTTTAATGATAGACTTTCCAAGGTAAAGGAGGCCTTCCCCCACCTTGATCTTTCTGGCATCCCTCCCTTCAACATAGCCGAAGAAGAAGAGGAGGGGGAAGAGGAGGCCGAAGTCACAGTAGAAGCCGAAGAGGAGCCATGCTCGGGAGAAGAGGCCTTTGTCAGTGATGAAGGTCGTCTTCTCCTCATCTTGTGGATCCATCCTAATTTGATTATAACCGAAAAAAACATCCATGAAGCTCATCAGTTGGTGGCCAGCAGTGGCATCGACCAGCTGATCAATCTTTAGGAGAGAGAATCTATCTTTTAGGCAAGCCTTGTTAAGGTCTGTGTAATCGATGCAGATCCTCCACTAGCCGCTAGCTTTCTTCACCTTTACCACATTGGCCAACCATTCGGGATAGTGGGCCTCTCGGATGAACCCTGCTTTAAGGAGCTTGCTGACTTCTTTGTCCATGGCTTTCTGCCTTTCAGGAGTGAAACTCCTTTTCTTCTACTGCACTAGTCTATACCCGGGGGTAACTTCCAGTCAATGAATGATCACTTCGGTAGGAATCCCGGGCATATTCGAAGCCGACCAGGCGAAGACATCGGTGTTGTCTCTAAGGAAATGGATCATCTCCATTCTAGTTTTCTCATCAAGTGTACTTTCGATCTGCACGGTTCTGGCAGGATCTTTTTTTATCAAGGGTACCAGGATAGTTCTTTCCATGGGTTCACCAGAGCCTGCAATTGTATCCCTCGGATCCAGTAGATCCGGAGTTGTAGAATCATTGAAGTGTTTGTCCTGAATCATCAGGCACTACCGCACTGCTCTCTAATCTCCTCTGGCTTCTCCGACACCATTCCTGGTGGGGAAGCGTACCAGGAGATAATGAGAGGAGATCACGGTTCAAAACTTGTTCAAGGCGGGCCTCCCCAAAATGATGTTGTAAGCCAAGGGGGTCCGGACTACTGTGAAGTTGATCAGTAGTGGTTTTTATCGAGGTTTATTGCAAAGGGTCACAGGCAACACTATTTCTCCCTCGGCATGGACTTGGTTGCCCCTGAAACCAGTGAGCGGTATGGGGGATCTCCGTAGTTGATGTCTAGACAAACACATTTTAGAGAATACATCATAAATCAAGATATCAGTCGAACTTCCATTATCAACAAGGATTCGCTGTACATCATAGTTGGCCACAATGGTTGAGATTACAGGGAATCATCATGCGGGAGTCGGACACCAGCAAGGTCATCTTCCGAGAAGAGAATGGCGTTATTGTCCTTGAGTCACTTTGGGACATCATCCTCGTCCCTCCTCCTGTCGATGGGTCGGTGTATCATCCCTACTCCACTTGTGGGCCTTTGATTTGGAAGTTCGGCCTCTTCAGGAGGTGGCTGGGGAATGATAGCTTCTGACCGAGGTCCTTAGAGACCAATATACTGCCCCAAATACCCTCTTTTGATGAGGTCCTCAATTGCATCCTTCAATTGGATGCATTCTTCAGTATTGTGGCCATGGTCCTAGTGGAATCGGCAATACTTGTTTCTATTCCTTACGAAAGAGGAAGCCTTCATGGGACGAGGCCGTTGGAGATAATTTTCTTTCTCTATCTCCATGAGGATCTTTTCTCAAGAAAGGTTGAGGGGGGTGTAGGAGTCGAATCTTCCTCTCGATGCCCTGGGCCTGGGAGGACTTCTTTGATAATTTGTATATTTGCCATTATTGTTATTGGAGGTCGGGGGACCTTGTCCCCTGTTGTTCTTCTTTTTTGAAGGGGGTTTCCCTTTGATCAGTCATCGATTAGCCACTTGCTCTTCAGCATCGACATATTTCTAAGCCCTCGACAAGAGCTCAGCATAGCTTTTAAAGAACTTCTTATCCAGGGAAAAAGTAAGCCTAGATGTATGAAGTCCCATGTTCAGCGCAGACATGGCCACATGCTCGTTGAGATTAGGGATCTCAAGTGTGGCCGCATTAAACCTGAAGATATAGTCTCGTAGGCTTTCTCCCTCATTCTGGTGAAGGAGGAACAGTGTGTCCGTATTTCGGGGGGTCTTGCGGCAGGTCCTGAAATGCAAGACAAATAATTTCTCTAACTCAAAAAAAGAATCGATGGTACCTGGGCACAAGCTTGAGTACCACATCCGAGCGACTTTCTTCAAGATAGCCGGGAACGCGAGGTAGTACATCGCATCCGAAGCTCCTTGAATCATCATATGGGTCTTGAAGCTGCCCAAGTGGTCGAGGGGATCGGAGGTGTCATCGTAGGATTCCATCTAAGAAATCCTGAAGTACCGAGGAATGACTTCGGCCATGATACGGTCGGTGTAGGGTAGGCGTAGATCACCCACTATCAAGTCATCGAGATCCTTTAGATCCCGCATTCTCTGCTCCTGTGCCCTCGCCATTTTCGATTTAATGGCTCTAAATCTTCCATCGTAGTCAAGAGTCTGTTTCGGTGCCCTCTCTACGGACGTAGAGTCTTCGGAGGAGGGTGAAGGAGTTTGCCTAGGCCTTTTTTCTTTCTACGGGGAATCAGTGGACCTAGGTAGTCTCGAAGTTCGACCTTAAGGAGAGGGCCGAGAACGGGGGGAGAGATGTGTGGAATCCTCCCGTGGGGCTCTCTTCCTTCAGGACCGAGAGCTATGTCTAGAGGCGACCTGTGGATTTCCCACTGGAAAAGCTCTGTTTTGGAAATCTTAAACCATGGCTGTAAGGTTGGTAACCTGGTTCACAAGGGCTTCAAATTGTTGTAATCCCATGATAACTATGGGAGGTGGGACATCATTCTTTCCCGAGGGTGCGCCCCCTGGGACGGAGCACGACTTCGACTTGTGGAAGCTATCTGAGTCCTTCCTCTCGCCATCAGGAACCTCTTACTTCCCTCTATTTAGGAGGGAGCCTAAAGAGTGCTGTGTTGCCCCCCTTCCTAGCGCACCAATCTGTTGGCATGGAGTCCCTATATCGGTCGATCGGAGCTGCTGCACCACAGGATCGCTCCCTGGTTCACCTATAAAACAGGTCCCTTGCCGGAGTCGTTCTGGCGGGAGACACTCCGATGCCTAAGTCAGAGGCAGATCCCAGCCATAGAATGGGGAAGATTCTCGAGGAGCAAAGGGAAAGACTCTTCGAATTTAGAGTAGGCGTGAGCGTGTATGTATGTGTGCGTACCTCCTCGAGCAATTCCTCTTATCGCTATTTAAAAGGTGGCCTCTGGCCTGCGGCCCCACTCTTCTCCCGACGATTACGGAGAGTTAATTTCTTTCCATGATTGGCGATCGTGGGTTGTCATTGAGTTATTCCAGCTAGACCAGAGGCATGGCAGCTAGAGTTGCGCTCCATGATCATGGCATGGAGATTGTCGATAGTAACCGTTGGTTACTGTTGCCTATCTAGGCTAGATCATGGTCCCATTTTCAGATCTCTCCTATTTAGAGAGATTCTCGATTGGAGATTTCATCCTCTGCATGGGTCGAAGACTTGGTGTTTTTCCAGGACCGGAGATCGTGTCTTCGGCAGGAACCGAAGAGCATGTCTTCGGAAGTCGACGAGAAGCCTGGTCTTTGGTTAGGATTGAAGACATCATCCGAAGATCTGGCCTTCGGATATCGTAGATCGAAGACATGATCATGTCTTCAGATATCGCAGACCAATGAGAAGCCTTGGGTTGCCCGTAGTTGGCCTGACCTTTCCTGGTCCGAAGTCAGTGGTCCAGAGAAAAGGTCTTCGACCAGCTGAACTGGTGCTCGGTTCATACCTTGACCAGGATACCCCAACAACTAATGAAGATCTTTGCCACGAATTTGCTAAGCTTATGTAGGGTGAATTTGAAATGAGTATGATGGGTGATCTAACATTCTTCCTTGAACCTCAAATCAAACAAACAAATGAAGGGATATTCATCAACCAAACTAAGTACACCAAGGAACTATTAAAGATATTTGGGATAGAATCTTGAAAAGAAATCGATACACCAATGAGTCCAACCTGCAGGCTTAACAAAGATGAAGAAGAAAATAGCACTGATCAAAAACTATATTGAAGTATCACTAGATCCTTGCTATATTTAACTATTAGCAAACATGATACCCATTTAGTGTATATATATGTACTAGATTTCAAGCTAATCCAAAAAACTCACATATGCTTACTATTAAAAGAGTCATAAGATATCTTAAAGAGACATATAATTTAGGATTATGGTATTCTAAATAATCATCATTAGAATTAATTGGTTATTCTGAGGCTGATTATGGTAGTTATAAAATTGATAGAAAAAGTATTAGTAAACATGTCAATTTATAGGATTAAACTTAATCTCGTAGCACAGTAAGAAATAAAACTCCATAATACTATTCACTTCTGAGACAGAATATGTTGCTGCAGGGAGTTGTTCTACTCAAGTACTTTGGATTAAGCAACAACTAAAAAAAATGATGTTAAACAAATTAAAATTTCTATCATATGTGATAATACTAGTACTATTAATTTGACTAAAAATCCTATTCAGCATTCTAGAACAAAGCATATAGAGATTAGACATCATTTTATTAAGGATCATAAGCAAAATAGAGATATTAAATTAGAATTTATTTGCACTAAAAAATAATTAGCTAGTATATTCACTAAGCCACTTAGTGATGATAAATTTATAATGATTAGAGATGAATTAGGTCTATATGAACCATTTTAGAAATTTCACCTAGAGATTCTCAAAAATCTTAAAAATTTTCTAGAGCTAATCCTAATCTTTTTAGACATAGTGGAACCTTAATTAGTATGTTTAAGTCCTCTAGAATTCATTTTCAACCTCTTTGAATCCAAAAACTTAACTTTTGCTCGAGCCAACTCTAGCAGACCTAAGCTTGAGCGAGTCGACTCAGATGTTGGAGGTACTATTTTTTTAAAAATCCCTTAAAACTCAAAGTTGCCTCTTTTACCTTACTATATAACCAACCCAAATTATCACCTTTCACCCTCCAATGCTATAGAAAACCTAAGGGACCATAGTGAAACCTAGATTCGAGTGATTCCTAGTAAGAATGGGTCCAAGAAAGGTATTGGCTTAGAGAATCTATGATTTTGCATTAGCCAAACGAATAGCAAAGAGATGGAATGATGAGCCAAACCCTATACCTCCATCAGCATGACCTCAACCAGGGTTTCCTTTAGCCACTCAATCGGTTACCACATGTAGGAGAGTTAACTTTGATTTTTTGGAACAAGAGAACTTTCAGATTGGGGATTGGATTAAAAGGCAAGGGTGGACAAGACTTTGTTCACTTGAAGTTCCTTTTTACCCCACTCTAATGAGAACTTTCTTTGAAGATTTAAGGATTGGACATGATTTAATTAACTCCAAAGTAAAGGGACAATTTATTATTTTAGATGAAACCCATTTGAGCCGGTTGCTTGAAATGCCAAAGGAAGGGAGTTGTTACCTAACCCTAGAGAAAAAAATTAATTGATTGAGAACTGTTTTAGAATGAAGGAAGGTAAGAAGCATAAAAAGTTTGCAGGCTAATCAACTTTCATTAGAAATGAGATTACTCCACAACATGGTTAGCTAATTTTTTTTCTAAAAATTGGAAGATTTGATTGGCTCATAGAGGGATGTTGCATTTATGCATTACATGATTTAAGGTCACCTAATTAATCTACCTTTTTTGATGCTATCTTAAATGAAGGAAGTAGCTAGGAGACAGCGAGCTTGTCTATCCTATGGCATAATCTTCACTCTCGTCTTTGAGGAGTTCGGGGTGGACTATACTAGCGAGAATGCTAGGAGATTATTGCATACTAACCGGTCAGTGAGAGGTCAATTCATCATATAGCCTATTAGAAGATTGATGGAAGATGGGTGAAGATCTCAGGTTAATGACTAGCTAGATCAGAGACTCTTTAGATGATGATTTTGTTGTAGATGGTAGTGATGATGATGATGATGTTGATGGTGATGAGGAGGAGGATAATGATAATGATGATGGTAGTGATGATGATGAGGCTCTTGCTACTGGACCAGCATTGGGAGACACCTCTGGATTGCCTGCTTGTTCGAGGACTCCACCTATTGAGCCTATATTTGCTGCATAGGCTTCGGTAGGGCCATTTGTGCCACCTACCACTTCGACTATTACTAGTATCACCTTGGAGCACTTTACTTAGCCCTCAAATGCACTGATCGCTGAGTCAGCTCCATGGTAGGTAACATGAGATAGGATATTTGAGATATTTTCAAGAACTACGAGGAGTTCAGAAAGAACAGATAGAGCTCTCACTTCAGATGTACATGATCGAGCATAGATAGAGGACACATGATACATATCAGTTTGATGTTTCAGATTTGAGAGCAGACTGTAGATGCATGTGAGGTGCCTTTGATAGTTTTTCATGAGAGCAGTCTGTAACTACTCTCTTTATATAGCAGGGCATCAGATGCATCGAGTCCAAGCTGGGGAGTTTCTTGTTGGAATTCACTAGTTCTAGATCCACTTTTGGTCTATCATCTAGTCTGGGACCTAGACCTTAGCCTCCATCCAAACCTGCACCTACACCTAGGCCACCATTTAGTATCACTATCCAACCTGGCACAGGATTTCCTTCTTCACCTAGGATAGGACCAGCTTTCTGGACTGCAGTTCTACAAGTCCTTCACCTATTCACTCTACTAGGACTTATGCCCTTTTCACTATCAACATTCTAAAGGATAGTAATAGTGATTAGATATTAGGATTTTTACTATGTATTTTCTTATCTTTATAATAAATATTTTTTATTTCATAGTGTGTTGGTATGTTGTGATACCTCTATTGTATTAAATTTTGTAACTAAAACCCTTGAATGATATATTATATATTTCTCCAAATACTTTGTGCATATATGCTAATGATAATATTTATGGTATCATTTTGTATCTATAATAGTATCATGGTATCATGCTTTTCCTTATGACATTCTTGATACTATTCTTATTTTTCATTGCTAATGACAAAAAGGGGGAGAAGAAAGAATGTGCATAAAATTAAAAGTTTTACATGAAAAGAATGAGAATGAGAATGAGAATGTGCATGTTTGATATTACATTCTAAAAATCTAATATGCATACATGCTTGTGAATGAGATTAATAAATTGAAAAAATTGAAAGAGATGGGAGACTGGAAGAGTAATTGAACATATGATTGAAATTGAAAGGGGGAGCATTGACTATCATAAAGTCTAATGAAATCATTTTTTCCCTTCTAATTTTTTAATTCAATAATCTTAATAGATGTTTTCTTACTTTGATATATTTTCCCAAGCTCTAATATAAACATAGTTTGCTGCGATCATATAAACTTTAAATTGATCAAATACTTAAACTCTGATACTATATTCATATATACTTTGATACATGAATATTTTTATGCTCTGATACATAATATATATACTCTGATACATGAATATATACATTACTCTGATACATTTTCTCGAATTGTAAAGCTTTTAATCTCCATGCCTAATATTTTCTCATCATCAAAAAGGAAGAGATTGTTGATCCCATGAATGATTTTGATAATTATAAAATATTGGAGCATGAATTCTATATTAATACTTTTCAAATATTTAAGAATATTTTTTGTAGAAACCTTTCCAATGCTCACAACCTTCAATTAAAAATTCTATGGAACATTAGAATAGTTAATGAGCTCATTTGGATCAATGATAATCCCTTTAAGAACTCTATGTAACAATTGGGATGTGTGTAGTGAGCCCTTACAAATTCTTAGAAATATTTTTAAGTATAGAAAGTTTACCTATACTCATTAGGTTCTCTTAAATACTTTGAGAGATTTTTGTATCATGGGAAGAATAGAGAAGTTACCTCTTGTATTTGAAATAGCATGTGTATTACTAAAATCCCTTAGAATCACTTGGAAAATACTTGGAAGATATTTGAAATCCTTAAAGAGTCAAATCATTTCAATTTCTTGAAGTTTTAAAGAATAGGCTGCAAGAGCTGACTCACACCAGAAGAGCAAACTCTAGCACAATACATCTCTAGCATAATTCAGAAGAGCTGACTCCGGCTCTATCAAGCCTTCTCTATTAGATAGGCATAAACTTGACTTTTTGGACACTATGAAAATGAGCCAACTCCTGTTCTACAAGCCTTCTCTCTTAGGAAGAACAAAAAATAAGTTTTTGAAGACTATTCAGAAGAGCCAACTCTTGTTCTACAAGCCTTCTCTCTCAAGAAGATAGAAACCCAATTTTCTAGACATTGCTGATTTGAGCTGACTCCTATGCTACGAGCTGACACTTATCCCATGATTGCAATAGTAATGGATAGTCTAGAACTTATAGAATTCGATTTCCATGATTTTTAATAATTATTTCTTAGTTTTCAATGACTATAAAAGACTAGAAATAATTTTAAACACATGAAAAAATATTTGAAAGATATAAATTCTTAGATGGAAGTCAAAAGGAATAATTATTAAAGATACTTGAACAAGAGCTTGAGCATTCATTTCAATCACTGAAGACAAGGAAAATATTCAATGCAGTCATTGAAAACTTAAGAGGAGCTTCAACTTCTTCCCACCCAATCTCTTGAAGCATTAAGTGAGAATTGAAGAGAGCATTGAAGTGAAACTTTTGAAGCCCTTAGGCAGCTATATATTAAGCTTCAACTATAACAATCAGCTATTTTTAGAGTTTGTGTAATGTTACTCTATTTTATATTTTTATGTTGTTATTTGTTTCAGTAGGGAGCTGAAACTTTGAATTGGATTTAGGTTTTAATTGGTTCACCTAGGAAATCAATTGGATTGTTTGTGAGCCCAGAAAATAAACATGTATTTGGGTTTTGATTGGTGAGCCTTGGAAAAGTTATTTGTGAGCCTGTAAAATAAAAATTTTACTTGGGTTTTGGATTGTGATCTTGGGATAAAACAATATGGCTAATTCTTGCAAGAATATAGTAAAAACTCTAAGAGATCCTTGGGTAGTAGACGTAGCAACTGAGATTGCTCCCGAACCACTATAAATCTTATTGTGTTTGTGTTTGCTTATCTCCCTATCTCATTCTCTTATATTTCAGCACTTACACTTTGTCACAACACTTAGCCCATACATCAATTGAGTTTTGAAAGGCATATACTTGTTTTAATTTTTGAAAACCTAAGTCATCCCCTCTTGGGTTGTTGATCTGTGCAACAAAATCTTTGTAGGATCTCTACAAGAATGATGAGCATGCCTAAATGTCTCGTAACTTGAGCCACCATTCAATAAAGCATGGCTTATCTTAGTCTAACAAGAGGGATGTATTGAAGGGACAAGATGCCTATTTCTAGTAAAAAGGCCTTAGAAACATGTGGAGGTCTAGTCGCCTTTCACCATATCCGATAGGATCTTGAACTCACCAAAAATACTCTAGACTATTCCTTTATAGAAAGGGTTGCAGGCGAGCTCTCAAAGGTATGCGAGCCTTTTGCTTACACTCCTTGGTATTTACTAACTTGAGCATCAAAGTGCCCTTGCCGGGGCCATCCCCGATCAGATTTTTTTGTAGGTACCACCTCCCAAAGCCTGACTTGCATCATGCACTCCAGCACCTCCTGCCCTCCTTCCAGTGCTTGATGAATTTTGGTACCAACAAGAGTTTAGAAAATTTACTTCAATGTTTGGTAGGAAAGCATGTAAAAAACTAGGATTTACTTTTACCTCAAGTAGAGTTTGTATATAATAGTTCAATAAACAGATCTATTAATATGAGTCCATTTGAAGTCATGCATGGTTATTATCAAAAGAAACCAATGACTTGATCTCATCACCTGTACATGCTAGAGTATCAGAGTCAGCATCATCCTTTATAGACTATGTTAGGAGTTTGCATAAAGAGATCAGTGACAAAATTAATATAAGTACTCAAATGTATAAACGATTAGCAGATTTGCACAGACGAATTAAGGATTTTGTTGAGGATGATTATGTCAGGATTAGGATCAGACCTGAGTGGTTTCCACCAGGAACTATTTGAAGCTATATACTCGAGGAGCAGGCATATTCAAGTTTTAAAGAAAGTTTGACCTGATGCATACATTATTGATCTACCAACTGATTATAGAATTAGTTCAACTTTCAATATATCGGATCTAATTGAATATAAAGAACCAGAATTAATACCTAGTGATCTATTTAAGCATGTACCTTTCTTTGAGAGTGACCCTCCTTCTAAGTGCCCACAAGTCTAATTGAGAGAAAAGCATAATATGATCGATCATATCTTGAATGAGCAAATTAGGTCCACTAGGGGTCAGGACAACCATTGTTATTTGGTTCGCTGGTGACATAGGCTAGAGTCAGAGGATTCCTGGATTACTCAAGAAGGGCTACATAGGATTGATCCAGATCTTTTTGACTACCTCTAGGAAAGTATGAAGCCTGACTCGATAATTTGTCAAGTTCTCCCCATTCCAGGAAAAATTAATGAGGACATCATTAAATACTATTTTTGATGTAGATTCATGTATTTTATTTTTACATTTTTATTTAGGTGTATGTGTGGATATATTGGGAATGAGATGCATTTTCTTTTTATTTACAGTCCATGTGTTGCCTACCTTATCGCTGTGGCCTACAGCTGTGAGTTGGTGCCGGACTGCGGTCCCCTTTGCTACGAAATCCTAATGCTCCCAGACTTGCAAAATGAGGTTAGAGACCCGGACCGGGGATCTCAGTGGGGGCACTCTGACAGTCAAGTTAGAGAGCAGTAAAGTGGAACAGATCCACTAAGACGGATCCTCGCTGGGTCTCCGTGCTTAGAGGAATCTTTGATGTGAAGATGAATGAGAACGAGAGGGATTAGCATTCTGATTCCTAAAACCAGGCTCGCCGAGCTCGGTCCTGCGAGCTCCTTTGGAACTTCTATCCCAGAATCACTCTTCTCTCCGTGAGTGTGCTTGCCCACATGATTGCCTACCATCTTTCTTGTCGGTGATGCCCCTTTTGAGGTCATTAGATACTTTGGTGCCTCGATTCTCCCTCCTGGGAGGCCTTGGAGATCAATGGCGCTTACTTACTGTTCTTCTGAGGTCGTCTCCCCTTATGGTTGGGAGTCAAGTGGTGAGCCAGTCTTGTCTGTCGTGCAGTCACGAAAGAGGAAACTTGGTGGGATCCCAATCCTCTCGAAGGCACCCTCGGGCTCGATGCATTGACCGTGGCTCTCCCCTTTTGGAGCACCAGGTTACCGGGTGCCGGATCTAGTACCTCGAGCAGGGTGTCCTTCCAAAATTGGTGTAAATGAGGTTTCGTGCATCATTACAGGCCTAGGGACGCCGTACTGGATGTGCCGCCTATGCGCGCCATCCTCGGCAGCATCCTTGGGGCTTGCGCGCTCAGTCCTTCTGAGCTCCATGGAGATGTCTCAACTTCGACCTTGGTGGACCCGTCTAGGGGTGTCATCTAGCAGAAGGAGCGGGGGTGCCAGGCTCGATTCCGACCGAGGTGGACCCATCTAGGGGTGCCACCTGGCAGAGGAGCAGAGGCAGGCCCACTTCAGTCGAGGTGGACCCTTCCCGGGTCGACACCTGGTGAAGGGACAGAGGCAAGCTCAACTTCGACCGAGGTGGACCCATCTGGGGGTGCCACCTAGCGAAGGAGTAGGGTGCCCGGCTCGACTCCTGCCAAGGTGGACCCATCTGGGGGTGCCACCTGGCGAAGGAGCAGAGGCAGGCCCACTTCGACGGAGATAGACCCGTCCTGGGTTGACACCTGGTGAAGGGGTAGAGGCAAGCTCGACATCGACCAAGGTGTACCCATCAAGGAGCGCCACCTGGTAAAGGAGCAGAGGGGCTCGGCTCGACTCCAGCCGAGGTGGACCCATCTAGGGATGCCACCTAGTGGAGGAGCAGAGGTAGGCCTGTTGCCTAGAAATGGAGCCCAAGAGGGGGGTGAATTGGGTCTTTTAAAAAAATTTAAGACAATAATGAGAGGGACTAGTGGTGCTTATGAACAATGATGAATTCAATGCAAGATGTTAGCAATAATTAGAGAGCAAGAGAGGAAGAGAGTAATCACACACAAATACAAGGTTTATAGTGGTTCGGTGCAAACCTAGCACCTACATCCACTCCCCAAGCCACCCTTGGGAATTTCACTATAATCCAAACTAGATTATAGTTGACATGTTTTTCACAAGGCTCACAAGTCAAAACCTAAGTTGGTTTTATCACTTAGGCTAACCAACAAACCTTAACACTTGTTTTGTCTTCGGGCTTACAAGTTAACCCTAGTTGGTTTTATCCCTTTGGCTCACCAACAAACCACAATAACCTTCTTTCAAGACACCCTTGAAAGCAAGGTCAAAACACAATAAAATAGATATACAATTTAAAACTAAAACAAACTCTCTTCAAGAGTAGATCGGAATCTTTGAAGCTCAAGTAGATGCTTTGTCTTCACCCTTCCTTGGAATCTCCTTCAAAGTGCCTCTTTTTGGAATGAAATAAGGATGAGCTTGTAGGCTTTTCAATGAATCAAACTATAAGAGGCTTTTGATGTGAAGTATTTAAGAGAATATTGGCTTTTTGGCTTTTGAGTAGACTTGAATGCACTTCAATACACTTCCATATCTTTAAAATGAGGTTGGTGGAGGTTAAATATACCAAGAACCTTCCAAAAAATGGTTTGTGACCGTTGGTACCTCGAAAATAGCCATTTGAAGCTTAAAAGGCAAGTTCTGCAAGCCAGAAAAATAGATCGTTAGAGCTATCAGGCTGCAAGTGTCGATACTTGGCTGTCAAGTGTCGATACTTGATCTCTGGGTGTCGACACTTGAACATTCAAGTGTCGACACTTGATGCACAGGTGTCGACACTTGACACAAAAATCCTCAAATTACAAAGTTCTATATTTTTAAAATTCTCAGGCCTTGAGTCGACACTTGGAATATAAGTGTCGACACTTGGTATCGACACTTGGATATAGGTGTCGACACTTGGCGTGCCAAGGATTTTTGTCTGTGCCAAATGATGAAGTGTCGACACTTGACTGTCCGGGTGTTGACACTTGAGACTGAAAAATCTCAGATTCAAGTGTAAATGCCTCAAAAACATAAATATAATTCTAGAAAACATAAACACATAATATTTAAACATTTAGATGCCCATTTTCAATGAAGAGGATGCCCGGATTTGTGAGAATTGCTCCGTGCCATTACGTGCCATAAACCATAAGTTTTTGAGATTTTGAGATGCTTTCTTCCTGAAAACTCACAACTTGAAATCCTCATTAGAATACAATATGCACTCAATGTTTTGTTATTCATCAAAATCACTGGGTGGAGCCAACAATCTCTCCCTTTTTGATGATGACAAAATCTTGAGTAAAAAGGCAATATATTTCAAACTTTAACCATTATAATTTATGAATATGAATTTAAGTCCATAAAAGTGGCAAAAACTTCATAGTTAGGAAGAATCAATCTCCCCCTTAATTAGATACTTCTTATAAAGGTAAACTTCAAAGATTCTTACAAGGTGAAAAATCAACACAATCAATACAATTTCTCAACAAATTTATGAATTAACACTTTATGAATTAACATACCTTTTTCTCCCCCTTTTTGTCAATCATTAGAAAGGGGAATAACCTCCCCCTCACAATGAGCATGGAGACAAAAAGATAGTAGAGAATCAAATAACATAGATATCAGAGCCAAAATTATACTAATATAAAAGAGTATCAGAGCTAAAACAATATACCAAGATAAAAGAGTATCAGAGCCAAAAAATAGTAAATTGATTCATTGAAACACAAATAATGAGTACTGAACTGAAATATATATAATAGATAAGTTGTCAGTACAAAATTTGCTGAGTCATCAGCAAGAGCTGAAATATACAGATATCATCAAAGTCATATAAGTATCAAACATACAACATAAGAGCTATAATAGACATCTGTGAGGCTAATCCTCATCAGATGGAACATCAAGACTGAATGGAGCACAGATCCTAGATCTAGTTGCTAATGCCCTAGGAGGTGCTAAAGCTCGACGACTCCTAGTGCGGCCAGAAGGACCAAAGGCGGGTATAACCCTAGATGATCTAGTGGAAGGGGGTGAAAGAAGATCAGCTGGCGTAACAAGGTCCGGTGAGGAATCAACCAAGGCAGTAGTAGGAGCTGGTGTAGTGGGAGGATCTCGACTGACCACCTCATAATCATTAGCACTGCCATCACTATCACTGTCACCGCCCACAACCTCTATAGCTCGGTCGCCATCCTGATCACCACCCTCAACAGAATCAGCATGGTCGCTCTGGTGATCCATCATCATCATCATCGTCATCATCATCTGATCGTGCAACTGTAGGGGCTACAGGAGGTATAAGGGATCTCAACAGACCCTCAATGCAAGAGAATCCCTCCTCCATATATCTGCGAATCTCAACATACTCCGAGGTAGTATGTGCTCGTAGAAGCTCAACCTCGCTACGTAGCTAAGTCATCTCATCCCTGATCTCTGTGAACTGCTCTCTGGCATGCTCCTCAAAAGATAGTCCTGTAGAAGGTGGCGAAGGAGCTGAAGTGTCAGGAGACAAATGCTCTGCTTGTGTCGATGGGATATCTACTGGAGGAAAAACTGCTGGCTCAGATGGTCCAACCTTTGCCTCTCGAATCTCGTCCTCCTCATCTGGCTCCTGGCCAGACTCTCTGTGAACCCATCGACCTCCAACTAACCTGTATCCCATGCGGTGCAAAGACCTCTCGTCGTACACATCTGTGTGTAGTATCTCCTTGGGGATCTCCCCCTCCAATGATACTCCACACGCTCTGAATAGTCTGGTCAGTGCCATACCGTACAGTAAACAGTGTTGGCACTGTGTCGCAGCATCATGCATCTGAGTGAGCATCAAGGATGGAAGATCAATCTGCCTCCTCTCAATCAGGTTCGTCATCACCATCAACTCCCTCTCGGTGATGAAGTCAAATCTCCCAGTCTTCGGTAGTAGAATCCGTGTAGTGATGTGGTGCAATAGGCGCATCTCCAATGACAACTGGTTCGCGGTAACTACGGATATACTGCGAACGTCCTCTCTCTCAAGAATGCACCTAAATGCAACCTCTCTATCATCTACCAAAAAGACACAGACTCCCCTCTGTGGGATCTCCCATACTCTGCTCAGAAGCTCATCTGTCAGTGAAATCTGAATACCCCTGACTGAAGTAGTCCACAGAAGTTGTCGACGGTCTAATGCACCATAAAACTCTCTCACTAGGTGAGGATAGTACCTCTCCTGTATAGTGCAGAATGGTACTAATCCTGCATCAATGAGTACCTGTCGAATATCGAAGTGGTGCCTGTCGAAACACTCCAAGTCGACTCTCCTCCCTGAGGCTACTAACTTCCCTGCCATCCTCTCTGCAGGGGGGAGCTCGGTGTGGCTATACTGCTAGGCTGTGCTGTATCAAATCTGGCCTTCGACCTCCTCTCAACACCATGACTGGGCCTCTCCCTAACTGCAAGTCTCTTTCTAAGACCCATTACAGCAAACTGACCAGGGAAGAAGGAAGATAGGTTTAGAACTTTGGCTACAGGCTGAGATAAGGAGAGTTTCATTTCTTAAATAAAATGTTCAGATAGGTTTTGAAAACCAGAATTTAAACCAACAACATTTAAAAAAATTGTCAATCAGTTAAAGGTGGGATTTTTACAACTTATATTTTGATTAAATGACAATATTTCGAACATATATTTATAGAAAATATTTTTGTTCGTTAGAACACATTTGAATCTTTGGAAAAATAATTTTTGTAAGGTCTAAAAATCAAAACCCATGGTATTTGGGTCTAAACACTTAGGGTTTTAGCAAAAAGATAAAAATGTCGCAAATATATCATGAAAAACCTTTCTAAATCAATAATAAATGGATTTAGTATATTTAATTTAGATGAAAACCCAAATTATTTCGGCCAAAATCAATAAAACAGTATTTTTTGCGAAAAGTGGGTGAAAATGACCAAAAGATGAGGGAAATCTGAGAAAAATACGTTTAAATCACTATTCCCTCAAATGGAGTTTTAGAAATCCACTAAAACATGTAGAAATCCGGTTAGATTCATGAAAAACACTCGAAAAATCCCATTCACGGTTGTTTGGTTTGAAAACGTCAAAACCAAAAACGAGAAAAAATAAAATAAAAATGGAAGGGGGAAATACCTGATTTGTGATGGATTAAAGGATAAAATGATGGATTTGGACAGAGGGGACCACTGTTGCAAGAAATAGGCGGGGGAAGGAAAATTACAAAACCCTCGATCGGCCATTTTAAAAATAGTTTCTGTTTCACAAGTGTCGACACTTCGAATGTGTCAAGTGTCGACACTTGGTCAGGTGTCGACACTTGACAATTTCCAAGTATCGACACTTGGCCAAAAAAAATCGAGAAAATCCAAAAAATTTTTGAAAAATAGGAAATATTTTGATAAGGTTTTTGGGGCTTTAATCAAGAGGTTTTGAGCTGTAGGATTTAGGTATAATTAATACTAAGAGAGTTCTAAGAGAATGGATCAATGACACCTAACTCTCTTCTAATCAGACAGAACCTATCCTCACTCAAAGGCTTGGTAAACACATCTGCTAACTGATCATCAGTACATATAAAATCAAGAATAACATTAGAGTTTTATACATGATCTCTTATGAAATAATGTCTTATTTCAATGTGTTTACTTCTTGAATGTTGCACAGGATTTTTAGATAGGTTGATTGCACTAGTATTGTCACATCTTATGGGTGTCTTAGTTAGTTTAATGCCAAAATCTTCGAGTTGCTGTTTGATCCAGAGGATTTGAGCATAACAGCTTCCAGCTGCTATATATTCGGCTTCCGACGTAGATAGAGCAACTGAGTTCTATTTCTTGCTACTCCAAGAGATCAAATTTACTCCAAGAAACTGACAGGTTCCACTAGTACTTTTATGATCAAGTTTACACCCAGCAAAGTCAGTATCAAAATAAGAAATCAATTCAAATGAAGAATCTCTAGAGTACCATAAACCAATTTCAATTGAGCCAGATAGATATCTAGTATGCGTTTAACAGCCAAAAGATGAGACTCTTTAGGATTAGACTGATATCTAGCACACATACAGACACTAAACATGATATATGGCCTACTGGCAGTAAGATATAACAATGAACCGATCATGCCACGATATAATTTTTGGTCTATAGACTTACCTGATTCATCCTTGTCAAGTCTACATGTAGAGCTCATAGGGGTACCTAAAGGCTTAGTGTTCTCCATCCCAAACTTCTTGAGTATTTCTTTTGTGTATTTTATTTGGTTGATGAAGATCCCCTCTTTGGTTTGCCTTATTTGGAGTCCGAGGAAGAAATTCAGTTATCCCATCATGCTCATCTCGAACTCACCCTGCATTAACTTTGCAAAATCTTGACAAAGAGATTCATTAGTAGCACCAAATATTATATCATCTACATAGATTTGTACTACTAAGAGATCATCATTCTTTTTCTTTAAAAATAAAGTTTTATCTACATTACCTCTAGTAAAATCATTTTTCAACAAAAAGGAGCTTAAACGATCATACCAAGCTCTTGGAGCTTGTTTCAATCCATATAAAGCTTTATGAAGTTTATAAACATGATTTGGAAATTCAGAATTTTCAAAACCAGGGGGTTGCTCAACGTAAACTTCTTCTTCAATTAATCCATTTAAAAAGGCACTTTTAACATCCATTTGATATAGTTTAAAATTCATGAAGCAAGCAAAAGCCAACAATAGCCTAATTGCCTCAAGTCTAGCCACAGGAGCAAAGGTTTCATCAAAATGTATCCCTTCCTCCTGATTGTATCCTTTGGCAACTAGTCTAGCCTTATTTCTAGTTACTACTCCATTTTCATCAAGTTTATTTCAAAAAACCCATTTTGTACCAATAATTGAAGTGTTTGAAGGCCTATCTACTAATGTCCAAACATTGTTCCTTTTAAATTGATTAAGTTCATCTTGCATAGCATTTATCCAATTACTATCACATTCAGCTTCCTCAATAATTTTAGGTTCAATTTGAGACACAAAAGCTAAGTAATCACAGATATTTCTAAGGGATGATCGAGTACTTACACCTTTAGATGGATCACCTATAATTAGTTTTTTTGGATGTCCATGAGCATACCTACATTCTTTTGGTAATGGATCAACAGTTGATGTATTTTCATCACCTTGTGCTTGATCTCCTTCATTGTTTTGATCATCATTCTATTCCTTGGTAAGCCCTTCATTGTTGTTTATTTCTTCAGTTTTCTTGCTACCTATTTCATCAGAAAGTACATCTTCTTTTTTTGAAGATTTTTGGTTAGTTTCATCAAATACCACATGTATGGATTCTTCAACAACAAGTGTTCT
This sequence comes from Areca catechu, assembly GCA_021397845.1. NCBI lineage: Eukaryota > Viridiplantae > Streptophyta > Magnoliopsida > Arecales > Arecaceae > Areca > Areca catechu. Next base: position 106,820,815 of record CM038043.1, read on the forward strand.
TCTGATGAAGACCCTGTATGCCTTACTAGATGTGGAGTAGCCTAGAAAGACTCCCTCATCTGATTTGGCATCAAATTTACTCAAATTATCTTTACCATTGTTTAAGATGAAACAACGGCATCCAAAAATATGAAAATAACGAATTGAGGGTTTTCTACCCTTCCAAAGCTCATAAGGTGTTTTCTTTAAAATCGGTCGAATTAAAACTCGATTTAAAATATAGCATGCAGTATTTATGGCTTCTGCCCAAAAATATCTAGGTAAATCATTTTCACAAAGCATGGTGCGTGCCATTTCTTCAAGAGTTCTATTTTTTTTTTCTACTACCCCATTTTGTTGAGGTGTCCTAGGTGCAGAAAAATTGTGATGAATTTCATTTTCAATACAAAATTTATCAAAATCGGCAAATTCGGTTCCATGATCACTTCTCAAAGATACTACTGAAACACCTTTTTATTCAAAACTCTTTTATGAAATCTAATAAATTCATAAAAAGTTTCATCTTTATGTGCTAAAAACATGACCCATGTAAATCGTGAGAAATCATCTACAATGACTAGACCATACTTCTTACCTCCCAAACTAGATGTTCTAGTTGGCCCAAAGAGGTCCATGTGAAGCAATTCCAAAAGTCTAGATGTAGAGATTACTCCTTTTGGTTTGAAAGAGGATTTTATTTATTTTCCAAGTTGACATGCACTACAAATCTTATCTTTTTAAAAATTGAGTTTAGGCAAATCCTTTACCAAGTTCTTTTTGCTAAGTTTTGAAATTAAATGCATGCTTGCATGTCCTAGTCTATGATGCCAAAGCCAACTAGTTTCATCGATCTTGGCTTCCATTGCCACTAGACATTGACCTTTCTGAATAGGGAGATCATCAAGATCAACCATATAAATATTGCCATGCCTATGACCAATGAACTTAATGCCATTGTCATCTAGACTAGAAACAATGCACAAAGAAGATTCAAAAACAACTTTAAAATTTTTGTCACAAAACTAACTAATGCTAAGCAAGTTATGTTTTAAGCCATCAACATATAATACATTATCAATATAAGAGGTAGGGGTGATATGGATTTTACCAATACCGATAATTTTGCCCTTTCCATTATCACCAAAAGTTACATTGCCACCATTTTGATATGTGAGTGATGAGAACTACTCCACATCTCCTGTCATATGCCTTGAGCAACCGCTATCAAGGTACCACATCCTTTTCTTATTAGTTGCAAGGCATACCTGCAATAAAGATCAAGTGGAGACTTTATATACCCAAGCCATCTTGGGTCCTTTTTGGTTAGTGGCATTGGTTCCTTTCGGAACCCAAACTTTCTTAGTGTTATTTAACTTTCTTTTGTTGCACATATAAGATTTGTGTCCTTTGATACCACAAGTATAGCAAGTAATGGATGAAGATGCAGACACAAAGAAATTTTTAAAGAGTTTCTGTTTCTTATGAGTTCTGAATCCTAAACCTGCTTTGTCAAATACTGCTCTTTGGTTATTTAAGAGTAAATTCAATTTTTCAGAACTGTAAGTAAATTTTTTTACAAAAGGTTTTAGTTTTTCAATTTCTTCTTTATATCTTTTGTTTTCATTTAAAATTTCTTTGCTTTGTTTTGACAAATTTTTATTTGAAAGTAAGTCACTTTTCTTTTTAAAGATATCCTTTTCTTTTTCAAGTGCCATAATCTTATAATTTAATTTTTTATTTTGTATAAGAAGGCATTCATTTTCATTTGAAACGTTGTTATTTGTTTTGGCTAGATCAAAATTTTGCTTCTTTAAATCTTTATGTTTTGATTTTAACTTTTGAAATTCTATGACTAGTTCGTCAAAAACTTCATGAAGCTTATCAAAAGTAAATTCATTTTCGGTTTCAGAACATACCTCATCATGATCGGCCATCAGACAGAAGTTTGCTACCTCCTGCTGTTCTTCCTCAGAACTGGAGTCTTCACTTTCACTCCAGGTTGCCATCATGGCTTTCTTTTTCAACTTTCTTCTACTTTTCTTTAACAAGGGGCAGTCTACCTTGAAATGCCCGGTTTTTTGCACTCAAAACACATAGGCTGCTCCTCCTTTTCTTTGTCCTTCTCTTTACTCGGCTCACCTTTCAGAGATTTCTTTTTGTAGTTAAACTTTTTCTTCCTCATGAACCTTCTGAATTTTCTTGCTAACAGAGCTGTCTCATCTTCTTCATCATCTTCTTCGGAGTCTTCGCTTGAGTTCTCTCTAGCAGTAGATTTGAATGTGATTGCCTTCTTTTTGTCGACCTCTCCATTCTTTTGTTTGAGGGAGAGCTCATAAGTCATTAAAGAACCCAACAGTTGTTCCAGCAGGAGAGTGTTGACATCCTTAGCTTCTTCAATAGCAGTGACCTTTGCATCCCACGAAGCTAGTAGATACCTGAGAAGTTTATTCACAAGTTCACCGTTAGAAATAATTTTTCCTAGGCTTCTCATGCCATTCACAATATTTATGAACCTAGTATACATTTCACTAATTGACTCAGTAGGTTTCATTTTAAACATTTCATATGTGTGAATAAGCATGTTGACCTTGGTGGTTTTTACTTGGTGTGTACCCTCATGGGTAACCTCAAGTGTATCCCAAATCTCCTTGGCGGAGAGACAATTTGATATTCTATTAAATTCACTTGGATCAAGAGAACAAAATAAAAGGTTCATAGCCTTAGCATTAAGCTCGATTTGCTTAATATCATTCTCATCCCAATCATCTTCCATTTTGGGAGTGAGAATGCCATTAATCAACATTGTAGGCTGATGAGGACCTTTTACAATTGTCCTCCACAAATTATAATCAAGAGCTTGAATAAATATGCGCATGCGTGTCTTCCAGTATGTGTAATTTGTGCCATTAAAAAGTGGGGGACGATTTGAAGCTTGACCTTCAACAATACCCATTCCTATTGGGGCTGCCATGATCTCAAGATCCTTGGACCTACAAGAGAGTACCGGTGCTCTGATACCACTTGTTGTCCATAAATGGAGCCCAAGAAGGAGGGTGAATTGGGTCTTTTAAAAAAAATTTAAGACAATAATGAGAGGGACTAGTGGTTCTTGTGAACAATGATGAATTCAATGCAAGATGTTAGCAATAATTAAAGAGCAAGAGAGGAAGAGAGTAATCACACACAAACACAAGATTTATAGTGGTTCGGTGCAAACCTAGCACCTACATCCTCTCCCCAAGCCACCCTTGGGAATTTTACTATAATCCAAACTAGATTATAGTTGACTTGTTTTTCACAAGGCTCACAAGTCAAAACCTAAGTTTGTTTTATCACTTAGGCTTACCAACAAACCTTAATACTTGTTTTGTCTTTGGGCTCACAAGTTAACCCTAGTTGGTTTTATCCCTTTGGCTCACCAACAAACCACAATAACCTTCTTTCAAGACATCCTTGAAAGCAAGGTCAAAACACAATAAAACAGATATACAATTTAAAACTAAAACAAACTCTTTTCAAGAGTAGATTGGAATCTTTGAAGCTCAAGTAGATGCTTTGCCTTCACTCTTCCTTGGAATCTCCTTCAAAGTGCCTCTTTTTGGAATGAAATAAGGATGAGCTTGTAGGCTTTTCAAGGAATCAAACTATAAGAAGCTTTTGATGTGAAGTATTTGAGAGAATATTGGCTTTTTGGCTTTTGAGTAGACTTGAATGCACTTCAATACACTTCCATATCTTTAAAATGAGGTTGGTGGAGGTTAAATACACTAAGAACCTTTCAAAAAATGATTTGTGACCGTTGGTACCTCGAAAATAGCCGTTTGGAGCTTGAAAAGCAAGTTCTGCAAGCCAGAAAAATAGATCCATTAGAGCTGTCAGGCTGCAAGTGTCGACACTTGGCTATCAGGTGTCGACGCTTGGCTGTCAAGTGTCGACACTTGATGCACAGGTGTCGACACTTGACACAAAAATTCTCAAATTACAAAGTTCTGTATTTTTAAAATTCTCAGGCCTTGAGTCGACACTTGGAACCTAAGTGTCGACACTTGGTGTCGACACTTGGATATAGGTGTCGACACTTGGCAAGCCAAGGATTTTTGTCTGTGCCAAATGCTGAAGTGTCGACACTTGACTGTCCAGGTGTCGACACTTGAGACTGAAAAATCTCAGATTCAAGTGTAAATGCCTCGAAAACATAAATATAATTCTAGAAAACATAAACACATAATATTTAAACATTTAGATGCCCTTTTTCAATGAAAAGGATGCCCGGATTTGTGAGAATTGCTCTGTGCCATTACGTGCCATAAACCATAAGTTTTTGAGATTTTGAGATGCTTTCTTCCTGAAAACTCACAACTTGAAATCCTCATTAGAATACAATATGCACTCAATGTTTTGTTATTCATCAAAATCACTGGGTGGAGCAAACAAGGCCCACTTCGGCCGAGGTAGACCCCTCTTGGGTCGACACTTGGCAAAGGGGCAGAGGCAAGCTCGACTTCGGCCAAGATGGACCCATCAAGGGGCACCACCTGGTGGAGTAGAGGGGCCCGGCTCGACTCCGGTCGAGGTGGACCCATCAGGGGGTGCCACCTAGTGGAGCAGTAGAGGCAGGCCCACTTTAGCCAAGATGGACCCCTCCTAGGTCGACACCTGGAGAAGGGACAGAGGCAAACTCGACTTCGACCGAGGTAGACCCATCAAGGGGCGCCACCTGGCGAAGGATCAGAGGTGACAGGCTCAACTCCGACCGAAGTGGACCCATCTGGGGGTGCCACCTGGTAGAGGAGCAGAGGCAGGCCCACTTCGGTCGAGGTGGACCCCTCCTGGGTTGACACCTAGCGAAGGGGTAGAGGCAAGCTCAACTTTGGCCAAGGTGGACCCATCAAGGGGTGCCACCTAGCGAAGGTGCAGAGGGGCCCGGCTCGACTCCAACCGAGGTGGACCCATCTAAAGGTGCCACATGGCGGAGGAGCAAAGGCAGGCCCACTTCGGCTAAGATGGACCCCTCCTGGGTCAACACCTGGCGAAGGGATAGAGGCAGGCTCGATTTCGACCGAGGTGGACCCATCATGGGGTGCCACCTGGCGAAGGAGCAGAGGTGCCAGGCTTGACTCTGATCGAGGTGGACCCATCTGGGGGTGCCACCTAGTGGAGGAGCAAAGGCAGGCCCACTTCGGCCGAGATAGACCCCACCTGGGTCAACATCTAGCGAAGGGGCAAAGGCAAGCTCGACTTCGACCGAGGTGGACCAATCAAGGGGCACCACGTGGCAAAGGAGCAGAGGGGCCCGGCTTAATTCCGACCGAGATGGACCCATCAGGGGGTGCCACCTGGTGGAGGAGCAGAGGCAGGCCCACTTCGGTCAAGGTGGACCCCTCCAGGGTCGACACCTGGTGAAGGGGCAGAGGCAAGCTCGACTTTGATCGAGGTAGACCCATCAAGGGATGCCACTTGACGAAGGAGCAGAGGTGCCAGGCTCGACTACGGTTGAGTTGGACCCATCTGGGGGTGCCACCTGGTGGAGGAGCAGAGGCAGGCCCCCTTCGTCCAAGATGGACCCCTCCTGAGTCGATACCTGGCGAAGGGGCAGAGGCAAGCTTTACTTCAATCGAGGTGGGCCCATCTAGGGATGCCACCTAGCAAAGGAGTAGAGGTGCCTGGCTCGACTCTGGCCAAGGTGGACCCATCTAGGGGTGCCACCTGGTGGAGGAGCAGAGGCACGCCCACTTCGATCGAGGTGGAACCCCCTGGGTTGACACCTGGCGAAGGGGCAGAGGTGCTGAGCTCGAACTGAGATGGGTGCGATGCTGGTCAAGCCACCTGGTAGGAGAGCTCGGGGGAGAACGCCACATGGCACCGCTTGACTGCCAGCTGGGTTATCGTATGCTCCACATCAGCAATCTTGCCATATCAATTGCCCCCCACTCCCAAGTCCCATCAGAGCACCGCGGCAAGAACGTGGGCAGTTAATGTAGAGATGACATGGAAGGACAGTGATCTTGTGCTATAATTACCTCGATTGCTACCACACCACTTATCATGCCCGAGATCCAAGGTGGTTTCCAGTGAAACGAAGCATCATCGTCGGGCGTCTTATCCGATGGCCTAGGCAAAAAGGGGGCTATACGGCTATTATCAATTGGTTTTGAAAAGAGGGGAGACTTTCCAGAAATGAGGTCTTTTGGCTTTCTCATACCTCGCCGGCGGTTGCAGCGATCCTTCTTCTTCTCTCAGGTTGCCATTCTTCTGCCAAAATATCCTAGCAAGTGTCCTGCGACCCACATTTTCTCTTCTGCTTCTTCTCGTGTCCTAGTCCTCTCGAACCAGACCTTCCTTCTCCCCCTTCGTCTCGATGGCTCCTTCAGGTCATTGTCGCCATTTTTCTTCTAACCTGGACAAGGCCGGTCCTTCCGGCCAAGGACTCCATCATCCTCAATGGAGGAGGACATTCTGATCGACGTCCGGTGTGGTTGCGGCTGGGCGGTATAACCATCGGAGTCCCTAGGGCTCCAAGGGCTCCTCCTACCATTTCTGATGTTCCTATCTCTGCCCTCCCCCCTCTAGTGGCCGAGACTCCTTCCGATCCCTTCAGCTTTGCTTCGACGATGACCGGAGATGACCTTTCCTGGATCTGGGATATGTATGGGGTCCCGGACTCCGTCCAGCTTTCACTTCTAGGGCCGAGGGAGTGAGTGACTTCGAGCAGCCCTAGCAAAGTCACATTCTATGAGGACTTCCTTGCCGGGGGTCTTCATTTTTCTCTTTACTCATTTTTTTCTCTCATTTCTTAGCCATTTCCGTCTTGTTCCAGCCCAGTTGGCTCCTAACGCCATCAGGGTAATCTTTGCTTTCATCGTTTTCTGCCATTTTCACGGGTTCATTGCCCGTTTTTCGCTATTCAGGGTCCTCTTCACCCTGAAGCGATACTCCACCGATGACGGCTGGTGATACCTCTCGTCCCGGCCTAGGTGCCTCCAATTCGACCTTCCCACGTCAATTAAGGGGTGGAAGAACCGGTTCTTCTTTGCCTCGGTTCAAGACGTTGATTGGGTCTGGAGAGAGCCGGACCAGTCCCCGAACCGGAACTCCCAGGTTGAGCCGGCCGACAAGGAGGTTTATTCTCAACTGCTAGAAAATGTTGTCCCTTCTCTCGAAGTTCTGCTCTCGAAGTAAAACTTGTTCGAGGTGGGGGTCAGCCCTATACAGGCAATTGGTGAGGCCCCGGGTCCCCTTTGTTCTTCTTTTTCTTCCTTTTTTTTTTTGTATACTGGCCTCTTCTCTTTTCAGGGATGAAGTTCTCCGTAGAGAGCCTGATGGAGGGGGCCCGGATGAGGGGTGCTTCAAGCATGGCCTAGGAGACTTCACCGAAGAGGGCCCGCACAGAGACGGACCAGGGGCCCAGGCCCACTCCGGGCTCTGGGCAGAGGGTGGCCGACACGGTCTCAGTGCCACCCCAGCGGCAGACTCCCACCACAGAGGTCGTCGATCTCGATGGGAGCAGGGAGGAGGTGCGGCCAGTACCTTCTCTGATGGTTGTAGCGCCCACCATTCCGACGATGGCCACGACCGTGGTGGCGGCCTCGCCGACCATGGCTTCTCAAGCTGGAGGGACTGTCGCTCAGCCTTCCTCCAAGCCCCGCCCTGCACCGGGGGCAGGGCTCCCTAACAGTGCCTCTGTCATCCACGACCAGGGTCTAGCGGAGAAGAAGATGGAGTATGCAGCCCAACCCCAGGACCACTATCTAAGGGGTGGCCAGGACTACGCGGTCGCCTTGCTTGGGATCCTTCCGCTACTTTTCACAGTAAGTACCCAGCTCTCCCATTTAATGCTCCAGTTGGATCCTTTTAAAAAACCCTGACCTTTCTTTGTGTAGATCGGGACCGATGTACTCCTGCTGCAAGACTTCCTCTTGTCTTCGGCAAAGAAGGAGGCCGAAAAGGAGCGAAAACTGGGCAAGCTCATCGCTGATGTAGAGGAGCTCATGGAGAAGGGCACCGAGCTAAGGGGGAGCAACCAAGCTCTCCGAGATGATCTGGCATGATCTGAAGGGCACATCAGGGAGCTCGAGTCCTCCCGGTCCGAGGAGAGGGCTGCGACCCAGCACTACACCTAAGAGAACGCAACGGAGATCTCCCCCCTCAAGGGACAGTCCCAGTCACTGGAGAACCAGGTCAGTGAGGTCTTGGCAGAGCTGAAAGCTGCCAAGGAGAAGACCTCCTATGTCACTGCGCTGTTGGAGGTCATGCAGAAGGAGGCTCGAGAGGCTGTACTTAATTTTTGGGCCTCATAGTAGTTCAAGGATGAGGTCCACGAGGCTGCCGTGGACTTGTTCCTGAAGGGCTTTAAGGTCTACCGGGGAAAGGTGGCCTTTCATTTTCTTGAGATTGATCTGGCCAGGGTCGCACTGGGCGGCCCCGAGAGGAGTGACATAAGGAGTGACCGATGTCACGGCGCAGGGAGCAGCCGAGCAGGGGACTGCCGGGCAACCTTATGGAGAGGTGACTGGTGATGCTGAGGCTTCCCAGCCTGGGGAAGGCCGGCAAAGTGACTCCGAGTTTGTATTTTAGCATAGGACTTCTTCTTTTTGTTTTTGGGCCACCCGGTCTATCGGGCCCCTTTTGCTTGTAAGAATTCCTTGTGCTAGAAATGAAAACTCCTTCTTTTACTCCTCATTTTCTTTGTCTTGACTCCTTGTTGCTATTTTATTTTTGTTACTTCTTTTTCTTCTTCTTTTTTTTTTTGGAGCCAAGTCTGCAACATCAATTTGTAGTTCGATTTGGACTCAGTCAAAAATCAGATTTGGGAGGCTTCCAGGCTTCATAAGGGAACCTCTAGGGCCTCCGGCTTTCATTTCATAAGTCTCTGGTCGCCGGAGCCGGACTTCGTGCAATCTTCCAGATTGAAGTCCGAGATCACATGGTGGAACTAGGTTCCGTGCCACCTTCTGAACCGAAGTCCAAGATCACGTGGAGGAACTAGATTCCGTGCCACCTTCCAGACTGAAGCCCAGGATCATGTGGAAGAACTAGATTCTGTGCCACCTTCCGGACTGAAGTCCAGGATCACGTGGAGGAACTAGGTTCCGTGCCACCTTCCGGACTGAAGTCCAGGATCACGTGGAGGAACTAGGTTTCATGTCACCTTCCGGGTTGGCCTTCGGGCTTTGCATTCTTCAAGAACCATTCGCGAAACTTTTACCTCGCCTTTGCTCGTCGGGCCGAAGGCCGGGCGACAATGATCCTACGAGATAGAAACAAGCATTGCACTAAAGAAATTTTCATTATTAATGTTTGGAACGTCTTACATCATTGGTAATACATCCTTAAGTTTGTAGCGTTCCACATCCACGAGAATTGAGTTCCATCGAGCTCGGCAAGATATTAGGCACCGTGAGCCAGTTCTTCGGCCACCCATAATGGCCTTCCCAATTCGAGGAGAGCTTGCCACATTCCTGAGGTTGGGAGGCTTCGGCACGATGTAACACCAGGTCTCCCAGGCAGAAGGACTTTGGCCTCACCCTGGAGTTGTAGTATCTGGCCACCCATTGCCGGTAAGCCACCATCCGAACTTGAGCCTTGTCCCTTGTTTCTTCAAGAAGATATAGATTGAGCAGCAGTCGTGCAAGGTTTTCAGCTTCGTTGTATTGCTCCACACGCAACGTTGGCAGGCTAAGTTCTACCAGGATCACCGCTTCTGCTCTGAAGACGAGGTTGAATGGTGTTTCATCCATGGTTGTCCTCGAGGTCGTATGGTATGCCCACAGGATGCTGGGGAGTTCTTCAGCCCACCTCCCCTTGGCCTGATCCAATTTAGTCTGGAGCCCTTACAGGATGGTCCGGTTGGTGACTTCAGCTTTCCCATTGGTCTGGGGATGCGCCACCGAGGTGAAGCGGTGATGAATACCAAGGTCATTGCAGAACTCCTCGAACTCTCGACAGTCAAACTGGCATCCGTTGTCGGTGATGATGGTATGGGGAAGCTCGAAGCGGCATATGATTGACTTCCAGAGGAACTTGCTGACATTCGCCTTCGTGATTCGGGCTAATGGCTCTACCTCAACCCACTTCGTGAAGTAGTCGACAGCGACGATTAAAAATCCACGTTGCCTGGATGTGGGAGGAAAGGGCCCGAGGAGGTCCATGCCCCACAGAGCAAATGGCCAGGGGACGGAGAGCTAGGAGAGCGGCGCAGCTGGTTGGCATTGCACTATGGCATGACGTTGACAGTGGTCACACCTCTTGACAAAGTTGGCTGTGTCCTCCTTCATCGTTTCCCAGAACTATCCTTGACGAAGGGCCTTGTACGCCAGAGTCCTGCCCCCCACATGATTCTCGTAGAGGCCTTCGTGGATCTCCTGGAGCACGAGTGCGGCCTCCGTGGGCCTCAAACACTTAAGGAGTTGATAGGAGTAGGACCTCCGGTAGAGCAGTCCATCCATCAACACGAAGCGCGTGGCCTTCCTTTTGATGAGGCCGGCTTCAATTTGATCCTCGGGCAAGGTACCGTCGATAATATACTTGACATACTTGTCCATCCAGCTGGGCTCTGGGTTGACCTGCTGGATTTCTCTGGGGGCTTCATAGCTTGGGAACTGAAGATGTTTGACATAGGCGTGGCCCAATGATGAGTCCAGCATGGTTGCCAGCCAGGAGAGGGCATCAGCGTGAGCGGTTTCACCGCGCAGGATGTGGGAGATGCTAAAATGCTTAAAACCCGGAATGCTAGCCCGCACCAACTCTAGATACTTCGACATTTAAGGATCCCGTGCCTCATATTCGCCTAAGACCTGTCCAGCCACTAGCTGCAAATCTGTGAAGACCCTCAAGCTGGTCACGCCCAGTTCATGGGAGACTCTCAGTCTCGCGAGGAGTGCTTCATACTCTGCCTGGTTATTGGTGGTGGTGAATTGGAAGCGAAGCACGCATTCGATGACGACTCCCTCGCTATTGGCGAGGATGAGTCCAGCTCTTCTTCCACCAGAGTTAAAGGCTCCATCCACATGCAAGACCCAGATGTCCTCCTCCGGTTCAGAGCCTGGCTGTTGGTTCTAGGAGCTCTCTCCCGGCCCCTCACCCAGGCCTGCATACTCAACTAAGAAGTCAGCCAGTACTTGCACCTTCATGGCCGACCTCAGTCGATAGGCAATGTCAAACTCGCTGAGCTTCATTGCCCACATTGCCAAGCATCCAAACGTGTCATGTCGGCTAAGCACAACCTTCAGCGATTGGTCCGTCAGGATCGTAATTGGGTGCACTTGAAAATAAGGCCTGAGGTGCTAGATCGACACAATTAGTGCAAAAATCAATTTCTCGGATCGAGAGTACCTGAGCTCCGCATCATGGAGAAGCTTGCTTGTATAGTATACCAGTCTCTGGATCCCTTTGTCATCCATCCAAACTAGGACTAAGCTGACGGCCTCTGGAGTGATTCCCATATACAGGAGGAGCTCTTCTCCCTCCTCTGGCTGGGAGAGTAGCGATGGTGATGCCAGAGTTTTCTTCAGTTCCTCGAACACCTCTTGGCACTCCTTCATCCAGGAGAAGTCGTGCATCTTCCTCAACGCCTTGAAGAAGGGCCGACAGCGATCAGCAGATCGTGAAATGAATCGGCTCAGGGCTGCTACTCAGTCGGTGAGCCGCTAGACTTGCTTCTTTGAGGTGGGCTGCTCCATGTCGAGGATCACTTGAACCTTCTCTGGGTTGGCTTCTATCCCTCTTTGGGTCACCATGAAGCCAAGAAACTTCCCCGCCGCCATACCGAAAGCATACTTCGCCGGGTTCAATTTCATTTGGTGGAGGCGAAGGTTGCAGAAGGTCTCCGTTAGGTCGTCAACATAGTCTGAGGTCAGCTTGCTCATCACGAGCATGTCATCCACGTATACCTGCATGTTGTCCCAATTTGGTCTTTGAAGATCTTGTTGACCAACCGCTGGTACATGGCATTGACGTTCTTCAGGGCATCACCTTGTAACAGTATGTCCCACGATCTGTGATGAAGGCAGTGTGCTCCTCATCTTCTAAATGAATCTGGATCTGATTGTATCCGAAGAAGGCATCCATGAAGGAGAGGAGGCGGTGTCCCGAAGTGGCATCCACGAGCTGGTCGATCTTCGGAAGGGGGAAGCTTTCTTTCGGGCAAGCTCAGTTGAGACCGGTGTAGTCCACACAGATCCTCCACTTTCGTTGTTCTTCTTAACCATCTCCACGTTCGCCAGCCAACTGGGGTACTGCACCTCTCGTATGAAGCCAGCAGTGAGGAGCTTCTCCACCTCTTCATTGATCGCCCTCTGCCTTTCTGTAGCAAAACTCCTTTTCTTCTGCCAGATTGGATGGCAATTCGGATCGATCTTCAACTGGTGGATGATGACATCCAGGGGAATACCTAGCATGTTCACCACAAACCAGGCAAACACATCTGCGTTCACCCAAAGGAAACTCAGCAAATGAGCCCGCTCGTCTTACAGGAGTTGGGCTCCTATCTGCACCATTTTCTTTGGGTCCGAGCCAAAGGGGTACGTTAGCAGGCGCTCAACGGGACCACCCCTAGGATCCTGCGCTTTCTGGTCGAGGTCGTCAACGTTGGCATTGAGCTCAGCATTCCGCGCTCCTGGGACAGCCTGCAAGCAATGCGGGATGGGCTGAACTACCCCCCTCATCTCTCCCACCCTGAAAATGGTGGGAAACTACACCAACAATCTTTTGGTGGAGATGACTATGTCAAGTTGGTTAAGCCCTGGGCGGCCCAGGATAGCATTGTATGGTGACGAGAGTCGAACGACGGTGAAGGTCATCATGATCGCGCTCTGCCAAGATGGAGTCCCAGTGGTAACAGGGAGAGTGATCTCTCCCTCGACTCTTACAAAATCTCCGGTGAAACGCATGAGAGGGGTGTGCACTGGTCTTAGCCGATCATGAGACAAGTTCATCCGGAAAAAGCATCGTAAAAAAGTATGTCAGTGGAGCTCCCACTATCAACCATAATTCGATGTACAGGATGCTTAGCGATGGTCATCTCGACCACCACCGCATCATTATTTACATTTTCTTCACCTCCCTTCCCCTTTTCAAAGGGGAGTACATTTTCTAAATCTCCTCCCTCCCGGGCCCTCTTTGACGTGCACCCTATCCCCCAAGAGATTATGCCCACCGGCTTCTCCGTAGGGCGGTTGTCGACTACAAGAATAGGGGGAAGGGCCACGAGTGGCTAGTCCTCCGTCAGGGCCTCTCTTCCAACATACTTCTTGAGATAGCCCCCTCCTGATCAAGTCCTCAATCTCCCTCTTCAAGTTATGGCACTCCTCCGTATCATGGCCATGGTCGCGATGGAACTAGCAATACTTTGTCTTATCGCGATGGCTATTCGAATTCTAAGGAGGAGGTCAATGAAGGTAGTGCTCACCCTTGATTTCCATGAGAATCTTTGTTCTTGAAGCGAGGAGAGTGAAGGTCTACTCTGGAGCGGGACCATTCTTCGACTTCGGTCTCGACCGAAAGTCCGTAGGTGGCCCGGGCCTTCAGGTTCCAAGTGCATCCCTTGGGGCAGGCTTCTTCGAAGGCTTCCCGTCTAGCTCTCTCTTGGTATGGTCAGCCTCCTTAGCTCGGATGTACTTGTGGATGCGGAGGAGGAGTTCGGAGTATGTCTTGGATGGCTTTTTGTCAAAGGAATACGTCAGTCAGGAGGTCTTAAGCTCTCACTTCAATGCTAGCATGGCGACGGGCTCATCCAAGCTATAGCTCTCCAGGTGGTCCCATCGTAGGGATCCACCTGAGGTATGTGGAACCGACTCGGAATCGATTCCTTTTGGATTTTTTGGGAGAAGGGTGGTCAGCCATTATAGCCCACTGGCTCATTAGGAGAGCCCTGCATGTTGGCAAACTGGCGGGAGAGTTCTGCTAGTTTGTGCTCTTGCTCTTCCAGGTGCCTTTCAGCTAGACACCTGATGGCCTTGTCAGTGAAACCTTCCATTGAGGCCGCTGGAGAAGGTGCCGACGGGTTGCGGCAAGGGGCATTTCCCTGGAAGTGCTTGCTGCACCTACCGGCATCATTGTTATCTACTGGGGATCGGCTCTCATGGTCCGCTGACCTGGTATGGTTTCTCTTTGCGGGGGTCTGATGACTCCCACGGGGGTTGGTTACTGCCCATGGATGGGATGGCCTGCCTTGGATGGAGCGCAGGCTTCCACGGGGGCCCGTGACATGGGCTACGGGGGTCCCTTGCTGTGGTTGGGTGACCAAGGAGTACTGCTGTTGCTGCAACTGCCTCACAGCAATGGTTAGTGTCTACAACTGCTGGATAATAGCAGCATACTGACCGTCTGCCGAGCGCAACTGAGGAGGAGCGGGAGGAGCGAAAAGTTCCCTTTCTGGGTTACGGGGGCCCGGAGGTGAGGGAACTTCTCCCGCCCGGCTGGTGGAGGCTTTACGTCCGCGAGTCACCACCATGCTTGGGCTTGAGCCATTCTCAAGCTCGTGGGGGGCTTGTTCATGCAGGTGATTGCATCCCCCCTACCTGACACACCAATTTGTTGCCGACCTTACTACTGTGGCCTGCAATTATGAGTTGGCGCTGGACTGTGATCCCCTTTGCTACGGAATCCTAACACTCCCAGACCTGCAAAACAAGGTTAGAGACCCGGGCCGGGGATCCCGGTGGGGGCACTCCGACAAGTTAGAGAATGGTAAAGCAGAACATATTCACTAAGACAGATCCCCGCTAGGTCTCCGTGCTTAGAGGAATCTTCGATGAGAAGATGAATGAGAACAAGAGGGATTAGCACTCCGATTCCTGAAACCGGGCTCGCCGAGCTCAGTCCTGCGAGCTTCTTTGGAACTTATGTCCCATAATTGCTTCTTCTCTCCGTGTGTGTGCTTGCCCTCTCGATTGCCTACCTTTCTTCTTGCCGGTGGTGCCCCTTTTGAGGTCGTTGGATACTTTGGTGCCTCGATTCTCCCTCTTGGGAGGCCTTGGAGGTCAGCGGTGCTTGCTTACTGTTCTCCTGAGGTTGTCTCCCCTTATGGTTGGGAGTTAAGTGGTGAGCCAGTCTTGTTTGCCATGCAGTCACGAAATGGGAAACTTGGCGGGGCCCCGATCCTCACGAAGGCGCCCTCGGGCTCGAGGCATTGACCGTGGCTCTCCCCTTTTGGAGCACTGGTTACCGGGCGCCAGATCTAGTACCTCAAGCAAGGTGTCCCTTCTAAACTGGTGTAAACGAGGTTCCGTGCATCGTTACAAGCCTGGGGACGCCGTACTGGATGTGCCACCTGTGTGCACCATCCTCGGCAGCATCCTCGAGGCTTGCACCCTCGATCCTTTCGTGCTCCATGGAGAAGGCTCGACTTCGGTTGAGGTGGACCTGTCTGGGGTTGCCACCTGGCAGAAGGAGCGGGGGTGCCAGCCTCAACCCCGACCGAGGTGGATCCATCTAGGGATGCCACCTGGTGGAGGAGCAGAGGTAGGCCAACTTCGACCAAGGTGGACCCTTCCTAGGTCGACACCTGGTGAAGGAGCAAAGGCAAGCTCGACTTTGATCGAGGTGGACCCATCTGGGAGCACCACCTGGCGAAGGAGCAGAGGTGCCCGGCTCGACTCTGGCCGAGGTGGACCCATCTGGGGGTGCCACCTGGTGGAGGAGCAGAGGCAGGCCCACTTCGGCCGAGGTGGACCCCTCCTGGGTCGACACCTGGCAAAGGGGCAGAGGCAAGCTTGACTTCGGCCGAGGTAGACCCATCAAGAGGCGCCACCTGGCGAAGGAGCAGAGGGGCCCGGATTGACTCCAATCGAGGTGGACCCATCTGGGGGTGCCACCTGGCGGAGGAGCAAAGGCAGGCCCACTTCAATCGAGGTAGACCCCTCCTAGGTCGACACCTGGTGAAGGGGCAGAGGTGCCGAGCTCGAATCGAGGAGGATGCGATGCTGGTCAAGCCACCTGACATGAGAGCTCGGAGGAGAATGCCACATGGCACCGCCTAACTGCTAGCTGGGTTGTCATACGCTCTATGTTAGTGATCTTTCCATATCACCATGTACAAAACTTAAAGTATGAGCTGCATTAGTTTTGAGTCTTTTAATTTGTTATGAATTTGTTACTACTCTATTATGGTTTTGTTAGGGTTGGTCACCAAGTTGTTGGGGTTCCAGAGTCTATTTATATGGTTGTTGTTATTAGAAAATAGCAGACACAAAATAGAATTAAATCTTGTTTTCCTCCTCTCTAGTTTTTCTTCCTCTCCTCCATGCTCCCTCTTCTTTTTCCTCTTCCTTATTTTGCTATATCTCCTGAGACCAACTCTAAGCTTCCCTTTTCAACCGTTCCTAGTCACCGGCCCACCATCAAGCCATCTCCTACCATCATCAAGCAACCTCCCACCACTTCACCGCTACTACACCTTTGACATATCCGGTCCCTCCAACCTCCCAACTGATTCCAACACCCCAACCAAATGCCCCATCTCTAATCTCATTTCTACCCAACCCCACCTAGAACTCTCGATCAATGCCCTACCCAAACTGACAACCCCGTGATCACAGTTGCATCTCCCAAATCTGGGATCGTGCCTTCCATGATGCTGACAACCCCGCCACCATCTACTTCAAGGCGAACTCCGACTCCACCCACACCACGAAAATTGTCGGATCCTCACCTTTAATCGGCCTCACCTGCAAGGACCCCACCTCTCGTGGCTTCCTCACCTCCAATCAGCATCAACCCCAAGGGGACTGCCTCCCATCGCTTCCTCGTCTCCAAACAACTTCACCTCGAAGAATTGTTGACTCCGTTTGTCACCATCTCCCTTATCACCATTGACACAAACTCCTGTTCAAGATGCTCGATGCTTTGATACCACCGTGCCATCATTCCTAAAGCCATCATTATCACCGTCGCACTTCACCACCAGCAGCCTCACCTTGACAACTATCTACCTCTGAGCCCCACTGATACCCTACCGATCACTCTGCCTCCAAGCACCGTTGGCCTCTCAGCGTTAGACCTTCTTGCATGAACATGAAAGCAATTTGCACGAACATGAAAGCACTTCCCCATTGAAGCTTCTATGCATGATTCTTAGAACCGAACCTAGGCCCCACTATTGACTTCTTTATTTTGGACCTTCTAGATGATTTCGATTTTCCTATTTGGGTTAACATATATTTGAATATCTGCTAATCATCTTGTAATTCTAGTTGATCCAGATCCAAAGATTTCCAATCCATTTCATGCATGAGTCATTAACCAGATATCTTGACCACCTTCGAATCAATCTTCCTTGTCTAGGAAATCGAGAAATCCCATGCAAATGAGAACTATTTATGAATTAGATTAGAATTTGAATCAATGCTAAAATATCTTTTATATTAATTTCCTATCTTTATTTCTTTTAGATTTGAATTAATTGAGTTAATTAGCACTAGCCTAGTAGTCATTTTCTAATGACCAACGATCCAATTTTTGATAACCCTTAACTATGCATACCAATTAGATCACCTCCTAGATCAAACCCTAATCTTGATTGAATCTACTTAAATCACTTCTTGATTGCCTTTGATGGTTTACTATTAATTACTTTAATTACTTATTTAATTTTATTCGATAATCTCATTAAAGGCTAAATGGCATCCTAAACTAATACCAAAGATCATAATGTAATCCAACCTAACTCACTATATTAGATTTATACAACATTGTTTATCATAGAACTTTGAATCAAATCGAAATTACTTCACCTTATAAGAATGGACTTAAACTTGAATATAACCTAGCTCGGTATTAAATAAGGTTTGAAATCATGAAAATGTAAAATGAATATTTCAACTAGAAACTACAATCAAATTAGTTAAGATGCAACTAGTATATGGCTTAGGATTGAACTAATTTTATATGCTAAACCAATCGACCATCATTAACATGATCATTATCATCCTAATTCCAATCCAAAACTAACATAAAATAATAATCCAATTACAATTAAGACCACTTACTCTTTATACATAAAAATAAAAAAATATTTTATTATTTTAATTTTTTTAATCTTAAATGTTACCTAGCAAAGCAATCCAATAGGAGGGGTGAATTGGATTTTAAAAACTTTTTGCAAAGATTTAAACAAGTATGTACCAATTCAAATACAATGAAGGTGCTAGTGATTCAAGTATATGTGTGCTTGAAGATATGTAGCGGAATTAGTAAAACAAATACAGAATAAATAAGATCAAATAATGAGAGAGAGCAAGCAACTACAGACATAAAGATATATTGATGGGGGACAGGATGTGAGGATCGCTGGCGAGCGTAGAAATCACCAGGGATTAGGGTAGGTTTGGGGCTTGTGAGAAGATGATGGCAGCTAAGGTTTCGTTGAGGACTAGGAGGCAGGCGGTAGGGATCACACAGATATCCTTATGGATCACACAGATATCCTTAATCATACAGGTAGGGATCACACAGATACCCTTAGGGATCACATAGATATCCTTAATCACATAGGTAGGGATCACACAGATACCCTTAGGGATCACATAGATACCCTAATCACATAGCAAAGTTGAAGATACTCAAGAAAATTTCATTAATTCATTCTGGCATCAAAAAATACAAGAGGGGGTGGGGTATTTATAGATTCACCCAGGTCCCTGGACTCCCTGACAGGCTGGGACTACAAAACTTGAGGGCCAAGAAAACTCTCTTGAGCCTTGGACTAGGCATTAGGCTGGGGAAGGCGCCAACTGAACTTAAACTATAAGAGGTGCCAACCTTGTGGGCTTAAGTAGGGGCCCAGGTGCATGAAGGCCAGCTCTGGTTAGGGGGGCATGGTGAATCTCCAGGTCTGCTGACTCTCCTCTTGAGCATGACTTGAATGAAAACTACATAGACTCGATTGGACTTAACTGGACTAAAAATAACTGGACTTGACTAAGTGGACTCAACTAGACAAGACTAAATCTTTATTACGGGACTCAATAGACTTAAATGGAATCAAATGGACTACAGTACTTGAATAAAATAAAATAGACTCTCGGGACAGAGTTTGGGTCAGCAGGGGCTTTGATGGAACCGAATCAAATCAAATCAAGAAGGGCTCTTAGAATTGGTTCACCCATTTTTTTTTCAAACAAATCCCAGATTTCTTTTTTTATTAGCTCTACTCTGATATCTGTGCAACTTTGTAATCCGTGCAGCTCTAAAAGTTATGCAACTGAGCATGCACTTTAAGGAGCATGCAGCTTTCACATTCATGTGCTTCTTCCTCTCTCAGACGATCGATGTAGGCGGAATAGGGGAGGGAATCCCGGCGGGCTTCGCCGGCGATGATACTAGGGCGAAGACGGTGACACAGATGGGGAGAAGGCCAGCACGGTGAGCATCTTGGTCGGTCTCTCCAATTGAGGAAAGGTTGCAAGTTTGTCCTGGGCATGCGTCCGGAGGAGTATGGCATCATTGTCGGATGTTTTCGGTTGCAGGCAGAGGAGCGGGTGGCCGACGGGGAGCAGGGCAGTGGAGGGGTGCGTCGGCATCGTCGGTAGCGGGAGGAGGCCGGGAGGAGATCCGACATGCTCTTCTTCCTTGAAGTCGGCAACCATGAAAGGCAATTGCTTTCACAATCGTGCACGGGGACTATTCTTCTCATGGATCGATGCAGAGTGCCATGGAGATGAAAATCCGATGAGGATCTTCATCGATGATGGTGTTGGGAGTGCGACAGCTCGGGAAGAGGGAGGTGCGGCTTGTTCCGGTGACTGGCGATGGCACAGTGATGCTGGGCTCGATCCTGAGGCCCTGTTGCAGAGCTCGGCTCGCCGTGGGAGGGTGCAAGCGGTGAAGGAGGAGGCGAAGCTTGCATTTCCAGCGACAAGGCATCGTCAGCTTCTGGCAGGGGAGGGGGGCATCGACTGCTGGTGGTGGCTTCATGAACGGACGATGCCGATGGGATGTTGGGGGTCACAAGAGGGAAGCGGATGCCAGGCTGTTGATGGACCGAAGATGGAGGCCAGTGGCTGACCGAGGTTTGAGGAGTCTTGCACATGGGGGGATCTAGACGGGAGGAAGGATGTGGAGCCGGGAAGGAAGACAAAACCCTAATCCTCTGGCTCTAATACCAAATTGAAGGTGGACAGGATGCGGGGATCGCTGGCGAGCGTAGAAGTCACCAGGGATTAGGGTAGGTTTGGAGCTTGTGAGAAGATGATGGCAGCTAGGATTTCATTAAGGACTAGAAGGCAGATGGTAAGGATCACATAGATACCCTTAGAGACACAGATATCCTCAATCACACAGGTAGGGATCACACAGATACCCTTAGGGATCACACAGATATCCTTAATCACATAGGTAGGGATCACACAGATACCCTTAGGGATCACACAGATCCCTAATCACACAACAAAGTTGAAAAGACTCAAGAAAATTTCATTAATTCATTATGGCATGAAAAGATACAAGAGGGGTGGGGTATTTATAGATTCACCTAGGTTCCTGGACTCCCTGACAGGTTGGGACTACAAAACTTGAGGGCCAAGAAATAATAAAGACAAGCTTTAAGAGAATCAAATACTTAAAGGATGACAGAGCATGTCAACACAAATAATATACAAAAAAAAAGTAACAGAGCAAAATTATCAGCTCATGAAGTGTATTAGAATATGAAAATAAGGAGTATCAGAGCATATATATATATATAATGAAAAGAAGTATCGGAACATAATAAATAGGAATAAGAGCATAAAACTGAATCATATCAAAGCATAGAACCATAGAACAAAAGCTCCTCCTCAATATATGATCTAAAAATAACTTTCAAAACATACAAGTTTTAGCATTTCAAAAGAAAATTTTCAAAAAGAATTAGAAACTTCTCTCCCTTACTTTTTTCTCTCTTTTTCAAAAATCTTTTTAAAAATCTCTCCTTTATGTCATTCATTAATTACTTCATTAATTACTACCCTTTTTGTCATCATGAAAAAGGGTACGAAAAAGAATAGAACAATATGGAAATAAAACATTGCAGTAATAAAGAGATAAGAATATCAAGAGTTGCCATAAAAGATATTTTATATATAAAATTTTATATATTTAATACACTTGATACAAAACTTGATACATGATTCATAACAAAGTAAACATACATCAAAAAGAAACATACACCAAAAAGAAACATATATCAAGGTGAAATGCTACTACCTAGTACACCGACCCTAGAGGGTGCTTTCCTCATCGGAGGAAAGACCCGATCTCCAAAATAATAGGCACTGTAACCCTAGAGGGATGGGGTCGCGGCCACATTGGTCGAAGATCAAAAAGTCTAGTCCTAACAGGTCTATGAATGTCATCACGGCTTCGGCTTCAACATCTAGCATATGCTCTTCCTCGTACTGGTGCTGAAGAAGATGCAATGTCAGTGGCAGGAACAGAAGATGTGACAAGGTCAAATGGAGTAACATCAAAAATAGGTTCAAAAAGAAGAATGTGAAAACCAGGTGTTCCGGATCAATGATGAAGTATGTAAGGTAGAAGATGGAATCACTGGAGTGGGATCTAGTGGATTAAAGTACAAAACAGGGATAGAGATATCATGATCGGTGCTAAAACTAATAGATATCTGATGAGGTGGACTAGACGGGGTAGGAGCAGTCTCAAAAGTCCTCTCAGGATACTGCTCAGCTACGGTGTTTGGCTCAGGGTCCACTATGTAGTCCGCCACATCAAAATCAGTAGAAGAATCTCTTTGACCATCTCTTGCGTTTGGTGCTAGAGTTGAAGGTGCTGGAGGTGATGGCGGGGAGTTTGATGATGAAGATGAGGGTGCTCTGGCTGAAGACAATCTCTCAAGTATGGTCAGAATAGTTGAAAGTCCCTCTCTCATCCCCTGATGATCTGCCCTCATCTCCAAATGCATCAGATTGACTCGCTGTCTGATGATCATCGTCTCTGTCTCCAGTCGAGTCGACCTATCCTCAATGCTATCATAGGAGGTGGCACCTCAGACTGTGCCAGAACTGATGGTGCGGGCTGAGTATCAAGAATGTCTCTTGGTGGCTCAGATGGCCCGATCTCATCTCTGTAAATCTGCTCCTCCTCAGCAATGTCCTCATCATCTACATCTGTGGTCTGTCCGGATACCCTCCGTCTCCACTGTCCTCTGTGTAGATGATATCCCATCCTATGTAATGATCTCTCATCATAGATGTCTATGTGAAGTAACTGCCTGAAAGGCTCTCCGTCTACGATAACTCTATAAACTCAGAATAGGATGGTCATACCCATGCCGTATGGCAAGCATAGCCTCCTGCTCGTAGCGACCTCGGTCATCTGGTGTACCATAAGAACTGCGAGGCAGACTGGAGTCCATCGGATCAAAGATACCATAACCAGCAACTCTCTTTCTGTGATGAAATCAAAGCATCCAATCTTCGACAGAAGTATCCGGGCGATGATGTGATGGAGCAATCTCATCTTCGTGAGAGTCTGGATATAACCACTATGTCTCCCTCTCTGAGATCATCTAACTCAAAGATACATTGTAATCCACCATCCTATCCACCAATGAGTCTGCCACAGAACCTCTCATGGGAATCTCCCAAGCCCTGCTTAGAATCTCAACAGTGAGCGGAATCTCTGTCCCTCGGATCTTAGCAATCCATCCATCTGCTCCTCTAGCCAAAGTACCGTCGAACTCTCGAATCAGGCCAGGATAAAATCTCTTAGTCAGCGAGCAAAAGTGGGCTAGCCTGGCATCTCTCAACCACTACCCTATATGAAAATGATGCTGGTCCATAAAGTCGAAATCTACTCATCGTCCTCCAATAATGGCCTTAGAGGCCATCCTATCTGCTCCATGGACAGGCGGTCTGACTGGAATCTCATGCTGAATAGGTGCTCTGCTGTCTGATCCTCGTGGTGCGCCTTCGTGCGCCGCTCTGTATCCTGTGTAGATTGATGAGGTCTCCTGACAACTTGCTTCCTAGGCCCCATCTCTCAAAAAAAAGGATAGAAACAATCTAGAATGAAATGGATAGAGATTTCATGGTAAACTATAAGAAAACAAGGAAGAATAGTGAAAAAACATGGAAGAAACAAGCTCAAACAAGGAATCTGATGGTTGGAACAGGGAAAAGGAGGTAATCGGAGGTTGGGATACTATTTTATGGATGAGTCAGCTTAAAGATTAGGAAGAAAAAATGAGTGAAAATAATCAATTTTTCCTATTTGTTCTCAGACTTCCGCCGTTCAAGTGTCGACTCATGACTTCAGGCCAAGTGTCGACACTTGGAGGTGTCGACACTTCAAAGTATTGATACTTCAATAAAAATTTGAAAAAAAATGGGAAAAAATCATAGAAAATTATAGAACCTAATTTTAATGATCTATGAATGATTAAACATGATTTTTAAAGATATTTGATCAGAGAATTTTTAAGTAAAATTTGTAAGATCATAAAGAAACCGAAATTTAATCAAAAGGATTAATGATCCCTAATTACCTTCTAATCATACAGAACCTATCTTCATGAAGAGGCTTAGTTAGTATATCAGCTAATTACACTTCAGTGCAAACAAATTCAAGTATAACATCATTATTCTGAATATGATCTCTAGTAAAATGATGTCTAATTTCAATGTGCTTACTTCTAGAATATTGAACTGAATTTTTAGTTAAGTTTATAGCACTAGTATTGTCACATCTTATTAGTGTCTTAGTTAATTTAATACCAAAATTCTCGAGTTGTTGTTTAATCCACAAGATTTGAGCACAGCAACTTCCAGTTGTAATATATTCAGCTTCAACTATAGATAGTGCAACTGAATTTTGCTTCTTGCTAAACCATGAAATTAAATTAACTCCGAGAAATTGACAAGTTCTAGAAGTACTTTTTTTATCAACTTACAACCAGCAAAATCAGTATCAGAATATACAATTAAATCAATAACTAAATTCTTAGAAAACCATAGACCAATATCAATATTGCCAGATAAATATTTAAATATGCGATTAACAGCAAATAAATGAGATTCTTTAGGCTTAGACTGATATCTAGCACACATATAAATGCTAAACATAATATCTGCTCTAGTAGTAGTTAAGTACAGTAATGATCTAATGATGTCTCTATAAAATTTTTAATCAACTTTCTTACCAGACTCATCCTTGTTAGGCTTACATGAAGGGCTCATATGTGTACCGATTGGTTTAGTCTTCTCCATCCCAAACTCTTTCAAGATCTTCTTTGTGATTTAGCTTGGTTAATGAAGATTCCTTCACTTGTTTGCTTAATCTGGAGTCCGAGAAAGTAGTTCAATTCTCCCATCAAGCTCATCTCGAACTCTCCCTACATTAGCCTTGCAAATTCTTGACAAAGAGATTTATTAGTGGCACCAAAAATAATATCATCAACATAGATCTATACTACTAAAAAATCATCAGCCTTTTTCTTTAAAAATAATGTAGTATCAACATGATCTCTAGAAAAACTATTTTCAATTAAAAATTTACTAAGTCTTTCATACCATGCACAGGGGGCTTACTTTAAATCGTAAAGTACTTTGTGTAGTTTGAAAACATGGTCTAGATGTACATGATTTTCAGAACCATGTGGTTGTTCAATAAAAACTTCTTTAATTAAATAACCATTCAAAAACATACTTTTAACATCCATTTGAAATAGTTTAAAATCCATAAAACATGCAAATGCTAAAAGTAATCTAATAGCTTCAAGTCTAGCTACTGGAGCAAAGGTTTCATCAAAATCAATTCCTTCCTCTTGATTGTAACATTTAGCTACCAATCTAGCCTTGTTTCTAGTTGCTATTCCATTTTCATCTAATTTATTTTATATACCCATTTTGTACCAATTATAGAAACATTAGATGGTCTTTTTATTAGTGTCCAAATATTATTATTTATTCAAATTGATTTAGTTCCTCTTGCATAGCAATTATCCCATTAGGATCTTTTTCAGCTTTTTCAATACATTTAGGTTCAATTTGAAAAACAAAAGCAATATAATCACATTCATTTTTAATAGAGGATCTAGTTCTTACCCCTCTCAATGGATCATCTAAGATTAATTCTTTAGAATGTCCATGAGCATACCTCCATTTTTTAGTAGATCCTTTGGTGAAGATCTTATGACTTCTTTTTCATTCTTCTTGTTTTGATCTTCTTCACTCTCTTTGATAGGGGGATCATCTAAAGTCAGCTTCTTAAGTCCTACAACACCTACACATTTATCAAAAATATTCTTTTCTAAAAAACTTGTTAGTAGTCTCTTCAAACACTACATGCATTGACTCTTCTACTATAAATGTTCTTTTGTTAAAAATTCTATATGCCTTGCTAGATTTAGAGTATCCTAAGAAGATACCTTCATCTGATTTGATATCAAATTTACCAAAATTATCTTTTTCATTATTCAAAATAAAATATCGACAACCAAATACTCGAAAATACTTTAAGATAAGTTTTCTTTCTTTCCAAAACTCATAAAGTATTTTCTTTAAAATTGATCAAATTAAAACACGATTTAAAATATAACAAGCAGTATTAACAGCTTCTACCCAAAAATATATAGGTAAATCATTTTTACAAAGCATTATGCATGCCATTTCTTATAAAGTATAATTTTTTCTTTCTACCACCCCATTTTGTTGAGGTGTCTTAGATACAGAAAAATTGTACTCAATTCCTTTTTCATCACAAAAATTTTAAAAATCTTGAATTTTAAATTCAGTTCTATGGTCACTTCGAATATAAATAACAGAAGTACCTTTTTCATTTGAAACTTTTCGATAAAACTTCATGAAATTCGAAAAGAATTTATTTTTATAAGCTAAAAATAAAATCCATGTAAGTCATGAAAAATCATCCACTATGACTAATCCATATCTCTTGCCTTCTAGACTTGTGGTCCTAGTTGGTCCAAAAAGATCCATATGGAGTTGTTCTAGTGGCCTGTAGTTGAAACCATTCCTTTAGTTTTAAAAGATATTCTTGTTTATTTTCCAAATTGACAAGCTTCACAAATTTTATCTTTTTCAAATTTAAGTTTTGATAAATCCTTAGCTAAATCCTTTTTATATAATTTATAAAGTGAATCCATGCTTGCATGACCTAATTTATGATGCCAAAGCCAACTAGTCTCATTAATTATGAAATTC
Source organism: Areca catechu (assembly GCA_021397845.1). Lineage (NCBI taxonomy): Eukaryota > Viridiplantae > Streptophyta > Magnoliopsida > Arecales > Arecaceae > Areca > Areca catechu. Next base: position 106,846,947 of record CM038043.1, read on the forward strand.
ATTGCAACTAGGCATTCACCATCATGTAACAATTAGTTATCAAGATCAATAAAATAGATGTTACCATGCCTATTTCCAATAAATTTCACTCCATTATTATCAGAACTAGAAGCCATGCAAAGAGAAGATTCAAAAACTACTTTAAAGACTTTATCACAAAATTGACTATTACTAAGTAGATTATGTTTTAATCCTTCAACTAATAAAACATTATCAACAAAAGTAGAAGAGGAGATGTAAACTTTACCGATACCAATGATTTTTTCTTTATCATTATCTCCAAAAGTTACACTCCCTTCATTCAGAGCCTCAAGAGATGTGAATTGCTTTACATCTCCTGTCATGTCTTGAGCAACCACTGTCAAGATACCACAATCTCTTTTTTTTTATTGCAAGATACACCTACAAAACAGATCAAGTTTTCATTTTAGGTACCCAAGCCATCTTGGATCCTTTAAGGTTTATACTAAGGGTGGTTCCTTTTGAAATTCAAACATTTCTATAATTATTTATCTTTCTTAGATCACATTGATAAGCTTTATGCCCAAGTTTTTTATAACTAAAATAATATTAAATGATGTAGAAACAAAGAAATTCTTGAAAATTTTTTGTTTCTTTTGCTGCTCATAACCAAGTCCTGTTTTATCAAATACAGCTCTTTGATTGTTCAATAATAGATTTAACTTTTCATAACTATATATACATTTTCTAACAAATGATTTAACTTTGTCAAACTCATTTTTGAATTTCTTATTTTCTATCTTAAGATCTTTGTTTCTTTAAAAGTTCATTATTTGAAACAACCTTGAATTTTTTCAAGACTTCTATTTCCATTGATAAAGCATTCTTTTATTTTTTCTAAAACATCCATCTTAGTTTTCAAATCATTGTTTTCATTTGCAAAATTAGTATTTTCAAGAGAATATGAATTAGCATGCTTCTTCAACTTTTTGTTTTCAAGTTTCAGCAATTTGTATTCATGCATGAGTTCATCAAAAGCATCTCTAAGTTCATCAAATATAAAATCAAGTTCAAGTTCAGATTGTACCTCATCTTCTTGAGCCATGAGGCAAAGACTAGCGACTTCTAGTTGTTCTTCCTCTGAACTGGAGTATTCACTATCACTCCATGTTACCATCATTGCCTTTTTTCTAAACTTCATTTTGGATTTCTTGAGAATAGGACAATCAAACTTGTAGTGTCAGGTTTCTTGCACTCGAAGCAAATTGGTTGATCCTTCTCCTTCTCTTTTTCTTTTTCTTTTTCCTTTTCTTTGCTAGGTTGAGGCTTCTTTTTGGAAATTTCTTCTTCCTCATAAATCTTCTAAATTTTCTTGCGATAAGTGCTTTTTCATCCTCATTTTCTCCTTCAAACTCTTCACTTGAAAGTTCATTTGGTGCAGTGGATTTGAATGCTATCTGCTTTTTCTTTCTATCCGCATCCACTTCTTTTTGCTTCATGTTCAACTCATAAGTCATGAATGAACCAACAAGTTACTCCAAGAAAAGTGTCTCAACATCTTTAACTTCTTGAATTGATGTTACTTTCGGATACTAAGATATTGGCAATGACCTGAGAATTTTATTTACAAAATCGGCATTAGACATAACCTTCCCAAGACTTCTCACACCATTTACAATATTAGTAAATCTAGTATACATATCAGTAATAGATTTATTAGGCTTCATTCTAAATATCTCATATGTATGTATAAGCATATTTATTTTAGTATTTTTCACTTGATTGGTATCCTCATGAGTAACCTCAAGTATATCCCATATTTCCTTCGCAGAGATGCAAATGAAAATCCTATTAAATTCACTAAGATCCAATGCATAATAGAGCAAGTTCATTACCTTAGCATTGAGCTCGAATTGTTTAATATCATTTTCATCCCAATTCTCTTCAAGTTTTGAAATGAAAATGCCATTAACAACGATTGAAAGAATATGTGAACCTTTATTTACAACTTTTCAAAGATTGTAATCTATATAATGCATATAAATTTGCATGTGAGTTTTCCAATATATATAATTTGTGCCATTAAAATAAGATGGTCTAGTTGAAGCTTGACCCTCAACAACACTAGAACCTAAAGGGGTTACTATAGATCTTTAATTCAAGACGGTTAAACCTAAAAGCTGAATACGTGGCTTTGATATCACTTGTTGCCCAGCGAAGCAATCAAAGAGGGTGGCTGAATTGGATTTTAAATTTCTTTTACAAAGATTTAAACAAGTATGTGCCAATTCAAATACAATGAAAGTGCTAATAATTCATGTATATGTGTGCTTGAAAATATGCAAACGGAATTACTAAAATAAATATAGAATAAATAAGATCAAGTAATGAGAGAGAGCAAACAACTACAAATACAATGATATCCTATATCCACTTCCCAAAATCCACTTAGAAATTTCACTATAATCCCACTTGATTATAGCCGATTAATTTTCTGGACTCACTAATCACAATACTTTGATTTTCACAATGCTACCCAAAAAACCTCTTGATTTTCTCAAGGCTCACCAAAAATCTCTTGATTTTCCGAGATAACAAAAAATCTAGTTGATTTTCACAAGGCTTACCAACAAACTAAGTTGATTTTTGAAATAAGGATGACTAACAACCCAAACACTAGTTTCAAACCACTTAAAACTAGGAACAACAATAAAATTGAATGCAAAATAATATTATAATCAAGCTTTCAAAAATAAAGCAACTATCTCTTTGAAGCTATTTGATTGCTGTTGAAGATATTTGTCTTCAAATTATTGAAGCCTTAATCAATGCTTGAAGGATATACTTGAATGGTTCTTAAATGCTCTTGAATGCTTGAAGGCTCAACTTCACCAAAGCAATGAATGCTCATTAGTTTCTCATTAGTTCCTCATTAATTCCTTCTCTCTTGAGTTTGGTCCACTTTAAATATCTTTCCAAACCTTAAATGACTGTTTTTGATTGTTGAGAGGTAAAAATAGCCGTTAGGAATGAAAAGGATCATTTCTGCGCTTCAAAAAATTAGCTATTCTGCTCATCCAAACCTGTAAATGTTGACACTTCAGATCATGAGTCGACACTTGAATCGATACTAGATCAAAGTTATATTCTGAAGCTCTCTAGAATACACTGGTATGCTCATCCAGACCTGTAAATGTTGACACTTCAAATCATGAGTCGACACTTGAATCGATACTAGATCAAAGATATCTTCTGAAGCTCTCTAGAATACACTGGTATGCCAACATTTTTTTTAATGATCGACATTTAAATAACACTTCTTCATGAATCAATACTCAAGAAAAAACTTGAATTTAGCATGTTCTGTATCATTTTTATCTTAGATCTTGAGTCGATACATGAATCGACACTTGATCTTCATGAATCGACACTTTATGCATACTAGCTAAAACTTCTTCTACATATCAGTTTAAGTTTCTGTAAATCGATATCTTGAATCGACACTTCACTTTCATGAATCGACACTTGCTGAAACTTTTCTGAAACTCTTCTGAAACTTCTTTAAACTTAATATTTGAATCCTTCAAAGTCATTCCTATGTACCAACATCCATTTAACTTAAAATTTTATCTATAAAACTGATTTCTTCAACAAGATCACAAGCAATTGAACATGTGAATACCCTATCCTAATAAACACACTTTTAACACACAATTAGTACTCAAATATATTTAAATATTTTGTTATTCATCAAAATTAATACAAAAATCAATATTAAATATATTTTCAATTTTAAAAATTATATATTTAATAAAAATAAAAAATATATTATAATCAATTGGTTTAAATCAGTTCAAAAAAATCAAATCATTTTTCATATCCCAATATATCATCGGATAATTCGGTATGAAAAATTTTGATAAAAACTACATGTAATTTATGCCGTACTGCATACACGCATGCAGAGGCTTTGAACCATTTCACAAACTGAACGAGACAACTTAAATTTAAAATAAGACTGAAAAAATACTTTTATCCTGGTGTCGAGACCTCTGGACCATTTCACAAACTGAACGAGACAACTTAAATTGAAATAAGATTGAAGAAATACTTTTATCTTGGTGCGGAGATTCGCTTGCAACATCACCCCATCAATAGCATCTAAGAATGTAAAAATGTTTATCCATGGGGGTAACTTCACTTTTAACACCACCTCATCAACATCAGTCTTGGCCAGTTGCACATCTAACGGAAAAAATTGGAATGGAGGGCCTACAAAAACATAAGATGCACAAATGCACCAGGTGTCTGATATTCACACTAGGGGAATATCCATGTCCTATGCAGGAGTAAGATTTTTATAGATTTAACATTTTAAAGATAGTTCAACGAAGCAACGACAAGGTCATAGAATACTTCAGAGGAGAGATAATCCTCTACAGAATCTCCTCTTCATGATAGAGGTACAACCCAAAACCAAACCGAGCACAGGCTTTGCAAAAAGCTATTTCTTCTGCTGCAGCTACGGGGTCTTCAAACCGGCCATCATTTAGGGACACTGTTCCAGTGGACTCACGGTGCGCCTGCACTCATAAAGAACAAGCAAAATTTGGTGTCAGGATACTTTGACTGTTTATTTATTAAAAACCATGTTTCTTGTTAGCCTGTATAAGATTTTATATTTTCTATGTTGCTGTGTATCTTCATCTGGAAGGATATGATGAGGATTTTATATCCTCGATGGATAAAATGAAACCACATACACAACTGCATTGCTAGTCAGGTCATACAGCAAAATCGAAATTTATTCATATCATGTTAGATGTTATTCAGACTGAATCTGTATGCAATCAACCCAGCCTATGTATCATACTCGAGAAGTCAATGATTAGGAGGTCAGGTTAGTAAAAGGTTGCAGACATGCTCATTTTGCTGGCAAATTGTGGCGGCCTCATTAAAAAATGGAAGAAAACCAATTAAAAATGAAGAAGAATGATTGCATCGGCATCATTGCTGATCTCTTAAGTTTAAGAAACAGGGAAAAAACCAACTAATTCTGCTTTGTTTTCAACTTTCTAAAGAAAAAAAAGACAACCTGCAATTATTTTGAAACGACAGAACATCATTTTTGCTAGTGGTAGCAGGCCCAGAGGCACCGCAGTAGTGTCATTCGTGCTGCGGTGGCAACAGTGATGGCAGTGGTAAACTTGCAGTGCTAAAGGATAAAGGCAGCCAAGTGGCTGCAGCAGCAGTGATGGTGGCAAATGACAAAGGTAAGCTAGTGGTGGTGAGTGACAGTGCAAGTGTGACAATGAAGGTAGTGTGGCTTGCCCAAAGCAGTGAATGGTCATGGTGATGGTGGTGGCAACTGCAGTGGTTGGTTGCAGGAGGTGGCGATTATAGAGGTGGTGGCAGTTGCTAGGTGGCAGTTGCTACCCTTTGGGGGGAAAAAAAAAAAAAACTAAGCAGAGATAATTGATTTACACCAAAAACAGAAAGAAAAACAAATCCTTGTTTACTTCTTAGGCTCCAGTGATGACTGGGCTTAACCAGGATCAGCAGATGTCCACATCTAATTCTAGACTGAAGGATTTGAGAAGATGGGGGCAATTTTATATTTACGTAGGCCTTATCTTAGGAGAGGTCCTATAGACACTAGGACCCCACCACAACTAAGGTGTTCTTGGAGCAGCCCTAGAAAAACCAATAAATCACTGACCAACTCTCTCCTCTTCCCCTCCCCTCTCTGCTGCTCTGTCCTATCTTGGGTTCCCATTCAAAGTTTCTTACATTGCGATGCAGGAGAAGGCTCTTGCAGTTCTCCTCTGGTCGATAATGGCTCTTGGGAACCAGTGATTCAGCAATGACGAGGGACTTTGTTGGGCCTGTGAGGAAGAAGTGACTTGAGATATCCTTTTGTACCCCTATCATCTATTTTACTTTTTGAAATTAGAAAACTACATAGCAGCCTAAAACAATTGATTTCTAATTTATAAAGACAATTTCACAACCTTTAAGTTGAAAAGGAGGATCATCCGCAGCAAAAAATTATGTTACCATCATTAAACACTTGCTATCATGGCCACACCACCACTGTCGTTGCCAATAATGCCAGCCACCACACAAGTGCCATGACTACCAATATCACCCTTGCTTTCCTATTTCTTGTCTTTAAATTGAAAGAATAAGTACCCTACAAGCCAATCACGAAAGTGATGTGATGGAACTTTTTTGTATCATCTTCCAACTCATGTAATAACATTTATTCTTATATTAATAAAATAAAACATTTTAATTCATCATATTAGTTGCATCTTACTATGTTAAAGATTATGACGAACCACATAGATCAGTACTATAATTTTAGGGAACATGATAAGAATCATGCCTGTGAGACCTAAAACCTTAAAACCCTAATCTTAAACTTTTCTGGTCATTGGAGCATTGAATGGGAATCAATGTTCCGAAAAGACTGGTACATCCTATGTATATTCGATGGAAAGGGTGACTGATCTCACTAGTTACTTGTGTGAGAATGCTAATACAAGAATGTGGATACTCAAAAAGGAATGAGTTTACTGAATTGACTCGCCGACAGAGATCTTATGGAGCCTTGCATGTCAAAAGATAGTTTTTCAAGTAGGAGTCATGCAAGTGATCCTTAAACCTGAGATCACCATGAAACCTTGTGCACATGAATCCATATTTTGGTTCATAGTCATCCATGACTAAGTCATGTATGAAGTGTTCTAGATATGATATAGTGTGTATGAAGGTTGTAAGTAGATCAACAAGGAATCGATCACTCCTAGTAAAAGAAAATGACATCCTATACATTCTTGTCTCTAGATTACTCGGGAAGACTTTGGCCAAAGCATAATAAAGATTAGATAGGGTTTCTAATCCTTCATTAGAGTTATTTCTAATTGATTGAGAATCAATAGGAAAATGTGTTTAAGTGTGACATAAATCCATACTCAAATATATTCGGGATACAGGATAATCGAATGATTGAATTATACAGTAACTTGCCATGGAAGGGCATTTTGATAATTTTTATCAAATTCTATATCTTCTAGATAGTCCTGATATGTTGCTAGATGTCAATCTTGACTTGTAGATTTGGATAAATTAAATGGCTTAATTCATTCCTCAATTAGTAAGATTTCTAATTGTTGAATTTGAATCGGCATGAATTTAACCTTAATAGTATTGACCCCTGGGATGATTTTGATGATAACCAAACATTGGAGCATGCATTTGATTACTAACTATTTCCAAATGTTTTCTAAGTTTTTGTAGGATGATTTAAATGAACAACCACTCTTCCTACAACCTTGATGTATGAGAAGCTTATTTTGAAAAAGTACTATGTAATGAAGAGTCCAAAGAAAAATCAATTATGTATTTATGAAAATGGGCCACTTATATGTATTTTCTAATTTAAATTTGTTAGAATTAGGCTTTGAAGGAGTTGAAAAGCTTTTGGAATTGATTGGAAGTCTCTGGAAGAAATCTAAAGTTTGAAAGATTGTTGGCAAATCACTCGAGCTGACTCAAAGCAGAGAGCCGACTCAATGTTTTGGCACGGCACTTAATTTTCTGGCACACAGAGATTCGAGCCGACTCGAGAGTGAAGAGCCGACTCAAGCAGAGTTCAACTTCTGAAGTTCTGCGAATTCGAGCCAACTCGAGGGTAGTCGAGCCGACTCGTCCAGAGTGAAAATTACTCAGACAGTCAACCGAGCCAACTCATGTTCAAACAAGCCGACTCTTTCAGAGCTTGCAAATTCGAGCTTGCAAATTCTCAGTTCTGAAGAACCAGCCAGGCGAGCCGACTTGATGAAGAAGAGCCGACTCGACCAGAGTGATGTTTTAACCTGTCTAAGAATCCAAGCCGACTCGAAGCATCCGAACCGACTCAAACCCCAGTTCCAGGTCATAACGGCTAGTTTCAGAACTTTCTTTTTGAATCCAAAAAGTGCTCCAACGATCATTTTTCAAATCCCAATGGTCTACAACGGTTATATTCACTTGAAATCAATTAAAAGACTATATATAAGGGATTTAAACAACTTTTAAAAAAAGAATAAGAAATTAATGAGCTTTTAATGAGTTTTTGAAAGAACAATCAAGAGAGCATTCAAGCAAGCACTCAAGACATCACCAACTCTCATCAGATTCTTGAAGCATTTACTGAGGAAGATTAGAAGCCTTGAAGAGCATTCAAAGAGCAATCAAGAGGGCTTCTCAAGAGCTACAACTGCAACACCCGACAATGTTTGATTTGTCATTGAGTTGCTCTATTTTTTAAACTCTTAATTTGAGTTGTTCCAAGTACAGCAGGGTTGTAACTTGGGTTTGTAAAGATTTTTGGTAAGCCTTTGAAAATCAAGAGTGGGTTGTTAGTAAGCCCGGAAAACTAATAATGTATTGGGTTTTTAGTGATCCCGATTTAAAACCAAGTTCGAGTTTTGGATTGTGAGCCCGTAAAAACAATCCGGCTATATTCCGAGGATGAATATAGTAAAAATCCCAAGTGGTATCTTGGATAGTGCACGTAAGAACGAGGTTGCTCCGAACCACTCTAAATTTTCTTATGTTGGTGCTTGTGTGATTGTGCTTTCTATTTACTTCCGCATCTCTTAATTCACATCACTCACTACATAGTTATTTTAAAAGAAGCACATACTTGTGAAAGTTTTTAAATACCCAATTCACCCCCCTCTTGAGTAAGCCACCTGGGCAACAAATAGATTAGAAGAGGACTAATCAAATAAAGTCAATATGTATCCAGTGCTACAACTAGCTAGATGTGGAATCCAATGGATCACACACATAAGAAAATTGGTTAAAGAATTATTTTGATAAGTTTAATTGGATTAATTGATCCAATTGGCTAGCTGGAGAGCATACTAGCACATATGGCTAACTATAGCTCCTATTTCGGTCGAAATTAATTTGAACCGATTTAATTAATTGATCCAAATTAATTTAGAATTAATTTGGTTAAACCTGACTTGATTAACCATTCATTGGGTTGGATAAGTCCAATAGGTATTGAATTGATAGAGTCCAAGAATGATGGGACTCTACCCATAAAGGGCACACAAATATTAGGCGGCTAAATTTTTTTGCTTGGAGGACGTGCAAGAGTCCTTCACAAATGGGTTTAAGACCCCCGTGACATCCTTATCAACCCTCAATCAGATTAGCATAGATTTTAAATCCAAAGAATACTTTGATTTGCATGGAGACGTATCAAAAGGCTGGGCACAAGCGTGCAGATTTTCCAAATAGGCACCAAAAATCTTGTTTTAAGGCAGGAGGCGCATCTCTTCGAGATTTTTGAGCTTATCTAAACATGGAAGACTTGATCTTGCCATGTGAAAAAATCAAAGGCAATCTGATTTTAGATGGGATGCTAAAAGCATCTCATGTGTCACGCGCGCGGGGAGAGAAGTGCAGAAACGATGCGTAAGTTTGAATTTTATTCCAATAGAAATAAATTTGAAACTTGCCGTATTTTTCAGAGGGGTGTGAGAACAGATGTGTCCCTTGATGTAGAGCCTCCTCATACTCTATTTAAAGGGGGAGGAGGCACACAGGAGATGGGCATCAGAAAAATTTCTAACTCTTGTGTAAGACAAGTCCTCTCTCTTTCTCTCTCTTACAAGCCTTAATCATTTTAGGACAAGCCATTCCTAGCCTAAAACAAGTCCTATTGGGTTTTGAGAAAAGGTCAAAAGGGTCTTAAGATGCTAGCCAAGAAATCAAGAAGCCAAGAAGAGGTTCAAGTTAGGTTCAAGTCAAGTTTGGAAAGCAGTTCAACCAAATCGAGTTAGGGTGAACTCGAGTTTGGCAATTGGGTTCAGAAGGAGCATAACTTTGATCCAATTCTTGTGTGGATTACTGTTGGAGACAGACACGTGTATGTCTCGTGTAAATCATCACCAAATTAGAATTAAATAGGTATGCATCTTTATACTTCTTATTAAAAGTAGTTTTAATTTTTATTATCAAGGAGATCCTAGGTTCTAGGGTTTCAGTGATCTTGGTAGTCAAATAAATTTTAAAATACCAAGATTTTGCTATGCCACCGTAACCAAATAATGATATTAGAGCCTTCCTTGATTAATGCAATCATGATATTAATATAGTTGTTAATTTTATAATTCTGTTTTGATATCTTTAGACTAGTTAATCATCATTCTGAAATAAGATTGTCCTAGCATAGTGATGGACATCTGCTATGCTGTAAAGTTATCCTAGAATAATGAAATAACTATTTTTTTTACTTGATAGAGCATGTTTATATTTTTCATGATAATGTTAAATAGGATGTGCATTAGACCATGAAAACCCTTAAAATAAATATATTAAGTCATAGTGTCCGAAATCAAATGCAAATCTATTCAGGATATGATTGATAAATTAGTATATAAGGAAAGTGGTTCTGGAAAGGTAAAGAGAACATGGATTTTAATTGGATATGTTGCTTACCTGGCCAATATTTTGATGTCTAAGGCAAGCACGGGGGGCCTCCCACCTCTCTTCTACTTACCTGGCCAATTCGATTGATCTAAATCTTGAATTGAGAATGCTTAGTGATTAGTACACTACTAATACCTTCATGCCAAGATTTTATTATTTCAAGAACCATAGTAAGTTTATTGTGCTATCCACAAGACTTGCTATAGAAACTGATATGATAATATCTTGGTGCATTAGATATTCTTATGACATTTGAATATATATTGATTTGTTGTGCTATCCACAACAGCAATATTTTTTCAAATATAACTGTATGGAAATGAAGAGTCCAACTTAACTAGAACACTATAGTTTGTTGTGCTATCCACAAAACTATAAGTATTTTAGAGGTAGATTACGTTGAGAATTGCAAGAGATGCAATTAGAAAGGTTTTTCTACCTTTGAACTCACTAAAGTTTATTGTGCTATCCACAAGACTTTTTTGAGGAATTAAGATCTCAACCCTATTAAGAAACCGAATTAATGGTTTGTCTTGTATACCTTAGAGAGCTATGGTATATGATAAAATAGTGGGAATAATAACTAGACTAAAAAACCTCATCTAGTTATATATGTCATCATGAGTAGGTTTGCTAATTATATTGTTCTTAATATATATAGATTAATATCTACATCATGGCTTCCACACTCTCTTTACGTTGCATCCTTGATTCAAATAAATTGTATTACGTGGACTGATTAAGGAATTTGCGCATAGTGCTTGTGCAAGAGAAATTATTGTATATTTTGGACACTCTAAACCAAGTCAGGCCAGTGAAGATGCTTCCGAGGAAGGAGAGGGCCACATATAAGATGTGGCAAAATGACAGCATGACTGTCAAGTATATTATGTTGGCCTCCATGAATAATAAATTATAAAGGCAACATAAGAAAATGGATCCTCGCTCCATATTGTTCAATTTAGAAGAACTTTATGGAGAATAGAGCCGGACTGCTAGATACGAGTTATCAAAGCAATTATTCTAAACTCGGATGACTGAGGGTACATCTATTCAAACCCATGTGCTTAAACTAATTGACAATTAAATTTTGCAATGGATGCAAAACTCAGGATCTAATCCTCCAGTCTCTCCCAGACTTCTAGTTTATAATGAATTATCACATAAACAAACTGGATATATCCCTGCTAGAGCTATTGAACATGTTGAAAGTAGCTGAAAATCATATTAAGGGAGAGAGGTCCACATCTTTCGGTGGACAAGAAAGGGACCGGTAGGAAGGGTTCAAAGAAAGGAAAGAAATTGTATCCTAAAAAAACCATCTTTAAGAAGGCAAAAAATATCCCTGCAAACATCACCTGTTATTACTACAGCAAGGTGGGACATGGGAAGAAGAATTGTAAGAGTTATCTTGTAAAGCTTAAGTAAAGTGTAGCACAGAAAGGTGTGTACACAATACATTTCATATTTTCATTGAATTTTTCAATTAATAATTCATGGGTATTGGATACCGCATGTGGATCTCATATTTGCAATTCATAGCAGGGGCTATAGAGAATCCAACGGCTGAAGAAACATAAGTTCAAGCTCTTCGATGCAAGTGAAGAACCAATCTCTGCTGAAGCTGTGGAAACTTATCTACTGAAGCTACCAATAAGAACTCTAGAATTAGAAGAATGTTATTACATACCTAAGATCATTAGAAATATCATATCTGTACATATTTTGTTAAAACAAGGATATGAAATAAAATTTATGGACAATAGCTGTTCCATATTTCATTATAATGAATTCTTTGGCAATGGTCTTTTTGATAATAGTCTTCTAATTCTATCACTTGATGAAAATATTTTTCATATTGATAGAAATATGAAAAAGAAAGAGAGAAGATATAAATATATCATTTCTTTGGCATTATCGTCTTGGTCACATTAGTGAGTCAAGGATAAATAAGTTATACAAAAAAATTCTTTGACCCTTATGATTATGAATCATGAGACTTATAAATCCTGTCGCATGGATAAAATAACCAAGTCTCCATTCTTTAGACATGGAGAAAGGGCAAGTGAATTATTGGGCTTAGTACATTATGACGATGCGGGCTTATGACAACACAAGTTAGAGGTGGATATTCCTATTTCATTAGGTTCGCGGATGACTTATCAAGATATGGATATGTGTATCTTATAAAACACAAAGTATGGTCGAGAAATGAAGTACGGTCGAGGCTTTTGATAAGTTTAAGAAATATCAAAGTATGGTCGAGAAATAAACTGGAAAAAGTATCAAAGTAGTTTGATCTGATCGAGGTGGTGATACTTATCCTGAGTTTTTTTATCATCTCAAAGGATATTCTCTCTGAATGGACACCTTATATACCATAGTTAAATGTAGCAAAAAGGAGAAATCGTACTCTGATGGATATGGTACGGTCCATGATATGCTATGCTGATCTTTTAATATCATTCTAGGGATATTCCCTCTCCCTAGAAACAGCAGTTTATATTCTTAATAGGATGCCTTCAAAGTCTATATCTAGCACTCTATATGAATTATGAAATGGTAGGAAGCCTAATCTTAAACATCTTAAGATATGGAACTATCCTACTTATAACCAAAATATTTTTGGACATAAGCTAAATGCAAGATCAGACAAATATTTATTCGTAGGATATTCCTAAGAAAACTAAAGGATATTATTCTACCACCCTAATGAACAAAAGATATTTGTCAATAGACATGCCATATTCTTGACAAAGAAATTTATCCAAGAAAGTGGTAGAGTAAGAAATATTGAACTTAAGTTTAAGATCTACAAAACATTCCAAAATTATCTATGAATGGTTCCCAAAATATTCCTCAACCACAACTACCTAGTGAAGAGGTACATCCATAATATACACCTCTTCGAAGGTCAAATAGAGGCATGCACCTCTAAGATATGGTTTTGTCATAGATAATGATAATGAAACCAGGATCATACAAGATGATCCATTGACCTATTTGGAAGTTGTCATAAGTAAGGACTCTAACGAATGGTTGGATGCCATGAAATCTGAAAATACCAACCAAGTATGGACATTGGTTGATGCGCCTGAGAGAGTAATCCCATTAAGGTGCAAATGGGTCTTCAAAAAGAAGATTAGAGCATATGGACAAATTGAGACCTACAAAGCTAGGTTAGTGGAAAAAAGTTTTAAACAGACAGAATTTACTATGATAAAACTTTTTTGCCAGTGGCTATACTCAAGTCTATATGGATTTTGCTTGCTATAACAGCATACTATGATTATGAAATCTGGCAAATGGATATCAAGACTGCCTTCACTAATGGTAATCTTAAGATGTCTATATGACTCAGCCAAAAAGGTGTCTCCAATGGGAGGGCAAACCAAGCATGAAGCTAAAAAAATCTATTTATGAATTAAAGCAAGCATCAAAGAGTTGGAACATCCGATTTGATATGATAGTCAAAAATTTTAGCTTCCTTAAAAATATGGATGAACCATAAGCATATAAGGTTAGTAGGAGTGCCATAGTCTACTTGGTATTGTATGTCGATAACATACTACTCATTGGAAATAATATCCTAATGCTTCAATCAGTCAAAACTTGATTATCAAATCAATTTTCCATGAAAGATTTGGGCGAAGCATCCTATATATTAAGAATTAGGATCTATAGAGATAGATCTAATAGGATGCTAGGCTTGTTCCAGTCTAGGTACATTGACTTAATGTTGAAAAGATTAAACATGGAGAGAAGTAAAAGAGGCTACTTATCTATGAGTCAAGGCATACATTTCTCTAATATGTCACCCAAGACACCTGAAGAAAAAAAATTGAACTCGATCCTATATGCTTCGACAGTCAATCTATTATGTACGCCATGTTATGTACTAGGCCCGATGTGGCTTATGCTTTGGCATGGTTCACAGGTTTCAAGTGGATCAAGGGGAGGATCACTGGAAAGCTATAAAAAACATTCTTAAATATCTTAGAACTACAGATGTTTTTATTATATATGGAGGATCAGAGTTGAAATTAGAAGGTTATACTGATTCGAGTTTTCAATCAAATCTTGATAGTAGCAAGTCTATATCAGGATATATGTTCACCTTAAATGGAGCCATGAGTTGGAAAAGTACTAAATAGCAGACTATAGCTGACTTAATCACGAAGGCAGAATATATTGCTACTAGTAAAGCTACTAAGAAGCTATCTGGATAAAAAAATTTATCATTGATTTGGATATAGTTCTCGAGATAAAACGACCAGTGCCACTCTATTGTGATAACACTGATGCAGTTGTTCAAGCTAAAGAGCCAAGGTCTCATCATAGATCTAAGCACATCCTCAAATGTTTTCATCTCGATTAAGAGATTGTTGAAAGACAATTTCATAATAGAACGAATAGAGACTAAGAAAATATAACAGACTCATTCACTAAGGCTTTACCACAGCAACTATTTGATCATCATCTCAATTGTATGGGTTTGAGATATAAAGACGATTGACTTTAGTGCAAATTGGAAAATTGAAAATAAGTGCCTTACAAGTCAATCACAAAAGTGATGTGATGGGACTTTTCTTTATCATCTTTCAATTCATGTAATGACATTTATTCTTATATTAATAACAAGATATTTTGATTCATCATATCAGTTGCATCTTACTATGTTAAAGATTATGATGAATCCCATAAATCAGGACTATAATTTTAGGGGACATGATAAGAATCATGCTTGTGAGATCTAAAACTTTAATACCTTAATCTTAAAATTTCCAGATCATTGAAAAATTGAGTCAGAGATCAATGTTCCAAAAAGACTGGTACATCCTATGTATACTCGATGGAGAAGATGACTGATCTCACTAATCACTTGTATGGGGATACTAATACAAGGATGTAGATGCTCATAAAAGAAACAGTTCACTGAATTGACTCACCGATAGAGAATATCTTATGAAGTCTTGCATGTCAAAAGATAGTTCTAAGTGGGAGTTATGCAAGTGATCCTTAGAACTGAGATCACCATAAACATTATGCATATAAATTCATATTTTGGTTCATACTCATTCGACTAAGTCATGTACGGGATATTCCGAATATGGAGTATGTATGAAGGTTGTAAGTAGATCAACAAGGAATCGAGTACTTCTAGTAAGAAAAGATGACATCCTATGCATTCTCGTCTCTAGATTTGGCCAAAGTAGAATGAAGATTGGATAGGATTTCCAATCCTTCATTAGAGTTATATCTAATTGATTGAGAATCAATAGGAATATATAATTGAGTTTGACATAAATCCATACTCATAAACATATTCGGGATATAGGATGATCGAAAAATTGAATTACACGGTAATTTATAGATATTTTGATAATTTCTACCAAATTCTATATCTTCTTAGTCATGATATATTGCTAGAGATCAATCTTGACTTGTAAGTTTGGATGAATTAAATGATTTAATTTATTCCTTGATTAGACGAATTTCTAATTGCTAAATTCGGGCCGACATGGATTTGACCTTAATCAATTAGTAGGGGTCTAATCAAATTAGGTCAATATGTATCCAGACCTATTGCTAGCTAGATATGGAATCCAATGGATTACATACATAAAAGAATTGGTCAAAGAATTATTTTCATAAGTTTTATTGGATTAATTGATCTAATTGGTTAGCCGGAGAGCATGCTAGCACGTGGCTAACTATAACTCCTATTTGGATCAAAATTTATTTGAACCAATTTAATTAATTGATCCAAATTAATTTAGAATTAATTTGATTGAACCTCTGAACTGATATGCCATTTATTGGATTGGATAAGTCCAAATAGGCATTGAATTGATAGAGTCCAAGAAGAATGGAACTCTATCCGTAAGGGGCACACAAATATTAAGCAACTAAGTTTTTGGCTTGGAGGACATGCAAGAGTCCTTCACAAATGGGTTTAAAACTCGTGGCATCCTTATCAACCCTCCAGATTAGCACAAGTTTTAAAGCCTAAGAATGCTTTGATTTGCATGGAAAGGTATCGGAAGGCTAGGTGCACGGGTGCAGATTTTTCAAAGAGACACCTAGAGTCTTGTTTTAAGGCAGGAGGTGCATCTCTTGGAGAATTTTGGGCTTATTTGAACATGGAAGACTTGATCTTGCCATGCGGAAAAAACAGAGGCAATCTGATTTTAGATGGGATGCCAAAAGCATCTCATCGAGTGTCGCGCGCAAGGAGAGAAGTACTGAAACGATGCATAGGTTTGAATTTTATTCCAATAAAAATAAAATTGAAACTTACCGTGTTTTTCAGAGGGGTGTGAGATGAATGTCCCTGGATGCAGCGCCTCCTCATACTCTATTTAAAGAGGGCAGCACATAGGGGAAGGCCATCAAAAAAATTTCTAACAATTCTTGTTTAAGACAAGAGTCCTCTCTTTCCTTTCTCTCTCTTACAAGCCTTAGTCATTTTAGGACAAGCCATTCCTAGCCTAATTCAAGTCTTATTGGGTTAAAAAAAGGTCAAAAGAGTCCTAAGAGGTTAGCCAAGAAGTCAAGAAGCCAAGAAGAGGTTCAAGTCATGTTTGGAAAGCAGTTCGACCAAATCGAGTCAGGGTGAACTCAAGTTCGGCAATTACGGTTGGGAGGAGCATATTTTTTATCTAATTCTTGTGTGGGTTACTATTAGAGGGCAGACGCTTATATGCCTCATGGAAATAATCATCACCAAATCAGAATTAAATAGGTATGCATCTTTATACTTCTTATTACAAGTAGTTTTAATTGTTATTATCATGGAGATCCTAGGTTCTAAGGTTTTGATATTCTTGGTGTTCAAATAAATTTTGAAATACCAAGGTTTTGCTGTGCTACCGTAACCTAACATAAAGTATGAAAAAGTTGGGACTGTTCAGCATGTTTGTCACTGCCTTTTATTGAGCAATAACATGTTTGACCTTTTAAAAACTAGAAACAAGATGAAAATGGTGGGCTTATTCCTAGTTTTTAGAATCAAGAAAACTGGCATAGCCAAATGCACCCATAAATAAGTTTATGATGTCTTGGGCTATATACAAATTGCAGAGCTGATGACAAGAAGATTTCAGCAAGATGGACTTCTTTAACAGAGTATAATTTGCCATTCCTTAATTGGAGTGACATTGTTATCAACATATGATTTTAGCTAAAATAAAATGGATCCAGAAGAACATCAAATGCATGAAGATGGAACATTAACATGATTTATCATGTATGACCATTACAGGAATAAGACATTTGCAATATTCTCCTGATTATCGATTTCTCTCTGAAATATGCATGATTCTTTCCTTGGTCAAATATTCTCCAACTTATTCTTATGGAATTAAATCAATAAAGATTTACTCAATATTTGTAATTTATTTTCTTTGGTCAAATATTCTCAGGGAATTAAAATAATAAAGATTTACTCAATATTCATGATTTATTCATCACTAATTCGAGAAACACTTATAGCTAACAAAACAACGGTGCTATGTGCTAGCATTGCTGTTTTGCTAATCTTTACTGGTTTAAGTGCTGTTTTGCTGCTCTTTATTGATTTAAGTGTTGTTTTGCTACTCTTTACTGATTTTGCCTCTCTCATACTTGGTTTGACATGAAGAAACATACCATAGACATAACCGTACAGCTTTTCCCAGATATTTGGGTTTGACATTAAGGATACTCATCTCCCAAGTATTCCTATTTAAGACCACTTCTAATGATATTCCAGGCTACTTTATGTTTTCCCTCATAACATCCATCAATGTTGCGAGGTCCTCCCCTTCTTTTTTGCAACCTTTATCATGAATCATGATACCTCTCCTTACTTGAGATCCTTCTCTCTTTGTTGCACATTACTGTACCATCTCAATCTTTTCCAGCACATTATCCTTAACCTGTCCAACTCCTAATTCTCCTCTAATATATAATTTCGTAATCTATCCACTTCAGTTTTACCATACATCTATCTTGACATTCTTGTTCTGCACACAACTTTCTTTCCTTAATCCTCCCTATTGCCCAACATTCCTGGTCATACAGCTCTGCCAGCCTTATCATTGTTCAATAGAATCTTCTCTTAACCTTCTCAGGTATCCATCGATCAGAAAATAATGCAAGAGACCTCTCCACTTCATCCACTACACAGTAGATCTATCTTGTCACTATTTTACATGATAAATCTTAAACAATAAAGACAATCACTTTATAGTACCTCTTGTAGATCAATCTTGAATTGGACATCTTTATTCCACTTTCATTAAATTTGCATTTAACTTTAGAGCCCTCATCCTCTAAAACTTTCTTTCATAAGCTCAATTTAATATGTAATCTAGTACTTTATTCATCAATAAAGACTACACTGTCTGCAAATAACATACATGAAATACATTTTCTTGAATATTAGCAGGAAATTCATATATAATTAGCACAAAAAGACACTGGCTTAACACTGATCCTTAGTGCAAGCTTATTGTGACTGGAAATATACTTGTACCATAGCAACTCCTAACACCGCTATGGCTAGGGTGAAGCTTGACAACTAGTCATAAAAGATACATCAAACTATGAAACAGATATAAATTGCATTTTTAAAATATAAATAACAATTTTTTTTAGTTTTTAAATAATTATTAAATTCTTTCCAAACCTTTGACAAGTTCTCAAATTTTCCCCATTCCCAAATCTTCACTCAAGTAAATCTATCACTAACCATGCTCAATAGGCTATCCAATCAAGGGATATTTATCTTGGGCTAGACATAATTCCATATACCTCAGAAATTCCTCTCTCAAATTTATGAATTTTCATTTCACATACACTTAAGGCTGTTATCTGAAATTACAATAGTTAATATGAACTCATGCATTAAAGTTGAAACCCAAAAATGTCTTTAAGCCAATTTTGTCTTTGATCTTGCCAGCATATCCACTTTAAGACTTATATTTCCCACCACTCACATGCACCACTCTGCATTTTACTTTCCCAAGTACACATAGATCTTCCTTTATGTCTAGGTTCCTCGATAATTACTTTGTGAGAATAAATCGAAGATCATTCTATCTGGACAGGACATATACATTACTGGAAAGCTTCAATTTTGATATAGGTTATCTGTTCCACCTCTGTCTTATATCCATTGTATTGTTGCTAGTAAATGTAACTCTATAATTGCAGATGCTTGAATCTGCCACTTCATTGTCACCATCTTTAACAAACTTCAGAGCCTCAACTAGTGGTAGCAGGCTACAACTTTCTCCTGATTATCTTTCATGTCCACCTGAATACCTTGATTTATTGACATCTAGTGATGCAAGTAGATTGGATTGACCCACTTTCAATCTAGAATCAATTGAAACTTAATCTGCGTCAACCCGAACCAAAGTTATTTGGATTAGGATCAAATTTAAAAACATGATCTATTTCACATATGGACTGCATTTGGATCCTTGAATCCAAACATGAACCGACCCAAACAGTCCACAACTAGTAAGGTAGATATTTCAAAACCCTCCTTGAATACAAGAAATTAGTTTTGTTCACCCATAATTTATGTTGTTGATTATAATTACATGCAGTTATCAATCAAATCTTACGTAGAATATGTTTTCACAATATCCATGTGTCATTACTGTTGCCTCCTAGATCGCCATGGCCCGTAGCTCCTACGTGGCGTCGGTTGGTGGCTCTCCCGCCTGACATCCTACGCGCTGCCCAGTCCTACAAAAAAAGGGAGACCCGGGCCGGTGATTCCAGCGGGGGCACTCCGACGGTCAAGTCAGTAGATGATTAAAGAAAATAGATCCTCCTCGGCGGATCCCGAAGTGGTCTCCACTCAGAGGATTTAAGAGATGATGGAAGGAGAGTTGGGATCGAGGAGGGCTTGAGCAATAATGGTTGCTGCCGTGAGGGCTCTCCTAAGGAGTCCTGGGGTATTTTTCCTGCCCTCAGAGCCTTGCTGGTTGCTCACCCCTTCTCCTTTACCTTTGTCGGAGGCCCCTTGGAGTTTCTTATAGAAGTGTCCTCCCTTCCGTAAGGTGCAGAGCCTTGTCTAGGTGCCCTCTGGGAGTCCTTCACCTGAACGAGGCATAGGCCTGCTCTTCCTCCCCTCCCCCTCTCGGAGGGGGACAGGATCCATAGCCTCCGTCAGGGGAGGTCTGCCACGGGCACAGGTGGAGTACTGAGTGCACGTCCCTCTGGCGGCGGGCACGTGTGGCTTGTCGTGAGGCCTAACACTCCAACAGTGACCTCTTCCTGGCGTCGCTCTGCTGTGTCTGGGAAGATTTGGCGGAGCACCGGCCTAGCAAGAGATGCTGCAGGACCTGGGGCCCCTAGTGACACCTTCGACTTTTAGGCGATATAGGCGATAGGTTAAGGTGTGCGGCGCCCTGAGCGGAGTGCCTTCCCTTATGAGGTGGCGATAGTAGGCTGAAAAGCCTGACGCTCCAGCGGGATGCTTCCCCGCAGGCGGCGTGTTCTGGTGAAGCACCACTCTTTAAAGGTTGCAGGCGGTGTGCTCCGGTGAAGCACCACTCTTCAAAGGTTGCAGCAACGCTCCGGTGAAGCATCACCCCACAGAGGTGCCAGGCTCTCCGAGCAGCACAGGGGTCCTAACGGGAATGGCAACACCATCTGCTGATGTCACTATCCCGACTGCTCTGGGGGTGCCCGTGAAAGAGACCTCATCCACCTGCAAAAATTCCGTACCTGACTTTAGGGAAGGGGTTGACCTTGACCTGGAGCTCGACCTCAGACGGCGGGAGCGCGACCTCAACCGAAAGCTCGACCTCGGACAGGAGCTGACCTTGGCCAGGGGCTCGACCTCAGAAGGCAGGAGCGCGACCTCGGCCAGGTGCTCGACCTCGAGCATGAGCTAACCTCGACCAAGGGCTCGACCTCGACAGGCAAGAGCACGATCTCGGCCGAGAGCTCGACCTGGGACGGGAGCTGACCTCGGCCAGGGGCTCGAACTCGGCAAGCGAGAGCACGACCTCGGCTGAGAGCTCGACCTGGGACGGGAGCTGACTTCGGCTAAGGGCTCGACCTCGACAGGCGGGAGCACGACCTCGACAGGCGGGAGCACGACCTCGGCATTTTGCCTGCTAGCCACGTCCAGATGGCGCCTTCTGCCAGCGTGGCGGCCAGCTAGATCCGACAGGGCTTCCACGTCTGCGGTCATGGCATATCAGTTGCCATTATTTTATTGCATAATATGTTCATGATATAATCAAGTAAACAATTTAATGTGTTTATTATGATTTGTCTGGATTATTTTTTACCCAATTTAAGATGGAAAGTCCAATGGTTTGACAAAATTAATAAAAATCTGATCCAATCCAATCCGAATGACCTGATTCAAAAGTTGATTGGATTTGAGTTGTGCCCATCACCAATCCAACCCAACCTGCTTACATTGCATTTTATTTTCTTTGGTTGACTGTGGCTCACACATATGCTTTTCTGTCTAGAGGTTTCATAACATAACCCCTTTCTCTTATCTGAGAACTATAGTTAATGATATTTTAATCTGGCATGTGGATGAAGTAGTTCATGTTTATGAAACTAGTTAGTTGTTCCACCTGTCTTGTAGTGTTGTCACTAATGAGCCATCACTTAAATGCACCAGAAAGCTGCTGCAGCTCTAACATTTTCTTGTCATTCTAAATAACAAGGTTATTTTTATTTTGTCATGTAAAAAATTGATGGTTAAACAAAATACAACATTGCATCTTTATGAAAAATTTAGCCAGAGAGTGATACTGGATGCAGTTATGTAGCACTAAAAGTAAAAAGCAGAGGCTTTAAAATCAAGCATTTTACTCATGTTACAAGTAGAAATGAAACACAATAATCATGAATCAAGAACAAAGCTGCAGTGTTAATAAGTACCTCCCCATCTGATCCTTGAATTGTAACTCGATATACCACTGTCACACTTCCATTGTTGGAGAATGCAACATCACGTACTTCTCCACACCAGCCTTGAGAAAGAAATATCAATGAACATATAAATTAACAAAGTTCAAATTATGTGCAGTGCATGCAATAGGTATTTTTAATACGCATCAAATGGCAAATGGTCCCAGCCAATGCCAGTCTGACACCTATTAGAAGAAGGTCAATGGTCAAAAGCACAAATGTGTATAAATTTTGCAATTAAAAGAGAAGGGCAGTACATCAATATCAAGAACCGGTATCCAGATTGTGCAATTGATAGGTATATGTAGCATGAGAGATCTTTCTGCACCAGCTTACACCAAGAGCCTGTTTGGATGTCAGAAGATCTTATCAATCTGGTGGAAACTACTCTTCTGAAATTTTGGAAATCTGGATGATTTAAAAGACTGGGAAGCTGGAGGAGAAAATAATCCCAGGTTCTAATGCAGTGATTTATCTTATCACTAAGAACTAGGAATTAGTGGCTCCTGAACTCCTTCAACCACCCTAGCTTCCATCATATTTTCAGAAGAAGTGCCCTTTTGCAAGATCTTATCAACTGATAAGATCTACCAACATCCAAACAGGCCTTAAAAAAACCCAAATGTGATATGAATTCACCTCTACCAGAGAAAATGATTCGCTTAAGATAATATTTTATGCAGTGAGAAATGAATCATCCAAATAAAGTAACTGTGCTACAGTAGAATATGAACAGGACATTGTAGTGACCATTTAGCAAATTCAGAAACAAATCTTCCATTAAATTAAGAAAAGGTTGGCCTCAAGATTCTAGCATTCAATGACTTGCAAGTGGCAGATGTAACTTATCAGGTTTGCAGATTTTGTTCTAGGGAATTATTACACCTTTTGTGTGCATGATGTCATCCTGTACTCCAGATACTAGCTTCAAAGTCATGATTTCTAAATATAAATGCTTGACAAATAAATTTTAAGGGAAGAAGGGAAACTTCAATAAGACAGGCATAGGAACCCAGAAAACTTAGCAGCAACTCCAAAATGCTCTTACCTGGAATATGATGATACTTGGAATATCAAAAAGAACTATCAGCCCCCAAATTATAGTAATATAGGAAGAGAGGCTCACCTGGGGCATAAAAGCTCAGCATTCTGTTAGTATGATACCTAAACAAAGAAATACTAGAATTAGCCTAGACAGGATAATGGAACAAAATAGCATTACATCATGAGAATTATCATGAACTGCATGCTAGAAGTAAACATTCCAAGTTTAGATAGAAGTAAACATACATTTCCAAGTTTCATCATCTGATTGATTCTAGCATAAATTAATATCTTTTTCCTTTTGATAAACATTAGAAAACTTCATTGAAATTCAAAGATATCAAGAGAAATATGCTATCTATATTTAATGGAAAGCAGTTCCATATACTTAATTTTATTGTATTGTATTATTCCTTTTTCCCCGTATTGCTAAGCAAGTGTATAAGTATACTTGGATAATAATTTTGAATGCTATGCCAAAATTCAATATTTGTAGGACATGTAATGAATCAAATGTGAGCTCTTTATTTCAGAATTTCTTAGAAGAAATTCGGAATGCAAGCCAGAAAAGCCTGGCATTCTGACTTTTAGTAGTGAATGTATCAAAACTAAATAATACGTCTTAAGACTGCCATAAAGCACCACTCGTGTAAGTAACACCTAGGATCAGATTAAAAGAAAATGGAGCGCAACTTAACTCAACCCTACTCTACTCAACAAAACCTTAATCCTAGACTAATTGGAGTCAACTACATGAATTCTTTTCCTCCATTCCACTCAGTTTAGGGTAATATTTTTTAAAAGATGTTGCGATATCAAACTCTTTCTTTGTACTACATCCCATTTGATTTTTGATCCACCTCCACCCCTCTTTCCTTTACATGTGTCAAAACACTTCCTACTGGTGCATCCCTCGGCCTAAGTTGTACATGTTCAAACCATCTAATTCATCCTTCTCTTAATTTATCCTCAATTAGTACTACCTCCAACTTTTTATGAATGACTTCATTCCTTATTCTCTTCTTATATTACCATATATCTATTGCAAGAATCTCATGTCGAACATGCTCATCCCATGCACATGTTATTTTCTAACTCCCTAACATGCTATATCATAGAACATAGCTGGTCATATGGCTGTCCTATAAAATTTTTCAGCCAATTTGGCAAATATCCTATGATTACATAATATCCCACTTGCACTTGTTTATTTTATCCAACTTATAACTCTATGGGTAACATCCTTTTCAATCTCCCATTCCTTGTGAATTATTGATCCCAAATATTGCAAATGATCACTTCTAGAAACTTCATGATCCTTATTGGGGGAAATTGTGCTTGGGCCCAAGGATACGAGGCCCAAGTTAACAGGCCCGACAGATCGACCCAGTTATATGGTCGCCGACCGCTTCTTGCCAAGGATATGAAGCTCAAGTCAACAAACCTAATTGCATAGCCCGATGCTTACCTTCTGACCACTTATCGGATTGGGGCCCTGATTGACAAGAGACTACCTTTCGACTTCAATATCATTGGACAAGTCAACATGATGATTGGACAGCCTTGGCACACATTCGCCGACCACTCGTCAGATAGGGACCTTGATCGAAAGAAGACTACCCCTTTGCTCCAATGTTATTAGGCAGGACAACATGATCAATGCATGGCCGGTCCCACCACTCCACCGATCCCTCAGAAAAGTCAGTGCCTTTCCAAGTCAACCAAGTCCAGCTAAGTACGAGACTGCCGAGCACCCCCCACACAAGCAAGCCTCAATAATGACCAAGCTTCCGAGCATGGCTTGACCACACAATCGGTGCGTGGGCAATCCCATTGTCCATCCATCTACTCAATAGGGAAACTGATGTCTCATCCAAACAACCGGATCTAGCCGAGCACCAAACCATCGAGTACCCTTTCCAAGCAGAACTCGATGGTAACTAGTACTCTTACCACCTAGCCCCTGAAAGCTATCAACATGCACTCACTGACCACACATCGGATTTGACCCTTGATCGACTACTAATTCTTTCGCTCTGATATGCCTGGGCGCGGCTTGATCACGTGCTCAGTGTATGAGCAGCCCTATGTCCGACCGACCGTCATCTCACTAGAAAAAATGATGATGCCGCATGCAAAGGTTGATTTCTAAGCTAGAAGATTAATTAGTTGGTTGAACAATGATCCTTACTTACATAAGCAAAAACTCATTCATAAAATAAGCATAGGAATTATATGAAGGAAAGCTAAACAATGGATTAAAGGTAACCCAAACTATAGCTCTTGTTTAATCCATGAAGATTGGACCTAATGGTTGGAAAACCATTCCAACTAGGACATAAACCATTCAAAAATTCAAACCCTAAGAGTAAAGGAAGGTTTACTTACCAATATTGAGCTCTCACACTCTGTTATGGTGAATCAAATTTCAGCACTCAATGGATTGAAGACTTGAACAAGAAACTATCACACCTAGGATGAAGACTTCCATGATGTTGGTTCCAAGGCAAAGTACACCTCTTTAGCTTGCGACCATGGAGGATCCTGCAAGGGAACTCATTAGAGATCGGAAGGGATGGAAGAATGAAGTAGAAATAATTTTGGAAGAGGGTTAGAAGTGGCGATTTGGTGATGGAAAATGTAGTGGCTTGTTTGAAAGGAATGGCTCCTTGGAAGAAGGAATGCTTGGGCTCCTTGGTTGAAGTTGATGGGCGTCCTTGAGTTGATAGAAGATGGCGCAATCCTTGGTTGAATGAAGGATATTTAATGGTGGCTAGGTTGACTAATAGAAGAACTTATGGGCCTCTCACCCTCTCTCTCTCGGAAAACATTTGCCCAACACAAATGGAAGTAGAAACTTTAGAATTTTTTCATTCATCAATCATCTTCTACAAGTGGGTTTGGAGTGGTATTTATAGCCCTCCAAAGCCTTTTGAAAATTCGAATTTCAAGGGGAGTTACAAGATTCATGGAGTGGGAAGTGGGAGGGGTTACAACCATGAAGAGTGTAGAGTTTAAAACTTCCTTGATTCATGGAGAATAATGTGGTCGGCTACCTTCCTTTTGAATTTGATTTTGGGCGATCAAGATGGATGAAGTGGCATGGTGAGTTGTCTTCCATGTTGGCATGAAAAGTGAGGTGGCTTCCAACTATGTTGGGTGATGTGGCACTCCAACTTGGCAAGGTTTGTTGAAGTGGTTTGTCTCACCTAATCTTCAAGTCTTCTTGCTAAATTTGAACCCAACCCAAACCAATCTTGAACCCAACTTATAGATTCACTAATTACAAGACCAAATTGACCCTAATTGGACTCAAAAGACCAAATTGAAATAAGCCCAACCCTAATTACAGGACTCAAACTCAACCAAAGAAACAAATTTTCCTATTTACAAGACTCATGTTCAATTAAAGAAATAACATTGAAACCAAAAGTAAAATTAACTTAATCCATTGAAATCCATGATAAACCTAGCTTGATATTGGATTGAATTATCTTTCGAGCTGTGGTGCTCACACCAAATGATGTCCCAACCAACCGGACCTAGCCAAGCACCATCCATCAACCACTTTCATCCGACCCAACCCCAACAGCGACCAGCTTCTCATTATTCAGATAATCTGAAAGCAATCGGCATGTCTTACTTTCGATTAGGGCTACCCGATCAAGAGCCTTCTAGCGACCAGGACTTAAATTCAATATAAGCACTCGGACTAACCCCTAATTCTTGAAACCGTGAGTCCTTAGACGCATGCCCACTCGGACCCTCCAAGGCCAATACAACTAACTCACTTCTATGCCCCCAATTAGCAACCAAAGGATCACATCGCGGTTCATGATACCTAATCTCCACCATATCTACACAATAAAAAGAGGCATATCTGGATTCATGCAGCAGTCAATGTCACTGTTAAAAAAACATGACCGAGTCCACACAAAGGACAAGGTTCTAATTAAAACGGAATAGACATTCCCTGCAAACAGAAATCTTTTAACAGGCCATGTGATAAGTCCTGTCACTTTTCACCAAATCCTCTGATGAGATCTTTCGCCATTCCGAAAATACCCGTCTCCCAACTATAAAAAGAGGCCCCTTAGGAGCTCTCAAGGTATGCAAAATCTCCACCCTACACTTTTTATACTGTTGTGCCTGAAAACTGACTTAAGCATCAGAGGGCCCATGCCGAAATTCTTCCGGCCAGGACTTTTTTGTAGATTCCAACTCTCGAAGATCTTCCTGCACCACCAGCTCCAGCATCTCTGGAGCTCGACAGATTTCGGCACCAACAAAATAAATGAAAGGTTTGATACAACTTTAAGAGATGCACTAGCAATGCCACCTAAGAAAGTCCAGTCCCGCCACACTAGCACTGTCGTCTCCCGGTCGATGGAGAGCCCCACCAACAATCAAGTTCCGCCAAAACTGGCAGGGGCCACTCCATCCCCGTAAATGATGGCGATTAGTACGGAGCAATTCAACCTGCTCATTCAACAAGTCCAAAATCTAATGGCAGTCGTTCAAGCCATTCAAGCCATTTAAGCCACCCATGCACCACTCCCTATAATGCAACCTCCTTCCATGGCGCCACTAGCAGCATCACAACTAGCCATTGCACCACCTCCTGTAGCACCACTGCTCAATTCAACTATTAGGATGTGGTGCGCAGTGGGATACCAAAAGGTTCGTAGAAGAAATAAAAAAGAAA
Organism: Areca catechu; assembly: GCA_021397845.1. Classification (NCBI taxonomy): domain Eukaryota; kingdom Viridiplantae; phylum Streptophyta; class Magnoliopsida; order Arecales; family Arecaceae; genus Areca; species Areca catechu. Next base: position 106,875,091 of record CM038043.1, read on the forward strand.
GCCTGAAAGACAAAAAACACAAGCACAAACAACACACAGGGATTACGTGGTTCAGAGCCTCTTGCTCCTATGTCCACGGCCGCACAGGATCAAATCTCCACTATAAAGAAATAATACAGGAAGTTTTACAACAAAGAACCCTCTCTGGATGCAAACCCCAACCCAATAAGAAGAAAGAACAAAACAATACAGGAGAAACCCTTGCCCTCCCTCTACCTCTCTCTCTTCCCCTTGTTTTCTTTCTTGAAAATTTCTTGGACTTCTCTGGTTACAAAAAACTCTCCCCGGCTCTCTATTCTTCCTCTATTGCAGCTCTCGGCGTCCCCTATTGAAAAGAGGATGAAAACCCGTCCAAAACCGTGTCAAAACGGGTCTTTAGGTCGCTGTAGAAAGCCACTTGAAGCAAGAAGCATTCCAGGCCGTCTGATCCACGTTGAACACCTCCGATTGCATCAAAATTCGAGTTAAATTGCCCCTGAGCACGTTTGAGGCTTCCTTAGCCGACGATCCGATGGTCTAGAATCGCTCAAAACACCCATGGACTACGTGAAACACCATGCAGTCCACAGTGAGCCACGAGAAATATAGGGGGAAACACCCCTGCATCCGCCGCCTCCAGCTGGGCCGAGCCCCTGTGCACGTGGGTCGAGCTAGGTTCAATCTGGCAAGCCAACTGGATTTTTTTTTGTTTTTCTCTACTGGGCTTCTAGGCTTGGGTAGATATGGCTCCACACCCAACAACTCTCCTACTTGGAGACTTAGACACCCAATCTTGCATCCACTTGAAACATCAAAAGTAAACTTTCAAAGAAAAAAATAAGTCAGTATCCTGTACGGCGTCTCCAATCAACTAGCTCCGGAGGTCAATGGAGGCCATGCATAGCCCCAATTTCTCTGTAGTGACTGTCTTCGTCAGCATATCTGCCGAATTCTTCAATCCTTGGATCTTCTCCAGTGACATTCATCTTCAAGCAGTGCCCTAATAAAATGGTACCTTAGCTATATGTGCTTCGTCCTTGCATGGAACATCGAGTTCACCAAATGAATAGCACTCTAACTATCACAAAACAAAATACTGCAACTCTGCTCTTTACCCAACTATGTCAACAACTTCTGCAGCCAAATCATCTCTTTGCTGGCTTCTGTGATTGCAATGTACTCCACCTCGATGGTAGAAAGAGCCATAATCTTCTGCAACTGTGAGACCCAGTTCACCGCTGTCTGGCCAACGGTGTACACGACCTTGTCATGCTCCTGGTGTCAGCATCACCACCTAGATCTGCATCAATATAGTCTCATAAAGTTTGACTGCCTCTCTAGTAACATAGACCAACATCCTTGGTACCTTTCGGATATATTATGATCCACTTGATAGCTTCCCAATGTTGCTTGCCTGGATTTGCCATGTACCTGCTCACAGTTCCTATTGCATGTGCAATGTCGGGTCTCGTGCAAACCATCGCATACATCAAGCTGCCAATGGCTGAAGCATACGGAACCCTGACCATTGTCTTCAGCTGATCATCAATCTTGGGTGATTGTTCCTTCGAAAGCTTGAAGTGCATGGCTAGAGATGTCTTCACAGACTTTGCATCTTCATGTCGAACCTATCCAGCACCTTTTCAATGTAATTACTCTGAACCAGCTTCAATATACCTGCCGCCCTGTCTCTTTCAATCCTCAATCCAAGTATCTACTTTACTGCACCCATATCCTTCATTGCAAATTCTCTTTACAGCTCCGTCTTCCATCTTTCAATCTCCTACATGCTCGGTCCAGCTATAGCATATCATTAACATACAAGAGTAGAATGATGAAACTGTCATCAAACGACCTATAATAATAGCAATGACTTCTTGGCATCTTGCAAAACCATTAATAGTCATGAATCCATCAAACCTTTTGTACCATAACCGGGGGGCCTATTTCAAACCATACAAGCTCTTCTTCTGCTTGCATACCATGTTTTCTTTACCAGGGACTATAAAGCCAACCAGTTGCTGCATGTAAATATCCTCATCTATCTCACCATGCAAGAAAGCAATAGTAACATCAAGTTGTTCTAAATATAAATTTTCATGAACTACTATACTTAGAATAACCCTTGTTGTAGAGAGCTTAACAAAAGGAGAAAAAATCTCAGCATAATCAATACTTTCTTTCTGTTGAAAGTCTTTCACAACTAACCTTACATTGTACCTCTTGTTGCCATTGTGCTCTTCCTTGGTCTTGTAGACTCAATTATTCTGCAATGCTTTCTTTCCTTCTGGTAGTGTGCTAAGCTTCCATGTCTCGTTCTTTATCAAGAACTACATCTCATTCTTCATCGCCAACTCCTACTGACCGAATCTTCACTCTCCAAGGTTTCATCAAAGCACTCGGGCTCCCCTCCATCTATCAACAGCAGGTAATGCAACAAGGATGAATACCTTACACGTAGTTTCGGGATCCTTGTGGATCTTCTCAGCTGAGGTGTCTCTAACTCAGGTTTAGGATCTCTTGCTTCATCGATAATGTCCTCATCTGTGATCTCTTCCAGCTTGTTCTTTCTCCTTGTCTGCTTGTCCTGCTCTGTCTATAATACTCTGGTCCTTGTCCAGGCTTCTTTCATTAAATACCACGTCCTTGCTCCTAATGATCTTTCTATCCTTCTCACTCCAGAGCTTGTAACCAAACTCATCAGTGCCATATCCAATGAGAAGCACCTCTCTGACTTTGCATCAAGCTTATCTCTCTTCTCTGCATTAACATATACATGGGAGACAACCAAAACCTTCAGGTGAGATAAGCTTGTTGACTTTCCTATCCACTCTTCTTCTGGTAGCTTGTACTCAAGGAAGACTGAGGGACTTCTATTGATCAGATAGATAGCAGTGCTAACTGCCTCAGTCCAAAACATCTTGAATAATCTAGCATAAAGCCTCATGCTCCTGGCTTTCTCGTTCAAGATCCTATTCATGCGCTCAGCTATTCCGTTCTGTTATGGCGTACTTGGAATCACCCTCTCCTTCTTGATCCCATTGGTTACGTAGAACTCCATGAACTCGATGCTGTCGTACTCACCTTCATTGTCTGATCTCAAGCATTTTATCTTCTATCCAAATTCATTCTCCACCAGGCTTTTTCACTTCCTCAAAGTATCAAATACATAGATTTATTCTGTAAAAAATAAATCCATACCTTTCTAATAGAATCGTCGATGAATGTTACATAGTATCGCAAAGCTCCAAAGGATGCAATCAGGGAGGGGCCCTACATGTTGGTGTGTGCAAGCTCCAGCTTTCTTGATCTTGGTGCCCTGCCAATCTCGAAGAAGCTGACGCTCTTCTGCTTCCCAAGAGCACAATTTTCGCAGAAATCAATATCTGTCGTCTTCAAACCCAGTAGCTTGTCCTTCTTCAGCAGTACTTGCATTCCTTTCGCACTCATGTGACCCAGCCATGGTACCACAACTCTGAGTCTATCTATGCCAGTGCCACTGCATCTCTGGTGTTACTAGTCATATATAAGGAACCCAACTTGCTTCCTCGTGCTATCACCATCACACCTTTGATGATCTTCCAAGAGCCACCAATGAAAGTTGTTAAGTATCCCTCTAAGTCCAGCTGCCCGACTGATATCAGGTTTCTCTTCAATCCTGGGACATGTATGACATTCTTAAGCTTCCAAACTGATTGATCTAACATCTTGATGTGTACATCATCCTTTTCCACAATATTCAAAGGCTCATCATCTGTAAGATAGACCTTTTCGAAATCTCTAGCAATATAGTTGCGCATAGACTCCTGTGAGATAGAGTAAAACGTAGCTCCGAAGTCAAGGATCCAAGACTCTATCGGACTATCCACACTAAGAACCAATGCATCTTCAATTATCTCGATTGCTGCATTGACTGACTCTTCATTCTGTTCCTTGTTCTTCCTTGCCCAGCAGTTCTTTCTGGTGTGCCCCTTCTTGCTGCAGTGCCAATAGCCATCACCATTCGATATTGATTGGCTCCTCTACTTGGACTTGGATCTCCCGCGGCCTTTGTTGCACTGTGTAGTTCTTCCTCTACCTTCTTGAGTAACCAAGGTAGAGCCAGAGTTTTCTTTGGTTTCTTTCCTCCTGATGTATTCATTGAGAATCAGGTTCTGGATCTCTTCAATTTGCTCGAGCCACATGAACTACTCACCACTGTCACAGTTGCACCCCAGCTCTCGGGTAAAGAAGATAACAGGATTAGGGCACAGACTTCGTCCTCGAAGCTAATGTCAACTGAACTCAATTGACTAGTAATCAAATTAAATTCATTGATATGATCAGTTACAGAGGCACCTTCGCTCATCTTAAAGTTGAACAAACGATGCATGAGATAAACCTTGTTGGACGCCGAAGGTTTCTTGTACATGTTGGATAGTGCCTACATCAATCCAGCTATCATCTTCTCCAGGATATTAAACGCGACGTTCCTGGCCAACGTCAAACAGATAACTCCCAAAACCTGGCAGTCCATCAAATCCCAGTCTGCTTATAACATCTCAGCTAGTTTCTTCCCCAGCAACGGTAGGTGAAGCTTCTTTTGGTACAGATAATCCTTAATCTACATCTTTCAGAATTCGAAGTCTTTTTCATCAAACTTGTCGATCTTGACTTTTCCTTCATATACTGCCATCGCTCCTATTCGAACCCAGTGCTCTAATACCAGTTGTTAGAATGTGGTGTGCAGTGAGATGCCGAAAGGTTCACAGAAGAAACGAAAAAGAAAGGCTGAAAGATAAATAAAAAACACAAGCACAAGCAACACAGGGATTACATGGTTCGAACCTCTTGCTCCTATGTCCATGGCCGCACAAGATTAAATCTCCACTATGAAGAAATAATACATAAAGTTTTACAACAAAGAATCCTCTCTGGATGCAAACTCCAACCCAATAAGAAGAAAGAACAAAACAATATAAAAGAAACCCTTGCCCTCCCTTGCCTCTCTTCTCTTTGTTTTCTCTCTTGGAAAATCCTTGGACCACTTCTCTGGCTACAAAAAACTCCTTGGATCTCTATTCTTCCTCTGCTGCAGCTCTCGGCGTCCCTTATTGAAAAGAGGATGAAAACTAGTTCAAAACCGCATCAAAACGGGTCTCCAAGTTGCTGTAAAAGGCCACTTGAAGCAGGAAGTGTTCTAGGCCATCTGATATGCGATGAACGCCTCCGATTGCATCAAAATCCGAGTCAAATTGTCCCTAATTGCATCTAAAGCTTCCTCAGCCATCGAATCATCGATCCAACAGTCCAGAATCACCCGAAACGCCCGTGGACCGCATGAAACACTGTGCGGTCCACAGTGAGCTGCAAGAAATGCACCCCTGCATCAGCCGCGTCCGGTTAGACCGAGCCCATGCACGCGTGCCCGCGCGTGGGCCTGGGCCACGCGCCCGCGCGCTAGGCCGAGTGCGTGGGTCGGGCCGAGTTCAGTCTGTCAGGCCGGCTGGATTTTTTTTGGTTTTTCTCTGCTGGGCTTCTAGGCTTGGGTGGATATGGCTCAACACCCAACACCGACACCACAAGCGGCGGCACCGACACCTCAGGCAGCTGCGCCGCCACCAGAACAATCGTAAGCCCCTCTCAAAAATACATAAAGAAGGCTTGCCCACCAAACTCCAACCAGCAGTCTCCCCAGCAATTGGAGGCTCTTACCATTCGAGATCCTAAAATCGAGTGGAAGCTTCGAGAGCTCGACCAACAAATTGAAGCAATCCCTAACCAACCGGCATAGCATGACAAATTCAACAACGATCCAACATTCAACAATAATAGTATGCAGGCACCACCCCCTTAACGCTTCAAGGCTCCCCAGTTGGAAAGCTATAATGGGACAACCGAACACTTGGAAAGCTTCAAGGCAATGATGCTCCTACATGGAGCCACTAATGCCATCCTTTACCGAGCCTTCTTATCAACTCTCAAAGGGGTGGCTCAACACTGGTATTTGAGCCTCAAACTGGGATTGATCAACTCTTTTAAACAGCTAAGCTGATCCTTTGCCAACCATTTTTTTAGTAGTCGACGATAATAGAAATGGTCAGCTACCTTCATACCATCAAGCAAAAGGATGAAAAGATGATCCAAGCCTTTGTCAGCCGCTTCAACATAGGTACTCAAGAGGTACATAATCTAGACCAATTAATCGCGATGTCCAGTATGATGAGTGTATTATAAAAGAATGATCTCAAAAAATCACTGATCAAGACCTATCCCCGAAACTTTGCCGACATGTTATCTCGGATAGAAAAATATACACGAATGGAAGATACTTTCCGCAAGAAGAAACCGCTGCTATTCTACGATTGGGGGTGCAATATTAGAAGCTGATCAGAAACACTTTTTGAGATGGGAGGGCAGAACCCGACAATGCTCCAGGCCTCCTCAGCAGCAAAAAAATGGAACTCCTCGAAACTGCCGACCCAAAAGCCCTCACAGACGAGATCAACAAATGTCACCCCCAAAAAAGTGACACTTACACTTCGTTGAATGCACCAAGGCACAGGTGCTGATGGAGATAAGAAGACGACTCCCATAAGCCAGGAAGCTACAATCTCCCACCTGATTGAAAGAACCTGAATAAATTTTGTTTGTACCACCGGGTCCATGGCCATGATGCCAAGTGCATTCAACTCCATGATGAGATCGAGGAACTCATCAGGCAAGGCACCCTTGATCGGTTTATCCGGTGAGAGAGCAAGAAAATCGACAGATGTCGCCTTGACCAGCTCAACAGCAACCATAGAAGCCAAGCCCCAAGATAAGGACAATCCACCTCTGTCAAGGACAGTGAATACCATCACTGGAGGATGTCGAAACAAAGGTTTTAAATCCCGTGGAATCAAGCTGTCCTAGTTTTTTCATGGAACGGGATGCATTGGCATCCCATCCCGTCCCAACACTCGGGACAGGAAATGTCCCAAGTTATCCCGATTGGAATGCTGGGATGCTGGTGGGACATCCTGTCCCAACACATGAGATGGTACCCCGTCCCGATGCTCCACGGGATGTCCCGTCGGGACCTGAATCCTTAGTCGCAACAAAGACTTTGGCAATGAGGAAAGGATGGTGAAGAGGCAAGCTAGAGAATTGATAATTTTCACCGAGGACAATCAAGGGATCCAGTTCCTGCATAATGATGCGGTGGTTATAACTCTAAATGTTGAAAACTATGATGTACATCGCAACCTTATAGATACTAAAAGCTCAGCAAACGTGTTGTATTATGATGCTTTTGTTAAATTAGGGATATCCACTAAATGGTTGGGAAGAGTAATTTCTTCCCTGGTCGACTTTACTGGAAATACAATCCAAGTAGGAGTTGTGACTTTGCCAATAAGAATGGAAAATTATCCTCGCTGATCCATCACTCATATTGATTTCTTCGTCGTTCGAGCACCTTCGGCCACAACGCCATCCTTGGATGGCCAGGCCTAAATACTTTCCAAGCAATTGTGTCGACTTACTATTAGAAGATAAAGTTCTCGATGGCTCACGAGATTGGAGAGGTCCATGGAGATCAGGACTTGGCCCGCCATTGCTACCATATCATGCTTCGAGGAGCCAAAGCTATCAATGCCTACCCGGTCAAAAGGCTAGATATTTGCGACGAGTTGGCTGAGCAGCAAGGAGAACCGGTTAAAGACCTCATCACGATACCCTTGACAAATAAGAACTAGGAGCACACAATCTGGATTGGATCCAATCTAGATTGGATCCAATCTGGATCAGGCAACCAAAAACCAACCTTATTGTTACAGAACGCCGATGTTTTTGCCTGGATGCTAGCAGACATGCCAAGCATTAACCCCTCGATAATGGTGCACCAGCTAAGTGTGAATCTGGATCCAATCTGGATCAGGCAACCAAAAACCAACCTTATTGTTGCAGAACGCCAATGTTTTTGCCTGGACGCTAGCAGACATGCCAGGCATTAACCCCTCGATAATGGTGCACCAGCTAAGTGTGAATCCAAAGCACTGACCATTCAAGCAAAAGAAATGAACTTTCGTACCCGAACGATAAAAGGTGATAGCCGAGGAGGTCGACAAGATACTTGATGCAGTTTCATCAGAGAAGCCACCTATCCAAAGTAGATCTCCAATGTGGTCTTGGTGAAGAAAGCGAACGGAAAGTGATGGATCTATATCAACTTTACCAATCTAAACAGGGCATGTCCAAAGGATGCTATCCATTGCTGAGGATTAATTAATGGTGGATGCTATGCTGGGCCATGATCTCCCCAACTTCATGTATGCTTTTTCCAGCTTATAACCAAATATAAATAACTCCCGAAGATGAGGAGAAAACTACTTTTATAACTAATCAAATCTTGTTTATTACATAGTCAAGCCATTTATCTTAAAAAATGCAGGCACAACTTATTAGCACCTTATAAACAAAATATTCAAAGACCAGATTGGACAAAACATGGAGATATATAAGGATGATATACTCATCAAAAATAAGGCTGCCATGACCTATATCAACAACCTCCAATAAGCTTTCCCCACCCTACAAAAGTACCAGATAAAGCAGAACCCCACCAAGCAAGGTTCCCGGTACCGGTATCGGGTGCCGTACGGGTGGCCGACCGGTACCGATTCGGTACCGAACCGTACCGTGCCGACACGGTATGGCAGGGCGTGACAGTCCCAACCAGTACACCCAAAAAAATTTTTAAAATTTTTTTTTTGTTTTTTTGTAATTTTAAAGTTTTTATTTTAATTTTTAAGGGTTTAGGGTTTAGGATTTATTTTTTAAGGGTTTAGCCGTTTAGGATTTAGGGTTTATGCCGATTTAGGATTTAGAATTTAGGATGGCGTACCGCTTTAGGGTTTAGGACTAAATACTAATATTTAGGACTATTTTCAATTAAAATAAAAAAATGATAATTGAACTAAGATTATCAGCCATTAATGAAAGTAAAATGTGGCATAAACATATAATTACATACCAATGTCTAGAATCGGGTAGAGTGACGATGTCCATAAATATAAGGATCATGTATGTACTCTGTAGGAAATTCGGCATGTCCCTCCTGCCAGGCAGCATGACTCCTCTAAGCTCATCCCAGAAGGTATGCGTGATAGATCATAACTAATCGCAGATCCCTCTCTGATGTCCCGACTCTGAGAGCTGTCCAGAGACTGACGATATGGCAGTGCAGGTACAGGAGGGAATCCAAATATACCAGCGACAAAATCAGATGCATAAGATGCTCCGGGATAATAACCACTGAATGCTGACATCTCGGATGCACCATATGGATCATATAGACCATAAGCTGTCGATAGCTGCGGATAAGATGATCCTGAATATGAAAATGATCCAGATACATCCAAGGATCCTACTTCACGTGCAAGATCTGCAGCTGTATCGTGTCCCGAACGACCACGCGGAGCCTGTCGCCTATATGGAATCGTATCACCACGAGGTCTATCAGATGGTGCTCCATGATCTGTATCCTGCATGGCATGGAAAAACTGCGACTCCCTAGTGAATCGAATAGGACTAGGTGGCTGCGACTCCTGTCCTCCTGCCCCTCCCTGATCACTAGATCCTCTACTATCTGAAGCACTATCATCATTGTCTCTGGTATCTGAATCTGAGTGGACTGAGTGCTCCGATGGAGGTGCAACTGCCTTTCCTTTTCTCTATCTCCAGGTCTACTAGATGATGGGGACGGACGATGTGCTGTATCTGCTGGAGCCCTGTGAGGAATATGACTTGTTGCCCATTGTCCAGCATCCACCCCAGCTTCACTAGCTACAAAACTGGCCGGTCGAGGAGGCGATCTTGGCTTATCAAGCTCTAGCTGCTGCTGCTGACCCATGACCCACCCAATCATTGGATCTTCATCCTTATCAATATATGAACTTGCAGTGGGATCAGGATATTTCAATTATACTTCTTCCTAAATACATTTTAGCCTCAACCTTAAATTATAGTGTACATACACAAGATCGTTAAGGCGTTTCTGTTTCAGACGATACTTCTGTTTGGAGTGGATAGGACCAAATGTAGACCAGTTGCGCTCACATCCACTGGAGGACATCGTTTGGGAGAGGATCTTCACTGCAAGAACCTTTAAATTTTTAGCAGATACACCAAAATGCACCCACCATTAAGCTACAAAAGACATTACATCATTTAGAATTTTAGATTTGATAAAATAAAAAATTTAATCCTGATATAATATTAGACTTACTCCTTAATAGTATCTACCAGGATTCATCTTTGATTTACTTCTGATCACTACAGTGGATCCAAATGAATCTGTGCCCTCCCTAAAAAATTTCGTCTGCCAGAAAAAAATTTGTTAGCTTGTTGAAATTAATGCTATTAAAAATCATTCAATAATTTTAACCTAACTTACTTCTTCAAGACACAGCAACGATATTTAGATCGAGCTCCATCTTATATATAACATTGCACAGGACAGACATAAGATCCTCATCCATGGCAATGTCCGGTACAGAGTACTGAAATCTCGGATTTAGATAGTAAGCTGCACATATATTTTATGAATCAATCAAGTGTACTTGTATGAATCTAATTAAAACTTAATTTTTAGGGACTTCATAAAATACTACGTACCTGCTAGATGCAAATCCGAACTCATTTGATAACTCCACCGTCCATCAATGATCCGGATATACTCATATGCATGTGATGGATCTACCTCCTGGATCTTTTCCTTTGCCCTTTGCATCATGAAATATAAGAAACCCATCTGAGCATACCTCTCGGAGTCCACGGCACGAAGTACCTCATATAGAGGCTTGATAGCCTTCACTACCCTCTCAGCCCGCTGCCAGAATGTCTGTCTCGTCACTAAATTCTCTACATTGCTTCCCTCAGTATTTACCCTGGCATATCTGCTCTCCTACCAGTCTTGACTGACAAACATCTGACACAGCTCTGCTTTCTTGTTAAGAAGACTATCAAGTGCAATGTAATTAGTTACAAACCGTATGACCCCCGGTCTCAATATTTTTCCCGCTGTAAAGCTCCTCATCAATGATAAGACCCATGTATGGTTATATATAAATCAGATGATAGACTGTGCTAGCTCAACAATCTTCTGCACCCTGCGAATTTTACCAATATCCATCAACATGAGATCTATACAATGTGTAGAATAAGGGATCCAGAAAATATACGGCCACCGCTCCATCAAGATCTGCCCTGCGGCCCTGTACTGTGGTCTATTATCAGTGATTACTTGCACGACATTATGCTCTCCCACCTGATCAATCACCTCCTCCATCAATCTGAGAATATAACTGGCGTCGTGCACCTGATCTGAAGCATCAATAGACTTCTGAAAAAAAGTCTTCCCATCATAATAAGTCAAAAAATTGATGATGCTCCGTCTAGTAGGACCGTCCAACCATCATACATCACCGTCAATCCATATACAGGCCACTTGCTCTGATATGAGGACATCCATCCTTGTAGCTCCTTATTGCTGTCCAGAAGATGACCATAGATATCTCTCGATGCTGGAGGATCTACACCTGCACCAGCAGCTTGTATAGATGAAATAGCAGAGCGATAATAAGGATTGTCTACTGCATGGACTGGGATATGACTGAAATGAAACCAGAAGGAGATGGCCCGCCACATATCCTTCTTCTTATCCTTTTTCAGCATTGTGTCAATCCTCTGTTGCTTGAAATCTCTACTGAAAAATGCATGTGGATCGACATCATGGATAGTAGCTCCCTCTGGAATGTTCCTGGGCCTAGAAGACTTCCACCTACTGCCAAATGCTCCCAACATTGATGCAATACGGTCGGTGCCTCTCCTAACGAGCTCTCTGACTGAGGTCCTCCTAAACTGTCTCGGACTCTCCTGGAGCACTAGCAGAAGCGGATCCCGATCCCGACTCAAAAGTTGATAGCCCGAATCGCTGTCTATGCCTGGCTGCCTCCTGCTGCCTCTGGTCATACAAGCTTGCCTGAATAGCAGCCTCCATCTGTGCCTCCTCATCAAAGGAATAGATGCTTCTTCTGACTCCCTGAAATAATAAGGTGGTTCTGCGGCTCTGCGGTCCACCTCTGCCTTCTTCTTTGCTGCTATTTCCTTCCTAGCTTTAACATCAGCAAAGTGTTTCTTCATCAACTGACGGACCTCCTGTGGATACTGTCGGCATGCATATACATCAGGATAACCGCCAGCCAAGTGCTCTTCAACCTTGTTACCCCCACCTTTGAATTCGGTATTGCACCATTTACACCTCCAGTGATGCAGACCCGAGAGCATCTCTCCATGTAACCAGCCAATGTCCCGCTCCGGATGCTTCTTCCTCCTTGATGAATCCATACCTGAATATTTAAATTACATATAAGGTCAATAATAATCTTTATTAAATAACCTAATTTTTAAATTTTAATTTTTTTTAATTTTTTTATTTAAAAAATTCAAAAAATAAAGAAAAATTAAAAAAATTTAAATTTTAGATTTATGTAGGATTTCATTATACATGCTACATATATTTTTTTAAGATCCTAGAAATACATTAAAAGTCAATTTTTTTCAATTTAAGACCTACGGGAACTATTCATGAGATGCATAAAACTTGAATAAATCGATATAAAATTTATAGTGAGAGTAACTTACAAGTCCTATATTAATAATTTATAATTACAATTTTTTTTTCTAATTATTTTTTTAATTAATTTATTAATCTGAAATTAATTTTTAATTTAAAAAATTATATACTTAACAAAAAATTAAAATTTTAGTATCATTGTGTAGATCTATCCTAAATCTACCACATACTCTAAAATCATTGTCAACAAATAAATTTTGACAGCATTTCTTCTTAATTTTCTAATTTGCATGGATTTTAACAAAATTTAATGCTACGAAAGACGAAAATACGGAAAAAGAAAGGTATACAAACCTTGATTCTACCTACCCCCTCGATTTTTGCAGGTTGAATTGGATTGAAATTGATCCTGCGAATTTTTTTTTTTGGTTTTCCTTCCACCGTGCGCTGTTGCAGAGAACAAAGAGAGCTCGTAAGAGCTCTCTGTGTGCCTTTCCTTATAATTAAGGAAAGGCATCTTCCCCCCTTGAACAAAACGTCACATGGCTACAGTGTAGCCATGTGACACCAAAAAAAAAAATTGCCCCCACCCTCTTCACAAACCGTACCAAGCCGAACCGGGCCGAACCGGCCGGTTCGGGCCCGTTTCGACCGGTTCGGGTCCGGTTCGCACCGGTTCGGGTCGGTTCGGGCCCGGTTCGGTGCGGTAAAGTTTTTTTTTTTTGATTTTTTAAAGCGGCTGTGCCGTTTTTTAAAGCCGAACCGTGCTGGCCGGCCACCGGTCTGGTTCGGTACGCCCCGAACCGACCGGTTCGGCACGGTTCGGTGAACCCTACCACCAAGTGTACCTTCAAAGTGGCTTTGGAAAAGTTCTTTGGTTTCATAGTCTCCAAGCAGAGAGTGGAGGGCAACCCTGAGAAATCAAAGCCATCCGAAAGATGGACCCCCCGAGGACAATCAAAGTTGTGCAGCCTCACTAGAAGGATAGCGGCTCTCAATCGATTCATGTCCAAGTCGATTGAATGATGCCTTCCCATCTTCCAAACCTTGAAGCGCCCAAGAACTTTTAGTGGACTGAGGAATACCAAAAAACATACGAAGATCTCAAAAGTTACCTGAGTTCCGCCCCACTACTAGGGAAAATGGACCCTAGATGAAGAACTATTCATATACTAAGCAACCTCTCCCTAGTGATGGCTGCGGTGCTGATCCAGGAGTGAAAAAAGATCCAGAAGCCAATAACTATATCAGCCGGATCTTGAGAAATGCAGAGATCCAGTAGTCCAAACTAGAAAAGCTAGTCTGTCCTTGCTACTCAGAAGCCCAACCATACTTCCAGGCTTATACTATCATCCTCTTAACCGATCAGTCTATGAAGAGCATCTTGCACTGACCAGATACGTCTGGTCGAATCACCAAATAGATAATCGAGCTCTCCAAATTCAACATCAAATTCTAGCCTCAACCGTCAATCAAAGCCCAAGTACTGGCAAACTTCCTGGTCGAGTGCATTATCCCCAACGAGGGGTGCGGACACTGACAACGGTCTTCACTCACTATGGATCGACTCCTGATGCAGCACATCCAACCCCGACTTGCAAAACAATTTTAGCTTGTTAGAATAATACAAGCAAGACAACTACCAGGACAACTACCAGTCAACTACCAGAGCAACTAACAATCAACTACCATCAAATGACTACCAAGCAACTACCTCTCAACTTCTCATGGGATTACTACATCATCTTGCCACTTCACCAAGCTTAGAGGGCGCCACATCATCATCCACATCATCAAGCAATGCCACCTAATGGGATTGCCACCACATGTGCCACCTCACCCATTAAAATGGGCGACAAAGGAGTCAAATTCAAATTTGGGCGGCCAAACTAAACCTCCACCTCATGTAACCACTTCCCCCTATCTCTCCAACCATCCCATGTATCTCTCAACTATCCCATGTATCTCTCAACCATCCCATGTATCTCTCCTCTCTTTTAAATTTTAAACAAAGGGCTTGGTAGCTTATAAAAGAAGATCCAACGCCCCATTGTATGGAGTTGATTTTTTTTGAGATAAAATGAAATGAAGAAGGGTTCTCTTTAATCCGGAGTTCATCCGGAGTTCAAGAGCTCGTTGTCTTGCCAGAGGAACACGAATGGATAGGGCGTATTTCCTCGGAACGATCATCTTCTCATCCAGGATTGGTGTATTCGAATGCTACTACGGGTCTATCACTTCAAAAAGAGAGCTCATCATTGGTAACAAATCTTCCTCATCCCTTCATTTCTGATCTATTGAAGGTTAACCTCTAGGTTCTTAATCCTTTAGCCTTAGATTTAATCTTCTTTTAGGACAATCTAGCTATTATTGTGGCATATGTTTAAGAATTACCAAATCTTTCTCTAGGTCTTGCTTGAGTCTCTTAGATTGAAAGCTAGTTCATGTGTTTAGATTTTCATTGCTCAACTTTTAACTCATCCTCAATAAAAAGTATTTTCGTGCCGCATCATTTTGGTATCAAAGCATGGTTGGATTAGGGTAGGATTTGCATAGATGCTGAAATTCATTGTTTGCTGGAATTCTGCACATAGAGTTTTAATATCTTGCATAGCCTGTTAAGTGTTTGCATAAATACATATTAAATACCAAGGTGAAATCAGGTTGTCCTACTATAAGGGAGAATCCTTATAGTGTAAGGTTGTCCTATCTTGGTCATTACCATTGTTAGCATTGATTAATTTCTCAATTGTCTTACTTGCTGGAATTTTCTGAATCAGTGCGTATATGGTCTGATAAATGAATTGTTTTTCTCAGCATAGAACTCAGAATTTAGTGATTCTTGTTTTGTTAGATCCGTTATAATTGATAGAAGTTTTCATAATTTTTCTGGAGTTTTTAGTTAACTGTAGAATTTTCGAGCTGTGATTTAGTACTGTTCTGTCTAAAATTCCAGTAGAGTTAATTTTCAGTATGGTTGTGTGCATTCATCTTAACTCAATTAAGGGCACCAATATGACATGGGGGCAGGATTGATCACCCGTCCTTAGCCCAAGAACAACAACCCTCGTTGTGCATCGAACCCAATCCCCTAATTAAAATTGAGTAGAACCTTAATTGCCCTAGTGGGTTAAGGACATCAATTGGTCGAGTCCTGGTTAGTGTCAAGTCATTGTGTCAACTAGTCTTGTGTGTGCCCTGTTACTTGGTGACTAAGATTGGAACTAAGGGCTTGGGTGCTGATCCGTCTACCGAGCCAATTCCACCGGGCCTAGGTAGGCCAAAGAAGGGATCTCACACTCCCCTTGTTCTGACACCAGGTCAAGTGTAGAGTTACTACAATCTAGTTTGCCACCTTGATTAGGCGACTAGTTTGGGACTCTAGGTCTAGTTCAAGTCAATTGGACAAGCTTGTGCAACCAATTCTTCACCTATTATTTGAAGCTGGTGTCAAGGATCGAGGTTAAGTGGTTAAGCCTAAGCAGTTCTTGTGGTTTTTAATTAGGTCCCAGCGAGAGCTGGGGAAACCTCCCACAGACCCACCTCCTGACTGGCCAGTGGAAAAGAGTAGTTGTTGGTTTGATTGTACCTAGCCAACTCAGTTTATTTGAGCTAACAGGTCTAGAAAACCTTAGCCCGAGTTTGAGTCCACTTGCATGCATGACAACTAGAGCAGAGACATCATATTCACCAGCCCAAGCCCAGTCAAGTGTAGCCATGGACAAAAATCTTGGAAATCTGATTAAAGCCTTGAATGATCAAGTGGCCCAACTAAACAAAAATTTGACTAAGCAATTGGCCCAAACCAACCAGAACGTGGCCCAGACCAACCAGAGCATGAATGATCAGTTAGCCCACATCATGACTAGGTTGGATCAATTAGAAACTAGGACTCCTGGAGGAAACCATGAAGTCCAGAATGATCCCGAACCCGATCTTGAACCTGAGTTTGAAAACCAATCAACCCTAGAAGGGTTCCACGCCAAAACCTTTTCCATGAGCCCAACCCTGGGAGACCTCAGCAAGACCATTTTTGTGAACCAAATCTTAGGGGGCCCAATCATGAGCAAGCCCATGAACCCAATCCAAGGAGAGTCTATCTTGAGCCCACTTATGAACCAAATGTCAGGAGACCCACTCCAATTCAGTTAGACCAAGATGATCGAGCCATAAAAAATGTTAGGTTGGAAGCACCCACATTTGATGGAATCTTAGATCCAAAAATTTATATCGATTGGGAAGGAGAAATGGACCAGTATTTTGACTGGTATGACATGACTGAGAAAGAAAATTTAAGTTTGCGAAACTAAAAAGTTGGTAAGACAAGCTAGGCTCTACTGGAAAAATGTTGAGCGATTAGCTAGGCAAAGAGGTGATATGCCTATAGTAACCTGGAGAGCAATGAAACTTTGGCTTATGGAAAAATACCTTCCTATGTCCTACCACCAAAAACTCCTAGATCAATAACAAAGACTTACTCAAGGAAATAGGAATGTCGCAGAGTACATTACCAAATTTGATGAGTTTGTAATGAGGTGCAATGTTGATGAATCTGAGTCGGTAACCCTGTCTAGATTTAGAGCCGGACTGAGGGAAGAAATCCAGAAAGAATTATTCATGAGGGAAGTCCATGATCTAGAACTGGCCTATCAGATAGCTAGAGATGCTGAGAGATTTCATAGGAGTCCAGTTTATGTAGACCCGACGGCCCTAGGATTAGTGTACCTAATCAGCAGATAGGACCCAGTCAGTCTAGATTCAACCGACCCAATCCTAATGCATCTGTGACCCGAAGAGATGATAAAGGAAAATCACCTGAAGTCCAAAGAAATCCGAATGCATGTTTCAATTGTCAGAAGGTAGGTCACTATGCTAGCAACTGTTCAAATCGATCCTTACACATAGGGGAAGTAGAAGAGGAAGCCATAGAACCCCAAGATGAGTGTGAAGAGGAAATATACCAGGCGGATGAGAATTTGGCTGAAGAATATGAAAGTGATGAAGCCCTGGTAGATCATGATCTTTTAGGAGTGGTTAGGTGTATCCTCACCCAAACCAAAGACCAAGAAGACTGGTGTAGGACTAGTATCCTACAGACTTTCATCAAGATAGGCGAGAAAGTGTGCAAGGTCATCTTAGATAGTGGTAGTTGTGTCAATGCCATATCCACCAACACAGTCAAAAATCTAGGATTGTCCACTATACCCCATCCTAATCCATATAAGGTATCCTGGATAGACTCAACCTCTATTCCCATCAAGTCTAAGTGCATAGTTACCATCCAGTTCCAGTCTTACCAAGAGAAAGTTTGGTGCGATGTTTTTCCAATGGGAGTTAGCAGTATCATTTTAGGATGACCATGGTTATACGATCATGACGTTATACTCTATGGTCGCTTTAATTCATGCTCATTTACTCATAATGGGAAGAAGATTGTAATCCATTCTTCTCCACCTAAGGACTCAATTAAAAGAGGATCTAGCCAATTGAGAGATAAGACACAAGGGATAAACGTGATCACTACTAAAGAATTGGAGCAAGAAATTAGCAATGGTTCACCTGTTTGGGTTTTGACAACTAAGGAACATCAAGAGGCCTCCCCAAAAGAACAATCTCAGGAAGTCGTTGAAGTGCTAGATGAGTTTAAAAATGTTTTCCCGATGAGTTACCCGACCAACTCCCACCCCTTAGGGACATCCAACATGCAATAGACTTAGTCCCTGGAGCGTCCTTACCGAACCTTCCCCATTATAGAATGAACCCTATCGAACATCAAGAATTGCAATGACAAGTAGGAGAACTTCTTAGGAAAGGATTCATTAGGGAGAGTTTAAGCCCATGCACAGTCCCAGCCTTACCCCTAAGAAAGATGGGACGTGGAGGATGTGTCGATAGTCGTGCCATAAATAAGATCACGGTGAAATATAGGTTTCCCATCCCCAGATTGGATGACATGCTAGATATGATGGCTGGTGCGACGATATTTTCTAAGATTGACCTGAAGAGCAGCTATCACCAAGTTAGGATTAGACTAGGGGATGAATGGAAGACTGCCTTTAAGACTAAGGATGGGTTATTTGAATGGGTAGTCATGCCTTTTGGACTATCAAACGCCCCTAGCACCTTTATGAGAATCATGAACCAGGTCCTACGATCCTTTATCGGAAAGTTTGTCGTTGTGTATTTTGACGACATCCTTATATATAGTAGGACTAGAGATGATCATTTGAACCATCTGAAGCAAGTATGTTTGGCACTTAGGAAGGATAATCTCTATGCCAATTTGAAGAAATGTAATTTTGTGACTACTAGAGTTATCTTTCTAGGATTTGTCATAACCCCTGAAGGAGTATCTGCTGACCTTGAGAAGATTAGAGCAATTGTAGACTGGCCAACACCCAATAATATTCACGAAGTAAGAAGTTTTCATGGCCTCGCTACATTTTATAGAAGATTCATTAGAGGGTTTAGCACCATAGTTGCTCCTATTACGGATTGCATTAGGAAAGGCAATTTTGAATGGACAAAAGCTGCTGATAAAGCCTTCCTAAACATTAAGGACAGGATGACACAAGCACCGATCTTAAGATTACCCGATTTTTCTAAGATTTTTGAGGTAGCTTGTGATGCCTCTGGAGTAGGAATTGGACGAGTGTTAAGTCAAGAAAGTCATCCAGTGGCATTTTTTAGTGAAAAGCTGAATGAGGCTAAGATGAAATACTCAACCTATGACAAGGAGTTATATGCGGTAGTTCAGGCTTTGAGGTACTGGAGACACTATCTGCTACCGCAAGAGTTTATCTTATTCTCGGATCATGAAGCCCTTAGGTTTCTTAGCTCCCAGAAAAAGTTGAACCCTAGGCATGCCAAGTGGGTAGAGTTCATCCAAGCCTATATCTTCGTCCTAAAGCACCGTGCGGGAACTAAGAATAGGGTTGCTGATGCCTTAAGTCATAGAGCGTTGCTCTTAAATTCAGTCAGCACTGAAGTCATAGGTTTTGAGAGACTTAAGGAGGAATACGAAACCTGTCTGGATTTTGGTGAGATCTATCAGGCTTTACATCTAGGACCATCTAGCAATCATAGTGACTATACCCTTCTAGATGGTTATCTTTTTAGAGAAAATAGGCTCTGTGTTCCAAGAACCTCCTTAAGGGATTTTCTAGTTTGGGAGACACATGCTGGAGGTTTGGCTGGCCATTTTGGGCGAAACAAGACTATCTTAGCTGTTGAGGAACAATTCTACTAGCCAGGCCTTAAGAGACAAGTAGCAAACCTTGTAGCCCGATGTAGGACATGTGCTGTTGCAAAACAGCAGAAACAGAATACCGGGTTATACACTCCTTTACCTGTACCTGAGTGTCCATGGCAGGATCTTAGCATGGACTTTGTTCTAGGGTTACCCAAGACCATTAGAAAACATGATTTAATCTTTGTAGTGGTCGACCGGTTTTCGAAGATGGCCCATTTCCTACCCTGCTCCCAAACTTCTGATGCC
The DNA here is from genome assembly GCA_021397845.1 of Areca catechu. Classification (NCBI taxonomy): domain Eukaryota; kingdom Viridiplantae; phylum Streptophyta; class Magnoliopsida; order Arecales; family Arecaceae; genus Areca; species Areca catechu. Next base: position 106,895,166 of record CM038043.1, read on the forward strand.
TCTAGGGTAGCCAAGCTCTTTCTTGATCAAGTAGTCAGGCTACACGGGCTACCAAAAACCATTGTTTCTGATAGGGATGTCCGTTTTATAAGTTACTTCTGGAAAACCCTTTGGCACCTATTAGGAACTAGACTGAAATTTTCAACCGCCTACCACCCCCAGACTGATGGACAGACCGAAGTTGTGAATAGAAGTCTAGGAATTTGTTGAGATGTCTAGTGGGAGATAGTCTAGGAAACTGGGATTTGTTATTGCCTCGTGCTGAGTTCGCTTATAACAGTTCGGTCAGTCGATCTACAGGCAAAAGTCCATTTGAAATAGTCCATGGTTACAAACCTAGGAAGCCTTTAGATCTGATCCCACTACCCACAAATGCACGAGTTTCTGAGTCTGCTGAATCCTATGCACAGCATATTAAGGATTTACATCATGAAATAAACAAGAAAATTCACTTGAGCAATGAATCCTATAAACATAAGGCTAATTCACGAAAGAGAGTCAAGGAATTCTATGAGGGGGATCATGTAATGATTAAACTCAAACCGGAAAGATTCCCATCGGGGATTTTTAAGAAATTACATGCCCGTGGCGCAGGTCCATTCAAGGTCATAAAGAAGATTAGCTCTAATGCTTATGTACTGGATTTACCTTCTGACCTAGGTATCAGTCCAACCTTCAATGTTTCAGACTTAATAGAGTATAAAGAACCAATGATGATACCTAGTGAGCCTTTTGAGCCTGACCCTATTTTTGAGAGTGAACTTGTCCCAGAGTGTCCACAAACCACCTTTCCAAAGAAACGAGAGAAAATTGAACAGATTATGGATGATAAGATTGTCACCATCAGGAACAAGGACTGCTATCGTTATTTGGTCCGTTGGCAAGGGCGACCTGAATCTGACAACTCTTGGATCACCAGAGAAGACCTGCAACAAATGGACCCGGATTTATTTGAACAATATCAAAGCCAGATTGTACCATATTTGACAGGGTCGAATTCTCGTCACCCCGGAAAATTTGGTGCGGACACCGACAACGATCTTCACTCACTATGGATCGACTCCTGATGCAGCACATCCAACCCCGACTTGCAGAACAATTTTAGCTTGTTAGAATAATACAAGCAAGACAACTACCAGTCAACTACCAGAGCAACTAACAATCAACTACCATCAAATGACTACCAAGCAACTACCTCTCAACTTCTCATGGGATTACTACATCATCATGCCATTTCACCAAGCTTAAAGGGCACCACATCATCATCCACATCATCAAGCAATACCACCTAATGGGATTGCCACCACATGTGCCACCTCACCCATTGAAGTGGACGACCAAGGAGTCAAATTCAAATTTGGACGGCCAAACTAAACCTCCACCTCATGTAACCACTTCCCCCCTATCTCTCCAACCATCCCATGTATCTCTCAACTATCCCATGTATCTCTCAACCATCCCATGTATCTCTCAACCATCCCATGTATCTCTCCTCTCTTTTAAATTTTAAACAAAGGGCTTGGTAGCTTATAAAAGGAAATCCAACGCCCCATTATATGGAGTTGATTTTTTTTTGGGATAAAATGAAATGAAGAAGGGGGGTTCTCTTTAATCCGGAGTTCAAGAGCTCGTCGTCTTACCAGAGGAACACGAATGGATATGGCGTATTTCCTCGAACGATCATCTTCTCTACCAGGATTGGTTTATTCGAATGCTACTACGGATCTATCACTTCAAAAAGAGAGCTCATCATTTGTAACAAATCTTCCTCATCCCTTCATTTCTGATCTATTGAAGGTTAACCTCTAGGTTCTTAATCCTTTAGCCTTAGATTTAATCTTCTTTTAGGACAATCTGGCTATTATTGTGGCATGTGTTTAAGAATTACCAAATCTTTCTCTAGGTCTTGCTTGAGTCTCTTAGATTGAAAGCTAGTGCATGTGTTTAGGTTTTCATTGCTCAAACTTTTAACTCATCCTCAATAAAAAGCATTTTCGTGCCGCATCACAAGCCAAATGAAGCGAACTCCCGATGCAAACACCAAGTCTTATAGAGAACCCAATCAATGCTTGGGAGGTGTACATGGATGGGTCGTCCAATCTACTGGGCTCAGGAGATAGATTGGTCCTTATGGGCTTGGAAGGAATCATAGCCGAGCATGCCCTACGCTTCGAGTTCCTAGCAACCAACAATGAAGTCGAGTACGAGGCCTTGATCACAGGACTCCAAGTGGCTAAGGAGTTAGGGGTGCAGGATCTGAAGGCCTATAATGACTCAGCTAGTAGTCAGACACATTAAAGATGACCAAGGATTCAAGTCCCGGCGGGACGTCCAATGGAACACCGGGATAGGGTACCATCCCATGTATTGGGACAAGACGTCCCGCTAGCATCTCAGCATCCCAATCGGAATACCTTGGAACATCCCCTATCCCGAGTGTCATGACAGGACAGGACACCAATGCATCCTATTCCATGAAAAAACGAGACAACCCCATCCCACGGGATTTGAAACCTTGAAGGCGACTTTGAGGCCCGGAAGGAGAATATGATAAAGTACCTACAAAAGGTCAGAGACTTGACTTTCACATTTTGTAATTTTGAAATCCAGCAAATACCAAGGGAAGAGAACTCTCAGGCCGACTTGCTTTCCAAATTGGTGACTTCTATGCTAATGGATCTGCCCAAAAGAGCCTTCATCGAGTTGCTGAAGAAACCAACCATTGAAGAATCATCGAAGATGATGTAGCTAGATGAGGAGCCCTCTTAGATCGACCCGTTGATTCTCCCCGCAAATCAGAAAGAAGCCCACAAGGTAAAATATCAAGCCTCCCGATAGCTTCTGCATGAAGGAAAGCTCTACAAAAGATCATTCTTTCTATCCCTTCTCAAGTGCTTGCACCTATCCGAGACTGATTATGTGCTAAGAGCAAGGATTCAGATCTCGGTGGAACATCCTGTGGGACACCGGGATGGGGTACCATCCCATGTATTCGGACAGGACATCCAGCCAGTGTCCCAGCATCCCAATCGAGAAACCTTGGAACATCTCCTATCCTGAGTGTTAGGACAAGACGGGATGCCAATGCATCTCGTTCCATGAAAAAATCGGGATAGCCCCATCCCACAGGATTTAAAACCTTGGCTAAGAGAGGCCCATGAAGGAATGTGCAGGAGCCACATTAGAAAGAGAGCATTGGCTTACAAACTCCAAGATTACTACCAATCCACAATGCAGAAAGATGCATAGGACTTCGTCATGCAATGCAATATGTGCCAAAGAAATTCAAATATACAGTGTCTGCCTGCCATGCCAATTATCCCCATGTGTGCCTTGGCCTTTTGCATAATGGGGGTGGACATTCTCGATCTATTCCCACCTGCCTCAAGATAGTGAAAATTCCTGCTGGTCACAATGGACATTTCACCAAATGAGTGAAGGCGAGCTACTAGCCCACATCACTGAGGCAAAGATGATAGATTTTATATGAAGATCTATAATCTGCCAATTTGATCTACCTCGAGTATTGATCACAAACAACGAACAATAATTCATGAAGGCCATATTTGAAAAATTCTACGAAGACCAAGGAATTTCGCATCATCTCACCATCGTGGCTCATCCCCAGGCAAACGAAAAGGCGGAGGTTACAAATCGGACCCTGCTCCAAGGCTTAAAAAGGAGGTTGGGCAAAGCCAAGGGGTCATAGGCCGATGAGCTTCATCATATGCTTTGCATGTATCGGACGATACCAAGGATCCGAATAAAGAAAAACACCCTTTAGCTTGACCTTTGGGACTGAAGCCGTGATACCTGTTAAGCTTGGAGTCCCATCAATGCGAGTCAAAAATTTTAACGAGCAAACCAACTCAGAAAGACAAATCGTAGACTTGGACCTATTGGGTGAAGTCCGGTAAAGAGCATGCATCTGCATGGCAGCCTATCAATACAAAATCGCTAGATATTTCAACTCCAAAGTTCAAAGCAAAACTTTCAGAGTAGACAATTTGGTCTACACCAAGCGGAGGTCTCCCAGCCTAGTCAAAGAAGCAAACTTTCACCAAACTGGAAAGGACCATATCAAGTGAAGTCATCAAGCTAGGGACTTACCGACTGAAGCAACTGGATGGAACTCCCCTGCTCCGACCTTGGAACTCAGTTAATTTTCGAATGTACCATTAGTAATGTAACCTTCCTACTTGGTTAAATAAAAAATTATGCGATTATGCAATGCATATCCTAATTTAACTAGCAAGAAATTAAGAAAGACTCAATAACAAAGGCTCCCAAGCAACGTATCTTTAGCAAGATAAGCCCCCTTCGAAGCTCGCCCAAACATCCCTAAAGCCCCTAACAGAAGCCTCGCATGGAGATGTGAGCGCAACAACACAAAACACGACAAAGCATTCAAAAATGACGAGCAAACAAAAACAAAGATATAAAATAGAAATTTTATTGAAAAACTTTGGATTATATCTACTTGCAGCTTTATAGCTTGATTACATTGACTTAAAAAGTCAAAAATACAGGTGAACGATGACTAAACAATAGCCCAAAGGGTTGAGAAATAGCTTCAAAGCTCTGTGCTGCGCCGGTAATAGTGGGGCCCCTCGTGTGGCCTCAAAAGGCTTCCGAAACATCTTGAGATGCGCAATGACATCACCAGAAAGGTTGAGGTTATCCAAGAAAGAGGGCATCCATCTCCATCTTGAGGCTTGCTCGAGATAGAGCACAAGCACAAACCCCCTTTACATGGGGCTGGTGTGAGGAAAAGCACGCCCCCGCCCATAAGCAAATGGAGGAAAAAAAGCCAATAGACCAAGGACGGCGTTAAAGAGGCCAAGAGTCTATCCCTTGCATATCTCGAGGGTAGTGCCACCAACTGTCGCAGTGATGCAATTGAAGACCAAAGACCAAGTCCTTCTTGTAAAGGAACTGGATGATGAGGCATACAGCCATGACCCCCTCCAACTCCATCCTCCGATTAGCGATAGTCACAACGATGTAACTGGAGCACCGACCATTCTCAATACCTTCCATTCCAAGATAAGCATCCATCAACACACCCCCGGGATAACTTAGATAACCCTTCCATGGAGAACCCTTTCATCAAGAAAGGGAACCCTGCAATCTCGACACCACCAAAAATCGATGGTGTCATCCTTCTACAAACCTTGATAGCAAGGGGGTTTAGCAAAGATTTGCTTCAGTAGCCCCTTATTTATAGAGGAACAAGAGGGGACTCGCCATGCCCGTGCCCAACCAATGTAGGACATGTGTCCTCCCATCAACTAAATAACTTCAGTATGTGAAGTTAAAGTGGTGAACGCTCAAACTAAAGTCCTATCCTCTTGGGAACAATGCATTTATGCCCCAACATTCTAACCAAAGCAATGCAATAAAGGCACCCGCTACTCAAGAGTCGTGCCCAATCAAAATCCTCTTGAAACTAAGCTCAAGTTAAACAACGCACCATGCCACATTGCATCCCAAAATCAAAGAAACGACGTTAAGGCGCCCATTATGCGACAACGCATCAAATATATTCGAAAGCACAAGGAGGCGCCTATAAAGATGATGTACCCTGTTACAATCTCGATTTCTGGGTACCGACTCCAAGTAACCATCAATTAGTCAGAGCCCCCGGCTTTAAGCGACCATCAATCGATCAAAGCCCAAAGATGATTCAGCACCCCCGACTTCAAGCAACTATCGATTGGTCAGAGCTCAAAGATGATTCAGTGCCCTTGATTCCAAGCGACCATCGATCGATCAGAGCCCCCGGCTCTAAGCGACTATCAATCAATCAGAGCCTCCGGCTCCATGCGACCATCAATCAATCAGAGCCCAAAGGCAATTTAGCATCCCCGGCTCCAAGTGACTATCAATTGATCAGAGCCCAAAGACAATTTAGCACCCCCGGCTCCAAGCGACCATCAATCGATCAGAGCCCAAAGATGATTCAGCACCCTTGGTTCCAAACGAACATCAATCGGTTAAAGCCCAAAGATGGTTCAGTGCCACCGGCTCCAAGCAACCATCGATCGATCGGAGTTTCAAGGCAGTTCAGCCCCCCAGCTCCAAGCAACCATCGATTAGTCAGAGCCGAAAGGTAAATGCCCCCAGCTCCAAGTGACCATCGATCGGTCAGAGCCCAAAGGCAATTCAGGGCTCCTAGCTCCAAGTGACCATCGATCGATCAGAGCCCAAAGGCAATCAGGGCCCCTAGCTCCAAGTAACCATCGATTGGTCAGAACCCCTGGCTCCAAGTGACCATCGATCGGTCAGAGCCCAAAGACGATTTAGAACCCTTGATTCCAAGCGACCATCAATCGATCAGAGCACAAAAGAGATTCAACACCCTCGACTCCAAGCGATAATCGATCGGTCAGAGCCTCTAGCTCCAAGCAACCATCGATCGATCAGAGCCCAAAGATGATTCAGCACCCCGACTCCAAGCGACATCATTGATCAGAATCCCCAACTCCAAGCGACCATCAATCGACCAAAGCCCCCAACTCCAAGAGACCATCGATCGGCCAGAGCCCCAAGGCGATTCGGTGCTTCCGGCTCTAAGCAACCATCGATTGGTCAAAGCCCCAAGCTCCAAGTGACCATCAATCGACCAGAGCCCAAAGGCGATTTAATGCCCCTAGCTCTAAACGATCGATTGATCAGTCAAAGCCCTAAGACCATAGTGCCCCTAGCTTCAAATGACCCTTGATCGGCCAGAACCTTGAAGACCTTTGATTAGTCCATTAAAAAAATTTAATTCTTAAGTGCTATCACTCGATGCTACAACCTATGATCGACCTGATGACCTTTAATTGGCTCTGAACGAGGAATGATAGAATAGATCAGTCAAGATGATGATCGATCTGAATCTACTTCGTGACAACTTGTGATCGATCTACTCAATCTGCTAACAATAACCTACCAAGGTCTACCGGATTAGCAAAGGTCTAGCATCGATCTACGATCAAAGAATGATCATCCAATTATTTAAAGTAATGCAAATGTTCATATCACAGAAAATAAAAGAAAGTGTGAATGAAGATTTCATTGCATTATATCAAAAGCGCCCAAAGGCTACAAAAAGACTGACCAAAAACAAGTGAAGACAATGACAAAAAGAAAAAGATTTTATAACTACTCTCTAGCCTTCAAGCACACCTCGCCAATTTCTACAAGGAGTTTGTTCACATCCTTCTTCGAGGACGACAGGCAAAAAACATCAAGGTTTGGATAGAGGATCCGAACCTTATCTTTGCAAGTATAATGACCGACAATGAGGCTAAGCTCAAACATTTCATGTATTATCTATATCATGCTATCGTCTGCCTTGGAAATCCCCCTGGCCCACAGTCTACCTTGCTCGGCATATCTCCGTCAAAGCCTGATCCCTACTTGGCTAAACGGCAACACGGTGACTTGTCTCAATTAGGCCTCAGAGCTGGTCACCACATCTATCCTTCAAGACCGCTCGAGACTAGAGATCACCCGAGCTCTGTGCAACTCGCTTTGAAGTTGCACTGTCCGAGCAGCCAATCCCCATCTTGCTTCTCCAGACACGAGCAGTGATTCTAGGGCAAAGACCTCTCGAGCGGAACAAAGTTGACTACTCATTTAAATAGCTACATCCCAAGTTGCCCTTTCGGCTATTCCAAACCTCTCCGATTCCTTGGCGAATTTGGCTTTCTCGGTAATATGTGCCTTATCCCTCTACCAAATTACTGATCAAAGACGTTCGATTTCCTTATCTACTTTTTCAAGAGCCACCTATGCCTTTGATAGTTTCCTTTTTCGATCCGTAGCCTTTTTGTTTGCCATCTTAACTTTTTTCTCTAAACTATCAATATGGGACCTAATTTCTAGGGCCCTTGGAAGGTGTCAGTAATAATAAGCTCGCCCGACAAAGGTTCCATTTCCTGAATGCAATCATGCCAGCAAACGAACAATGTGATATGCACGATAGAAAAGTTTTATTTCATTAACGAAAAAATTCTCTTATAGAAAGAAATGAAAGATAAGAAGATTACAAATTTTAATCCTCGACCTCCTTATAGGGGCGAGCGATGGTGGGAGCAGCCCTAAAGGGTACGACCATAGCTTCAACAGGTGGGAGCTCAGACACAAGGATGGGCATTGCAACCTCTTCGTGCTCGGAAAAAGACTCCCCTCCGGACTCTTGTTGCTCATCCATGAAGGAGAGATCCAACTCTAGGTGCTACGTCGCAACTTGAAGGCAGCAATCGTCCTGGCTCAACTTGAAACCTTTATAAAACCTCCTTGCTGACTTGGTGGCAGTTGTCGTAGAACTCTTCTAACGTCTACAAGACCACCACCGCCTAGACCTCCACCGAGAACTCCGCCGAGACTTTGTATGCCTCCATGGCCCTCTTAGTAGCCTTCTCTGCCTCGGCCAACTTCTTCCTGGCCTCCACCACCTCTACCTCCATCCTCACCTTTTCCAAGGCCAGGTCAGCCTCCACCTTGGCGAGCGCCACCTTCAGGCACTCGGATTCGACCTCCACCACCTCAACCCTCTGGCGAGCTTCCATGGCGGCACCCTCAACCTGCCCATGTTGTTCGAGTGCTTTTCTTAGGGCTGGAACTGGGCCAGGCCGGCCCAATAGACTTCAGGCCGGCCCGAAATCAGGTCGGATTTCGAACCAGTTTTTAAGCAAATCGGACAGGGCTTCGAGCCTTAAAATAGAGCCCATTCAATTTTCAAGCCAAGCTCGGGCACCTCTTTAGTCCGGCCCGGACCGGCCCGATCCAATTGGCTATTTCTCTCCGGTCTCCCATCTCCCTCTCTCCGTTCTCTCTCTCAGTCTCTCTCCTTTCTCGTTTCAATCTCCCTCCCCCGACCAGCCCCTGACGGTCAATGCCCCCTCGCACCCGACAGCCCCTTTCCGGCTCCAAGCTGCCTCCTTCAGCCCCGGTGCCCGCACTCGACGACTCCGCCCTCGTGCGACCCCGCAACCCGTCTCCAGCTCCGATATGCCTCTCCCGGCCCCAGTGCCCCACCCGATGCCCACTGCCCACGATGCGACCTCACGGCCCCCCTCCCTAGCTCCGAACTGCCTCCTCCGGCCCCGGCCCCCGCAACCGACGACCCCGCCTCCCATGCAACCCCGCGACCCCTCTCCAGCTCCGATCTGCCTCCCCCGACCCCAGCGCCCTATCCAACGCCCACTGCCCCCGGCGCGTCCTCGCAGCTCTCCCTCCCCAGCTCCAATCTGCCTCCTCTGGCCAGTCGGGCAGTCGCCAGTCGATGAACTTTTTTTTGTCATTGGACTTGCATTCGAGCCAGCCTGATCGGGCTCGAGCAAGCCGGGCTCGAGTATGGCTCAAGCCTAAGGTTTTAAAAAACTTTCAGGCCTAAGCCCGGCCCGAAGCCCGAAATTTTTTTCGAACCAGGCTCGGGTAGGAGTGTGGCCCGATATGGCCCGGCCCACTTCCAGCCCTACCCTTGCTCCAACAATCAACCGGTTGATCAAAGCAACTATGAAACGCACCAGCTACACCGAAACCAAACGTTAGGGAAGGGCAGAGGAAAAAAAAAAGAAAAACGAGAATCGATTGAGAAAATACCTAATGTATAATGGTCTCCGTTTCATCGATTTTCACCAACTCCATGGGGAGCAGGGTCCTCTCGATGAGCTCCCTAACAACTCCAATCCTGAAAGGTCAAACCTTCCAGAATTTTGTCCAAGGGGGACTCGAAACCACACGAGCCCATGGAAGTTCCCCTACTGGGAGCACTGGAGGATGGCGACTGGATGGTCGGCACCGAAGCTGAAGCTAGCGGCGATGGTAGAGCAGCCACCACTAAAGCGACCTTGACCGCCGCTTGAGAAGCCTGCTTGGCTGAAGCCTTTGTTGGACTGGTATCCGCAAACCTCACCTTCTTTGGTGAAGTTGTGATAGCTTAAGCCTTCCTCTTCTGAGGGTCTTCTTCAACTCAACTAGATTCTTGGACCTCATGTCTGCAACCAGGCAACATTTGATCAGGAGCAAAAGAGAAAAATAATGCTAGAGGAAAGAAAATAAAATCCTAAACTCATCTCTAGGATCGATCGGGCTAAGCCCTACGCTCGAAAGGGATCCTCGGACAAAAGTTGTCCTAGCGGGAAAATCTTGTAATCCCGAAGGATTTCAAAAAGCCCCCTTTCCTTGGCATTTAGTTTCGAGATCTCGAGAACGGAAGCTTTCGACCGATCCCAGCTCAACAAATCCTAACTGGCAATGGAAGAGCAAGAAATGAATAAAAACCGCCCCTTCCACCCATGGATAGTAGAAGGGGCACCCTTGATCAGAGGAGCAACTCCCCTCTAAAAAGAAAAATACTACCAATCCTTAGCATAAGGATGCCTTTTGATGATATAGAAGGCGTGAAATAGAATAAAGGCCCAATCTCGACCAAAAATAAGATGACCAAAAATCCTAATACAAGTCTAAGAAAATTTGAAATAAGGGTACATAAAAAAATATTATAGAACCTAAGGAGATCAAGGAGGAAAGAAGGAATAGGGAACCTTAACCCGGCTTCAAATACCTCCACGTATGCTCCAAGCCTACCCGGAGGCAGGTTATTTACTCGCACGTCAAAGTTGGGAAGTTTCAAATCAAACTCCCCTGGAACTCCATACAAAACCCGAATCTCAATCAAGTTATGCACGGTCAGCATGGATGATACACACCGGGTCTGGAGTTCTCTAGTCCGATGCACCCCTTCGCAGGAACCCTAGGGCCCTTCGGCCCCTCTTTCGAAACCCCCCTCCAACGGCAACTGCCCTCTCCCAGAGCCTGCCATTACTAAGAAAAAAGAGGCTAGAAGAAAAGGCTAAAAGATCCACCTAAGAACAAGAAGACAAAGATAACCGATGATGGACCTCCCAGAAAAATCTTTGGTAGGAAAAATAAGGGAAAGGAGAGACGATGGGACATCAGCGACCGAAGGAGGGGTGGCAGAAGGTTGCTCTAGAGGACTAGAAAAAAAATACAAATGAAAAACCCGAGCAGTATAGGAAATCACCTTTTATACCCAAAAAAGAAAAAGTTTCAAAATCCCGAGCCATTCCAAGTCGATCAATGTGCGCCACATGGAGGCTCCCTATTGGTTTGTTGTAGCTATTAGTTGCCACAATTAAATGCGATATGACAGCCAAAGTGTTTGCTGGATGCACGAGTCGGGGCCTATGATTACTTTTATCTATTCAAATCTATCTTGAAAGCCATGTGCAACATTTTGATTGAAAAAGGTCCTTCATATCCCTAGTACCTTTTTGAACTAGTTTCATAATCTGACCAAAGCTCAAACTATGAAGTAGGGGGTATCTATTAAAAGAAATTATGCTTGACCCAGGGATATGAAGCCCAGGTTAACAGGCCCAGCCGGTCAGCCCAATTATATGGTCATCAATCGCTTATCGCTAAGGATATGAAGTCCAAGTCAACAAACCTGGTTGCATAGCCCGATGCTTACCTTCTGACTCATCAGATTGGGGCCCTATTTGACAGGAGACTACCTTTTGGCTTCAGTATCATTGGACAAGTCAACATGCTGATCAGATAGCCTTAGCACACGTTCGCCGACCACTTATCAGATAGGGACCTTGATTGGAAGAAGACTTTCTCTTTGCTCCAATGTTATCAGGCAGGACAACATGATCAATGCATGGGTGGTCCCACCACTCCACCAACCCCTCGAAAAGGTCGATGCCATTCTCAATCGACCAAGTCCAGCTAAGTACGAGACTGCCGATTACCCACCGCACGAGCAAGCCTCGATATCGATTGTGCTTCAGAGCATGGCTCGACCACATAATCGGTACATGGACAGCCCCATTGTCCGTCCATCCGCTCAGTAGAGAAACCGATGCCTCATCTGATCAAGCATATCTAGCCAAGCACCAAACCACCGAGTACCCTCATCCGAGCAGGCCTCAATGGTAACTGGCGCTCTTACCAACTGACCCTCGAAAGCTATCAATATACACTCGCCAACCACACATCGAATTCGACCCTTGATCAGCTGCCAATTCTTTAGCTCCGATATGCCTAGGCGCAGCTTGATCATGTGCTCGGAGCATGAGCGGCCCTATGTCCGACCGACTATCATCTTAATAGGAAAAAATGACATCCCGACCAACTGAACCCGATCAAGTGCCGTTCATCAACCACTTTCGTCCAACCCAATCCCAGCATCGACCAACTTCTCATCATTACGATCCGAAAGCAATCAGCGCGTCTTACCTTCATTAAGGCTACCCGATCAAAAGCCTTCTAACCAGGCCTCGAATTCAATAAGAGTGCTCGGACCGATCCCCAATTCTTGAAACAACAAGAGAGTCCTTAAATGATATGCCCACTCGGATCCTCCGAAGGCTAATACAACCGATGCTCACTTCTATGCCCCCAATTATGCGCCAAAGGATCACATCATGGATCATGATTGTTAATCTCCACCATATCTCCATAATTAAAAGAGGCATGCCTGAATCCATGCAGCGATAAATGTCACCATTAAAAATATATGACTAAGTCCATACAAAGAACAAGATTCTAATTAAAATGGAATAAACATTTCCTGTAAACAGAAATTTTCTGATAGGCCGTGTAATAAGTCCTGACACTTCTCACCAAATCCTATGAGATCTTTCACCATTCCAAAAATGTCCTTGTCTCCCAACTATAAAAAAGGACCCCCTAGAGCTCCCGAGGAATGCAAAATCTCCACCCTGCACTCCTCACATTATTATTGTGCCTGAAAACTGACTTGAGCGAAAGGGCCCATGTTGGAACTCCTTCCGACCAGAGCTTTTTTGCAAGTTCCGCCTCCTAGAGGTCTTCATACATCACTAGCTCCAACATCTCCAGTATTCGATAGATTTTGGCACAAACAATCCTCAATTTTTACACCATCATCTATATTTCTAATTTTACAACAACTACAATCCATTCCAAAAAGTCCGCATACATCCTGCTTAACCTAAAATCCTTGGATTTCAATTCATCCATAATTCCAACTTACAATTAACCCCGACCATAATTTAATCCACCAAGACTATAATCCATAAATAATGTTCACAAAGGAATATCATCCCTGAATATGCCTAATAAACTCATCCATAACTAGCATAAAATGGTAAGGACTTAGAGCATTATGATTGGAAACTAACTAGCATTACCATTAATAGTTCTCACATTAGTAACCACTCCATCTTACATGTTGATAACATTAATATATTTAAAGAAAACTCATTTCTTTTCTAACACATCAAAAGACATCTCTAGGGACTATCATATACTTTATTTAAATCAATAAAAATCACATGAAGATCTTACCTCTCCTTTATACTTCATTAATGAGAAAAGTAGCATCCATGGTCAACCTTTCTAACATAAAACTAAATAGATTCTCTAACATTTTTGGGTCACTCAATCTATGCTCAATAACTCTCTTCAAAAATTTCATAGCATGGCTCGTGGGTTCAATACTACAAAGAATAATTTTGAATTTGCCTTTATTCTTATAAATCAATAAGTCAATACTATAGTGATCTTCCTTCATTTATCAGGTATTTTCCCATTATTTAAAATCTTATTAAACAAATTAATCAATCAAGTTATACTCTCACATCACTTAAATATTTTTAAACATTAATAGAGATCCCATTAGTCCAATTGCTATTCCTATTTGTATCTTTTTTCCATAGCCTACCCAGATACTCTAATTCTAAGCATATACTTAACATTTCTATCCCCAATGGAACTAGTAAAGCATCCTAAATGCTCTACATGATTTTGATTAATTGTTTATTAAAATAACTTCCTCATGTTTTTTTAATCCCATCCTCCTTGACCAAACCTTTTAAATCTTCATTTTTGATGGATTTAACTTGAGTAAAGTCTCTAGTTTTTTTTCTCTTAGTCGTAATTTTATAAGTATCTTTCTTCTTATTCTTAGTTTTAAACTTGTGATTTTACTTTTCCTATGCCTTACACCTTGAATCTAGCCTCTCATACCCCCGCTCTCAACTTCTTTCTTAAATACTTAATAGCTTTCATACACTTCTATATTCCTACATTTAAATAGTCTTGATGGGAATCGAGAAATTCGCACCTATTTTACAAGGAAACGTCGTGTGCTTTGAAGAATCCTAACCTTAATTCTATTCTAGAAAGAGAATTCATTTAGGATTTCCTTTATTTTATTATTATTTTTGTTTGAGCTTTTATTTTTATTAGGACTCAGTAATTTGACTTTCATTAGATTACGGTTTATTACGCTATTTAAGGGCTCCAATTATATGGAGGACAAACTTGAATGATTGAATTGAATTTTCGACTTATTTAATTTTTTTCTTGAGTTTCTTTTTGTTTCGTTTGTGTTCCCCAAGGAACGCGGTACCGTCCCGTACCGCCCAGTACGGGGCGTACCGTACCGTACCGACAGCTAGCCGGTATGGTTCATCCCAATAAAATGGTCCGGCCTCCGGACTGTTAAAAAAATATAAAAAATTAATTTCCATACCGGTACAAACCATCCGGTTCAGCCCGGTACTGCCCAGTTCAGGTCCATTTCTTGCTTTGGGGGAGGGAAAGATGGTTTTTAATATCAAAAAGGGACCCGGCATACATGCCGGTACGGTACGACACGGACTGTACCGTATCGCCCACCTTCCAAAACGGGTCCCGGTATCGTTACCGGGAACCCTAGTTTCCCCATCAATTTGGTATCAAAGCTAGCGAGACGTTTGATTTCTCTTGGCTTCGATCGAGCATCCCTCAGAAAGCCACAGTCAATTCTCACTAGACATAAAGGGCCTTTAAAAGGTCTCTTCTCTCATTCTTGGTCCATTGGCCAGCGTTTCCACCTTGGATAGGGTCGAAAACTCGCCAGAATTGGCTGAACAAAGCCCTTCCCCTATTTCGGCTCTTCTCCCCTCTTATTGTTTCCAGCACTGCCAACTGCTGATTTGGGCCAGCTAGCCTTCACCGCTCTTCTGGGTGCTTCGACATCTCACGACAAGGCACGACCGCCGACCGGCTGATTTAATCAGTGATTACAGGATCTTCAAGTGCTTTAATTCTCAAATCCGAATCAAGCAAAGCTCCACGCCAACAAAAAGAGCCTCTCCCACGACCTCTACTCCCCTTTTCTCCTCCGTTGCCATCACCGTGGTCGCTTCGCCATCATCGTCGCCGTCACTGCATTGCCCATGGATGAAGAGAGGCATGGATCACCGCACTGCCTCCTCATCACCGGTCATCGAAGCCACCACCCTTCGCCATCGCTAACCCACAGTGGCACCATCGCTAACCCGCAGTGGCGCCATCGCCCTTCACCATCATCACCTTCCCCATCGTCGGATGCCGAGACTCTCGTCGGAAGGGACGAAAGGCCGAAAGAGAAACCACAGGCCCCTCTTTTATTACGGTCCATGGGCATGGTTTGTAAACTGCATGGTCCACAGACCCGCCCCATAGACCGCGTGGTCTACAGATCCGATCCGTACAACCGATCCATAAAAAAATTTGAAGTTTCTTACCTTGTCTTCGGCTTGCAAGCAACTACTTGGAGGTTTTCAAACCCATCTCGTGAAAGGTACAATCCCTTCATTGAGATTTGGACTTTTTAAATTATTATATGATTTCCATTATTGCTTAGAACTTTATATTATCTATCATTATATTTCATCCATACATTTTTCCTATTATACGCACCAAATGCATTGACACCGCATTTGACTCCACAATTTTATTGTGAATATCATAGCTAAAATTCTTAGTGATTATAGCCTTTAATCTAAGATCCAACCCTTCTTTGCTATCATGATTATTGGCAACCTGAAAGATGCACATAACACCATGAAAAAAGAACTTGAATCTGTCAGAAATATCCAAACGACATTCCAAGAAACCTTAAATCATATATATCAGCCATTATACCAACTTTGCACTGAGATTAGTGAGTGTTGTGCTAATCAAGTTAATAACTACATAGACTTGACTAATCTCATAGGTCAGTAGGTAGAATACCAACTGTCCCTAAGAGAGTCACAATTAGGTAAACAACCATTGAAAGATGACCTTTCTAGCAGTCAACCTATCCATCAATTACCTTCTCAAACCTTTGAACCTATCGAAAGTTAGAATCATGCAAGGTACAATCAATCATTTCAATCACCCCCAATCTATACGATAGCCCCTCTGATTACACACCACTCCACAAATACTTTCAAGTATTCCTTTTATCATAGGATTCCACAGATGAAAGTTAAGGATGATGAGTACGACGGAATGACTATGAAAAAGAAATAGAGCCACCAATTTTCACAACTAGATATCCTGGACAGCCTATTAGGTATGCACGAGATCCTGGGCACCATAGACCCCAAAGTTAATAATTTAGACCATATCCATCTAGATATGGGAATTTCAAAGAACCACTAAAAGGAGTTAAGGTTTATTGTGGATCTCCTGGAGATGGTGCTGACTCGGGCTCGGCTCGGATGGTGGCTGGAACAGTAGCTACTGGTACTGAGCCAGGCCTCACAAGATCCTATCACTAGGAGTTGGTCCTGCAAGACAAAGAAGACCAAAAAATCCGACATATCGAAGGTGGGTTCCCGATGGTGGACCCTTCGATGCCTAAGTCTCTTAGAAAGGTAAACAGAGATGGCTTGGAGTCCTCTCTGATTTTAAAGCAGGAGTGGAAGAGGAGCCGGAGAAGAAGCATAGGAGGGTGAAAAACAGACGGAATGAAATCTGTGGGAGAAGAGGATCTCAGTGTGTATGAGACCCGCTTTCGTAGAATTGGCACATAAATGAGTGAAGTTGCGGAGGTTCATCACTCTGTAAGCAACAGAGAGTAAATGGAATGGCCTGCAGGAATCTTACTCAAGTGGTAAACTATGAAAAACTCAATTCAAGAAGCTCCGGGTACATATTCTCATATGAGAGCAAAAAGAGAGTTCCCTTTTTGGGTGGAAGGAGATGGCTCTTGGAAAGTATAGACTCTCAATCCCGTCTCCGTTCTCTCTCCTTGTTTTTCTCCTTAAATCCTTACCATGCCCTTGTTCGACTTACCTGGAGGGTTTTCGATAACCAAATTATAAGATGTACATGACGCCTAAGGACAGGGAATAATGGCTGGTATGTTCCAACTGTTGCAGGCATGCTAAGAATGGAAGATCATGCCATGATAGATCAGGCAAGGAATGGTGGCCAGCACAGCACGTCCCTACGACGGGGCGTTCCTCAAGCAACAAACATTAATGATCGCCGCAGCGAGAGCACACGCGGACAGGTGGCCAAGGCATGACCGATAGTGGTTGGCATGCACACAGATTTGGCAGGCACGCACCTCTGTGTCCACGCGGTAATGCATTGGAGGGTAGCCCCATTACTTAAACTAGCTGACACATATCTAGAGCAAGTTGGAGCCTGGTTGCCATGCTGGACCATCGAGTCCTAACGTATCAAGGTTGATGTTGCCTTTTATGATAGTCGATTGACTCAAAGGCATTCCACGATTGGTTACAAGATCTAGAAACTTATTTTGAGTAGTACCACATGTATGATGCATCTCGCATCCACTTTACAAAAATGAAGCTGATAGATTCTGCCAAGCATTTTTGGCAGACAATCCAAAGGGATCTAAAGCAATTAGGACATCCCCCATAGTCTTTTGGAAGGAGATGAAGTTTAAACTTTGTAAGAAATATGTTCGTATTTACTACAAGAGTCAATTATTGAACCAATGGTATACTCTTAGATAAGGAAATACTGGTGCCATTGACTACACGACTAGTTTCGGGGACTTACAGTTAAGATGTGACATCTCTAAAGAGGCATGAAAAATGATATCTAAATTTATTAGCGATCTAAGTGCCGCTTTCAAAAGAGAGATTTTCTTGTATTCGCCCGACTTTGTAGAAGCCTATCACAAAATTTTAGATATTAAGAAGTTCCATAAAACTTCATCCCAAAGGAAAGTTCTTTTTCTGGACAATCTAGGTATATTCCTATTAGTTGCGTGATGAATATTTCACAACCAACGCCTTCTCACGCGAGCCCACATACCATAGTTACTAAGATCCAAGAATCCATTCCATTGGGATCATAGTAAGTTAGTTTCTCAAAAATAGAATATCACTTTTGTCATGAAAAGGATCACATAGCTGCTCATCCATGCCGTACCCTAGCCATGGAAATGGAATGTGAGGAAACTTTACCTAAAAATATAGTAGAAGATTTTAACCCTTTAGAACCAACTATTTCAAAGAAAAAATATGATGAAGATTGTGAAAAGTCAAGAGGATGTGTTAATATCATGCGATATATATCACCACTCCTGTACTCTGAAGCATGGAAATGTACTAGCATTTTCCATACCTATGCCCAACGTGGAGATAAGGTCTACAAGCTCTTCATCGATGATGGTAGTTCCATGAATATTATATCTAAATGTGTCGTTACTCAAATAAAGTTAAAGCCTCAACCTCATCCTCGCCCTTATCAAGTTGCCTAGATAGATAAAATATCACTCCTATTAGTGAATGCTGTTTAGTGCTAATTCAGATGGAAGTCTATTCTACCAAGTGTGATATGTTACCCATAAAGGTAGTTAGTATCTTGTAAAGTCAATTATAGATTTATGATGGAGGCACTCATAATTTTAGTAGGAAGAATACCTATATTTTTATGTATAATGAAAAAAAAATTAGATTAAATCCTACTAAATCTAGCATGTCCCATGTTAGGTTTAGTAGGTTAAATCCTACTAAACCTAGCATGTCCTAGCCTTTTAAAAAAACGTTAAGAGTTCTCAAATTCTTAATCAGAAAACTGGCGCATTTTAACTTATGAGGAATTTAAGAAGAGTTCTGCATCTGGAATCATGTTAGAAATCATTTCTAAGGGTAAAATTCAATTAATCTTAAACTTCCAAAATAACCCGCTTCCTGAAATTGAACTATTATTAAAAGTGTTTAAAGACGTAACCCCGAAAGATATACTAGATGGCCTACCTCCTATGCATGACATCCAACATGCCATTGACTTAATCTCAAGATCCCAAGTACCCAATCTTCCACACTATAGAATGAACCCTAAAAAGCATGAGAAAATGAAAAGGCAGGTAAATGGCTTGCTACAGAACGGTCATAATTGACCTAGCCTTGGTCCTTATACAATGCCTACCTCTCTGATCCTTAAAAAAGATGGCACATGAAGCATGTATGTGGATAGTATAGCAATCAATAGGATCACTATCGCATATCGATTTTCCATTCCAAAACTTGAGGACATGCCTGACCAATTAGAAGGTTGATTTGCGTAGTGGGTACCACCAAGTTAGGATCGGCCTAGAAATGAGTGGAAGGCTTCCATTAAAACCTAGGATGGTCTTTTTGAGTGGTTATTCATGCCTTTTGGATTGTCCAATGCCCCTATTACATTCATGAGATTTATGATAAAGTTGCTGAGACCCTTTATTAGAAAATTCCATAGTTATCTACTTTGATGACATCATGATTTATAGTAGGTCCAGGAAAAATACTTAGTTCATCTTAGAGATATTTTTCTCGTTCTTAGATTTGCCAAGTTGTATGTCAATCTTACAAAGTATTCTTTCCTTCAGGATCAAGTATTATTCTTAAGATATTATATATCTTCATAGGGTATCATGATTGATCCTGAAGAGGTTAAAACTATTAAAGAGTGGCATGAACCAACATATCTTTTTGAAGTCCGTAGTTTTCATGGCCTAGCATCTTTCTATAGATGCTTCATTAAAGGATTTAGCACCATCATGGCTCCCATTATAAACAATATGAAAAAAGGAAAATTTCATTGGTCTATTGTTGTTGTAAGAGCTTTTAACGATATTAAGCTAAGATAACTGAAGCACTCGTATTGATTTATCCTGACTTTCAAAAATCTTTGAAGTAGCTTGTGATGCATCAACCATCAAGTATTGGAATTGGAGGAGTTCTCGATAAGGAGGGTCACCCTATAGCCTATTTTAGCAAAAAAAAAACTTAATGATACTAAGCAAGGTTATTCTACATATGACAAAAAGTTTTATGCTGTAATTCAGGCTCTTAGGTATTAGTGATATTATCTTCTATCCCAGGAGTTTGTCTTGTACTATGACCACTTGTCCCTTAAGATATCCAGTCTCAGAAGAAACTTGGTACTATGCATGTCAAGTGGATGGAGTTTTTTCAGGATTATACCTTTATCCTTAAATACAAAGTTGGTGTTGAGAATAGGATTGCTAAGGCACTAAATATAGTCATTACTGTCCTCCAATCCATGAGCGGAAAGATAGTTTTGAGCGAGTGAAGATGATTATCAAAGTTGTCCTAATTTTGCTCTTATCTTTGAAGTAATCAAGAAAACAATCAAAAATATATTGATTTTGTGATCAGAAATGGTTACCTATTTAGAAGTTGTCATCTTTGTATACCTATAACATCTTTACAAGATTTTCTTATTTGAAAGCTTCATGCAAGAGGTTTAGCTAGCCACTTTGAATATAATAAGACTATAGTCATGGCTAAAGATAGGTTCTATTGACCATCCCTTAAAAAGGACATGGCTAGAACACACAATATCACACCTGCCAATTGGCCAAGAGCAAAAATCAAAATACTGGTCTATATACTCTTCCAATTCCACGTTCTCCATGAAAAGACCTTAGTATGGATTTTATTCTCAGATTGCCTAGGACTACTAAAGGACACGATTTAATTCTAGTTGTTGATAGGTTTTCCAAAATGGCATATTTTATTCCATCAAAAGACTTCTGATACTTCTTTTATTGCTAATTTTTTAGGGAAGTCGTCCGACTTCACAACTTGCCCTTTTCCATAGTGTCTGACCATGATGTCAAAATTATAAATTATTTTTGGAATATCCTTTGAAAACTATTTGGGACCATTTTAAAGTTTTCTTCAGCCTATCATCCCTAAACAGATGATCAAATAGAGATTGTGAATCATAATCTTGATAATTTACTTAGGTGTCTAGCTGGTGATAAACCCAGTATATGGGATTTGTAGTTGCCTATAGCAAAATTTGTTTATAATAGCTCCGTGAATCGATCTACTGGCAATAGTCTCTTTGAAATTGTTCTTCACTTTAACCCTTGCCAACCCATTGATCTTATTCCCCTATCTATGAATAACCGTACTTTTGAGCCTACCATTTCTTTTACCAAACACATTCATGATATTCAGTCCCTTGATCAGTAGAGGACCCTCCAACACTCAAGTCAGTGGATAGGAGAAATAAAATATAGTAGTTAAAGCTAAGAATGATGATGGCGATTAAGCGAGCATAAGAGCGGGTATAAGTGCGTTAGTATAGTATACCTCATCAGGGTACCCTCTTATAAATTTATAAGGCTATGCTAGATAACCAAATGTCGTTAAAAAAATAACATCCTCTAACATGCATAATAAATTTTGCTGAGGTGGCGGAATCTTGTCCCCTGGAATATTTTCTGCTAATATCTTTATATTAGGATGGCAGGATTCGCTGGAATTCTGTCCACCATGATCTGTGCTAGAGCAGCTATGATTGGCTGGATTGTTACCTACTCGAGCATCATAGACTCCAAGTAGATAGTCGACTTGTCATTACCGGAAGGAGGGGCTTGGCCCCATACACGAGTGTGCCTCACTTGGTTTACTTTGGTAGCTAGTCGGGCCAAGTAGGTACTCGATGGATGCACGTGAAAAATGCTATGCCAGTCGGACTCAGCAAGTTGCAACTACTTGGCTTGAAAAGGAGCAGCTACTCAGTCTGATGGCCGGCTTCGTCTTTTCCTCACTAGTCTTCTTCCCGTTTGGCGATGCAGTAATCAGCTTCATTATCTTCTTCCTAGTCGGTGACTTAATCGTTCCGAGTCAGATGTCCCACTCCATTGCTGATGGCGTGGTGAGTGATCTAGCGAGTCCTCAAGGACGAGTCTACAATTACAATAAAAGATGCCCCCCACTCCCGAGTCCAAAATGCTGCCAAGTAGTTAGGGCCTTGTAGTTTCTGGGCGAAGGGCACTAGTAGCCAGCTTTTCAACCTCGAGGTTGCATAGATCTTCTAGCAATATGGGCATTTATTAGTCTCTTGGAAGCCGTCGCTAGCTATTTTGTCATCTCGATCACTGGGAAGAAGAGTTAACACAGCATTTGAAAAGGCTGTGCAATAACTCCCCAAGTAGCAGGCTACTTGCACGACTCTTATTTGCCAGTTGGGAGGTCCTACGTGGCCTGCCAGCTGCAACCTTTAAATAATTTGCATGGATCCCGACATTAAAAATTAATTGGCCAGAGGCTACTTCGAGGTAGTATGGCACTTCTTGATTAAGAGTGGACGACATGTCCAAATCTAAGGACTTCGATCGAATCGAGGCTTGGATCCCAATCATCCAACTGGGTTTAAAGTGGGTTCCCTGCCACTATTATAGGGATCGCTTCCTTGCTGAGTTGCAAAGAAAGAGAGTACTCGAGAGCTCCAAACCCGAATTCGCCCCCAAGCATCTCTTCTTAGCAGGTTGGTCCTTGTTCCATCTTCTCGTTCTTCTCTTCCTTACTCTCCTTCCTCACTTCTATCTTCCTTTAGGACTCTTAGAATTTTCTGGGTAAAATCGTACTTGACAGCTTTTTCTCTCTTTAAATTTCCTCCTTTGCTTAATCTTTTTCCCTCTTTCTTTTCTCTGTTGATATGACTTCGTCCGACGATGAAAGCCATTCTGTGAGTTATATTTCTAGACTTTAAGGTTCTCCGAAGTCTTCTTGGAAAGGCCCATTTCTCCTAACCTCGAAGAGGTCGGGACTTCCTCCTTAAGGATGGTACTCCAAGCTAGTCGATCAACTAGTTCGAGAGCTCCAATTCCCCAAGGTCCGGCGAGCGCTGTATCGACGATGACTGAGGTGGATGTTCTTCGACTCCAGGAATAATATAAGTTCCCGAGTCAGTTCCAAGTCTATGCCCCCAAGCCGAATGATAGAATGACGTTGAGCCCAACAAGTGGGATCACCCTGTATGAGGAGTTTTTTCGTGCAGGTCTTCGACTTCCTTTCCATCCCTTCATTTGAAGCATACTCGACTTCTACTAAGTTGTTCCAACTCAATTAGCTTCGAACTCTTTTCGAATCATTTGTTTTTTCATCGTTTTATGTCACTTTCTCGGGATCAAGGCCAGGATCTCGTTGTTCCGAGCACTTTTTGCTTTGAAGCGGAACATGACTAAGAAGGGCTTGTGATTCATCGACCCTCGCTAAGGTCGAGCTTTCCTTTCTGGTACAGCCTCTTCCATTCACAATTAAAAGAGCCATTTTTTAATTTCTTGTGATGCTCCCTAGGGAGTAAACTAGGTTTGAGGTGAACAAGACTTGTCCCCAAAAAAGAACTCTATAATCCTTGCCACCAACGAGGAAGACTATTGCCAACTACTTAATATGAAGGTTCCTCGGCAACAGGTTCTACTTTCAAAGCAGAATTTATACAATGCCGGGCTTAGTCCGATGAACACATTGGATGAGTTTTGCTGAGTTCCTCATCTCTTGTTTGTTTATAATAGACTAAGTTTTCTATTCGCTTTTGCAGACATGAAGGTGTCTCTGGATAAGCTAAAGAGTGTCGGCCAAAAGAGGGCTATGATCGAAAGTGTACATAAGCCAAGAAAGCGGTGCAAAGAAGCCACTCATGGGTCCGTCCTTAGAGAGCTCGTCAACTATAGCTCAAGCTCCTGTGCCTCATCTGAGGGAGGCTCCTGCCATCACAATCAACGAAGAGGTGATGGTGATTTCATCGTCGTCTCCTCCTGCAGCTCCAACTCCTACTCTAGCTCCATCGAGTTCACCTCCGACGACACTAAATACAGTTTTAATGCCAACACCATGTTCAGTTGGAACGCCAAGATGTCCGAGTCCCCCAACTCGCATGATGACCAACTCCTAGGGGAGAGCCCCAGTGGACCCTTCAGGATCCGATAAGGCTCCTCGCGATGACCAGGAGTACATTGAGATGGAGGCCAGGGTGAAGACAACTGCCTCTCCATTTAGGAATGAGATGGCCGAGAGGCTAATCGACATAATCCTCCTACCCCGAGATTAGGAGTAGAAGTCTTGACCAATGGACAAGATTTTTGCTAACTTCTTTCCTCAACTACTCAAGATAAGTGTTCTTCATTCCTTACTTTACCGATTATTTTGACCGTTGAGTAGTTAACTTGCAGTTTTCCTTTTTTTCTTGTAGCTTACCCACGATGTCTCTATCATCAAGGAGGCATTCAGTGAGTTCGTCAAGTTGAAGCACTCCCTCAAGGAGAAGGTGGCGACTGCCAAAGTGCAAGTCAAGTTCTTAAAGGAACTAAGGCTAGCGAGGCCCGAGAGGCCAAGCTCAAGGAAGAATTGCAAGCCTCCAAAATTGCTATTTGAAAACTGGAAGCCGAGGTCGCCAAGTTGGAGACCAGGCTGGCTGACGTTGACTCAAAGGTGATGGTCATGGAGGCCCAACTCCAAACTTCCAATTTTAGAATCGCGGAGGCCGAAGTCAACTCAGGAGGCCAAAAACAGGGTCCAAGCAGCCAAGGCCAAGGCTCAAGCTACCAAGGTGCAGGCAACTTCCGCTAGTGCTCGAGTAATGGAAAAGTACAAGAAGTCCAAGGATTTCAAAGATGAAGTCACTGAGGGTTCGTATGATGCCTACCAATTCGAGTTAGCAAAATGAAAAATGAAGGTTACTGAAGCCTTCCCGAGACTTAACTTGGATGGCATCGTCGACATTGAACCCGAGGAAAAAGAAGAAGAGGGAGCGAAGCCGGGGAGGTTAAGGACATTGCCGAGGGGGCTGCGGACATCGAAGCTAAATGGCTATCATTGAGAAGACCATTACTAAGGCGATGGCTGAAGCCGAGGCTATCATCGAAGCGGCATTTAAGGCTTTCGAAGCAGGCTTAACCCCAGCTCCCGAGGAGTCGGTAGCTGATCCTGGAGTATAGATTTTGTAGCTTTTCCTTCCTTCTTCGTTGTACTTAGGATCGGCCCTTTTCTTGTAATTACTTAGCGTATTAATGAAGAGCATCCTTCACTTAATTTTTGTATTGTGTGAATGTTTACCAAATGGTTGAATCTTGACAAGTAGCTTAATCGATATAGCTATGACCAAGTAAGGTAGCTTATAGGCTTAGTTGGACAAGTCCTTTGGTCAGGTAGTATCTTTATTCGAGTAGATGATAATGCTAGCTCCTACCGTCTCGCAAAACTATGATTAGGCAAGTAACTTAGTCAGAGGAGCAATCTTACCCAAACAGCTTTTTTCTTAGAGATGGTTGAACAACTAGCCTGCAAAGTTTACAGGTCATCTAATCGGTCAGGTATTTGAAACCGGATTATAAGTCGGTTGTTGAGTGGAATCTGACTGTGGGAGTAAAACTCAAATAAGAGTGGGAGTAGAAACCAAATAAGATGGGAGTGTAACATGAAAAAGAAGATAGGAGTAGAACCCAAATAAGAGTGGGAGTGGAACTCGAATAAGATAGAATGGAACCCAAATAAAAATAGAATTGGAACATGAATAAAGAGTAGGATTGGAACCCAAATAAGAGTATGATTAAAACTCGAAAAAGTTGGAATTAAAACCCGAATAAGATGGAGGTAGAGAATGCTGCCATCTATACTGCAACTGGTTGTTAGTCAGCCGGAGGTGGAGGTGCGGACACGCAAGTATCTTTACTGCAACCGATTGTTAATCGACCAGATAGAAGATAGAGGTGTCGGAATACTACCATCTTTACTACGCCCTGTTGTAAGTCGATCAAAGATAGAGATATGGAAATGCAATCATCTTTACTGCGATCAATTGTTAATCGACCGAATGGGAGATGGAGGTGTAGGAACGGTGTCATCTTTACTGCAACTGGTTATTAGTCGGGCTAGAAGAAAGATAGAGGTGTCGAAATGATACCATCTATACTTTGACTGGTTGTTAGGCAATCGGAGATGGAGAAGTGGAAATGCTACCACCTTTATTACGACCGGCTGTTAGTTGGCCGGAGACAGATGTGGAAATGCAATCATCTTTACTGCGACCGGTTGTTAGTCAGCCAGAAATGAAGGTGTAGAAATGCAGCTGTCTTTACTGCAACCGGTTGTTGGTCGACCAGAGATGAAGGTTGGTAGACCAAGTGTTGGTTAATCAAGATGAGACCCAGGAAATTGATTGGAGGAAAATTTTTTATATTATTGAATGAGAATTAGTACATTCGGCGGTTTTCAACGTTCCATGTTTGGGAAATTAAAGTTTCGTTGAGGTCTTTTATCCTATATACTCGGTCATTCTGAAGAGCGCTTTACCTCCAAGAAGATCATGCCAACTTGCCCCTCTGTTAGTTGGTCATTGATCTCGGCTTGGATCAACCGTAGAGCGGGGTTCAAGATGTCGGACCGAACTCTATGTACATAGTTCCCGAAATAGCCACGCAAATAGGATTTTCTATCTCTTTCAGCTAGGTGCACTGCTCGGTATCGTAGCCGTAATCTCAATAGAACTGGCAGTATTTGCTTTAGTCATGGAAGGCCGAAGGCTTCATTGGGTGAGGCATTCGCAGGTACTGCTCTCCTATTTTTATTAAAATTTTAGATCTGGGGACGAGGAAAGGGATATGGTTACTCGATTTGCTAGCAAAGTTCTTCAGCTTCTCAAATTGGACTCTGCTAGGCTCTCCTCGAGCATGCTTCTTCGGCTTTCCATCGATTTTTTGCCAAGTGAGAGCTTCCTCGTCCACGTGGATGTACTTACAAGTCCAGATCAACAACTCAGAATAAGATTTCATATGAGCCTTATCCATTGAATAGGTAAAACGGAAAGTGCAAAGTCCTCTCCTCATGGCCACAGACTCGTCCAAGTTATAGACTTCCAACATGGCTATCCTAAATCAAGCCACGTAGTCCATCATAAATTATCCATCTTGCTAGCAGAAGAGAACAGACTATTAGCTTCTCGTGGCATCTTCCGACCAGCATCAAAGTGGGCCACGAACTACCCCTCCGATGCTTAGAGTCGAAGCTCTTAGGCTCAAGTCAAGAGTACCATGCTCAGGCTGCCTTGTAAAAAATGGCTGAAAAAGTTTGGTAGAGTAGGGCATCGAAGGAGTCCTGAATTTTCATGAGAACTTTATAGCCCCCTAGGTGGTCCAACAGATCGGTGGTGCCATTATATGGATCTAACTGTGGCATCTTGAACCAACTAGAAATCGGTTCCTCCATGATCCAACAAGAAAGAACGATGGATGTCAAAATCTACCAACTCCCGACTTCCACCTTGAAGATCAAGTTGACAATTGATGTCCCTCAACTTACGATCGTAGTTGTCAAGGTGTTGCTCGGTCAATCGCCAAATAGCCTCATCGATAGATCCCTCTTCAAAGGACTCAA
The DNA here is from genome assembly GCA_021397845.1 of Areca catechu. Taxonomy (NCBI): domain Eukaryota; kingdom Viridiplantae; phylum Streptophyta; class Magnoliopsida; order Arecales; family Arecaceae; genus Areca; species Areca catechu. The sequence goes on from CM038043.1 coordinate 106,922,624, forward strand.
ACGATAACTCGGATGATCGGGGATGCTTCTCCTACTTTGGCTCTTTTCCTGGTCATTGCTCCTTGCATAAGCTTGGTGCAGTGTGAGAGACCACGACCAATAAATGGTTTAATGGTGGGATGACCTCTTCTGGGAAAATGGACAATGCAATCAGCAGGGGAAAGAGACCATGGCTGATGAGAAGCCCATCGAAGAGATCTCCCTTAGAAAGATTGATGGCTGGGACGAATGTCAGCAACGAGAATGATTGAGATCTCTGGCTACTGCTACATAGCCACAGGCCATTGCTACTACAACTCCCGCACTAAAGTGACTAGTATTTGAACCTATTGCATCAAGGCAGCGAGTAAGTCTTGTTGGATTGCTGGTAGTGGTGGTGGAGCAAGAGGCTTCCCCTCTTGACTATGCCATTCATCACGATGCAAGGAATTTTCGAAGCGACTGGTGGAAGCATCCTGCACCCGCATCGTTACCATCATTATGCTCCAAATTCCAAAAACTCTTAAGACTTGCTTGTCGTCCCCTACCTGGTGTGCCAATCTATTGCTGATAAATCACCCTCCACTAGCTTCAGCGGCAGTCGAGGGTGCTCCGATCATCCCCTCTTACCAATTTATAGGACTACACTAGATAACCAAATACCGTTAAGAATATGGCCTCTTCTGACATGCGTAACAAATTTTACTAAGAGAGTAGGATCTTGTCCACTAGAATCTTTTTCACTAGCATCTTTTTGTTGGAATGGCAAGATTCACTGGAATCTTGTCCACCACAATCTATGCTAGAGCAGCTATGATCAACTGGGTTGTTGCCTACTCGGATGTCATAGATTCCGAGAAGATAATCGGCTTGTCTGTTATTGAAATGAGGGACTTGGCCCTGTACACAAGTACACTCGACTTGGATTACTTTAATAGCTAGTCGGGCCCGAGTAAGTACTCGATGGATGTGCATGGAGAATGCTATGCCAACAGACTCAACATGTTGCATTTATTCGATCCAGAAAGAAGTGACTACTCAATCTGGTTACCGGTTTCATCTTTCCCTCACTAGTCTTCTTCCCAATTGGTGGTGCAATAGTTGGCTTCATTGTCTTCTTCCTAGTCGATGACTTGATCATTCTGGTTTGATATCCCAGTCCTCCATTGCTGGTGGCATGGTGGTGATCCGACAAGTCCTCGAGATCGAGTCAACAATTGTCATAACACTTATTATATAGAATTGGCCTCTAGTTTGAAATTTTTAGTCTAGTTTCAATGTAAAAAATTTGCTACCTTATCAGAGCACATTCGAGCCTCCTATCCATGCAGGTGATCTCAAGGGGTACACTCCGTCTCCACCAATGCCTGTTCTAGTTCTTCCTTCACTTTCGTTCTCTTCACCAAACCATATTGAATGCATTGTCACTAATGAAGTTGCTTCGCTTGCTAATGGATGCTTTCAAAGATTTTTGATTAAGTGATCTCAAGGGGTACACTCCATCTCCACCAATGCCTGTTCTAGTTCTTCCTTCACTTCCGTTCTCTTCACCAAACCATATTGAATGCATTGTCACTAATGAAGTTGCTTCGCTTGCTGATGGATGATTTCAAAGATTTTTGACTAAGTGACAAGGCTATCCAAATTTAAATGCTATTTGGATTCATAAGAAAAAGTTGTGTCATATTAATTCAAATCTATTAGAAGCCTACTTCAATTCCTCTCAAGAGTCGAGTTCTTTCTAGCTAGAAGAGAATGATAGGAATCGAAAAATTCACACCTATTTCAAAAGAAAACATTGTGTTTTTTGAGAAATCCTAATCCTAATTCTATTATAGGATGGTTTATTTAGGATTTCCTTTATTTCATTATTATCTTTATTAGGGCTTTTACTTTTATTAGGACACAGTAATTTGACTTTTATTAGATTACGGTTTGTTACTCTATTTAAGAGCTCCAATTGTATGGGAAAAGATAGACTTGAATGACTAAATTAAATTTCTGAGTTATTTGATTTTTTTTCCTTGAATTTATTTTTCTTTCATTCATGCTCCCCATCAAGTCGTCTATAGCATTCTCTTTTAATCTTGAATGCTCACTAAACTTTCTTATTCCACTACCAAGCCATTTGTTTCTCTCACTGCAAATTCCACTACCTAGTCCTCGGGTTCCTATTTTCTTTAGTCATTTTCTTCCATTTTCTAGTACACACATCCAAAACCACCAATGCATGTTGGATAGTTAAACTTTCACCTAGTATAATGTTATAATCTTTAGACAAAATTCAATCAATCTTCCTAATAAGGAAGAAATCTATTTAACTAGTATTATGCCCACTTTTAAAAAGTATTAAGTACAAGTCATTAATTTTAAAGCAAGTATAAGACAATACTAGGTTATATGCAATTGCAAACTCCAATAATGCATCAACTTCTTCATTTCTATCTCTGAAACCATAACCTCCATACACCTTTCAAAATCTATGCTATTGTGCCTGACATGTCCACTCAAAAATTATCCAGTAAATATTTTTCTCCACTAGAAATCGCTTGAATTAGTCTATCCATGTCCTCCAAAAAGCATTTATTTGTAGTGTAGTCCAATCCTCCTTGAAGACCATATGCACCAATGATGTTCATATACTCTTCTCCTAACACTAATTTTATCAAGATTATTCTATCCTCGATTCTCTTGATCAATGTCTACAATTTTAGTATCAGCTTCCATATCGTACCAACACTCGATACATATATGCATATAAGCTCAATACTGATACAGGATTTTTTTTATTTTTCAATTTTTGTTTTTTGAGGATTATTTTAAGCTCTAGATGTTTAAAAGGAAAGAAATAAAGAAAAAGAAAATAAGGAAGAAGAAGAAAAAGAAAAAGAAAATAAGGAAGAAGAAGAAAAAGAAAAAGAAAGAAAGGAAGAAGAGAGGCCTTATGATTCTAAAAGATCCAAGTCCCAAGATGTGAACCTGAATATACAAGGCTATTTTCATCTGGATCATAAGATCAAGTTCATGTATTACAAGATTTTAGCAACAGTATTTCTGATGTCTTTTGGTATTTTGTCATGTTTAGTTTTTTGAATTTAATTAATATAACCTTGAAAGATGATCTTAGTGTTGTAGTTCTCAAACTTAGTTTTTTAGTTGGAGACTGATTTGGTGTTTATAGTGATTTAACTTCCATTTTTGTTTGGAAAACATCTCATGCATATATTGATGATTTTCAAAAAATAGAAGAAAAATATGGTAGGCTTGGTGTATTTTTAATATTTTAGGTTTTAGTTAATTCATGGCATGTAGCTTCTCTTTATGTCTTTTCAGTTTTTCTGCTTCTTCCATACATAGTGGTAGCTTTTTGATGAACTGTAGAAGCTATTCATTACCATGCTCAGAAATAGAGCATCTTTTCTTATATCTATTCTCCTCGTATATTAATTGTTTTATATACTACTTAACACCAAATTCACGTTGCAAAAAAGAAAAAGCAAAGAAAGAAAGGAAAGAAGAAATGGAAGAAAAAGAAAAGAAGGAAAGAATAAAAGAAAAAGAAAAAGAATAAAGAGAAAACAAAGAAAGGAGGAAAAGGAAAAGAAAGGAAGGAAGAAAATAAGAAGGAAAAAGAGAAAGGAAACAAAAAAAAGGAAAAGAGAAGAAAAAGAAAAGAAGGAAGAAAGAAAAAAGAAAGATAGAATAAAGAACAAGAGAAAGAAAACAGGGAAAGGGGCCCGACCACCTCGATCGCCCAAACCAAGTGGAATCAAGTGTTTTGCTTGGTTTGGCCTAGTTCAGACATTTTACGAGTTGAACCACCAAACCATCTCCATAACAGCCTGACTCAGGTTGATATATCCCAAACTTGATGGTTCAGATTGCTAGGCCAACCCTGCTCAAAATGTCTATAACTTCATCTTTTAAACACTTATCCACAATAATTCCTGCTCCAGTTTTATTCTAATCATTCCTTGTATACTGAATTTTACAACTTCCTACCAACTTTCTTTATTTTTCTCTTATCCACTTAGTCTCCTATAGGCAAGTTATGTTAACTCTCCTCCTAGCCATTGTACCTATTAGTTTCATCAATTTTTCTATCAATGACCCTATATTCTAAGTTTTTAAATATATCCTACTTTCCTGAACTAACTTCTTTATTCACACCTGTCTATTCAAGTGTGTAACCTTTGCCTGTGTATGAGTGCAATGTGTCATGTCACCTTTGATGAATGCCCTAGTTAACCCTTGCCCTCTTTTACTACACCCAAGGTCCAATGCAGCATGTCACTAGGTAAGGAACACCCCAAAGGTTGTTTCAAGATTTATGCTCATATAAATCCATGCTCATACAAAAATGGAATGCAAGATAGCTATAAAAATTAAAAAAAGAAATGCAGAGCATAGAAGGAAAACATACATGTACTTTGACAACATACTTGCATTGCAAAAACGAGGAACAAAAGAAAAGGAAGAAAGCAGTAATGATGGTTAATAAGATGGATGATAAAGAGACATCACATAAAGCAAATAATTGTAAAGCAAGAGCAAGATCAAAGCTAGTAATCCCCAAAGCTATGAATCTAAATGGAGGCATCAAAAGTTTTCTCAGGATTGCACAAGCAGAGGACAAATGATTCCTATCATTCAAGCCCCCCACCAAATAGCATGCGGTGATATCCACCACTAAGGAAAATCCTCCTTGCCTAGCGGGACATAAAATACAACGGATCCCAATATAAACCCGTAGCGAAGCAGAATAGAGTCAACAATGTCATTTTTCAAATAACAAAAAATAAATAAATATCAAGTATCTACAAGTCTCCTTAATCTTTTTTGGTACAGAGTAATCCATAGAATGGGCACTTCCCTTCATGTCCACACCTCTCTTCATATAATTATCATATGTTATAAATGCCTGAAAACAAATGAACCGAAAAAAATCACCATATTTCCTACAAGTTGAAAAAAGAAATTGATCAATAGGGCAAACAAGTTCCTACACGTAAAAGCCTACCACCCACAAGGCTACAATCTCATCAATTTGCCAGAGTCGATAAAAATAAATATACACAAACCCTAGTGCTTTTCTCACTTGTAGGATAATTATGCACCAGGCAGTGAGATTATAGTCAATAACCCAACCCGGGAAAATAAACAACAAATTCTAAACCACCAAAACAGATACTAAAACCTCACTCCTTTAACAATCACAAACTGGTATTCCCTCTTATTATGCTTTTCTGAAGCATTGTGTTATTAGCTAACACTGTAGCATCTGAAGATCAGGACTCCCTATGTAGTTATCTTCAACTGAAAATATGCCTCCACAAACGCTCATCCTCATTATCTAGTCTAGTGATTAATATTCCTTATGATAGCTTCCTTCCAAACATATAAGTTCTCACCTCCTCCTTTCAGGAATTCCCATTAACATTCCACTTGAAAGAAAAATAGATAACCTTTTCACCACCAAATAGTCAGTTCAATACCTGCTGTTTTAGCCAAGAAAATAGGAGACTGCATACAAAGAAAAGTCAATATTGCTGTGAAACATCAGCCTTCCTCATTCCACCAGAAACAATAAAGAAGCAGGCAAAGACCTTTAACTAGCCTTTCAGCTTCGCTTCCAGATCAAAATCATACTAATTCATGATCTCTTCTGATTCATAACTCACAAAATCCTGAATCATATGATCACAGAGATTCTGATCTGAGAGATCTTACCATGATGAACCCAAGACATTGACTTCTGTACATAAGCTGTCCCCTCGAAAAGGAAATGGATATAGTTTACCAGAAAAGGAAGACACATATCATTAGCTCCACATGCAATGTTAGCACCAGCAGGTCCATAATCCCTCTGCCCATTTCCACACCCAACTTATCAAAGATTTCCATCACATATCAGATCTCTCAGTAATATATGTCATCATTATCTCGATCCATAAAGCCATCACCCAAACCCTTTATATACAAATTAAGGCAGCAGCTTCCGAGAAAAAGAACAGAGCAAATCATACACACACAAAAAACAACTGTAGAGAAGACGAAGGGGAAGAGAGAGAGGTACCATGGGATGGAGTTGTCGGCGGTGTTGATGATCTTGTCGGGGACTCGCTTGTTGAGGTCCCGGAGGATCTCGGCTAGCGGGCGGGTGAGGCAGGACGCCTTATCGAGAGGCACGACGTAGTTGGAGTTGGGCACCGCACCACCAGCCTTCTTCCCCCCGTTTCCGTTGCCCTTCTCCAGCGCCGCCGCCACCATCACCGCTTCCCTCCGGGCCCAGCTGACCCTCCCCCCTCGCCGCCTCCGGGCCACGCACAGCGTCCGCACCTCCTCGGTCGCGGAGGTGGCCGGAGGGAAGGCCGACCTGCTGGTCAGGAAGAAGGCGGCGCCGCCGATGGTGGCTTCCATGGACACCAGCAGGGGATGGCAAGGAACAAAAAGAAGACGGGTTTTGAAGCAAAGAGAGAGAAGAATGGGGGTTGAGTGGCTATTGGCCAGGTCCGCCTGGCTCCTTACTCATTTCGTCATTTTGTTTATTCTACCTACCAACTATTCTTCTCTAACCCAAACCTCCCCCGAACTTTCGTTTCCCCTCTCCCTTTCTCGTGCGTGACGACCCCTGCCTTACGGTCCGTGAAGCACACGCTTCCACGCACCGGTTGCGAAGTGGGCGGTTGGTCCTCTCTGTAAAACGAGGGCAGCTGGGGTTTCGGTGCGAACGCTTGTCGGCACTGTTTCTGGGGGTTTGGGTGCGGACGCTGGTCGGCACTATTTATTTCCTGGATCCTGGCCTCTCAGTTAATTATTGTACATATACGATACATAAGGAAAACAAATTTAATATCAAAATATTTAGATTTTTTTGGGCGGTTGGCCCTCTCTGTAAAACGAGGGCAGCTGGGGTTTGGGTGCGAACGCTTGTCGGCTCTGTTTCTGGGGGTTTGGGTGCGGACGCTTGTCGGCACTATTTATCTCCTGGACCCTGGCCTCTCAGTTAATTATTATACATATACGATACATATGGAAAACAAATTTAATATCAAAATATTTAGATTTTTTTGCAAAAAAATCTAAGTGAGAATTGATATTTGGTTATCATTTCAGGCCGTTGAATAAATACATTTTTGACTTCATTCGATACATTTATTTTATTTTTTTAATAAAATAAATTAATTAAAATGTTTTTCTATCACATTAAAATGAGGAATGAATGGTTGTAACCATTGTATTATACAAGAATCGAATTTAAGTATTGCTGACGCTAAATTTTCAAGGATCGGTTGAAGTGATTTGCTCACCGATTCGTCTTTGATGAGATCTTGACAAAATCCTGCAAAACAAATTTCTTGACCGAAATTTTTCAGTGGGGGATACTTCGATGCTAAAATCAGTAAGGGTCTAGGCCACAGAATGAAGAACTTCGAAAATAAAATGAACAAGGATAGAAAAGAAAGGGAGTCAGTTTAGATGGCAATAAGAGAGTTAGTTGAGGGCTGGCTCTAACTTGCCTCCAAGAAATCTCTTCCTGGATATCCCCTTTTACCAGTATTTATAGGCATAGTGTAACGGATTACGGTTATGGGAGTTAGTTAGCATAACGTCCTCATAACCGTAAGTAATGGCTATCGGAAATCTTGTTATTGAAGCCGAGGCTATCGACCATGTGGGTGGTTATAATGATCAGAATGACTTCTAACTGCTTCTGATCGAGAGACCATTTATATGCTTCGGACGTATTCTTTTTAGAGAAAATCCAAAGTAGATTTAGCCGTTATCTTCGGACTATCCTCTTCGGAGTAGGCCGAAAAAACGTTAGCTCACATACTTCAGAATTATTCTCTTTGGAATGGGTCAGGAGATAAAGAGTCGTTCATCATAAAACCAAAGCGGACAAACTCTACGCTTCATAAGTATTCTCTTCAGACCAAGCTGAAGACTGATTCAGAAGATGTAATTGTCAGAAAGGTGTAGTTAGAATTCGCTTCATAGGGATAGATTGTAGCCCTCGATAAATTTAAGAGACATCATCTTCAGGTGCACTGACTTAGTTGACAGGTCCAGATAAAACCAATCTGACTGATGAACCGCAATCATTTTGTATCAAACCGGATTACCACAATAGCTGCTTCCCACTCCCAATTTTGAAATAACTTTATTTTGAAAAATGGGAGTAGTTAGAGTTTGTCGTTTATGGATGAAAATAAGATAATCAATGATGGCGTATTGCTGACTCTCTCTCATAATAACTGATCTATGATTCAAAGATCGTGCTAAGGATAGGTGTCAGCTCCTCATTGATGCTTCAAAAAAATGGTGCAAATTTGAAAGCCTGGCTGATCCTCTCATTAAAAAGATTTTTATGGGACTCTTATTTGATCGGGAAAGTACACTTGGCAACATCTTGAGTATTAGTTATTATGTTGAAAACTCATATTGGCCATGTATGGCATTTCTCGCAAATCGTAACTAACAATCCATCGATTGACATCCCTTAGTAATTTGTACCCACGATCAGTGCTGCTGATACTAGGGCTGGAAATGGGCCAGCCCAAAGACTCTATTTTAAAAAATTTTGGATCGAATCCGGGCATTCCGTTGGTCCAAAAATTAAACGAACTCTATTTTATAGCCCTAAGACTAGTCCAATATGCTTAAAATTTGGTCCAAAGCTTGAACCGATTTCAGACCGGCCCGAAATTTATTGAGCTGGTCCAGTCTAGTTCCAGACAATGGGCTTTTGGGCCGGCCCATTTCCAGCCCTAGCTGATACGTTGTGCGACTGAGAAGATCATCAGTTTCCTGAGAAAACCCTACCATTCCACATATATAAAAAAAGGGGGTCATCCCACGAAACGAATTTTCGTGCTCCTAGTTGGAACCTCTTTCTTCTTCCTTTTACTAGACACCATTGTGCTTCTCTTACAAGTTACCTTGTCTTTGTCTCAGAGGTAGGGATCTTTTTCCTCACTGTTTTCATAACGTCTAAGTTATTAGATAGCTCGACTACTGGTAAAGGTTCAGTGGGTGACAAACCTTCTGGGAGCAAAGGTCCTCATAGAAGAAAAATTTTTGAGCTTTCTCCATAAATGGTCGCCAGTTCTCTGTCCTTTATCAGGGTAGAGAGTCTTTAAGAACGTTACCACATTCCTAGGACCTATAAAACACTACTTCCCAGACCTGATGAAAGGGTCACTTGTCCTCCTCTTGGGGCTATTGCCGTATGTGAGGATCATTTAAAGGCCGGCCTTAGGTTTCCTCTTCATCCTTTCCTGGTGAAGTTGTTCACCCTTTATCAGGTAGTCCTAGCTCAACTGACACCAAATAGCTTTAGGAATATCTACGGACTCTTAGTTCTTTGCAAACTCTGTAAGGTAGTGCCCAAAATCTAATTATTTACTTCTCTCTTTGTATTGAAAAAAGATTTTCACGGCCAAGGATGGTGTGGGTCATCGGCCCTCTTCCAAGTTGAAGACTAATTAAAGGAATGCCTAGTACCATACACAGGTGGAAACCCTATTTTTTCTTTATTTATTATTAATCATGGGATTTTAACCCTGAATGGAAGACTCCATGCTTAGATGCAAATGCTGGAAAAAGAATCTTGAAAGCTGATTAGAAGGATTTCGAGACACTGTCCAATTCAGAGGTTCCTTTGGTCAAGGAACTGCTGAGGGAACAAAACCTCCACCTTACTCATATCAGCGAGCTTCCAACACTAGGTATAGTAAATAGCTAACTTTAATTCCTTCCAAAATTTATTTTGTATCTTCAATGGCTGATCTGAGAAGCCTTTTCTCTTTGTTTACAGGTGAAAAAATGAAGCCCAATCTTAAAAAACTCCGACAAGCTTCCAGAAAAAGAGTAATGCCGATTCATCAAAAGGAAACAAAAGTCCGAAAGAAAATCAGGTCCGAAGAAACCTCAAGGACAAGCCCAATAAGGGTTACACCAGATAAAGATGATGCTCTTAGGACAGAGCCTTCACCAAGGATTTCCCCTCCATTGCCTTCTCCGGAACAACCTATTCTAGATCCGATTATCGAAGAGCCGATTCATCCTTCTTCAAAGGACAAAGGAAAAGCTCCTCAAACTGAAGAAGGTCTAGTGAGAGACAATCCAACAGATAGAAAATGCAATGTGAACTTTGCAGTCTTTTTCAATGCATGGGGCTTAGTGCATCCTAAATTAGCTAGAAAGATACTGAAGCACACTCTCTTCCCTCGAGACTGGGAAGTCAGCAAAACCTAAAATATCGAGGAGATATCTGATTCGACGTTCTCGTCTATGCTGAAGGTAAGTATCACTTCTTTTCTTCTTCTCTTTTCTTTGTTTTATATAGTACTTAACCTAGTTAACTTCATATTCTTCATTGTCAATGCAGCTGATTCATGACATTATCCTTATGGAAGAGAGCATATTTGACTTTAGAGAAGAAAGTAGCTGAAGAGTTAAAGAAAGCCATAGAGGAGAAGCTTGCTTTAAGAAATGCCGCGGTATAGAATTTAAAAGCCAAACTAGAAAAGGCTCAATCAAAGGCTTCTGAACAAGAGGCAAAGCTCAAGAAGAAAAAGAAGAAGATTCGATTCTTGGAACATTCAACCAAAGAAGCTCGATAGAAGACCGAAGAAGCAGTCAAAAAGGTCGATAAAGCTGTCAAAAGAGCTGAGGCCACGGCTGAAGAAATAAAAACTTTAAAAAATCAAGCGAATAGGGCGGTCGAGGACTATAAGAAGTCTTCGACATTCGACGATGAAATAACCGAATCAAGGACATTCAGCTACCATGTAGGTTACAATGACGAGATAAATGAAGTGCAAAATTTTTACCCGAACCTTGACATCTCGAAGATCCAGCTATACAATCTTGAAAAAATAGAAAAGCCTAGATCTCCCATAATTATTAATGAAATATTGGGTAATACTGAAGAGGATCGTGCTGCAACCGAAGAAGCTATTGAAGAAGAAGCATTAGCAGCTACGGACCCAATCAACCTAACTCAAGCTGAAGAGGTTCTGGCTGAAGATAACCTATCATAAGTAGCTGATGCTGAAGAATAGTTTTGTTGGTCACTTCAGCTTCTCCGTTTGATTGAGGATAACCAATATAAGTCAACTTATGAAGTATATGGTACTGGGTGCAGAAGTCTTTGAACTTCAGATTATCAAATTGCCTTCCGTTATCAGTAACAATGGCACAAGAAATTCCAAAATGGAAAATAATAAAATTTTATATGAAATTGTCGACTTTTGCCTCAGTAATTTGTGCCAAGGGTTCGGGCTCAACCTACTTAGTGAAGTAGTCGATAGCCATTATAAGGAATTTCCGTTGTCCGGAGGCTGGAGGGAATGAACCAAGAATGTCCATTTCCCATTGAGCAAAAGGCTAAGGAGCTATCAATATAGTTAGCTAATTCGCAGGCCATCTTTGTATATTAGAATACCTTTGACACTAATCATATCTTCGGACAAAATCCACAGAATCCTTCTAGATAGTTGGCCAATAGTAGCCTTGACGAATTATTTTGTAAGCCAAGGATCTGCCCCCTAGGTGTTCCTCGTATATATCTTCATGTACTTCTTGAGAACATAATAGGCATCTGATGGCCCTAGGCATTTTAACAGAGGTTATGTAAAGAATCTTTTATACAAAATCCCATCTAAAACCACATACTAGGAAGCTATCCAACGAAGCCATTTAGCTTCAAGCTTATTTTCAGGCAATGTTCTTTCGTTCAAGAATTTAAGGATGGGATCTATCCAAGATGTCCCATGTTCAATCGGGTATACCTCCACTACAGATTCAAATATGCTAGGGTCTTTAAGATATTCTACATATGTCCGACCAAGAAAATCTGGAATGGTGGTTACGAGACGTGAAAGAGCGTCAGCCCGAGAATTTTCTATCCAAGGCACATGAGCAATATCAAAATATTCCAACTAGGATATTAAACTTTGTACCTTTGCCAAATATTGAATCATAATGAGATCTCGAGCTTCAAATTCAGCCTTCACTTGATTGACCACCAATAGAGAATCTAAAAAAACTTTAACCTTTTGAATCTCCAATTTTTGAGTAATTTTGAGTCCAGCAATAAGGACCTCATACTCTGCTTGATTATTTGAAGCTTGAAAAAAAATGGAGAGCATACTCTATGATCTAACCATTCGGACTTGCCAGAATGAGACCAGCTCTACAACCATTGGCGTTAGAGGCACCATCCATATGGAGTACCCAAATAGATTCTAGATCTTCATCGATGGTTCCCTCTTCTTTGGCCCTTTGTTGATTATTATCGTGTTCCCAAGTGCATTCAGCTATGAAATCAGCTAGGACTTGCGCTTTCATTGCTGACCTAGGCTGAAAGTCAATATCAAATTCTTCCAACTTAATAGCTCATTTAACTATCCTTCCTGAAGCGTCGGGGCAGCATAAGATGGCCTTTAGGGGCTGATCCGTCATAACCATAATAGTATGGGCTTGGAAATAGGGTCGCAAATGTTTTGCCGCAACCATTAATGAAAAGATGAGTTTTTGTATTCTTGGATATCATACTTGATGCGGGATAGAGAAGCTGGGGATCGCTGGCGAGCGTAGAAGTCACAAAGGGATTAGGGCTTGCACTCAAGAACAGAGAACCAGGGCACACACCTACTCTAATCTAGAGAAAAACTCAAAACTCAGATCAAAATAATTTTTTAGTTTGTATTCATACAAAAAAAAATACTTCATACACGAGAAAAGGGTTGGTATTTATAGTTCACCCCAGGGTACATGACTTAAGAACTAAAAAACCCTAACTTGTGAGCCAAGAAATCCTGATAGACCTGGTCAACAGTAGGGCTTTGTCTTGGACTTGTGCTCTCTCTTGCAGGCTTGGCGGCATGAAAGGGCCCAGGTGCATGAAGGCCAGCTCTGGTTGGGGGCCTGATGAATCTCCTGGCTGCGAACTCTCCTCTTGTACATGACTTGAATGGACTCGATCAGACTTGACTGAACTAAAATGACTGTACCTGACTAAGTGGACTCAACTGACTCAGTGTCTCACTTTATTACAGGACTCAATTGGCTCACTTTGACTCAAGTGATACAGGACTAATGGACTCAAATAACATAAAATAAAATAGACTTTCAGTCCCCATCATTCCCTTGCAGTGAAGAGAACTTGACTCCATCGAGTCAAGCTTAGTGGGAGTTTGATGGAACCGAATCCAAACATATCAAAATACAAACTCATAAAACAGACACAATCAAATAAATTCAAAAATATCCAAATAAACTTGGAATAAAGAGGGGCTCTGGGAACTATGCCACTATGAAATTTGTGCTGCTCTGAAATCTATGTAGCCCAGAAGAACATGCAGCTCTGAGGATCGTGCACTCTGAGAAGTGTGTAGCATGCAGCTTTGAGATCACTGAGGTCCTCTTTGAGATCTGTGCAGAACCTAAAGTCGGCATTTGGAACATGAACTGCTTTCACGTTCATGCCAATAGCAGCTTCCTTCTCCACGGACCGAAGGGCCTGAGCAATGGCAGACGCGGAGGTCATGATGACTGGCGAAGGGCGTGATGGCTAACGATGAGCATGGGTGGCCGACGAGAAGCAGCGAGGATCCTACAGAGATGATCGGGGTTCTCGCCTTTGGCCGACAGCTCTTCGAAGCTTCATGGAAGGACAGTGGGGCGTTTGGAAGGGTCCAACGGCCGGACAAGCCTAGAGATGAGCGACTACGGAGTTCCGGACAGGCGGGGTAGCGATGAGGCTCTCCGATTGGTGTCGGTGGCTTTGGAGGTGGTGGTTGCGGGAGTCATGGCTACAGGGGATCCGACGGGAGGCGCCGATCGGGTCTGGGCTTGATTGGAGACAGAGACCAGCGGGCGACGTTGGTCGGCTGCTGGGATAGATCCGACGAGAGGGAGTGGCTGTGGCACTCCGGTCGGGCGAGAGGGGTAGATGGGACTCAAGTCTAGAGGGAGGGGGTTGCGGGGTGGGGCGTCGGTTACTGGCGGTGAGCAGGAAGAGGGCGTCGATGATGATCTTCGATGTTCGATTAGTGGTGGTGGATGGTCAGAGCGCTGACGGTGAAGATGAACTGGGGCACGGCGGAGGCAAGGCGACGCAGGCGGCATGGGTTCCGATCTGACGGTGTCCGGTGTCACGACAGTAGGGAGCTGGATGGGCGGTGGTGGGGCATTGAATGGAGAGATCGGTTGGGCTGCGGCGCCGATTAGAGGATGGGGCATTGGGAGTCACGGGAAGGAGGCGGATGTAGGGCGTTGACGGACCTCGGTGACTGACTGAGATTTGAGAAGGAGTCTTGCGCAGGAAAATCTGAACGGGAGGAATGATGAAAAGTCAGGGAGGAAGAGAAAACCCTAATCTACTGGGCTCTGATACCAAGTTGATGCATGACAGAGAAGCGGGGGATCGCTGGCAAGCATAGAAGTCACCAGGGGATTAGGGCTTGCACTCAAGAACCGAGAACCAGGGCATCACACCCACTCCAATCCGAAGAAAAACTCAAAAGTCAGATGAAAATAATTTTTTAATTTGTATTCATAAGAAAAAAATGCTTCATACAAGAGGGGAGGGGTGGTATTTATAAATTCACCCCAGGGTACATGACTTGAGAGCTAAGAAATCCTGACTTGTGGGCCAAGAAATCCTGGTGGACTTGGTCAATAGTGGGGCTTTGTCTTGGACTTGTGCTCTCTCTTGCAGGCTTGGCGGCATGTAAGGGCCCAGGTGCATGAAGGCCAGCTCTGGTTGGGGGGCCTGGTGAATCTCTTAGCTGCGAACTCTCCTCTTGTACATGACCCGAATGGACTCGATCGTACATGACTGAACTAAAATTACTGGACCTGACTAAGTGGACTCAACTGACTCAGTTATTTCACTTTATTACAGGACTCAATTGGCTTACTTTGACTCAAGTGACACAGGACTAATGGACTCAAATAAAATAAAATAAAATAGACTTTCGATCCCCATCAGTACTTTCGTCTCGTGCAATACCTTACTTGTATAATAGATTGGCTTCTGTAAGTGGTTAGCATCTTTTCAAACAAGTACCGAACTAACCGCTTCATCCGAGATAGAAAGGTACAAATAAAGAGTTTCCCCTTCACAAGATTTAGAAAGTCAAAGAGGATTTTCCAAGTATTCTTTTAACTTATCAAAAGCAAGCTTGCAGTCATCTGACCATTCAAAACTTTGACTTTGATGGAGAACTTTGAAAAATGGGAGACACCTTTTTGCTGATCGAGAAATGAACCAGCTTAGAAAGGCAATTCTTCATGTCAACTGCTGTACTTCCTTCTTGCAGGAGGGATGTCTCATGCTTCGGATGGCTTGAATTTTTTTTGAATTAACTTCAATTCCTCGCTTGGTAACTAAGAATCCCAAAAACTTTCCTGAGGTCACACCAAAAGTGCACTTAGTCGATTTAACTTTATTTGATGGCATCTAAGGGCATCAAAGAATTCTTTTAAATCTTCAATATGGTCAGACTTATGGAGACTCTTCACAATCATATCATCAACATAAGCTTCCATATTTCTCCCTATTTGATTCTTGAACACTTTGTTGATTAATCTTTGGAAGGTTGCTCTAGCATTTTTTAACCCAAATGGCATCACTTTGTAACAGTAAAGCCCTTTTTCTGTGACGAAAGCGATTTTTTCTTCATCTTCAGGATCCATTCATATCTGATTATATCATGAGAAAGTATCCATAAAACTCAGCAGCTGATGACCAGCGATGGCATTAATTAACTAATCTATGTTTGGCAAAGGAAAGCTGTCTTTTGGACAAGCTTTATTAAGATCCGTATAATCAATGCAGATCCTCCACTTGCCATTAGACTCTTCACCATCATGATATTGGCCAACAAAGCTGGATATTGTACTTTTCTTATAAATTTGGCTTCAAGGAGTTTGCTGACTTCTTCATCAATAACCCTCTGTCTCTCCAAAGCAAAGTTCCTCTTCTTCTGCTGAACAGGCTTATAGTTGGGAGTTAATTCCAATCGATGTATAATTATTTCAGATGGAATTCCAAGCATATCCGAAGCTGCCCAAGAGAAGATATCAGCATTACTTTGAAGAAAGTGAATTAACTTTGCCTTTGTCTCTTCGTCTAATAGACTACTAATCTACACAAAGTTTGTTGGGTCATCTTCAGATAGGGGCACAGAAATGGTCCTTTCTACAGGTTCTCCACAGTCTTCAGTTCTGTCTCTTGGATCTAGCTGATCAAGCATTAAAGAATTAGCCGATTGCTTATCCTAGATTATTAGATATTGGCGAGCAACCTTCTGATCTCCTTTTATTTCTCCAATGCAATTTCTAGTAGGAAACCGCACCAAAAGATGATAGGTCGATACTATGGCCCGGAATTTATTTAAAGCGGGTTGTCCCAAGATTGCATTATAAGTTGAATGAGTTTGTACTACTATGAAGTTAATGGGGAGCATCTTTTGACATGGCTCAGTGCCAAGAGTCATAGGTAAAACTATTTTCCCTTCAACTGCAACCTGATTTCCTCTGAAACTGGTCGAGGAACAAGAGACCTCTATAGCTTACTTTTAGATAAACCCATTCTAAGAAATGCATCATACAGTAAAACTTCGGCAGAACTTCCATTATCTATCAGAATTCTTCTTATATCATATCTTGCTATTACAACTAAAACCACAACAGGATCATCATGTGGGAGTTGAACTCCTTGGAGATCTTCATCCGAAAAACAAATGAAATTAATGCCCCTAAGTCTCTTGGGATTATCCTCTTCAACTTCAATTCTCCACCCAACTGACCAATGAAGCATACCTACCCTCCCATCGGTTGGCCTTTGGTGAGGCAATTCTGCTTCATCGGTAGTTCTTTGAGGGGTGGTTGCATCGGCTTGAGGTTCTGGATGACTAACAAATTTTTTCAGATATCCTCTTTTAATCAAGTCTTCTATAGCATCTCGGAGCTGAAAACATTCCTCAGATGGCCTTTGCAAGTAGTTTTCCTTCTCTATTTCCAGCAAACTCTTTTCTGTTGGAAGGTCGAGGGGAGTGTAGGAGTCGAACCGCGTGCCCAATGGCTTAGGTTTAGGACTTCGACGCGGAACCAATGCATCATTGGAAGGTGTGGGCACATTTGGTCCTCGGCCATTCTTTTTCTTGGAAGAGGGTCTCCCCTCGCCGACTCGCCGCCTGCTCTTCAGTAGCAGCATACTTCTAGGCCCTTGCCAGTAGTTCAGCGTAATTTGTAGAGAGTCTTTTATCCAGGAAAAAAGTGAACCTAAATGATATGAGATTTTTCTTCAAGGCTGACATGGCCATGTGCTCATTGAGATCAGGGATCTCAAGAGTGGCTGAATTGAATCGAATGACAAACTTTTTAAGACTTTCTCATTCATTCTGTTGAAGGAGGAACAAATTATCTGTATTTCGAGGCATCTTTTGACATGTTCGGAAATGTAAAATGAATAATTGCTCCAATTTAGCAAAAGAATGAATAGTGCCTGGCTATATGCTCGAATACCACATTCGAGCAGCTTTTCTTAAGGTGGCAAGAAAAGCAAGGCAATGTAACGCATCATATACTTTTTGTATCATCATATGAGCTTTGAAGCTCTCTAAATGATCAAGGGGATCAGTAGTTTTATCATAAGCCTCTACTTGAGGAATCTTGAAATGCTGAGAAATGACTTCTCCCATAATTCGATCAGAGAAAGGAGGTCGTGAATTAAAAGTCATAATTTTGTCACCCCTCCTCTGATCAGCAAGCCGGCTATTTGCGACTCTAATAACTTGAACTTCTCTTCATAATTGAGGCCAATTTTCTTTCGTCTGATTCCCCTAGATGTAGAACTTCTAAAAGAAACAGAGAGAGAATGTCTGGCTCTCTTCTTGTCAGATCGACCTTCCACTGGCCTATCAGGCGGAGAATTATAACGCTCGTAAGAAAACCAAGTTCGTGAAGAACATGGGGTTGGTTCTCAACATCGATCGGCCCTTCTCCTGGTTCGATGACTGTGTGGAGAAGTGGCTGGTAGACATTATTTCTGGATGGCATTTTCTTGAAAAGTTTGACTAAGGTTGTTAAGGCATCAACTCGATTCAGGAGGGCCTCAAATTACTATTGCCCTATAGCCAACATAGGAGGTGGCATATCATTTTCCACCGGAGGATTATTCACCTGAGGAGTAGGGTGCTCCCTGCTTGCAGAAGCATTCTGGACCTTTCCTTTAACCATTCTTGTTTTTTCAAGGTTCTCCTTAACAGAGAAAATTTTCTTCTTCTTCCTGGCGCGCCAATCTGTTGATGCTAAATCCTCATGAATTGGTTGAAGTGATTTGCTTGCCGATTCGCCTTTGATGAGACCTTGATGAAATCCTGCAAAACAAATCTTCTGATCGGAATTTATCCAGTGGGGGACACTCCGATGCCAAAGTCAGTAAGGGTCTAGGCCACAGAATGGAGATCTTCGAAAATAGAATAGACAAGGATAAGAAAGAAAGGGAGTTAGTTTAGATGGTGATAAGAGAGCTAGTTGAGGGCTGGCTCTAACTTGCCTCCAAAAAACCTCCCCCTAGGTGTCCCCTCTTACTAGTATTTATAGGTGTAAGTGTAAACGGATTACGGTTACGGGAGTTAGTTAGCATACCTTCCTCATAACCGTAAGTAATGGCTGTCAGAAATCTTGTTATTAAAGCCGAGGCTATCGACCATGTGGGTAGTTATAACAATCAGAAGAACTTCTAACCGCTTCTGGTCAAGG
Organism: Areca catechu; assembly: GCA_021397845.1. Classification (NCBI taxonomy): domain Eukaryota; kingdom Viridiplantae; phylum Streptophyta; class Magnoliopsida; order Arecales; family Arecaceae; genus Areca; species Areca catechu. The sequence continues at coordinate 106,941,386 of CM038043.1, forward strand.
GACCATTTATATGCTTCGGATGCATTCTTCCTAGAGAAATTCCAAAGTAGATTTAGCCATTGTCTTCGAACTATCCTCTTTGGAGTAGGCTGAAGAAATGTTAGCTCACATGCTTCAAAATTTTTCCCTTCGGAATGGGTCAGGAGATAAAGAGCCGTTCATTATCAAACCAAAGTGGACAAACTCTATGCTTCATAAGTATTTTTTTCGAACCAAGCTGAAGACTGATTCAGAAGATGTAACTGTCAGGAAGGTCTCGTTAGAATTCGCTTCATAGGGATAGATTGTAGCCCTCGTTAAATTTAAGAGACATTATCTTTAGGTGCACTAACTTAGTTGACGGGTCCAGATAAAACCAATCTAATCGATGAATCGAAAATCATTTTGTATCAAACCAGATTACCATAACAAGTATCTCTAAAAATTGCTAGTTATATAATGATACATATAAGGGAGAATATAGAATATAAGCCAGTTCGATCGAATATAGGAAAATATGGATTTTTGGTTATTATTTTATTTTTATCTAAAAATTTATTTTAAATTTTATATGGTGTACTTCTTTTAATTCTCTTCTATTGCTATAGATTCCGACTTGAGATCGAAGCTGACATTGATTGATGGAAGTCGTTGCTAGAGTAACCTGCAAAACAAAGTCCACAATCAAAGTTGGCTATAGTGAGGATCCTTTGATGTTCAAGTCAAAGATTTGGAATAGATGAAAAGTAGTATGGAAAAGAGTTGCTTTCCCGGGAATCCTCGGGACTTTGGTTATTCATAGAAGAGAAATGATAAAACTGACAACTCTGAGAGTATTGGGCCATTGATTGTGCCATTATGGTATTATAGTCATCGCTCGTTCTTGTAGCTGGAGGAGGCCATTACTAGCGCCATCATTGGCATGGAGTAGCTATTTCTATAATTTAGATGATTGGCTATTTGAAATCTTAGAGATGGGTCACTAAGGAGCATGTCAAAGGACCATACTTGATAAAAATCAAGAAAAAAAAATTTAGCATTAAATTCAGTACCACTGATAGGCCAATAAATGGGTTAGTAGACATGAACATAGAAGCTAATTATTGAACTATAAAGATACCTTGGTGACAAGCTCTAGTCAACTAATAGGTCAGCTTCTAGATCAGTGGGTTAAGTATCCATCTCTAAAGTCGCATTCCGAAGGTATATCCAAGGCATTCGAAGTATCCTTGTAAAACTTGCCCCCTTATCTTGAGTCTAAACCAAAAGTAGGTTACACTAAGGGAGTAACAATAATATCATGCCTCGGATCCTGGAAGTCTTGCTTATAGCTCTTTATGAATTATCATTTAATGTAGGTGGTGCCTAGATACCATCAGTCACTAGCTATTGAGGAAATGTAACACCTGCCCCTACTTTTGAGTCTAAACTAGAAGTGGGTCAGATTAAGAAAATAATACCGATGTCATCTCCAAATCTTGAAAGGCTTGTCTATGGCTCTCCATGAGTCAATATTTAATTCAAGTGGTGCCTGGATAATTAGATGTATCCCCTAAAAGCCAATCTGGTTAACATATTTTTCTTTCTAAAACATGATTCTGTATTTGATTTCAGAAATTGAGCTTTCTAATCATATATGCTATGTCCATATATCGTCTAATGAGTTAATAGACAATGATACATGATACATCAGGGTTAGATGGTCCAGCATGGCAACCATGCTCCAGCCCACCACAAACACGTATCAACTAGCTCAAATACCGAGGCTACCTTCCAACACATTACCGTGTAGACACAGAGGTGCGTGCCCACCAATTTCTTGTATACACATCAACCCCTGCCAAGCCTGCCCTGTCTACCTAGACATGTATGCTCCAGGGGTATGTTGGGAATTGTGTCCTAAAGCCAATCGCATAGGCTATAGGCGGTTGTGCTCAGTATTGTAATTTGTATATGAATTAATAAATCTTTATTTTGGCAGCTCATCACATTATTAATTTCCTTGTAATGAACTCTATTTATGTGATGAAGTCCTTAAGACTGCACTGATTTCGATATAGAGAGGATACATTGAGTGGTCCTTTAAAAATGTTTACAACCAAATGATATATTGTACAGGACAGTAATGTATCAAGTGTAGGTTGTTGTAGTTCACATTGTTTGGTTGTCCTCTTGACCAAAGGAGTGTGGTGACGCTGATATGATCTGCAAGTGGGATGTGTAACATCTCATTGAATATGACTCCGTGGAGCTCCTTTCTGCAAAAGGATTGCTCATGATTGGATATGGATTATGTATCCATCCAACCTGAGATCACCATGGTAGCTTGCAAGCAACTTCCTGTGCTTTGGTGCCGGACTACCCGGATTTCTAATCCAATGATGGAAGGTTTCTGGTACAGGCAAGTACTTGTGGAGCAGTGGTGGACCAAGATGGAATTGACCTGTCCAAATTATTTGGATTGAATGTCTCGCAGTGTCTCAATTTAGCAAATCCTCGACGGGGTAGTCCTAGTGAGGAGTCACTGGACTTGCGAGGTTGAGACATGTTATGGATTGACTCAGTTAGGGTTGGCAGTCTAACCCTATGGTGTGGGCACCAGAATTCGACAGAGGCTCCTCAACCCTTTGTGGATGTCGAATTAGGGTTCCTTTTTTTTCAGGTCTTGAAATAAGGCTTCAAGCCTAAACCTTGTAATTTTCTTTAGCTTTGAATTGAGTCTCCTGTGTCTGTGTCTAGTCCTGTATTGAGTCAATTGTGTGTACTGAGTCCAGTTAGAGTTGGTTTGAAGTATGGGTCCAAGCAAGATTGGTTTTAAAATCTAGTCTCTTTGGAGCCAAGTCAGGAAGGAAGCCAACTCAGCTCAGGGGCCCATCTTGTCATCCTATGTGGCACCATGACAACTTGCCATGTGGGTGGCACACAAGTCAGCTTTGGATGCCTAAAGTGGGGGACATATCACTTGACTCACTCCCTCTTTCCCTCCCCCCTATCAAGCTTGTTTCTACATATGGGTGGCCGTTCAAGAGAAGGTCAAATGGGGGTTGGAGTTTGGAATTCAAATCCCTTACTTCAAGCCCTCCAATCAAGCTTTTTCCCGATCTACATGAACAACTATGGAAGGAAGGCAAGAATCCATGGGCGCCTCCACCTCCCACTCCCCAAATCTTGTCTTGTTTCAAAGATGGATGCACAACCAAGGAAAGAAGGAGAACACTTGCCTTGCTACAAGTCTCACTTCTTGTCTTCTTCCAAAATAAAGGACCAACATTCCAAGTTCAAGGGTGCCAAGATCCCTCTTCCAAGCCTCACATCAAGCCACGCCCAATCAAGTCCACTTCATGGTCGGCCAAGGAGAGGAAAATTTCTGAAATTTTGGGCGCCCCTTCAAGAAGACTTGTAACTTTAATTTGAATTTCCAATGGGGTCCTAAAGTGCCTATTTAAAGGACCTTACCCCTCCTTTGTAAGGCTAATTTTTGATAAATGAAAAATCAAGTTTCTTGAGATCCAATTTCTCTTTAGTTGCCTTCATTCACTAGGAACGTCGATCTCCATGAGGGAGCACCTTCGCCTTTGGGCGTCGAGAGGTGTGAGGCCTCAAGTTATCATCCCTTCCGCAAATCCATCCTCCAGCTTTGAATCGGAGCCCATCAGGATCATCCACCCGGGCGCCTAGCAAGAAGACTCCACCCATCATCATACCAACTCTCTTTCCTTCTTCTATTGCTATCTTTTGATCGAAACCTAACTCTTCTTCTTTGAATGCTCGTAGGTCCTCCAAGTGACACGAACATGGAGTCGGTTGCCCTTGCCATCGAGACCTTCGGACAGTGAGCCGTCGCATTCGCGGGTTGAAGGCTCGATCATCCAGGCCGCATCCGCGAGAGTGAGTGATCTCGGCATCGGGCGCTTCAGATCTTTGAGGTTTACCTCCCTGAACTCCTAAGTCGATATTGTTTTGAGAGTTAAGTCTTACGGGATTTCTCAATCTCGGGGTCCTCTCTTTATCATTGCTTAGGGACTACTTGCTTGCTTGAGGTTCTTGTTAGTATAGAATCCTAGATTTACTCTTTCTTGTCTTCAGGAATCCTCAACTGAATTCAAAATCCTAAAAGTCACAAAATAACAAATCACTTGTATTATTTCATCTTGCATTTAGTTAGTCTCCCATCATTTATGGTATCAGAGCAGGTTAGGACTTAGCACTTTTTAAAGTACTTGGATAAGGTGCTTCACCAGGACGTCTGGTCTTAGAAGAAAAGTAGGGTTTCAAGACCCTCTCCTTCCATTTCACGGGATCTCCTAAGGCGTGTAGGGGTTCCACTATGATAGGCCTTTGAAGAGGAATACAAGAAGATAAGTGTTTAAAAAAAAAAAAAAATTGCATCTCAGATCTCATCTTTCAATTTCTGCATTTCTTCCTTTCCGAATATGGTCTATTGTTTTTCATATTTCTATTTGTAGGAATCTTCAATTTGCCTGATTTTTATTTTGTTAGATCATAAGTAATTGATAATATTTTTGATAATTTTCTCAGACTTTATTGCAGCTTGTAGAATTTCTACAAACCGAAATACTACCTGAGAAGAAGTTCTGTTCTGAGAATTTCAGCAATTGCATTTTCTTATGTTTACATTTCTTAGATAGTTTAATTTGCATTTAGCTTCATCTCAAGTTATTTCCATCATCTTATTTCTGTTATCATACATCAAAACTCCAAAAAAGAAAAATAAATAAATAATTAGAGACATCTCATTAGAGCATTTGCTTGCAATCATTTTCATAAATCGTTTTAAGGGCAGCAATTTAACATAGGGTCAGGATTTCATTACCTGTCCCTAGCCCAAAAAATCACTAACCTGCATCACGAACCCAAGCTCTAATTAAAATTGAGTAGACACTAATTTTGCTTTAGAGAGCTTAGGGACACCAACTGTCGAGTCAAGACTAAGTGTCTATTTTTGGCGTCAGCCCATTCTGTGTGTGCTGCTGCTCTTGGTGTCTAGACTTGGTGATTCAGGGCTTGTGACTTTGGTCCGCCTACCTGGCCAATCCCAGATTGGTGTCTAAGGTTGGCGTTCAGGGACCTCCACTCCCCTACACCTACCTGGACAAGCACAGAGTTGCTACAGACTGGTTTGCCACCCTGACTTAGGCAACTGGTTGAGATTCTAGGTCTAGTAGATCATAGACGATTTTTGCATGCTTAGCTCATGTCGACTAGATCAGGAGTCCCTTATCATCCCCACCATTCCCAATCCAGTGAACCTATGGAGATGAAAGAGAAGATCAATTCAAGGTTATTCTTGAGCAATTGGCTAAGATGAACAGTAAGCTTGATAAGCTTGATGAGAGAGTTGGATCCTTAGAAAAGAATAGTCCTAAACCATCTGTTAAACCTGAGTCTGAGTCGCCCTTTCCCCCTAGGGATTATCCTCACCATGAACCATCCATAGAGGTTGAACCCAGGAGAATTCCCCATGTTAATCCAGCCCAAGAGTTTGAACCGGGGATACCCAATCCAAAGATCGTAGACCAGGAAGAAAGGGCCATTAGAAACATCAAGCTAGAAGCCCCTACCTTCGATGGTAGTCTGGATCCTAAGGTATACGTAGATTGGGAGGAGGATATGGAGTAGTATTTCGAGTGGTACACAATGACGGAGAGGATGAAGTTCAAGTTTGCCAAACTTAGGTTGGTTCGCCAGGCTAGGTTATTTTGGAATAGTGTTGAAAGGCTGGTAGCGCAAAGAGATGAAGAACCCATAGCAACTTGGAGGGACATGAAAGCCAAACATAAAGAGAAGTACCGACCACTTTCTTACACCCAGAGTTTATTGGACCAATGGCAGAATCTGAGTCAAGGGAACAAGAGTGTGGCTGACTACATCGTGAAGTTTGATGAGTATGTCATGCGATGTCATGTCAATAACTCTGCTTCTGTGACCCTGTCTAGGTGTAGGGCCGGCCTACACCCAGACATCCAGAGAGAGCTTTACTTTAGAGAGGTCACTGATTTAGAGTATGCTTACCAAGTTGCGAGGAACTGTGAGCGTTTCCAGAGGGCTCCCACCTATCGTAGACCTGAACCCTTTAGAAACCCTAGTCGACTCCCAGGACCTAACCAAGGGTATAGTTAGGCTTACCCGAGTCGTCCCAATCCTTACTGACCTAACCTGAGTCGACCCAACCCCAGCCAACCCAATCTGAGCCGACCAGACCTGAATCGACCCCATTTTAGTAGAGAGGAAAAGGGTAAAGCTATTGGAGTCCAGAAGAGTCCCACTCCCCAAAACACATGCTTTAGGTGTCATAAACCTGGACATCGTGCTAGCTAGTGCCCCTCCATAGCCCTAGTCATAGAAGAGCCAACTGAGAATGAAATAGAACCCATTATTAATCTAGAAGGAGAAGTCTATAAGCCAGAAGATCAGTTGCTGGAAGATTATGAGGGGGAGGAAGAACAGTTTGAATCTGAAGACCTTCTAGGAGTTGTTAGGTGCATCCTTACCCAAAATGTAGTACAGGAAGATTGGCGTAGTTCAAACATCCTACAAACTTTTGTCAAACTAGGGGATAAGGTATGCAAAATCATAGTTGATAGTGGGAGCTGTGTTAATGCCATCTCTTCAAGTACTGTTAAAGCCCTAGGATTGACCTCGGTTCCTCAACCCAACCCGTATAAGGTCTCTTGGGTAGATTCAACTTCCATACCCATAAAATCTAGGTGCTAAGTCTTGATCAAGTTACAGTCTTATGAAGAGAAGATTTGGTGTGATGTCCTTCCCATGGGCGTCAGTAATATTATCTTAGGACGACCTTGGCTGTACGATCATGATGCCACCCTTCATGATCAGACCAATACATATACCTTTAACCACCATGGGAAGAAATTTACAATCAACCCAGTTCAGCCTAAGGATCAGGTTAAAAGAGGATCAAGTAGTCTAAAGGAAAAGAAGCTAGAAGTTAACCTGATCAAGGACAATGATTTAGAAGAAGAGATTACCGGGAAAGGACCATTTAAAGAATTTCAGGGATAGAAGGATGAACAATTTGAAAATTTGAATACAAAAACCCCTGAGCCCATTAAAGACTTTAAGGTTGAGCCCATTGAGAATCTAAGTGAAGAAACCCTTGAGCCTATTAAGGAATCCAAAGAAGACATCTCTGAATCAAGCCTAGTAGGGAAGTGTGATGTAGATGAACCCAAGGTTGAAGTCATCAAGGAATCAAAGGATAATGATCCTGAACCCACCACAAAATTTAAAGAAGAAATGACCAAGTCAGGATCAAACAAAGTCGATGATAGTGAAGGTTCTCAAGTATCGCCCATAGAGAAGGTCCAAGAACAAGAAGAAGATAGTAGTTTAGAGGACTTTCTAGATAAACTTTCCAAAGACCTTACTGATAACCTTCCACCTTCAGGAGCACCCAGCCTATCCTAGAACTTGCACCTTTAGATCCTCCTAGTACTAATCATGAGGTTAGGACGAGTGCACCCATAAGACAATGTCCAAATTTTGAGGTTATCCTGAATAACCAAGGTCTGTTTCATGCTGCCCATAGGTTGCCCCAAGACTCCGACTCCTATCTCCTACCCTTCCCTGAGGCTTCTCACATTTCTAGAGCCATGGGGTTGCATTATGTTGAGATTACTAGGATGCATGACTCCTTAGAACCCATCCCTTTTGCCATTTACTTCTGGTATACTTTATGGCATTTGCTAGGGATCCACTATAAATTTTCATGTGCATACCAGACCAGGATCAAACCTAGAAAGTCATTAGTCTATTAGGTTTAGACCCTAGAGAGTCCAATAAAATTCTATTCTATAGGAATGCATCATAATGTCTGCATTTTGCATCATGCATTAAGTATAAATTTTAAAATAATTTGACTAATTCCCAAAAGTAAACCAAAGAGTTTGATCAAAGGAATTTTGTAATGATTAGGCTTAGGCCTGAATGGTTTCCACCCGGAACCGTTAAGAAACTTCATGCTCGTGGAGTTGGCCCCTTTAAAGTGATAAAGAGAGTTGGCCCTAATGCCTACGTTCTTGAACTACTCCCGGAATATGGCATTAGCTCAACTTTCAATATCTCAGACTTAGTCGAGTACAGGGAACCTAGCAAACATACCTAGTGAGCTTTTTGGGCCTGACCTTTCTTTTGAGAGTGAACCTGAACTTGAGTGTCCACCTCCAATTTTACCTAAGAGAGGAGAGTAGATCGAGCATGTCCTGGATGACCAAGCTATCACTACCCGGGGCAAAGGTTACCAACGTTTCTTAATCTGATGGCAAGGCCGACCTGAGTCTGATGACTCGTGGATTACCCGGGAGGACTTGCAGCACCTCGATCCCGACTTTCTGAAGGAGTACCTAAGCCAACTCAACTCTTACTCGACAAGGTCGAGTTCCTCCCACCCCAAGAGAACTAGTGTGGGCACCAGAATCCGACAGAGGCTCCTCAACCCTTTGTGGATGTCCAATTAGGGTTCCTTTTTTTTCAGGTCTTGAAATAAGGCTTCAAGCCTAAACCTTGTAATTTTCTTTAGCTTCGATCCCGACCTTCTAAAGGAGTACCTAAGCCAACTCAACTCTTACTCGACAGGGTCGAGTTCCTCCCACCCCAAGAGAACTGGTGTGGGCACCAGAATCCGACAGAGTCTCCTCAACCCTCTGTAGATGTCCAATTAGGGTTCCTTTTTTTTTAGGTCTTGAAATAAGGCTTCAAGCCTAAACCTTGTAATTTTCTTTAGCTGTGAATTGAGTCTCATGTGTCTATGTCTAGTCCTGTATTGAGTCAATTGTGTGTATTGAGTCTAGTCAGAGTCGGTTTGAAGTATGGGTCCAAGCAAGATTGGTCTTAAAATCTAGTCTCTTTGGAGCCAAGTCAGGAAGGAAGCCAACTCAGCTCAAGGGCCCACCTTTTCATCGTATGTGGCACCATGACAACTTGCCATGTGGGCGGCATACAAGTCAGCTTTGGACGCCCAAAGGGGGGGACATATCACTTGACTCACTCCCTCTTTCCCTCCCCCCTATCAAGCTTTTTTCTACATATGGGTGGCCGGCCAAGAGAAGATCAAATGGGGGTTGGAGTTTGGAATTCAAATTCTTTACTTCAAGCCCTCCAATCAAGCTTTCTTCCCAATCTACATGTACAACTATGGAAGGAAGGCAAGAATCCATGGGCGCCTCCACCTCCCACTCCCCACATCTTGTCTTGTTCCAAAGATGGATGCACAACCAAGGAAAGAAGGAGAACACTTGCCTTGCTACAAGACTCACTTCTTATCTTCTTCCAAAATAAAGGACCAACATTCCAAGTTCAAGGGTGCCAAGATCCCTCTTCCAAGCCTCACATCAAGCCACGCCCAATCAAGTCCACTTCATGGTCGGCCAAGGAGAGGAAAATTTCTGAAATTTTGGGCGCCCCTTCAAGAAGACTTGTTACTTTTATTTGAATTTCAAATGGGGTCCTAAGGTGCCTATTTAAAGGACCTTACCCCTCCTTTATAAGGCTAAATTTTGATGAATGAAAAACCAAGTTTCTTGAGATCCAATTTCTCTTTAGTTGCCTTCGTTCACTAGGAACGTCGATCTCCGTGAGGGAGCGCCTTCGCCTTCGAGCGTTGAGAGGTGTGAGGCCTTAAGTTACCGTCCCTTCCGCAACTCCATCCTCCAGCTTCGAATCGGAGCCCATCAGGATCATCTACCCGGGCGCCTAGCAAGAAGACTCCACCTATCATCACACCAACTCTCTTTCCTTCTTCCATTACTATCTTTTGATCAAAACCTAACTCTTCATCTTTGAATGCTCACAGGTCCTCCAGGTGATACGAACACAGAGTCAGTTGCCCTTGCCATCGAGACCTTTGGACAGTGAGCCGGTTTATCCACGGGTTGAAGGCTTGATCATCCAGGCCGCATCTGCGAGAGTGAGTGATCTCGGCATCGGGTGCTTCAGATCTTTGAGGTTTGCCTCCCTGAACTCCTAAGTCGATATTGTTCTGAGAGCTAAGTCCTACGAGGTTTCTCAATCCTGGGGTCCTCTATTTTTCATTGCTTAGGGACTACTTGCTTGCCTGACGTTCTTGTTAGTATTGAATCCTAGATTTACTCTTTCTTGTCTTCGAGAATCCTCAACTAAATTCAAAACCCTAAAAGTCACAAAACAACAAATCACCTGCATCATTTCATCTTGCATTTAGTTAGTTCCTGATCATCCTAGGTCATCTTGAGTATCGGAGGTCAAATGGATGAATTATATGGTAACCATATGCCAGAGGTTCGATAGATTGCTCTCGCATCTTCGACCTATCCGGACGCCGGGATCCATTGCTAGATGGTATCCTGTGCTGGTGCTGGAAGAGTTTCAGTGGTACCGTTTAGGTTCAAACCTATGAGGTCACATGCCATAGAGGATTTCCTCCTGATCCGGGAACCGATCAACGATTGGGAATCGTTTCGGTATTATGGTCAAACGGTTTGATTGAGCATACAATGAATTTTTTTTGGTCAACCTGATCTGATTTGGATCGATCAGGATTTATTTGGATCAACCAGGAACTATTCCTGATAGACCATGACTGGACCCGATTTTTTATTGATTGGGCCAGGGTTTTTAGGTTTGATGAATCGGTTTAAATCATGGAAGTATACACGATTTTTCTCCTAGCTATTTGAAACATCGGTTTGATGTTTTGCTTGCGCACCAGCTCACGGTATTGCCAGCCCAAAATAGCACTTAGTTCTCACGGTGTTTTATTCCCCTGCTGCCCTTTTTGATCGATTGCATGGGATTTGAATGGATTGATGTTTGATCTCGCTTGGGAGATCAGATTGCACTGCGATCGGGATTTGAGTCTCATGGTGATCTTCTCCTGCACGCTATTCCTTCTCTCGGTCCTTGTTTTCATCGGGTCTTCCCTGCCTTCACGGGGTTTTCTCTCCCAGCAACCTGCCGTGAGAGTGCACTAAGAGGAAGGGTTTTCTCTCCCAGCAACCTGCCGTGAGAGTGCACTAAGAGGAGTTCGTCCAGTTCTGCACGCTGTCTTTGGTGCTCCACCTTCGTTCGATGCTCACGGTTCTCTCGATCTCTGCTTTCATGAGGAGATAGCCCACTTCGTTGTCAGCAAGCAGCTGTTCCAAGTGTTTTAAACTGATCCAGAGCCTATTCTAAAGGGTTGGAATTTATCTGGACTCTCTCACGACGTCCTCCTTTTCTCTACGGTGTCTTCCTTCATGGGTTGTCTCTATATATATGATTGGTTTGGGCTGCAGGCCGTGATGAGCGAGCAGAGAGGCTGGGAACAGGGCGTATAGAGAAGGGAGGAAACAGAGCAGAGAGCTATTTACTATGAGGCCGTGAGAGGAAGAGAGAGCGAGGAACGGTGTCTTCCTTTGTCCTTCACGGGATTTTTTCTCTGCTGGTTTTGTTCTCTCTGTTGCAGGCCGTGGGTGTTATGGAGAGGGGAAGAAACAAGGGAAGTAACAGGGCTTAGAGAGAAGACGCGAGAGAGGTTTTGGGATAAAATTATGAGTGCAGTATTTTGTACATCTATTGCTTCCTGGTTTTATTATTTTCTTTGTGTGCTCTTCGAGGAGTTTGGGCGATCTTGGAGGAGACTGTCCATGAGAATATTTTTGATTTTTCTCTACTCCATTTTGTTATGACCTGTTCGTTGATTCCTGGAGGACTAACATCCTTTCGGAAGTTGAATCAGCAAGAGTCCATACATGGATACTTTAGAGGATGGACATTTGGACACCTCGAGAGATTGCATCGATCTCTAATTTGTTGTTGAAGGAGTTCAACCAGCTGTCTGGATTTGCTATTAAAAGAAGCTCTACAAAGTTATATGATTTACTTTTTGTTATCATGCATGCTTAGATCTAGATTATATCATGTTATTTATGGTTATTGCAATTGCCTATACATGCATATGTTTCAGTTTCATGCATCATGTTATGTTAGATCCTGCGCATTAGTAGGTTTTTCTGTATGCATGTTAAAAAATTTTAGTTATGCAATACCTACTCCCTAATATAGCATGTCTAGAGTAGGTATCTGGTGCACTGGTTTTTCCTTCTATGGTATCATAGTAGGTTCATATGTAGCATAATCATGATTGCATGTATTGGATCTGTATCTAGGTTACGGATTACTTTTAGGAAGCTAGTTGAGACCTTCATCATGGTCGTGTGTCCAGATTAATCAGGATTTAAAACCCCTAATTTCTATGGCACGAGGTGGTTCATTTGTGTTGGCCTTTTCAGAAGGATCCTTAAAGGAAACCTATGGTATTAAAAATATTTTAATCCTGATACATGATTATACATTGGCATGTCTTTAATTGTTAAGGCTTGCAATATTATAAATCATATGATAGGACCAGATATGATGCATGAAAGATGTAAAAGGGTTTTACATGAATTTAATTAAAAATGTTTTAATTAAAAGTTGGCTTATAATCTAACAATTATGAATTGAAAGATTAATAAAATGACATGCCACATTAGGGTTTATGAAACCTAATATCATTTGAATAAGCCATCCGGGTTAATTGGGTTAGCTGTCTGATTGGGTCCATTTGTTGGGTCAGACCTAAGGTTAGTTGAATTGGACTTAAGAGAACTAATCAAATGTTGATTAATTACCTTCTCTTTAGTATCTATCTAATAGTTAGATGGGTTAGTCCATTCTTCTAAAATGGATCTAATTAGTGGCTCTGTGGTAAGCCCAAGTTCTTAGGCTGGTCTAATCGAGTCTGGTGATCGATTGGTGTCTAGGTAGGTTTGGCATTTTTTATCATGGCTGCTGAGGCTACCTCTTTCCTGGCCAACTTGGTTGGTGTCTAGGAAAGATGGTTAATGGCAGATACTCATCCATGATCTTACCTACCTAGCCAATTCGATCAACCATAACTGATTAGAAAAGCTTATTGATTCGAGTTAACCCATGTCACCCAAGTTAATCAGCTTGTTTGATCTTTAGGTGCCCATGGACCAACTTGTTGAATTTAATTCAACCCTCCCGAGAATTGATTTGATCAGTGGGAGGTTGATCCATGTTCTCCTCTCTATTCTTCTGTCACAATTTAATTAAAATCCTTTAAAATTATTAGGTCCTGAAAAAGCTAAGTCAATGAGTTGATGGTATCTTAGCCTCCTATTAAGTGGGTTAGTAATGAGTCCTTTAACTTGGTATACATCGGCAGTTCCAAAGAATGGGTGTGCATCCGGTTACTGGGATTACTCTCCCATAGATGATGGTTCAGTGCAACCTTCTTAACGGTGATCAGGTGGGCCGGCCAAAGTCGGGCTTAGTCATTCGTTAGCTGGAAGCATCGGATTTATCATATTGATGGTTAGACCTAACCAGAGACCCGCAATAGGAGGCCCCAAGGCCGATTGGGGGTTACGTGGGGCAAAATTTATTACTGGAAGTTACTTAGGAAAGCAATTGGTTAGAGAACCTACCTTTAGGCACGTATGAGTGAGTCAGCCAAAGTCGGGCTCATACATGGTCTATTGGATTTCAGTACCTACTATGAAATGATGATTTCATGGATTGGAGTTAGAGGCTCCCAATCTAAAAAATTAATGGGAGGGACCTTTAGACTAAAGTCCAAGTCTTTTGGTTTAATCGATTAATTCATATACTTATTTGGTCTTAGTTTTTCTTTCAGATGTCTTCAAACTTTCGCTCCAGTCACTTCTCGATAGCGAGAAGTTAAAGGGCCCCAATTTTGATAGCTGGTATCGAAAATTGAGGATAGTCCTAGAGCACAAGGGGATCCTTTATGTGATAACGGATCCAACACCCGAAATCCCTCCTGCCAATGCTCGGAGTTCGGTCAGGGACACTTATTTGAAGTGGGTTTCTGATCAGACTACTATCCAATGCATAATATTGGCGGCGATGAACGACGAGTTCAGTCGCAAATTCGAAGAGGCCCAGCTAGACGAGATTCTTCAAATTTAAAGGAATCTTTCAGAATGCCAGACGATGTGGAGTGGTACAAAGTGTCTTGTGCCATCTACAATGCCAAAATACGGAATGGCACTTCGGTCACTGATTATGTATTGTACATGATTGAGATGATCGAACGATTGGGCAAGCTCGGATGTCCCTTGCATGAGCAACTCGGCAAGGATGTGATCCTGAATTCTTTACCCTCTCCTATCTTATGTTTCTCGATCATTATAGAATGAATAATAAGCCTGCAGTCAATTGCCATGATTTGATGGGGTTGCTGAAGACTTATGAGAAGCACCACCAACTGAATAAGGGGGTGAATTTAGTGGGAGGTTCTAGAGGTCGTCGTTCCTTTAAGAAAGTGAAGAAATAAGGTAAAGAAGGTGCAGAGTGCTCCTGGCCCAAGTCAGACCAAGAAAGTGAAAGCTGATCAAGCTGGTGCAGAGTGCTTTTATTGTAAGAAGCAGGGACACTAGAAGAGGAGCTGTCCTCTTTATCAGATGTCCTTAGACTCGAACAGTCCAAGGATGGAAATTGTTAGTGACTTGTATCTATAGCACTGTAGGCTAAGTCATGTTAACCAAAATAGGATAAATAAGTTGCGAGGAGAAGGCCTCCTCGATGTTAGTGATTCTGACTCACTGTCCACTTGTGAATCCTGTTTGCTTGGTAAAATGACCAAGTCATCTTTTACTGGAAAAGGTGAATGAGCTACAGAACTTCTGAGTCTCATACATACTGATGTATGCGGACTTATGACAGTTAGTGCCAGAGGTGGATACAGATATTTCATTATGTTTACAGACAACCTTTTCAGGTATGGTCATGTCTTTTTGATGAGACATAAATCTAAGTCATTTGAAATGTTTAAACGATATCATAATGAAGTGGAGAAATAAACTGGAAAGATTATTAAAATCCTTCGATCTGATTGAGGCGGTGAATACCTATCCGATGAGTTCATGACATATCTTGAGGAGAATGAGATTCTTTATCAGTGGACTCCTCCAGGAACACCCCAGTTGAATGGTGTGTTCGAAAGGAGGAATCGAACTCTGTTGGACATGGTTCGATCCATGATGGGCTTTGCAACTCTGTCGCTGTCCTTTTGGGAATATGCACTTGAGATAGCTTATTACTTGCTGAATAATGTTCTGAGTAAGTCTGTTGTCTCCACTTTATATGAGTTATGGACTGGACGTAAGGCCTCAATTTCACACCTTTGGGTCTGGGGTTGTCCAGCTTATGTAAAGCATTTAGACTTAGATAAACTTGGTCCTGGGTCTGATCAGTGCCTATTTATTGGGTACTCTAAGGAAACAAAAGGGTATTTCTTCTACTTAGAGGATGAACAGAAAGTGTTCGTTGCTCTTTGGGCTATCTTTTTGGAAAAGGAGTTTCTTGGAGAAGGAACTGTAGCCTCTAAGATTGAACTTAGTGAAGTTCAACCAATGGAAGAACCTGCACACTCTAAGGACAACATAGAACCGGTTATGATTGGATCACACCCGGAACCCATTATTAGGAGATCCAGTAGAGTACCGCATCAACCAGATAGATACTATGGTTTCTTGGTCTAAGACGGTGATCCCATTGAGCTCGACGAGAATGATGAGGATCCGATCATATATGGATGCACTTCAGAGATCTGACTCTGAGGCGTGGCTTGGAGCCATGCGATCCGAGATGGAGTCCATGGAGATCAACAATGTATGGACATTGGTTGATCCACCTGAAGGGATAAAATCCATCGGGTGCAAGTGAATTTTTAATAGAAAAAGGGATGTAGATGGGAAGGTGGAGACCTATAAAGCCCATCTGGTTGCCAAGGGATATTGTCAGCAATATAGTATTGATTATGATGAGACATTCTCCCCTATGACAATGCTCAAGTCCATTCGGATCATGCTTGCTTTGGCAGCACATTTTGACTATGAGATTTGGCAGATGGATGTCTGAACCACTTTCATGAATGGGGAGCTTGATGAGGAGGTGTATATGATACAGCCTGAAGGGTTCACATCAACAGATGAGTCAAAAGTGTGCAAATTGCAGAGGTCCATTTATGGACTCAAGCAAGCATCTTGAAGTTGGAACATGTAATTTGATAGGTGTATCCAATCGTATGGCTTCATTAGGAATGGAGAAGAACCTTGCATCTATAAGTGGGTTAATGGTTCTGTGATTGTATTCCTCGTACTGTATGTTGATGACATTCTTTTAATCGGGAATGACATCGCAGCATTACAAGGAATAAAGATATAGTTGTCATCTTAGTTCTCCATTAAGGACTTGCATGAAGCTTCTTATATACTGGGTATGAAGATCTATAGAGATAGATCTAAGAGGCTTTTGGGATTGTTCTAGTTTATGTACATTGATACCGTGCTGAAATGGTTCAGCATGGAGAATTCCAAGAAATGTTATCTCTCGATAGGTTATGGAATTACTCTTTCCAAGAAGGATTGTGTGATAATTCTTGAGGAAAGAGAGCGCATGAGTAGAGTTCCTTATGCTTCTGCGGTGGGCTCTATCATGTATGCTAAGACATGTACTGGACAAGACGTGGCATACTCACTATGAGTAGTGAGCAGATACCAGTCTGACCCAGGTGAGATGCATTGGAAGGTGGTTAAAACCATCCCGAAGTATTTGAGAAATACTAAGGACCAATGGCTGATTTATGGAGAACCTGACTTGAAACTTGTGGGGTATACTGACTCCAGTTTCCAGTCAGATAGAGATGATAGCAAGAGTGTGTCAGGGTTTGTGTTTACCTTGAATGGAGAAGTGATTTGTTGGAAGAGTTCCAAGCAGGCAACAGTTGCAGACTTGGTATGCGAAGCAGAGTACATTACAATATCAGATGCAGCAAAGGAAGCCGTGTGGTTGCGGAAGTTCCTTAGAGAGCTAGGGATGGCACCTTCTCTAGATGGTCCTGTTCTAGTGTATTATGACAGCACAGGAGCCATTGCTCAAGCTAAGGAGCCAAAGTCTTATCACCACACCAAGTATATTCTGCGATGCTATCACCTCGTGTGAGAGATCAAGGAACGAGGCGATATTAATCTTATGAAGATCGATGGAAAGGAGAATCTGGCCGACCCCTTCACTAAAGCCCTCGCAATCAAAGAGTTCGACTATTATAAAAGGAAAATAGGTATTAGATACTGTTCTAATTGGCTTTAGTACAAGTGGGAGTTGTTGAAAATTATGTTCCAAAGCTAATCGCCTAGGCTGTAGGCGAATATGCTCAGTATTGTAATTTGTATATGAATTAATAAATCTTTATTTTGGCAGCTCATCATATTATTAATTTCCCTGTAATGAATTCTATTTATGTGATGAAGTTCTCAGGGCTGCACTGACTTCGATATAGAGAGGATATTCGAGTGGTCCTATAAAAAGGTTCACAACCAAATGATATATTGTACAGGACGGCAATGTATCAAGTATAGGTTGTTGTGGTTCACATTATTTGGTTGTCCTCTTGACCAAAAGAGTGTGGTGACACTGATGTGATCTGCAGGTGGGATGTGTGACATCTCATTGAACGTAACTCCGTGGAGCTCCTTTCTGCCAAAGGATTGCTTGTGATTGGATATGGGTATATATATCCCTCCGACTTGAGGTCACCATGGTAGCTTGCAAGCAACTCCCTGTGCTTTGGTGTCGGACTATCTGAATTTCTAATCCGATGATGGAAGGTTTTTGGATACAAGCAAGTACTTGTGGAGCAGTGATGGACCAAGATGGAATTGACCTGTCCAAATTGTTTGAATTAAATGTCTCGTAGTGTCTCAATTTAACAAATCCTTGGTCGTGGTAGTTCTAATGAAGAGTCACTGGATTTGCGAAGTTGAGACATGTTATGGATTGACTCAGTAAGGGTTAGCAGTCTAACCCTAGGTCATCTTGAGCATTGGAGGTCAAAGAGATGAATTATACGGTAACCATATGCCAGAGGTTCGATAGATTGTTCTCGCATCTTTGGCCTATCCAGACGTTGGGATCCATTGCAAGATGGTATCTTGTGCTGGTACTGGAAGTGTTCCAGTGGTACCGTTTAGGTTCGAACCTATGAGGTCACACACCATAGAAGATTTCTTCCTGATCCAGTAACCGATCAACGATTTGGAATCGTTTCGGTATTAAGGTCAAACGATTTGATTGAGCACATATTGGATTTTTTCTGGTCAACCTGGTCTGATTTGGATCGACCAGGATTGGTTTGGATCAACCAAGAACTGTTCCTAGTAGACCATGACTGGACCAGGTTTCTTATTGATTGGGCCGGGGTTTTTGGGTTTGATGAATCGGTTTAAATCATGGAGGTATACACAGTTTTTCTCCCTGCTATTTGAAACATCGGTTTGATGTTTTGCTTGCACACCAGCTCACGATATTGCCAGCCCAAAACAGCACTTAGTTCTCACTGTGTTTTATTTCCCCAACTACCCTGTTTGACCGATTGCATGGGATTTGAACGGATTGATGTTTGATCTCGCTTGGGAGATCAGATTGCACTGCGATCGGGATTTGAGTCTCATGGTGATCTTCTCCCACATGCTATTCCTTCTCTCGGTCCTTATTTTCACTAGGTCTTCCCTGCCTTCACGTGGTTTTCTCTCCCAGCAACCTACCGTGAGAGTGCACTAAGAGGAGTTTGTCCAGTTCTACATGCCGTCTTTGGTGCTCCATCTCCGTTCAATTCTCACGGTTCTCTCGGTCTCTGCTTTCACAAGGAGATAGCCCACTTTGTTCTCTGCAAGCAACTGTTCCAAGTGTTTTAAATTGATCCAAAGCCTATTCTAAAGGGTTGGAATTTATCTGGTCTCCCTCACAACGTTTTCCTTTTCTCTACGGTGTCTTCCTTCACAGGTTTTCTCTATATATATGATTGGTCTGGGTTGCAGGCCGTGATGAGCGAGCAGAGAGGCTAGGAATAGGGCATATGGAGAAGGGAAGAAACTGATGCGGACATCGAGATGAATATTGAACCAGATCAACTGACTCATATATCAGGACAGCCCGTTGATAGTTCGACGAAGCCCAACCCAGACGTTTCGGTTCAGCTTTCGGCCCATGACGATTTGGGGCCGCCAGCCTCACCAGCAGGAAACGTGCGCAGGTCCAGACGCCTTCAAGGGAAGCAAGTTTCAAATCTGACTCGTTTTTGGGATGAAAACAATTAATTGGGAATTGGGCCGAAGGCCCAATACACTAATTGCGTCCATAAAGTTTCGGATCTAGGAAAACACCGGAGTCTTTAGTCTTATTATTATTATTATAATTTTATTAGTGGCGTGATCTCTTGATTTTTTTATATATATATATAAAAAATCCATTTGAAGTTTCACGAGTCAGTGTGGAGTTGTGTTACAATTGTTTTTCTCCCTCCCTGTTAGTCACGTGGGAGACTATACCTTGTATTGTTGTTTCTTAAAACCCGAACCAAGGAAAAAACAAGGCAGCGTTGTTTTTTTTTTTGTGGAATAATATTGGACGGTTTTTGGGTGTTACCGTGGAAGGCCGTCGGCTCTTCTTCTTCCCCGCGCGCGTACCAGGTCGCAAACCTGGTTGGAGAAGACGATTCTGTGAGGAATCTCTTCCTTCCATTCCAAGTTCTTGATAAAAAAAAAAAAAAGAAATAGGAACTCACGGTGAGAAACCCATCGTTCGTTCCTTCCGTTCGTGAAGACCCGAATTGAAATCCGGTTGAGGGCTGGCAACGTGAGGAATCACGTTGCCCTTCCAGCGCTTGATCGTTGCAGGTTTCAAAGGATCTTTCCCATCTTGCTCAATCCTAGCATCCAAGAATTCTCAGAACCCGTTCTCGCTGAGCCGGGATTTTGGTCACTGCAGGCGTTTGACATCCGCCCTACACCAGCTTGGTATCAGAGCCTTGATCCATTCTTGATCAGGGCCTTGATTTGTTCTTGATCTGTCCCTGATCCGTTCTTGATCTGTCCTTGATCCGTTCTTGATTTAAAAAAAAAAAAAAAAATTCTGCCGGCAACCATGGAGCGGAGCAACGAGGAGCCTTCTCTTCATGATGTTGTGGTGACCCAGCAGTAGATGATGGCTGTTTTGCAAGCAATGATGGCACGGTTGGAGGCGCAAGATCGTGCTATACCTCATCAAGATCACAATGTACCTGACGAACATCGAGAAGGTGATGCCGACCCTTTCCAGAATATTGAAGATCCTCCATCATTGCAAAGAGGACAGCAACTGCGACGTGATGTAGCGCTTCCCAGGGATTTCGGATCGCCGCCTGTGCTTGATAATCAGACTCGTTGGGAGTCCGGGTTTCGGATTGAAATACTGGAGTTCAGAGGTGGTTTGAATCCTGATGAGTATGTGGATTGGACCCTGCAGGTTGATGATGTTTTTCGGCTGAAAGAAGTGCCTTTGGACAAGCAAGTGCCGCTTATCACAATCAGATTCCGAGATCGAGCAGCGGCTTGGTGGCATGCACAGCACTACCGGAGGTATATGGATGGGAGGCCACCAATTGCATCATGGGCAGCCTTGAAGTAGGAGATGAATCGGGAGTTCCTTCCTCAGAATCATGAACAGGTCCTTTATTCTAAATTGCATGGTTTAACACAAGGAAATCGAAGCATGGAAGATTATACTACAGAGTTCTACCGACTGGTGGCTCGAAATCGATTGATGGAGTCAAAATCGAGGTTGG
This sequence comes from Areca catechu, assembly GCA_021397845.1. Lineage (NCBI taxonomy): Eukaryota > Viridiplantae > Streptophyta > Magnoliopsida > Arecales > Arecaceae > Areca > Areca catechu. The sequence continues at coordinate 106,962,054 of CM038043.1, forward strand.
TAGCCATGTATTTGCTTGGACTGCGATTTTCGATCCAGGATGCGTTGGCTCTGCATCGGATTGACAGTGTTGGTGATGCGCACATGCGGGCACAAGCAGTGGAGCGGAGCCTGATGCGGAATAAAGGGTTCCAGAGTAGAGGAAAATTTTCTGGTCAGTCTTTGGGGCAGAGTTTTGGTAGTAGGAGTGCACCTCCTGTGGTGAGGCAACAAACTTCAGCAGTTCCTTCGAGACCTACAGTGCCGAGTGGGGCTTCAAGTACCCAGCAGAGGGTGGGCAGCAATCGAGCCAATATTCGCTGCCATCGGTGTCATGACTAGGACATTATGCTAATGAGTGCCCCAAGGCGCGTATCCAGTTACTTATGGAGGAGGAGCAGGAAGTTGAATTTCCCGAGGATGAGGAGTTTGAGGATGAGATGTATGTGATTGACCCAGACCACATCCAGGGAGAGAGTCTGATTATTAGGAGGATGTGTCTTGCACCAAGAGCAGGTGGAGATTGGCGTCGGCACGATATTTTCTCAACAAAGTACACTGTAGCTGGTAAAACTTGCAAGGTAATTATTGATTCTGGAAGTTGGGAGAATGTGATTGCTGAGGAAGTTGTGAAGAAATTGGGGTTGATAACTGAGCCCCATCCTCAACCATATAAGCTCGGCTGGGTGAATCGGGATGCAGATATTCAGGTCAGTCGATGTTGTAGGTTGGCCTTATCTTTTGGCCCTCAGCTTGAGACGTCAATAGTAGCTGATGTTGTACCGATTGATGCGACACACATCATTTTGGGACGACCTTGACAGTTTGATAATAAAGCAGTGTATAATGGTTACACTCATACTTATATGCTGCGACCAGATGGGAGAAAAGTGATCTTGAAACCGCTACAGGACATGGCTGAACAGAAGGTAGTAATTTGTTTGCCAAGCAGGGAGTTTGAGGCGAGTTTAGAGGGAGAAGATTTCTATTTTGCCCTGGTTAGTAAGCCAGAAGAGTTTGGCCAGAATGGGGAGCAGGAGCTACATGATCTTCCTCAAAAGTTTGTGAACTTTTGGAGGAATTTCGGGATGTTGTACGGAGTGAGCTTCCTGCGGGTTTGCCACCACTTCGAGATATTCAGCATGAGATTGATCTGATTCCGGGTTCTGTGTTGTCGAATAAGGCTCATTATCGAATGACCCCGTAGCAGCATGAGGAGCTGAAGAGGCAAATTCAAGATCTTTTAGACAAAGGCTTTGTATGGGAAAGCATTAGCCCGTGCGTGGTACCAGCACTTTTGGTGCCGAAAAAGGATGGTTCATGGCGTATGTGTGTTGACGGCCGAGCAATAAACAGAATTACTGTGAAATATAGATTTCCAATACCGAGGCTGGATGATATGCTAGATCAGTTGAGTGGTGCCGTGTTCTTTACTAAGATTGATTTGAAAAGTGGGTATCATCAGATCAGAATGAAGCCAGGTGATGAATGAAAGATAGCCTTCAAGACAAAGGAAGGCCTGTATGAATGGTTGGTGATGCCATTCGGGCTATCTAATGCTCCTAGTACGTTTATGCGAGTAATGAACCAGGTTTTGCGTCCATTCCTTAGTTCTTTTGTTGTTGCATACTTTGATGATATATTGATATACAGTAAGACAGCACAAGAGCATGTTGAGCATGTTTCACAAGTTCTAACAGTATTACGTGAAAACCAGCTTTTTGCTAACCTAGAGAAGTGTATTTGGATGGTAGACAAATTAATTTTTCTGGAATATGTTGTTACTGGTGATGGATTCTTCCAGATGAAAGTAAGGTGCGAGCGATAGTGGACTGGCCAGCACCTACAACTTTGACTGAATTGAGATCCTTTTTGGGTCTTGTGGGTTTTTACAGAAGGTTTGTGAAGAGGTATAGTGAGATTGCTGCACCCTTAACAGACTTGTTGAAATTAAATCAGTTTGGATGGAATGACACTGCTCAGGCAGCATTTGATGAGATGAAAGTCAAGTTGACCCAAGCACCACTATTGGTTCTTCCAGATTTTGACAAGGTATTCGATGTGGATTGTGATGCTTCGAAGACTGGGATTGGCGCAGTACTCAGCCAAGATGGGAGACCCGTTGCTTTCTATAGTGAGAAGCTTGGAGGTGCCAAACTGTTGTATTCGGTTTATGATTTGGAGCTATACGCCATTGTGAGGTCATTGCAACATTGGCGACATTACTTGATCCAGCGAGAATTTGTGCTGTACTCAGATCATCAAGCATTAAAATTTCTATAGGGACAGCATAAGTTGAGCTCCAGACATGCAAAATGGGTAAGTACTCTACAGGAGTATACTTTCAGCATCAAGCATAAGTCAGGCACTTTGAATAAAGAGCAGATGCTTTAAGTAGATGGAGTTTATTGATTGGTGCTATGCAAGTATATACCCTTGGGTTTAAAAGCATGAAGGATGATATCCGTGCAGATGAACATTTCCAGAGCATTATGACTGAATTGGAAGCTGGAGGTCGATTTGACTTCGTCCTACATGATGGATATTTGTTCCGTGGTAATGTCTCTGTATTCCTAACACTTCACTACGTGTATTGATTATTCAGGAGCTGCATAATCAAGGACATTTTGGAAGAGACAAAACTGCATGGTTAATTCGTCAACGGTTTTATTGGCCTAGGCTTGACCGAGATGTCAAAACCTTTGTGAAGAGATGCCGTTTGTGTCAGGAATCCAAAGGAACATATACAAATCAAGGTTTATATACCCCTTTACCGATTCCAGATGAGCCGTGGCGAGAGGTATCTATGGATTTTGTTGTAGGTTTACCGCGGACAGTGAGAGGTCTAGACTCAATTATGGTAGTCGTAGATCGGTTCAACAAGATGGCTTGTTTCTTGCCATGCAAAACGATATTTGATGCATCAAAAGTAGCTGATCTTTATTTTTCTGCAGTTGTTCGACATTATGGGTTACCATCGTCGATAGTTTCGGACCGAGATAGCAAGTTTATGGGGCATTTCTGGCATGAATTATGGAAAAAATTGGGTACAAAATTAAAATTCAGTAGTCCCTATCATCCTCAGACCGATGGGCAAACTGAGACTATCAACCGAAGTCTTGGTAACTTATTGAGAGCCAATGTGCAAGAATTTAAAAACTAGGATGTATGTTTGCCGAAGATTGAGTTTGAGTTCAATTCTTCAGTGAACCGTTCTACTGGTTTTGCACCCTTTCAGGTATTGTATGGATTTCTACCAAGAGGACCACTTGATATTTTACCTGTTGATGTGCCAAACAAATTTTTGGCTCCACCCAGTGATTTTGATGAATAACAAAACATTGAGTACATATTGTATTCTAATGAGGATTACAAGTTGTAAGTTTTCAGGAAGAAAGCACCTCAAAATTCCAAAAACTTATGGTGTATGGCACGCAATGGCATGGAGCAATTCTCACATATCCGGGCATCCTCTTCATTGAAAAAGGCTTATAATTACTTAACTATTATGTGTTTATGCATTCATGAACTTTATTTTTGATTTTGAGGATTTTACACTTGAATCTGGATGTTTTCAGTCTCAAGTGTCGACACCTGGACAGTCAAGTGTCGACACTTCAGCATTTGGCACGGACAAAAATCCTTGGCATGCCAAGTGTCGACACCTATATTCAAGTGTCGACACTTAGGTTTCAAGTGTCGACTCAAGGCCTGAGATTTTTGAAAATACAGAACTTTGTTGTTTCAAGGATTTTTGTGTCAAGTGTCGACGCCTGTGCATCAAGTGTCGACACTTGAATGTTCAAGTGTCGACTCCCAGAAATCAAGTGTCGACACCTGACAGCCAAGTGTCGACACCTGATAGCCAAGTGTCGACACTTGCAGCTTGACAGCTCTAATGGATCTATTTTTCTGGCTTGCAGAAACTGGTTTTCAAGCTTCAAACGGCTATTTCCAATGCTTCAATGGTCACAAACCATTTTTAGAAAGTTTTTGGTGTATTTAATCTCCACCAACCTCATTTTAAAAGAAGAGAAGTGAAGAAAAGAAAAGAAAAAGAAGAGAGAAGTCTATTCAAGAGCATTCAAGTCCACTCAAAAGCCAAAAAGCCAATATTCTCTCCAAACTTCAAATCAAAAGCCTCTTCTAGCTTGATTCCACTGAAAAAGCCTATTAGCTCAACTTTACTACATTCCAAAAAGAGGCAACTTGAAGAAGAGTGAAGTCAAAGCATCCTTTGGGCTTCAAAGATTCCAATATACTCTTGAAGAAAGTTTGTTGTAGCTTTAAATTTCATATCTGTTTTATTGTTCTTTGACCTTGCTTTCAAGGGTGTCTTGAAAGAAGGTTATTGTGGTTTGTTGGTGAGCCAAAGTGTTAAAACCAACTAGGGTTAACTTGTGAGCCCAAAGACAAAACAAGTATTTAGGTTTGTTGGTGAGCCTAGGTGATAAAACCAACTTAGGTTTTGACTTGTGAGCCTTGTGAAAAACAAGTCAACTGTAATCTGGTGTGGATTATAGTGGAATTCCCAAGGGTGGCTTGGGAAGTGGATGTAGGTGCTGGGTTTGCACCGAACCACTATAAACCTTGTTTGTTGTGTGATTGCTCTTTTCCTCTCGCATTCTTTAATTAATTGCTATCATCTTGCATCTAATTTATTATTGCTCACAAGCATCACTAGACCTTCACTTTATTGTGTTAAATTTTTAAAAGACCCAATTCACCCCCCCCCCCCTCTTGGGCTCCATTTCTGGGCAACAAGTGATATCAGAGCACCGGTACTCTCTTGTAGGTCCAAGGATCTTGAGTAAAAGATCATGGTAGCCCCAATAGGCATGGGTATTGTTGAAGGTCAAGCTTCAAAACGACCCCCACTTTTTAATGGCACAAATTACACGTACTGGAAGACACGCATGCACATATTTATACAAGCTCTTGATTATAATTTGTGGAGAACAATAGTAAAAGGTCCTCATCAGCCTACAATGATGATTAATGGCATTCTCATCCCTAAAATGGAAGATGATTGGGATGAGAATGACATTAAGCAAATTGAGCTTAATGCTAAGGCAATGAACCTTTTATTTTGCTCTCTTGATCCTAGTGAGTTTAATAGAATATCAAACTGTCTCTCCGCAAAGGAGATTTGGGATACACTTGAGGTTATCCATGAGGGTACACACCAAGTAAAGACCACCAAGGTTAACATGCTAATTCACACATATGAGATGTTTAAAATGGAACCTACTGAGTCTATCAGTGAGATGTATACTAGGTTCACAAACATTGTGAATGGCACGAGAAGTTTAGAAAAAATAATTTCTAACGGTGAACTTGTGAATAAACTTCTCAGGTCTCTACCAGCTTCATGGGATGCAAAGGTCACAGCAATTGAAGAAGCAAAAGATGTCAACACTCTCCCGCTGGAACAACTGTTGGGTTCTTTGATGATATATGAACTATCCCTCAAACAGAAGAACGGAGAGGTGGATAAAAAGAAAAAGATAATAGCATTCAAATCTACTACCAGAGAAGACTCGAGCGAAGACTCTGAAGAGGATGACGAAGAAGATGATACAGCTATGTTAGCAAGGAAATTCAGAAGGTTTATGAGGAAAAAGAAATTCAATTACAAAAAGAAACCTCTGAAAGGTGAGCCGAGTAAAGAAAAAGATAAGGAAAAGAAGGAGGAGCAGCCCACATGTTTTGAGTGCAAGAAGCCAGGGCATTTCAAGGTAGATTGCCCCTTACTAAAGAAAAGCAGAAGAAAGCTAAGAAAGAAGGCCATGATGGCAACCTGGAGTGAAAGTGAAGACTCCAGCTCTGAGGAAGAACAACAGGAAGTAGCAAATTTCTGTCTAATGGCCGATCAAGAAGAGGTATGCTCTGAAACTGAAAATGAAATATCTTTTGATGAGCTTCATGAAATTTTTGATGAACTAGTCATAGAATTTCAAAAATTAAAGTCAAAACATAAAGACTTAAAGAAGCAAAATCTGGAACTAGCCAAAACAAACAACAACGTTACAAATGAAAATGAATACCTTATAATACAAAACAAAAATTTAAATGATAAGATTATGGCTCTTGATAATGAAAAGAATATATTTGAAAAGAAAAGTAACTTTCTTTCAAATGAAAAATTGTCAAGACAAAACAAAGAAATTTTAATGGAAAACAAAAGATATAAGGAGGAAATCGATAAACTAAAGCCTTTTATTGAAAAATTTACTTACAATTCTGAAAAGTTAAATATACTGTTAAATAACCAAAGAGCAGTATTTGACAAAGCTGGATTAGGATTCAGAACTCATAAGAAACAGAAACTTTTTAAAAATTTCTTTGTGCCTGCATCTTCATCAATTACATGCTATACTTGTGGTGTTAAAGGACATAAATCTTATATGTGCAATAAAAGAAAATTAAGGAACACTAAGAAAGTTTGGGTTCCAAAAGGAACCAATGCCACTAACCAAAAAGGACCCAAGATGGCTTGGGTACCTAAAGTCTCCACTTGATCTTTATTGCAGGTATGCCTTGCAACCAACAAGAAAAGAATGTGGTACCTTGATAGCGGTTGTTCAAGGCATATGACAGGAGATGTGGAGCAGTTCTCATCACTCACATATCAAAATGGTGGCAATGTAACTTTTGGTGATAATGGAAAGGGCAAAATCATCGGTATTGGTAAAATCCATATCACCCCTACCTCTTATATTGATAATGTTTTATATGTTGATGGATTAAAACATAACTTGCTTAGTATTAGTCAATTTTGTGACAAGAATTTTAAAGTTGTTTTTGAATCTTCTTTGTGCATTGTTTCTAGTCTAGATGACAATGGCATTAAGTTCATCGGTCATAGGCATGGCAATATTTATATGATTGATCTTGATGATCTTCTATTCAGAAAGGTCAATGTCTAGTGGCAATGGAAGCTAAGATCGATGAAACTAGTTGGCTTTGGCATCGTAGACTAGGACATGCTAGCATGCATTTAATTTCAAAACTTAGCAAAAAGAATTTAGTAAAAGATTTGCCTAAACTCAATTTTGAAAAAGATAAGATTTGCAGTGCATGTCAACTTGGAAAATAAACAAAATCTTCTTTCAAACCTAAAGGAGTAATCTCTACATCTAGACCTTTAGAATTGCTTCATATGGACCTCTTTGGGCCTACTAGAACATCTAGTTTGGGAGGTAAGAAGTTTGGTCTAGTCATTGTAGATGATTTCTAACGTTTTACTTGGATCATGTTTTTAGCACATAAAGATGAAACGTTTTCTGAATTTATAAGATTTCACAAAAGAGTTTTAAATGAAAAAGGTGTTTCAGTAATTTCTTTAAGAAGTGATCATGGAACTGAATTTGAAAATGCCAATTTTAATAAATTCTGTATTGAAAATGAAATTAATCACAATTTTTCTGCACCTAGGACACCTCAACAAAATGGGATAGTAGAAAGAAAAAATAGAACTCTTGAAGAAATGGCACGCACCATGCTTTGTGAAAATGATTTACCTAGATACTTTTGGGCGGAAGCCATAAATACTGCATGCTATATTTTAAATCGAGTTTTAATTCGACCGATTTTAAAGAAAATCCCTTATGAGCTTTGGAAGGGCAGAAAACCTTCAATCCGTTATTTTCATGTTTTTGGATGCCGTTGTTTTATCTTAAACAATAGTAAAGATAATCTAAGTAAATTTGATGCCAAATCAGATGAGGGAGTCTTTCTAGGCTACTCCACATCTAGTAAGGCATACAGGGTCTTCAACAGAAGGACACTTGTTGTTGAAGAATCCATTCATGTAGTATTTGATGAAACTAACCAATAATCTTCAAGAAAAGAAGATGTACTTTTTGATGAATCAGGCAACAAGAAAACTGAAGAAATAAACAACAATGAAGGACTTACCAAGGAACAGAATGATTGATGCAGAACGAAAACTCTGATACCAAAATGATGCAGAACAGATATGTGGAATGCGGAAGCAAATTAAAATTAATGTATTTTTTTTTATATATATTTTCAGAAGTCGGCTTTGACTCAAAGGAAAGTTAAACTAATTGAAAGAAACTAGGTAATAATTGAAAGCACAATTTAAATAAAATTGGGTTATCAGAGTAGTTCAGAAGTAACGGATCGCTGGGGGTTGAGAAACTCCCAGATCTAGGGTTTCGCTCTGAACTTTCAACAGGACAGAAATAAAGAGAAGAGATGGGTTACCAACCAGACAGTGATCATCACAAAGTTTGGTGGAAGAACTCTCTCGACCACATTGTTGGATCCTCGGATTCGGATACCTTCACAATGGATCCTCCAATACTGGTCCTGTGGCTGAGTCGGCTTCTCCTAGACTCAAGATCTGGGAAAGAAGAGGAACAAGTGATAGAATCAGATACTCAAGGAAGGATTTACCAGATTGAAGAACTTGAAAGTTGATGTTGCTAAAATCCGGATTCTCCTGGAGGTTGATCTGACTTTCTCTGGGAATTGCTCTGGATCTGAAGTATCCGGACTGGACCCGGATGCTGGGGTCGGCCTGGACTTGAAGAGAGTGGCCGTGAGAGGTGGGATAGGCTAGGGCTTGGTGGAAAGAGAAGGATGATGGGCGGCTAGGGTTTCGGAGTGAAGTGGCTAACCTAGGGTTTGGGGTTTGGAGATCTCACACCTCCTCAAGGTTCTTGGGGAACCCGGATTTACTCCCTCACGGAGCTCAACACCTGGATGCAAGTGCGGAAGAGAGAAAACACAGAGTTTGCTCATAAAAAAATTTTAATTCATTCATCAGATCACTTTAAAGTTTACAAGAAGGTTTAATTTATAGGACTTTACAAGAGAGTAGGGTTTTACATCTTCCCATATGGGACTAAAGGAGGGGATCTTCAAATTAGGATTGTAGGATCAATCCCTACACTTATGGCCGGCCAAAAGATTCCACAAATGTTGATTGGTGGCTTCAAAAGGAAAGTGGGTGGCGCCTCCTAGCCTTGATCTTCAAGAAAAAATATTTTTCCTTCCATGATTGGTCTTATTTGGAAGTATTTGGGCACCTCCTTAACCTTGCACTTCAAGAAAAATTTCCTTCCTTTTATACCTGGTTTTATTTGGAATTACTTGGGCGCCTCCTAGTCTTCCTCCCCAAGCTTTGCTCCTTTCTTTTCATAGCTTGGCTCTTATGGAAACACCTTGGCCACCCCCTTGAATTGTGGCTCCTAGATTGTCTTCTCCTTAAGTGGCGCATGAGAGGAGGGACCTGCTATCTTGTGGTATGGGGACCAAAGCCTACTGGATGGAGATGTGGCGCCCCCTGGACTCAGGCGTGTGGCTGGGAGTGTGGCTGGGAGTGTGGCGCCCACTTGCTTGGCCTTGGAAGAAAATGTGACACCCCAGGTTGAAGTCCTAGACCACTACTGAGTCAACATGACTCAACAAAATAAAATTGCAGGGAATACATACTCAAGCTAAAACTGAGTTGATCAAGTCAACCTTTATTACAAACCAGAAAATCCTAATTCTTCGGGCAAGGTCAATCAGAGATCCAGATGGAGCTCTGAAGTCTTCTTCTGAGTCTGGTGCCCGCACTAATGATGATCAAAACACTATCGGAAATCAAGCACAAGGTGATGAAGATACATCAACTGTTGATCCTTTACCAAAAGAATGGAGGTATGCTCATGGACACCCAAAAGAACTAATTATAGGTGATCCATCTAAAGGTGTAAGTACTCGATCATCTCTTAGAAATATCTGTGATTACTTAGCTTTTGTGTCTCAAATTGAACCTAAAACTATTGAGGAAGCTGAATGTGATAGTAATTGGATAAATGCTATGCAAGATGAACTTAATCAATTTAAAAGAAACAATGTTTGGACACTGGTGGATAGGCCTTCAAACACATCAATTATTGGCACAAAATGGGTTTTTCGAAATAAACTTGATGAAAATGGAATAGTAATTAGAAATAAAGCCAGACTAGTTGCCAAAGGATACAATCAGGAGGAAGGGATAGATTTTGATGAAACCTTTGCTCCTGTGGCTAGACTTGAGGCAATTAGGCTATTGTTGGCTTTTTCCTGTTTCATGAACTTTAAACTGTATCAGATGGATGTTAAAAGTGCTTTTTTAAATAGATTAATTGAAGAAGAAGTTTATGTTGAACAACCCCCTGGTTTTGAAATTTCTGAATTTCCAAATTATGTTTATAAACTTCATAAAGCCTTATATGGATTAAAACAAGCTCCAAGAGCTTGGTATGAACGTTTAAGCTCCTTTTTGCTGAAAAATAATTTTACTAGAGGCAATGTAGATAAAACATTGTTTTTAAAGAAAAAGAATGATGATCTATTAGTAGTACAAATCTATGTTGATGATATAATATTTGATGCTACTAATGAATCTCTTTGTCAAGATTTTGCAAGTCTAATGCAGGGTGAGTTCGAGATGAGCATGATGGGAGAACTGAATTTTTTCCTCAGACTCCAGATAAGGCAAACCAAAGAGGGGATCTTCATCAACCAAACAAAATACACAAGAGAAATACTCAAGAAATTTGGGATGGAGAATACTAAGCCAATAGGTACCCCAATGAGCTCCACATGTAGACTTGACAAGATGAATCAGGTAAGTCAATAGATCAAAAATTATATCGTGGCATGATTGGTTCATTATTATATCTTACTGCCAGTAGGCCAGATATCATGTTTAGTGTCTGTATGTATGCTAGATATCAGTCCAATCCTAAAGAGTCTCATCTTTTGGCTGTTAAACGCATACTTAGATATCTATCTGGCACAATTGGAATTGGTTTATGGTACTCTAGAGAATCTTCATTTGATTTAATTGCTTATTCTGATGCTGATTTTGCTGGGTATAAACTTGATCGTAAAAGTACTAGTAGAACCTGTCAGTTTCTTGGAGTAAAAGGAGGATCTAGAGTCTCACTCTTCGATGGCATTTGATAATGTAGTGACGTACATGTTCATATAGCATAACAATGTGTTCCTAATGACAGCAGCGAGGCAGAGCTGCAATGCCACTAGCATTCTTCTCTTGGCCAGCGGTGAGGATGGAGAGGACGGGGATGCCACTATGGTCGAGGAGGAATGCGATGGCAGGGGCGAGGGCAACGCGAGCGTTGTGGGAGAAGGAGGGAGAGGAGTGGAGGCGATTCCTGGGGGCGGTGGAGGAGGAGGATGGGGAGGGCCGGAGGGGGGTGGGGTTGGGCTGGGGCTTCGGCTGTCGATGGCAGCTACGGCAGCGGGGGAGGTAAAGATGGGAAAGGTGGGAGCACTGGTAGAGGTGGAGATGAAGGCGTGGTGGTGGGTGAAGGGCTCGTCGGACATCATATTGGTCGACGGAGAGAGATAACAGGGGGTTTAGGGGTTTAGAATTAGGGTTGGAACTTGGAACATAGACAAAGAACAGAAGAAGCCCAGTGGGTCGGGGAACGCGTGAGAATGAAACAAGATCATTAGTGAAGGAAATCAGGGGTGATTCAGGAAGAAGATAATATCCTAATCTTTTGGGCTCTGATACCAAAAATTGATGGGGGACAGATGGGTAGGATCGTTGGTGAGCCTAGAAGTCACCTGATTAGGATACATTTTTTTTTGGATTTTTTTAGGGGTGGCGAAGGAATAGTGAGGATGGAAGACATGGATTTGAATCTCATGACTTGGGACTCACCCTAATGAAGAGACCTCTCACCTCTAGGGCATTCCACCCACCTCGATACTTGGAGGTGTTAGGATGAATCTCAAAGGACATGAGGGAATAAAGAGGATGGAATCAATGAAGGGGATAACTAGACATGACCTATCATCATGTCCTAGGGTTGGGCTTCACACCCTCTCCTCACGGAGTGACACTCTTTCCTAAAAACTCAATCTTTAATTTACCAAATTTTTTTTACAAAGGACCGAGGGTGGTATTTATAGACCTATCCAACCCTCATTTGAATTTGAATACAAGATAAAAAATAGGGATGATTCAAATTCAAATACAAGATAGGATAAGATAAGCCTATCCATATATCAATCATAACCAACCAAATCCTAATTCAAATTTCAAATAAAAGATAAATTTCAAACTAATTTATTTTGGATATGCTTCGAGATTCGTGCTGCTCTGGGATCCGTGCTACTTCGGGATCCATGCTGTTTCGAGATTCGAGCGGGCCAATGTCCCCATCAGGTTGCCTCAATGATGACCATGCTTATTCTCTCAACCTCCGGGGTGTTTACAGGATTCCAAATTCTATTCAGATCTCGACCCAGTATCCGGGGGAGCGTGTTACCTCAAGTGGGTCAGGCCGGGTCACCCTGTATAAGGATTTTTTTTCCACTGGCTTCTAGCTCCCTCTTCATCCCTTCATTCTATTTTTCCTGGACTATTATAGGATAGTTCCGACCCAGCTTACCCCGAACTCCTTTAGGGTCATCTCTTTCTTCATGGTATTGTGTCACTTCCATAGTATAGTTGTTAGGTTTCTCCTTTTACAGCCCTCTTCACACTAAAATGCCATCCCATAGATAAAGGGTGGTGGTTCATAGTGCCTCGCCCTGGGACCCTTAAGTTCGACCTACCCACTCCATCAAGGAATGGAAGAGCAGGTTCCTCTTTGCCTCCATCGAGGGATTAACTGGTTTGGAGTGACCCTGACCGATCCCCCAAGCAGAATGCTATGGTGGAGTTTACTGACCAAGAGGTGAATGATCAAATCGTCATCTCGAGTGTTCCACGTGAGCGAGACCTTCTCTCAAAGTAGAACCTATTCAATGCTGGAATCAGACCAATCCATCCTTAGGTAAGATTTGAAATTTGCGCCTTCCCGCAACTTCTGGTGACTAACCAAATTCTTCTTGTTGATGCAAACATGATGTTTTCTATCGACAGGATCAAATAGATGACCTGCAACTAGTCATTGTTAGTGAGGCCCCGGGAGGAGCCAGTGAAGAGGCCTTATAAGGAGCCAGAGTAGAGGCCTCGCAGGGAGCCTTCGGCACACCCCCAGGAGGAGAGGGCCATGGAAGCCCCAGTGCTGGTTATAGAGGTGGCCAGGGGCGTGGCCCCAAGATCCAGTAAGAGCACCGAGCCAAGGGAGGGGGCACCTTGGGCCCCTTACTTGGAGGTTTCTAAGGTCATGGAGATCCCACTATCCCCCAAGGCCGCCACCATGCCTGAGCAGGAAGGTGATCCGGCTCCACCCATGACTAGTGTAGTTGTAGAGTCCCGCCTAGTGGACCTGGAGCTGATGGGGCCTTCATCATCTACGTCTCCAACCCCTGGTGTGGCTAGGGGGGCCACACTAGCATTGCCCAATGTATCGATCACCCCTGATTAGGGCTGGAAATGGGCCGGCCCAAAAGCCCATTGTTTGGAACTGGGCTGGGCCAGCTCAATAAACTTCAGGCCAGTTTGAAATTGGTTCAGGCTGCGGATGAAATTTTAAGTATATTGGACTTGTCTTAGGGCTATAAAATAGAGTCCATTTAATTTTTGGACCAAAGGGATGCCCAGATTTGGTCCAAAAATTTTTTAAATATAGTCTTTGGGCTGGCCCAATGGGCTTTGGGTCGGCCCATTTCCAGCCCTATTCTTGATGCAGGACTGATGAAGAGGCTATTAGGGTTCATCGTATAGCCTCAAGACCGATGGGAAAGGGCCGGCCACATGCTGGGGGATACCATCACTGGGATCTTCTCCCAGCTCCTCATAGTAAATCTTCTCTTCTCCTCCCCCTCTTCTTTCTTTCCTTTTTCTTCTTCTCCTTCCCCCTTGTTTTATATGGGCTCACGATCTTCCCCTATTTCGTGGCTCAGGTCATCCAAGATGCGTTCTTAATCAAGGGCACATGCCGGTGCTACTCCGTCAGGATTCAAAGTCCTACAACAGGGCCAATGTCATTAAGGCAAAGGCCAAGGTTCTAGCCAAGCAGCTACTACGTTTGGAGGCCCAAGTGAGGGACTTAGAGGTTGAACTCCAGTAGTCTTAGGACACCATGCAGACCTCGAGCTGCATATGGAGGACTACGAGGCCACGCTGGCGAAGAAGGGAGAGTACATCACTCACCTGGAGGAAAAGCTCGCCAGGTCCACTTCTACGTCACTCCGTATGGAAGGGTAGTTGTAGGGCTTCCAGATGTGGCTAGCTACGGTGGCCGAGGAGAAGGCCGTTGCCATCACAATGGTGATGGAGACCGCAAAGAAAGAGGCAGCCAAGGCTGTCAGGCGGTACAAAGCCTCAATGAAGTTCAAGGATGAAGTGCAAGAGGCCATCTATGACACATTCATTAAAGGCTTCGAGAAGTGCAAGAGAAAGATGGTGCTGCTCTTCCACCTCCCTGACCTGCACGACATCATCCCGATCGAGCCTGAGGGGGACACATGTGACGTGGACCCACCTATTGAAGCTGCCCCAGCAGAGACCACCAGTCTATAATAGGTAGAATCCCTTCAGACCACCTGGGTAGCTCCGCCCTCAGCATCACAAGCGGCCATGACTACCCCAGAATCGGCTAGGCGAAGTTCGGTGAGGGAGGCCATGGAGCAGATGATGGCCAAGATGGGGGCATTGATAGAGGTCACCATGAAGACCATTAGATCGGGTGGCACATCAACCTCCTAGCCACGATTAACTTAGGGCCTCTCTATCACCCCATTTGCTGCTTTTTTTTTCTTTTTTTGTACTAGAAACATTTTGCTGAACTCCCATCCTATCGGGAAGTTCTATTGTATGTAAGCTCTTTTCCATTAATGCAATTAGTTCTTTTTTTATGAACTTGGTGATGGGGACATCAGCCTGCACGAATCTCGGAGCAGCATGAATTTCGGAGCAGCAAATATATTTGAAGAATAAATTTAGGATTTATCTTGTATTTGAAATTTAAATTAGGATTTTGTTGGTTAGGATTGAGATATGGATAGGTTTATCTTATCCTATCTTGTATTTAAATTTGAGTTATCCCTATCCTGTATTCAAATTCAAATGAGGGTTATGGAGCTTATAAATAACCCCTCATTCCTATTATAGAGGAGATAGAAGAAATTGAATTTTTGGGATTTGGTTTGTCAGTTGGTTTGGCAGTTGTTGTTCAGGGTTATGGCCCATTATGTCTTCACCTGCGGGTGTTGATGTTGTCTTTGTCCTTCGGGACATCGTAGGGGCGTGATGCCCTAGTTATACCCCCATCTTCGTTTTCCTCCACGTTCTTTGAAATCCCCCTCATGGCTCCAGGAGTAACCTGGGTGGCATGTGAAATACCCTGGGCTCCGCTTGTAGTGAGATGAGTGGTAGGTGAGATACCCTAGACTGCATGTAGTGAGGTGGGTGGTAGGTATAATGCCCTAGAGGTGTGAAGTCTCTCTGTGAGAGTGGGTTTCAGGGTTCGTGGTAGTCCATCCTCGTTATCTTCCATCCCTATTTTTTTTCTTTCATCACCACCATAAAGAAATCAGAAAATAGAAAAAAAATAGGATACCCTAATCTTCGGCGACTTCTCAGCTCGCCGACGATCCTATCCCTATCCCGTGCCCCATCAACTTGGTATCAGAGCCAGGTTAAAAATTAGGGTACATGCCATTTTTCCGAATCATCCCAGATTCCTCTCCCTCACTAGCCCCACTGTTCTAATCTCTCCGCTGTTCAACTCCCGACTCCCAATCCTTCCGTTTGCCACCACAAAATACCTTCCGTTGCCCCCATGCAAGATGTCCTTCCCGCTGTTCTTCTCTAATTCCACTGTCTTTCTATCACAAATTCTCCAATTCTGGATTCCTTCCTCCAGATCTGGACCCCAGTGGAGCTCTTCTTTTCATCCTCCGCCTTCTCCTCCTCCACCTATAAAGATTAAAGA
This sequence comes from Areca catechu, assembly GCA_021397845.1. Classification (NCBI taxonomy): domain Eukaryota; kingdom Viridiplantae; phylum Streptophyta; class Magnoliopsida; order Arecales; family Arecaceae; genus Areca; species Areca catechu. The sequence continues at coordinate 106,977,895 of CM038043.1, forward strand.
TAGATGGTGTCGACTAGTTAGCAGCAGTGCGGGAGAAGGGGTTTGTTGTTTCGAATCGAAACAATAAAGAAAGATGGAGAAGTCTTGCGCTCTGCTGGTCCACTTCGATAAGGGTACGCCGGCGATGGCGAACGAGATCAAGGAGGCCATGGAGGGCAATGACATCCCGGCGAAGATCGATGTGATGAAGAATGCCATCATGCTCCTCCTGAACGGCGAGACCCTACCCCAGCTTTTCATCACCTTCGTTCGCTACGTGCTCCCCTCGGAGGACCACACCATCCAGAAGCTCCTATTGCTGTACCTGGAGATCATCGACAAGACCGATGCCCGCAGTCGCGTCCTCTCGGAGATGATCCTCATCTGCCAGAACCTCCGCAACAACCTCCAGCACCCAAACGAGTACCTCCGCGGCGTCACCCTCCGCTTCCTCTGCCTCCTCCCCGAGCCGGAGCTCCTCGAGCCGTTGATCCCATCCATCCTCTCTAACCTAGAGCACCGCCATCCCTTCGTCCGCCGCCACGCCCTCCTCGCCATCTCCGCCATATACCACCTCCCCTAGGGCGAGCAGATCCTTGCCAATGCCCCGGACATCGTGGAGCGCTCCCTCGCCTCCGAGCAGGACCCCTCCACCTGCTGCAATGCTTTCCTCATGTTTTGCCACTGCACCAAGGATCGCACCGTCGCCCACCTCCTCACCCACATTGACGCCGTCGCCAGCTGGGGCGAGCTCATGCAGATGGTCGCCCTCGACCTCGTCTGCAAGGTCTGCCGCTCCAACCCTGCAGAGAAGGGCCGCTACATCAAGATCATCATCTTCCTCCTCGCCGCCCACTCCGCTGCCGTCGTCTACGAGTGCGTTGGCGCCCTCATCTCCCTTCCCAACGCCCCACCGGCATCATCCATTTGTGAAACCACCGCCAGCAGCCGACGGCCCATCAACGGCCAGTGACTGAGAGCAGCGTAGAGGTACGACCTTAACTCCCTCTGCTTCAACCCCATCAAGGAGTCAATCATCTCCCGCGAGATACCGGCACGACTGAGAGCAGCTGTCGACGGTGGCCCTCCTTCGCCTCTTTCTCCTCCGCGTGGTGGCGCTCCTAGCCTCCTTCCGGCCATTGATGGTGGAGGTCCTAGTGATGGAAGTCCGATCCCATGGGTGGACGGTCATTCCCTTCGCTGAGTGCTTCTCCCGCTGCCGCGATGACGTATCCTCCCCACCCAGATCCGAACGACATCTCCACTAGATCGCCTCCCCTCCACCACTGACCGTGGCCAACGCATCGCCCGGTTCCTTCGGCGCGCCAAATCCTTCATCTCCCCCGGGCTGCCGTCATTCTCCGGAGCAGGGCCGTGCCGCCATCCCCCCCGGGCCGCCATCCTCATCCCGAGCCCCGTTGCCGACGACGCCCACCGTCGAAGCCTCTGTTTCTTGGTTTGTGAAGAACTCGCAGGAAGTCGCACGAACATGAATGCATACCCTGCATTCGTTCGCCGACTTCAAGCATGGAAGAAAAAAAAAAAAAAAAAAAAAGAAAAGAAAAGGAGAGAGAAAATCAGTGGAAAAAAAATCAAAAAAAAAAAAAAAAAGAAAGAAAGGTGAAAAAAAAAAATGAAACTAGCACTTTTGTTTTGATTTGGTTAGTTTCGGTTTCGTCAAACCCCGCTGAGCTTGACTCGATGGAGTCGAGTTCTCCCCACCTCAGGAGAATGATGGGGACATCAGCCTGCACGAATCTCAGAGCAGCATGAATTTCGGAGCAGCAAATATATTTGAAGAATAAATTTAGGATTTATCTTGTATTTGAAATTTAAATTAGGATTTTGTTGGTTAGGATTGAGATATGGATAGGCTTATCTTATCCTATCTTGTATTTAAATTTGAGTTATCCCTATCCTATATTCAAATTCAAATGAGGGTTATGGAGCTTATAAATAACCCCTCATTCCTATTATAGAGGAGATAGAAGAAATTGAATTTTTGGGATTTGGTTTGTCAGTTGGTTTGGCAGTTGTTGTTCAGGGCTATGGCCCATTATGTCTTCACCTGCGGGTGTTGATGTTGTCTTTGTCCTTCGGGACATCGTAGGGACGTGATGCCCTAGTTATCCCCCCATCTTCGTTTTCCTCCACGTTCTTTGAAATCCCCCTCATGGCTCCAGGAGTGACCTGGGTGGCAGGTGAAATACCCTGGGCTCCGCTTGTAGTGAGATGGGTGATAGGTGAGATACCCTATACTGCATGTAGTGAGGTGGGTGGTAGGTATAATGCCCTAGAGGTGTGAAGTCTCTCTGTGAGAGTGGGTTTTAGGGTTCGTGGTAGTCCATCCTCGTTATCTTCCATCCCTATTTTTTTTTCCTTCGTCACCACCATAAAGAAATCAGAAAATAGAAAAAAAAAGAGGATACCCTAATCTTCGGCGACTTCTCAGCTCACCGACGATCCTATCCCTATCCCGTGCCCCATCACTTGGACTTCTTTTTTTTCCTTTTTTTTATATGCATGCATAGTAGTGCCTGGCAGTGTCTGGCCATGTAGTGCCTAGTAGAGATAGAGGTGGCAGCGCTTAGCAGAGTATGGTCGTGCCCTTTCTACTCACTAATTTATGAGGATTGGCCCCAGGCTTGATGGGCTGATGCAACTGCCATGGAACTGGCCTCTAGTGAGGATGGCGATGTGGAGTGCCTCATCCTCCCTTCGCTAGAACTGGGGCTTGGTGGATGAATGCGGGGCTTTGGAGCCCTTGTCTTTCTTCGTTGGAGGTGGGGTATGATGGATAGGTCTGGGCATTGTGGCTTGTGTCCTAAGTGCAGGGTATTGAGGCTCCTAGCTTGAGCGTGGGGTGCTGAGGCTCCTAGCTTGAGTACGAGGTGCTAAGGCTCTTGGCTTGAGTGTGGGGTGTTGAGGCTTTCGACTTTCTTCATCAAACCTGGGGTTCGATGGATAAATGTGCTCCAGAGAGGTAGAACCAAACCATGCCACCAAAAGAGCATTTCATTTCACCTTTGGATATGGAGCATACATCATTGGTAGTACATCTTCAGGTTTGTGGCATTCCACATCTAGGGGAGCGGAACTCTGTCTAGGTTTGTGATTCAATATGCTCCCTGGGACAAGACTTCAATCACCCTATAGGGGCCTTCCCAGTTTGGGGACAGCTTGCCACATTAGCTAGGCTGAGAGGCTTCTGCGTGCCTAAGGATGAGGTTGCCCAGGCAGAAGGCTTTGGGCCTCATGCGAGAGTTGTAGTAGCAGGCCACCTACTGCCGGTATGCCACCATGCAGAGTTGTGCCTTATCCCTTGTCTCATTTAGTAGGTTGAGGTTAAGGAGGAGGTGCACTGGGTTGCCTGCTTTGTCATACTATTGCACCCACGGTATGGGCTGGCCCATCTCAACTAGGATCACGATTTCTGTGCCGAAGACCAAACCAAAGGGTGTCTTGCCCGTCACCATCCGGGGTGTTGTGTGGTAGGCCCACAGCATGCTAGGGAGCTCATCAGCCCAGTCCAGGTACATCATCATGTACCTCATCCAGTCTGGTATGGAGCCCTTGGAAAATGGTCCAGTTCATCACGTCAACTTCCCCGTTGGTCTATGGGTGAGCTACCGACATGAAGCAGTGGTGAATGTTCAAGTTGGCACATAACTCCTTAAAGAACTGGTTGTCAAACTGCCACCCATTATCCATGATGATGGTATGGGGGAGCCAAAAATGATAGATGACTGATTTTTAGAGGAATAACCATGCCTTACCCTTGGTGATCTGAGCCAAGGACTTGGCCTCCACCCACTTGGTGAAGTAGTCGATGGCGATAATAAAATATCTTTACTGACCAGATGCCAGGAAAAATGGTCCCAGGATGTCCAACCCCCACTGGACGAATGGCTAAGGGGAGGAGAGCTGGGACAGCAGGGAAGCTGGCTGGCATTGGATGTGGGCATGCTGCTAGCAGCGATCACACTTCCGCGTGAATTCGTTCGCATCTTCCTGCATAGTCTCCCAGTAATAACCTTGCCTAAAGGCTTTGTAGGCTAGTGTCCTGCCCCCCACATGGTTCTCATAGATGCCTTCATGTATCTTGGAGGATGTAAGTGGCCTCCAAAGGCCTTAGGCACTTCAACAAACGATAAGAGTAGGACCTTCGATAGAGCTGCTCATCCATGAGCACGAAGCGAGTAGCCTTCTACTTCAGGATGCCGGCCTTTGTGCAATCTTCAAGCAAGGTTTCGTCAGTTATGTACCTGACATAAGGATCCATCTAGCTTGTCTCGAGGGTGACTTATTGGACCTCACCCGTGGGCTCATAACTAGGGACCTCCGAGTATTCGATGAAGTTGCACCTCAGTAATGAGTCCAGCAAGGTAGCTAGCCTGGAGAGGGTGTCGGCATGGGCGTTCTCTTTGCGGGGGATATGGAAGATGCTGAAGCAATGGAAACTCATCATGTAGAGCATACCCAGTCCAGGTACATCATCATGGGATCCTGGGCCTCATACTAGTTAAAGGCTTGGCTGGCCATGAGCTACGAGTCTATAAAGGCCTTCAAGCTCGTAATGCCCAGCTCGTAGGACACCCTCAGTCCTTCAAGGAGCACTTCATATTTAGCCTGGTTGTTAGTTGCTTTGAAAAGGAAATGCAGCACATACTTGATGACCACCCTATCAGAGTTGGAGACACTGAGCTTGGCTACACTCCCTCTAGAGCTGGATGCACTGTTGATGTGGAGGATCCATGTCATCTCTTCTGCTATTGGGCCTTGCTTGGGCTCCATGGGAGCCTCCTCTGGGTCCTTGTCCATCTAGGCACATTCCACCAGGAAATTGGCCAGGACCTCGGCTTTCTGCAATGACCTCGGGTGATAGAAGTTATCAAACTTGCTAAGTTTTATCGCCCACTTGGCTAGGTGCCCTAAGGTGTCCGGGCAACTCAGGATGACCCTCAGGGGTTGGTCAGTGAGGACTGTAATTGGATGAGCTTAGAAGTAAGGCATAAGATGCTGAGTAGACACAATAAGTACAAAAATAATCTTTTTAGATCGAGTGTACCTAGTTTTCACATCACGGAGTAGCTTACTAGTATAGTATACCAACCATTGAAGGTCGTCCTTGTTTGTGTAGACCAGCACCGAGCTGATCGCTCTTGGGGAGATCGCCAGGCACAGGAGGAGCTCCTCTCCAGCTCTAACCTGGATAGCAATAAGGGGGAGACAAGGAGCTTCTTTATCCTCTCGAACACCTCTCGGCACTCCTCTATCTAGGCAAAGTCTTGCATCTTGTACAGGGCCTTAAAGAATGGCTGGCAGCACTTAATGGAGCACGAGATGAATCGATTGAGGGTGGCAATGTGATCGATCAAGCACTGGACCTCCTTCTTGGATGTGGGATGCTTCATGTTTGTGATCACCTAGATCTTCTCTGGGTTGGCCTTGATCTCTCTTTGAGTGACCATGAAGCCCAAGAACTTCCTCATCGAGATGTTGAATGCGCACTTCACTGGGTTTAGCTTCATCCTATGGAGATGGAGGTTATTGAAGGCTTTTGTTAGGTCAACGAGGTGGTCTGATCCTAGCTGCTCATAATGAGCATGTCATCTACATAGACCTGCATGTTCCAGCCTATTTGGTCCTTGAAGAACTTACTGGTCAGGTGCTGGTATGTTGCCCCAGCATTCTTGAGGCCAAACGATATCACCTTGTAGCAGAATGTCCCCCTATCGATCATGAATGCCATGTGCTCCTCATCCTCCAGGTGCATGTAGATTTGATTGTATCCAAAGAATGCATCCGTGAAGCTAAGCAGCCTATGCCTAGTAGTTACGTCCACAAGCTGATCGATCTTAAATAGTAGGAAGCTATCCTTTGGTCATGCTTGATTGAGATCAGTGCAGTCCATGCAGATCCTCCACTTTTCGCTACCTTTCTTAACCATAACCACATTTGCTAGCTAGCTGAGATACCATACCTCTCGAATGAAGCCCGTGGTGAGGAGGTTTTCAACCTCCTCCTTTATTGCTCTTTGCCTCTTCAGGGTGAAGCTTCTCTTCTTCTACTAGACCGGATGGTAGTTAGGGTTGATATTTAGCTTGTAGGTGTTCACTTCAGGAGAAATGCTGGGCATGTCCACCGCGGTCCAGCCGAAGATATCAGCATTCGCCAGCAGGAAACCTAGAAGGCAAGCCCTTTCTTCCTCAGCTAGGAGGGCTCCTACCTTCTCCATCTTCGATGGATCTTCTTCAAGGAGGAACGACAGCAAGCACCCCACTGGCCCACCCTTCGGCTCTAACTCCCTTTGGTCCAACTAATCGACTATGGGGCCCTCCTTAGTCTCTTGGGCCCCAGAATGGTTTGCATGTAGTGTGGGATCAGCTATCGAGACCCTCTCATCTTCCCAATCCCATACAGGGTTAGGAAATGGATGAATGGCCACTTGGTCAATATGGTGACATCGAGCAAGTTGAGCCTAGGATGCCCCAGAATCATGTTGTAAGCTGAGAGAAGCCTTGTGATGGTGAAGGTCTCCATTATGGTGCTTTACTGGGATGGCACCCCGGTGGTGATCGAGAGTCCCTTCAATCTGATAGAATCCCTAGTGAAGCCGACGAGAGGCGTAAACACTAACTTTATTAGATGAAGGGATAGGTTCATCCTTGCAAAGGCATCATCAAAAAGGATGTTAGTGGAGCCTCCTCTATCAACCATAATTTTTTTTACAGGATGCTTAGCTATTATCATTTATATGACAACAGCATCATTATTTGGATTGTCCACCCTAGCTAGCCCTTCTCCTTCACAGGGGAATATAACATCAGACCACTCTCTCGCCCTAGGCCTCTTAAGCTCCCACCTTGCCTTCCAAGAGATCATCCCTACTGGCTTCTCCATGATGGTGGGGGCACCAGGATCAGACAGATTACTGGGCCCTATTTGGTTTACCTAGCCTTGTGTCAAATTTTGTAATCAGTTAGAATTGAGTCCTGTAATAAGTTGAGGTTAGTTGATTTGTCTCAACCCTTAACCTAGTCAGTATTTTGAGTAATGTACATCAGTTATGAGTCCAGTATGAGTCCAATTTTTATACAAGAGAGGAGGTTACCCTATTTTGGAGTTCCACCAGGCCACATCCAAGAGTCAGAGGCCACTACATCAGCCCATTGGATTTTGTGTGACAACCCAGGATCCAAGATGCTTTCGGAAACCTTGATTCCTTCTAGATGCCCTCTAGATGCCCAGATTTCCTTCCAGATGCTAGAGTATATTCTCAGAACAGGGCACCCATGATTCCAGAGGTCCACCTATATCCAAGCCCAAAGAAATCAATCCCAGGTGCCAAGCCCAAGCCCTTAAGAAGCAAGATTCTAGGAAATATTCCTGCTACCAGGCTACCAGGCCACCCTAGCTTCCAGAGGCCCAAACCCATGCACCCAAGCCCCTTTGGGCTGGCCCCTTGCTGCTCCTAGTGGCCCAACATGCCCCCCTAGGCATCCTTGAAGTGTTGACCACGTCCAAAAAGGTTTGACCAAGTCCAAGTTGAAGAGAAGAAGGAGAATACCAAGTTTATTCCTAACCTAGTTGGGATTTCTAATCCTTTTAAACTTTGTAATTCTAACCTAGCTAGGAAATGACTTATATTCCAATTTGGAAGACGACTTGTAACCCAAGTGTAAGTATGGTTAGTGAGGGCATGGGAACTCTATAAATACCCCACCCCTCCCTCTCTTGTAAGCATCTCTTTCTTATGAATATAACTTGCTAAAATTTTGAGTTATTACCTTGTATTGGTATTTTGTTTTAGTTCTTTGGTGTGTGTTCTTGTACTTGGACGAATTCCTTGCTGCCCTAGCTTCCTTCCACACCCTAACTCACTACCATCATAGCCTTCACACATCCAAGAAGGAGTGCCCTAGGCCACCAAGCAAGGAGATCTCAACAAGCTTCAAACAACCATCTTCTAACCCTAATCCTGAATCCTTTCAACCCATAGTTCCTTTACTTATTTTTTAATTGCTATTTTGATTAACCCTGATACTTGCAGGATCCTCGAGGTGCTTCACCTCCTCTGAGGAGGCTTCTCTTGCCTTCAGATCGGGTCTAGATCAGCCATTTGATTCAAGGAACTGAAGCTTCTTCATCCAGGCTCCAATCAGAGTGTGAGTGATCCTTTCCACCACAAAGTTTTCAATCTCTGACTGGTAAGCAACCTTTCCTTCTCTTATTATCTGATTTGATGAATATAAACTATCCTAAACCGGGAGTTTCTTAACTCTCAGATCCTGGATTTTTCATTGGTTTGCATGAGTATGCCTGTGACCCATGATTCTTTGCATTGCTAGTCTTTCCGCTAGTTTTTACTTTACTTTGGAAATCTAGCCTGCAAATAAACTTATAAAAAAATACAAAAAAATTATTTTACTATTTTTCATGCATGTTTAGCAGTCTTAGAGTCATCTCGCATCACATGGGTTGGTTGTTGATGGCAAGGTGGCGGGTCTCAGCATCCTGGGTCACGGGCGAAGCTCTTCCTCCCATAAACTTTCCGAGGTTGCCATGCTTGATTAGCTCTTCGATATCCTTCTTCAGGTGGTGACATTCCTCAATATCATGGCTATGGTCACCATGGAACTGACAGTACCGAGACTTATCACACCCACTGGATGGCCTTAGTAAGGGAGAGCGACGCAGGTGGCGCTCACCCTTGATCTCCATCAGGATCTTAGATCTTGAGATAAGGAGAGGTGTGGACTTCTCATCCTTAGCAAGAACATCCCTTGGCTTAAGGCCTGTTGGGGGGGTCGAGGTGGCCTTGGACACTGGCAACCCGCTCGGCTCCCCCTGGGCCTGCCTCTTCAAGGGCCTCCCATCCAACTCCCTTCAAGTATGATCGACCACCTTTACATGGATGTACTTGCGGATGTAGAGGAGGAGCTTCGAGTAGGACATCGGAGGCTTCTTGTCAAGGAAGTAAGTGAAGTGGGAGGTCTTGAGCCCTCTCTTTAGTGCCAATATGGTGACGGCTCCTCGAGATTATAAATCTCCAGGGTGGCCACCTTGAATCGGTCATGTAGTCCTAGAGGGACTCATAATCCTGCTGTCAGATAGAAAAGAGGCTGTCAGCCTTGCGCGGCACCTCTAACAAGCATCGAAGTATGCTATGAACTTATTTTTCAGCTTCTCAAAGGAGTCGATGCTCCTTGGCTCGAGATGAGAGTACCAGACTCGGGTTGCCTTATGGAGCATAGCTAGGAAAGCGATGCAAAGAAGGGCATTGATGGGGACATCAGGGTCAACCCTAGTTCACTATGGGTCCCTAAATTTTGAGATCTTCTAGTCCCTTAACCAATTTTCAATTTTGCCCAAAAATGAAGTCCTATTAGCCCTTTGAGTCTTGTAATTAGGGCTTGAGTCAGTTGAGTCATTTGAAGTCCTGTAATTAGGGTTTAGCTTAATTAAGCTCAAGTGAACACATTTGAGTCCTATTTTGGGCCCTTAAGTTTTGTTTTTGATCCTTGTTATATCTAAGTCCTGTATTTAGAGTCGACTCATACCATTAGGACTTTTTGAGTTGAGTTTTGGGTTATGTTCAGCTCAGTTGAGCTTAGTCGATCAAGTCAGCTCATTGTGAGCCTTTTATCATTTTGGTCTTATTTTGTCATTTTGGGTCTTGTGACAATTTGAGTCCTATAATTTGGTCCAAGTCCTGTATCGAGTCACGTCCAGTCTTGTAAGAAGAAAACTCAAGCCAATTATAGACCCCAGCCAGCCTGACGCATCCATCAATGCATAAAGTCCAATCATCCACATGTGTGCACCAATTTTGAAGAGCATAAAGACCCTAGAGCCACCTTGAAGACCATCTGGACATCTCCACCTCATCTTTACTAGAAAGGAGGACCAAGCAACCGAATTTGAAGACTTTGGAACCTTGGAAAGCAGCTTGGAGTGTAATGGGCCGACTAAAGCCCATGAGAAACCCTAATTGGCACCCCTGCTATGGTCACCTCCACATGGTTGCCGCCCCCTTATTATCACCTCTCTTGGCCTCCCATAGTAGTTGCATAGGAGAGGGACTTTAGGGATTTTATTCCTTGTATTTCAACATGGTTTTGTATGTGAAAAGGATATCTTTGAGTTTACATGTATACCTTACTTAAAGACCAAGTTTTGTAAGTCTATATAAAGGCCCTATCTTTCATGTTATGTAATAAATGTTATGAATTAATAAAAAGTTAAGAATTTTTTTCTTATCATTGCCTTTGCCTTTGTGCATTGACCTCCGTGAGGGAGTGGGTGAGGGACATATTTGCCTTTGCTCTTTGAGCATCAAGGGGTGCGAGGCCCTATCTATCCAACCTTCATCAACCTTTGACGCCCACCTTCGTCAAGCCATCTTCTAGCTGCTCCATCTTATCTCTCTTTTCTTTGTTCTTTCATCAATCCAACAAGTTTTCCATCACATCTAACTCCTTGTTTGGTGTTTTATAGATCCCTCGAGTTTCACATGAATCGGAGTCCATTTGCCTGGCCGTCGGGTCAGCTGATAAAAAGCCGACGGATCCGTGGGTTTTTAGCTTGACCTTCCAGGCCACATTTAGGAGCGAGGAGTGATCCCTTTGTTGACCCCATAAGTGATTTTGATGATAACTAAATATTGGAGCATGTACATTGATTTCTGACAACTCTTCAAGTGTTTGACAAGTTTTTGTAGGGTGAATTTCATGTTCAAACTTCAACTCCTACTCTCATATTTTCTTGCTTGGGTTGTGTTGTAAGTGTTATTGCAAAGAAGAACCCAATAAAAAATACTAAGGAAATTCAACTAAAAGGGTTACTTCTATAAGCATGTGTGCCTTAGATTTTGTTTTTGAGTTGGTTTGTGTGAAATTATAAAAGAGTTGGTGAGAGTTTTCTTTAAGTTCAAATTGTAAAAATCCTGAAGAAGACACTCGAGCCGACTCCAAGAGAAGAAGAGCCGACTCTGCTTACTAGCACGCAGCAAGGATTCTGGAATGCAGCAATCCGAGCCGACTCAATGGAAAGCGAGCTGACTCTAGGGAATCCGAGTCGACTGGAATCTTTCCGAGCTGACTCTTCCAGAGTCCATTTTCTGAAGCTTTCTAAGAATAGCCAAGCGAGCCGACCCGAACCAGAAAGAGCCGACTCTGCCAGACCTAATTCTGATCGCCTGAGAAAGCGAGCCGACCCGAACTGCCTTGAGCCAACTCTTCTAGAGTAAGATTTTTTGAACCTGAGAAGAAGAGTCGACTCGAGCTGAAGAGAGCCGACTCTTCGAGTTTAAGATTCAAGTTTGAGCCGACCCAAGCTGAAAAGAGCCGACTCGTCCAGAGTGTTATTTTGCGCCTTGAGATATAGAGCCGACTACATTGAGGATTTGATGACTCGATCCATCGACTCGAAGCATCCAAGCTGACTCGAAGGAATCCGAGCCGACTTGAATGTCGCTTCTAGGTATCTAATAGCTAGTTCTAGAATTTATTTTTGAATGCTCAAAGGTTCTCCAACGATCAAAAATCATTCCCCAACGGTCTACAACGGCTAAAACTGGCTTGGGATGATGCAAGACTTTAAATTTGAAGGATTTGAACCTCCTTTAAGCAATCAATAAGAGAGTTCTTTAAAGAAAAGAGGCATCCATTGAATATTCTACCAACCAATAGCAAAAGAGCACAAGAGCATTAAAGTCAGTCTTCAAGTCTTCACCAACTATGATCTAAAGCTTGAAGTAACTTTGAGAAGAAGCCACTGAAGCCATTAAAGCTTATTCAAGTGCATTCAAGTGGACTTCCAGTGAGCTGCACCGGTAGCTATCCGATAACTTGAGTTTGTCATTTTTTGTTGCATTTATTTTCAATTCAATCTTTGAATTGTTGTGTTATTGGTGAGCCCGATTGAAAAACCAAATAGGTTCTTGGTGATCCTATGAAAACCAAGTTGGGTTTCTTTGGTGAGCCTATTTAAAACCAAAGGGTGTTGGATTTTCTTTGGTGATCCCGTAAAATCAAAGTGTAGAGGTTTTTGATTGTGATCCTATAAAACAATTATACTATATTCGGGTATGAATATAGTGAAAATCCCAAGTGGTATCTTGGATAGTGGACGTAGGAGCTGGGTTGCTCCAAACCACTATAAATTTGGTGTGTTTGTGTTGTGCTCTCTTGATTTTGTTTAGCTTCTGTATTCTATAACTTTATCACAGCACCTACCACTTGCAAAGGATTTTGAAATTGCACATTACTTGCTTAAATTTTTTAAATTCCCAATTCACCACCCTCTTGGGTAGCCACCTGGGCAACAACTGGTATCAAAGCAGAGTCTCTGAATACACTAGAGTAAAGATCGATGGCTCATCCCTTGAGTATATCTTTGACCGAAGGCCAATCAACCAATAGACCTCCACTCTTCACAGGCATAAATTATTCTTGTTAGAAAGCACGTATGAAAATCTATATTCAAGCTGTTGATTTTCAATTGTGGAAGGTCATTCTTAAAGGGCCACATGTTCCCATGACTAAAATTGATGGCGTGGACATCCCTAAGCCTGAAGAGGAATGGGATGAAAACGACATGAAATTAGAAAAATTAAATGCCAAAGCCATGAACTTGCTTTATTGTGCTTTGGATTCAAATAAGTTTAACAGAATTTTCATTTGCTCTTCAACAAAGGAAATCTGGGATAAACTTGAGGTGACCCATGAAGGAACTTCACAAGTGAAAAACTCAAAGATAAATCTTTTAGTGCACAACTATGAATTGTTTAAGATGGAGACTAATGAAAGTATTTCTGCCATGTACACTAGATTTACATATATTATTAATGGTTTGAAAAGTCTTAGCAAGGTATATTCAAATGCTGACTTAGTACAGAAAATCTTGAGATCACTTCCTAACAAATGGGATCCTAAAGTCACAGCCATCCAGGAAGCTAAAGACTTGAATGTTCTATCAATGGATGAATTAATGAGATCTCTCATCACTCACAAATTAGCCATGCAGCATAGAACGGATGATGATCAGAAAAAGAAGAAAACAATTGCATTCAAGGCTACATTAGAATCTAAAGATGATGAAGAGACTGAAGGTGACTCCTCCTCCTCCGAAGACAATCTTGAAGATGAAGACATCGCAATGGTCGTGAGGAGATTCAGAAAGTTTATGGAAAAGAAGAAAGGAAGGTATAACATAAAATTCTATAAACGAGGAGAACAGTCAAAAGAAAAGGACAAGGATAAAGATAAAGATAAAGAACAAGTCCCTACCTGCTATGAATATAAGAAACTAGGGCATATTCGTCCAGACTATCCTCAACTAAAGAAATCTTTCAGAAAGAAAAAAAAGCGATGGTTGCCACGTGGAGCGATAGTGAAGACTCCACTTCAACTGAAGAAGAGAAGACCACGAAAATAGCAAATCTATGTCTAATGGGTCTTGAGGATGAGGTAAATTCTCCTGATACTCAGATTGTATTTCCTTTTGAAGAATTAAATTCTACATTCCATGATTTACTGTCTGAATTTAAAAAGGCTGGAGTAAAGATTAGATCATTAAAGCATATCAATGATTCTTTATTCAAAGAGAAAAATGAAGTTTCGGAAAAGAACAATTTCTGAAAAAAGAACTTCACATCTTTTCTGAAAAATGCAATGATGTAAAAAATAAGAATAATGAATTGAATGACAAAAATAAAGTTTTTCTAAAAGAAAACAATGAGCTAAAGAAGGAGGTAGAAAATCTGAAGCCACTCGTTGAAAAATTAACTTTATCTTCTAATAAGCTTGAGTTAATTCTTAAAGAACTAAGAATTTTTGGAAATAAAGCTGGAATAGGTTTTAATGCTTCAAATTCAAATTATGTTTCAGCTACTACTTTTGTAAAACAAAAAGGCTTTGTTCCTAAGTTTACTTCTTATAAAATTTTTGTTACAAAAGACTCTATTTTCATTTCAAAACTTGCTTCATATGTTCCTAAGAATTTAAATACAAGGCCTACTATTTCTACACTTCATGCATCTAGAATTTCAAAAATAGAATCATTTTAAAATTCTAGAATCAAATATTTTGCTTGCAAAAGATTAGGACATAAAGCTTTTAACTGCAATACAATTAGAAATGTCCATAATATAAGAAAGATTTGGATTCCTAAAGGAACCAACTCAGCTAACATGAAAGGACCCAAGTTAGCTTGGGTACCTAAAAGCACTCCTTAATTTTGTTGTAGGAATGTCTTGCTGCCCAGAAATTAAAGAAAAAATGGTATCTCGACAGTGGCTGCTCAAGGCATATGACGGGTGACAAGGATCAATTCATCACCCTAGAAATGAAAGAAGGAGGTATGGTTACATTTGGAGACAATGGCAATGGAAAAATAATTGGAATTGGTAAGATCAAAATAACCTCCTATACATTCATTGAAAATGTATTGCTAGTAGATAAGTTGAAGCACAATCTATTGAATATTAGTCAATTGTGTGATAAAGGCTTCAAATTTATCTTTGAATCATCTATGTGTATAGTAACAAACTTTCTTGATCCTAGCAGCAAATTCATTGGACACAGACTAGGAAATATTTATGTGGTAGATCTAAATGATCTTGCCATATCAAGTAGCTCCAGTCTAGTTGCAATGAATGCTAAGATCAAGGAGTCTTGCTTATTATGGCATAGAAGATTGGGTTATGCTAGCATGCATACTATTGCCAAGTTAATTTCCAAAAATCTTATTAGAGGCATGCCTAAGTTTAAAGTAGATTTTGATCATATTTATGATGCATGCCAAATGGGTAAACAAACCGGGGGAGATTTAAATCCAAAAATTTGATTTCAACATCTAGACCTTTAGAACTACTTCACATGGACTTATTTGGACAAACTAGGACCATAAGTCTAGGAGGTATGAAATATGCCCTTGTAATTGTAGATGATTTTTCTCGATTTACATAGATTTTGTTTATTGCACACAAAGATGAAACTTTCAAAGTATTTAGAAAATTTCATAAAAAGGTTTCAAATCAGAAAAATCTTTCTATAATTTCAATTAGGAGTGATCATGGCACAGAATTTGAAAATCAATTTTTTGATGATTACTGTTTTGAAAATGGCATTGATCACAACTTCTCCGCTCCTAGAACACCATAACAAAATGGTGTTGTAGAGAAGAAAAATAGAATGTTGGAAGAAATGGCCCGAACAATATTGTGTGAAGGTAATCTTCCAAGGTATTTTTGGACAAAAGCAGTGAACACTGCTTGTTATATTTTAAACCATATTTTGATCCATTCTATCTTGAAGAAAATCCCCTATGAGCTTTGGAATGAAAAGAAATCCAATATAAATTATTTTCATGTATTTGGATGCAAATGCTTTGTGCTTAATAATGGTAAGGATAATCTAGGAAAATTTGATGCTAAATCTGATGAAGCCATTTTCCTTGGTTATTCACTACATAGCAAGGCATATAAGGTTTTTAATAAAAGGAATCTCACTGTTGAAGAGTCAATGCATGTTATTTTTGATGAAACTAACCCATCACCATCTAGAAAAGATGAGTGTATTGACAATAATGCATGATGCGGGACAAATATGCATGTAATTATTTTTGAGGGTTTTATATGTGGCGTGAAGTGATTAATTCCCGAATATCAGGTCAAAATAAGTTGTAGAGAATTCTATATAAATTTTAGAAACTATGCATGCAGATTAGGACCTAAGAAAGCAGTAAAAGGATCGCTGGGGCTAAGAAGCCTCGGTTAGGAAAAATTCTTCTACAATAAAATTACTGATAGCAGAGGGGGTGTACCTGGCAATATTTGATGCACCTGGTGAAGATCATAGCGAAGAGATCTCTCATTCCTCGATGGATGCATCATGGAAAATCGAGCCAAAGACCCGCAGATACCCGGTTTTCTGCTCGGTGGTCCGATTGAGGCTTGACTGGAGTCGTTGGATTCGTAGGAACTCGGGGACCTACAAACGACCTGTCAGGGGTTAGAAAACTTAGAGGAGTTGAAGAAAATAAGAGAAAAACAGCAAGGATGAAGTGTCTTTTGAGTGGACGGCAAGGGTTCTGGAAGGCTGGCTGGCGGCAAGAAGATAGTTGCAACACCGGGAAGAAGAAACTCTCAAAACCCCTTTATGCACACAGCAGGGTAACACACAATAGTTGTAGAAAACTCATGTATTTTTTCATATATCAAAATCAATCTCATATAAGAGACTAGGGTCCTTTAAATAGACCCATAGCCTTGGCCCCCAAGTTAGGTTAAAAGGGACATTACATTGGAGTTTGAATCCCCATCCAACTCTAGCTAGAAAAATAAGGAAAGCTTGGTAGAAAAAAATCCCTAAAAACTCTCTCCTCCTTTCTTGACTTGGTCAACACTCCAAGGATGCCTAGGGAGGCATGTTGGGCTTTTAAGAGTAGCAAGGGGCCGGCTCAAAGGGGTTTGGGCACATGGGCTTGGGCCTCTGGAAGCTGGGGTGGCATGGTAGCCAGGTAGCAGGAATATTCTCTGGTATCTTGCTTCTTAATGGCTTGGGCTTGGTGCCTGGGCTTGATTTTTTTGGGCTAGGATGCAGATGGACCTCTGGAATCATGGATGCCCTGGTCTATGAATATACTTTGGCATCTGGAAGAGAATCTGTGCATCTGGAGGGCATCTGCAAGGAATCTGGATTTTCGGAAGACATCTTGGATCCTGTGGTGTCACACAAAATCCCATAATCTGATTTCTTCTACTGGGCCTTCTATGGTCTTCATGTCTTCAGTCAGGTTGGTCTCCACTTGGACTGGCTTGGTCTTCTCTTGTACTTGGGCTGATATGTGCTGGACTCAGGAAGAAGACTAGCTCAACATGAGCTGACTAGTACAGGACTCAAGTGATAAAATAACAACTCAGATGGAATAAATCTTTATTACAAATGGACTCTGATGTTTCTAATTGATCCACAGAGGGTTGAGAAGCCTCTGTCTTATTTTAGTGCCTTTGGTGTCCCCACCAATTCTCCCGGGATGGGAGGAACTCGACCCTGTCGAGTGAAGATCAGGCTGGCTCACATATCTCTCGAGGTGGTCTGGGCTGAGGTGCTGCATGTCCTCTTGAGAAATCCATAAATCGTCCGACTCTGGCCGGCCTTGCCATCGAACTAGGTAGCGTTGATAGCCACGGCCCCAGGTCATTATGGCTTGATTGTCTAGGATACGCTCGATCCATTCTCCTCTCTTAAGCCAATTTTATTAGTGGACACTCTGAGTTAGGGTTACTCACAATGAAAAGAAATAGGTCCAAAGGCCTCACTAGGTATCGCTGCTGGTTCCCTATACTCAACCAGGTTTGCGATATTGAAGGTAGAACTAATGCCCAAATCCGGAGGCAAACCTAGCACCTAGGAATTTGATCCAACCTTCTCTATCACTTAAAAAGTCCGGCTTTGCAAGCATGAACCTTCTTTAGGCCTAAGCCTAACCATGATATAATCCACTACATCAAATTCCTTGGCTCTTCTTCGGGAATTAGCCAGTTTGATTCAACATTAGTGCAGGTGGTGAACATGCTGGGCACATGCAGACTCCTAACAAATGATGCAAAGGACTCATACTGACACCTAATAGACTCGACTATGCATTCCTATAGTAGGAAATTTTATTGAACTCTTTAGACCAAAACCTAAGAGATTATAGGTTCTCTAGGTTTTATCCTAGCTTGACATGCACATGAAAACTTACAATGGGTTCCTAGCAAATTCCAAAGGGTATGCCAGAAGTATAATGCAAACCTAACATGCGTAATGAATGCATGTAGTATGCTAATTTCAGCTAAATGCAATATAATGATCCTAGAAATGCTGGAGATGTCTAGAAAGGGCAGAAAATAGGAAGTGGGTTCAGAATTAGTCTGGTAGGGTAGGGAAAAAGGTTTCGGTTTAGTTGGATAAAGTACGATATAAGAAGGCATGTCGGGGACTAAACCTAGACTAATGAGGCTAACCTTACGGGGTTGCGGTATATCTATGGGCAAGAAAAGGTCCATGCTATGGAAGGATGGGTCGACAATTTCTGGGAAGAGATCTTCAATAAGAATGGCAGGAAGGGATTCATCCTGAGGGCAATAGGTTATGTAAACCAAATCCTCAATAAAGTCTTCTAGTTCATGGAATTTTGGAATAGGCTCTACAATTAGACCCTTTTCTAGTATTTCCTCAGGTAAAATCCTAGTATCAGAGTTCTCTTTCTCTAATTGATCCTCTACTACTGGTTCAATCTGGGCATGGTCAGGATTAGCTAACTTTAGATTGGCTTCTAGATAGGTACCTACGGGGTCTACTAGTTCTAGGTCTTCTAGGGGTATCTCCTCTTCTCCCTCATACTCATCTGCTAAATTCACATCAGCTTCATACACTTCTGCGTTCATGTAAGCCTTGTCAATCAAAGGGATGGTAGAGGAAGGTCGGCTAAGGAAAAATTGGCTAGGTCCTAATTTTTGAGTATGGGCACTAATCCTAGTAGGTTCAAGTTGATTAAGGGGTAGTGGCTTACTACTGGGCTCATATTTAGGGGTACTAATCCTATGGGGTTCAAGTTGACTAGGGGAAACCTGATTAGTACTAGGCTGATACCTAGGGTTATGGGTTCCTTGGGCTCAAAGGACAAGGGCGCAAATCTGTGGGTCATGGGATTATAGGATCTGGGGTTATAGGATTTTGGGTCAGCTCTATGGGTCTTGGGTCTACTAGACTCATGGGATATGGGCTCATAGGTTCTAGAGTCATAGGATTTGGAGTCATAAGATCTATAGGTTGTGGGTATACTAGGATTATAGGGAGTGGGTGCATAGGATCTATGTTCATAAGTTGTAGGTAAAGGTGGCTCAGGTTTGGATCTAGTCTCGATCCTATGGGTTTTCTCTAGGGTTCCTAGTCTGGCATCTAATTGATAAAGCCTAAGGGTCAACTGGGTATTTGCTTACTAAAGCCTATGGGTCAACTGGGCATTTGTTTGCTCAAGCCTATGGGTCAACTGGGCATTTGTTTGCTCAAGCCTATGGGTCAACTGGGCGTTTGATTTATCAAGCCTAAGATTGATGGTTTGGGCTAACCTTTCTCCAAGGGCATCAATTTTAGCATCAAGATGGTCCATGGATTCAACCATTTGTGAAGAAGGTGGATGATATGAAATCCCCGATCTAGTGCTCATGCAAGACTCGATCAAACCGACTACAGCTGACTAGACCTAGAGTCCAAAACTAAGTGCTCAATCAGGGTGGCAAACTAGCCTATAGTAATCATGTACTCAGCCAGGCAGGTGTAAGGGGAGTGTTAGGCTCCTGATTGCCAATCCTAGACACCAATCAGCGATTGGCCAAGTAGGCAGACCAGCACACAAGCCCTTCAGGATTGAATCCCTAAATCACTGTTCTAGATACCAAGCACAAGGCACACACAGGTTAGCTTGACACAATGATCTGACACTTAGCCCGACCTGACCAGTTGGTGTCCCTAGCCCACAAGGGCAAATTAAGTCTAATCGATTTTAAGTTAGGCTTGGGACCGAATGCAGGGAATGTGGTTTTGGGCTAAGGAGAGGTGATCAAACCCTCCCCCCATCTGACATAGCAAGAGTTCCCTTAAAGGTAGATTATGCAATGATGGCAGTAGATGATGCAAATTAGGGTTAGATGTTTTGGTAGCTTTTATATATGTAACTTTTTTTTGAAATTTTTTTTGTCCTTTTGTAGAGATATGATTTGCAGAAAATGACCTAATATGCTAGAAACATACTAAAAAAAAAAGATATGCAAAGAGATGCTAAACAAAACCCTAAACCTTCCAAAATTGTTTGCTAAAAAAAATGGAGCTGAAAATTTGTAGGCTGTATTTCGGCTTGCAGAAACTACACAGACCGAGAATAAATCAGAAAAAATTCTGTAAAATGCTTTGAAATATTATAAATCTAAAAAAATAAATTTTAAAATTTTTGAAGTTCTGAACAAAAAGAAATAACTAAAAGAACAGAGCATATACAGACTATAAAAGATGCAGACAACAAGCCCTAATCTAAGCTCTGATACTAGATGATGTGGGACTAATATGCATGCAATTATTTTTGAGGGTTTTATATGTGGTGTGAAGTGATTAATTCCTGAATATCAGGTCAAAATAAGTTGTAGAGAATTCTATATGAATTTTAGAAACTATGAATGCAGATTAGGACCTAAGAAAGTAGTAAAAGGATCGCCAAGGCTAAGAAGCCTCGGTTAGGGCAAGTTCTCCTACCATAAAATTACTGGTGGCAGAGGGGATGTACCTGGCAATGTTTGATGCACATGGTGAAGATCGTAGCGAAGAGATCTCTCGTTCCTCGATGGATGCATCCTGGAAAACCAAGCCAAAGACCCACGGATACCCGGCTTTCTGCTCGGTGGTCCGATTGAGGCTTGGCTGGAGTCGTTGGATTCATTAGAACTCAGGAACCTATAAATGACCTATCAAGGGTTAGAAAACTCAGAGGAGATGATGAAAATAAGAGAAAAACATCAAGGATGAGGTGTCTTTTGAGTGGGTGGCCAGGGTTCTGGAAGGCTGGCTGGCGGCAGGAAGATAGTTGCAACACCGGGAAGAAGAAACTCTCAAAACCCCTTTATGCACACAGCAGGGTAACACACAATAGTTGTAGAAAACTCAAGTATTTTTTCATATATCAAAATCAATTCTCATACAAGAGACTAGGGTCCTTTAAATAGACCCATAGCCTTGGCCCCCAAGTTAGGTTAAAAGAGACATTACATAGGAGTTTGAATCCCCATCCAACTCTAGCTAGAAAAATAAGGAAAGCTTTGTAGAAAAAAATTCCTAAAAACTCTCTCCTCCTCTCTTGACTTGGTCAACAATCCAAGGATTCCTAGGAGGGCGTGTTGGGCTTCTAAGAGCAGCAAGGGGCCAGCCCAAAGGGGGTCGGGCGCATGGGCTTGGGCCTCTGGAAGCTTGGGTGGCCTGGTAGCCAGGTAGCAGGAATATTCCCTGGTATCTTGCTTTTTAATGGCTTGGGTTTGGTGCCGGGGCTTGATTTCTTTGGGCTATGATGCAGGTGGACCTTTGGAATCATGAATGTCCTGGTTTATGAATATACTTTGGTATCTGGAAGAGAATCTGGGCATCTGGAGGGCATCTGTAAGGAATCAGGGTTTTCGGAAGACATCTTGAATCCTGTGGTGTCACACAAAATCTCATAATTTGATTTCTTCTACTGGGCCTTCCATGGTCTTCATGTCTTCAGTTGGATTGGTCTCCACTTAGACTGGCTTGCTCTTCTCTTGTACTTGGGCTAACATATACAGGACTCAGGAAGAAGACTAGCTCAACATGAGCTGACTAGTACATGACTCAAGTGATAAAATAACAACTCAGATGGACTAAATCTTTATTACAAATGGACTCTGATGTTGCTAATTGATCCACAGAGGGTTGAGAAGCCTCTGTCTTATTTTGGTGTCTCTGGTCTCCCCACCAATGCAGGTACCATTCAAAAGGAGATGGAATAACTAAGTATTCAAGAAAAATCAATTGAAGAAGGAGAAGAAATGGTAAGTAAGGATCATACTGATCTACCGACTGAATGAAGGTACGCTACTTCCCATCCTAAAGAATTAATTATTGGTGATCCTTCTCTAGGTGTAAGGACTAGGTCTGCACATAGGACTGTACATGATTACCTAGCCTTTGTATCTCAAATAGAGCTTCATACCTTAGAAGAAGCAGAAAATGACCCAAACTGGATGTTGGCCATGCATGAAGAATTGAACCAGTTTGAAAGAAATAAGGTTCGGACATTAGTTAATAGACCTAAAGACCACCCAATTATAGGAACCAAATGGGTCTATAGGAATAAATTAGATGAACAAAAAAATGTTATTAGAAATAAAGCTAAATTAATGGCTAAGGGATATAGTCAAGAAGAAGGTATAGATTTTGATGAAACTTATGCACATGTAGCAAGATTAGAAGTCATTAGATTACTTCTTGCATTTGCTTGCTACATGAATTTCAAACTTTTTCAAATGGATGCGAAAAGTGTGTTTTTAAATGGTTTTATTGCCGAACAAGTTTTTGTAGAACAACCACCGGGTTTTGAAAATCATGCTTTTCCAAATCATATGTTTAAACTCAATAAAGCTTTATATGGTTTGAAACAAGCCCCTAGAGCCTGGTATGATGGACTTAGTACTTTTTTAATTGAAAATGATTTTTCAAGAGGAAATGTTGATAAAACTCTCTTTATTAAAAAGAAAAACAATGATATATCAGTTGTACAAATCTATGTTGATGATATCATCTTTGGTACAACTAATGAAAGTTTTTGGAAAGAATTTGTTAAGTTAATGCTGGGAGAATTTGAAATGAGCCTAATAGGTGAACTAAACTACTTCCTCATACTTCAAGTAAAACAAACAAAGGAAGGGATCTTCATCAACCAATCCAAATACACCAAAGAAATCATCAAAAAGTTTGGTATGGAGACGAGCAAACAAATGAACACACCCATGAGCCCATCCTGCAGATTGGATAAGGATGAAAGTGGATCCAACATTGACCAAAAGCTATATCAAGGTATGATCGGATCCTTATTATATTTAACTGCAAGTAGACCAAATATCTTATATAGTATATGTGTATGTGCTAGATTTCAATGTAATCCCAATGAAACACATATGCTTGCTATTAAAAGGATATTAAAATACTTGAAAGGTACAAGTAATCTTAGTCTTTGATTTTCAAAAAAATCATCTTTAAATTTAATTGGATTCTCTGATGCTGATTATGCTGGTTATAAAATAGATAGAAAAGCACTAGCGGTACTTGTCAATTTTTAGGGTTGAATTTAATCTCATGGCACTGCAAGAAACTAAACTCGGTATCACTATCTACTGTTGAGGTAGAGTATGTTGCTGCAGGAAGTTATTGTGCACAAGTGTTATGGATTAAACAACAACTAGAGGATTTTGGTGTTTCACGATGCAAAATTCCTATCAAATGTGATAACACAAGTCCTATAAATTTATCTAAAAATCCTATTCAACATTCTAGGACTAAGCACATAGAGATTAGACATCATTTTATTAAAGACCATATTTTGAATGGTGATATAGAACTAGAGTTTATACCTACAGAAAAACAACTAGCTGATATCTTTACCAAGCCACTAAATCAGGATAGATTTTAGTTGCTTAGAGGAGAATTAGGGCTATGTTATCCTTTCTAAATTTAATAAACCTAAGGAAAAATTATCTAGAAAGACTCCTATATTTATTCATGATTTTTGAACAACTTTCCTTGAATTACTCAATGTAGTTGAATTAAACTTCTGGACCATTTGATCTCTTTTGGAAAGTTTCTATTTGAGTTGACTCAAGCAATCTTGCTCTGGTCGAGCCGGCTCAAATATCTGAATATCTTACTCTTGCTTTGGTCTAGCCGACTAAGTCTGTGTTTAGCTGACTCGGTGTTCTGTTTATTCTGAGTTCGCTCTGGTGGAGCCGACTCGGATATTTTTAGGGCAGAGCGAGCCAACTCGAAAGTCGGGAAATCACTATTTAGGAAAGTCTGGTCTGTCTTTTCTCAGTACTTCACTCCCTCACTTTACTTTGAACACACTCTACTTCTCTTGGAAGCTCTATCATTCTTGCAGAAATCATTTCCTAAAGCTTAAAATCCTTTGATTCCTCTGCAATGGCTCCTTGAAAATCTGTGAAGAAAGTTCTTCAACTTGGCGAATCAAGTAATCGTAGTACAGATGCAGGAGAACAAAGGGAAAAGAGAAAAAGGTCTACTCCAGTCCAACAAAATGAAGAAACTCCTCCTCCCGGACAGCATGTCTCAATGATCAATCGACCTATCACCTGCGGAAGAAGGATCGACTTTACATTCCTAGAGGAAATGGGAATGAAAATCGGACATTGGATAGAAAGCCAAGGATGGCAGCATTTCTGTTCTTTAGACATACTGACCTACCCTTCAGTGGTACAGACATTTTATGAGAATATTATTATTAAAGAATTTCATTTGGAATCAGTTGTCAAGGGAAAAATAGTTATAATTGATGAAGAAAGTTTGAGCAAGCTGCTATAAATGCCAATGATTGGTGCTACTGAACTTCTTCTACTGAACAAGGAGCACATTCTGAAACTCATTTTGGAAAAAGAGGAAGTGAGCACAGTCCGACATGTTCAAGCTAATCTACTGTCAAGGGAAATGAGGCTACTGCATAGTTTGATCAGTAGAATTTTCCTTCCTAGAACTGGCCATTTCGACTGGGTCAGTGAGAAGGACATGATCATCATGGGACATTTGATCAAAGAAGAGCCTCTCAACCTTCCCTACATAATGATGATCCAAATGACTGAAGCAGCAAGGAAGGTCAAAGCCTGTCTACCTTATGGTATGGTCTTCACTCTATTATTTGAAGAGGCAGGAATTGATTTGTCAAATGAAATAGGCGAGCCACTACATCACTTTGATATCTACTCCTTCAACTCACTTAAAGGAATGGGTTATAAGTTACAAGAAGGAAGATGGATTAAGAAGATGCCTAGTCAGGTTGCTGCTACCATTTTTGAAGAAGATGAAGCTGCTATTGAAGAAAGGACTGAAGACAACATGATTACTCCATCTGAACTCAAAAATCTAATATTTCAAAAGATAGAAACTATCTCTAACTCTTTGACAGATCATATGAATCTTGCAATTGAAGAAATCAGAAAGTCAGTTGACATTAAATTGCAAGAATTGAAATTTGAACAAGAGCTTCACCAGCAAAAAGTGGAAAAAGAAATGAAGGATTTCAAGGAAAAAATTAGAAGCATTCTACTGCAATCCCAGAAGGAAACTACTCCCACTAAAGATGTTTCTGAACAGATCATCAAAGAGTCACTTGACATTCCTATTCCTTCATCTGATCTACCTAAACCTACCAAGACCAAGAAAGAACCAAAAGGCAAGAAGACAAAAGTTTTTATTGCCCCTATTAGAACTAGATTCAGGGATTTAAGGTTTAAACTCATAAAAACTAAGACCTCCGATAGAGTTATAGAGGTAGGCTCCTCTTCATCTGACGAAGAAAAAGAATAAGTTGTGTAGTTAGTCTTCTGGTTGTATTTCTGAAATGAATGTTTGTTCCACTTGTTATCTTTTACAATTGCAATGTATTTTCTGTCCTGCAAACTTTTTAATGAAATGAATATTTTCTGTTTAGAAATTGTGCTTATTATGATATAATTGTAATAAAATTTTAATTAGAATTTCAAGTTTGAGAAAGTGAAATTATCTCAAACAAATATTAAATACTTTCTCAATCTATTTTAAGATCTGAGCTTTATTTGAAATCACCTTTTTGATTGATTGATAAAAAGGGGGAGAGTTATAAAAAATATGAAAAGAATGGGAAATTAGCTTCTTATCAACTATTCTTAAAGTGCAATGAAAAAGGGGGAGTACAAAAATAATAGCGCTGCTTAAATTACTTTAAAATCTAGAGAAAGGGGGAGTTTCTCTTAAATGATTTTGTTCTGACTTATATTCAAATTAATCCCATTGCTCTGATCATAATTGCATATTTTAACTCTCTTATACTCCATGTTTTGTGCTAATTATAATATTATGAAGCATGACAAGTTTAACACTTTGATGATATATAGTAATATCATCTGTTAAGCTCTGATTTTCTTTTAAATCTAATCAGCTCTGTTACATGTGAATATTTATGTTTCAAATACTGCTATACATGTAAAGTGTCTTACTAATTTTTCATGCCCAGTGTTTTGTCATCATCAAAAAGGGGGAGATTGTTGACCCCATAAGTGATTTTGATGATAACCAAACATTGGAGCATGTACATTTATTTCTGACAACTCTTCAAGTGTTTGACAAGTTTTAGTAGGGTGAATTTTATGTTCAAACTTCAACTCCTACTCTCATATTTTCTTGCTTGATTTTTGTTGTAAGTGTTATTGTAAAGAATAACCCAATAAAAAATGCTAAGAAAATTCAACTAAAAGGGTTACTTCTATAAGCGTGTATGCCTTAGATTTTGTTTTTGAGTTGGTTTGTGTGAAATTGTAAAAGAGTTGGTGAGAGTTTTTTTTAAGTTCAAATTGTAAAAATCTTGAAGAAGACACTTGAGCCGACCCTAAGAGATGAAGAGCCGACTCTGCTTACTAGCACGCAGCAAGGATTCTGGAACGTAGCAATCTGAGCTGACTCGATGGAAAGCGAGCCGACTCTAGGAAATCCGAGTCGAATGGAATCTGTCCGAGCCGTCTCCTCCAAAGTCCATTTTCTGAAGCTTTCTGAGAATAGCCAGGCGAGCCGACCCGAACCAGAAAGAGTCGACTCCGCCAGACCTAATTCTGACCACCTGAGAAAGTGAGCCGACCCGAACTGCTTCGAGCCAACTCTTCCAGAGTAAGATTTTCCAAACTTGAGTAGAAGAGCCGACCCGAGCAGAAGAGAGCCGACTGTTCGAGTTTAAGATTCAAGTTCGAGCTGACCTAAGCTGAAAAGAGTCGACCCATCCAGAGTGTTGTTTTGTGCCCTGAGACACAGAGTTGACTACATTGAGGATTTGGCGACTCGACCCATCAAGTCGAAGGATCCGAGCCGACTCAAAGGAATCTGAGCTGACTTAAATGTCACTTCTAAGTATCTAACAGCTAGTTTCATAATTTATTTTTGAATGCTCAAAGGTGCTCCAACGGTCAAAAATCATTCCCCAATGGTCTACAATGGCTAGAACTGGCTTGGGATGATGGAAGACTTTAAATTTGAAGGATTTGAACCTCCTTGAAGCAATCAATAAAAGTGTTCTTCAAAGAAAAGAGGCATCCATTGAATATTCTACCAACCAATAGCAAAAGTGCACAAGAGCATTAAAGTCAGTCTTCAAGTCTTCACCAACTATGATCTAAAGCTTGAAGCAACTTTGAGAAGAAGCCACTGAAGCCATTAAAGCTTATTCAAGTGCATTCAAGTGGACTTCCAATGAGTTGCATCGACAACTTTCCGATAACTTGAGTTTGTCATTTCTTGTTGCATTTATTTTCAATTCAATCTTTGAATTGTTGGGTTATTGGTGAGCCTGATTGAAAAACCAAATAGGTTCTTGGTGATCCTGTGAAAACCAAGTTGGGTTTTTTTGGTGAGCCTGTTTAAAACCAAAGGGTGTTGGATTTTCTTTGGTGATCCCGTAAAACCAAAGTATAGAGGTTTTGGATTGTGATCTTGTAAAACAATCCTACTATATTCGAGTGTGAATATAGTGAAAATCCCAAGTGGTATCTTGGGTAGTGGACGTAGGAGCTGGATTGCTCTGAACCATAATAAATTTGGTGTGTTTGTGTTGTGCTCACTTGATTTTGTTTAGCTTTTTCATTCTATAACTTTATCACAGCACCTACCACTTGCAAAGGATTTTGAAATTGCACATTACTTGCTTAAATTTTTTAAAGTCCCAATTCACCTCTCACTTGGGTAGCCACCTAGGCAACACCCTTCATGGAAGTAGCAGCAAACATTGCCTGGTACACATCCCCTAGCTCTCTAGATCTTAGTATTGTAGAAAAGCTAGCCCTACCGGGATTTCTTAGTCCTGGCGGTCTTGTTTTTATCTTTTTTGAGAGTCTTTTTCGCATGCTTACGGTCTAGAATTTCTATAGGATCATCCTTTTGTCTATTTGACTTGAAATTTAGGAACTAAAATCTTAACTTAATGTTGAATCTATGAAAATTCCTATCATGTTAATTAGTCACTCATCATTTGGCATCAAAGTAGGATTAGGGCATGTTCTTGCATCATAGTTTAGATTTTCTGCATCCTGTCATCTGCACTAAGGGTCCGAGATTAGGTATGTTTCACCAACTTAGGCATTCTATTTTTTCTAAAATTTTCACTGATTAATCTATTATTAGTTTCCCTAATTATTGTGGTTTTTGCCAAATTTTACAGAACCAAGAAAAATAAAAAAATTCTACATCCTAGAAACCCTAACCAGAAATCTATTTTTCCTGCACCTAGTTATAAAACCTAGGTTTTGCATCATCATACTATTTTTTCGTTACACGAAATTTGGTAGAAATCATCCCCACATATAACCCTCTATTTTGAAAATTTTTTAGAATTTTTTTCTACTCTATAATCCATACTAACCTCTACATCAAAAACAGAACCAAAAATCTCAATTTCTACTATTCCTGCATACTTGACTAAACCTAATCAACTACCAAACCCCACCCAACCCAAGTCAATTTTGATTGATCACTTAACCAACTTGACATTAAGTTGCCACCTCATAAAAAGACAAAAAAAAATATTTTATTCTTTATTTTCTATTATTAGATTGCATTAGGGTTTCATTGAGTGAGCATCATTTGCATCTAACCTAATCTTAAGGGCAATTTTCTTTGGCAGATCATGGCATGATTTTATCACCTGTCCTTGGCCCAAAACAACCACCTTGCATATGTACCCAAATCCTTATTAAAATTAACTAGAAACCTAATTGATTTAGGGACACCAATAGGTCGGGTTCGAGTCTAGTGAGGGAACAAGTGCACTTAACCCTCCACTTATTATTGGAAACTGGTGTCTAAAACTAGAGGTCTAAAGGCAAACACCTTAAGTGGACTGGTGGTTTTTAATTAGGACCCTATGTTAAGCAGGGGGAGCCTCCCACCACCCCACCTCTTACCTGGCCAGTGGAAGGACTAAGTGTTGAGTTGGGAGTAAGTTGAGTTAACTCACTTAATTTTGACTCTAGGTCTAGCAAACTATAGTCGATTTGAGTCTAACCCCATCAGTCTCACCCTAACCCAGTCTAACCATGGAGTCGAAGTGTGTGCTTGTTTGCATGACCATTATATTAGAAGTCAACCCAATACCAGTAGTCTCACCTCAAACCCAGTTTGACCATGGAACCCACCCTTGAGACCTTCTTTAGGACCATGAATGATCAACTTGCCCAATTGAATGCCCAAATGGACCAAAGGTGCAATAAGCTTGACTAGATAGAAGATCGTTTAGGAAACCTATAAAGGACCCGAAAACCCCGTACTGAGCTCAACCCTAGGAAAGCCCCATACCATGACCCAATCTAGGAACCCAACCCTAGGAGAGCCCAATATCCTGACCCATACTGGGAGCCCAACCCTAGGAGAGCCCCATACCCTGACCCATACTTGGAGCCCAACCCTAGGAGACCCCTACATCATGACCCAATCTGGGAGTCCAATCATAGGAGACCTAATTATGAGTTCATAGACTAGGATGAGAGAGTCACTAGGAACTTCAGGCCAGAAGCACCCACTTTCGATGGCACTCTAGATCCTAAGACCTACATAGATTGGGAAGGAGACATAAAACAAAATGTTGAATGGTATGAGATGACTGAGGACATGAAGTATAAATTTGCCAAACTAAGGTTAACCAGCCATGCTAGATTATACTGGAAAAACGTAGAGCACCTAATCAGACAACGAAACAAAGGTCCCATAGATACCTGGATGGCTATGAAGCTGAAACTTAAGAAAAAATACCTTTCCCCATCCTACCAATAGAGGAATCTAGACCAATGGTGGAGATTAAGTCAAAAAAGTAGGTCCGTGTCAGAATACATAGCCAAGTTTGATGAGTGTGCCATAAGGTGTTGCATAGACGAGTCTGAATCAGTGACCCTATATAGGTTTAGGACTGGCCTCGTGAAGACATCCAGAGAGAGCTGTATTTGAGGGAAGTCAATACTCTAGAGCAAGCCTACCAAATAGCCAAATCTTATGAATCCAAATCCTATGCACTCAGATCCTATGAACCTAGCTCCTATGCACCTAGATCCTTTGAACTCGGATCCTATGTACCCATGTTCTATGAGTCTAAGGAACCCATAATCCATAGATCTGAGCCCATGTCTTATAAGCCCAAGGAACCCATAATCCCTAGGTATCAGCCTAGTGCCAATCAGGTTTCCCCTAATCAACCTGAACCCCATAGGATCAGTACCCCTATATATGAGCCTAGTATTAGTCCACTATCCCTTAGTCGACTCACCCCTACCACCCCTGAGTGCAAGCCAAATATTAGCAGGTACCCCTTAGCCAACCTGAGCCTATTAGGACTAGTGCCCCTAACCCAAGACCAAGTCCTAGCCAAGCCAACCTGAGCCGACCCAGCCCGAGTCGACTCGACCCGAGCCGACCTGAGCCCTGTATCCCACGAGTTCCCATGAATGATAGGAGTGGGGACCTTGAAGTTCAAATTGATTGCACTGATATTCAAGACTTAGGGTATCCCCAGGTTGAGGAGATAGAGAAGAATAAGAGCAAGTCACTAGAGATTCAGAGAAGTCCCGACACCATGTCTTTTGATGCCACAAATTGGGACACTATGCTAGCCAATGTCCAACCAAAGCCTTACATATAGGAGAGCTAGAAGGGAACGAGTCTGAACCCATTACTGAACCTGAAGAAGAGGTGTATGAGGATGACTCAAGTCTGATCGAGGAGTATGAAGAGGTTAAAATTATTGAAAATCTAGGGAAAGAAACTCCTGAGCCCATTGAAGAGTCTAAAAAGGATACCTATGACTTGAGCCTAGAGAAAGAAAGTGAACCCATTGAGGACCTAACAAAAAAAGATCCTGAACCCACTAAAGAATTTGGAGAAGAAGTGATTGAGCTAGGATCAAACATAGTTGATGAGAGGGAGGGTTCACCAGAATTGTCCATTGAGGGGTTCAGGAAACAATCCCTAAGGAACAATCCCAGGAAATTGATATTATTTTTGAAGACTTTCCAGGTAAGCTTTCCAAAGACCTTTGTTGACCCCATAAGTGATTTTGATGACAACCAAACATTGGAGCATGTACATTTATTTCTAACAACTCTTCAAGTGGTTTACAAGTTTTTGTAGGATGATTTGTTTGTTCAAACTTCAACTCCTACATTTTTAATTCTTGTTTTGAGTTGTGTTGTAATCTGGTTTAGTAAAGAAGAACCCAATGAAAAAGTTAAGAAAAATCTATAAAAAGGGTTACTTCTACGAGTGTGTGTGAGCCTTAAAATTATTTTGAGTTGGTTTGCTTAAAAAGTTCAAAAGTGCTGGTGAGAGTTTTTCTTGAAGTTCAATTGTAAAAATCCTGAAAAAGTTACTCGAGCCGACCCAGCATGTTGAAGAGCCGACTCCACCTCATGGCATGCAATAAGGATTCTAGTACGTAGCAATCCGAGCTGACTCCAGTGAATCCGAGTCGACTGGAATATGTCCGAGATGACTCCTCTAGAATCTAGTTTTTGAAGATTTCTGAGAATAGCCAGGCGAGCCGACCCAAACCAGAAAGAGCCAACTTTGCTAGACCTAATTTTGAAGACCTGAGAAAGCGAGCCGACCTGAACTGCAATGAGCCAACTCTTCCAGAGTGATGATTTCAGAACCTGAGAAGAAGAGCCAATCAAAAATCAAAAGAGCCGACTCCTTGAGTTCAAGATTTTCAAAGATAGAAGTTCGAGCCGACCTGAGCTATCAGAGCCGACCGTCTAGAGTGAAGTTTTGCACCCTAAGACAAAGAGCCGACTGCACTGAAGATTTGGCGACTCGACTTATCAACTCGAAGGATCCGAGCTGACTCGAATATCGCTTTCAGGTATCTAACGGCTGGTTCCAGAATTTATTTTTGAATGCCAAAAAGTGCTCCAACAGTCATATGTCACATCCCAACGGTCTACAACATCTCAAACTGCCTTGGAGTGATGGAAGACCATATATTTGAGGGATTTAAACTTCTCTCAAGTAAGAAGTTAGAAAAGTTTTTCAAGTAAAAGAGAGCTTCATTGAATATCCTACCTACCAACAATGAAGAGAGCACAAGAGCATTCAAGTCAGTCTTCAAGTCTTAACCAACTCTGATCTGAAGATTGAAACAATTTGGGAAGAAGCCACTAAAGTCATTAAAGCTCATTTAAGTGCATCCAAGTGGACTTCTCACAAGTTGCACCAGCAACTATCCAATAAATTAAGTTTGTCATTTATTGTTGCACTTATTTCAATTCATTTTTGAATTGTTTAGGTTATTGGTGAGCCCATTTGAAAAACTAAATAGGTTTTTGGTAATCCTTTGATAAAAACCAAGTGTTGGATTCTTAGTGATCCTGGTAAAACCAAGTTAGGTTCTTGGTGATCATGTGAAAACCAAGTTGGGTTTCTTTAGTGATCCTGTTTAAAACCAAAGGATGCTGGGTTTTCTTTGGTGATCCCATTAAAATCAAAGTATAGATGTTTTGGATTGTGATCCTGTAAAACAATCATACTATATTCGAGTGTGAATATAATAGAAATTCCAAGTGATATCTTGGGTAGTGGACATAGGAGCTGAGCTGCTCTGAACCACTATAAATTTTGTATGTTTGTGTTGTGCTTACTTGACTCTATTTAGCTTCTGCAATTTATTATTCTGCCACAGCACCTAATGCTTTAAAAAAAATTTTAATTGCACACTTATCTGCTTTAAATTTTTTAAATTTCCAATTCACCCCCCTCTTGGGTAGCCACCTAGGCAACAACTGGTATCAGAGTAGTGTCTTTGATTACATTAGAGTAAAGATTGATGGCTCATCCCATGAGTACATCCTTGGCCGAAGGCCAGTCAACTAATAGACCTCCACTCTTCACAGGCACAAATTATTCGTATTAGAAAGCAAGAATGAAAATCTATATACAAGCTATTGATTTTCAATTATGGAAGGTCATTCTTAAAGGGCCACATGTTTCCATGATCAAAATTGATGGAATGGATGTCCCTAAGCCTGAAGAGGAACGGGATGAACACGACATGAAATTAGGGGAATTGAATGCAAAAGCAATGACTTGCTATACTGTGCTTTGGATTCAAATGAATTTAATCGAATTTCCACTTGTACTCCAGCAACCAAAATTTGAGATAAACTTGAGATGACCCATGAAGGAACTTCCCAAGTGAAGACTTCAAAGATTAATCTTTTAATACATAATTATAAATTATTTAAATTGAAGCCTAATGAAAATATCTCTGCTATGTACACTAGATTTATAGATATTATTAACTGTTTGAAAAGTCTTGGTAGGGTTTATTTAAATGCTGATTTGGTATAGAAAATATTGAGGATACTTCCTGACAAATGGGACCCTAAAGTTACAGCCATCCGGGAAGCCAAAGATTTAAACACCCTATCCATGGATGAACTAATGGGCTCTCACATCACACATGAATTAGCCATGCAGCATAATATAGATGATGATCAGAAAAAGAAGAAAACAATTACATTCAAGGCTGCATTGGAATCAAAGAATGATGAAAGAAATGGAAGAAGACTCTACCTCCTTCGAAGATGATCAAGAAGATGAAGATATTACAATGGTCATGAGGAGATTCAGAAAGTTTATGGAAAAGAAGAAAGGAAGATTCAACAGAAAATTCCATAAACAAGGAGAACATTCCAAAGAAAAGGACAAGGACAAAGATAAAGAAAAGGAACAAGTCCCCACCTGCTATGAATGTAAGAAACCGGGCACATTCATCTGGACTGTCCATTATTGAAGAAATTTTTCAAAAAGAAGAAAAAGAAAGTGATGGTTGCCACATGGAGCGACAGTGAAGAATCCACCTCAACTGAAGAAGAAGAGACCACAAAAATAACTAACTTATATCTAATGGGTCTCGAGAATGAGGAATGTCTTGCAGCCCAGAAATTAAAAAAAAGATGGTATCTCGATAGTGGCTGTTCAAGGCATATGACAGGTGACAAGGATCAGTTCATCATCCTAGAAATGAAAGAAGGAGGTATGGTTACTTTTGGAGACAATGGCAAAGGAAAAATTATCAGAATTGGTAAGATCAAAATAACCCCCCGTACTTTCATTGAAAATATATTGCTAGTGGATAAATTGAAATATAATTTATTGAGTATTAGTCAATTATGTGATAAAGGCTTCAAAGTTATCTTTGAATCATCTATGTGTATAGTAACAAACTCTCTTGATTCTAGTAGTAAATTCATTGGACATAGATTAGAAAATATTTATGTAGTAGATCTAAATAATCTTGCCATGTCAAGTACTTCCAGTTTAGTTGCAATGATGCTAAGACCAAGGAGTCTTGTTTATTATGGCATAGACGATTAGGTCATGCTAGTATGCATACTATTGCCAAATAAATTTTTAAGAATTTAGTTAGAGGCATGCCTAAGTTTAAAGTTGATTTTGATCATGTTTGTGATGCATGCCAAATGGGTAAACAAACTAGGGGGAGATTTAAATCCAAAAATATGATTTCCACTACTAGACCTCTAGAACTACTTCACATGGACTTATTTGGACCAACTAGGACCACAAGCCTAGGAGGTATGAAATATGTCCTTATGATTGTAGATGATTTTTTCAGATTTACATTGGTTTTATTTACTGCTCACAAAGATGAAACTTTCAAAGTATTTCGAAAATTTTACAAGAAGGTTTCAAATCAAAAAAATCTCTTAATAATTTTAATTAGGAGTGATAATAGCACTGAATTTGAAAATCAATTTTTTGATGATTATTGCACTGAAAACGACATTGATCATAACTTCTCCACTCCTAGAACACCATAACAAAATGGTGTTGTAGAAAGGAAAAATAGGACTTTGGAAGAAATGGCCCGAACAATGTTATGTGAAGGTAATTTTCTAAGGTACTTTTGGGCAGAAGCGATGAACACTGCTTGCTATATTTTAAACCGCATTTTGATCCATCCTATTTTGAAAAAAACCCCTATGAGCTTTGGAATGAAAAGAAATCCAATATCAATTATTTTCATGCATTTGGATGTAAATGCTTTGTGATTAATAATGGTAAAGATAATATAGAAAAATTTGATGCTAAATTTGATGAAGCAGTTTTTCTTGGTTATTCATTACATAGCAAAGCATATATAGTTTTTAATAAAAGGACTCTAACTGTTGAAGAGCCAATGCATGTTATTTTTGATGACACTAACCCTTCACCTTCTAAGAAAGAAGAGTGCATATATAATGATGCAGGTATAATTCAAAAAAAGATGGAAGATATGAGCATACAAGAAAAACCAATTGAAGGAAGAGAAGAAACGATAAGTAAGGATCATACAGATTTGCCAACTGAATGGAGGTACGCTACTTTTCATCCTAAAGATTTAATTATTGGTGATCCTTCTCATGGCATTAGGACTAGGTCTGCACATAAAATTACACATGATTACCTAGCCTTTGTATCACAAATAGAGCCTCACACCTTAGAAGAAGCATAAAATGACCCAAACTGGATAATGGCTATGCATGATGACTTGAATCAATTTGAAAGAAATAAGATTTGGACATTAGTTGATAGACCTGAAGACCACCCAATCATAGGAACCAAATGGATCTATAGGAACAAATTAGATGAACAAGAAAATATCATTAGAAACAAAGCTAGATTAGTGGCTAAGGGATATAGTCAAGAAGAAGGTATTGATTTTGATGAAACATATATACCCGTAGCAAGATTAGAAGCCATTAGATTATTTCTTGCATTTGCTTTCTACATGAACTTTAAACTTTTTCAAATGGATATAAAAAGTGTATTTTTAAATGGTTTTATTTCCGAACAAGTTTTTGTAGAACAACCACCGGGTTTTGAAAATTATGCTTTTCCAAACCATGTGTTTAAACTCAATAAAGCTTTATATGGTTTGAAACAAGTTCCTAGAGCCTAGTATGATAGACTTAGCACTTTCTTGATTGATAATGATTTTTCAAGAGAAAACATTAATAAAACCCTTTTCATCGAAAACAAAAATAATGACATATTAGTTGTACAAATTTATGTTGACGATATTATATTTGGTGCAACTAATGAAAGCTTTTGTAAAGAACTTGCTAAGCTAATGCAGGGAGAATTTGAAATGAGCCTAATGGGTGAACTTAACTATTTCCTTGGACTTCAAGTAAAGCAAATTAAGGAAGGGATCTTCATCAACCAAGCCAAATATACCAAAAAAATAATCAAGAAGTTTGGCATGGAGATGAGCAAACAAATGAGCACACCCATGAGCCCATATTGCAAATTAGACAAAGATGATAACGGATCCAATGTTAACCAAAAGCTATATAGAGGTATGATCGGATCCTTATCATATTTAACTGCAAGTAGACTGGATATCTTGTGTAGTGTATGTGTATGTGCTAGATTTCAATGTAATCCCAAAGAAACACATATGCTTACTATTAAAAGAATACTAAGATATTTGAAAGGTACAAGTAATCTAGGTCTTTGGTTTTCAAAACAATCATCTTTGAATTTAATTGGATTTTCTGATGCTGATTATGCTGGTTGTAGAGTTGATAGAAAAAGCACTAGTGGTACTTATCAATTTCTAGGGTTAAATTTAATTTCATGGCACTGTAAGAAGCAAAACTCTATAGCATTATCCACTACTGAGACAGAGTACGTTGCTGCTGGTAGTTGCTGTGCTCAAGTGTTATGGATTAAACAATAGCTAGAAGACTTTGGTGTTACACAATCTAAAATTTCAATCAAATGTAATAACACAAGTGCTATAAATTTGACCAAAAATCCTATTTAGCATTCTAGGATTAATCACATAGAGATTAGACACCATTTCATTAGAGATCATGTATTGAATGGTGACATTGAACTAGAATTTATCCCAATTGAAAAATAATTAGCTAACATTTTTACTAAGCCACTAAATCAGGATAGATTTGAATTGATTAGAGGAGAATTAGGGCTTTGTGATCCTCTCTAGATTTTCTTAACCTAATTTCCTTTAAAATTAAGGATGAATTATCTAGAAAACCTCCTATATCTATTCATGATCGTTGAACAACTTTCCTTGAAATTTCATTGCATTAAATTTAATTTCTGAATCTTTTCATTTTCTATGGAAAGTTTCTGTTCGAGTCGACTCAAGCAATTTTGCTTTGGTCGAGCCAGCTCGAATGTCTGAGTTTTCTGCTCTTGCTATAGTAGAGCTGACTTGGTCAACTTGAAGTCTTGCCTAGCCGACTCGATTTTCTGATTGTTCTGAGTTCGCTCTGGTCGAGCTGACTCGGATGTTTTTAGGACTGAGCGAGCTGACTCAAATATCGAGAAATCGCTATTAGGTAGATTCGAACTATCTTTTCTTGTACTTCACTCCTTCATTTTACTTCAAACTCACTCTACTCAACTCAAAACCTTTACCAATCTCTCAAAAACCATTTCCCAGAACCTTGATTTCCTAAATCCCACTACAATGGCTCCAAGAAGATCTGCACGGAAGATTCCTCAAGCGACAGAATCAAGCAAATGCAGTGAAGATTTGAAGAAAAAGGGAGAAAAGAGAAAAAGGTCCACTCCAGAAGAAGAAACGTCCTCTCCAATTGGGAAATTCACTTCAATGGCCAACAGGCCTGTCACTTGCAGAAGAAGATCGAATTCTCCTTTCTAGAAGAAATGCAAATGAAGATAGGGAGCTGGATAGAGAAGCAAGGCTAGAAGTACTTCTGCTTTTTGAACACTCTGACCTATCCTTCTCTGGTACGAAATTTCTATGAAAACCTAATTCCTGAAGAGTACCATTTGGAATCAACTATAAAAGGAATCAAAGTCATTGTGGATGAAGAGAAGTTGTGCAACTTGCTACAAATGCCAACGGACGGCACTACTGAGCTTACCCTAACTTATAGAGAATAGACTCTAAAGCTTATTTTGGAAAAAGAAGATGTAAGCTCCATTCAACATGTTCAAGCCAACTTGCTGTCAAAAGAAATGAGACTTCTTCACAACATGGTCAGCAGAATTTTTCTTCCCATAACTGGCCGCTTTGACTAGGTCAGTGAAAATGACATGACTTTCATGGGACATCTGATTGAAGAAGAACCTCTCAACCTTTCCTTCATAATGATGATTCAAATGAGAGAAGCAGCTAGAAAAGTCAAAGCATGCCTACCCTACGAATGGGATACAAACTACAAGGAGTATGGATAAAGAAATTGTCTAGTCAGATTGCTACTACTTCATCAGATGACGATGAACCTGCTGATGTTGAAGCCAATAAGTCTAGAAACAAAAATGAAGATAGATCTAAAGATGCAATGATAACTCCATCTGAACTTAAGGAGTTAATATTTCAAAGAATGGAAACAATCTCTGATTCATTGATAGGTCACATAAATTCTGTACTTGATGATTTAAGAATTTCAGTTAATATCAGTCTGCAGAAAATGAGATCAGAACAAATGCTTCACAAGGAGAAAATGGAGAACTTTAAAGATGAAATCAGAAGTATCTTACTACAATCTTCAAAGGAAACATTCACTGCTGAGGATGCTCCTGTGCAAATCAACAAAGAGTCACTTGAGACTCCTGTTCAACCTTTTCCTATTCCTTCATCTGATCCACCTAAACCTAAACCTATTAAGACCAAGAAGAAACTCAAAACCAAGAAGACTAAACTTTTAGAGCCCTTGTTAGAACTAGATTCAGGGATTTAAGGTTTAAACCCCTGAAAACTAAGATCTCTGATAAGGTTATAGAGGTAGGCTCCTCTTCTTCTAGTGAAGAAGAAGAATAGGTTGTTTAGCCAGTCTTTTGGTTGTACTTCTATTTCTTTTTTTAATGCTTTACTTTTTTTCTTTTTACAATATGAATGTACTTTCTTACTCTGTATGGCATATTTATCAATGAAATGAAAGATCTTTTGTTATGATGAGTTATTCTTTCAATCATACAATGCTTTTGATACAACTATGATGAATTTTTTAATTATAAGTTTGAATTTGAGAAAGTAAAATTATCTCAAACAAATATTAAATACTTTCTCAATCCATTTCAAAATCTAAGCTTTATTGAAATCACCTTTTTTATTGATTGACAAAAAAGGAAAAAATGGTATCATAATGGAAAATGGTGTCAATATCATTACA
The DNA here is from genome assembly GCA_021397845.1 of Areca catechu. Lineage (NCBI taxonomy): Eukaryota > Viridiplantae > Streptophyta > Magnoliopsida > Arecales > Arecaceae > Areca > Areca catechu. The sequence continues at coordinate 107,016,890 of CM038043.1, forward strand.
AATAATTGAGTTGCTATTATGAAAATTATGATATCTATGTTGAGCTTCCTACCAATTGTCATTAAAGTGCATAAAAATAATGAAAAATGGGGAGCATAAAAGTGATAGTATTCAAATGGAACTACTGCTTAATTACTTCAAAACCTAGAGAAAGGGGGAGATTCTCTTGAAAATGGCTTTATCTCTAAATCCTTCTCTTGTTCTGATTGTTCTAAAATTAATTCTGTTAAAACTTTGGGCTCCGATACTCTATGTTTTAATTATGATATTATGCAACAGGCAAAGTCTAATAATTTGAAATATACAAAAGCACTAACATCAATGATATGCAATTTTATCATTAGAGCTCTGATACTATTTTACAAATATAGTTAGCTCAAATACATGTGAATACTTACCTTCAAATATCTTTATACATGTAAAGAATTTTTCATACCCAGTATTTTGTCATCATCAAAAAGGGGGAGATTGTTGACCCCATAAGTGATTTTGATGATAACCAAATATTGGAGCATGTACATTTATTTCTAACAATTCTTCAAGTGGTTTACAAGTTTTTGTAGGATGATTTGTTTGTTCAAACTTCAACTCCTACATCTTTAATTCTTGTTTTGAGTTGTGTTGTAATCTGGTTTTGTAAAGAAGAACCCAATGAAAAAGTTAAGAAAAATCTATAAAAAGGGTTACTTCTATGAGTGTGTGTGCACCTTAAAATTATTTTGAGTTGGTTTGCTTAAAAAATTTAAAAGTGTTGGTGAGAGTTTTTGTTTAAGTTCAATTGTAAAAATCCTGAAGAAGTTACTCAAGCCGACCCAGCATGTTGAAGAGCCGACTCCTCATGGCACGCAACAAGGATTCTGGTATGCAGCAATTCAAGCCAACTCAAAGGTAATCGAGCTGACTCTAGTGAATCTGAATCGACTGGAATAAGTTCGAGCCGACTCCTCTGGAGTCTAATTTTTGAAGATTTCTGAGAACAGCTAGGCGAGCCAACCCGAACTAGAAAGAGCCGACTCTGCTAGACCTAATTTTGAAGACATGAGAAAGTGAGCCGACCCGAACTGCAACGAGCTGACTCTTCCAGAGTGATGACCTGAGAAGAAGAGCTGACCAAAAATCAAAAGAGCCGACTCCTTGAGTTCAAGATTTTCAAAGACAGAAGTTTGAGCTGACCCGAGCTATCAAGAGCTGACTCATCCAGAGTGAAGTTTTGCACCTTGAGACAAAGAGCCAACTGCACTGAAGATTTGGTGACTTGACCTATCGACTCGAAGGATCCGAGCTGACTCGAATATCGCTTTCAAGTATCTAACGGCTAGTTCTAGAATTTATTTTTGAATGCTAAAAAGTGCTCCAATGGTCATATGTCACATCCCAACAGTCTACAATGTCTCAAACTGCCTTGGAGTGATGAAAGACCATATATTTAAGGGATTTGAATTTCTCTCAAGTAAAAAGTTAGAAAAGTTTTTCAAAGAAAAGAGAGCTTCTTTAAATATCCTACCTACCAACAAAGAAGAGAGCACTAGAGCATTCAAGTCAGTCTTCAAGTCTTCACCAACTCTGATATAAAGCATGAAGCAATTTGGGAAGAAGCCACTGAAGTCATTAAAGCTCATTTAAGTGCATCCAAGTGGACTTCTCACAAGCTGCACCAGCAACTATCCGACAAATTGAGTTTGTCATTTATTGTTGCATTTATTTCAATTCATTTCTGAATTATTTGGGTTATTGGTGAGCTCGTTTGAAATACCAAATAGGTTCTTGGTGAGCCTTTGATAAAAACCAAGTTAGGTTCTTGGTGATCCTGTGAAAACCAAGTTGGGTTTCTTTGGTGATCCTGTTTAAAACCAAAGGGTGTTGGGTTTTCTTTGGTGATCCCGTTAAAACCAAAGTGTAGAGGTTTTGGATTATGATCCTATAAAACAATCCTACTATATTCGGGTATGAATATAGTGCAAATCCCAAGTGGTATCTTGGGTAGTGGACATAGAAAATGGGCTGCTCCAAACCACTATAAATTTTGTGTGTTTGTGTTATGCTTACTTGACTCTATTTAGCTTTTGTAATTTATTATTCTGCCACAACACCTAACACTTTAAAAGGAATTTTAATTGCACACTTATCTACTTTAAATTTTTTAAATTACTAATTCACCCCCCTCTTGGGCAACAACCTTCTTGATGACCTGCCACCAGTAATTGATTCCTAGCCTACTCTAGAACTAGTGCCTATAAACCATCCTAGTGCCAAACATGTGGTTAGGACAGACAAGCCATCAATTTCTCTTAAGCATAGGAGCTTATTGAACCGTGTCTATCCTAATGACTTCCATGCTGCAATTCATGTCCTACAGTTCTAGAGGGGATATTTACTGTCCCTAGGAAATTTACTGTAGCCATACCATAGGACTTTCAGGTTTTATGATTCCCAGAAAATTTTAAGTTTGAAACCCGAAAGGTGGATTGAGTTTTGGGTCTACATCCTTATTATAAGAGATGAAGTGAATATGGATACTGAGATGATATTGGGCTTCGATCCTAAAAGACCCTTAGGCCTAATCCCACTGTTCACACCTACACAGATCTCTACATAGCATCTACATCAGGACACAGCATTCACTTGAACACTAATAATAACATGGCTAATTCCCGATATCAAGTCAAAGAGTATGCTGAGGAAGATCATGTAGAGATTAGGTTTAGACCTGATTTCCTCTGGGAACCATTAAGAAGCTACACGCCTGTGAAGCTGGACCCTTACAAGTGATAAGGAGAGTTGACCCTAGTGCCTTTGTGCTTAAGTTACCCACGGATTTTGGCATTAGCTTGACTTTCAATATCTCGAGCCAAGTTGTGCATAGGGCACTGGCAATGACACCCAGTGAGATTTTTGGACCTCACCCTATTTTTGAGAGAGAAACCTTACCTGAGTATCCACTAAATTGCTTTAGAAGAGGAATATGGATCGAGCATGACCAGACGGCCAAGCTATTATGACCCGGGACCAAGGCTATCCATATCATTTGGTCCGATGGCAAGGCCGACCGGACTCTGAATGTTCATGGGATCCCTTGAGAGGACATGCAGTACTGCGACCCAATCCTTTTACCTGCACCAGATTGACACTTACTCGACAGGGTCGAGTTTCTTCCGCCCTGGGAGAATTGATGGGGACATTAGGATCAACCCCGGTTCACTATGGGTCCTTAAATTTTGAGATCTTTCAGTCCCTTAACCAATTTTCAATTTTGCCCAAAAATCAAGTCCTGTTAGCCCTTTGAGTCTTGTAATTAGGCCTTAAGTCAGTTGAGTCATTTGAAGTCCTGTAATTAGGGTTTAGCTTAATTAAGCTCAAGTGAACCCATTTGAGTCCTGTTTTGGGCCCTTAAGTTCTATTTTTGATCCTTGCTATATCTGAGTTCTGTATTTAGAGTGGACTCATACCATTAGGATTTTTTAACTCAAGTTTTGGGTTATGTCAGCTTAGTTGAGCTTAGTCGATCAAGTCAGCTCATTGTGAGCCTTTTGTCATTTTGGTCTTGTTTTGTCATTTTGGGTCTTGTGTCAATTTGAGTCCTGTAATTTGGTCCAAGTCCTGTATCGAGTCAAGTCCAATCTTGTAAGAAGAAAATTAAGCTAATTATAGATCCCAGCCAACTTGACGCATCCATCAATGCATAGAGTCCAATCATCCACATGTGTGCACCAATTTTGAAGAGCATGAAGACCCTAGAGCCACCTTGAAGACCTTCTGGACATCTCCACCTCACCTTTACTAGAAAGGAAGACCAAGCAACTGAATTTGAAGACCCTGAAACCTTGGAAAGCAGCTTGGAGTGTAATGGGGTGCCTAAAGCCCACGAGAAACCCTAATTGGTGCCCCTGCTATGGTCACCTCCACATGGTTGCCGCCCCTTTATTATCACCTCTCTTGGTCGCCCACAGTAGTTGCATAGGAGAGGAACTTTAAAGATTTTATTCCTTGTATTTCAACATGATTTTGTGTGGGAAAAGGATATCTATGAGTTTACATGTATACCCTTACTTAGGGACCAAGTTTTGTAAGTCTATATAAAGGCCCTATCTATCATGTTATGTAATAAATGTTATGAATTAATGAAAAGTTGAGAGTTTTTTTCTTATCATTGCCTTTGCCTTTGTGCATCGACCTCCATGAGGGAGTGGGTGAGAGACCCATTTTCCTTTGCTCTTCGAGCATCGAGGGGTGTGAGGCCCTATCTATCCAACCTTCATCAACCTTGGATGCCTACCTTCTTTGAGCCATTTTCTAGCCACCCCATCCTATCTCTCTTTTCTTTGTTCCTTCATCAATCTAGCACGTTTCCCATCACATCTAACTCCTTGTTTGGTGTTTTGCAGATTCCTCGAGTTTCATGCGAATCGAAGTCCGTTTGCCTAGCCATTGGGTCAGTGGATAAAAAGTCGACGAATCTGTGGATTTTTGACTTGACCTTCCAAGCTGCATTCAGGAGCGAGGAGTGATCCCTTCATGGAAGCAGCAGTAAACATTGCCTGGTACACACCCCCTAGCCATCTAGTCTTGGTATTGCAGAAAAGCTAGCCCTACCGAGGTTTCTTAGCCCTGGTGGTCCTATTTTTATCTCTTTTGATAATCTTTTTGCATGCTTGCAGTCTAGAATTTCTATAAGATCACCCTTTTATCTATTTGACTTGAAATTTGGGAATTAAAATCTTAACTTAATGCTGAATCCATGAAAATTCCCTTGCATGCTAATTAGTCCCACATCAAGCATCAGTAGTCTCTTCAACCCGCATGAGAACCTTGTAACTCTCAAGGTAGTCAAGGAGGTCTATGGTCCTGTTGTAGGGATCTACCTGGGACATGCAGAATCGACTGGGGATCAGTTCCTCTTGTTTTTGTGGGAGAGAGGCAAGCAAGCATCATAGCCTACAGGCTTGTGTGGGAAGTCCTGAATTTTGGTAAATTGGCGGGCTAGGTCAACTAGCCTGTGCTCTTGCTCTTCAAGGTGCTTCTCCATCCACTGGCGGATAGCCTCATCTATTGACCCCTCCATAGAGACCGTCAGGGGGGAAGAGGGTGGCGACCAGAGGAACTCGCATTGCAGTTCCCTACCTTGTCGATGCCACTAGTGTGATGCAGTGCCATGGTTCGAGACCAGGGAGTGACTCTCCTAGCTGGTCGAACCATCTTGGTGCCTCTTCTTAGCCACCAACAAGCTCCCCTATGGGTAAGAGGCCACTCACACATGTGATGGCCCTTCTCGGATTGACCTTAGGATGGTGCTAGGATTGGCAACGTGGGCCGCAGGCATCCCGAGCTGCTACTACATTGTAGAGATCGATTTTGGTGATGTAGCTGGCACACCGTTGCAGTCAGGGTTTGAACCTGATGAGTGAGCATGATGACCTACATGGATAGATCAATTGGAGGTGGAGGTGGAGGAGTAGAGAGTTCCACCTTCGGGCTGCGTCGGTCACCACGATGGGAGGGGTCTTTCATGTGGCTGACAGAGGCTTCTTGCGCACGGGTCACCACCTTGGCATCTTGGAGGTTGGTTAATGCTTCTTAGCTAGAGCGAACTACATCGAGGCCCCCTTCCTGGCATGCTAATCTGTTGCCACCTAGATCATCATGGCCTATAGCTCTAACATGGCCCAGAAGAGCAGGCCTTCTTGGGAGTATTGGGCTTCTTATCCTTGTACCTTCACAGTTGGTTAGCCCTGCAAAAAAGAGAAGACCCAAGCTGGGGATCCCAGTGGGGACACTCTAATAATCAAGTTAGTAAAGCAACCAAGAAGAACAGATCCTCTATGGAGGAGGCCTAAGATGCCCCCGTGTAGAGAAAAAATGGAAGAGAACAAAAAAACTAGTCTTTGGGATACTAAGGCATTGTTCACTGTATTCCTACCCTTGGTTTTTGCTTGCTAGCTTTCTTTTTTCTCTCTCTTGGTTCGTCTCTTTGCCCTGGAGGTCCCTCTTACCATTATATAGGAGTCGATCCTACTGGATCGGGCTTGGAGCCTTGGTTGGATGCCCCTCCTAGATTATCCCTTGCGGGTGGGATATGAGCTTGTTAGAATCCCTATTGGGCAAGGTCTAGGGTTCCCGAGAGAAGGTCCATTTGCATGGGTGTAGTCGACGTGCTGCAGAGCCTACCCCCTAGCGAAGTGATCTCCTGTAGTGTTAGATGTATGTCCTGAAAGCCAAGTTAGCTTGACATATTTTAATTTTTAGGGCATGAACTTTGTACTTGATTTTCTTTATTAATAAAAGGGTATTTGTATCATTCATATTGATGTGTCTTTGAATCGTCCATGGAGTTAATGGGAAATGATACATAATTTCAAGAGTTAAGAATCTGAGGCATGTGTCTTTATAGATTAACACCTAAAAGCTCTCTATTGTTGGAATATCACAAGGACGGTGATTGATCCATTAAAATTGGTGCATAGATCACTTCCCTTTCTGGGTAGATGAGTCTCTAACCTATAGTGTGGTGACACTGGAGTGAGAGTGCAAGTAGTTGATAGAGATCAACGATACTGAGCATGACCAAGTACATGAAGTTATATGGATGACTACTCACTCGTCGATAATTTCTTGATGCTATAGTCATGTGAATAGTTCTTTGACCTAGAGTGTCTCAGCTACTCACAATAAGGTTGATGTAGTTTGATAGCACAATCACATGGTTCCTATCCATATGGGACCTTGCGATGTTTGTTGGCTACAGTAAGTTTATTGTAGGAGTAGGGTGTTCACTTGTAGGGATCTATCAGCCTTGGTAGTAAGGTATAATCCTATGCAAGCTTAATGAGACAAAGTCCAAAAGTCTATGGCCATAGCAGGGTGACAATAAAAAGATATTTTTATTAGTATCATAATTGGACTTGAGTCGATTAGGTTAAGCATATGACTGATGGGTTTGACGAGTATCCATAACCAACATCATGTCAGGATTTTTGATAGAGGAACCGAATCACATGATAACTACACCTAGGGGTTCCAATCTTATTCTGCTGAATTGCCACTGCATACTACTAGATTTCACTGGAGGATTATAAGAGCCCATTAGGATCGTTCTTGGATCGATGATCATAATTAGGGTTGAGCAGAAATTATTTCTGTTCATCAAAAGAAGTTTCGATGATGTATAATGGAAATTATAGCATATCTCATTACTAGACAGAATAGGACTGAGGGATCACACACATTAGGGGCTTAAGTAACCAATCAGCAAATCAAAATAACACTAAAATTAGTAATTTTAGTATATTTGGACCTAATTATAAATGTTACAATTAATAAATTATGGATTAATTATTAATTAAATTAAATTAGATTTAATTTAATTGAGTTAGACTCAGTTAATTGATTCTAATTGAGTTGGGTCAATGGTAGTTTCAAAATGGTTCAATCGGATTTAAAATTGGCTTTGATTTGATTGTCAAATCAGTTTATTTGGACCATGACCTAGAGTCTAGTTGGATTGAGACTCTCTTTCCTTGTCTCCTCATATCTCCACATGCCAACCTAGTGGGCCCATTTATTTTGTGTGACAAAAATGAGTGGGGCATGAAAACCAAAGGGCATAAAGAGTTTGACGTGAATAAATTAAGAGAGGGAAGAGTCCTTCTCTTCCACTCTTAATTTTCGATCGAATAAAATCAAACACCGATGTTTTGGCATGGAGAAATAAAAAAGAAGGAATTATCGTGAATAATAAAAGGGGAGAGATAGGTGGCCGATCGAGGAGCTTTTTCTTTTGGCATGATTTTTCCTTGGGCGTGTTCTCCTTCTTGGGCATCTTCTCTTGAGAGTCTCTCTCCTGGGGGCCAACTTCTTCTCTCCCTTTTATATATTTCCTTCTTCCTTCTGAGAGATCCAGAGAGTTATTCTACAAAAGAAAGAAGAGAGAAAAGTATCCAAGGTCTTGCAGATCTAAGATTGCAAGATAGAAGCCAGAAGCCGGTCCAGTTATGGATCAGCACGATTTTTAAAGTGGGTGATTTGTTGAAAGAGGAGAGGGCTGTAAGGATCTAGCAGTCCGGTGCTCTCTACGACTCAGTTACGAGAGCTTTGTGTAGATATCAGCAGAGGCCGGACGATTGCACGGCTCCGATAAAATCTCGATTTCAAAAGCGGATCGTCACACTTTCAGAGCAGGCCAGGATAGCGATCCAGGTAAGTATTTTATGCTTAAAATAATTTTTATTTTAGATATGATATTTTTTTTACATATTTCAGCGTATTAAAAATTTATGATAAACAAATTAGATTTATTTTTAAATTACATATTTAGATATAATTTTTTTTATATTTGCTTCCACTATGATAGGCTGTTGATGCCTAATCGATTGCAATTTTCTGTTCCTGGGAGAACTCCAACAGTGGTATCTCTCCTTTATTTAATATACATGGATGAGAATCAAATCTAAAAAATATTCAAATCAGATATATAGATTATGATTGTTTCAGATCTATACTGAATATGAGATTGTTCTAGTATAGAATTTAATGTTTTGAAAAATTATTTTTGAAATTAAAATCATAATTTTCAGATTTAAAATTAAATATTATAATCTGAAATTTAATTGATCAAAGGTTGGACAAAGTGACATAAGGTTATCTTGCTATAGGGTTTATCCCCTATAGTGCAAAGGTTGTTCTACTTTGATGTATGCCTGGTTTTGAAAAGGGATTTTCAAAAGGATTTTGATCAATTTATGATTATGTATGTTGATGTATGTGATGCACCAAATTAGGATTTAGATCTTAAATGTGATTCATGATCATAAGCCACTAAAAGTCATGCACTTGAACCTAATTTTAAAATTGATTTGATCTAGAAAATCAAATTAGGTACATGAGGGTTTGGGTTGAATAAATTAGGTCTGGAGATTGGGCTGCGGTAATTAGGGCTTGATTAGATCAACTAGTAACCCTAATTTAATTTTGAGCAAGTGACATAACCTAATCGGATGATGATTAGGGTTAGGTCAAGTGTGCTCAAAATTGGTTTTAGATGTAGTCTGGTCAGATCGATTCATTTGATAGTGAATCGATAAGTTAAGACCTAATTTGGCTCAGTGATGAGCCCAAATCACTAGCTTGACCTAATTGAATCTTATCAATCAATTGGTATCTAAGGAAGGTTTCGATCATGGTTTTTAATTGGGGCTAACTCTTTTTCAACCAACTAGGTTGGCGGAAAGAGGGTATATTGGCAGAACCCTCCCATGGATCAAACTGACCTAGCCAATTTGGTTGATTAAGTTTTCAAAAGGGTCACTTTTGATTTGAGTTCACCCATGCTAGTTATTTTAGTCAGACATGAGATTGTGCTGACTGAATGTAATTATTCAAACATAAGATTGTGCTGACTTAATGTAATTAGTCAGACATAATTTGGCTGATCAATTTAGAAGAGATTTGAACCTAAGCTCCCAATAAATATTAAGTCTTAGGTCTTCAACCATTATAGGTGGGCGGTGCCCTACTGGTGTTGATTATTCTTGACTGGTTACAGTGGTCTAGTTGCATCGGGAAGACACAACCAACCTATTATGCATGAGATGTTGTTAGGCACTGATGGGGTTGAGCCCAATAAATGGGCACGTTGAGGGACTCAATGATGATTTTGTCTGGCAGGAATGGTGGGTCAGACTTAACTAATGATTGGACCAATAAACGGGCACGTTGAGGTTCCATGATTTATTAACCAAGTTGCTACAACTTGTATTAGATACATCGGATAAGAGTTGGCCACTTATTGGTGTAGCATGTTACCAATAACCGGGCATGGTGAGGTGCCGCACATCGATGAGACCATAGTACCTACTAGAAACCTGGGGTCGCAGGATTTTCGCATCTCCACGGGAAGTATGTGAGATCCGAGAAAATAATGGAAGTTTTAAAATTATTTTTTAAAGACCCTAGAATAATTTTTATAATTAAGTATAAAGCATCTAATTTGAATCTTCTACTCTTATAGTTAACCATGTCTGCTTTAAATCCCTTAGCTCATATTCTAGAGACAAACTGACTTGTAGGCCTTAATTTCAAAGATTGGTTGAGAAACATCAAAATTATTTTGAGTTTTTAGAAGTTGGACTATGTGCTTGACCAGGAAACCCCTGTCTTACTTGACCATCCAAATGCTTGTCAAATGACTGCATCTGAAAAATGGATGGAAGATGATAATAAGGTTAAGTGTTACATGTTGTTCTTAATGTCAAATAAATTGCAGAGCCAACATGAGGATATGACAACTACTAAATCGATTCTGATTTACTTGCAAGAGTTATATGGTGAACAAAGTTGGATTGTATGCTTCGAGGTGTCGAAAAGGCTTTTCAACAACAAGATGCATGAAGGGCGGTCAATCCACGATCATTGTTTGATAATGATCAAGGACATTGAATAGCTTGAGAAGTTGGGCATTCCTATTCACAAGGAGCTTCAGGTGGATTTGATCCTCCAGTCCTTGACTAGTTCATATGCTCAATTTGTTATGAACTATAATATGAATAAGTTAAATTACACTTTACCTGAATTATTGAACATATTAGTAAGTAATGAGGGGACCCTGAATAGTTCAAGGGGCTCTATTTTCTTTGTGGAGCAGTCTTCCTCCAAAAGAAAGTCTACTTGGAAGAAGAAGAAACCTGCAAAGAAGTAGAAGAAGGAAAACAAACAGAAGAAGGACACTCCTAAGAAAGCCAAGGTTAGCAAAGGAAAATGTTTCCACTATAATATAGATGGCCATTAGAAAAGAAATTGTCCTCTCTACCTAGAAAGCTTAAAGAAACAAAAGGAGAATGCACCTTTTGAAGGTAAGTCTATACTTGTTATTGAATCTAACCTAACGGTTTCATCTACTTTCAGTTGGATTTTAGACTCTGACTCTAGTGCTCATATATGCATTTCAATGCAGGGCCTAGAAAGAAGTAGAATGCTGAGAGAAGGTGAGATGGTCCTACATATCGAAAATGGAGCAAAAGTTGCTACACAAGCCGTTGGATCATATTCTCTGGTATTATCTTTAGGGTTTAGATTAGTACTTATTGACTATTATTTTATGCCTGGAGCTAGTAGATATTTGATTTTTATCTCTGTGCTTGCATAGGAAGGATTTGAATTTATATTCAATAAAGACTTTTATAGTATTTATTTGAGAAATTAATTGGTTATAAAAGCTATTTTAATTGACAGTCTCTATCATTTACATGTCAATGCATCTTTGAATATTAACAAGAAAATTAAAGTGAATGTCATAGGACATAAATGTGCTAGAGATGACCTAAATGATAAATTTATATGGCATCTAAAGCTCAATCATATAAGTGAGGACAAAATTAACAAACTGGAAAGGGATGGGAGCCTATATTCCATTAATTTTGAATCATATCCACCTTGTGAGTCATGTCTTCAAGGAAAAATGATCAAGTTATCCTTTGTAGGACATGGGGAGAGGGCCACATAATTTCTTGCCCTGGTACACACTGATGTGTGTGGTCCATTTGATGTGCAGTTCAGGGATAGTTTCTACTACTTTATAACCTTTATTGATGATTTTTCATGGTATGGTTATGTATTTTTTATGAGACACAAATCTGAAGCTTTTGAAAAGTTCAAGGAATTCAGATATGAGGTAGAAAAATAAATAGGTAAAACCCTTAAGGTTCTTCGATCAGATCGGGAAGGTGAATACCTTAGTAGGAAATTTTTAGGTTATCTTAAGGATAATGGCATAGTCTCATAATGGACTCTACCCGGTATGCCTCAGCTTAATGGGGTGTCTGAGAGGAGAAACAGGATACTATTAGATATGGTCCAATCCATGATGAGCTTTATTGACTTGCCTTTATTTCTTTGGGGATATGCCCTACAAACTTCAATTTATATTTTAAATAGAATTCCATCTAAATTTGTTCTTACCACACCATATGAGATTTGGCATGGTAAGAAACCAAGTCTTGCCTATTTCAAGATTTGGAGATGTCCAGCCTATGTCAAAAGACTAAGGTGGATAAGTTGGAATCTAGATCTGTGAAAGCTCGGTTTATAGAATATCCTAAAGAAACTTTAGGATATTACTTTTACCTTCCAGAAGATCACAATGTGATTGTGAGCAGACATGCCACATTTCTTGAAGAATAGTTTATTAATGAAGGTGGTAGTGGGAGGTTAATTGAGCTTGATGAGAAAGTCTCTACAGAGCAGCCAGCTGTAGATCAGATTGAATCCAATCAACCAATTCATATAAATGCTCTTCCATCTCATAGGTATATTAGAGTCTCCATACCTCTTGAAAGATACTTGGGTATGCTTATAGAGGATATAAAGAAAATGTTTCTTGTTGGGGATAAGGATCAATTGATTGATCCTAAGACTTATGATGAGACGATGTTAGACATCGACTCCGAGAAATGGTTGAATGCTATAAAGTCAAAAATTGAATCAATGCATTCTAACAAAGTATGGTCCTTAATGGATCCACCAGAGGGTATTATACCATTAGTTGTAAATGGATCTACAAAAGAAAAATAGGTGCAGATGGTAAGGTAGAGACCTTTAAAGCTAGGTTAGTGGCGAAAGAGTATAGTCAACGTGAAGGCATTGACTATCATGATACCTTTTCACCAGTAGCTATGCTGAAATCCATCCATACATTGCTTGTAATTGCAGCATATCATGATTATGAGATATGGCAGATGGATGTGAAAACTGCATTCCTGAATGGATATCTTGAGGAAGATATCTATATGGAGCAGCCTTTGGGTTTTACTTCCAATGATGAAGATCATAAGGTTTGCAAGTTGCATAGATCAATCTATGGATTAAAGCAAGCTTCTCGGAGTTGGAATACTCGTTTTGATGATGCAATCAAATCGTTTGATTTTATCAAAAATGAGGATGAGCCATGTGTTTACAGGAAGGCTAATGGGAGGTCAGTGACATTCCTCGTATTGTACATGGATGACATCCTCCTTATTAAGAATAATATTCCCATGTTGACTTTGGTCAAAAGTTGGTTATCTAAGGAATTCTCTATGAAAGACTTAGGTGAAACATCTTATATTTTAGGGATTAAGGTCTATAGAGATAGATCTAATCGAATGCTTGGTCTTTCACAAAAATTGTACATAAAAGAAGTGCTAAAAAGGTTCAGCATGGAGAACTCTAAAAGAGAATTGTTACCTCTTCGGCATGGCATTAATCTCTCCAAGAAAATATGTCCTAACACACTTGAAGAGATTCAACACATGAGAAAGATTCCATATGCCTCGATAATTGAAAGCCTTATGTATGTCATGTTGTGTACTCGACCTGATATAGCTCTTGCTGTGAGTGTCACAAGCAGATATCAGTTGAATCCAAGTGAAGAATACTGGATAGCTGTGAAGAACATTCTTAAGTACTTGAGAAGGACTAAAGATTTATTCTTAGTCTTTAGAGGGAGTTCAAAATTAAGGATAAAGGGATATGCAGACTCATACTTTATGTCTGATCCTGATGATAGCAAGTCTACATCAGGATATATATTTTTGTGTAATGGTGGGGCAACTAGTTGAAAAAGTTTCAAGTAGCCCATCATAGCAGATTCAATAATGAAAGCAGAGTACATCGCTGCCTTTGAAGCTGCAAAAGAAGCCTTCTAATACAAAAAGCTCATTACGGAGCTTGGAGTGATGCCATCTGATGCCATCCCTATATTTTGTGACAATAATGGTGCAATATCTCTAGCTAAGGAGCCCAGGTCTCACTAGAAGTCTAAGCATATCGAGCAGCGATTTCATATCATACACAACTACCTCAAGAAGAAATATGTTGAGGTGCGAAGAGTAGACTCCACGGACAACGTGGCAGGCCCACTGACTAAGACTCTGAGCTAGTAGAAGGCTGAAGTCCACTTTGAGAAAATGGGACTTAGATATGTAGCTAATTGGTTTTAGTGCAAGTGGGAGATTGTTAGATGTATGCCCTGAAAGCTAAGTTGGCTTGATATATTTTAATTTTTAGAGCATGAACTTTGTATTTGATTTTCTTTATTAATAAAAGGGCATTAGTATCATTCATATTGATGTATCTATGAATTTTTCATGGAGTTAATGGGCAATGACACAATTCTCAAGCGTTAAGAATCTGATGCATGTGTCTTTATAGATTAGCTTCTAAAAGCTCTCGATTATTGGAATATCACGATGACGGTGATTGATCTATTAAAATCAGTGTACAAATCACTTCCCTTTCTAGGTAGATGAGTCTCTAACCTACAGTGTGGTGATACTAGAGTGAGAGTGCAGGTAGTTGATAGAGATCAACGGTACTGAGCGTGACCAAGTACAGAAAGTTATATGGATGACTACTCACTCGTCGATAATTTTCTTTGACCTAGAGTGTCTCAGCTACTCACAATAAGGTTACTGTAGTTTGACAGCACAATCACATGGTTCCTATCCATACGGGACCTTGCGGTGTTCATTGGCTACAGTAAGTTTATTGTAGGAGTAGGTGTTCACTTCTAGGAATCTATTAGTCTTGGTAGTAAGGTATAATCCTATGCAAGCTTAATGAGACTAAGTCTAGATTCTATGGCCATAGCAGGGTGATAATGAAAAGGTGTTTTCATTAGTATCACAATTGGACTTGAGTCGATTAGGTCAAGCATATGATTGATGGGTTTGACGAGTATCCGTAACCAACATCATGTCAGGATTTTTGATAGAGGAGCCAAATCACATAGTAACTATACCTAGGGGTTCCAATCTTATTCTGCTGGGTTGCCACTATATACTGCTAGGTGTTACTGGTGGATTATGAGAGCCCATTAGGATCGTTCTTGGATCGATGATCCTAATTAGGGTTGAGCAGAAATTGTTTCTGTCCATTGAAAGGAGTTTCGATGATGTATAATGGAGGTTATAGCATGTCTTATTACCAGACTGGATATGACCTGAGGGGTCACACACATTAGGGGCTTAAGTAATCAATTAGCAAATCAAAATATTACTAAAATTAGCAATTTTAGTACATTTGGACCTAATTATAAATGTTACAATTAATAAATTATGGATTAATTATTAATTAAATTAAATTAGATTTAATTTAATTGAATTAGACTCAATTAATTGATCCTAATTGAGTTAGGTCAATGGCCATTTCGAAATGATTCGATCAGATTTAAAATTGGCTTCGATTTGATTATCAAATCAGTTTATTTGGACCATGACCTAGAGTCTAGTAGGACTGAGACTCTCTCTCCTTATCTCCTCATATCTCCACATGCCAACCTAGTGGGCCCATTTATTTTGTGCGAGAAAAATGAGTGGGGCGTGAAAACCAAAGGGCGCAAAGAGTTTGGCGTGAATAAATTAAGAGAGGGAAAAGTCCTTCTCTTTCACTCCTCTAAATTTTCAACTGGATAAAATCAAACATCGATGTTTTGGCATGGAGAGATAAAAGGGAAGGAATTACCATGAATAATAAAAGGGGAGAGATAAGTGGCCGACCGAGGAGCTTTTTCTTTTGGCATGATTTTTCCTTGGGCGTGCTCTACTTCTTGGCATCTTCTCCAGAGAGTCTCTCTCCTGGGGGCCAACTTCTTCTCTCCCTTTTACATGTTTCCTTCTTCCTTTTGAGAGATCCTGAGAGTTATCTATAAAAGAAAGAAGAGAGAAAAGGGTTCAAGGTCTTGCAGATCTAAGATTGCAAGACAGAAGCCAGAAGCCGTTCTAGTTATCGATCGGCATGATTTTTAAAGTGGATGATTTGCTGAAAGAGAAGAGTGCTGCAAGGATCTAGCATATGGTGCTCTTTACAACTTGACTACGAGAGCTCTATGTTGATACCAGTAGAGGCCGAGCAATTGCACGGCTCTGATAGAATCCCGGTTTCAAAAATGGATCGGCATGCTTTTCAGAGTAGGTCAGGATAGTGATCCAAGTAAGTATTTTATGCTTAAAATAATTTTTATTTCAGATATGATATTTTTCTTACATATTATAGCATGTTATAAATTTATAAAAAATAAATTAGATTTATTTATAAATTACATCTTTAGATATAAAATATTTTTATATCTACTTCCGCTGCGATGGGCTATTGATGCCTGATCGATTACAATTTTCTGTTTCTGGGAGAACTCCAACATGTAGAAGGTTCAGGTGGCGTGCTATAAGATTTGGGGCCATGACTGAGTGCTCCATTTACAAGGGGTGTAGATAGTGCAGTACAGGGCTTGGAGCCCTAGCAGAACATTCCTTTTATGGGAGGTCTAGATGGCATGCTGCGGGACTTAGAGCCGCATTGGAGCACCCTTTTTACAGGAGATGTAGGTGGTGTGCTACAGTGCTTGGAGCCCTAGTGGAGCATTGAAAGAATTATGCCTTAAAAGCCAATCCTTGTATGGGCATTTCTATGATCTTCCAGCTCATGTATGTATTATTTATTAATAAAAGGCATTTGATTCATCATACTACTGAATCTTATCAAGATTATGATGAACCCCATAGGTTAGGACAATGAAATTAGGATTATGATGGAGATCATAATGGTGAGACCTAAGTTCCTATAAATCCTTATCTAAAATATTCCCAGTCGTTGGATAATCAATTCGAGAATCGATGAATCTGGTAAGACTAGCACATCCTATGTATGCTCAATGGAGAGGGTGGTTAGTCTTACAACCACTTGTGTAGAAACACTAATACAAGGATGTGGGTGCTCATTTAGTTATGAGTCCACTGAACTGATCCGTCAAGAAAATATCAAATGGAAGTCTTGTCAAAAGAATATTCTTTTAGTGGAAGTTGTGCATGTGATCCTTAGACCTGAGACTACCATAGTATTCTGTGCACATGAACCCATGTTTTACTGCATACTCATTCATGCTAATTAAGTCATGTACGGGATATTTCTGGATATGGTGGATTGTGTATGAAGGTAATAAGTAGGTCAACAAGGAATGAATCACTCCTAGTAAGGGGAGAAGTTATCCTGTGTGATCTCTTCGAATGATAACTCAAGAAGTCTTTGATCAAAGCATGATAATATTAGATAGGGTTTCTAATCTTTTATCGGCCAAGTCTTCATTATCAAATTGAGATTCAAAAAGATTAAGTTCTAGGGTTTGATATTTATCCATGCCCATCACTTAATCAAGATAAAGAGTGATCGAAGGATTAAATTGCATAGTAACTTTCCATTGAAGGGTATTTTAGTAATTTTAACCAAATTCCTCATCTTCTAGGTAGGCATGACATGTTGCTAGATGTCTGTTGGGTTTGCCCTTGATTTTGATGATTAACAAAATGTTGAGTACATATTTTGTACTAATGTTTCAAATGTAGTTATGAGTTTCAGGATACAGGCATCTCAAATTCTCAAAAGGAAAGTATCTTGAAGCTTGACAAAATTCATGTCTTAAGAAGTCTTCTCATCATGAAAAAAGGCTAAAAAATATTCAATTATTGTTTACATAAGTGCATCTAAATTTTGATTATATATACTTATATTTTTTAGAGATTTGGCACTCATTTTAGCAATTTCAGACTCAAGTGTCGATACTTTAGTGAATGGCATGCAAAAATCCATGTCTGGCATGCCAAGTGTTGACACCTGAGACACAGTGTCGATACTTAGAATCCAAGTGTAGACTCAAGGCCTGAGACTTTTTGAAATTCCAGAACATGCCTTTTGGAGGATTTTTGCATCAAGTGTCGACACCTGAGCTCTAAGGTCGACACCTAAAATTCAAATGTTGACATCTGCAGGACTAAGTATCGATACCTAAGAAAGAAGTGTTGACACTTGAGAGCCAAGTATCGACTCACGGGTTCTGATAGCTCTAACGGATTTATTTTTCTAAGTTATAGATTTGTCTTTTCAAGCTCCCAACGGCTAGTTTTGATCCTCCAATAGTTTTAAACCATTTTTTGGAAGTTTTTGAAGTTTTTAAGCTTCACCCAACTCATTCATGAAGCATTGAACTCTATTGAACACTCAAAAGTTAATATTCCCTCAAGAATTTCATTTCAAAAGCCATAAAAGGAGAGATTTCCTGAAAAAGCTTACAAGTATATCCTTTCATCCTTCCAAAAAGAGAGCTTGAAGAAGATTCCAAAGAGAAGACAAGACAAGCATCTACTAGAGCCTTAAAGCTTCATATTCTACTCTTTGAAAAGAGTTTGTTGTGTTTTATTTATTGTATCTCTGAATTTATTATTATTTGACCTAGCTTTCAAGGGTTTCTTGAAAGTAGGTTGTTGTGGTTGTTGGTGAGCCAAAGGGATAAAACCAACTAGGGTTTGACTTGTGAGCCTGAAGACAAAACAAGTTGTAAAGGTTGTTGGTGAGCCTAGGTGACAAAACCAACTTAGGTTTTGACTTGTGAGCCTTGTAAAATAAGTCGGCTGTAATCTTGGAGAGATTATAGTGAAATTTTCAAGGGAGGCTTGGGGAGTGGACGTAGGTGCTTGGTTTGCACCGAACCACTATAAAACTTGTATTTGTGTGTGATTGCTATTCTTATTTCTTGCTCTTAGCATTTAATTTTCTTATATCCGCTACATATCTTTGAGTTATTCACATTGCTCACAAACACTTCAAAGTCCGACACATAATTGCTTTAATTTTTTAAAGGCCCAATTCACCGCCCCTCTTGGGCTCCATTTCTAGGCAACAAGTGGTATCAGAGCGACGGTACTCTACTTGTAGGTCCAACAATTTTGAGTGAAAGATCATGACAGCCCTAATAGATTTGGGTGTTGTAGAAGGTCAAGCCTCTAACCGTCCCCCCTTGTTTAATGGCACAAATTACACATATTAGAAGACACGCTTGCGCATTTTCATTCAAGTCATTGATTATAATCTTTGGAGGACTATTGTTAAAGGTCATCATCAGCCTACTATCTTGATTAATGGCATTCCTACTTTCAAAATGGAAGAAGATTGGGATGAGAATGACATTAAGCAAATAGAGCTTAGTGCGAAGGCTATAAATCTATTATTTTGCTCTTTGGATCAGAGTGAATTCAATAGAATCTCAAATTATCTCTCCACAAAGAAAATATGGGACACACTTGAGATTATCCATGAGGGTACACATCAAGTGAAAACTACTAAAGTTAACATGCTCATTCATACATATGAAATGTTCAAAATGGAACTTATTGAATCTATTAGTGACATGTATACTAGGTTCACTAATATTGTGAATGGCATAAGAAGTTTAGGAAATATTATTTCTAATGGTGAACTTGTCAATAAACTTCTCAGGTTTCTTTTAGCTTCTTGGGATGCAAAGGTCACTACTTTAGAAGAAGCCAAGGATGTTAATACTCTTCCTCTCAAGCAACTGTTAGGCTTATTGATGACCTATGAGCTCTCCTTAAAACAAAAGAATGTGGACATTGATAAGAAGAAGAAAGTTATTGCTTTCAAGTCCATCACTAAAGAAGAGTCATGTGAAGATTCTGAAGAAGAAGATGAAGAAGATGAGACGGCTCTCATGGCTAGAAAGTTTAGGAGGTTCATGAGAAAGAAGAAGTATAACTTCAAGAAGAAATCTCAAAAAGGAGAGCCTAGCAAATAGAAGGATAAAGAAAAAGAAAAGGAGTAGCCCACATGTTTTGAATGCAAGAAACCTGGCCACTTAAAGTTGGACTGCCCCCTACTAAACAAAAGTAGAAGAAGATTGAGAAAGAAAGCTATGATGGCAGCCTGGAGCGACAGTAAGGATTCAAGCTCCGAAGAAGAACAATAAGAGGTTGTAAATTTCTATCTAATGGCCAACAATGATGAGGTAACATTTGAACCTAAAGAAGAGTTTACTTTTGATGAGTTGCATGAAGTTTTTTTTGAACTTATGATTGAATTTCAAAAACTTAAATCAAAGCATAAATAATTAAAGAAGCAAAATTTGGATTTAGTTAAAACAAATGATAAGTTTTCAATTGAAAATGATTGCTTGTTTCTTCAAAACAAAAAGCTAAATGATAAAATTATTCTTCTTGAAAAGGAAAAGGAAGTTTTAGAAAGAAAAACTCATTTGCTTTAAATGAGAATTTTACAAAACAAAACAAGAAGATTTTGGAAGAAAACAAGAAATATAAGAATGAACTTGAAAAATTGAAACCTTTTGTTGAAAAATTTACTTACAGTTATGAAAAACTAAATATACTTTTAAATAATCAAAGAGCTATTTTTAACAAGGCTGGTTTAGGTTTCAAAACACAAAAGCAATAAAAGTTTTTCAAAAATTTCTTTGTGCCTACTTCATCTATAATTACTTGTTATTCATGTGGTAAAGTAGGTCATAAATCTTATTTATGCAATAAAAGAAAAATAAATAAAGGTAGAAAAGTTTGGGTTCCAAAAGGAACCATCACCACTAACCTTAAAGGATCCAAGATGACTTGGGTACCTAAAGTCTCCACTTGATTTTATTGTAGGCGTGTCTTACAATTAGCAAAAGAAGATTGTGGTACCTCGATAGTGGTTAAGGCACATGACTGGAGATGTGGAGTAGTTCTCCTCACTTGAGTATCAAAATGGTGGTAATGTTACTTTTGGTGATAATGGAAAAGACAAGATTATCGGAATTGGTAAAGTCCATATCACCCCTTCTGCTTTCATAGATAATGTTTTATATATTGATGGTTTAAAGCATAATTTATTTAGCATTAGTCAGTTTTGTGATAAGGATTTTAAAATTGTTTTCGAATCTTCCATGTACATTGTTCCTAGTCTTGATGACATGGCATCAAGTTTATTGGTCATAGGCATGGCAACATTTATATGGTAGATCTAGATGATCTACATGTTCAAAATGGTCAATGCCTAGTGGCAATGGATGCCAAGATCAATGAAACTAGTTAGCTTTGGAATCGTAGACTAGGACATGCTAGCATGCATTTGATTTCAAAACTTTTTAAAAAGGATTTGATAAAAGATTTGCCAAGACTTAGTTTTGAAAAAGATAAGATTTGCATAGCTTGTCAACTTGGAAAATAAACAAAATCATCTTTCAAATCTAAAGGAGTAGTCTCTACATCTAGATCTTTAGAATTATTTCATATGGACCTCTTTGGATCAACTAGAACATCTAGTTTGGGAGGTAAGAAGTATGGTTTAGTTATTGTAGACGATTTCTCTCGTTTTACTTGGATGATGTTTTTAGCTCATAAAGATGAAACTTTTTCTGCATTTATCAGATTTCATAAAAGGGTTTCAAATGAAAAAGGTATTTCAATTGTTTCTTTAAGAAGTGATCATGGTACAGAATTTGAAAATCATGAATTTGAGATAGAATACTTGAAGAAATGGCATGTACCATGCTTTGTGAAAATGATTTACCTAGATATTTTTGGATGGAAGCCATAAATACAGCATGTTATGTTTTAAATTATGTTTTGATCTGACATATTTTAAAGAAAACACCTTATGAGCTTTGGAAGGGTAGCAAACCTTCAATCAAATATTTTCGAGTTTTTGGATGCCGTTGTTTCATCTTAAACAATGGTAAGGATAATCTAAGCAAATTTAAGGCCAAGTTAGATGAGGATATCTTTTAAGGCTACTCTACATCTATCAAGGCATATAGGATCTTCAATAGAAAGACACTTGTTGTTGAAGAATCCATCCATGTGGTGTTTGATGAAACTAACCAAAAATCTTCTAGAAAAGAAGATATTCTTGATGATGATACATGTATCAATAGAAATGGAGTGAACAACAATAAAGATTGATATTGGTCTTTCATACTCTAGAGATTTATAATTTGAATTGATTGCTTATTCTGATACTGATTTTGCTGGGTATAAACTTGATAAAAAAAGTACTAGTGGAACTTGTCAGTTTCTTGGACTCAATTTGATTTCATGGAGTAGCAAGAAACAAATTCAGTTACTCTATCTATGACAGAAGCCGAATATATAGTAGCTAGAAGCTGTTATGCTCAAATTCTATGGATCAAACAACAACTCGAAGATTTTGGCATCAAACTAACTAAGACACCCATAAGATGTGACAATACTAGTGCAATCAATTTAACTAAGAACCCTGTGCAACATTCAAGAAGTAAACACATTGAAATAAGATATCACTTCATAAGAGATCATATGCAAAACTCTAATGTGATGCTTGAATTTGTTGGTACTGATATTCAATTAGCCGATATTTTTACCAAACCCTTGAGTGAAGAAAGATTTAGCATGATTAGAAGAGAGTTAGGAATCATAGATCCCTTTTCTTAGAACTCTCTCAAACCTTGTCCATGCCCAATTCTTAGTGCTCAAATTCATATTCTTTAAGTCCTAAACTCCTTATTAGAGTTCCTCTAATTTTTAATGATTTTATTAGATTTTTCTGGAATTTTCTTGGCCAAGTGTCGATACTTGAAAAATCCCAAGTGTCGACACTCGGGTAGAAAGTTCAGTTTTTCTAAGGCATCACCGAACTTTTTGTTTTTATATTTTCCTCTTTCCACTCATGCCCTAGTGGTCCCCCAACCCTCCTTAGGCCGTGGAATAGTGTTCTTCCCCTCGTGCCCTCCATTTTTTGGTAAATCCCTTCACCTTCTTTCATTTTCTTTGGTCAATCCATGGTTTTTCCACCAATTCTTCACCGTTTTCCATGATTTTTTCCTCTTTCCCACCGAAAATCAATGTTTTATTCTTGGTTCTTGGGATTGTGCTTGGGTTCTTGGTCTTTTTCTCTTTTGGACCATTTTTGCACTTTATTTTTCCGGTTCTTGTCTTGTTTTTGCTTAGTTGTTCATGGTTTAACTGTTGCATTGAAGTTTTTGGGCAGATTTCAACCCCATTTGATTTCTTCCCTTTTGGACCAAACCCTAATTGTTTTTCTTTGAATCCTTGTTGATTTAAATCAAAACCAAGCACAAATTTCTCTCTTTTTTGGCTTACGTTCTCGGCCGATCCCTTGTTTTTGGCTCTTTTTCTCCTTATTTCTCCTTAATCTTCCATTTGATTGTTCCCTATTTCATATCTTTACCCTTTCTACTTCCTTCCCTCAGTTGGTTATCATGGCTCCTAGAAAGCAGTTGGCCATTAAAAGGAAACTAGGACAGGAATCATCAGAAAGGAGAACAAAAGCTAGAAATGATAGCGGACATCAGACTGGCAGTTCAACAGCTCCAGCTTCACCTTCAGCAGAGAGGATGTCTAGGAAGGTGGTCATAGCTTGTAGATGAGCAGATCTTGGATTTTTTGATGGACAGGGCTTTCAGATTGGGCAGGTTCTTTAGGATGCTGGGTTGATCCCCTTCTGTACCATGTAGGAGAAGTATTATCCACACCTGGTCCGAGAGTTCTACGGGAGTCTCGACTATCGACGGATGCTTTGGAGTGTGACAGTGAGGGCATCCGGATTCCACTTTCAAAGGAGCTATGGAGTCGCATCTGGGAGATCCCGCACCATGGGATTGTTACTATTGAGGATCGTGAGGAGGCATTCAGATGCATCTTAGAGCACGAGGATGTTCGTGGCATGGCTACGGTCACTGCAAACCAGTTGTCTGTGGGGCTGCATCTACTTCACCATATCACTGCCCAGATCCTTCTGCCGAAGACTGGGAGGTTTGACTTCATCATAGAGCAAGAGTTGATGGTGATGACTTGTTTGATTCAGAGGATAGAGATCGACCTTCCAGCACTGATACTTGTTCAGATGAGAGATGCCGCTACTCAGAGGAGACATTGCTTACCCTATGGTATGGCGTTGATATGCTTGTTCCGAGCCCACTCAGTTCCTTTGGAGGGGGAGACCTCTAAGGATATCCTTCATATGGATGTATATGATGAGCGGTCACTCCACCATATGGGGTACAGATTGGTCTCTGGTTGCTGGGTATGTAGAGAGTCTGGTTAGGAGCCAGAAGAGGAGGACGAGATTCGTGAGGCTGAGGCAGGGCCATCAGGGCCATTAGTTACACCTCCTCGATCAGCAGCAACACCCAGTGAAACTAAGCCAGTCACACCAGCTTAAGCTCTAGCCACTTTACCAGTCGATGCTCCTCCTTCTACTACTGTTGGTTCATTATTCGAGGAGCTAGTCAGACAGGAGTTTATAGATATCAAGAGCAAGATGATAGGCTTAGGTGTCTGTACCACTCAGTTGCATATTGAGATAGAGGGCCTTAGAGCCCATATTACTAAGGAGCATGCTGAGATGCGTCGGACCATGGAGGCGGGATTTGCATGCATTGAGGAGTTATTGAGATCCCTCCTACCTCCAGGAGCAGCACCTGCAGACCCACCTCCTGATGATGATGATGATGGTGACCACCCAGACGACACGATGACATAGTTGATGGTGGTGACCGAGATGATGGTGGTGATGGCAGAGGCATAGATGTTATGATAGTGACAGTGATAGTGGTGGGGGCACCAGGATCAGACACATATTACTAGGTCTTATTTGGTTTACTTAGTCATGTGTCAAAGTTTTGAAAATTTTTTAATCAATTAAGATTGAGTCTTGTAATAAGTTGAGGTTAGTTGATTTGTTTCAACCCTCAACCTAGTCAGTATTTTGAGTCCTGTACATCAGTTATGAGTCCAGTATGAGCTCAATTTTTGTACAAGAAAGGAGGTTACCCTATTTTGGAGTTCCACGAGGACACATCCAGGAGTCAGAGGCCACTACATCAGATTATTGTATTTTATGTGACACCACAGGCTCCAAGATGCCTTCAAGAGACTTTGATTCCTTCCATATGTCCTCTAGATAACTAGATTCCCTTCCAGATGCTAGAGTATATTCCCAGACTAGGACATCCATGATTTTAGAGGTCCACCTGTATCCTAGCCCAAACAAATCAAGCCCAGGTGCCAAGCCCAAGCCCTTAAGAAGCAAGATACCAGGGAATATTCCTGCTACCAGGCTACCAGGCCACCCCAGCTTCCAGAGGCCCAAGCCCATGCACCCAAGCACCTTTGGGCCGGCCCCTTATTGCCCCTAGAAGCCTAACACACCCTCCTAGGCATCCTTGGAGGGTTGACCAAGTCCAAGCTCAAAGGGAGGTGTCCTTAAGTGAGAAGGAGAAGACTAGCCTAACCTAGTTATAGTTCCTAGTTTTTTTAAGCTTTGTAATTCTAACCTAGCTAGGAAAGGACATGTAATCTAACTAGAAAAAGGCTTGTTAATCTAAGTATAACCCTAGTTAAAGAGGGCATGGAAACTCTATAAATACCCCACCCCTCTCCCTCTTGTAATCATCTATTTCTTATGAATACAACTTCTTGAAATTTTGTGATATTGCCTTGTGTTTGGTGTTCTAGTATTGGTTCTCTTGTTCTTGTGTGCTCGCCTTTGTTGACTCCGTTATTGATTTTGATGATAAGCAAAATGGTTAAGTATAAGTTGAGTACTAATGATTTTCTTGAAGTGTGTTTTTATAGAAAAGGGTACTCGTAAATTTGAAAAAGTTTGTTTGATTGAAGAAGCCAAGCTTAGATGAAAGATTTGCTCAAAGAAGTCTTGGACAATCAAAGCTTGCTTGAATGGATACTTAAGTGAGACATAAATTTGGTTTAGCACAAGTTTATGTATTTTTGTGAAGATCTCAGTAAGGTGTCGACTCAAGCCGGTATGCAAAAAAAGTTTCAGATGGCATGGTTGAAGTATCAACACATTGACTTGAAGTGTCGACTCAAAGTGTCGACACATGGATCAGCTCATCGCCTGAGATTTTTAAGTCACAGAACTTACTGAAGATGAAGAATTGCAGAAGTATCAATACATGGATGCGATGTGTTGAATCAAAGTGTTGACTCACCTGAAGAAGTGTCGATACATCTGAGATTTCTAGAAAGCTAGATTAAAGATATTTGAACTGGGTGTCAACTCAAGAAGTTCAAGTATTGACCTGAAGTGTCGACTCACAGCCTGAAGTGTCGACACATGAAGTTCTGGGAATAGTAATAACTAGTTTTTCAAATACAGAACTTGTCTTTTTTCACCCCCAACTGCTAGATTTTCGAGTCTAATGGCTAGAAACCAGATTTGAGGCCTTGGGAAGGTATTTATATGCTTCAAATCAAATCAAAAGAAAGTGGTTCAATGGAAATGAAATAGAAATATCCAAGAGAGAAGAAAAGAGAGCATTAATTGAAGTTCAACCACTCTCAAGCAAAAGCAAGCCTCCAAGCATTCAAGAGTCTTCATGAGCATTAAAGATCAACCATTCTTGAGCAATTAAAGAGACTTCATCAAGTTAAAAGCATCACAACTTCGAGCTTCAAAGACATACCCACTTTTTATTAGAAAGCTTTTATTCTCTTCACTTCAAACTATTATTTATCATAAGGGTTCTTGGTTAGCCTATTGCAAAACCAAGGGAGGTTATTTGTGAGCCTTTGAAAACCAATTAGGTTTTTGGTTATCCCGAAAAATCAAGGAAGGTTGGTGGTGAGCCTTAAAACCATTTAGGTTCTTGGTTAGCTTGTAAAACCAAGTGAGGTTTTGACTTGTGAGCCTTGTGAAAACAAGTCGGGTTTTGATTAGTGAGCTCGGAAGACTAATTTGCTGTAATCGATTGAGATTATAGTAAATTCTCAAGGAAATCTTGAAGAGTAGATGTAGGTGCATTGGATAGCATCGAACCACTATACTTCTTTATCTTTGTGGTTGCTTGTCTCCTCTATTTCTCTTACATTTATTGCTCTTTATTTTCGCTGCACATTTACTTAAGAGTATTACATTTGAATTCATAGTACCTTGATTAATTGTTGGATTGGATTACATACTATTGTATTGTATTAAGTAATTATTTTTTAGAGACCCAATTCACCCCCCCTCTTGGGCTGCTTACTGGGTAATAAATAGTATCAGAGCCCTGTTCTCAGTTTATAGACTTTACCATCTTGAGTAAAGATCTTGGCAAGCCCTATTAGTACTAGTGTAGTTGAGGGTCAAGCCTCAAATAAATCTCCATTTTTCAATGGATCAAATTATACATATTGGAAAACTAGGATGAGAATTTATATGCATTCTATTGATTATAACTTATGGAGAGTGGTTGATAAAGGTCCTCATATTCCTTCAGTTGTGGTTAATGATGTTTCCATCCCAAAGCTCGAAGAGGATTGGGATAAAAATGATATTAAGCAATCCGAGATCAATGCTAAGGCAATGAATCTCCTTTATTATGCATTAGATCCTAGTGAATTCAATAGGATATCTACTTGCACTTCAGCCAAAAAAACATGGGACATACTTGAAGTTACCCATGAGGGTAATGATCAAGTGAAGAATACTAAGGTGAACATGTTAGTGCATACTTATGAAATATTATGAATGAAACCTAATGAGTTTATCACTGACATGTATACTAGATTTACAAATATTGTAAATGGAATGAGAAGTCCAGGAAAAGTTATGTCTAATGCTGATCTTGTTAATAAAATCCTCAGATCACTTCCAACATCGTGGGATCCGAAGATGATCGCCATCCAAGAAGCAAAGGACATTGACAAGCTACTATTAGAGCAGCTAGTTGGATCGCTCATGACTTATGAGCTGAATTTGAAGCAAAAGTCAATGGACATGGATAAAAAGAAAAAGGGGATTGCATTCAATTCAAATATACAAGAAGAATCCTCAATCAATGAGTCCGAAGAAGAAGAAGATGAAAGTGAAGAAGCTCTCCTTGCTAGGAAATTTAGAAGATTCATGAAGAGAAAGAAGTTCCCTTACATGAAGAAAATTCAATCCAATAAAGAAAAAGGAAAAGAGAAAAAGAAAGAAAAGGAAAAAGAAAAGGATAAGGAAATTCCTACATGCTTCGAGTGAAAGAAGCCGGGTCACTACAAATTTGACTGCCATCTCCTAAAGAAGTTAAGGAAGAAGTTAAGAAAGAAATCAATGATGGCCACCTGGAATGATAGTTAGGACTCCAGTTCTGAAGAAGGGCAGACAAAAATTGCAAATCTTTGTCTAATGGCATATCAAGAGCAAGATGAGATAAATTCTGATATCGAAGTAGATTTTACTTTTGATGAACTTATACATGATTACAAATTATTTTTATTTGAAAATAAAATATTGAAAAAGTATGCAAATAGTTTTTCTCATAAAAATAATTCTTTATTAAATGAAGTTAGTGATTTGAAAACTAAATTAGATATTTTAGAAAAAAAAATAATGCTTTAACTATGGAGAATGAAGTTTTAAAAAGACCCAAAACTATTATTTCAAATGGTGATGTTTTAAAAAAAAATAAGGATTTAGAATTAGAAAATGCAAAGTACAAAAATGAACTTGATAAAATGAAGCCTTTTGTTGAAAAATTTATCTATAGTTTAGAAAAATTAAACCTACTTTTGAATAGCATAAGAGATGTTTTCAACAAAGCAGGATTAGGCTATAGACCCCAAAAACAACAAAAGTACTTTAAAATTTTTTTGTACCTGCATAATCTAGCATAACATGTTTTTCATGTAAAAACAAAGGTCATAAATCTTTTCAATGTAATTTGATAAAAATTAATTATTTTGAAAAAGTTTGGGTTCCAAAAGGAACCATTTTAAGTGCTAACCCTAAAGGACCCAAGTTGGCTTGGGTACCTAAAAATAAAGCTTGATTTTTATTGCAGGTATGTCTTGCAACCAAGGAGAATAAAAGACTTTGGTATCTTGATAGTGGTTGCTCAAGGCACATGACGGGAGATGTGAAGCAATTCACTTCTCTTGAAGCAATGAATGGAGGGAGTGTGACCTTCGGGGATAATGGTAAAGGAAAAATCATTGGTATTGGTAAGGTTCACATTACTCCTTCTAGTTGTATTAGTAATGTACTTTTAGTTGAAGGTTTAAAGCATAATCTTTTAAGTATTAGTCAATTTTACGATAAAGGTTTTCAAATTATTTTTAAATCATCTTATTGGATGATTGCTAGTCCAGATAAAAATGGAGTACAATTCATTGAAAAAAGGTATGGTAATATTTATTTGGTAGATTTAGATGATCTATCTTTGTCTAATGGAGAATACCTTGTTGCAATGAATTCTACTTAAGATGAGACTAGTTGGCTTTGGCAAAAAAGATTAGGTCATGCTAGTATGTATCTACTTTGGAAACTTTGCAAAAAGAATTTAGTTAAAAATTTACCTGAACTTTGTTTTGAAAAAGATAGAGTTTCCCAAGCATGTCAATTTGGAAAACAAGTTAAAACTTCTTTCAAGCCTAAAGGTTTTGTAACTACTAGTAGGCCACAAGAACTACTTTATATGGATCTTTTTGGACCAACTAGAACATCAAGTCTAGGAGGTAAGAGATATGGATTAGTCATAGTTGATGATTTCTTAAGATTTACATGGGTTTTCTTTTTGGCACATAAAGATGAGTCATTTTCTGGATTTATAAAGTTTTATCGAAAAGTTTCAAATGAAAAAGATGTTTCAGTTGTTTGCATTCGTAGTGATCATGGAACTAAATTTGAAAATCAAGATTTCGAAAGCTTTTGTAACGAAAAAGGTATTGAACATAATTTTTTTGCACCTAGGACATCTCAGCAGAATGGGATAGTAGAAAGAAAAAATCATACTTTAGAAGAAATGGCACGCACTATGCTTTGTGAAAATGAAATCCCTATGAACTTTGGAATCAAATAAAACCAACCTTAAAGTATTTTCGAGTTTTTGGTTGTAAATATTTTATCTTAAATAATGGCAACGACAATCTTGGAAAATTTGATGCTAAGTTTGATGAAAGTATCTTTTTAGGATACTCTACATCAAGCAGGGCATACAGAGTTTTCAACAAAAGAACCTTAGTTGTAGAGGAGTCTATACATGTTGTTTTTGAAGAATCTACTAACAAATCCTCCAGAAAAGAGGATACTTCTGATGCATGTGCAGGTGCTGATAAGCTTCAAAAGCTGACATTGAATGATCAACCCCCTCAGCCAAGTAAAGAAGATCAAGACAAAAGTGAGAAAGTTGAAGATACTTCAAAGCACCAAGATCTACCTAAGAAGTGGAGGTATGCTCATGGACATCCTAAGAAATTAATCCTAGGTGATCCATCTAAAGGGATAACAACTCGAGCCTCAATTAGAAATGAATGTGATTATATAGCTTTTATTTCTCAAGTAGAGCCTAAATATTTTGAAGATGCTGAAAAAGACCTTAACTGGATAAATGCTATGCAAAATGAATTAATTTAGTTTGAGAGAAATAATGTTTGGATATTAATAGAAAGACCATTTAATGTTTATATTATTAGCATAAAATGGGTATTTAGGAATAAATTAGATGAAAATGGAATTGTTGTTAGAAATAAAGCTAGGCTAGTTGCTAAAGGCTACAATCAGGAGGAAGGAATTGATTTTGATAAAACTTTTGCTCTTGTTACTAGACTTGAAGCAATTAGACTACTATTAGCATTTACCTGTTTTATGAATTTTAAACTCTTTCAAATGGATGTTAAAAGTGCCTTTCTAAATGGTTTTATAACAGAAAAATTTTTTGTTGAACAACCACCTGGATTTGAAAATCATGCACATCCTGATCATGTTTTTAAATTGCATAAAGTACTTTATGGATTAAAGCAAGCACCTTAAGTCTGGTATGAAAGACTCAGCAAATTTTTGATTAAAAATGAATTTTCTAGAGGCCATGTTGATAAAACCTTGTTTTTGAAAAAGAAAGATAATGATTTATCAGTAGTACAAATATTTGTTGATGATATCATTTTGGTGCTACTAATGAAATTCTTTGTCAAGAGTTTGCTAAGCTAATGCAGGGTGAGTTCGAGATGAGCATGATGGGAGAATTCAATTTCTTTCTTACACTCCAGATCAAGAAAACTAAAGATGGAATCTTCATTAACCAAGCTAAGTATACAAGAGAAATTATAAAGAAGTTTGGGATGGAGACTACTAAATCAATAGGTACACCTATGAGCCCCTTTTGTAGACTTGATAAAGATGAGCATGGTAAATTTATAGATCAAAAATTATACAGAGATATGATTAGCTCTTTACTGTATTTAACTGCTAGTAGACCAGATATAATATTCTGTGTATGCATGTGTACTAGATATCAGTCAGAACTTAAAGAATTACATCTATTGGCTGTTAAGCGCATTATTAGATATCTATCTACTTTAATTGATATTGGCTTATGGTATTCTAGAGATTCATCTGTTGAATTAATTGGATATTTTGATGCTGATTTTGCTGGTTATAAATTGGATAAAAAGAGTACTAGTGGTACTTGCCAATTTCTTGGAGTTAACTTAATCTCCTGGTTTAGCAAGAAGCAAACTTCAGTTGCATTATCCATAGTTGAGGCTGAGTATATTGCAGCAGGAAGTTGAGCTCAAATCTTGTAGATTAAGCAATAACTTGAAGATTTTGGAATCAAGTTGACTAGTATACCTATAAAATGTGATAATACCAGTGCTATTTGCTTGACTAAAAATCCTGTTCAACCTCTAGGAGTAAACATATTGAAATTAGATATCATTTTATTAGAGATCATGTTAAAAATAATGATGTTATGCTTGAATTTATTTGTACTGAATTTTAATTAGCTGATATTTTGACTAAGCTTCTTTGAAAGATCAGTTCTGTATGATTAGAAGAGAGCTCGGGATCATTAATCCTTTTGATTAAAATCTTTCAATCTTTGACTCAAATAGATCAATTTGACAACAATCATATTCATTTATCATAAATTTCATTGAATTTCCAGTGTATTTGATCAGATTTTCTGTCTCTTAATTTTTGGTTTTTAAGTCGATGTGTCGACACTTGCATGTGTCGACACCTGAATGTGTCGACACATGAATGGCAGCAGACCGAGGATAAGGACATTCCGAAGTATTTTTTTCTTCATTTCTTCTCCCCACTAGAGTCGACACATGCCCTAAGTTTCTCCATACTCCTCCTTCCCTCCAATTTGTGCTTAAAACCCTTCGATTCTTCGTCTGGGATGCTTTTTGGCTTGGATTAAATGACTTTCCGCTTTCCATTTCTAATTTGAACCCTAGAAATCCTAGAAACCCTAGGTTTCTCTTCCAAATTGTTCAAATATCTATTCTGTGTAATGGGACCCCGAAAACAAGTAGTCTATCACCCTCGACCGTCCAATCAGGAAGAAGAGCGAAGAACCAAGGCCATACATGAAGCTAGAGCTCCAGATCTGCTTGCTCGATACCTATTTGCAGCTTCTAGCCGGTTGAGTTTGAAGACGGTTGTTGGAGGATGCCATGTGGACTTCAATTTCATCGACCAGCAGCACTTCAAGATTGGTCAGTGGATTCGAGACACTGGTTTGACATTCTTCTATTCTCTGAGTGAGAGATACTACCTAGGGCTCATATGAGAGTTCTACGGATCATTAGCCCATGGGAGTGGTAATTGGCTAGCTCATGTTAGAGGTAGGGATATCCCCGTTATATCAGAGATATTGAGCAGAGTGTGGGATATTCTTATGACTGGGTCAATTGTTGACAATTTGATTGATAGAGTGAATGGTCTCCGGTGTGTATTTGAGTCAGATATTTTGCCTAAGGGAGCCACCGTGCTTGCATCCCATTTGTTTGCAGAGATAAGACTTTTGCACCACATTGTCGCCCGGATCCTTCTACCGAAGATCGGAAATTTCGATTACATCACTGAGCGAGAATTGCTCGTGATGGTCTCATTGGTACAGTGCACCCCCGTCTGCCTTCCGGTGCTCATGGTTCATCAGATGATGGAGGCTTCGACGAGTCAACGACTTTGCTTATCCTACAGGATGGGGTTGACATTATTCTTCATCCTTTTTGGCGAGGCAAGACCTATAGAGGCATCTCTTCCAAAGAGTCAGCCTGAGACAGCAGCATAGCCAGAGACTACTTCTCAGTTTGAGCCTACATCATAGCCTTAGCCAGTTCAGTTGGATACTCCAGGAGTTTTAGAGAGCTTGATGGATAGAGTTAGTCGCATAGAGACAGATGTCTTGATCATTAGACAGCGACTTGACATCTTTATCATGGAGACGAGAGAGAGCCATAGAGGACTGAGTGATGGCATCTCAGCTATTTTATCTACACTATCCAGACCTTCAACAGGGAGTATTCTAGATCCAGCTCCAGCTCCATCTTCCCCAGCACCCGTTGATGATGATGGTGATGATGAGGAGACTGACTCTGATGATTTTGACTTCCCAGATCTGATTTCAGAGCCAGTGGCAGAGGTGATAGCAGACTTGCCTAAGAGTCCCATTTGTGACCCTTCCAGTTCACCTACTCTAACTCCAGTCCTATATTCTCCTCCATCCAGATCAGATGATCATGTTCCTATTCCTATTCTTTCACTTGCTGTTGATTCACACCTTATCGATACATCCATTATTGACACTTCTTTTATTAACTCACCGATTGTAGATTCACCCATTCATTCCTCAGCTGATATGCCTATCATTGATACACCTATCTTTTCATCAGCTGATACACCTATTTTTGACACATCCACTGTTGTTACACCTATCATCCATATATCCTCTCTTATTCGGGAACTAGGTTTTTACACACCTCGATTTCAGTATCTTGATTCTGGTCCATCTTTTGATCATACACCACATCCAACAGTTGTAGAGACTGTCGTCCCGATCTGCTCTATTCCTGCTGAGGACATTGTTGGGAATTGTGTCCCAAAGTCAATCGCTTAGGCTGTAGGCGGTTGTGCTCAGTATTGTAATTTGTATATGAATTAATAAAACTTTATTTTGGCAGCTCATCACATTATTCATTTCCTTGTAATGAACTCTATTTATGTGATGAAGTCCTTAAGACTACACTGACTTTGATATAGAAAGGATATATCGAGTGGTCCTTTAAAAGGTTCACAACCAAAGGATATATTGTATAGGATGGTAATGTATCAAGTGTAGGTTGTTATGGTTCACATCATTTGGTTGTCCTCTTGACTAAAGGAGTGTGGTGACATTGATGTGATCTGCAAGTGGGATGTGTGACATCTCATTGAACGTGACTCCGTGGAGCTCCTTTCTGCCAAAGCATTGCTCGTGATTGGATATGGGTATATGTATCCCTCCGACCCGAGGTCATCATTGTAGCTTGCAAGCAACTCCATGTGCTTTGGTGCCAAACTACCCAGATTTCTAATCCAGTGATGGAAGGTTTCTGGGTATAGGCAAGTACTTATGGAGCAGTGATAGACCAAAATAGAATTGACCTATCCAAATTGTTTGGATTTAATCTCTCACAGTGTCTCAATTTAGCAAATCCTCGGCCAGGGTAGTTCTAGTGAGGAGTCACTGAACTTGCGAGGTTGAGATATGTTATGGATTGACTCAGTTAGGGTTGGCAGTCTAACCCTAGGTCATCTTGAGCGTTGGAGGTCAAAGGGATGAATTATATAGTAACCATATGCCAGAGGTTCGATAGATTGCTCTCGCATCTTCGGCCTATCCGGATGCCAGGACTCATTGCTAGATGGTATCTTGTGCTGCTACTGGAAGTATTCCAGTGCTACCGTTTAGGTTCGAACCTATGAGGTCACACGCCATAGAGGATTCCTTCCTGATCCGGGAGCCGACCAATGATTGAGAATCATTTCGGTATTAAGGTCAAACAGACTGATTGAGCAAACATTGGATTTTTTCTGATCATTTTGGTCTGATTTGGATTGACCAGGATTGGTTTGGGTCAACCGGAACCGTTCCTAGTAGACCAGAACTGGACCCAGTTTTTCTTTTTGATCGAGTTTTGGTTGAATCAGTTTTCGATTTTGGTTGAACCGATTTTTGGGGTTTTCTTGATGAACCAGTTTTAAATCATAGGCTATTTTACACGGTGGTTTTTATTGGTTCATCGTTGTTTATTTTCTCCCTCTTCCCCTATTTTCTCGTTGCCTTGTTTTACCGTGTGTTTGGGATAAGCATAACCTGTTGATCGGTTGCCGTATGGATAAGAATAGCTTGAAATTTGTTTGTAGCTTGGGTTATCTGATATGATCGTTGGCACCATGTTCTGGAAGGGGTCTCACGGTGATCTCTTCTGCACGTCTTCCTCTCTCGGTCCCGATTTTTCATCGTGAGATAGCCCACAGTTCCCTAGTTTTAAAATCGATTAAAAAGCCTACGGTTCCCAGCGTATTTACCGATCAAGAGTTTGGGTTTTATATATACTCCTCTCTCGATCTCTTCCCTTCCTTCACGTGTTTTCTTAGCCATTTTATTATTCTCGGTTGAAGGCTGTAAGAGGTGAATAGAGGAAAAAAATAGAGCGCATGTGAGGGAGTTTTGGAATGAAGATCTGGGTGTAGCAGAATCGTAGAATGTCCCTGTTTTCCTTCCATGTTTTTAGTTTTTTTTAGTGTGTGCTCTTGGTGGAGTTAGAACCGGTCTTGGAGAAGACCGTCCATGGGGATTTTTTGGTTTTCCCTGCTCCACATGTCCATGACCTATTCATTGATTCCTGGAGGACTAGCATCCATTCGGGAGTTGGATCAATGAGAGCCCGTGCGTGGAACTCTAGAGGGTGGACATTTGGATACCTCGAGAGATTGGACCGATCCTCTCTTCTTCTTGCTACTGTAGATTTGTTCTAAAGATTGTTGTTGAAGGAGTTCAACCGGCTGCCTTGATTTGATGTTAAAGGAAGCTCTATAAGCTATGTTATTTCTTTTTGTTATCAGGCATGCTTAGATCTGGATTTATTCATATTATTTATAATTATTACACTTGCCTGTACATGCCTGTATATATGTTTCATGCATTATGTTTATGTTAGATCCTGTGCATGAGTAGGTTTTTCCGTATACATGTTTAAAATTTTAATTATGCAATACCTACTCTCTAGTGTAGCATGCCTAGGGTAGGCATCCGATGCACTATTTTTCATTCATACATAGCCTCCACCTCTTCTACTCCAGCTAGAGGCCGGACGTATGCTCGACGCAGAGAACATGGTCATCGTACTCCTCCACGACTGACCAGAACCCATCTTCGAGATCTTAGATCGATGTGGCCAAGAGCTCGCTCTTTTATTGATACTGGACCGATTGAGATCAGATCTTCTGATGATGATGAGGATGAGGATTAGGATATCTTTGTATGATTAGATAGTTTACTTTTATGCATCTTTTGTATGTTTTGTTGTTGTATAAATTATGAATTTAAATATGATGTTGTACTCATGATTATGATCTCAAATGAATGAAATGCTTTACCTTTCCTTTAGTACTTCATTGTCTTCATTTATGAATGAATGAGTTTTTATTGTACTTCAATGCTATATCTTGAATAACTTGCCTATTTGTCTTCCTACCTTTTTAATGATAACAAAAAGGAGGAGTAATATAACTAAAGTATAAATGTGCAATGGAGTAATAGTGTAAATATATGCTTGAAAATTTGTCATGTTTAACAATTCCTTTTAAATTTGAAAATTCTTTTGAAAATTAAGTTGAGCTTGAATTGAAAATTCTTTGCAAATTCCTTAAGTAAGGGGGAGCAATACCTTCTTTATATTGAAACTCTTTTATGAATTGAACTTCATCTTAAATCCTTTCCTTAGATATTTAAAAAGATGTTTACAAACTCTTCTATGAATCATCAATTCAGGGGGAGCCTTGTTTATTGCTGAATTTTGCCTCTCTTAAAGCATGTTTCCTTGTAGAGTATCATGATACATGAGTTTATGTCTTATATATCCCAAAGCTCTGATACTCTTAATCATTATAACAAGCTTTGACACTCTTAATCATTATATCATACTTGCTCTGATACATCATGTCAATATTGCAAATTACTTTGATACACCTATTGCATTTAGCTCTTTGTACCTTGATAAATTCTTTTAAAAGCTTTTTATGCAATTTATACTTAAAGGTTTTGTCATCATCAAAAAGGAAAAGATTGTTGACTCCGTTATTGATTTTGATGTTAAGCAAAATGGTTAAGTATAAGATAAGTACTAATAATTTCCTTGAAGTATGTTTTTATAGAAAAAGGTACTCGTAAATTTGAAAAAGTTTGTTTGATTGAAGAAGCCAAACTTAGATAAAGATCTGCTTAAAGAAGACTTAGACAGTCAAAGTTTGCTTGAATGGATACTTGAGTGAGACATAAATTTGGTTCAGCATAAGTTCAAGTATTTTTGTGAAGATCTCCGTAAGGTGTCAACTCAAAGTGTCGATACATAATACCAAGTATCAACACATGGAAGTGAAGTGTCGACTCAAGCCGGTATGCAAAGAAAGTTTCAGATGGCATGGCTGAAATGTCAACACATGGACTTGAAGTGTCGACTCAAAGTGTCGACACATAGATCTGCTCATTGCCTGAGATTTTTAAGTCACAGAACTTACTGAAGATGAAGAACTGCAGAAGTGTCGACACATGGATGTGATGTGTCAACTCAAAGTATCAACTCACCTAAAGAAGTGTCGACATATCTGAGATTTCCAGAAAGCTAGATTAAAGATATTTAAACTGGGTGTCGACTCAAGAAGTTCAAGTGTCGACCTAAAGTGTCGACACATGAAGTTTTGGAAATAGTAACGACTAGTTTTTCAAACACAAAACTTATCTCTTTTCATCCCCAACGGCTAGATTTTTGAGTCTAATGGCTAGAAGCTAGATTTGAGGCCTTGGAAAGGTATTTTTATGCTCCAAATCAAATCAAAAGAAAGTGGTTCAATGGAAATGAAATAGAAATATCCAAGAGAGAAGAAAAGAGAGCATTTATTGAAGTTCAACCACTCTCAAGCAAAAGCAAGCCTCAAAGCATTCAAGAGTCTTCAAGAACATTAAAGATCAACCATTCTTGAGCAATCAAAGAGGCTTCATCAAGTTGAAAGCATCACAACATCGAGCTTCAAAGAGATACCTATTTT
Organism: Areca catechu; assembly: GCA_021397845.1. NCBI lineage: Eukaryota > Viridiplantae > Streptophyta > Magnoliopsida > Arecales > Arecaceae > Areca > Areca catechu. Next base: position 107,054,771 of record CM038043.1, read on the forward strand.
TTATTAGAAAGCTTTTATTCTCTTTGCTTCAAACTATTATTTGTTGTAAGGGTTCTTGGTTAGCCTATTGCAAAACCAAGGGAGGTTATTGGTGAGCCTTTGAAAACCAATTAGATTCTTGGTTATCCCGAAAAACTAAGGGAGGTTGGTGGTGAGCCTTAAAACCATTTAGGTTATTGGTTAGCCCGTAAAACCAAGTGAGGTTTTGACTTGTGAGCCTTGTGAAAACAAGTCGAGTTTTGATTAGTGAGCCCGGAAAACTAATTGGCTGTAATCGGTTGAGATTATAATGAATTTCTAAGGAGATCTTGGAGAGTGGATGTAGGTGCATTGGATATGATCGAACCACTATACTTCTTTGTCTTTGTGGTTGTTTGTCTTCTTTTATTGCTCTTACATTTATTGCTCTTTATTTCCGCTTCACATTTACTTAAGAGCATTACATTTGAATTCATAGTACCTTGATTAATTGTTAGATTGGATTATATACTATTGTATTGCATCAAGTAATTATTTTTTAAAGACCCAATTCACTCCCCCTCTTGGGTTGCTTACTGGGCAACATCCTTGTGTTCTCAGATTGAAACCCTGCTGCCCTAGCTTCCATCTGTATCTTTGGAGATTAGCCATGCCCAGAGGAAGACAACCTAGCTGTTGCCCCAATCAAGCAACTGCTTCTTCCTCGGGACATCTATACCTAAACCTAGTTCTTTCAATTCTAAACCCTAGTTTCTTATTTTTTTGTTTAATTGCTGTTTTGATTGACCCTGACGCTTGCAAGACCCTCGAGGTGCTTCACCTCTCCTGAGGAGGCCTTCTTTGCTTCCAGAACCATCCAGATCAGCCATCATATTCAAGGGAGCCGAGACTTCTTCATCCAGGCTCCAATCAGAGTGTGAGTGATTTCTATTGCAAAGTTTCAATCTCTGATTGGTAAGAACCCTTCCCTTCTCTTATTATCTATTTTGATGAAGATAAGCTATCCTTAACTACAAGTTTTTAACTCTCGGGTCCTAGCTACTTATTATCCTGCATGAGTTCTTTGCGATCATGATGATTCTATGCATTGCTATTCCTTATGCTAGTTCTTACTTTTATTTAGAAATTTAGCCTACAATCCTAAATTATAAAAATCATAAAAAAAATTAGTTTACTATTTTTTATGCATGTTTAGCAATCTTAGAGTCATCCGTATCAGACAGTGATGATAGGGCAGAGGACTTTGAACTGGTTAGCCGAGAGACTCAGACACCTGCTATTCCACCTGCTGATCCTTCTAACACACCGATCTCCACTGCTCCTGTTTTCATGACACTTGATGAGGCTCTTCCACCACCTTCCATTTGTTCATCTAGTGTTGTACCCCATATAAGACCTTCCACTAGGACTAGGAGTCGTAGTATCATGATGACCCCTAGAGCTGTAGTTCATAGATCTAGGATTACAGGTCCTATTTCATTTGAGATCCCATCTGATGAGGATTAGCCTCACAGATGACTATTCTGTTGTTTGATGTATTAGTACTTATCTTGTGTTTTATGTTTATGTGCTTCACTATGTTGTATGTTTTAGTGTATGCTGATTGTTTTAGCAAATTTTGTACTGAAAACACTTTTTTATATATATCTGTATTCTACTTTCTCACTTGATTATCAATCTTGTTCATTTACTTTAATGATGATTGAATTTATAATGTTTAAATTTTTGCTCTGACAATATTGGCTCTAATACCCTACTCTATGGCTCTGATACTTGTTAATTATTACAAAACTAATCTTGTATCATGGCCCTTCTTTGTGTTAATGCATTTATTGAGGGGGAGTTTATTCCCTTTATTACTTAATGATTGACAAAAAGATGGAGTAAGATATAAAGTTTCAAGTTTCAAATTGTATAATTTGTTCTTCAATTGAGAAATGCTCTGATATGAAATGCTCTGACATACAAAATGTTTCATATCTTAACTCACTGAGGGGGAGAGTAAATTTAATTTCCATACTTAACTTATACCTCTCCTCTATTAAGATTGTGTTGTATGAGCTTTAAGTTCATGTTTATGAGTTATCATATCTAAAAATTGAATTTGAATACTTATATACTCAAGATTTTGTCATCATCAAAAAGGGAGATGGGTTTGCCTTTGATTTTGATATTTAACAAAATGTTGAGTATATATTTTGTACTATTATTTCAAATATAGTTATGAGTTTTAGGATATAGGCACCTCAAATTCTCAAAAGGAAAGTATCTTGAAGTTGGACAAAATTCATGTCTTAAGAAGCTTTTCACCATGAAAAAGGGCTAAAAAATATTCAATTATTGTTTACATAAGTGTATCTAAAGTTTGATTATATATCCTTATATTTTTGAAAGATTTGGCATTCATTTTGATAATTTCAGACTCAAGTGTTGACTTAAGTATTGTCAAGTGTCGACACTTTTAGTGAATGGCATGCAAAAATCCATGTTTGGCATGCCAAGTGTTGATAACTGAGACACCAGTGTCGACACCTGAGACACCAGTGTCGACACCTAGAATCCATGTATCGACTCAAGGCCTGAGACTTTTTGAAAATCCAGAACATGCCTTTTGGAGGATTTTTGCATCAAGTGTCGATACCTAAGCTCCAAGTATCAATACCACAAATTCAAGTGTCAACACCTGCAGGACCAAGTGTCGATACCCGAGAACCAAGTTCGACACTTGAGAGCCAAGTGTCGACTCACGGGTTTTGACAGCTCTAACGGATCTATTTTTTTGAGTTGCAGATTTGTCTTTTCAAGCTCCCAAGCTAGTTTTGATCCTCCAATGGTCTCAAACCATTTTTTGGAAGTTTTTGAAGTATTTAAGCTTCACCAAACTCATTCATGAAGCATTGAACTCCATTGAACACTCAAAAGTCAATATTCCCTCAAGAACTTCACTTCAAAAGCCATAAAAGGAGAGATTTCTTGAAAAGGCTTACAAGCCTATCCTTTCATCCTTCCAAAAAGAGAGCTTGAAGAAGATTCTAAAGAGAAAACAAGATAAGCATCTACCAATGCCTCAAAGCTTCATATTCTACTCTTCGAAGAGAGTTTGTTGTGTTTTATTTATTGTATATTTGAATTTATTATTATTTGACCTAGCTTTCAAGGGTTTCTTGAAAGTAGGTTGTTGTGGTTGTTGGTGAGCCAAAGGGACAAAACCAACTAGAGTTTGACTTGTGAGTCCGAAGACAAAATAAATTATAAAGGTTGTTGGTGAGCCTAAGTGACAAAACCAACTTAGGTTTTGACTTGTGAGCCTTGTAAAACAAGTCGGCTGTAATCTTGGAGAGATTATAGTAGAATCCCAAGGGAGGCTTGGGGAGTGGATGTAGGTACTTGGTTTGCATCAAACCACTATAAAACCTGTGTTTGTGTGTGATTGCTATTCTTATTTCTTGCTCTTAGCATTTAATTTTGATGGAGAATTCTGGGCACCACCATGAAAGTTGTAATTTTGAATTTCAAATGAGCCTTGGGTGCCTATTTAAAGGACCCAATCCCTCCCTTGTAGAACTATTGAATGATTGAGTGATTAATGAAAAAGTTTGAGTTTTTTCACCCTCCAACCATTGTCTCTTAGGCTAGGTTTGAGTGGAGTTGCCTTCATCCCCAGGGATGTCGAGTGGTGTGAGGCCACCTGTCCGTCGCCCCAGGGCATCGCGAATCCTTCATCCTCTAGGACGTCGCGTGGTGTGAGGCCCCAAGTTATCTCCAACTTCGACTTCGAAATCCAGCCGGACACCGGGCTCGAAGCCCCTTCCCAACTCCATCTCAATTCCTTTCCGTGCATCTCCACATTTCGCTGACCCTTCTTTTGTTTGCCTACAGGTCCTCCCTGGCATCTCGGGCATTGGAGACAGTCAGCTTTGCCATCGTGACCTCCCGACCCAAAGCCAGTGCTCCCACGAGTTCGACTGCTCGGGCATCCAGGCCACATCCACCGAGTTGAGCGATCTCTGCACCGGGCACTCCAGAAGTTTGAGGTTTGCTTTCTCTTTATCTCCTAAGTCGATATTATAGCTCGAGCTAGTCTTACCGGGGTTTCTTAATCCCGGGGTCCTGTTCTCATTTTCACTTTTAGGACTTTGAACTGCTAGCGTAAGCTTTCATTACTGTTCTTCGTATTTCTTATCTTTGCTTGTGATCGGGAATCGAAACCCTAAAAAAAATTATCTAAAACTCATCAAACATAAAAAAAAAAGAAATTCCTTGCATTATAAGCATCCATCTCAGCATCCCTAGCCCTACCCCTCCTTGCCCTACATCAATCTTGGTATCAGAGCAAGGCTAGGACTAGTGCATTTGTTTCATTTTCTGCATTCTGGTCAGTCCATATATGGTCTAATCATTGGATTGTTTCTCTCTATAGAGACATCCAAATTTCATGATTTCTATTTTGTTAGATCACATTAATTTCAAAATATTTTTTTCTACTTTCTCAGATTTTATTTCAGTTTGTAGAGTTTTTACAAGCCGAAATACTGCCTGAGAAAATCTCAGGTCTGATATTTCAGCAAGCATCTCATCTTTTGATTCATTCATCCATCTAGCTTGCTTCTTGTATGTTTTAATTCCTGCATTTTGTTTAGCATTCACCCATATAAAAGGCACAAAAGAACAAAAATTTTTTTTTAAAGTTATTTCATTAGTCATTATTGTACTTCATTTTACCTAACTTATCTTAAGGGTGTCGATTTAACATAGGGTCAGGATTTCATTACCTGTCCCTAGCCCAAAAACCACCACCCGGCATATCGAACCCTAGCCATTAACTAAAATCAATTAGACATTTAATCTGCTCTAGTGAGCTAGGGACACCCACGAAGTCGGGTCAACCCAAGTGCCGAGCCAAGCTAGATTGCTTGTTGGTGTGTGCTTGTGTAGCTGGTGTCTAGGCAAGTGGTTTAGGGACTAGAGCTCGAAGGGAAGTGGGTTGGTTTGCTTACCTGGCCAATTTCTAATTGGTGTCTAGGCAAGCAAAGAGGAACCTCCACTCACCTTACACTTACCTGGCCAGGTACCAAGTTACTACTTCCAGGTTCATCTTCTTGACTTTACATTTAGAGAGATCTCCTAGGTTTAGCTAACCGTAGAATCGTTTTGTTACATGTGCACTAGATCAGGAACCTCTTTTCACCCACCTTCTCCACCCTCTACCGACACCATGGACCAACTGCGAGCCGACATTGAAGCCTTAACCCAATCCATGACCCAGTTGATCAATAGACTGACCAGATAGAGACCAGACTGAGACCCCTAGAGGAAGCTGCTAGGCCCCGACCTGAACCCAGTCCTGAGTCCCCTCACCCAAGGAGGAACCTGCCACAAGACCCTTACTTTGAGGATGACTTTGGGAGAGATCTTGACCCCTTTGTTGATACCCATCCTAGGAGATCCAATCTGGAGGACCGTGAAGAAAGAGCCCAAGGAGCATCAAGCTTGAGGCACCCACTTTCGATGGTAGCTTAGATCCCAGGGTGTATGAAGATTGGGAGTCTGCTATGGAGCAGTATTTTGACTGGTACTCTATGTCTAGGAGAACTAAGTTTAAGTTTGCCAAGCTTATGTTGGTTCACCAAGCTAGGTTGTTCTGGAACAGTGTTGAGAACTACATAGAGCAGAAAGGTCAATTACCCATAACCGCCTGGGGGGAGATGAGAGGAAAGCTTAGAAGGAAATACTTACCTGCGTCTTACACCCAGAAACTGTTGGACCAATGGCAGACCTTAAGTCAAGAAAGTAAGAGTGTGGCCGATTACATCGCCAAGTTTGATGAATATGTTATGCGATGTAAGGTTATTGAATCACCTGAGGTAACCCTATCTAGGTTTAGGGATGGCCTACACCCAGACATCCAGAGAGAGCTGTATTTTAGATCAACCAGAACCTTGGAAGAAGCTTACCAAGTTGCTAGGCTCTATGAGCGTTTCCAGAGAGCTCCCACCTATAAAAGACCTGAGCCCTTTAGAAACCCGAGCCGTATCCCTGGATCCACCCAAGGATACAATCAAGCTTACCCGAGTTGACCTAACCCAAACCGAACTGACCTAAGTCAACCAAACCCAGCCCGACCCAGTCCTAGTCGTCCCAGCCTGAACCGACCCCAGTATAGTAGAGAGGAAAAGGGTAAGGCTGTTGAAGTCCAGAGGAGACCTGATCCCCAAGGTAAATGCTTTAGGTGTCATAAACCTGGACATTTTGCTAGCCAGTGCACCACCTCTGCCCTACTCATAGAAGAACCAACTGAGATTGAACTCGAACCAACCGTAGAACCTGAGGAGGACATCTATGATCTCGAAAATCAGTTATTGGAAGGGTATGAGGGAGAGGAAGAAGTGTTTGAATCTGAAGACCTTGTAGGGGTAGTCTGATGCATCCTAGCCCAAAATATAGTACAGGAAGACTGGCATAGGACCAACATCCTATAGACCCTGATCAAGCTAGGAGATAAGGTTTGTAAGGTCATCATTGATAGTGGAAGCTATGTTAATGCCCTTTCCTTGAGTACAGTTAAATCTTTAGGACTAGCCACAGTTCCCCACCCAAACCCTTACAAAGTCTCCTAGATATATTCAACTTCAATCCCTGTAAAGTCTAGGTGCCAAATCAAGATAAAAATGAGTTCCTATGAAGAATCGATTTGGTGTGACGTCTTACCCATGGGTGTGGGTAGTATCATTCTAGGACGACCCTGGCTTTTCGACCATGATGCCACCCTTTATGGCAATCCAATACCTGTGTCTTTTTCCACCATGGGAAAAAGATTACAATCAACCCAATCCAGCCAAAGGACCAAGTCAAGAAAGGATCAAGTAGCCTTAAAGAAAAGAAGCCTAAAGTTAACCTAATCAAGGATAATGGGTTAGAAGAAGAGATTACTGGGAAAGGACCCTTTAAAGAGTTTCAGGGAGAGAAGGGTGAACATTTTGAGAATTTGAACACAAAATCCCTGAGCCCATTGAAGACTTTAAGGTTGAACCCATTGAAAATCTAGGGAAAGAAACTCCTGAGCCCATTAAAGAATTGAAAGAAAGCATATATGAGTCAAGTTTAGTAGAAGATGGGCCCGAGGGTGAAATCATTGAGGAATCCAAGGAAAATGATCCTGAACCCACTACAAAATTTGAAGAGGAAATGACCGAGCCAGGATCACATCTAGTAAATAAATATGAGGATTCACCAGTCTTTTCCACAGGAGTTCAGGAACCAACCCTTAATGAACCGATCCAAAGAGAACATCCTCAAGAGATGGTTGAAGCTCAGAAAGAAATTGAGGATGAAGTTCCCGATGAGTTACCTGATCAACTTCCACCCTTGAGAGACATCCATTATACTATAGACGTGGTCCCAAGATCCTCTTTAATAGACCTTCTTCATTGTGGGATTGACCCTAGCGAGCCCCAAGATCTACCAGAACAAGTGGACCATATGACACCTATAGAACGATGCCTAAATTTTAAGGTCATCCTGAATAACCAAGGCCTGTTTTATGTTTTCCATAAGCCACCCCAAGACTCCGATTCTTATTTCCTACCCTTCCCTGAACCCTCTCACATTTCTAGAGCCATGGGGTTACTTTTTATTGAGATTTCTAGAATGCGTGACTCCTTAGAACCCATCCCTTTTGCCCTCTACTTCTGGCATACATTATGGCATTTGCTAGGGATCCTTAATAATTTTTTTTGGGCATACCAGACTAGGGTCAAACCCAGAAAGTCAAAAGTCTGTTAGGTTTAGACCCTAGGAGTCCAATAATTTTTTTTTCTCAATAAGATTGCATAGTTGAGTCTGCATTTTGCATCATGTTAGGATTATGCATTAAATACAATTTTTAAATAATTTGGCTGATTCCCAATAGCGAGCCAAAGAGATTGAAATAAAGGGATTTTGTAATGATTAGGCTCTGGCCTGAACGGTTTCCACTGGGAACCGTTAAGAAGCTTCACGCTCGTGGGGTGGGTCCCTTTAAAGTAATTAGGAGAATGGGCCCTAACGCCTATGTGCTAGAACTACCTCCAGATTATGGAATTAGCTCGACATTTAATATCTCTGACTTAGTCGAGTATAGGGAACCCACAAATATACCCAGTGAGCTGTTTGGGCCTGACCTCCCTTTTGAGAGTGAACCTGAACCTGAGTGTCCACCTCCAAATATACCTGAGCGAGGAGAGCGGATCGAGCGTGTCCTGGATGACCAAGCCATCACTACCCGGGGCAAAGGCTACCAGCGTTACCTGGTCCAATGGCAAGGCCGACCCGAATCCGATGACTCGTGGATCACACAGGAGGACTTGCAACGCATTGATCCCGACATCCTGGAGAGGTATCAAAGCCAAGCTAACCCTTACTCGATAGGGTCGAGTTCCTCCCACCCCGGGAGAACTGGTATGGGCACCAAGATCCGACAGAGGCTCCTCAACCCTCTATGGATCTCAGATTAGGGTTCCCCCTTCTATGAGTCCTGTAATAAGGCCTTGAGCCCAAAGCAATTTCATAATTTCTTGTCAAAGTTTGTTTAGTCCTGTACCTTGACCAATTTGGGTCAAGTTAGGTCATGAGTCCTGTATTTGTTCGAGTCTGAGTTTGGACTGGGCCCAAGCCCAATTGAAGTCTGATGCGAGAAAAAAGGATAAGGTGATGATGCTAGCACAGATGATGCAGAGGTGGTTATATCTTGTTTTCTTTTTAGGATTTTATCTTTGGTTCCCGATTGCAAGTAAAGAGAACCTAGGAAAACTGAAAGAAAAGAGGTCTATGCTAGCAGATCAATCCCTAAGAAATGATAGACCAGGACCTCGAGATTAAGGAACCCCGGGATTAGGACTAGCTCGATACACCCAATACCTACCTAGGAGATGGGGATGCAAACCTTTCAAATTCTGAAGCGCCTGGTGCAGAGATTGCTCCACTCGACGGATGCGGCCTGGATGTCCGAGCAATCGCGCCCATGGATGCGCCGGTTCCCGATCATGTGGCCGTGATGGCTAGACGACCCATCTCTGATGTCCGTAGCACCGAGGAAGACCTGTAGGTAGCAAGAGAAAGAACGGTTAGCGAAGAGATGAGAAGTGTTGAAGTTGAAATAGGGTTAGGGTAGAGAAACAGTGCTTCGAGCCTAGTATTCGACTGGAGTCTGAAATCGAAGTTGATAACTTGGGGCCTCGCACCCCGCGATGTCCCGGAGGACGAAGGAATTGTGGCCTCCCACCACTCGACGCTCTCAGGCGAAGGAACGTGGCCTCACACCACTCGATGCCCTCAGGTGAAGGAACGTGGCCTCACACCACTCGACATCCCTGGGGATGAAGGAAGAGTTTCACTCACTCACAACCTAGTCTAGGGAGACAGAGGATTGGAGAAGAAAATACTCGAAATTTTTTTTTGTATTCATTCACTAACTGTTACAAAGAGGGGTTTGGGTCCTTTAAATAGGTACCCAAAGATACATTCAAAATTCAAAAGAAAACCCATTCAAAATTTGAACCAAAAATACAACTCAATTTGAAAGTGGTGCCCAAGCTTTGGAGAGCTTTCTTCTTGGCCGACCAGCTTGGTATGGCATGATGCTTGGCTTGGACTGGAGGAGTTGCTCCTTGGACTTCCTTCTTTGCTTGCTTGGTTTTGGTAGAAAACATGAAGTGAGGCTAGCTTGGAGGGATTTGTCCCACTTTGACTTTTCTTGGCTTGATTCAAGGCCGACCAAATGGGAATAATCCTAGGCGTGGCATGATTGGAGGCTTGGAGAGGGGGATTGGTTTTGACCTTCCTTCCTTGCATGGCTTATTTTGGTAGAAGGCTTGGATTGAGGCTTGATGTCTTCACCATGCCTTTCTTGCTTAACTTCATCAAGGGATCATGCCTTTCTTGCTTAACTTCTTTATGGAAGAAGGCTTGAGTGGAGGCATGCATCAAGGGATTTGAAACTTCTTTCCACTTGGAGAATGGAGGATGCCTTTCTTGCTTGACTTCTTTATGGAAGGAGTCTTGAGTGGAGGCATGCATCAAGGGATTTGAAACTTCTTTCCATGACCGCCCATCCTAGATTGGAAGAGAGCTTGAAGAGGGGAGGGGAAGGGGGCATGGATCATGTGAGTGGTCCCCTTTCTTGGGCGCCCAAAACAAACCACATGTCATCACCTCAGTGCGCCACATAAACAGATAAGGTGGGCCCTGAGCTGACATGTCTCCTTGCCTTTATTAGGCTTAAAAGAGACTTAACTTTTGAACCACTAAAGACTTCATGGGCTTAGACTCGGCCCGACTTATTACAAGACTCAGCTCGACCCGATGGGTCGAGGTACAGACTCCAGTTAAGCAAATAAACTAGAGGCTGACAGCCTTATTACAGGACTCAATAAACATAGAACCCTAATCAGAGATCCCCCGAAGTTTGAAGGGCTCAAGTCAAACCCTGATGCCCACATCAAAGTCACCCTGGTTTTCTTCACCAAATCAAGTTCTGGTGGGCCAACCCACCCCTTCCACTTGGGATAAAGCCAACTCAGGTGCCACCTCAGCTACCTACGTGGTGCCATATCAGCTGCCACTTGGGCATCCAAGGAGGGAAACAAAGTGGCACCCTCATGCTTTCCACATGCCTTGGGCGACATTGGAAGGAAGAAACACCATCCCCCTCTTCCCTCCCCCACATCATGCCTTGTTCAATCAAAAGAAGGGCGTTGAAGATCCTTGAAGAAACCAAGCCACAAAGCAAGCCCACTTCCAAGCTTTCTTCCCAAAGTGTTCATGCAAGGATGGAAGGTCAAAGGACACACTCCCCTCTTCAAGCCCTCAACCATGCAACGCCCAAAGAGCTCTCCCTTGGTCGGCCTTGAATCAATCCAAGAGATGGCATTGAAGAGTCCAAGGGAACACATCCCTTCAAGCAAGCCATGCCCCACTCTTTCTTCCCAAAATAAGCATGCTAAGGAAGGAAGTCAAGAGACCAATCCCCCCTCTCCAATTCTTCCTACATGCCACGCCCAACCCTAAGTCATTTGGTCGGCTAAAGAGAGGAGATGATGGAGAATTTTGGGCGCCACCAAGAAAGTTGTAATTTTGAATTTCAAATGGGCCTTGGGTGCCTATTTAAAGGACCCAATCCCTCCCTTGTAGAACTATTGAATGATTGAGTGATTAATGAAAAAGTTTGAGTTTTTTCACCCTCCAACCATTGTCTCTTAGGCTAGGTTTGAGTGGAGTTGCCTTCGTCCCCAAGGACGTCGAGTGGTGTGAGGCCACTTGTCCGTCGCCCTAGGGCGTTGCGAATTCTTCGTCCTCCAAGATGCCACGTGGTGTGAGGCCACATTCCTTCATCCTCTGGGATGTTGTGGGGTGCGAGGCCCCAAGTTATCTCCAACTTCGACTTCGGAATCCAGCTGGACACCGGGCTCGAAGCCCCTTCCCAACTCCATCTCAATTCCTTTCCGTGCATCTCCATATTTCGCTGACCCTTCTTTTGTTTGCCTACAGGTCCTCCCTGGCATCTCGGGCATTGGTGACAGTCAGCTTTGCCATCGTGACCTCCCGACCCAAAGCCAGTTCTCCCACGGGTTCGACTGCTCGGGCATCCAGGCCGCATCCGCCGAGTTGAGCGATCTCTGCACCGGGCGTTCCAGAAGTTTGAGGTTTGCTTTCTCTTTATCTTCTAAGTAGATATTGTAGGTCGAGCTAGTCCTACCGGGGTTTCTTAATCCTGGGGTCCTGTTCTCGTTTTCACTTTTAGGGCTTTGAACTGCTAGCGTAAGCTTTCATTACTGTTCTTCATATTTCTTACCTTTGCTTGTGATTGGAAATCGAAACCCTAAAAAAAATTATCTAAAACTCATCAAACATAAAAGAAAAAAGAAATTCCTTGCATCATAAGCATCCATCCCAGCATCCCTAGCCCTACCCCTCCTTGCCCTACATCAAATTTTCTTATATCCGCTGCACATCTTTGAGTTATTCACATTGCTCACAAACACTTCAAAGACCGGCACATAATTACTTTAATTTTTTAAAGACCCAATTCATCCTCCCTCTTGGGCTCCATTTCTAGGCAACAATGTCAATCATGTCTTGTAGGTTATCGTGAATCAATTCGATTGGATTCATGAGTCAATTCGAAAGCTAATTCGAATTGGCAACTTAGGTCAACTCAATTTGACCTAATTAGATCAATTGGTTTTGATTGGATCAAAATGGCTTGGACCTAGACCTACTGCTGGCTAGATGTAGAATCCAAAGAGTCACACACATTAGAAAATTGGCCAATGAAGTCAATTATATTTTTATTAGGGTCAAAGGATCCTAATTGGCTAGCTAATTGACATACTAGCATATATTGGCTAGCCCAACTCCTAACCCAATTGGATTGGATTTATCAGCTTGCTATTTGGGCTAACCAACTTAAAAGGGATTTAAATTGGATTATGTCCTAATCAGGACAACATTTGTCTAATTTTATCTAGATTTATTTAGGCCTTATCTTGGAATTATGGAAGAGTCCAACTTGGATTGGACTCTTGGCACCAAGATATATGTGCACCAAAATAAATATACGCAGAAGGACCAAGAGTCATTCTGCTTGTCAATCACAAAGTCCAAATAATGTTTAAGATTTTCTCCCTTATCTCCACGCCCTTTTGGAAGGGGCTTGACTGGTCAAATAATGGGAAAATGGTGTGGAAGTTGTTGGTGCAAAATGAAAAGTTGCGTTTCTTCATTATGGTGCTAATTTGAAACCATGAGCCTTTAGTTTGAAGGCTCCTGTATTTCTCTGACATCTCCTTTCAGATTTCATGTCCCTTAGCCTTCCTATAACCAATTAATGTCATGTGGTAGATGGAGAAAAAGGCTAGAAAAATGAAGAGACATTAATTTGTCTCTTGGTGCCTGATCAGGTGTATCATGATATGACCTCTCATCCTAATAAGACTCCTGCTTGAAGGGTCTTATCAAATGGCTGAAGGAGAGACATGTTAGGTGCCCCATCCCTCTCTATAAAAGGCATCATATTCTGATGCTAGAGTAATAGAGTTTTCCATTCGAAAAATACTACCAATTATTTTCTCTTCCTCCTCTTTAAGACAAGGTTTATCTTTTTAAGACAAAGCTTGTTCTTTTAAGACAAGACTAGTCTAATTAAGATAAGAGCCTAGGAAAAAAAATAGAAGGGGTATTCAGGATCTAAGAGAGGAGTCAGAGTGATCTCTGTGTGCCCTATAGGAGGGTAGGGATTTAGCAAAGGGAGAAAGTTCGAAAGGTTGCTAGAAGAGTCCCATTCAAACAAGCAAGCTTCGTAGGAGTGCTTTCTTGGTCCAGTTCCTATGTGAATCACCTTTGGAGGGCATAACTTATGTGCCTTATGAAAATTAAGGAATATAGCATTCTAGGTATTCCTCTTGATGTGGGACTAAGATGATGCGGGACTATACTAATGATGAGATGGATATGCAAATGATTTTTCTTTTGAGTTTTAGGTTTTAAGAGATGTACTGATTCCTGAAGTCAAGTTAAGAATGGAACTAGGGATTCTATAAGGACAAGAACTTTCTAGCAAGCAAAGATAGTCCCTAAACAAAGATAACGAGAGGATCTTGGGATTAAGAAATCCCGTAGGACTTAGCTCTAGATCAATACCTACTTAGAAGATTAGGGGTGCAAACCATGAAGACTCTGATGCACCCGATGCTGAGTTCACTCACTCTCGAGGATGCAGCCTGGAGGATCAAGCCTTCAACCCTACGGATTTGCCAGCTTTTCGTCTGATGGTCACGAGGGCAAGGAAGATCGACTTCGTTGTCCGTGGCACCTAGAGGACCTACGAGCATCCAAAAGAAGGGTTATAAAACATAAAGAGGAAGGAATAAAAAAGTAAGAAGGGATGGTAAAGAGTTGAGAATGGTGGTCGAGGAGGCTCTTCTTGCTAGGCATCCAGGTGGAGTTTCCAGGGATGTCCAAGCTTGAAGATTGGTGGGTGGCTTGCGAAGGAGGAAGGGAACTTAGGGCCTCTCATCCCTCGATGTCTCGAAGGACAAAGGCACTCTCTCATAGAGTTCTTAGTCTGAGAAGACAAGGGCTATAATGAGGTAGAAACTTCTCTAAATTCTCATTTATCAAAAACTAGTTTTACAAGACGGTTAGGGTCCTTTTTATAAGCACCTAAGTCCTCATTTGATATTTGAATTCAAATTTGAAATAGGGGTTACAAGACTTGATTTGGGGGAGTGAAGAGAGGATGTTGTCTTCATGAATCAAGGGGCACCTATTTTGAATTTTGAATCTCTTCTTCATGAAGCTTTGACCAACCATGAATGCTAGGCTTGATCCTTGGTAATATGGCTTGATATGTGGAGTGGGGTGAGGATCCTGTTGGCTTGGATCAAGGGGAGATTAATGGGAGTCAACCATGCAACTTGAATTTGAAACTTCAGCTTTACTTGGCCGCCCAAAGTGCTTGATGAAGTGGTGCCTCCCATGCCATGTGGCATTAATGATATGGCACTCCATAAGCTGAAGTGGTGCCTTCCATGCCACATGGCATTGATGACATGGCACTCCTCATGAGTTGGCACTCGTAACCTGGCATGGAGAGGTGGCTTGACTCATCTTCAAACTAGCTTGAGCCCATCTTCAAATTGACTTGAGCTTGTGGACCAACTTAGCTAATTACAGGACCAATTGACCCTAACTTGACCAAATTGGCCAAATTACCAGACTAAACCAAAAATTAAAATCAACTAGATACTAATTACATGACTCAAAAGTAAATTACTCAGGCTTAAAGCCTTATTACAGGATCCAAAAGATTAAGAACTCTAATCAGGGATCCACAGAGGGTTAAGGAGCCTCTGTCTAATCTTGGTGCCCACACCAATTCTCTGGGGGTGGGAGGAAACTCGATCCTGTTGAGTAAGGGTTGATTTGGCTTTGGTATTTCTCAAGAAGGTCAAGGTTGAGGTGCTGCAACTCCTCTGGGTAATCCATGATTCATCGAACTCTGGTCGGCCTTGCCATCGGACCAAGTAATGTTGATATCCTTTGCCCCAGGTGGTGGTAGCTTGATCATCCAGGACACGCTCGATCCGTTCTCCTCTCTCAGGTAAAATTGGAGGTGGACACTCTGCATCGGGTTCACTCTTAAAAGATAGGTCAGGCCCAAATGGCTCGCTGGGTATGGTTGCCGGTTCCCTATACTCGACTAAGTCTGAGATATTGAAAGTCGAGCTAATGCCATAATCCGAGGATTGCTCAAGCACATAGGTATTAGGACCAACTCTCCTTATCACTTTAAAGGGGCCAGCTTTACGAGCATGAAGTTTCTTAACGGTTCTTGGTGGAAACCATTCAGGCCTAAGCCTAATCATTACAGAATCCCCTATGTCAAATTCTTGGGCTTGCTTTTGGGAATCAACCAATTTCTTGTATGTATCATTACTTATATTAATTTTTTTGGCTAATTTTCTTATGCATGCTGTGCGAATGACTTTGCGAACTTTGAGACTCATACTGATACCTAACAAAATGCAGACTCAACTATGCATTCTTATTGAGAGGAATTTTTATCAGACTCTTGGGCCTAAACCTAATAGACTATAGACTCTCTAGGTTTGACCCTGTTTGGTATACACATGAAAACTTACCATGAACTTCTAACAAATGCCAAAGGATCTTTCAAAAGTAGGTAGCAAAAGGGATGGGCTCTAAGGATTCATGCAACCTGGTAATCTCATCAAAATGCAACCTAATGGCTCTATAAACATGATAAGACCTAGGGAAGGGTAAGAAATAGGAAGGAGACTCAGGGACAGGTTCTGGGCTAAAAAGACTGACCTTAATGTATGAACATTGACCTATGGGTGACATAAGGTCAAATTGAAGAATGGAGAATTTGGTCATTGCAAGTGCAAGTTTATCAAGAAAGGAAGACTTAGTCAGTTCCAGAAAAAGGTCATCAACTGGGGTTAGAGGAATGAATTCTTTATAAGGGAACTGAATGATGTCTCGGGTTGAGGCTAAAGGAGTGGGCTCTTTCTAAGGGCATTGACTTACAGGAACCAAGATCTCACTAATTTCCCATTGTTCTGATGTTTCAGGACTAGGCTCTACAATCTTATCTTCTCCAAGGATTTCCTCAGGTAAGGTATTAGAGTTGTCCTCCTCGAAGTCTTCTCCTTCATATTTGTCTACCAAACTCATGTCACTCTCATATACTTCTACTTCAGGCTCACTGGTGGGTTCAGAATCTTTTAAGTGTCCTTCAATATAGCTTCTACCTGGGTGTCTTCTGGGTCAACCAATTCTCGGTCTGCAATATATTCCTCTTCTTTAATGTCACCCTGGTTAACACATGGGGTAGCAGGGGTGGGTCGACTCGGGTTAAGGTTGGGTTTGGATTCAGAGGTACTAATCCTGCTGGGCTTAACTCGATATGATGGGGACATCAAAACCCATCTGGGTTTTGCTTTTCCTTTTTTTAATTTTTTTTATTTTAGTTTAAAAATATTTATCCCAGCTATTCCCTTTATCCTCACTTTATCCACATCTTATTCCTAACTTATTCCCCATTTATCCCTATCATCTTCAACCTCCCATAACTTCAATTTTTTTGGATTTTTTCTTCCTGTTTGTCCTGGATCCACCATGCTCGACCTCCGGTGCCACCCCCGACAACGTCCACCTTCCCCCGGCGTTGATCTCCTCGTGGGAATGCTAGTGAATCTCATGGAACCGCCCGTGGCTGTGCCCCCTGTGGCTCCTCCCATGGCCGTCCACCCCTGCGGCTCCGCCCATGCGCCCCTCTCCCCCGCGTCGCCGTCCATCGCTGCCCGAGCCACCATCCTTCGCTGCCTGAGCCATCCCCGTAGGATCTTCGCCCGTGAAACCATCTCCACACCTTCGCGCGTCACCCCTGTTCCACGATCATAGGTCATAGGAAGTTTTTTCTGCACGGATCTTAGAGTAGAACAATTTTGCATGGATCTCAAAGTGCACACTTTTCAGAGTAAGAATTTCCTACACAGTCATCAAGCCTGTACATATTTCAGAGCAACTCAACATGGATCTTGATGAATTTGGATTTTATTTTATTTGTTTTAAATCTGGATGTATGGACCAGTTAGGAAATTACTTAAATTACTTTTAGATTAGGATTAGTTTTATTTTTCACCATATGAGGAGGGTTGTGTTTGATTTTCTACCATGTTTTCAGGCTACAAACAAAGCAGGTTTGGGATGTCACTTTTTTTGGGTTGCATGCCTTGTATTCTTTTGTTGGGTCCCCAGTTTTGTAAGCCTATATAAAGGCACCCCCTCTCTTAAATATAATGATGATGATTAATATGAATTTTTGAAAAGTGTTCTTGGTTCGAGTGGGCATGAGGCCCGTCTTTCCTTCACCTGTGGGTGTCGAGGGGTGTGAGGCCCTAGTTATCTTCTCCTTAGTTGAGTCCCCTCTATGATCGTGGAGCTTCTCCTTCACGATCCCAGGTAGCGATTTGGGTGGGATGCCCTAGGCTCTACATGTAGTGAGATGGGTGGGATGCCCTAGAGGTGTGACGTTCTCCGTGAAGGTAAGTCCCAAGTCCATAGAGTATCCATCTTTCTTTTTCCTACATATTTTTTTTTTGCCTTTTGACCCTAATCACAGGAGACTTCTCAGCTCTTCGATGATCCTCCTAGCCCCCTCCCTTTGTCCCACATCAATTTTGGTATCAGAGCAGGAGAGGATTAGGGTAAAAAAAAAGTTGAAAAAAAAGAAAAAAAAGAAGAGAAAAGAAAAGAGAAAAAAAAAATTGCAGCGAGCCTAACTCGATGGAGTCGAGTTTTCCCGATCCCAGGGGAATGATGGGGACATCAAAACCCATCCGGGTTTTGCTTTTCCTTTTTTCAGATTTTTTTTTTATTTTAGTTTAAAAATATTTATCCCAGCTATTCACTTTATCCTCACTTTATCCATATTTTATTCTTATCTTATTCCCTGTTTATCCCTATCATCTTCAACCTCTTAGAACTTCCATTTTTTTGGGTTTTTTCTTCCCGTTTGTCCTGGATCCGCCACGCTCGACCTCCGGTGCCACCCCCGACAACCGTCCACCTTCCCCCGGTGTCGAACTCCTCGTGGGAATGCCGGCGAATCCCATGGAACCGCCCGTGGCCGTGCCCCCTGCGTCTCCTCCCATGGCTGTCCACCCTTGCGGCTCTGCCCACGCACCCCTCCCCTGCGCGCCGTCCGCCGCTGCCCGAACCGCCATCCATCGCTGCCCGAGCTGTCCCCGCCAGACCTCCGCCCATGAAGCCGTCTCCATACCTCCGCGCGTCATCCTTGTTGCATGGTCATAGGTCACAGGGAGTTTTTTTCTGCACAGATCTCAGAGCAGAACAATTTTGCATGGATCTCAGAGTGCACACTTTTCAGAGCAAGAATTTTTTGCATAGTCATCAAGGCTGCACATATTTCAGAGCAACTCAACATGGATCTTGATGAATTTGGATTTTATTTTATTTGTTTTAAATTTGGAAGTATGGACAAGTTAGGAAATTACTTAAATTACTTTTAGATTAGGATTAGTTTTATTTTTCACCATATGAGGAGGGTTGTGTTTGATTTTCTACCATATTTTCAGGCTACAAACAAAGCAGGTTTGGGATGTCACTTTTTTTGGGTTACATGTCTTGTATTTTTTTCTTGGGTCCCAAGTTTGTAAGCCTATATAAAGGCACCCCCTTTCTTAAATAAAATGATGATGATTAATATGAATTTTTGAAAAGTGTTCTTGGTTTGAGTGAGCATGAGGCCTATCTTTCCTTCACCTGCGGGTGTCGAGAGGTGTGAGGCCCCAATTATCTTCTCCCTAGCTGAGTCCCCTCTATGATCTTAGAGCTTCTCCTTCACGGTCCCAGGTAGCGATTTGGGTGGGAAGCCCTAGGCTTCGTATGTAGTGAGATGGGTGGGACACCTTAGACTACATGTAGTGGGGTGGGTGGGATGCCCTAGAGGTGCGACATCTCTCTGTGAAGGTAAGTCCCAAGTCCATAGAGTATCCATCTTTCTTTTCCCTACATATTTTTTTTCTGCCTTTTGACCCTAATCATAGAAGACTTCTCAGCTCTCCAACGATCCTCCTAGCCCCCTCCCTTTGTCCCACATCACGATAGTTCATGGGTTCCCTCTGACTTGACTTGAATTCCATAGCAAGTCGATAGGCATCATCTAGGTTATATATCCTCCACTGGAATAGTTTCCACTGGATATCTCTTCGTAGGCCATCTATAAATTTAGATATTATTTTAGACTCAGGTTCAACTATGTTACATCTCCTAATAAACTCACTAAATTTCTCAATATACTCAGACATAGTTTTATTGCCTTGTCTCAATTTGTACTATTGGTCTAAAAGTTTGTGCTCATAAAATTTACTTAGGTACTTTATCCTTAGTTCAAGTTTCATGTCACTCCAGGTAGTTATGGGTTTACGGCCTTCTTGCCTAAGTACTCTCAAAAACTTATCCCAGTCTACCTTAGCCTGATGAACTAACTTAGCTTTAGCAAACTTGAACTGATCTCTTTCAAAATAGATATTCATATGACTTTCAAAATACAGGTCCATATTTTTTTCCCAATTAAGATAATTCTCAATCTTAGAATTACAACCAAATTTAGACACTTGCAACATAATGCACCTAGTGGCTCTTCTAGGGTTGGGCTCCATGGTCACACTAGGTTGGGTTTGGTCGAGACTATAGGCTGAGCTCCTAATCTAATGGTCATGCAATCAATTACACACATTAACTCCTAATCTAGTGCATATGTAACAAACAATGGAAGGTGATAACTACATTAAGCATAAATATAAAAGTATTAATTTAATATTAAAATATAATTATTCCTTCAAAATTAATACTTTTATATGTCATTTATAGGAAAGAACATCATCATCATAGAGATCCCAATTTTAGAAGTCCAACGGTGCGAATAGCACTTGAATCAGACTCAGAACGAGCCCAAAATGAATTTTTGAAGATTTAACTAAGAGTTTACACGAAGTTTAAAGCAGCCGGTCTATAGTGGACCGGCCGCTCGGTCCATTTCCCAGCCCGTGGGCTGTGATCTGCCATTGACACAGTCCACAAAAGTAGAGCCATGGACCACGCTGCCCCAATCATGCCGAGACTCGTCGGAGAGTTGCCCCCACCGCCGGGGAGGTCGCCGGCATGCTCACCGCCGGATGGAGAAGCTCCGGTGGCTGGAAAAACACTTCCAAAGGGGGCTGCTATTCGTTCTTCTTCTCTCTTGGCCGAACTTCACCGAAACCACCATCCCACGCCGTCGGACTTCCTACCTAGTCCACCGCTGGTCGGAGATGATGGTGGAGTGCTCTTCCTTGTCGCCGATAGGGTCCTCATGGTGAGTTGCAGTCGTGGGAGATTTCTTTTTGTCTGAACCAACTGTGGACCGAACCGTGTGCTGGGATGGACCAAACCAGGAAGAAAATTCCAGAGCTTCGTCGGATGAGCTGGAGATCGATGGGAGCACGAGCTTCGTTGCAACCGTGGAGCGGTATCTGTTGTTCTGTTGGGCTGGTGCAATGGTGGAGCGGGTTGGTTCAATGGTGGGGTGGGTTGGTTCAAACGGAGGAGTGGGTTGGGAGCAGGGAGAGCCTATAAAAAGGGGTCCAGGGGAGCCAGATGGGGGTATTCGATCATCCGAGGGATTTGGGCATTCAACCAGTCGAGCAGTCAGCCAGTTCTCCTTCTTCCCATTACTTTTCTTCTCTGTTTCCTCTTCCCCATCACAGAAGGCCTCTCTGTCTTCTCTATTCCATACCATAGATAGCTTTCTTCCCACCATTCCAGCTTAGTTGTAGAGGTCGATCCCATCCCAGAGTATAGTCCATCTCTCAGTTCTCCCATGCTCCCAGATCATTCACAGTCCAGCATCAGTCCGGAGATCCATCTGTTCTTCCCTGTGGTTCTTTTGGTTTTCTGCTATTCCGGTTAACCCAGCTTTATTCCCACTATTCCAAGCTTATCCCAATTTTATTCCAGTAGTTTAATTCTCTACCGGTCAGTGCCATCTTCAACTTTTGACCATGCAGAAATCACTGGAGGCTGGAGCTTCACTTAGGAAAAGGGGTTTTTATTTTTGGTTGTATTACTTTGGTGTTCTTCCTCTTACATGAAATAAAGATATCCTTTGATTAATTGATGTTCTTTTGTTTTTGTTTTTGTTTTTGAATCAGATGCGTTGCTAGGGCAAAGCTTTGGAGGTAAGTCAAGTGAAATTACTCATGACTGATCTATTTCCAAGTGGGTACAGGTTGTGCTCTCGTGAGATAGATCATATCTAGGTTATTTCACTAGCATTTAGATCAATCTATTCCCAAAAAGGGATGGGCCGTGATTCACGGATATGGGCCTTGCTCTCACTTGGATAGATCATTTCTTGAGTTACCTTTACTGCTAATTACTTGTTAATCTTCTTTTTAGTTTTAAGATTTCAATTTCTGTTGCACATTTATTGTTTTCAAAGTAATCAAGAAAGTTCCTGTGGATTCGACCCTTGCTCCTGCTATCCTATTCTAGAATAGTAGTTTTAAGTTAATTAAATCGGTGCGTTGCGGCGTGAATCAGATTTTTGGCACCATTGCCGGGGACTTTTGGCATTATTTTGAAAATCTCAAAAATTCAAATTTTTTTTTTCAAATTTCAAAAATTCAAAAAATTCCAAATTTCAAAAATTCAAAAAATTTCAAATTTCAAAAATTCAAAAAAAATTTCAAATTTCAAAAACTGAAAAAAAAAATTTCAAATTTCAAAAATTCAAATTTTTGGTATTTTTGTTTTATTCTATTTGATCTCCTTTTTAGAATTACTTAGGTAAACTTACTTTCCTGCAAAATCAAAAAAAAAAAAAAAGATAATTCATAATTCATTAGGGAATTAGATACTTAACCATCAAAATTAAAAAAAAAAGTAATTAGTTTTGTTTAATTTTGTTTGATAATTTCAAGATATGGACACCTTGCTTATCGCATCCATTTCATTTCTCCATAATTCATCTTAAGGGAACTAACCTCATTAATCAGATAAGGTGAGGATTTCATTACCATTCCTTGGCCCACAAATCATTTTCCATCATTTGTATTCACCTGAGCCTCTAACCCTAAAATCAATTAGATGCCAGCCCTAAGGAATTCGAGCTCAATAGGACAAGGGAACCCTAGAGTTATACTGGGTTCAGGTCAGTTAACTGCTTGGTGTCTAAGGAAAGTGGTTCAGGGACAAGAGCCCGAAAGGAGGTGCGTTGGTTCCGCTTACCTGTCCAACTTTTAATTGGTGTCTAGGGAAAGCAATAAGGGAACCTTCACCAACCTTACACTTACCTGGCCAAGTTAGTTGGGTGATTTTGGACTTGGAGTGCTCAAAGGTGACCTTGGAACAGTTAGGAGCTGTTTAGGTCTAAGCTAACCTTAGGATAGAGTTGTGTAAATTGTTTGTGTAAATTGTTTGAAAAAAAAAAGAAGAAGAAGAAGAAAAAAAAAAATTCATATAGTTCTAGGACTCTCTTAGAGTTTTTTCTTTAGATCTTTTCTTCCCCCTTCTTTTTTTTAAAAAATAAAAAAAAATACCCAACCATGTACCAATTTTCTGAGTCTAGGTATGACCAAATTTATCAAGATCAAACTTATAACTCATATAGACCAGGAGAAAATTTTGATGCTTATAACCCTGGTTGGGGGGCTTAATTAGATTTTTCATGGCAACCACACCCAGTAGTTGCCCCGGTACCCCAGTTAGATTTTTCATGGCAACCACACCCAGTAGTTGCCCCGGTATCCCAAAGATCTTTGTTTGTAGATGCTTCTTATCATGATCTATCCTATTCAGATTATCAACCTTCTCCTAGTCCTTATATCCTATCTTTTCAAGAAGAGCTTTTACAAGCACTAAACCGGCTTGAAATTAGTCAGAACCTACTTAAGATTAGTCAGAACATATTTCTTCCTCAGACTAACCTAGAAGTCGATAGATTTGCCCAATATCAACAACCGATTATGCCTCAGCAATAATCTATCGAGGAGCTTAATGTTTATGATTCTATCGAGGCAGAAAAACCAAATTGGTGGAATGAACTATGTCCATCATCATCTTATTCATCGATGACTTCCTTTGAAGATATGATGGAATTTATTGAGGCACCCCAGGAATCACAACAGAATAACATAGTAGGGGAAGCCATACCTCCTAGTTATCCCGAGAACTCATTAGATCCCTTTACAGCTCAGTGTGAGGTAGATGATTTTAATGAAGATAAAGATATCATAGGGAGGGATGATCCACTTTTCAAACTTACCCCACTTTTGATGGAACAAGTTGAGCCAACACCTAGCCCCCCAATAGCTCCTCCGTTAGAATCACCACCAAATTATTTAGAATTGACATCGCTTCCTGTCACACCTATTAACACCCTACCAGTGATCTCTAATCAGGAAGACCTAATAGTTGGTGATCTAAAGATGCATAGACAAGCTGTTGGATGGGAGGTGTATGACCTGTGGGATAATGATCTTAAGAAGTTTGTGACTGATTCTTTTATGTTTGGCACTACTTTCAAAGATCGCCTCCAAAATCCATCTTTTATTCTGAAACGATATATGGAGACAAACTTACAATTTATCCTGATAAAGTGCCATCAGGAAGGGATGATATCAAGACATACCATATCCGAGAATGGGATTAGGGTAGACCTTTATAGCGATCGACAAATTTTTAAGCCCCCACCTCCACTCTCGGTCCAAAACACACAATCCCTTCCCAATCTTCCACAAAATTGTTATAGGATTTTTCAATCTTGGTTTAGCACGCTTACCTCCTATATTTTCTGGATTAGGGATAATCGTCATCGTAGAATATTCTACGAACGTTTCTCTGCCATGTTGACAAGGCCTCCTGATTGGCCTATCTTCTAAAATTTTCTTGAGGGATGTACCTAAGTTCAATATCTGTAACACTCCCTCTTAGAGTCTGGCTGAAGACTTTAAACTTAACGCTTCTGGGAGGCAACCCAGTTTATACTTTTAATTTTTAACTAGTTTCTTTTCTTTTCTTTTTAGAAGAATAAAGTGAGGAAGTACAGCAACAAAGGAACCTGCTACTTCATGAAACCTTAGAAGCACATTTTCCCAAGGTGTATTCTTTCCTATTATACTTCTCATTTTCTTTCCTACTCCATTGAGGACAATGTCGATTAAGTTGGGAGGGGAAGATTAACTTGACTTGCTTAGATCTTCGAGTGCAGTTAGAAATGATTAGGTTATGTGTACCTAATTATTGTCTCGAATTGGAGTTACATGGGCACCTTAATTAAATGATCGATTAATGGCCTAGATAATGCTAGAGATGTTGAGGGATAAATTATTAAAGAAACTCAATAAATGGTAGGGTATAGATCATAAATAATTTCATGGAGTAATTCCAAAGCCTTTTTGACCATTGATCTTAATAAAGAGTCTACTTTATGGGGATATAAATCAAAAGATCAAGTATGCTAAAGTTTTTCCATTTGAAAAAAAAAGAAAAAGAAAAAGAAAAGAAAGTTAGTCTAGTCTCCTAGCTTTGCTTGAACTCTTACTAAGTAACCGGGCCCCTTCGCCTAAGTAAGCATTGTGGTTTGTGTCAAAAAGTGAGAAGGTCAAGAAATCTGTTAGGCAATGGTACCTCCCTGAGTAACCGGGCCCCTTCGTCTAAGTAAGCATTGTGGTTCATGTCAAAAGGAGAGAATACTAATACTTATGAGGCTTGGATATAACACATAAAAATAAAAATAAAAAAAAAAAAAATGAAGGGAAAAATCATCTAGCAGAAAGGTATTGAACTAAACCCCAGAAAGTTAGAGAATTTTGAGAGTGAGATGGAAAGTTGGCAGAAGAAGAACTCTAGAAATCTTTATGAGCTCTACCTAACCACTAAAAGAGTTGAATTAATAATCCAATGAAGTATCTCAGTAATAGTCTGACCAGGTATCATCTATTTTTAAGGTTGCTTGAGTTAACATCTAATTCAAGGATAGGTTGATACACATGGATAATCTATCTGCTTTACTCGAGGACGAGAAAAGTTCAAGTTGGGAGGTGTGATAACTACATTAAGCATTAAATAAAAGTATTAATTTAATATTAAAATATAATTATTCCTTCAAAATTAATACTTTTATATGTCATTTATAGGAAAGAACATCGTCATCATAGAGAGCCTAATTTTAGAAGTCCAACGGCACGAACAGCACTCGAATCGGACTCAGAACGAGCCCAAAATGAATTTTTGAAGATTTAACTAAGAGTTTGCACGAAGTTTAAAGCAGCCGGTCCATAGTGGACCGGTCGCTTGGTCCATTTCCCAGCCCGTGGGTCGCGATCTGCCATTGACGCAGTCTACGAAAGCAGAGCCATGGACCGCGATGCCCCAGTCATGCCGAGACTCGTCGGAGAGCTGCCCCCACCGTCGGGGAGGTCGCCGACATGCTCACCGCCGGCCGGAGAAGCTCCGGTGGCCGGAAAAACACTTCCAAAGGGGGCTGCTATTCGTTCTTCTTCTCTCTTGGCCGAACTTCACCGAAACCACCATCCCATGCCGCCGGACTTCCTACCCAGTCCACCGCTGGCCGGAGATGATGGCGGAGTGCTCTTCCTCGCCGCCGGGAGGGTCCTCATGGTAAGTTATAGCCATGGGAGATTTCTTTTGGTCTGAACCAACTGTGGACCGAACCGTGTGTTGGGATGGACCGAACCAGGGAGAAAATTCCAGAGCTTCGCCGGATGAGCTGGAGATCGATGGGAGCTCAAGCTTCGTTGCAACCATGGAGCGGTATCTGTTGTTCTGTTGGGCTGGTGCAACGGTGGAGCAGGTTGGTTCAACGGTGGAGCGGGTTGGTTCAAATGGAGGAGCGGGTTGGGAGTAGGGAGAGCCTATAAAAAGGGGTCCAGGGGAGCCAGATGGGGGTATTCGATCATTCGAGGGATTCGGGCATTCAACCAGTTGAGCAGTCAGCCAGTTCTTCTTCTTCCCATTACTTTTCTTCTCTGTCTCCTCTTCCCCGTCACAGAAAGCCTCTCTGTCTTCTCTATTCCACACCATAGATAGCTTTCTTCCCACCATTCCAGCTTAGTTGTAGAGGTCGATCCCATCCAAGAGTATAGTCCATCTCTCAGTTCTCCCATGCTCCCAGATCATTCACAGTCCAGCGTCAGTCCGGAGATCCATCTGTTCTTCCCTCTGGTTCTTTTGGTTTTCTGCTATTCCGGTTAACCCAGCTTTATTCCCACTATTCCAAGTTATCCCAATTTTCTTCCAGTAGTTCAATTCTCTACCGGTCAGCGCCATCTTCAACTTTTGAGCATGCAGAAATCACTGGAGGCCGGAGCTTCACTTGGAAAAAGGGGGTTTTTACTTTTGGTTGTATTACTTTGGTGTACTCCCTCTTACATGAAATAAAGATATCCTTTGATTAATTGATGTTCTTTTGTTTTTGTTTTTGTTTTTGAATCAGATGCGTTGCTAGGGCAAAGCTTTGGAGGTAAGTCAAGTGAAATTACTCATGACTGATCTATTCCCAAGTGGGTACAGGTTGTGCTCTCGTGAGATAGATCATATCTAGGTTATTTCACTAGCATTTAGATCAATCTATTCCCAAAAAGGGACGGGCCGTGATTCATGGATACGGGCCATGCTCTCACTTGGATAGATATTTTCTTGAGTTACCTTTACTGCTAATTACTTGTTAATCTTCTTTTTAGTTTTAAGATTTCAATTTCTATTGCACATTTATTATTTTCAAAGTAATCAAGAAAGTCCCTGTGGATTCGACCCTTGCTCTTGCTATCCTATTCTAGAATAGTAGTTTTAAGGTAATTAAATCGGTGCGTTGCGACGCGCATCAGAAGGTACTATGGTTTGCTATACTTATGAGTTCAAACAAAATGGGTTAACTTAGATTACACATCACAACAACTAGCCCTTTTACTGGCCAGGTAAGAGGTGGGAGTGCGGGGGTTTCCCTTGCTTTCACAAGGACCCAATTAAGGAACTACAACACCACTTAGGTCATTTGACACTAGACCTCTTTCTTTAGACACCAGCTTCCCGGTACTAATTGAAGGGTTGTTGCATGTACTAGCTTCCCTATAATGGTTAAACCCGACTCGTTGATGTCCTTAAGCTATTAGGTTGCTACTAGATTTTAATTTAGGCTTAGGATCGAAATGCAAGTTGGTGGTTTTCGGGCCAAGGAAAGGTAATGACCTCCTTCCCTTATCTTGTGATATTGACCCCCTTAAGTCAATTATATAAATGATGGCATACACATGAATCCTAATGAAATCTATCTAAGTTTTTTTTTTTTGTGTTTTGATGTATGTTAGCAGAAATAAGATGCTAAAAAGTAAATAATATGAACCTATATGCAAAAATTAACCTATGTAGAGATGAAAGTATGATGAAATGAAATTACTGAAATTTCAGAGCAAATTATTCTTAGATGGTAATCAGCCATGTACAAAATCAACAGACTAGAATAAAATCTAAAAAAATTCTAAAAAATACTTCTAATTATGTGAAATCCAGAAAAACAAAAATCACCAAAATTAGAGACTCCTACGTACATAAACAACTAAAATATTAGACCATATACTGAGTAGCATAATTTTTAAAAGATGCTAAAATGAATGATGCAAGATTTTTTTCTTTAGGATCTAAAACCTATCTTCTTGTTTTCCTCTTCAAGGGTCAATCACATCGACACCCCTACACGCCATAGGAAATCCCCTTTGAATGGGATGAGAGGGTCTTGCAGCCCTACTTTTTCCTATGACCGGACTGGAGGTGAAGAGACACCAACACCATGCATACAATATGCAAAAGCAAGGCAGAAAAAGATGCATTTTAAAATAATTTTAAAATATGCACAATGGAAGGCTTGGTAGATCGATCTAAATGATCTACCAATCTGCCCGCAATAGGATCTAGTATAATAAAATAGCATGTAATATAAACATCAAAACAAGAGAAGAGCAAAGATATAAAAGTACCTTACTGTTATACCTTTGATGGATGTAGTGGCGGTGCTCCAAGGATGATGCTCTTGAGCCACATATGTGTCTAGCCTTTATAGATAATCCACACTGGGACTCGACTCTGATCGACTCCCTCGGAGTGCTAGCTCCTTAGGATCTTTTAGGTTGATCTACTTCTTCCTAGAAGATGAGGAGGAGAGGTGGAACCCTTCCTAACTAGCTCTCTTTCCAAGGCCTAGCTTGAGTGCTAGGAGTCCACACACCCAATGTCCAAGTCCTCTCAACCCTTTTCTTCCCTCTCAGAATCTTAGTAGTAATGAGATTTAGAGACAAAATCAAAAGCTTCTCTTCTTCAGCAGCCCTAAAATAATACTTATTTATAGAGGCAGCTAAGAGGGGGAGAAAGAGGAAAGAGTGATTGGAGGAGAAGGTCAAGGAGCATACCATATTGACTCAAACCACATTAGGAAGGAATGATAGTCATTCCATAAAAGTTTGGAGCCAAAACAGAATGAACTCAAAATTTAAAGCAGGTCAAAACCTTCCCAAAATGTCTCAGAAATGCCATTCAGGGATTTCTGGTCGAGCAAAGATGAGTCGACTTGAGCAGGTTTGAGTTGGCTCATCTAGGAAACAGAACAATCTGACTGTTCATTTAAGTTGGCTTGAGCAGGGGTCGAGTCGGCTCGACTAGAACATAGAACGAGTCAACTCGAGCAGGGATCGAGTCGGCTGGTCCAGAAAAGTCTTCCAAAAATTCTTCTTATCATAGCTAGGTGTTGACCCTTCAAGTGTCGATACATGGTCAATCACATTGACTGCCAGTGACAGCAAACGATTCTCAATCATCGATCAACCTTAAGATCAGATAGAAATCCCAATGATGTGTGACCCCATAGGTTCGAACACTAAGCCAGTAGCACTGAAACACTTTCGAGACCAATCAAAGTCCTTATCTAGCAATGATACCTGACATCCAGATAGGTCGAAGATGTAGAGCACCTCTCTTGAACCTCTGGCATATGGTTACCGCATAATTCATCCCTTTGACCTCATAATGCTTAGGATGGCCTAGGATTCGCTGCTAACCCTAATTTGGTTTATCCAGATCATGTCTCAACTTTAAAAGTTCTGTGACTCCTCACAAGAACTACCCTGGCCAAGGATTTGTTAAATTGAGACACAATAAGCCATTCACTCCAAACTATTTGGAGGGGTCAATTCCATCTTGATCCACCATCGCTCCACAAGTACTTGACTGCACTTAGAAACCTTTCATCTCTGGATTAAAAATCCAGGTAGTCCGATACCAAAGTACAATGATTTTCTTGTAAGCTACCATGGTGATCTCAAGTCTGAGGGACACATATACCCATATCCCTTTACAAGCAATCCTTTGGCAGAAGGGAGCTTCGTAAATGGTCATGTTCAGTGAGATGTCATATATTTTACTTGCATGTCATACTAGTGTCTCCACACTCCTTGCTTAAGAGGACAACCAATAAATATGATATACAACAACCTACACTTGATACATTGTTGTCCTATAACAATGTATCATTTGGTTGTGAACCAGTTTAAGAACTACTTGATATATCCTCTCTATATCAAAAAATGTAGTTTCAAGGACTCCATCATATAAGAGTTCATTTTAGAAAAATGCAAATATGATGAACAGCCAAAAAGAATAACTTTTATTCATTAAAAATAATATACAGTTACAAGATGCATAACTGTCTACAGCCTAGATGATTGGCTTTAGGACACAATTCCCAACAACTCCCACTTGGACTAAAGCCAATTGGTAAGAATCTCATTCCCATTTTTTATTTACAACTATCAAACTCTTGAATTTCGATGGCTTTAGTGAAGGGGTCAACTAGGTTTTCCTTTCCATCAATTTTCAGAAGGTCAATGTTACCTCATTCCACGATCTCTCATACAATATGATAGCGCCACAGAATGTGCTTTGTGCGGCATGAGACTTCGGCTCTTTGACTTGAGCAATGGCTCTAGTGCTGTCACAATATACCGGAACAGGACCTTCCAGGGATGGTGCCACTCCCAGCTCGCCAAGGAACTTCCGTAACCACATATATTCCTTTACTGCATCCGATGCTGCAAGGTATTCTGCTTCGCATATTGAGTTCGCCATAGTAGGTTGCTTGGAATTTCCAGCAGATTGCTTTTCCATTAGGATGAAGACAAATCCTGACACACTCTTGCTATCATATTTATCTGACTAGAAACTAGAGTCAATATACCCCACAAGTTTCAAGTCAGGTTCTCCATAAATCAGCCATTAGTCCTTAGTATTTCTTAAATACTTAAGGATGGCCTTTACCACCTTCCAATGAGCTTCACCTGTGTCAGACTGGTATCTGCTCACTACGCCTATTTAGTATGCCATGTCTGGTCTAGTACATGTCATAGCATACATGATAGAACCCACTGCCAAAGCATATGGGATTCTGCTCATATGCTCTCTCTCCTTAGGAGTTATCGCACAATTCTTTTTGGAGAGACCAATTCCAGTGCCTATCGGGAGATAGTATTTCTTGGAATTTTCCATGCTGAACCGTTTCAACACAGTATCAATGTATGTAGACTGGGATAGTCCCAGAAGCCTCTTAGATCTATCTCTATAGATCTTCATACCCAGTATGTAAGAGGCTTCACCCAAGTTCTTCATAGAGAAATGAGATGAAAACCAGACCTTTATTCCTTGTAGTGCTGGGATGTCATCCCCGATTAAGAGAATGTCATCCATATACAACACAAGAAACACAATCACAGAACCATTAGCCCACTTGTAAATGCAAGGTTCTTTTCCATTCATAACGAAGCCATATGACTTGATATACTTATTAAATCACATGTTCCAACCCCTTGATGCTTGCTTCAGTCCATAGATGGACTTTTGAAGATCGCACACCTTTGACTCGTCTGTGGATGTGAACCCTTCAAGTTGTATCATATACACCTCCTCTTCCAACTCACCATTCAGGAAAGCTGTTCGAACATCCATTTGCCTGATTTCATAGTTAAAGTGTGCTGCTAAAGCAAGCATGATCTGAATGGACTTGAGCATTGCCACAGGAGAGAACGTCTCATCATAGTCAATACTATAACGTTGACGATACCCCTTGGCAACCAGATGGATTTTATAGGTCTCTACCTGCCCATCTGCGCCCCTTTTCCTTTTGAAAATCTACTTACACCTAATAGATTTTATCCCTTTAGGCGGATCAACCAATGTCTATACATTACTGATTTCCATGGATTCTATTTCGGATTGCATGGCTCGTAGCCATTTCTCAATGTTGGACCTCTGCATCGCATCCATATAGGTGATCGAATCATCATTGTTCTCATCGAGTTCAATGGGATCATCATCCCAGACCAAGAAACCATAGTATCTGTCTGGTCGACTCGGTACCCTATCGGATCTCCTTAATGGTTCCTGTATGGGCTCTGGGTGTGATCTAATCATAACCGGTTCTATGTTGTCCCTTAAGTGTGTCAATTCTTCTACTTGTTGAACTTCACTAAGTTCAATCTTAGCGGCTACAATTCCTTCACCAAGGAACTCCTTTTCCAAAAAGATAGCCCTAAGACTGACGAATAATTTTTGTTCCTCAGCCAAGTAGAAGTAATATCCCTTAGACTCTTTTGGATACCCAATAACTAGGCACCGGTCAGACCTAGGTCCAAGTTTATCCATTTCCAAATGTTTTACATAAGCCGGTGTTGCCCAGATATGGTGCCCAAGAGGGGGGGGTGAATTGGGTATTTAAAAATTTAAAGCAATATATGTGCTATCAAGTTTTAAGGTGAAGAGTGATAGTGCTTTAATAATTGTGCAACGGAAGCAATGAAATAAAATGGCAATTAAAGAGCTAAAGAAGTTAAAGAGAAAGGCGATGCAAACACACAAGAAATATAGTGGTTCGGTGCACCTAGCACCTACATCCACTCCCCAAGCTCCACCTGGGAATTTCCACTATAATCTTTAGATTACAGCCGACTTGTTTTACCAGGCTCACAAGTCAAAACCTTACACACTTGTTTTGGCTTCGGGCTAACAAGCAACCCTAGTTGGTTTTATCAATTGGATCACCAACAAACCTTACTCACTTGTTTTGGCTTCGGGCTTACAAGCAACCCTAGTTGGTTTTATCAATTGGCTCACCAACAAACCTCACTCTAGTTTCAAATTCCCTTGAAACTAGCCTACCACAAATAGAATTTGAATACAATGAATAAAAATAAAACAAACTCCTTTTTGAGCAATAAGAAATTCGTTGAAGCTCTTGATGGAGACTCTTCAAGCCTTTTCCCTTGGAATCTTTGGACCTCACTAAATGCCAAACACTTGAAAGTTGGATTCCTCAAAGATGGAAAGCTTTTGGCTAAGGAATCTCTTGGTTTTCTCACTCTTTTGGCTTGGAAGTGATTGAAGGCTTTGTACTTTGAATCTACACTTTTTCACTTTGTCTCCTTGTCTTTTTTGAAGTTTGGTGGAGGTTAAATACCTCATTCATGTTGAAACAACTCCACAAGACCGTTAGAATCAAAAATATGGCCGTTTATGGCCGTTAGAAATCAAATCAGAAGTTCAGAAAAACTAGCCGTTATGCCATGAGTCGACCTCATGAGTCGACCTCTGAATCAAGTGTCGACCTCATGAGTCGACCTCCAGTATAATTTAGGCAAAAGTTCAGAATACCATAGTTCTGCCCATTTGAATTCTCAGGCTATGAGTCGACCTCTGGACAGGTGTTGACCTCTGGTGGTCGACCTCTGGTGCGTGCCACTGAGATTTTGCTGTGCTGGCCATGCTGAACTTTTCTTCTCTTCATGAGTCGACCTCTGGTGGTCGACCTTTGACAAGGTGTCGACCTCTGGGGGTCGACCTCTGATCTGAATTTTTCTGAAACTCTTTGAGATGTGCGTACCATGCTTGAGTTTCTTTAAGCCTTTGTTTCTTTTGTCAAATATTTCTTAACAAGAAGGTCCATTATGAGAATTTTGATCTTGTCCAAGGTAGAAGAGCTCTTTTCCAAATCATGCAAACTTAGTTTCATCATTGTACTTTTGATACTCTTTTTTGAATAACCTAAGTCCTGAAACTTTATCTTGAGATGAAACATTAGTCCAAACATATACTCAACCTTTTGTTAATCATCAAAACTAAGGAGCCAAAGTCAACACCGGGCAACACCAGACCCAAAGGTGTGAGAGTGTCGCTTACGTCCAGTCCATATCTCATATGGGGTTTTGTTAACAGATTTACTCGGAGCCCTATTTCAAAGGTAACAGGCTGATTCTAAAGCATATACCTAAAAGGACAGTGGCAGAGAAGCAAAGCCCATCATGGACCGAACCAGGTCTAACAAGGTTCGATTCCTCTTTTCAGACACTCCATTTAACTGAGGTGTCTCTGGAGATGTCCACTGAGAGAGAATCCCATTCTCCTCGAGATATGTCAGAAACTTCCTAGAAAGATATTCACCACCTCAATCTGATCGAAGGGTTTTGATACATCTTATAGTTTATTTTTCTACTTCATTACGATATCGTTTGAACATTTCAAATGACTCAGATTTATGTCTCAACAAGAAGACATAATCGTACATCGAAAGATCATCTGTAAATGTAATGAAATAACTGTACCCACCTTTGGCATTAACATTCATGGGTCTGCATACATCAATATGAACAGACTTAGAATTTCTTTGGTTTGGTCTCCTTTTCTAGTAAAAGATGACTTTGTCATTTTTCTAAGAAGACAGGACTCATAGGTGGAAGTGAACCACTTTCACTAAAGTTGAGGAGACCCTCGGACTTCAACCTGTTTATCCTGCTCTTGTTAATATAACCTAGCCTACAATGCCATAGGTACTGATCATTGACATTATCTATCTTAGGGCATTTGCTAGACGTGTACATTACACTAACAGGTCGCGATAGTACATAAATGCCATTATTCATATATCCATCATTACAACAAAACCATTCCAAATGATTTTACAAATGTCACTCTTTATTGATAGTTCATAACCATACATGGTCAATTAGCCTACAGAAATGACATTTAAAATAAAAGATGGGCAATAATGATACTCATTCAAAATGATTGTACAAGACTGGAAAACTAGTTTGAGGACTCCCAAGGCTAGGACTGGAACTTGGCTTCCATTTTCCACGTTCAAGAATCTCTCACTATCCTCGAATCTTCTACTAACTTGAAGTCTTTGCAAAGAATTGCAAATGTGAATTGGACTTCCAGTATCCAATACCCAATTAGTAGTATCGCAGATAGAGAAACTACAAGGTGTTATCATAAAAATACCTTGTCCAACACCTTTTGGCTGCTTCTTCTTCTTGGACCTGTTCGGGTCAAGGGACACAATGCAAAGAGGACATTTCCTCTTCCAATATCCTCGCTTCTTGTAGAAAAAGTACTCCGCATGGCTCTTATTAGCCTTCTCCTTCTTGGCCTGACTGGGCCCGGAAGAATTCTGCACCTGTTTTCCTCTACTTTTCTTTTTCCCTTTCTTGAAGGGATGATGCCTTCCCGAAGATCCTCCTACTAGATTCACCACCCTTTTGTTCAGATGGTGGTCTTTCTCATAAGTCTGCAGCAATCCCAACAAACCATGGTAGTTAATTGTAAGCTTATTCATTCTATAATGATCGAGAAAATCTAGATATGGAAGAGGGGAGGGAATTCAGAATCACATCATTTCCAAGCTGTTCATGCAAGGGACATATGAGTTTGCCCAGGTGCTCAATCATCTTGATCATATACAATAAATGATCAGTGACTGAGGTCCCATCACGCATCCATGCATTGTAGATAGCACAAGAGACCCTGTACCTCTCAACGTTATTTGGTGTCCCAAAGGACTCCTTCAACCTTTGAAGGATTTCCTTTAGCTGGGCTTCCTCGAACTTGCGACTAAACTCATCGTTCATCACTACCAATATTATACATCGGACAATGGTCCTGTCATAGAGCCACTTCTTATAAGTGTCTCTGACCGAACCCCGAGCATTGGGAGTAGGGGTTTCAGGTGCCGGATCTGATATCACATACAAGATCCATTCATGCTCCAGGCCAATCCATAGTCTTCGATATTGTTATCGAAGTTAGGACCCTTGAGCTTCTTGTTATTCAGAATAGACCGGAGTGATAGATTAGAAGACATCTGAAAGGAAAACCAGTGCACATGAATTATTAACCTATAGACATGGACTTTAGTCTAAAGGCCCTCCCACTAATTATTCAGACTGGTAGTCTCTACCTCCAATCCGAGGAATCACTTTGATTCCTTAGTGGGTATTAGAGTCCAATAGACAATACATGAGCCCGACTTTGGCCGGCCCACCCATGCATGTCTAAAGGTAGGTTTTTTAACCGATTACTTCTCTAAGTAACCTCTAGTATTTAGGTTTTGCCCCAAGGTGCACTTTAATCAGCCTTTGGGCCTCCTATTGAAGGTCCCGGTTAGGTCAAACCATTAACATGACAAAATTCGATGCTTCTAACTAATGAATAGTCAAGCCTAACTTTGGCTGGCCCACCTGACCACTGTAAGAGAGTCGCACTGAGCCATCATATTAGGAACAACAATCCCAATAACCTGATGAACACCCGATCTGTGGATCTATCGATGAACATCCAACTATTGGATCCATTACTATCCAACTTAGTGGGAGACTAGGACTTGGTTATCCTTATAACTTCATCCTTTTATGGACCTAATAATTTAGAGGATTTAATCTTATTATGATAGAAGAAGAGATGAGAAGACATTGATCAACCTCCCACTGACCATATCAGCAAACAAGGAGGGTTACTCATAACTAATGATCCATGGGCACCTAAAATCAATCAAGACTGATTAACCTTGGTTGACATGGGTTAACACGAGTTAGTGAGCTATCTAGTCAATTCTGATCGACCATATTGACCAGGTAAGTAAGATTATGGGTTGGGTTCTGTCATTAACCGTCTTGCCTTAGACACCAACCGAGTTGGCCAGGTAAGAGGTAGCCCCAAAGAACCATGATCAAGATGCCAAACATACCTAGACACCAATTGGTTTATCAAAATTGATTAGACTAGCCTAAAGACTCGGGTTGACCACTGAGCCACAAATTAGGTCCATTTAGATCTATGGACTAATCAATCTAACTATTAGAGAGATCTATAGTGAAGAAACCCTAATTCAACATTTGATTAGATTAGTTCTCTATTTAGTCCAATGCATCTAAACTTAGGTCTAATCCAATTAAGACCCAAAAGAAGCTAACCCATGACCCTTAAGGCTTATTGAAATGACTTAAAATCTTTGAATCATATTCCTAGAGTTTTTTATCATTCTTAATTCTTAATTAAGTTCAATAGCCTTAATTAATCAAAATAATTTTAATTAAGAATGTAAAATAATTTTACAAGCATATTTTGAATTCACTATTTCAGGGCATTCTGGTCGAGTCGACTCGTATAAAATATAAGTCGGCTCGTTCAGAATAAAAAACAGACAAATCCATTTGTTAGCATAGACGAGTCGGCTCGAGCAGGGGTAGAGTCGGCTCGTCCAGAACCAAAAATAGATATATTGTTTTGCCTGCATAAACGAGTCGGCTCGAGCAGGAGTCGAGTCAGCTCATCTGCGGGGGGAGAAAATAGTGACTTCAAAATTCATGCAAGTTATTTGAACAATTCAAATTTAGAGATTAAACATGATCAAAACAAAACTCTTAGATCTAATATAAATTTGTTTTATGATCATAACATTAAATTAAAATATTTTAATCTACATTTTCTTTTATTTTTTCTCTTCATGAGTCAATCACAAGCGGCACCCCTACATACCATAGGAGACCCCATTGAATGGGAAGAGAGGGTCTTGCAGCCCTACTTCTCTTTTATGAGTGGACAGCCATGGTGAAGCACTCAATCCAAGTACTTTAAAAGAAAAACATGATGTTAAAAGCATGCTAGCATTATTATACCATGATGTACCTGATGCTTTGATGCCATTGGAGGTGAAGAGACACCTGCACCATGCATACAATATGCAAAAGCAAGACAAAAAAAGATGCATCTTAAAATAATTTCAAAATATGCACATCGGTTGGCTTGGTAAATCGATCTAAGTGATCTACCAATCTACTCGCAACAGGATCTAGTATAATAAAATAACATGCAATATAAATATCAAAATAAGAGAAGAGTAAAGATATAAAAGTATCTTATTGTTATATCTTTGATGGATGCAGTGGTAGTGCTCCAAGGATGATGCTCTTGAGCCACACACGTGTCTGGCTTCTACAAGTAATCCACACCGGGGCTCGACTCTAACCAACTCCCTTAGAGTGCTAGATCCTTAGAATCCTTTTGGCTAATTTACTTCTTCCTAGAAGATGAGGAGGAGAGGTGGAACCCTTCCTAACTAGCTCTCTTACTAAGGCCTAGCTTGAGTGCTAGGAGTCCACACACCCAATGTCCAAGTCCTCTCAACCCTTTTCTTCCCTCTCAGAATCTCAGCAGTAATGAGATTCAGAGACAAAATCAAAAGCTTCTCTTCTTCAGCAGCCCTAAAATAATACTTATTTATAGAGACAGCCAAGAGGGGGAGAAAGAGGAAGGAGTGATTGGAGGAGAAGGTCAAGGAGCATACCATATTGACTCAAACCATATTAGGAAGGAATGACAATCATTCCATGAAAGTTTGGAGCCAAAATAGCTTGAATTCGAAATTCAAACCAGGTCAAAACCTTCCAAAAATATCCCAAAAATGCCATTCAAGGATTTCTGGTCTAGTAGAGATGAGTTAACTCAAGTGGGTTTGAGTCGGCTCATCCAAGACACAGAATAGTCAGACTGTTCATTTGAGTTGGCTTGAGCAAGGGTCGAGTCGGATCGACCATAACAAAGAACAAGTCGACTCAAGTAGGGGTCGAGTCGGCTCGACCAGAACATAGAATGAGTCAACTCAAGCAGGGATCGAGTCGACTCGTCCAGAAAAGTCTTTCAGAAATTTTTCTTGTCACAGCTAAGTGTTGACCCTTCAAGTGTTGACACATTGTCAATCACATTGATTGCCAGTGACAGCAAACGATTCTCAATCATTGATCAGCCTTAAGATCAGATAGAAACTCCTATGGTGTATGACTCCATAGGTTTGAACACTAAGCCGGTAGCACTGGAACACTTCCAGTACCAGTCAAAGTCCTTATCTAGTAATGATACTTGACGTCCGGATAGGTCAAAGATGCAGAGCACCTCTCTAGAATCTCTGGCATATGGTTACTGCATAATTCATCCCTTTGACCACATAATGCTTAGGATGACCTAGGATTCGACTGCCAACCCTAATTTGGTTTATCCAGATCGTGTCTTAACTTTACAAGTTCTGTGACTCCTCACAAGAACTATCCTGGCCAAGGATTTGCTAAATTGAGACACAATAAGCCATTCACTCCAAACTATTTGGAGGGGTCAATTCCATCTTAATCCACCACTACTCCATAAGTACTTGACTGCATCCAGAAACCTTCCATCACTAGATTAAAAATTCAGGTAGTCCGGTACCAAAGTATAGTGAGTTGCTTGTAAGCTATCATGGTGATCTCAGGTCCGAGGGACACATATCCATATCCCTTCACGAGCAACCCTTTGATAGAAGGGAGCTCTGCAAATGGTCACGTTCAGTGAAATGTCGTACATTTCACTTGCATGTCATATCAGTGTCTTCACACTTCTTGGTTAAGAGGACAACTAACAAATATAACATACAACAACCTACACTTGATAAATTGTCATCCTATAATAACGTATCATTTGGTTGTGAACCAGTTTAAGAACTACTTGATATATCCTCTCTATATCAAACAATGTAGTTCCAAGGACTCCATCATTCAAGAGTTCATTTCAAGAAAATGCGAATATGATGAATACCCAAAAAGAATAACTTTTATTCATTAAAAATCATATACAGTTACAAGATAGCACAACCGTCTATAGCCTAGATGATTGGCTTTGGGACATAATTCCAACATGGACGGCCATGGTGAAGCACCCGATCCGAGTACTTAAAGAGAACTATGTCCTAACCATGCTCTGATACCAGGAATTGATGTGGGACTAAGATGATGCGGGACTATACTAATGATGAGATGGATATGCAAATGATTTTTCTTTTGAGTTTTAGGTTTTAAGAGATATACTGATTTCCGAAGTCAAGCTAAGAATGGAACTAGGGATTCTATAAGGACAAAAACTTTCTAGCAAGCAAAGATAGTCCCTAAACAAAGATAACGAGAGGACCTCGGGATTGAGAAACCCTGTAGGACTTAGCTCTAGATCAATATCTACTTAGGAGATTATGGGTGCAAACCATGAAGACTCTGATGCACTTGATGCCGAGTTCACTCACTCTCGCAAATGCAGCCTGGAGGATCAAGCCTTCAACCCTGTGGATTCGTCGGCTTTCCATCTGATGGTCACGGGGGCAAGGAAGATCGACTCCGTTGTCCGTGGCATCTGGTGGACCTGGAGCACCCAAGGGAAGGGTTAGAAAATATCAAGAAAAAGGAATAAGCAAGTAAGAAGTGATGGGAAAGAGTTGAGAATGGTGGTAGAGGAGTCTCTTCTTGCTAGGCATCCAGGTGAGTTTCTAGGGGTGTCCAAGCTTGAAGATTGGTGGGTGGCTTGCGAAGGAGGAAGGGAACTTAGGGCCTCTCACCCCTCGATGTCCCGAAGGAGAAAGGCACTCTCTTATAGAGTTCCTAGTCTAAGAAGACAAGAGGTAGAAACTTCTCAAAATTTTCATTCATCAAAAACTAGTTTTATAAGAGGGTTAGGGTCCTTTTTATAAGCACCTAAGTCCTCATTTGATATTTGAATTCAAATTTGAAATAGGTGTTCAAGACTTGATTTGGGGGAGTGAAGAGAGGATGTTGTCTTCATGAATCAAGGGGTGCCTATTTTGAATTTTGAATCTCCTGTTCATGAAGCTTTGATTAACTATGAATGCTAGGCTTGATCCTTGGTGATATGGCTTGATATGTGGAGTGGGGTGAGGATCTTGTTGGCTTGGATCAGGAGGAGATTAATGGGAGTCAACCATGGAATTTGAATTTAAAATTTCAGCTTTACTTGGCTGCCCAAGGTGCTTGATGAAGTGGCACCTCTCATGCCATGTGGCATTGATGATGTGGCACTCCATGAGCTGAAATGGTGCTTCCTATGCCACGTGGCACTGATGATGTGGTGTTGACTCCATTATTGATTTTAATGATTAACAAAATGCTTAAGTATAAGTTGAGTACTAAGTATTTCTTTGATGTATATTTTTATAGAAAAAAGGTGTTCATCAATTCAATAAAATTTGATTGATTGTCAAACAATGAAAAAGTCCAAACTATGGATGAAAGATTAGTTTAAAGTGGACTTTGGTAGTTGAAAAATGCTTGAAAGGATACAAAAGTTCAAAACAATTTGGTTTTAGGAGAAGTTCAGTGATTTTTGAAGAAATCTCAGTCAAGTATCGACTCACAGTATCGACTCACAACCCAAGTATCGACTCATGATAGTGGAAGTGTCGACTCAAGCCGGTATGCAGAAAGAGTTTCAGATGACGTGGCTGAAGTGTTGACTCATACCAGTCAAGTATCGACTCAAGGTGTTGACTAAGGATCGGCTCATTGCCTGAGACTTTTTTTGTTACAGAACTTGCTAAAGTTGAAGACTTGCTTGAAGTGTCGACACATGGATATCAAGTGTCGACTCACTAGAGAAAGTATCGACTCATCTAAGAATTTTAGAGAGCTTCATTGAAGATATTTGAACTAGGTGTTGACTCATGGAATGCAAGTGTCGATCCTAAGTATCGACTCATAGCTTGAAGTGTCGACACTTGGAGTTCTGGAAACAGTAACGTGTAGTTTTTCAAATGCAGAACTCACCTATCTTGATTCCCAATGGCTATTTTTTCATGTCTAACAGCTATAAACTGACTTTGGGACCTTGGAAAGGTATTTATATGATTCAAATAAAATCTAAACTCAAGTAAAAACAAGTTGAATCAAGAGGATTAAGAAAGGAACACCAAGAGAAAGAAAAAGAAAGTGCATTCACTCCTATTCATTGAGAGCAACTATCTTCAAGCAAAAAGAAGTCTCCAAGTATTCAAGAGCCTCCAAGAGCATTCAAGTTCAACCTTCTTCAGCATTTATTGA
Organism: Areca catechu; assembly: GCA_021397845.1. Lineage (NCBI taxonomy): Eukaryota > Viridiplantae > Streptophyta > Magnoliopsida > Arecales > Arecaceae > Areca > Areca catechu. The sequence goes on from CM038043.1 coordinate 107,096,110, forward strand.
AGCTTCATCAAGTTGAAGGTAGCACTATAACAAAGCTTCAAAGAGATTCCGCTTTTATTAGAAAGCTTTTATTGTTTCTTTACTTCAAACTTATTCTTGTTATAAAGGTTTTTGGTTAGCCTATTGGAAAACCAAGGAGGTTGTTGGTTAGTCTTGAAAACTAATTAGATTCTTGGTTAGCCCGCAAAACCAAGGGAGGTTGTTGGTAAGCCTTATAACCAATTAGGTTCTTGGTAAGCCGAAAAATCAAGTGAGGTTTCGACTTATAAGCCTTGTGAAAATAAGTCGGGTTTGATTAGTAAGCCCGAAAAACTAATTAACCGTAATTGATTGAGATTATAGTGAATTCCCAAGTGGACCTTGGGGAGTGGATGTAGATGCATTGGAAAGTACCGAACCACTATACTTGCTTTGTGTTTGTGATTGCTTGTCTCTTTTATTTGCTCTTATTCTTATTACTTTTATATTTCTGCTGCATACTCACTAAGAGCACTTTACACATGCATTCATTGTACTTAGGTTGATTATTGGATTGGTTCACATACTTGTATTTTATTTAAATTTTTTAGAGACCCAATTCACCCCCCTCTTAGGTTGCTTACTGGGCAACAAGTGGTATCAGAGCCCTGTTCTCAATGCATAGGTCTAACTGCCTGAGTAAAGATCTATGGTAGCCCCTTTTAGTACTAGTGTAGTTGAGAGACAAGCCTCAAATAGACCTCCATATTTCAATGGAACAAATTATACTTATTGGAAAACTAGAATGAGAATTTACATGTATTCAATTGATTATAATTTATGGAAGGTTGTTGATAAGGGTCCTCATGTTTCTTCGATTGTTGTCAATGGTGTTTCCATCCCAAAGCTCGAAGAGGATTGGGATAAAAATTGGTGCGGACACCAAAGGCACCAGAATAAGGCAGAGGCTTCTCAACCCTCTGTGGATCACTTAAATGACATTCGAGTCCACTGTAATAAAGTTTAGTCCAGCTGAGCTGTTTTCATTTAAGTCCTGTAATTATTTAGCTCATGTTGAGCTAGTCCAGTCCAATGTTAGTCAGCTCATGTCGAGCTAATTTTATTTTTTTGAGTCCTGTTCAACCATATTGAAGACTCAAGACCACATCATATAAGTGAAGACCAAGTCCAACCTGATTGAAGAAATGGATGTTGAGCCCGAGTCCAACCTAACTAGAAGACATGAAGATCCCCGGAGGAGAATTAAAACAAGTGCAAACCTGAAGCCTGGAGACCAGCCAGAAGGAAACTGGGCCAGCCCAGGCCCAGGGAGAAATTAGGGCGCCCCTCCTTAGAATTACCTTCCCCTTGGTCGGCCACTTATAGTCACCCCTTGGCCGACCAAGACAAGGAGAGGGAGTCCCATTCCATTTAAAATTTTCTACCTAGGTTGCCATGTATTCCTAGTTAGAGTTTGTAAGGGAAAAGGAGTCCTATGTAAAGTCTAAAGTACCCTTACTTGGGGCCCAAGGTTAAGGGTCTATTTAAGGGACCCTAGCCTCTTGTATGAAGTTAGAATTTTTGATGAATGAAAAACTTGAGTTCTTTTATTGAGTTGTGTGATACCCTGCTGTGTGCATAAAGGGGTTTGTGAGAGTTTTTTCTTCCCAGTGCTGCAATCATTTCCTGCTGCCAACAAGCATCTCAGATCCCTGGACGCCCACTCCAAAAGAAGCCTTCCCTTGATATTTTTCCTTTGTTTTCTTGTTCCTTTGTGAGTTTTCTAACCCTTGACAGGTAGTTTACAGGTCCCCGAGTTCCTACGAATCCAACGACTCCAGCCAAGCCTCAATCGGATCACCGAGCAGAAAGCCGGGTATCCGCAGGTCTTTGGCTCGGTTTTCCAGGCCGCATCCATCGAGGAACGAGAGACCCTTTTGCTGCGATCTTCACAGACGTTGTCAGGTACACCCCCTCTACCTCCAGTAGTTTTATTGTAGGAGAACTTGCCCTAACCGAGGCTTCTCAGCCCCGGCGATCCTTCTTTTCTACTTTTCTATGTCCTAATCTGCATGCTGATCTTCTAAAATTCATATAAAATTTCCTACAAGTTATTTTAATCTGAAATTCAGGAATTAATCACTCAACCCCACATATAAAACATACAAAAAAAAATTGCATGCATATTAGTTCCCCATCATTTGGTATCAGAGCCTGAGTCCATGTGCAGTCCCTGCTCTACTGACCCCTAAGAAAGATGGTACCTGGAGGATGTGTGTAGATAGTAGAGCTATCAACAAAATAACTGTGAAATATAGGTTTCCCATCCCCCGATTGGATGATATGTTAGACATGATGGCCGGAGCCAGAGTTTTCTCCAAGATAGACCTTAAGAGCGGCTATCATCAGGTGAGAATTAGACCTGGGGATGAGTGGAAAACTGCTTTCAAGACTAAGGATGGCCTGTTTGAGTGGGTTGTAATGCCCTTTGGACTTTCCAATGCACCAAGTACCTTTATGAGGATTATGACCCAGGTCCTGAGAGAGTTTACCGGAAAATTCGTTGCGGTCTACTTTGACGATATTCTGATTTATAGCAGGACCAAGAAGGACCACCTTAGTCATCTAAGACTAGTATGCCAAACCCTTAGGGAGAATAACCTCTATGCCAACTTTAAGAAGTGTGATTTCATGACACATAGGGTCATCTTCCTAGGTTTTGTTGTCACCCCTGAGGGAGTTTCTGCAGATCCTGAAAAGGTTAGGGTGATTGTTGAGTGGCCTACACCCTCTAATGTCCATGATGTACATAGTTTCCATGGCCTAGCAACCTTTTACAGGAGATTCATTAGGGGTTTTAGCATAATCGTTTCACCTATCACCGATTGCATTAGGAAGGGTACATTTGAGTGGACCAAAGTAGCTGATAAGGCCTTCCTAGAGCTTAAGGATAAGATGACCCATGCACCCATCCTTAGATTACCTGACTTTACTAAGGTGTTTGAGGTCGCTTGCGATGCCTCGGGAGTAAGAATAGGTGGGGTACTAAGTTAAGAGAACCACCCTGTAGCCTTCTTCAGTGAAAAGCTGAATGAGGCTAAACTTAAGTACTCTACCTATGACAAGGAATTTTATGCGGTAGTCCAGGCCCTTAGATATTGGAGACATTATTTACTACCGCAAGAGTTTGTTTTATTTTCTGACCATGAGGCACTCCGATTCCTGAACTCCCAAAAGAAACTGAACCCACGGCATGGTAAATGGATTGAGTACATTCAGGCCTGCACTTTCATCTTGAAGCACCGTGCCGGCACTGAAAATAAGGTAGCAGATGCCCTGAGCCGTAGGTCTTTACTATTGGGATCAGTTAGCACCCAAGTTATAGGGTTTGATAGGTTAAAGGATGAATATGAAACCTGCCCAGACTTTGGAGGCATTTACCAGACCCTCAGGTTAGGACCATCCAATACCCAAAGTGAGTATACCCTTCAGGATGGTTACATTTTCCAGAATAATCGACTCTGTATACCCAAAACTTTCCTTAGAGAATTCCTAATCTGGGAAATCCATGCTGGAGGTTTAGCTGGTCATTTCGATAGAAATAAGACGATCTTAGCAATAGAGGACCAGTTCTTTTGGCCAGGATTGAAAAGGCACGTTGCACAGATTGTAGCCAGATGTCGAACTTGTGCTATTGCCAAATAGCAAAAGCAAAACACTGGTCTTTACTGGTGCGGGCACCAGACTCAGAAGAAGACTTCAGAGCTCCATCTGGATCTCTGATTAACCTTGCCCGAAGAATTAGGGTTTTTGGCTTGTAATAAGGGTTGACTTGATCAACTCAATTTTAGCTTGAGTCTATATTACCTGCATTTTTATTTTGTTGAGTCATGTTGACTCAGTAGTGGACTAGGGCTTCAACCTGGGGTGTTACATTTTCTCCCAAGGCCAAGCAAGTGGGCGCCACACTCCCAGCCATACGCCTGAGTCCAGGGGGCGCCACATCTCCATCCAGCAGGCTTTGGTCCCCATACCACAGATAGCAGCTCCCTTCTCTCATGCACAAATTGAGGAGAAATCCACCAGGGGTCCACAAATCAAGGGGGCGGCCCAAGACATTCCCAAAAGAACCAAACTATGAAAGGGAAGAAATTCTCTTGGAGAGAACTTCAAGGAGGCGCCCATTACCTGCCAAAAATACTCAAAACAAAGTTAGAAAGAGCCATAACTTGGGGAGAAAGAAAAGGAGTTATCCAAAAAGGGTTGAGCCATGGAAGGAAGGAGATTTCTCTTGAAAAGCAAGGTTAGGAGGCACCCTAGTCATTCCAACTAAAGCCAGATATAAAAGGAAACAAATTTTCTCTTGGAGGGCAAGGTTAAGAGGCACCCAAACACTTCCAGATAAGGCCAAGCATAGAAGGAAAAAATAATTTTCTTGGAGGTCAAGACAAGGAGGCGCCACCCACTTTCCTTTTTTGAAGCCTCAATCATCTTCGGAATTATTTGGCCGGCCATATGAGTAGGGATTGATCCTACAATCCTAATTTGAAGATCCCCTCCTTTAGTCCCACATGGAAAGATGTAAGACCCTACTCTCTTGTAATGTCCTATAAATTAAAACCCCTTTGTAAGTTCTAATGAATCAGATGAATGAAAGAAATTTTTTATGAGCAAACTTGTGTTTTCTCTTTTCTGCACTTGCTTCCAGGTGTTGAGCTCCGTGAGGGAGTAAATCCGGGTTCCCCTGGAACCTTGAGGAGGTGAGAGATCTCCAAAACCCCAAAACCCTAGGTTAGCCACTCCACTCCCAAACCCTAGCCGCCATCACCCTTCTCTTTCCACCAAGCCCTAGTCTATTTCCCTTCTCTCGGCCACCATCTCCAAGTCCAGGCCGACCACCAGCATCCAGCTCCAGTCCAGATACTGCAGATCTACAACAATTCTAAGAGGAAGTCAGATCGGCCTCCAGGAGAATTCGATTTCAGCAACTTCGGCTTTCAAGTTCTTCAACCTGGTAAGATCTTTTCTTGAGTTTCTGAATTCCTTCACTTGTTCCTCTTCTTTCCCAGATCTTGAGACCAGGAGAAGCCGACCAAACCACAGGCCAGTATTGGAGGATCCATTATGAAGATAGCCGAATCCGAGGATCCAACAATCTGCTCGAGAGAGTTCTTCCACCAAAATCCTGAGAAGATCACTGTCTGGTTAGTAAACCATCTCTCCTCTCTATTTCTGTTCTGTTGAAAGTTCAGAGCGAAACCCTAGGTCTGGGAGTTTCTTAACCCCCAGCGATCCGTTACTTCTGAACTACTCTGATAATTTAGTTTCTTCTAAACTGTGCTTTCAATCCTTACCTAGTTTCCTTCAACGTAGTTTAGCTTTACTTTGAGTCGAAGCCAATTTCTAAAATATATATATAAAAAAAAAGAGAATTAATCTTAATTTTACTTCCACATACGCTTCTTTGTTCTTTGTTCTGCATCATTTTTGGTATCAGAGCCCTGTCTAGGGTTTCTGTTTCGTTTGCTTGCTTGAGTCTCTCTCTTTTTACTTTGTCTGCTCGAAGTAGACTCCCCAGAACGTCCGGTCCTAGGAACGAAGCGAGGTGCAAACCTCCTCTTCCCATTCCACGGGGTGTTCCTAGGGCGTGTAGGGGATCCGCTGGGTTACAACTTCGTAGCAGGAATTGTAAACGGGGAAAGCGTTCTATTTTCAGTCTGTAACTGCCCTGTTGTAGGAATTGTTTCTCATTGTAGTTAACTTCAAATTATATGATTTTTGTTTTTCTGGAACCAGTATAATTGAAAATAGTTTACATAATTTTATTGTAATTTATTCATTTCTGTGAAATTTTTGAGAGTTAAATTACAGCAATTCTGTTTCTGTGTTTCTGCAATTCAATTTTTTTGAGTGATCATCTCCTAATTCATCTTAAGGGCAATTGAGCATCTAAGATAAGGGGAGGAGTTGATAACCTCTCCTTAGTCCAAAACCACCACCCATTCATTCGATCCTAAGCCTAATTTTAAAATTTATTAGACTTAATTTGCCCTAGTGGGCTAGGGACACCAACAAGTCGGGTCTAGGCTAATGTTGAGTTAGTTTGTCTAGTTACTCTGTGTGTGCTTTGTACTCAGTGTCTAGAATGGTGGTTCAGGGATTCTATCCCGAAGGGCTTATGTGCTGGTCTGCCTACCTGGCCAATCTCTAATTGGTGTCTAGGATTGGTAATTAGGGACCTAACACTCCCCTTACACCTGCCTGGCTGAGTCCCGAGTTACTACAGGCTAGCTTGCCACTCTGATTGGGCATCTAGTTTGGGCTCTAGGTCTAGTTAGCCTGTAGTCATTTCAGTCAAGTCTCATTTGGTGTGCTTGCTTGCATCATCATGTCCACCTGGAACGAAGTACCCTACCAACCTGGTCAAATCCAACCTGATTTAGAGGCCATGGTTAGAAATCTTACCGAAAGTATGACCAAATTAAGTCAGGACATGAATGAGGGTTTTTCCCAGTTTAGGGATCGAGTCCAAGTACTTGAGAAACGTAGACATCAAAATTGGACCCCTGATCCAAAATTTAATAGGCCCCAACCTCACCCATTGGTGGGGACATGCAAGATGAGAATGCAACTATGCAACCCTAAAGGAGATTAGCAAAGATTAACTTAGCAATTTCTTATTTGCATATGATTAGTTCAGCATATAGTATCAAAGGAGGTCTAATGAAGAGAACTCGAACGATCAAATGTAAACCTAATTAATAAGACTATCAAAATAACAAAGAAATAGGAATAAGATTCGAACCACACAAGTTAAGCTAGGCAAATTTAATATTTCAGACCTAATCGATACTAGAACATACCTAGCATTAATCTTTCAAGTAGATCAAGATCACTCATGAAGAGACCTCCCAAATGACAAGACCATACTACAAATTGAGGGCCCTTCTTGTTTTCTGGATTATGGCAAGTAATTCCTTCCTCTTGAGTTCGGAATCCCGGAGAACCCTACAACAAAGAAACCTTGAGATTAGGAACTTGGTAAAATACGTTAGTCATGAAATGGAGAAACTAAAGAAGAGTCGAGGAAGCATTGTTGAAGAATAATCTTGGCGCCATGGTAGATCACTTGAAATGGATTTGGCCGGCCTCCTTGTGATGGTCTTCTTGATCAACCTTGAATATTGAAGAGCTAGCTTGAGATTGGAGAAGAAGGAGAGTGTCTTAGGCGTTGGAGATGGAGGAGGAGAAAGTAGGGTTGGCGTGGGATAGGGAGAGAAATTTAGAACTACCACTTAGGCACATAGAACTCACATAGAAGAAAATTTTATTTTTTCTTTTCCATCCTTTTCTTTACAAGAAGACTAAGAGTCTTTTATAGACTATTAAGCCATTTTGAATTCAAACTACACCAAATATCATGGAGAAAAATTTGTGGAGAAAAATATGGGGCATCCCATGAGTAGTGGAGGAAGTTGTGGAGGAGGTTGTAGCCAATTCAAATTCAAATTCCCCTTTTCTTCTCTTGGGTGGCAACCTTGGATGGTGAGGTGGCATGTGTGATGTGGCAGCAACCTTGGATGGTGAGGTGGTATGTGTGATGTGGCAGCAACCTTGGATGATGAGGTGGCATGTGTCATGTGGCATGTGGTCCCCACTTGAGGTGGCTTTGGTCTTGCTTTGGAGTATAAGTCTTGAGTCTTCTTTAGTCTTCAAATATGGTTTGGTTTGATTCTTCATGGAGGTTTGGTTTGATTCTTCATGGATTGGACTTGACTCATTTGGACCCAACTCTCAAATACAAGATTAATCAGGCTGGACTAGTCCCAACATAAAATTGAAATGGACTCGAATTACATAATTATTTGGACTCAAAATTAAAGAAAGAAAAAAATTACAGGACTTTCTTTTACTCATCCAACCATAAGGACTCGGATTTGACTTGAATTGGTTGGAGTCTCTTCCTGATTCTGGTGCCCACACCAATTCTCCCGGGGTGGGAGGAACTCGACCCTATCGAGTGAGGGTTGGCTTGATAAGTTTCTAATGCATCCGGGTCGATTTGTTGTAGGTCCTCTCGGGAAATCCAGGAGTCTTCAGATTCAGGACATCCTTGCCATCTAACCAGATAACGTTGGTAGCCTTTATTTCTAGTAGTAATGATCTGGTCATCCAAGATCCTTTCAATTCTCTCCTTTCTCTCAGGAACACTTGGTGGTGGACACTCATTTGGTGTTTCACTCTCAAAAGAAACATTAGGACCAAAAGCTCACTAGGTATCAATGCAGGTTCTTTGTATTCTTTTAAGTCTGAAACATTAAATGTTGAACTAATGCCATAACTTGGTGGTAATTCTAATACATAAGCATTTGGTCCAATTTTCTTTATTATTTTGAAAGGTCCGGCTCCCCGGGCATGGAGTTTCTTCATAGTTCCCGGCGGAAACCTTTCAGGTTTAAGTTTGATCATGACGGAGTCTCCTTCATTAAATTCTTTTAATCGTTTATGTGAATTAGTCATATGCTGATAGAGTTCATTGCTCATTTGAATCTTTTGGCTAATCTCCTTATGCAATTCCCTAATATGCTGTGCATATGACTCGGCAGACTCGGACACCCGTGCATGTGTGGGTAAAGGAGCTAGGTCTAAAGGCTTCCTAGGTCTGTATCCATGGACCACTTCGAATGGACTTTTCCCAATAGACCTATTAACTGAGCTGTTATAGGCAAATTCAGCACGAGGAAGTAATAGGTCCCAGTTTCCTAGGTTGTCACCAACTAAGCATCTCAACAGATTTCCTAAGCTTCGGTTTACTACCTCAGTCTGGCCATTGGTTTGAGGATGATAGGCAGTAGAGAATTTCAGCTTGGTACCGAGCATGTGCCAGAGGGTTTTCCAGAAATAGCTAGTAAATTTGACATCTCTATCGGACACAATGGTTTTGGGTAAACCATGAAGCCTAACGACCTGATCGAGAAAAAGCTTGGCCACCTTCGAAGCATCTAAAGTTTGAGAACAAGGAATGAAGTGAGCCATCTTGGAGAAACGATCGACAACCACAAAGATAGAATCATACTTCCTAGACGTCTTAGGGAGGCCTACTACAAAATCCATGCTGATATCCTGCCATGGACAATCAGGGACAGGTAAGGGTGTGTACAGACCGGTGTTCTGTCTTTGCTGTTTTGCAACAGCACAGATACGGCACTGAGCTACAATCTGGGCCACATTTCTTTTGAGACCAGGCCAAAAGAATTGGTCTTCTATTGCTAAGATGGTCTTATTCCTACCAAAATGTCCTGCTAAGCCCCCAGCATGAACTTCCCAGATCAGAAATTCCCTAACAGAGGTCTTGGGAATACACAACTGATTTCCTCTGAAAAGGTATCCATCTAAAATGGTATAATCACTATGCTCACTAGATGGTCTTTGTTGAAGGGATCGATAGATGTCACCAAAATCAGGGCATGTAGGATATTCCTCTTTTAATCTTTCAAACCCAACTACCTCAGTGCTCACAAAATTCAACAACATTGAACGACGACTCAATGCATCAGCAACCCTATTTTCAGTTCTGGCACGATGTTTCAGTACGAACGTATAAGCTTGTATGAACTCTACCCATTTCCCATGCCTAGGATTCAATTTCTTCTGAGAACTAAGGAACCTAAGAGCTTCATGGTTAGAAAATAGGACAAACTCTTGTGGTAGAAGATAATGCCTCCAATAACGTAATGCCTGAACTACCGCATACAGCTCCCTATCATAGGTGGAATACCTTAGTCTCGCTTCATTTAACTTCTCACTGAAATATGCTACTGGGTGATTCTCTTGACTCAAGACACCTCCAATTCCTACCCCAGAAGCATCACAAGCAACCTCGAACACTTTGGTAAAATCGGGTAACCTCAAGACGGGTGCGTGTGTCATTTTTTCCTTAATTGTTAGGAAGGCTTTGTCTGCTGCTTTAGTCCACTCAAAAGTTCCCTTCCTAATACAATCAGTGATTGGAGCCACTATCGTACTGAACCCTCTAATGAATCTCCTATAGAAGGTGGCTAAACCGTGAAAACTACGGACATCATGGATACTCTTGGGTACAGGCCACTCTACTATTGACTTAATTTTCGCAGGGTCAGCGGACACTCCTTCAGATGTTACTACGAATCCTAGAAAGATAACTCTATGTGTTAAGAAATCACACTTCTTGATATTGGCATAGAGGCTATCCTTTCTAAGGACTTGGCAAACTTGTCTTAGGTGGGTTAAATGGTCTGCCTTAGTCTTGCTATAAATAAGAATGTCATCAAAGTAGACCACCACAAATTTCCCGATGAAAGTTTTCAACACCTGATTCATAATTCTCATAAAGGTGCTGGGTGCATTGGACAGACCGAACGACATGACTAACCACTCATATAATCCATCTTTAGTCTTAAAAGCGGTCTTCCATTCATCTCCAGGCCTAACCCTAACTTGGTGATAGCCACTCTTTAAGTCTATCTTGGAGAAAATTGTTGATCCGGCTATCATATCTAACATATCGTCCAGTCTTGGGATTGGAAACCTATATTTGACAGTAATCTTGTTGATGGCACGGCTGTCTACACACATCCTCCAGGTACCATCTTTTTTAGGGGTTAACAAGGCAGGGACTGCACAAGGGCTTAAACTTTCTCTAACAAACCCCTTTCTAAGAAGTTCACTAACTTGCCTTTGTAACTCTTGATGTTCAGTTGGATTCATCCTATAATGAGGCAAATTAGGTAAAGTCGCGCCAGGAACTAAATCTATGGCATGCTGTATGTCCCTTAAAGGTGGAAGATTGTCGGGAAGATCCTCGGGAAACACGTCTTCAAAGTCTTTCAATAATTGGACCACCTCTTGAGGGTGTTCTACAGGGGTGTGGTCCATAGTTTCCTTAGCAGCTACCATCCAAATAGGTGCTCCCTCATTAATGTCTTTTTCTAATTCTCTTGCACCTATCAAATTTAATCCAGTCCTTTTTTCTTTCAGGCTGCTAACTCCTCTTTTGGTGTTGTCCTTAGGCTGGGTTGAATGAATGACAATTTTCTTGCCATTGAAATTGAAAGCACAGGAATTTGATCGACCAAAAATTGTCACATCATGGTCAAACAGCCATGGCCTACCTAGGATGATGCTACTTACTCCCATAGGGAGTACATCACACCAGATTCGTTCCTGATAGGACTGAAGTTGGATTCGGACCTGACATCTCTGCTTGATTGGGATAGAAGTGGAATCGATCCAGGATACCTTATATGGATTGGGATGTGGTTCAGTGGGTAATCCTAGACTCTTGGCTGCACTAGTGGAAATGGCATTGACACAGCTTCCACTATCGATCACGATCTTACAGACCTTTTCTCCTATTTTGACAAATGTGTGTAGGATGCTAGTCCTACGCCAGTCTTCCTGCTCCTTGGTCTGTGTCATGATACATCTCACAACTCCTAACACATCTGATGAGTCTACATTTTCTTCATCTCCTTCATACTCATCAGCCAAGCAATCCCCTGCTTCATAAACCTCCTCTTCAACATTCTCCAGGGGTTCTGATTCACCTTCTTCTGCCTCCCCTATATGTAAAGCTCTAGAGGGACATTGGCTCACGAAATGACCTGGTTTACGACACTTATAGCAAACTCGCTCCCTCTCACCTCGAACTTCAGGGCTCTTTCCTTTGTCTTCTCTAGGAATTGGGGGAATGGCAGGGTTGGTCCTAGGGGTTGGATTCGAGCTGGATCTTGGTCTATTGGTTGTACCAGGGACTGAACTAGGTCGACTAACAGGAGGATTAAACCTAATGGGCTCAGGTCGCCTAAATGTAGCTCTCCTTTGAAACCTCTCATAGTCCATGGCAACTTGGTATGCCTGATCTAAATCATGGACTTCTCTCAAAAACAGTTCCCCTTTTATATCTTCATTTAATCCTGATCTAAACCTCGACAATGTGGCTGCCTCAGACTCGACTACGTTGCATCGCATTACAAACTCATCAAATTTAGCAACGTACTCAGAAACGGTCTTATTTCCTTGTGTCAATCGTTGCCACTGATCTAACAACCTTTGCTGATAAGACATAGGCAAATATTTCTCTCTAAGCTTTCTCTTCATGTCTCTCCAGGTCACTATAGGTAAGTCTCCCCTCTGCCTAGCTATGCGTTCGACATTTCCCCAATACAACCTAGCCTGACGGACTAGTCTGATTTTGGTAAACTTGAATCTTCTCTCTTCAGACATATCATACCAGTCAAAATATTGGTCCATGTCAGCTTCCCAGTCTATGTACACCTTAGGATCTAGGCTTCCCTCAAAGGTTGGTGCATCTAGACGTATATTCCTTAAGGCCCGATCATCCTGATCAAAAGTATCATGGCGAGATCTTCTAGGATTTGGCTCCGGAGTGTGATCAATATAATCTTGATGTGGCCTTCTATGAATTGGATCAGGTGTATGTTCCTGTCGTTGGGCTCTAGGGTGAACTGAAGGTAATCTGGGTGAAGGTGGTTCAGTTGGGGTCAACCTAGATTCCTCTAGGGTTCCTATCCTTTCCTCGAACTGGTCAAACCTAGCATCCAAACGGTCCATCTTCTCGATCATAGATCTCATAAGGCTTTCCATACTAGTATCCATGGATGAACTAGGTTGGGCTTGTGAAGGGTGGTAAGGTGTGCCTGACCTAGTTGTCATGCAAACAATTAGACTCAGACCCGAACTACGAGTTTTCTAAACCGGTTAGTCCAAATAAACTGAGTTGACTAGATACAATCAAATCAACAGCTACTCTCTTCCACTGGCCAGTCAGGAGGTGGGTCTGTGGGAGGTTCCCCCAGCTTTCACTGGGTCCTAATTAAAAACCACAAGAACCGCTTAGGCTTGAGCCACTTAACCTCTATCCTTGACACCAGCTTCCAATAATAGATGAAGAAATGGGTTGCACAAGCTTTCCCAATTGAATTGAACTGGACCTAGAGTCCCAAGCTAGTTGCCTAATCAAGGTGGCAAGCTAGATTGTAGTAACTCTATACTTGGCCAGGTTTTAGAACAAGGGGAGTGTGAGATCCTGTCTCTGGCCTACCTAGGCCCGGTGGAATTGGCCCGATAGATGGATCAGCACCCAAGCCCTTAGTCCCAATTCTAGACACCAAGTAATAGGGCACACACAAGACTAGTTGACACAATGAGCTGACAATAACCCGGACTCGACCAAATTGATGTTCCTAACCCACTAGGGCAATTAATGTCTAATCAATTTTAGTTAGGGATTGGGTCGATATGCAATTTGGTGATTTTTGGGCTAGGGACAGGTGATGAAATCCTGATCCTATGTCAATTTCATGCCCTTAATTTGATTTGTCATGAGATGCATGCAAATTTCAAATTTCAGGTGCAGAAGTAGTGTGTTGCAGTTTAAAAGTGATGTTGATAAGTGCAGAAAGAAATGTCAGAAAAATCTAAAAAAATCATAGAAAACTCCTAACTTATAGATGACATACCAGATGAAACAAAATTTCAAAATAAAATCTATACTATTCTAGGCAGATTCTGAAATGAAGATAATGAAAAGGAACAGAACAGAACAGAAACCTTAATTACACTGATGGACTGCAGGAATTTTCATTTTTTTTGTAATTTTTTTCTCAGATTGAAATTTAAAATGGTGATAAACAACTTAAAATGGAATAGGAAAAAAAATATTTAAACGAGGAATGTGATACTTGCCTTTGGAGTTGCAGGCGGATTACAGTCAGCCTACAGAAAATACAGCAAGCAGAAAAACAGAACGTGACCAATACAAAATTCACAAATGAAATCTAAAAAGTCCTTTGGCTTTCTTTTTCACGGGTCAATCACAATGGCACCCCGACACGCCTTAGGAGATCCCCGTGGAATGGGAAGAGAGGGTGTTTAAACCCTACTTTCTCCTAAGACCGGACGGCCTGGTAACGCCCCCGATCCAAGTACTTCAAGGACTTAATGCTATGCAATCAGGAACTTATTCTACCATGCTCTGATACCAAGAATGGTGGGGACATGCAAGATGAGAATGCAACTATGCAACCCTAAAGGAGATTAGCAAAGATTAACTTAGCAATTTCTTATTTGCATATGATTAGTTCAGCATATAGTATCAAAGGAGGTCTAATGAAGAGAACTCGAACGATCAAATGTAAACCTAATTAATAAGACTATCAAAATAACAAAGAAATAGGAATAAGATTCGAACCACACAAGTTAAGCTAGGCAAATTTAATATTTCAGACCTAATCGATACTAGAACATACCTAGCATTAATCTTTCAAGTAGATCAAGATCACTCATGAAGAGACCTCCCAAATGACAAGACCATACTACAAATTGAGGGCCCTTCTTGTTTTCTGGATTATGGCAAGTAATTCCTTCCTCTTGAGTTCGGAATCCCGGAGAACCCTACAACAAAGAAACCTTGAGATTAGGAACTTGGTAAAATACGTTAGTCATGAAATGGAGAAACTAAAGAAGAGTCGAGGAAGCATTGTTGAAGAATAATCTTGGCGCCATGGTAGATCACTTGAAATGGATTTGGCCGGCCTCCTTGTGATGGTCTTCTTGACCAACCTTGAATATTGAAGAGCTAGCTTGAGATTGGAGAAGAAGGAGAGTGTCTTAGGCGTTGGAGATGGAGGAGGAGAAAGTAGGGTTGGCGTGGGATAGGGAGAGGAATTTAGAACTACCACTTAGGCACATAGAACTCACATAGAAGAAAATTTTTATTTTTTCTTTTCCATCCTTTTCTTTACAAGAAGACTAAGAGTCTTTTATAGACTATTAAGCCATTTTGAATTCAAACTACACCAAATATCATGGAGAAAAATTTGTGGAGAAAAATATGGGGCATCCCATGAGTAGTGGAGGAAGTTGTGGAGGAGGTTGTAGCCAATTCAAATTCAAATTCCCCTTTTCTTCTCTTGGGTGGCAACCTTGGATGGTGAGGTGGCATGTGTGATGTGGCAGCAACCTTGGATGGTGAGGTGGTATGTGTGATGTGGCAGCAACCTTGGATGATGAGGTGGCATGTGTCATGTGGCATGTGGTCCCCACTTGAGGTGGCTTTGGTCTTGCTTTGGAGTATAAGTCTTGAGTCTTCTTTAGTCTTCAAATATGGTTTGGTTTGATTCTTCATGGAGGTTTGGTTTGATTCTTCATGGATTGGACTTGACTCATTTGGACCCAACTCTCAAATACAAGATTAATCAGGCTGGACTAGTCCCAACATAAAATTGAAATGGACTCGAATTACATAATTATTTGGACTCAAAATTAAAGAAAGAAAAAAATTACAGGACTTTCTTTTACTCATCCAACCATAAGGAATCGGATTTGACTTGAATTGGTTGGAGTCTCTTCCTGATTCTGGTGCCCACACCACCCATGCCAGGAACCTAGGAAGACCTTATACCGTGATCCTGAGCATAACCTTAGGAAGCCTAACCATGATATATATAGTGTGGATCGTGTCTATGAAAGGTCCTTACAATATTCTAGACCAGTCACTCAACAACCCAAGTCTTCTAGATCAAACCATTTAGATCCACACCCATGCCCAAGTAAGGTCTCTACTAGCTTGAAACCCAGTGTGACCCAGGTTCCTATATCTCAAGAATGTTTGTTTTGTGGAGAAAGATGCCATAAATCTAGTCAGTGCCCATGCATAGGACTGGCTTGTGCACAGCTAAGTGGTAAGAATCCTAAGGATGACATTAATGAGGGAGAACCCAAGCCTACCAATGAGGAAGAATGGTTAGGTATGACAAGCCTAGAATCAGTTGACCCGATTACCACTGACCCGAAACCCATTGAAGATGGCATCGAGGAAGTATATGATGCTGGCTTGAGTCTAGTTGATGAATGTGAGGGGGAAGAACTTGAAGAATGTGACATTGATACTATTGGTTCCTTACCTGAGGAGACCTTGGAAAGCAACCAAGTGGTAGGACCTAGTTCAGAAATTCAAGAGATTTGTAAGAACAAGGTTCCTTTAGTCAAATACCCCCAGGAAGAACTCATAGTGTTAGCCCGAGATATCAGTGCGTATCCTCTAATGACAGTCATTCCCCAAGTACCAATTGAAGATCTTTGCACTAAACTGTTTAAGTTTGCCCACCCTATGGTAGATCCTCTCCTTAGGATGATTGAATCAAGCCTCTTACAATTGGACCTTGTCCCATGCTCAGCCACTAAGGTCTCTCCCGTAATCTCAGTTGAACATCCTTGTCTTGAGCGGATTGATTCACCCAGTCCTGTAGAAGTCCTCCTTATGACCCCAGACCCCTTCCTTCGCATGACTGACCTAACCTTCTATAGAGTATACCTTTCCGCACCCATAGGTCAAATTTCAAGTCTTGAGGTCATCATCCATAGGCCCTCCCATGAATCATTCTCTAATCCAGTTCTTGAGAAAGTGGATCATTATTTGCTTAGAGAACAAACCTTAACTATTGCAATCACATGTCCTAGGCTACTTCCCGAACCATCTCTTGATCCATTCCTGGGAGTAGCAAACTTTTCCTTTCGTAAGGATGACCAGTTGACACTCATAGATCACCATTCAAACCTTCAGGTCACCACCTTTAGTCAACAGGTAATTCGAGACTCCACCTCATATCTCCTCCCTTTCTCTAGGACTTCCAATGCTTCTTACACCATCCAAGTATACTTTGTCAAAGTCTTTAGAGTGAATCACGTGTCAGAATCTATTAGGTTTGCCACCTACTTCTGGAAGACCTTATGGCACCTACTAGGCATCCATAATAAGTTTTCATGCTCTGCATGCCATCCTCTGACCCAAGATCAAACCTAGAGAGCCGTAGTTTGTTAGGTTTAGACCTAGGGTTCCTTTGAATAAAGTCCATTCTTTAGGAATGCATCGTCAGTCGAGTTTAGGACATTGTCTCAGAATTTGGTTTGATTGAGAGCACCAGGAATTGGGATTTGTATTTTGTCCAGGGCTGAAATTACATTCAATGTTTCGATCAATAGGTCTATAGGCTAGAGTCCCTTTGAAATTGTTCATGGATACAAGCCTCACACACCACTTGATCTGATTTCACTATTAGCCCACACACACAAGTCTCTTGATGCACTTGCATAGCATGTAAAAGACTTGCATAAAGAAATTCATGCCAAAATTTTTTTTTTAAGTAATGAAACTTATAAGAAGTTGGCTGATTCTCAAAGATGAGTCAAAACTTTTGTTGAGGGAGACTATGTAATGATTAGGTTAAGGCCTGAACGGTTTCCTCCTAGAACCGTTAGAAAGTTACATGCTAGAGGAGCTGGACCATTTAGAGTAGTGAAGAGAGTAGGATCCAATGCCTATGTGCTCGAGTTGCCTCCAGAACTAGGCAATAGCTCTACTTTCAACATTACAGACCTAGTAGAGAACAGGGAGCCAGCTGTGATTCCCAGTGAGCCTTTTGAACCTAATCCTGTTATTGAGAGTGATCCCGATCCTGTGTGTCCACCAACAAACTGGCCTGTGAGGAAAGAGCAAATTGAAAAGATCCTGGATGATCAGGTTATCTCTACTCGTAATCGAGGATACCAAAGATACCTGGTCCGCTGGCAAGGAAGGCAAGACTCTGATGACTCTTGGATCTCCCGAGAAGAACTACAAGATTTGGATCCATACCTCTTGGAGAGATACCAGAGCCAACTTGAGCCTTACTCGATAGGGTCGAGTTCCTCCCACCCCGGGAGAATTGGTGCGGGCACCAGACTCAGAAGAAGACTTCAGAGCTCCATCTGGATCTCTGATTAACCTTGCCCGAAGAATTAGGGTTTTTGGCTTGTAATAAGGGTTGACTTGATCAACTCAATTTTAGCTTGAGTCTATATTACCTGCATTTTTATTTTGTTGAGTCATGTTGACTCAGTAGTGGACTAGGGCTTCAACCTGGGGTGTTACATTTTCTCCCAAGGCCAAGCAAGTGGGCGCTACGCCTGAGTCCAGGGGGCGCCACATCTCCATCCAGCAGGCTTTGGTCCCCATACCACAGATAGCAGCTCCCTTCTCTCACGCACCAATTGAGGAGAAATCCACCAGGGGTCCACAAATCAAGGGGGCGGCCCAAGACATTCCCAAAAGAACCAAACTATGAAAGGGAAGAAATTCTCTTGGAGAGAACTTCAAGGAGGCGCCCATTACCTGCCAAAAATACTCAAAACAAAGTTAGAAAGAGCCATAACTTGGGGAGAAAGAAAAGGAGTTATCCAAAAAGGGTTGAGCCATGGAAGGAAGGAGATTTCTCTTGAAGAGCAAGGTTAGGAGGCGCCCTAGTCATTCCAACTAAAGCCAGATATAAAAGGAAACAAATTTTCTCTTGGAGGGCAAGGTTAAGAGGCGCCCAAACACTTCCAGATAAGGCCAAGCATAGAAGGAAAAAAATAATTTTCTTGGAGGTCAAGACAAGGAGGCGCCACCCACTTTCCTTTTTTGAAGCCTCAATCATCTTTGGAATTATTTGGCCGGCCATATGAGTAGGGATTGATCCTACAATCCTAATTTGAAGATCCCCTCCTTTAGTCCCACATGGGAAGATGTAAAACCCTACTCTCTTGTAATGTCCTATAAATTAAAACCCCTTTGTAAGTTCTAATGAATCAGATGAATGAAAGAAATTTTTTATGAGCAAACTTGTGTTTTCTCTTTTCCGCACTTGCTTCCAGGTGTTGAGCTCCGTGAGGGAGTAAATCCGGGTTCCCCTGGAACCTTGAGGAGGTGAGAGATCTCCAAAACCCCAAAACCCTAGGTTAGCCACTCCACTCCCAAACCCTAGCCGCCATCACCCTTCTCTTTCCACCAAGCCCTAGTCTATTTCCCTTCTCTCGGCCACCATCTCCAAGTCCAGGCCGACCACCAGCATCCAGCTCCAGTCCAGATACTGCAGATCTACAACAATTCTAAGAGGAAGTCAGATCGGCCTCCAGGAGAATTCGATTTCAGCAACTTCGGCTTTCAAGTTCTTCAACCTGGTAAGATCTTTTCTTGAGTTTCTGAATTCCTTTACTTGTTCCTCTTCTTTCCCAGATCTTGAGACCAGGAGAAGCCGACCAAACCACAGGCCAGTATTAGAGGATCCATTGCGAAGATAGCCGAATCCGAGGATCCAACAATCTGCTCGAGAGAGTTCTTCCACCAAAATCCTGAGAAGATCACTGTCTGGTTAGTAAACCATCTCTCCTCTCTATTTCTGTTCTGTTGAAAGTTCAGAGCGAAACCCTAGGTCTGGGAGTTTCTTAACCCCCAGCGATCCGTTACTTCTGAACTACTCTGATAATTTAGTTTCTTCTAAACTGTGCTTTCAATCCTTACCTAGTTTCCTTCAACGTAGTTTAGCTTTACTTTGAGTCGAAGTCAATTTCTAAAATATAAAAAAAAAAGAAAAAGAAAGAGAATTAATCTTAATTTTACTTCTGCATACGCTTCTTTGTTCTTTGTTCTGCATCATTTACACACCTTTACCAGTGCCTGATCGTCCTTGGCAGGACCTAAGTATGGATTTCGTGCTAGGATTACCTAAGACCCAAAAGAAACATGACTCAATCTTTGTAGTGGTCGATAGGTTCTCTAAGATGGCTCACTTCATTCCTTGTTCCCAGACCTTTGATGCGTCTAGGGTTGCCAAACTCTTCTTAGATCATGTGGTCAAACTCCATGGCCTACCCAAGACCATTATATCTGATAGGGATGTTAGGTTCACTAGTTATTTCGGGAAGACCTTATGGCGCCTATTAGGGACCAAGCTTAAGTTTTTTACAGCCTACCACCCTCAAACAGATGGCCAAACTGAAGTAGTGAACCGAAGTTTAGGAAACCTCCTTAGATGCCTGGTAGGTGAACATGTTGGAACATGGGATTTGTTATTACCTAGAGCAGAGTTTGCCTACAACAGTTCAGTAAATAGGACAACGGGTAAGAGCCCTTTTGAGATAGTCCATGGGTACAAGCCTAATCACCCCATTGATTTGATTCCTTTACCTATTCATGCACGAGTTTCAGAGTCCGCAGAGTCATTTGCACAGCATATTAGAGACTTGCATAAAGACATTAACCAAAAGATAAACTTAAGCAATGAAACTTATAACAATTTGGTTAATTCTCGAAGAAGGATCAAAGAATTTGATGTAGGGGATTCTGTCATGATTAGGCTTAGGCCTGAACGGTTCCCACCTGGGACCGTTAAGAAGCTTCATGCTCGGGGAGCCGGACCTTTTAAAGTATTAAAGAAGGTTGGATCAAATGCCTATGTGCTAGACTTGCCTTCGGATATGGGCATTAGTTCTACCTTCAATATTACAGACCTGGTTGAGTACAGGGAACCGGCAACGATATCCAGTGAGGCTTTTGGACCTATCCCTTCTGTTGAGAGTGATCCTTACCCAGAGTGTCCACCAATTAATTGGCTTGAGAGAGGAGAACGGATCGAGCGTATCCTGGACGATCAAGCCATTACGACCTGGGGCCGCGGTTATCAACGCTTCCTAGTCCGATGGCAAGGCCGGCCAGAGTCGGACGATTCATGGATTTCTCGAGAGGACTTGCAACGCCTCAACCCAGACCTTCTTGAGAGATATGTGAGCCAGTCTGATCTTCACTCGACAGGGTCGAGTTCCTCCCACCCCGGGAGAATTGGTGCGGACACCAAAGGTACCAGAATAAGGCAGAGGCTTCTCAACCCTCTGTGGATCACTTAAATGACATTCGAGTCCACTGTAATAAAGCTTAGTCCAGCTGAGTTGTTTTCATTTAAGTTATGTAATTATTTAGCTCATGTTGAGCTAGTCCAGTCCAATGTTAGTCAGCTCATGTCGAGCTAATTTTATTTTTTTGAGTCCTGTTCAACCATATTGAAGACTCAAGACCACATCATACAAGTGAAGACCAAGTCCAACCTGATTGAAGACATAAATGTTGAGCCCGAGTCCAACCTAACTAGAAGACATGAAGATCCCTGGAGGAGAATTAAAACAAGTGCAAACCTGAAGCCTGGAGACCAGCCAGAAGGAGACTAGGCCAGCCCAGGCCCAGGGAGAAATTAGGGTGCCCCTCCTTAGAATTACCTTTCCCTTGGTCGGCCACTTATGGTCACCCCTTGGCCGACCAAGACAAGGAGAGGGAGTCCCATTCCATTTAAAATTTTCTACCTAGGTTGCCATGTATTCCTAGTTAGAGTTTGTAAGGGAAAAGGAGTCCTATGTAAAGTCTAAAGTACCCTTACTTGGGGCCCAAGGTTAAGGATCTATTTAAGGGACCCTAGCCTCTTATATGAAGTTAGAATTTTTGATGAATGAAAACCTTGAGTTCTTTTATTGAGTTGTGTGATACCCTGCTGTGTGCATAAAGGGGTTTGTGAGTGTTTTTTCTTCCCAGTGCTGCAATCATCTTCCTGCTGCCAACAAGCATCTCAGATCCCTGGATGCCCACTCCAAAAGAAGCCTTCCCTTGCTATTTTTCCTTTGTTTTCTTATTCCTTTGTGAGTTTTCTAACCCTTGACAGGTCGTTTACAGGTCCCCGAGTTCCTACGAATCCAACGACTCCAGCCAAGCCTCAATCGGATCACCGAGTAGAAAGCCGGGTATCCGCGGGTCTTTGGCTCGGTTTTCCATGCCGCATCCATCGAGGAACGAGAGACCCTTTTGCTGCGATCTTCACAGACGTTGTCAGGTACACCCCCTCTACCTCCAGTAGTTTTATTGTAGGAGAACTTGCCCTAACCGAGGCTTCTCAGCCCCAGCGATCCTTCTTTTCTACTTTTCTATGTCCTAATCTGCATGCTGATCTTCTAAAATTCATATAAAATTTCCTACAAGTTATTTTAATCTGAAATTCGGGAATTAATCACTCAACCCCACATATAAAACATACAAAAAAAAATTGCATGCATATTAGTTCCCCATCAAAAATGATATTAAACAATCCGAGATCAATGCAAAAGTAATGAATCTTCTCTATTGTGCATTAGATCCTAGTGAGTTTAATAGGATTTCTATATGCACATCTACAGGATTGGGATAAAAATAATATTAAATAATCCGAGATCAATGCAAATGTAATGAATCTTCTCTATTGTGCATTAGATCCTAGTGAGATCAATACAAAAGTAATGAATCTTCTCTATTGTGCATTAGATCCTAGTGAGTTTAGTAGGATTTTATATACACATCTGCCAAGAAAATATGGGACACACTTGAAGTTACCCATGAGGGTACCGATCAAGTGAAAAATACAAAAGTAAACATGTTAGTGCATACTTATGAGATGTTGCGAATGGAACCAAATGAATTTATCACTGACATGTACCTAGATTCACAAAGATAATAAATGGCATTAGAAGTTTAGAAAAAATTATGTCTAATGCTGATCTTGTCAATAAAATTCTTAGGTCACTTTCAACTTCATGGGATCCAAAGGTGACCGCCATACAAGAAGCAAAGGATGCTGACAAATTATCCTTGGAGCAATTGGTGGGATCGCTCATAACTTATGAGCTGAATTTAAAGCAAAAATCTATGGATATCGACAAAAAGAAAAATGGGATAGCCTTCAAGTCTACTATTCAAGAAGAATCCTTAAATGATGAATTGGAAGAAGAAGAAGAAAATGAAAGTGAGGAAGCACTTCTAGCAAGGAAGTTTAGAAGGTTCATGAAAAGAAGGAAATTCCCTAATAAGAAAAGTTCCAAACAACCAAAGAGAAGGGAAAAGAAAAGGAGAAAGATAAAGAAAAGGAGAAGGAGATACCTACATGCTTCGAGTGTAAGAAGTCTGAACACTACAAATTTGATTGCCGTCTCCTAAAGAAATCAAGAAAGAAGCTTAGGAAGAAAGCTATGATGGCAACCTGGAGTGATAGTGAGGACTCCAGCTCAAAGGAAGAACAAGCTGAAATTTGAAATCTATGTCCCATGGCACATCAGGAACAAGAAGAGGTAATTTCTGATATTGAAGTAGATTTTATCTTTGATGAATTGAAAAATACTTTCGATGAATTAGTGCATGATTACAAACTAATTTTATCTAAAAATAAAAAATTAAAAAAGCATGCAAATAGTTTTTCACATGAAAACAATTCTTTGTTAAAAGAAGTTAGTGAATTGAAAAATAAACTTGATGTTTTAGAAAAGAAAAATTAGGCTTTAACAATGAAAAGCAATGTTTTATAAAGACTTAAAACTATTATATCAAATGGTGATCTTTTAAAGAAAGATAAAGATTTAGAAATAGAAAATAAAAACTATAAAAATGAACTTGATAAAATGAAACCCTTTGTTGAAAAGTTCACTTATAGTTATGAAAAACTAAATCTTTTTTTAAATAACCAAAGAGCTATTTTTAACAAAGCAGGATTAGATACAAACCTCAAAAATAGCAAAAGTATCTAAATAACTTTTTTGTAACTGCATTATCTAGTATTACATGTTTTTTATGCAAAAAACAAGGTCACAAAGCTTTTCAATGAAACATAAAAAAAAGCAATACTTTTGAAAAGGTTTGGGTTCCAAAAGGAACCAATTTATGAACTAACCCTAAAGGACCCAAGTTGGCTTGGGTACCTAAAAACAAAACTTGATTTATTTTACAGGTATGTCTTGCAACCAAGAAAAACAAAAGACTATGGTATCTTGATAGTGGTTGTTCAAGGCACATGACAGGAGATGTGAAGCAATTTATTTCTCTTGAAGCAATAAATGGAGGGAGTGTGACCTTCGGTGATAATGATAAAGGAAAAATCATTGGTATTGGTGAGGTTCACATCTCACTTTCTACTTGTATTAGTAATGTACTCTTAGTTGAAGGTTTAAAGCATAATCTTTTAAGTATTAGTCAATTTTGCGATAAAGATTTTCAAGTTATTTTTAAATTATCTTATTGCACGATTGCTAGTCTTCATAAAAATGAAGTAAAATTCATTGGAAAGAGGCATGGTAATATTTATTAAGTAGATTTAGATAATCTATCCTTGCCTAATGGAGAATGACTAGTTGCAATGAATTCTATTAAAGATGAGACTAGTTGGCTTTGGCATAGAAGACTAGGACATGATAGTATGTACTTACTTTCAAAACTTTGCAAAAAGAATTTAGTAAGAGATTTGCTGAAACTTAGTTTCGAAAAAGATAGAGTTTGTCAAGCTTGCCAATTTGGAAAACAAGTTAAAACATCTTTCAAACCAAAAGGTTTTGTTACTACTAGTAGGCCATTAGAACTACTCCATATGGATATCTTTGTACCAACTAGAACATCTAGTCTAGGAGGCAAGAGATATGGATTGGTTATAGTGGATGATTTTTCAAGGTTTACATTGGTATTTTTTCTTGCTCATAAAGATGAATCTTTTTCAGTATTTGTGAAGTTTTACCAAAAAGTTTCTAATGAAAAAGGTATTTCAGTTATTTCTATACATAGTGATCATGGTTCTGAATTTGAAAATCAAGATTTCAAATATTTTTGTAATGAGAAAGGTATTGAACATAATTTTTCTGCACCTAGGATACCTCAGTAGAATGGGATGGTAGAAATAAAAAATCGCACTTTAGAAGAAATGGCACACACAATGCTTTGCGAAAATGAATTGCCAAGATAATTTTGGGCTAAAGCAATTAATACTGTTTGTTATATTTTAAATCACATTTTAATCTACCTTATTTTAAAGAAAACTCCTTACGAACTTTGGAATCAAAGAAAACCACTTTAAAATATTTTCTAGTTTTTGGTTGTCAATATTTCATTGTGAATAATGGTAAAGACAATCTTGGAAAATTTGATGCCAAGTTTGATGAAGGTATCTTTTTAGGATATTCTACATTAAGTAGAGCATACAAAATTTTTAACAAAGGAACCCTAGTTGTAGAGGAGTCTGTACATGTAATTTTTGAAGAGTCTACTAACAAACCTCCAGAAAAGAGGATACTTCTGATGCATATGCAGGTGTTGATAAGTTATAAAAACTAACATTGGATGATCAACCCTCTCAACAAAGTGAAGAATATCAAGAAAAAAATGAAAAGGAAGAAGCCATACAATCCACACCAAAGCATCAAAATCTACCTAAGGAGTGGAGGTATGCTCATGGACATCCTAAGGAATTAATCCTAGGTGATCCATCAAAAGGGATAAGAACTCGATCTTCAATTAGAAATGTATGTAATTATATTGCTTTTATTTTTCAAGTAGAGCCTAAATATTTTGAAGATGCTGAAAAAGACCCTAACTGGATAAATGCTATGCAAGGTAAACTAATCCAGTTTGATAGAAATAATGTTTGGACATTAATAGAAATACCATCAAATGTTTATATTATTAGCATAAAATGGGTGTTTAGGAATAAATTAGATGAAAATAGAATTGTAACTAGAAATAAAGCTAGGCTAGTTGCCAAATGCTATAATCAGGAGAAAGGAATTGATTTTGATGAAACCTTTGCTCCTATTGCTAGACTTGAGGCAATTAGACTACCATTAGCATTTGCCTATTTTATGAATTTCAAACTTTTTCAAATGGATGTTAAAAATGCTTTTCTAAATGGTTATATAGCAAAATAATTTTTGTAAAACAACCACCTAGTTTTGAAAATCATGCACATCCTGATTATGTTTACAAATTGCATAAAGCACTTTATGGTTTAAAGCAAGCACCCCGAGCATGGTATGAAAGACTCAGCAAGTTTTTGATTGAAAATGAATTCTCTAGAGGCCATGTCGATACTACCTTATTTCTAAAGAAGAAAAATGATGACTTATTAGTAGTACAAATCTATGTTGATGATATTATTTTCGGTGCTACTAATGTAATCCTTTATCAAGAGTTTGCTAAGCTTATACAGGGTGAGTTCGAATTGAGCATGATGGGAGAACTCAATTTCTTTCTTAGACTCCAAATCAAGCAAACCAAAGATGGAATCTTCATCAACCAAGCTAAGTATATAAGAGAAATCTTAAAGAATTTTGGGATGGAGGCTGCTAAGTCAATAGGTACACCTATGAGCCCCTCTTGTAAACTTGATAAAGATGAGCATGGTAAATTTGTTGATCAAAATTATATAGAGGTATGATTGGCACTTTATTATATTTGATTGCCAGTAGACCAGATATAATATTCAATGTATGCATGTGTGCTGGATATCAGTCTGATCCTAAAGAGTCTCATTTGCTGGCTGTTAAGCGCATTATTAGATACTTATTTGATATAATTAATATTGGTTTGTGATATTCTAGAGACTCATCTATTGTTATAATTAGATTTTCTGATGCTAATTTTGCTGGGTGTAAACTTGATAGAAAAAGCACTAGTAGAACTTGCCAATTTCTTGGAATTAACTTAATCTCCTAGTTTAGTAAGAAACAAACTTCAGTTGCACTATCCATAGCTGAGGCTAAGTATATTGTAGCAGGAAGTTGTTGTGCTTAAATCTTGTAGATTAAGCAACAACTTGAAGATTTTGGAATTAAACTAACTAAAAAACCCATAAAATGTGATAATACTAGTGCAATTTGCTTAACTAAAAATCATGTTCAGCATTTTAGATATTGAAATTAGGCATCATTTTATTAGAAATCATGTTGAAAATAATAATGTTGTGCTTGAATTTATTTCTACTAAATTGCAATTAGCTAATATATTGACTAAGCCTCTCTAAGAAGACCAGTTCAGTTTGATTAGAAGAGAGCTTGGGGTCATCAATCCTTTCGATCAAAAAATTCTAATCTTTAACCCATGAAAGATCAATTTTGATATCAATCATATTTAATTTCTTTAAATATCACTTCAAGTCTATTGATTCTGATCATTGCTTCACTTTCTATTTTTCTTCGATTTTAAGTCAAAGTGTCGATACTTGGCCCTGTGTCGTGAGTCAAGTGTCGACACCTGGCCCTGTGGCATGAGTCGACACTTGAACGGTGACAAGCCGAGATAAAAATTGGAAATGAGGTGTTTTCTTGATCCTTTCTCTCCTAAATTGAGCTGACACCTGCCCTAATGTTGTTCTATCCACTTCTTCCCTCTAATTTGCAACTCTAATCCTCTCAAATTTACATTTGGGATGGTTTTTGATTTGGTTTTTGGCATTTTTCCTTTTCCATTTCATTTTTGGACCGTTAAAATCCTAAATTTCCTCTCCTCTTGTACTTCAATCCTTGATTTTATGGAATGGGGCCTAGAAAGCAAGTTGTCCGTCGTCCTCGACTATCCAATCAAGAAGAAGAAAAAAGAACAAAGGCCAGACATGAAGCCAGTGCACCAGATGCCCCTACTCGACCTCTTTTTCCTACGGCTAGTCGGATGGATATGAAGACCGTCGTCGGAGGATGTCATGTGGACTTTGCATTCATCGACCAGTAGCATTTTTGGATAGGTCAGTGGCTCAGAGATGCTGGTTTGGTTCCATTCTACTCTTTGACAAAGAGATTTTACCCAGGCTTGATATGAGAGTTCTATGGATCTTTAGCCCGAAGAAGTGATGAATGGGTCGCACAGGTCCATGGCAGAGACGTCCCAGTGACAGTAGAGATTCTGAGCAGAGTATGGGACATACCCATAAGAGGATCTATGGTTGATAGCTTAGTAGATAGGTTTAGTGGTCTTCGATGTATTTTTGAGTCAGATAACCTACCTGAGGGAGCCATTATTGTTGCATCCAGACTTTTAGTTGAGATGAGGTTGCTACATCACATTATTGCCTGGATCCTTCTACCGAAGATTGACCATTTTGACTTCATCATAGAGAGAGAGAGCAATTAGTGATGGTGTCTTTGATTTAGCATACTCATGTTTGCCTACCATTACTTATGGTATATCAGATGATGGAGGCATCTATGAGTCAGAGACTGTGTTTGCCCTATGAAATGGACTTGACTTTACTCTTCAGATCTTACGATGTTGTTATGGATGATGAGCCCTACCGGATGTTACTGCACACTGATGTCTATGACATTAGATCTCTTCACCAGATGGGGTATCAGCTAGTCAAAGGCCTGTGAAGATGATGAGTATCGGGTCAGGCCGCTGACAGAGATAAGGATACAGAAGAGGAGGAGCGCATATTTTCAGGTGAGGCGGGACCTTCAGAGACACACATTGACATGCCTGAGATTCAACCCGAGTCTTCAGTGTAGCCAGAGCCAGCTCCTCAGCCCAAGCCTACATAATCAAATATTCTAGGAGCTTCTAAGAGTTTTGAGGATAGAGTCGCTTGCATTGAAACAGAGATTGTGATCATTCGTCAGCGAGTCAACAGTTTTATTATGGAGACTAGAGAGAGCCATTGAGGTTTGAGAGATGGGATCTCTACCATTCTATCTACCTTGAGTAGACCCTCTTTTGGGAGTGTTCCCGATACTTTAGCTCCAGCTGATTCTACTCCAGTTCCACCTACTCTGGGACTAGTCATGAATGATGATGATGTGACTGACTCTAATGAGTTTGACTTTCCAGATGTGATGATAGAGCCAGTACCAGAGACAGTAGTTGACCCTCCTAGGAGTCCCATTCATGATCCATTGAGTTCATCCTTCCAGACTCCTATCCTACCCACACCTATCATTTCTTCAGTTGATACACCTATTATTGATAAACCTGTTGTTGTTTCTCCATCATTACATACATCTTCCCTTATCCGGGAACTAGAATTTTATACTCCTAGTTTCCATCATCTTGACTCCGGTCCTTTATTTGATCATACACCACATCCTATAGTTTTCGAGACTGTTACTCCGATTAGTTCTTCTCCTGCTGCTGATATAGCTTCTACCTCTTCTACTCTAGCTAGAGGGAGGACTTATGTTAGACGTAGAGGATGAGGTCATCGTGTTCCATCTAGACCGACCTGGACTCGTCTTCATGATTTTTGATCTATGTGACCTCGATCTCGTGCTTTTACTGATACTGGACCGATCGAGATTGGATCCTCAGATGATGAGGATGATGCTTAGGATAGTTTCAATATTAGATGGTTTACATTTCTATACTTGTTGTATGTTTCTTCTGATGTTTATTTACTCTTATGTATCAATCTTGTATCAAATGAATAAAACATTTTTTTTACTTCATGTTATGACTTTGAATGAATGAAATGCTTTATTTAATTTCAATGATTCAATGTTCTCCTTCATGAATGAGTGAATGACTTACATTATGTTCAAGTTTATTGCCTTCTTCCTTCCTTTTTAATGATAACAAAAAGGGGGAGAAATAAGTATAAATGTGAAGTGAATGAGAAATAAGTAAGTAGAATGAGAGATAATTTCTTTTTTGCAAAATGCTTAAAATCTGAAAAATTTTTGTTCTTTATGTGTGGGGGAGTAATCCCTCCTTTAAATTGAAAAATCTATTTTGCTAAAATTTTCATGTCCAATTCTTACTTTTAGATGCTTAAATTTCAGCTTATTGTCTTTAAAAGATCGTCAAAAATTAATTTTACAGATCATCTCTTCAAGGAAGTATTTATACTCTTTACAGTGTTCTATTGTTGAATTTATTACTCTTGAGCATGTTTTCTTTAGAGTATCATGATACATGAATTTATTTCTTATATATATGTTCAAGCTCTGATACTCTTAGCTCAAATAAGTTTTAAAAGAGAATTTTAAAATCTATAATGAACATCTCTTTCTGTATTTCAATATCTATTGCAATAAGCTCTATGCACATCGCAAATTTTTTTTAAAAGCTTATCATGGGATTTATACTTAAAGGTTTAGTCATCATCAAAAAGGGAAAGATTGTTGACTTCGTTATTGATTTTGATGATTAACAAAATGCTTAAGTATAAGTTGATTACAAACTATTTCTTTGAAGTATATTTTTATAGAAGAAGGTGCTCATTAATTCAACAAAATTTGATTGATTGTCAAACAATGAAAAAGTCCTAACTATGGATGAAAGATCAGTTTAAAGTAGACTTTGGTAGTTGAAGAATGCTTGAAAGGACACAAGAGTTCAAAACAATTTGGTTTCAGCAGAAGTTTAGTTTTTTGAAGAAATCTCAGTCAAGTGTCGACTCACAACCCAAGTATCGACTGATGATAGTGGAAGTGTTGACTCAAGCTGGTACGCAGAAAGAGTTTTAGATGGCATGGCTAAAGTGTCGACTCAAGGATCGACTCATCGCCCGAGACTTTTTTTGTTACAGAACTTGCTGAAGTTGAAGACTTGCCTGAAGTGTCGATACATGGATGTCAAGTATCGACTCAAAGTGTCAACTCATTAGAGAAAGTGTCGACTCATTTGAGAATTCCAGAGAGCTTTATTGAATATATTTGAACAAGGTGTCGACTCATGGAATGCAAGTGTCGACCCTAAATGTCGACTCACAGCTTGAAGTATCGACACTTGGAGTTCTGGGAACAGTAATGGCTAGTTTTTTAAACACAGAACTCGCCTCTCTTGGCTCCCAACGGCTAGTTTTTCATGTCTAATGGCTATAAACTAACTTTGAGGTCTTGGGAAGGTGTTTATATGATTCAAATCAAATCTAAACTCAAGTAGAAACAAGTTAAATTAAGAGGATTAAGAAAGGAACACCAAGAGAAAGAAAAAGCAAGTGCATTTACTCCTATTCATTGAGAGCAACTACCTTCAAGAAAAAAAAAGTCTCCAAGTATTCAAGAGCCTTCAAGAGTATTCAAGTTCAACCTTCTTGAGCATTTATTGAAGCTTCATCAAATTGAAGGCAGCACTGCGACAAAGCTTTAAAGAGATATCCACTTTTATTAGAAAGCTTTCATTGTTTCTTTACTTCAAACTTATTCTTGTTGTAAAGATTTTTGGTTAGCCTATTGGAAAACCAAAGAGGTTGTTGGTTAGCCTTGAAAATCAATTAGGTTCTTGGTTAGTTCACAAAACCAAGGGAAGTTATTGGTGAGCCTTAAAACTAATTAGGTTCTTGGTAAGCTTGGAAAACCAAGTGAGGTTTTGACTTGTGAGCCTTGTGAAAACAAGTTGGGTTTGATTAGTGAGCCCGAAAAACTAATTGGCTATAATCGGTTGAGATTATAGTGAATTTCCAAGTGGACCTTGGGAGTGGATGTTGGTGCATTAGAAAGCACGAACACTATACTTGCTTTGTATTTGTGATTGCTTGTCTCTTATTCTTATTGTTTTTATATTTCTGCTGCATACTCACTAAGAGCACTTATACTTGCATTCATTGTACTTAGGTTGATTATTGGATTGGTTCACACATTTGCATTTCATTTTAATTTTTTAGAGACCCAATTCACCTTTCCTCTTGGGTTGCTTACTAGGCAACATGTGGCACTCCTTATGAGTTGGCACTCCTAACCTGGCATGGAGAGGTGGCTTGACTCATCTTCAAACTAGCTTGAGCCCATCTTCAAATTGACTTGAGCTTATGGACCAACTTGGCTAATTACAGGACCAATTGATCCTAACTTGACCAAATTGGCCAAATTACCAGACAAAACCAAAAATTGAAATAACTAGATACTAATTACATGACTCAAAAGTAAATTACTCAGGCTTGAAGCCTTATTACAGGATCCAAAAGATTAAGAATCCTAATCAGAGATCCATAGAGGGTTGAGGAGCCTCTGTCTAATCCTGGTGCCCACACCACCTCTATAATCCTAAAGTTTAGATTTATTAGTTGTCATGATCAAGTGATCCCAGAGTTTAGGGTTCCGGCCGGTAAGGATTTCAAAAATGAAAAATTTTGAAACCTGATCTTCCATTGCGCCCTGCCCAGAATCCAATAATGGTATCAAAGCCACCTTAATGCATGCAATTAGTAATCTCTTTAGTGTTAATTGCTTGCTATGCTATGAATCGATGCATGATTAGTTCACATTACGTATGAGAGATGTTATATCCTAGTAACTGCTCGGATTGGGTTAGTCACCATGGCCGTTTCGTCATAGGTGCTGTTATATCCATCCGGCCGGCCCGGGTTGGGCCGGACAAGGTGTTCAGCCGGTTGATACAGGTTGAAGCTCCCAGCGATTGGCTCTTCTGGAGGTCCTAGCATGTTCCCCACCGAAGGTCCAACGAGCCGATTGGCCATTGGGCTTATTGTTCTAGGGGCTGGCCCATTTGAAGATCAGCCGACCTACTGATGGCCGACCTACTAGAGGCCGACCTATCAGAGGCCGACCAACCTGAGACCGGCTGACTTATTCCTGCTTAGCTCGTCGGGCTTATCCGCATCTGGGGAACCGCCCGAGGGTTCCGGAAGATTCCCTCCAGCTGGTACCAGAATTCTGTTGCAATGGACTCCATGACATGGCCACGACTTTATGCCACCTGGCCATCACTTCGATCCTCCCAGGGGCAAATCAGGGACTTTGTCTTTGTCCTCTAACGAATTTTGGCAGTATCTCATACCCATAAAAGGTATCCAGGGGGCCTCCATAGGGGTAAGATGCTCTTTCTTCTCCACTTTATGCTCTTCTCTCGTTCTCTCCACTCTGTTGCTCCAAACCCCCTACTAACTTAAGCATCGGAGTGTCCCCTGTCGGAGCACCTCCGGCGCCAGGGGACCTTTTGTAGGTTGGCCGGTGAGGAGCTCTCCAGCACAGCAAGGCAAGCCTGGTCCAGGGGTAAGCGTGGCAACAAATTGGTGATAGAGGGAGGGCACGAACCTCCGTTTCGCTCTTTGCTCAAAATGGAGATATTGATTGAAGAAAGCTATAGATGGTAAGGGAATGAACGCGAAGTGTCTCCGCCAGAGGGAGGCATTCTCCCCACAAGCCTGAAGCGCCTCACGGAGAGGATGCCATGGCCACCACCGCCGAGCCCACCATCACTTTGGGGCAGCAGCAGTTCCAGATGCTGGTAAACCGTATCGAGACGCTCACCTTAGTGGTCCAGCATTTCCAGGAAGCGGTCGATGACTGGTGGAAGCCACCCCCGGTGTCCTGCATCAACCACCAACCAGCTGCCAGGGGGAGCCAGCTGCCGGAGGAGCCACCACCTCTCTCCCCCATTGCTCCGGAGCCCCGAAGGTCTCTGGGGGCTCATGCTAGCGGGAAGAGAGCGAGGTCAGCTTCTCCGTCTTTCATTGACTCCGCT
Organism: Areca catechu; assembly: GCA_021397845.1. Taxonomy (NCBI): domain Eukaryota; kingdom Viridiplantae; phylum Streptophyta; class Magnoliopsida; order Arecales; family Arecaceae; genus Areca; species Areca catechu. The sequence continues at coordinate 107,129,159 of CM038043.1, forward strand.
CCCCTTGGTGGTCGGTGCCCTGCTGAAGACCCATATGACTACGGTTTTAAGATCATGTGCATGGAAGAGTGCATGGCGGAGATTATCGAGCACCAAAAGGCTAAAAGGGGGCAGGCGTACGACACCCGCCCACCTTTTTTTGCTGAGATCTTGGGGGATCCTATCCCCCGACACTTCAAAATTCCCTAGGTGGACCCTACGATGGTACCACTGATCCACTGGATCATTTGGACGCCTACAAAGCCCATATGATGGTACAAGGCACCTCTGACGCCCTCCACTGTATCGCCTTCCCAGCCACCCTGAAGATGGCCGCCCAGATGTGGTTCACAGCCATCCGACCAGGTACGATCTAGTCTTTTTCTCAACTCGAGACTCTTTTTCTTTCACCTTTCAGGACATGCAGTCGAGCCCCGAAGAACACCGACAGCCTCTTTCTCATACTGCAAAAGGAGGGGGAGACCCTCCGAGACTACCTGGGCCGCTTTAACTCAATGGCCATAGAAGTCCCAGACTTGAACGAGGTGGTGGTGATGTCCGCCTTCAAGAGAGGGCTCCGGTCGTCCAAGCTTACATTCTCCCTAGACAAGAAGTTTCCAAAGGATTACACCGAGCTGTTGACCAGGGCCCACAAGTATGCCCTGGTAGAGGAGCAATCTGCAAGCCATCACCAAGCGAAGGGAAGATCAACCACTAAGAAGTGGAGCGACAAAGCCCCCGCAATCCAACCTCCTGGCGACGACGGCCAACCCACTCGGCGTCGAAGCCCGAAGCTGAGAGATTTCTTTAAAAAGTTTGAGATTTATGCACCCCTCTCCCTTCCGAGGGAGAAAATACTCATGGAGATCAAGAACGAGGCTTACTTCCAAAGGCCTTGACTGATGAGGGGCCCCCCTACCGCCAGAAACAAGAACAAGTACTGCCGGTTCCACAAGGACCATGGGCACGACACTAAGGAGTGCCTCCAGCTGAAGGACGCTATCGAAGACCTTATCAGGAGAGGATATCTGAGTAAGTACATCCATCCCCACCGGGATCGAGCTGAAGCTTCAACTGTCAGAGATCCACCTGAAGAGGCTGAACTCCTCAATCAGCGTCCGACGGGTGGAGGCATTGGCATGTTGCACCGAAGGTCCGACCGGGGGTCTGAAGGGGGCCAGGATATTGTGAAGAGGCCTAGAGGCTCTAGTATGATCAGTTTTTCTGATGAAGATCTCTTGGAACCCCATCTCCCAGGAGATGACCCTATCATTGTGTCGGCAATCATTGCCAATTATGATGTAAAATGTGTCCTTATTGACAATGGAAGCTGTGCGGAAGTTTTACTGTACGACGCTTTTGTTCAAATAAACTTATCCAGGTCGAGGCTACAGGACTCCTTGGTGCCGCTCACTGGCTTTGGGGTAACTCCATCAGAGTAGAAGGAGAAATCACCTTACCTGTAACCCTTGGGACGGAGCCCCCCCAACAGACCTTTCCCATCAATTTTGTGGTTGTCCGCACGACCTCGGTGTACAATGCCATCCTGGACCGACCGGCCCTTAATAAGTTCCGTGCCATTGTATCCACTTATCATTTGCTGGCAAAGTTCCCGACTCGTAATGGGGTCGGGGAACTGAGGGGAGATCGTAGGATGGCCAGACAATGTCTAGCCATACATGATAGGCAGCTGGATGGGTGCCCCACACTTGAGCAACTGGATCCCAGGGATGAAACGGATGATTGTGGTCAGCCTGTCGAAAAGGTTGTGTTTGTTCCACTCAAAGAGGATGATCCTACTAAAGTACTTCAAATCGGAAGCACGCTAAGTGAAGAAGCCCAACAGGAGATGATAGGGTTCTTGAGAAGCAACGCTGATGTTTTTGCCTGGTCGGCCTCGGACATACCAGGCATCCTGTCGGATGTCATTACTCACCAACTCAAGGTGGATCCAATGTATAAACCCGTCCGATAGAAGAAAAGAAGCTTTGCTACCGAAAGGCAGAAGGCCATTGAAGAAGAAGTGAAAAAACTCCTCGATGCCGGTTTTGTTAGGGAGTCCCACTATCCGGAGTGGGTGGCCAATGTCGTTATGATGAAGAAGGCCAGTGGAAAGTGGAGGATCTACATGGACTATACGGACCTCAACAAGGCCAGTCCGAAGGATATCTTCCCCTACCAAAAATTGATCAACTGGTGGATGCTACAGTTGGCCACCAACTATTGAGCTTCATGGTTGCGTTCTCTGGATACAACCAGGTCAGGATGCACCCCGAGGATGAGGAGAAGACGGCCTTTGTCATGGATAGGGGGTTGTATTGTTACAGGATGATGCCTTTCGGCCTAAAGAATGTGGGGCGCCACCTTCCAGTGGCTGATCAACCGAGTCTTTGAAGGGCAACTCGAAAGGAATATGGAGGCTTACGTTGACGACATGATTGTTAAGAGCCTCCGAAGGGCCGACCACATCAGGGACTTGTAGGAATCCTTCGATATGCTGAGACATCATCGGATAAAGTTAAACCCTGCCAAGTGCATCTTTGGGGTGACCTCCGAGAAATTCCTCGGTTTCCTGGTCACCCAAAGGAGAATTGAGGTCAACCCTGAGAAGATCAGGGCCATCGTGGACATGGCACATCTGATCAGTAAGAAGCATGTGTAGGAGCTCACGGACCGTATTGCCTCTCTCAACCGCTTCATTTCTGGTTGGTTGAGAAGTCTTTGCCATTCTTCAGAACTTTACGCCGGTCGGATCATTTTCTATGGACCGACAAGTCCAGTCGGCCTTCAAAGCCTTGAAGGATTATTTGAAAAACCCCCCGCTGTTGGCTAAACCAATAGAGGGGAAGATGCTGTACCTATACTTGTCGGCCTTTGACGAAGCCGTCAGCACCGTCCTTGTGCGGGTAGGTGAAGATGGCCAGCAGAAACCTGTCTATTACATCAGCAAAGTCCTCCACGATGCCGAGACAAGGTACCCTAAAGTCCAAAAGTTGGTTTACTCGTTGGTCATGGCAGCGAAGCACCTCCGGCCCTATTTCTAGGCATACCCGATCGTCGTGCTGACTGAGTAGCCCCTCAGGGCAATCCTCTGAAGTCCTGACACCTCCAGATGGCTTGCTAAGTGGGCTGTTAGGCCAAGTGAGTTCGACATCTCTTTTCAATCCCGATCGGCCTTGAAGGCCCAGGTAATTGCTGATTTTATTGCAGAATGCACATGGGGGCCGGAGGCCGCCTCTTTGATTACCGAAATACCCATGGCCGACCCAGCAGAAGAGAGCAAGCCCACCTGGACTCTTCATGTAGACGGAGCCTCCAATCTCGTCGGATGTGGGGCAGGCCTGATTTTAGCCAACCCTGATGGACAATATCTGGAGTATGCCCTGCACTTTGCATTTCATGTATCTAATAACCAAGCGGAGTATGAAGCTTTACTTACAGGATTAAGGATAGCTGGTGAGTTGGGCATCAATAGAAACTAGGCCTTCTCTGACTCCTAGTTGGTAGTCAACCAAGTGAAGGGCGAGTTTGAAGCAAGGGACCAAACCCTGGCTAAGTACTTGGACAAGGTACGAGGCATTACGTCTTTGCTCAAGTCTTTCAAGATTCTCCATATACCTCGACTGCAGAACTCCCGAACGGATGCTCTGTCTTGGTAAGCCATGGCTATGGTCGGCACCTCCGACCGGGCCTTTGTGGAGCATCTGCAGTGTCCAAGCATTTCTGAAGAACCGATCGACATTCATCAGGTTGAGTAGGAGGCATCTTGGATGCACCCGATCCATAACTTTTTAGTTCAGGGCACTCTTCTAGATGACCCGATTGAAGCCAAGTGTATATGCTCGACGGCTTCTAAATACGTCGTCCTCGACGGAACCCTCTACAAGCGATCATTCTCACAGCCATTGTTGAATTGCTTGGGGTCGATCGATGCAGACTATGCACTCAGGGAGGTCCATGAAGGCATTTGCGATGACCACCTTGGAGGAAGATCCCTGGCCTACAAAATTATCCGGCAGGGTTATTACTAGCCCACAATTCAAAGGACGTGTCAGACTTCGTGCAGAGGTGCGATGCATGTCAAAGGCATTCGGGTGTCCAAAGGAGGCCCGCTAGCTAGCTAACCCCGCTTATAGCACCATGGCCTTTCGTCCAGCGGGGCATGGACATCCTGGGACCCTTTCCCCTAGCATCCGGCCAACGAAAATTCCTCCTCATGGCCATCGATTACTTTACCAAATGGGTGGAGGCTAAAGCAGTAGCACAGATAACAGAAGCCAAGGTGGAGAACTTTGTCCGAAATTGCATTATCTTCATATTTGGCATCCCACGGATGATCATCATAGATAATGGAAGGCAATTTGACAACTCAAGGTTTCGAGATTTTTACCAGGAATACCACATTTCCCATCGGCTCACCTTGGTCGGCCACCCGCAATCCAATGGAAAGGCGGAAGTCACCAACCGAATGATCTTGCATGGGTTGAAGACTCGGCTGAATAAAGCTAAAGGACTTTGGGTGGAAGAGCTTTTTTCGGTATTGTGGGCATACCGAACTATCGCTCGGATGGCAACCGGAGAAACTCCATTCAACTTGACCTATGGGAGTGAGGCAGTCATTCCCGTAGAAATCCCTTTGCAATCCCTGTGGGTTGATCACCTTATCGAGCTGACCAACTCGGAGCAACGAAGGGCTAATTGGATTTGCTGGAGGAAACCAGGCTACGAGCAAGCATGAAGATTGCAACTTACCGACAGAAGATGGCTCGATATTACAATTCGAGGGTTAAGGTGCGAACCTTCAAGGTTGGTGATTTGGTCTTGTGGAGGATGGAGATTTCGAGGCCAACCGAGCAAGGAAAGCTTTCTCCTAATTGGGAGGGTCGCTATCGAGTTAGTGAAGTAATTTGGGCTGGGACCTACCGGCTTGAGCAGTTGGACGAGCAGCAAATATCATGCTCGTGGAATGTAGACAACCTTCGCAAGTACAATCAATAAAGTCTACAGTTTCCTCCATGCCCACTCCGAAAGTTCGACTCCAGTCGATAGAGGCTCTAGGGCAGCCCACTTCGAAAGTTTGACTCCGATCGACAGAGGCTCTAGGGCAGCCCACTCTGAAAGTCTGACTCCGGTCGGTAGAGGCTCTAGGGCAGCCCACTCCAAAAGTCTGACTCTGGTCGGCAGAGGCTCTAAGGCAGCTCACTCCAAAAGTCCGACATTGGTCGGCAGAGGCTCTAGGGCAGCCCACTCCGAAAGTCTGACTCCGGTCGGCAAAGGCTCTAGGGCAGCCCACTCTGAAAGTCTAACTCCGGTCGGCAGCGGCTCTAGGGTAGCCCACTCCAAAAGCTTGACTCCGGTCAGCAATCACCGCACATGGCCCATGAGGAATTGTAGGAAGAATAGACGGCAAACCCGAGCTAGTTGACGGATCAAGCTAGGAGCAAATCTCCTGGTCCATGAGACAAAACTAAACAGTTGCCAACATTTCTATTTCGGACCTCAAAAGGCCAACATCGAATGGTCATCTAAAAAAAAAAAAAAAAAAAAAAGAAGGTGGTAACCCGCGGTATGAAGAGGCCGACCAAAAACACTTAGAAAAATTTTGGAAGGAAAAAGAAAGTAACCTGTGGTATGAAGAGGCCGACTAGAAACACTTAGAAGGATTTTAAGAGAAGAGCATTAGTTCCATACATGTACACATAAGACAACTGCAAAGTCTTTCATTAAATCCAAAAGCGGATGCTTACAAAAGGTGGGTCAGACCTTTACAAACCCCTTAGGTCGGACCCATGGAAGGTATTGGGAATCCGGTGCACCATTGTGAAAAATAATTTCAAAAATGATGAAATTTGCACCATAAACCCTTAGCCAGGATCTCCTTATTCAGGATTAAAATATATATTAAACATGCAAACTTACATTGTTAGAATTAGGGCACCAACCTGTTAACGCTAAATCCAATTTTTGATGTAGAATCAAAACTTGATGTTGAATGCCCCTTTTGAATTCACCAGGCATCCAAATGTCCACCCTCCAATGGTGATCCACAAGAAGATTGATCAAGATGCTAGCTTCTTCAAAATTCCTTCACTTGAATTCTTATCCTAGAACTCAAGAGGACTATGGCTTTAAAACTCCACGGTAGGGACTCCTTACTTCCTTTCTTTTTTCTTCCTCTCCCTTTCTTAAGACCTTGTCCTAAGAATAAAACTCTTGTCTTGAAGGAGGAGGAGGATTTAAGACACTAATGTCTTAATGTAAAAGGAAATAGAAACAGAGTAGTAATTCTTTTCTTTTACCGATCGAGAGATTCTTCCTATATCTTGTTTTAGATTTGAGTTTCAACAGAGAAGAGAACTCTGTAAAAGGGAAACTCTCTGTGTCCTAAACAAGCTAAGGAGGAATCAGTCTCCTGGAAAGAAAAGAAAAATAAAACCTCTGTCGTACATACATCAATCACCCGAAGTCTCTGTACCTTAAATAGATTACAAAAAGGTGCCTTTTCAAAAGAACACAACTCTCCGTAAAAATATTTCTCACGGTCTTCCATATTTCTCATGCCCCCTTCCCTCCTTCTCATGCCCTTCCAGATTAAAACTCACGGCTTTTCCTAAAAGAAAAGTCATGAAATTCCAGAAGAAGGGAATCGCGATGTTTCGGTCTCCGAAGAGACGTTATTTCGCACAACCGGGAAGAGTTAGCGCCTTTTGTCTTTCTTAAAAATCTTCCAGCCATTGGATTTTCATCCAAGGGGACACATGTGAGGTGCTAATAGTAAGAAATGAAGCTGCCCCATCTTAATTCATCGGAGAATTAAGTGGGCGTGCCAAGAGTCCATGCGCCCATGGACTCCTCCAAATGGCGCGCCAAGAGTCCATAAGCGCATGGACTCTTGGCATTTTGGCATGAAAATGCAAGGGGGCGGGTGGGGAGGCTAGCCTAGTTACATAACTAGCCAATAGGATTAGCCATAATCCCTATAAACTCAATTAAGGTCTAATTAGATCTAATTAGAACCTAAATTGAACCAATCCGGAACCCTAATTCGAATCCGATTCGAATAGAAGCTAGGGTTTGCAACACCTGCTAGAGTGTTATCCTGCAAAGATGATTTAATCACAAATTAAACTCTTGATCAATCCTCTTAAGTGTGTGACCCATTGGGTTCCACATCTAACCAGCAGTAGGTTCGAATACAAGTTGACCTAATTTGATTATAACTCTTTCTAATCGATTTAGGTCAAACCGGGCTTTCCCGACTTGATCAATTAGGACTCTTCCTAAAATTTGATCAACCCACAAGACAAGATTGACGTCTAGCAACGTGTCATGTCTACTCGGAAGATATGGAAATTCTGGTGAAATACCAAAACTACCCTTCAGTAGAGAGTTACCGTTCAATTAAATCTTTTGATCAGCCTGCACCCAAAATATAACTATGGATATGGATATATGTCAAATCCAATATTATATTTATTTCTAGATCAATCTTATATTGATGATTCAATTATCTTGATATTAGAAACCATCTCTAATATCTTTACTTTGATCAAAGATTCCCTGAATCATCATCCGATTGTTAACTAGCTGGATGCAATCTCCTCTTACTAAGAGTGATCGATTCCTTGTTGACCTACTCATTACCTTCATATCCAATTCACCATTCCCAGTATAAATCCTGTGCATGACTCAGTGTCATGATTAGGATTGAACCAAAGCATGGGTTCATGTACATAAGGTACTTATAGCAGTCTCAGGTCAAAGGATTACTTGTACCACTCTCACTATGAGAACCTTCTATTGACATGTAGCTAAGACTCCATTAGATGTTCTCAAGTTGGATCATATCTGTGAACTCATTCTCCAATGAGCACCCACATCCCAGTATTAGTGTCATACACAAGTGACTGTGAGAGCAGTCACCCTTTCCAGTATACATGGGATGTGCTAGTCTTACCGGAAAACCCTGATCCCCTACTTAGGGTTCCTTTGACTAGGAATATTTTAGGTTAAGGTTTTAAGACTTTAGGTCTCACTGGTATGATCTCATCATAACCCTAAAATCATAGCCCTAATCTATGGGGTTCATCATATAATATAAACACAGCGTATGATGAAAAATAATGCCTTTATTAGAATATTGTCAATTACAATGGTTTGGGAGATACAACATAGATTGGCTTGTAGGGCATATCCCTTTCAGAAGGTACATCAGGGGCTCCAACTTCGGCCTCGTCTGCAACAACTGGAAGGACAACAGGGACCGCAGCACTGGGGGGCTCGGTCGGGTCATCCACTGCCTCTACTTTGGCCCTGGCCTCCTTCGTTTCGCCTTCGGCTTGGGGCTCTCCCTCCCCCGTAGGCCCTTTCAGCTTCGCACTTGACAGGTCCAGCTCCAGGAAAAGTAGGGCCACCTTCTTCAAGCAATCATCGTAGCCTTCTCTGTAGAAGTCCAACGTTGCCTCTTCGACCTACTCGTCGAAGTCGGAGGAGGCCTTATATGCCGTTATCGCCTCCCGGACCTGCCTCGTGGCCTGCTCCCTAGCTTCTTCGAGCTAGGTCGTCAGCTGCACCACCATTTCCCTCTCAGCCTGGGCTCTCTTGTCGGCCTCCGAGAACCGACCCTCCTCTTCTTGCAGCCGGTGCGTGAGGGAAGCCACTTTTGCCTTCCTCTTCTTCAGTCTGGCCTCCCAGTCGGCCAGTCGGCCCTCTGCCTCCTTCGACGATTTGGCCTCTGCTTGAGGGGCCGACGACCTCTCCTCCACAGATTTCAAGGACGCCTCCATGGTAGCTTGAGTTGCCTCCATGGCGGCTCGAGCGGCCTCCAGTCCCTACACCTTTCTGGCAGAGGTTTTGCTGCATGAAGTACCCGGCCGATACCGTCATCCATCAGTGAAATGTCATGAAGGAGCTGCAGATATGAGACTAGGTTAGGGCTGAAAGAAGGAAAAAAGGAGGCAAAGGATCAAGTAAGGTGCCTTACCCTCATGAGATTGCGGTAGGACTCTACCGCCACATCGCTCAGGTTTCTCTGGATTGATCGCTCCCAGTCAAAGTCGGTCATCGCCCCCCTAAGCAGGCTCTGCACTCTCCGGGGGTGGTCCAGAGCGTTCCAATGTTGGAACTCCTCCTGGCGGACTTCGTCATCGGACTCCTCTTCGGCCCCTTCCATGGTCGTTCCCTTTCCCTTGCCCTTCGAGGGCCCCGCTGTATCTGGGCTGATGGGAGCAGAGGCTGGCACGGCCGGTGCACTGGGTAGTTTCGACCGCTCCTACTCCTGTGGGGTAGCCGACTCCTCGGCAACAGATAAGGCCCTGATGCCTTCCTGGCCAGCACCTCGGTAAGAGGGGTGTCGTCCTCGTCAGACTCTACTTCCATAATGGGTGCAGGCTGCTTCTCCTCCCGCTTCTTCTTCTTCTGTCTTTCGACCATCAACGTTGGGGCCGACCTTGGGGCGGGCCTTTTCTGCACCGCCCGCTGAACGACTTTGGCCTTGTCTATTTTCTTCATCCTTTTTCTTGTTACAAAGAAGTTGAAAATTAGTAAAGTGATACAACAAAGTCAAAAGTGCAAGCCGAAGAGAAAGAGTTTGGCCCTTGCCTAAAACTCCTTGGGGGCTGATCCCTGCCCGATGAAGGCGGCCTTCGCCCGGCAGCTCAAACGTCACAGTCGGGCCAGCTCCAAAGATTTCATTGAATTTAGCTTGGTCGGCCATCAAGATCGACCTCCCCTCTCAGAGCCTCGCCCATGGCTACCTCCACAAGGGCTCGAACCCCCAGGGCTAGAGACTGCTCATGAGGAAGAATCGGGCCTTCCACCCATGGACGATCGATGGAAGACACTTTAGGATTTTTCGACCGGGACAGGGACTAAACATCCACCACTCCCGGCTCCTAAAGCCTTTTTTTAGAAGAAAGAAGTTGCCGAAGAGGGGTAACCTAGGTTCAAGTCCGATCCTATGACACAGTATGACAAAACAACATATGATCCGGATGCTGTTCGGAGTTAACTGTGCTGGGATTATCCTATAATGCCTAAAGACCTCTACAAAGAAAGGGTGCAACGGGAACCTCAAACCGGCTTTGAGGTGGGATTCATACATTGCAAGGTCCCTGGCCCTAATGGACTGTTCGCTCGTCCCTCTCGGCCCGGCAATGTGAGGTGCAGAGTGGTGGGAATCCCGTACATTGCCCTAAGGTTCTCGACCCGCTCTCGGGTCATGGTCGATGGGATCTCGCTCGGCCCTGGTTGCCTAGGTCTATGGATTGGGCCCCTACTAGTGGTCGCCATTAATATTAAAGAAGAAGGACTTGGGAGCTAACCTGAATATGAACTCCTAAGAGCCGAGTCTTGCGGAGGAAGAAGAAGAAGTTCTCTCTCGCAGAGCACAAGCACAGCCAGAAAATCTCCCGGAGCATGTCGCCCCTCTTTTTATAGGTCCTTGGGGGGGCACCGCCTCTCTCTTCATGGGATTTCAACCACCCCATCAGGAGACGCGTCCGTCTATATCCCCAAGACCGAAGCGATGGGCCGATCCCAATAGCATACAGCGATCCATGTAAGTGCTGAATCAATGGAGGAGGAGTCATGCGAGAGCTGGAGTCGACCGCCCGGATGCTGCCACGTGGTGTGGCACGTCCCCTCGCTCTCGCCAGTACCCTTGCCATCCTGACTCTCCATCATGATGCCTTTTCGACATTAACTGTGACCCTTGTGCCCCCAATGAGGGGCCGACACCTGTCCAGGAGGCCGATTGTGGGAGATTCGAAGTGACCCATCACGATGATCCTGGATCAAGTCTGAACGGGCACAGTTTGTACCAAATACTATGCTCTTGCACTTCGAGGTCACGTGCCTCCTCAAAGCCCAGCAGCAGGGGGGCAACTGTTATATCCATCCGGTCGGCCCGGGTTGGGCCGGACAAGGTATTCAGCCAGTTGATATAGGTTGAAGCTTCCAGCGATCGGCTCTTCTGGAGGTCCTGGTGTGTTCCCCACCGAATGTCCAACGAGCCGATTGGCCATTGGGCTTATTGTTCTAGGGGACGGCCCATTTGAAGATCAGCCGACCTACTAACGACTGAACTACTGGAGGCCGACCTATCAGAGGTCGACCAACCTGAGACCGGCTGACCTATTCCTGCTTAGCTCGTCGGGCTTATCCGCATTCGGGGAACCACCTGAGGGTTTTGGGAGATTCCCTCCAGCTGGTACCAGAATTATGTTACAATGGACTCCACGATATGGCCATGACTTTATGTCACCTGGCCATCACTTCGATCCTCCCAGGGGCAAATCAGGGACTTCATCTCTATCCTCTAACAAATTTTGGCAGTATCTCATGCCCATAAAAGGTATCCAAGGGGCCTCCACGGGGGGAAGACGCTCTTTCTTCTCCACTTTATGCTCTTCTCTCATTCTCTCCACTCTATTGCTCCAAATCCCCTACTAACTTAAGCATCGGAGTGTCCCCCATCAGAGCACCTCCGGCGCCCAGGGGACCTTTTACAGGTTGGCCGGTGAGGAGATCTCCAACACAGCAAGGCAAGCCTGGTCTAGGGGTAAGCGCAGCAACAGGTGCTAATTAAGATTTCATGGCCCTTTCTTCCCATTCAATGGGATCTCCTGTAGCATGTAGGGATGCCGCTATGGTCTTATCCTATGAACAAGTGAGGTGAACGGATTGTTGTTATAATCATGCTCATGTTATGCATATTAGGGTTAATATGCTTATTTACTGGAATGAGTTTCATAACGACATGATTAATTAGGATGTGTTTGAGACCTTAAAAGTCCTCATAAAAATTATATTTAGTCATAGTATAAGTTAATTGTGATGCAAATCTGATTAGGATTTAATCAGCTAATTGGTGTCTAGATAAGTGATTCTGGGAAGGTAAAGGGAATGGAATTTTTAATTGGTTCCGTTGTCTAACCTGGCTAATTTAATTGGTATCTTAGGAAAGCAACATGGGACCCCCTTATGTCTTCCACTTACCTGGCCAATTTGGTCATATTTAAACCATAACTTGGAAATGCCAATTGATTAAGTACACTACAAATTACCTTCCTTCATACTAAGCCAAATCCATGTCAAAATCTATAGTAGGTTTGTTGTGATTGACACAAGGCCTACTCTAGGATTTGATATGATATTTGTCTTGATGCATTTTTTATGCTTTATGGTATGATTGGTGGTGTTGCTTTGTTGTGATTGATACAAGGGCAATATTTATCAAATATGGCTATATGAAAATGAAGGGTCTGACTAAACTAAGATATTATAGTTTGTTATGATTAACACAAGGCTATAAGTGTCTTAGAGGTAGATGCTATGTTGAGAGTTGCATGGGTTGTAATTGGAAAGGGATTTTTCTATCCTTGAACTCATGGATGTTTGTTGTGATTAACACAAGGCATTCATGAGGAATTGGGATCTCAACCCCACTAAGAAAGTCTTGGCATGGTTTCTCGTTTACCGTAGTTAAGGATTATGGTATTCAAAAGAAAATAGTGGGAGTCACAATTAGATATCAAAATCCTTGTCTAATTATGACTCTTATCATGAGTGGTCTGCTTATAGTTGTTCTTTACTTAATGTAGATTTTACATTATGGCTTCTACTCTTTTACTGCAAGGCATCTTAGATGCCACCAAGTTGACCAGTCTGAATTATATAGACTGGTTGAGGGACCTAAAGATTGTATTAGCTTAGGAAAAGATTGCCTATATCCTCGATTTTCCTAACCTAGATCCAGTAGGAGAGGATGCTACTGAGGAGAAAGAGCCACATATAAAATGTGATAGAATGACAACATGATTATCAAGTGCATCATGTTGGCCTCTATAAGCAATGAATTGCAGAGGCAACGTGAGGAAATGGAACCTCAGTCCATATTGCTTAATCTTAAAGAGCTTTGTGGAGAGCATAGTTGAACTGCTTGACATGAGACATCGAAGCAATTGTTCTATGCATGGATGAGTAAGGGCTCTTCTGTTCAGGCACATGTCCTCGAGATGATTGACCTGATCACTCGATTAGGTCAATTAGGGTTTATGATAGATGAGAGCTTAATCAGGACTTGATCCTGCAGTTATTCCTAGATTCTTTCTCATAGTTTGTCATAAATTATCACATAAACAAACATAAAATGTTATTACCTGAGCTATTGAATATGCTAAAGATAGCAGAGAGCCATTTCAAAGGAGATAAGGCTCAGCTTCTTCTGGTTGATGGAAAGAAGAAGCATGTAATGAAGAAGGGTTCAAAGTGAAAAAGGAATCCTATGAGTAGCTTCTAGAAGAGAAAGAAGGCAAGGAAGCCCTCTGTTGATGGGACCTGCTATTATTATGGAAAGCAAGGGCACTAGAAGAAGAATTGCAAGTTGTATCTTGCAAGTATGAAGCATGATGCTGGTGGAGCATCAAAAGGTTTGCACATGATACAAACAAACTTGTCATTGAGTTCTTCAGCTTCTGATACATGGGTATTGGATACTGCATGTGGGTCTCATATCTACAAGTCATTGCAAGGTTAATAGAGACCTAGAAGCTTGATGAAAGAGAGATGATGTGAGTGTTACTTATCTTTGGCACTATCATTTGGATCATATCAATGAGTCCAGGGTAAACAAGTTATACAAAGAAAATTTCTTTGAACCTTTTGATCTTGAGTCATTAAGAACTTGTGAGTCCTGTTTCATGGATAAGATGACCAAATCTCCATTCACAGGACATGGAGAGAGGGCAACTGAGTTATTAGGTCTAGTATACACACATGTATGTGGTCCTATGACAACCCAGGCCAAAAGAGGATACTCTTCTTTCTTCAGTTTTACTAATGACTTATCAAGGTTCGGATATGTGTTTCTTATGAAATGCAAGTCCGAAGCCTTTGATAAATTCAAAGGGTATCAAAGTGTGGTTGAGAAACAAATTGGGCATAGTATTAAAATATTTCGATCTGATAGAGGAGGAGAATACTTGTCTAGTGAATTTCTTAATCATCTTAAAGATAAAGGCATACTCTCTGTATGGACTCCTCTATACACACCATAGCTAAATGGTGTAGCAGAAAGGAAGAATCGAACCTTGTTGGACATGGTACAGTCTATGATATGCTTCACGGATCTTCTAGTATCCTTCTAGGATTATTTCCTAGATACTACTACCTACATATTGAATAGGATGCTATCAAAGGTAGTTTAAAGCACTCCATATGAATTATGGAAAGGGAAAAGGCCAAGTCTCAAGTATTTTAAGATTTGGGATTGCCCTGCTTATGTCAGGAATGTTTTTGGACATAAGCTAAGTGCTAGTGCTGACAAGTGCAAGTTTGTAGGTGATGTGGCATAGCCACTGACGTGGAGCCCATGATGGCAATAGCTGGCAGCCGCGTTGGTGGGAAGCGCCACCTAGATGCACCATCCAAATGAAGATCCAAAGGCGAACCCCCAGTCGAGGTCATCTCCCATCTAGGGTTGAGTTCCCGACCGAGGTTGTGCTTATGCTTACCAAATGCAAGCCCCCGGCCAAGGTCAGCTCCCATCCAATGGTGCGGGCACCAGGTTTAGGAAGAGACTTTAATCGATACAAATTAGGCAAGATTCTCTATGGTTGGAAGATTGAGAGTCGAGTCCTGTAATAAGTTTTAATTGGATCTATTAGTCCTGTATTTAGTTTATTTTGGTAATTGAGTCCTGTATGTCTTTCAATTGGGTTCTTCATTGTAATTGAGTCAAGAAGAGTTCAGCCAAGTCTAATCTGGTTTCAGCACAACCAAGTCAAGAAGGCTAGTGGGCGCATGGACCATGGGATCACCAACTTGGAAGCCACTTCATCATTCCTAATTGCCACATCACCAAGACACCTCACCAAGGAATGTCACCCAAGAGAAGAATGAATTTGAAATGGCCCACAAAATCTCCACAAATGCCACCCCTCTTCATGAGACACCCACTATTTTCTCCCTTTATTTTGTTGTTGTTTGAAATTTGAAATTGAATTTCAAATGGCTTGGTGGTCTATAAAAAAAGGGTTCCAAACCTTATTATAATAATCATGATGAATCAATGAAGAAAAAAAACTTTTCTTGAAATTTTCCTTGCTTATTAGCTTGGTCCCTTATGAGAAGGTGGGCGTGAGGCCTAGAGTGATCTTCCCTTCCATCTCCATACAACCATCTTAGCTTCATCCCATCCATCTTAAAATCCATATGGCCAACCAAAGGATCCTTACTTTAGTCTATGCCTATTCTTAATCCCCTCCATCTCCAATGACTCCAATCTGCCAAGGAGTTCTTCATACAATCCGATAAGGAGTTATCAATCCAAAGATGCCATAGAAGATCCTCGCCAAGACTAGTCTAAGCTTCCCTTCTCATTTCAAAGATTCTTCCCTCCATTTCCCATTTCAATCTATCGTCTAATCTCCTCTACATCTCTTTGTTGCAGGATCCCCCGGCTACCAGGTTCCAAAGAAGAAGGTCTATTATGTCAAGAGCCGGATACAAGAAACTTTGCAACCTAGAGGAATCTCCTTGTCATCCAGGAACTTCCTCTTTGAGTATTTCCAGTTCCAAATTTTAAAATATTGATTGCCGGGTACCCCTCTCTAGATAAACTTTCAGATTTGAAATATTAATATTAACTTATCCCTAATCTGAGTAGTTTCATAACCACAAAGGTCCTCCTCTTATTTACTTTGAATGGTTTTATTTCTAGTCAAGTTTAATATTTAGAATCCTATCATAGAAATTCTACTTCTTTACTTTGAATAGCTGCATCCATTTACTTCATTTCTCATTTAGTCATTACTAATTCTATTAGGGATGCATCGTTTCATTATCGTCCCCCATCATCTTGGTATCAGAGCATGGTAGGTTAGGGCTTAGCATCTTTTTCAGTACTTGGATTGGGTGCTTCACCATGGCCGTCCGGTCATAGAAAACAAAGTAGGGCTGCAAGACCCTCACATCCCATTCCACGGGGATTTTTTATGGTGTGTAGGGGTGCCGATGTGATTGACCCTTGATGGGGAATACAAGAAGATAAGTTTTAAATCCTAAAGAATAGTTTTGCATCATTGGAATCTAGAATCTTTAAAATTTCTGTTGTTCTATCCTATTTGCATTGTATGAGTTCCAGGAACTGTTCAGCATAGCATAGATTTTATTTTTTAATTTCCTTTTGTCTGGTATATCCCCTATAAGTTAGGAGTGTTTTATGATTTTCTTGGGATTTTTTGAGATTAATACATAGCACTTATCTGCTCCACTTCAGAACTGCAATACACAAAATTCTACACCTGAAATTAGGGTTCATATACATGCTTGCACTCATCTCATGATAAATCAATTTAAGGGCATCATTATGACATGGGGGTAGGATTCATTACCTGTCCTTAGCCCAAAACCACTACCCTGCATAGAGAACCCAATCTTTAATTAAAGTTGAGTAGTACTCTAATTTCTAGGGACACGCACAAGTATAGTTCAAGTCGTTTGGGAAAACTAGTGCACCCACTCCTGCATCTATTTTTGAAAGTTGGTGTCTAGGCTAGGGGTCAAGTGGCAAACACCCTAAGAGGTTCATGCGGTTTTTAATTAAGACCCAGCGAGAGCTGGGGGAGACTCTGACGGACCCACCCCTTACCTGGCCAGTGGATAGGATAGTTGTTGATTTGGTTGTACCTAGTCGACTCACCTTACTTGAGCTACTAGGTCTAGCAAACCCTTAGCCCGAGTTTGAGTCCGTGTGCATGGCAACTATATTAGGAGCACCCTACCAAAAAACATAAACTCAATCGAGTGCAACCATGGACCACAATTTTGAGACCTTAATGAAAACCTTGAATGATCAAATGGCCCGATTGAACCAAAACCTGACTGACCAATTGGCCCAGACCAACCAAAGCATGACTAATCAAATGGCCCTCATCACTGCTAGGCTTGACTAGTTAGAGGCTCATACCCCTGGAAGAACCCATGAAGTCCAGAGTGAATTAGAGCCTGAACCAGAGTTTGGTACATCCATCAACCCTAGAAGGGCTCCGCACCAAGACCTTTTCCCTGAACCAAACCCTAGGAGGCCTGATCAAGACCCTTTCCTTGAGCCAAATCCTAAAAGACACAACCCTAATCGAGTCCATGACCCGAACCCTAGGAGAGCACACCATGACCCAGCTTATGAGCCAAATCCTAGGAGACCCAATCAGGATCAAATGGACCATGATGACCGAACCCTCAAGAACATTAGGTTGGAAGTGCCCACTTTTGATGCGCATCTAGATCCTAAGGTTTATATAGATTGGGAGGGAGAGATGGACCAGTATTTTGAGTGGTATGACATGACTAAGGAGAGGAAGTGCAAGTTTGTGAAGCTTAGGCTAGTCCATCAGGCCAGGCTATACTGGGGAATGTTGAAAGGTTCATTAGACAAAGAGGTGATGTTCCCATAATAACCTGGAGGGCAATGAATCTTAGGCTTAGAGAGAAGTACCTTCCCATGTCCTAATACCAAAGACTTTTAGACCAGTGGCGGAGATTGACCCAGGGAACCAAGAGTGTAGCTAAGTACATTGCAAAATTTGATGAGTTTGTGATGAGATGCAATGTCGATGAGTCTGAATCAGTTACCCTATCTAGGTTCAGAGCTGGATTAGGAGAAGAGATCCAGAAGGAGTTGTTCTTGAAAGAAGTCCATGATTTAGAGCTAGCCTACCAGGTAGCACGAGATGCTGAGAGATTTAACAGGGGAGCACTTTATCATAGACCAAAAACCCGTAGAACTAGTGCACCTAGTCAGTAGCCAGGACCAAGTCAGATGTGACCAAACCGACCCAACCCTAATACACCTCTGACCCGTAGAGATGATAGGGGTAAAGCACCAGAAGTTTAGAGAAACCCAAACCCTAATGCTCCTTGCTTCAGATGTCATAAGATAGGCCATTATGCTAGCAGTTGCCCAACTAGAGCCTTGCATATAGGAGAATTAGCAGAGAACGAGTTTGAACCCATAGAGCCCCTAGATGACTGCATTGAGGAAGTATATCAAGCTGATGATAATTTGGTAGATGAGTATGAAGGTGACGAGGATCTTGTAGGGCATGACCTTTTGGGAGTAGTTAGATGCATCCTTACCCAGACTGAGACCCAGGAAGATTGGCATAGGACTAACATCCTATAAACCTTTGTCAAGTTAGGGGATAAAGTGTGTAAGATCATAGTTGATAGTGGGAGCTGTGTTAATGCCATCTCTTTAAGTACTGTCAAAGCCCTAGGATTGACCCTAGTTCCTCACTTCAACCCTTATAAGGTCTCCTAGATAGATTCAACTTCCATATCCATAAAGTCTAGATGCCAAGTCATGATCAAATTACAATCATATGAAGAGATGATTTGGTGTGATGTCCTTTCCATGGGCGTCAATTGCATTATCCTAGGTTGACCCTGGCATTACGATCACGATGCCACCCTTATGGTCAGACCAATACCTGTACCTTTAATCACCATGGGAAGAAATTTACAATCAGTACAACTCAGCCTAAGGACCAGGTTAAAAGAGAATCGACTAGCCTAAAAAAAAAGAAGCCAGAAGTTAACCTGATCAAGGCCAAAGAGTTAGAGAATGTGATAACTGAGGGAACCCCTACCACAAAAGAGATTCATGAACCAACCCAGAGAGAAGAACCTTTTGACAAATTTCAGGGTGAAAAGATTGAGTCCACTGAGAATTTAAGTGAAGAAACCCCTGAGCCTATTAAGGAATCCAAAGAAGACATCTGTGAATCAAGTCTAGTGGAGAAGTGTGATGAAGATGGACCCAAGGTTGAAATCACTAAGGAACTCATAGAAAAAGATCCTGAACCCATTATATAATTTGAAGGAGTGACTGAACCAGGATCAAACATAGTAAATGAAAGTGAAGTATTGCCCATAGAGAAGGTCCACGAACAAGTCCCTAAGGAACAACCCCAAGAAGTAGACATTAGTTTAGAGGAGTTTCAAGATAAACTTTCCAAAGACCTTCTTGATGACCTTCTACCATCTAGGAACATCCAGCCTGCCCTAGAACTTGCACCCATAGATTAATGTCCAAATTTTAAGATCATCCTAACTAACCAAGGTCTGTTTCATGCCTCCCATAGATTGCCTCAGGACTCTGATTCCTATTTCCTACCCATTCCCGAGTCTACACAAGTTTCTAAAGCCTTTAGGTTACATTATATTGAGGTCACCAGGTTGCATGAACCCTTAGAGCCCATCCCATTTGCGACCTACTTTTGGAAGACCTTATGGCATTTGCTAGGGGTCTGTGGTAATTTCTCATGTGCATAGCAGACCAGGGTCAAACCTAAAGAGTCAATAACCTGTTAGGTTTAGGCCCTAGAGAGTCCAATAAGATTCCTCTCAATAGGAATACATAGTTAAGTCTATTTTTTTCAAGTGTCAGTATGGTCCCAGAGTTTGGAAAATCATATGCACAGCATATTAAGGAATTGCATAAGAAAATTAGTAAAAAGATTCAAATGAGCAATGAAGTCTATAAGCATATAGTTAATTCGCATAAACGAATGAAAGAATTTAATGAAGGGGACTCTGTAATGATTAAACTTAGACCTGAAAGGTTTCCACCAGGAACTATGAAAAACTGCATGCCCGGGGAGTTGGACCTTTCAAAGTAATTAAGAAAATTGGACCTAATGCATATTTGTTAGAGTTACCACCAAATTATGGCATTAGTTCAACATTTAATATTTTTGATCTGAAAGAACACAAAGAGCCGGCATTAAATTCCTAGCGAGCCTTTTGGGCCTTATCCTACCTTTAAGAGCGAAACCCTACCTGAGTATCCACCAGCAATTCCACCAGAGCGGAGAGATAGAGTTGAACATATCTTGGATGACCAGGTGATTACCACTAGAAGTAAGGGCTATCAACGTTATCTGGTTTGTTGGCAAGGCCGACCAGAATATGAGGACTCCTGGATCACCTGAGAGGATCTGTAGCAAATTGACCTAGATCTACTAGAAAGATATCACAATCAAGATGATCCTTACTCGACAGGGTTGAGTTCCTCCCACCCTTGGAGAATTGGTGCGGGCACCAGGTTCAGGAAGAGACTTCAACCGATACAAATTAGGCAAGATTCTCTATGGTTGGAAGATTGAGAGTTCGAGTCTTGTAATAAGTTTTAATTGGGTCTATTAGTCCTGTATTTATTTCATTTTGGTAATTGAGTCTTGTATTTGTTTCAATTGGGTTCTTCATTGTAATTGAGTCAATAAGAGTTCAGCCAAGACCAATTTGGTTTCAGCACAACCAAGTCAAGAAGGCTAGTGGGTGCATGGACTATGGGATCACCAACTTGGAAGCTACTTCATCATTCCTCCTGGCCACATCACCAAGACACCTCACCAGGGAATGTCGCCCAAGAGAAGAATGAATTTGAAATGGCTCAAAAAATCTCCACAAATATCGCCCCTCTTTATGAGACACCATCCATTTTCTCCCTTTATTTTGTTGTTGTTTGAAATTTGAATTTGAATTTCAAATGGCTTGGTGGTCTATAAAAGAAGGGCTCCAAACCTTATTATAATCATCATGATGAATCAATGATGAAAAAAAACTTTTCTTGAAATTTCCCTTGTTTATTAGCTTGGTCCCTTTTAAGAAGGTGGGCGTGAGGCCTAGAGTGATCTTCCCTTCCATCTCCATACAACCATCTTAGCTTCATCCTTTCCATCTTACAATCCATACGGCCAACTAAAGGATCCTTACTTTAGTCTACGCTTAGTCTTAATCCCCTCAATCTCCAATGACTCCAACCCACCAAGAAGTTCTTCATACAATCCGATAAGGAGTTATCAATCCAAAGATGCCATAGAAGATCCTCACCAAAACTAGTCCAAGATTCCCTTCTCATTTCAAAGATTCTTTCCTCCATTTCCCATTTCAATCTATCCTCTAATCCCCTCTACATCTCTTTGTTGCAGGATCCCCAGGCTACCAGGTTCCAAAGAAGAAGGTCTACCATGTCATGAGTCGGATACAAGAAGCTTTGCAACCTAGAGGAATCTCCTTGTCATCCAGGAACTTCCTTTTGAGTATTTCCAGTTCCAAATTTTAAAATATTGATTGCTGGGTACCCCTCTCTAGATAAATTTTCAGATCTGAAATATTAAGATTAACTTAGCCCTAATTTGAGTGGTTTCTTAACCACAAAGGTCCTCCTCTTATTTACTTTGATTGGTTTTATTTCTAATCAAGTTTAATATTTAGAATCCTATCATAGAAATTCTACTTCTTTACTTTGAATAGTTATATCTATTTACTTCATTTCTTATTTAGTAATTTCTAACTCCATTAGAGATGCATCATTTCATTATCGTCCTCCATCATCCAGGGTTAAGCTCCTGGCTAAGGTCATGTTCATGCTTACCAAAGGCAAGCCCCCGGTCAAGGTCAGCTCCCATCCAGGGTCGAGCTCTCGATCGAGATCATGCTTATGCTTACCAAAGGCGAGCCCCCGGTCGAGGTCATCTCCCATCCGGGGTCAAGCTCCCAATCGAGGTCATGCTCATACTTATCGAAGGCGAGCCCATGGTCGAGGTCAGCTCCCATCCAGGGTTGAGCTCTCGATCAGGGTCATGCTCATGCTTACCAAAGGCGAGCCCCTGGCCAAGGTCAGCTCCCATCCGGGGTCGACCTCTAGGCCGAGGCTATGCTCATGCTTACCAAAGGTGAGCCCCCAGCCGAGGTCAGCTCCAATCCAAGGTCGAGCTCCCAGTCGAGGTCATGCTCATGCTTATGAAGGCGAGCCCCCGATCGAGGTCGGCTCCCATCTGGGGTCGAGCTCCCGGTCGAGGTCATGCTCATACATTCTGAGGTCGAGCTTTCGAGATAGAGTTCCCCCCATCTAGCTAAGGTCAAAGTTCCCTTCAGAAGCAAAAGAGAGAGAAGATCAGTAGAGGATCAGATCATGCCATGGAAGCCCCTAACCACCTGTAACCTTTGGGAGGTGGCTCACATCCTATAGAGATTCAAATTCTGCAAACGCGCGACCTGCATGTTCTGTACAATGCATGCTCTACCAGGCCCCAGGCCCTGTAGCGTGCCACCACGTTCGTGACCATGCAACCGGGGGGCTCCAATCCTCATGATACAGAACCTGTACCTCCTCCAAGAGGAGAATTCCATTAAGGCTCCAGGCCTTATGATACTTCGATGGTCCCTCTTGGAATAAAAATGCCCCACCATGGCTTGGGGCTCAGTGGCATAGTGTCGCCCCTCCCATGAGAAATTGCACCTCCAGAGGGACAAGATTTGTACTACGTCAGCGAACACTACTAATGGAAGGATCTCCTTTTGAGGACCGGTCCAATAGGAGGGAAGGTCATAGACAAAGGGAAGCTCCTCGCTCCACCACCGCCACCTCTAGCCGCAAAGGGGGCCCCCTCAATGTGGCAACCCACAGAGCCGTGAGGAGGAGCTCCTCGCTCCACCACCGCCACCTTCGATAGATCCCCAGATCATCACACTAGCCCAGCAGGTCCATGCTCTGGCTACGACAGTGTGCTAGCTCCATTAGAGACACTGGTCCCTAGCAATGCAGTAGTAGCCAGGGACATCGATGGCTCACACTGTCGATCCCTATACTAGCATACGGTCGTTCCGGGAGGAGCCATTACATGTGGCCTCTCACCTACTGGGAGACCACTAAGTGGTCGAAAAGAAGCAGCATGATGGCTTGATTGGTTGGGAGAGCCTTTCCCTGGTCTCGAACCATGGTGCATACTTGCATTGATGGCACCAGCATGGCTAAGAACTCAGGTCAGAGTTCCTCCACTCTGCACCTCCTTCACCTTTGATGGATTTCATCGAAGAGTCTAGAAACAAGGCCATCCACTGCTAGGCAAAAAGGCACCTCGAGGAGCAAGAGCACAAGCTGGTTGCCTTGTCCCGCTAGTTTGCTGAGATCTAGGGCTCCCCCAGTGAGCCCATAGGTTACGACACCCATCCACCTTTCTCCTACAGAATTTAAGAGGAACCGATCCCTAGCTGGGTTCACATATCCCAGGTTGACCCTTACGATGGGACAACTGACCCCCTAGACCACTTGGAAAGCTACAAGGCCCTCATAAGGGTCCATGATGGGGACATCAAAACCCATCCGGGTTTTTCTTTTCTTTTTTCAGATTTTTTTTTATTTTTAGCTTAAAAATATTTATCCCGGCTATTCTACTTATTCCCGTTATCCTCACTTTATTCCATATTTATTCTCGATGTATTCCATGTTCATCCTTGTTATCTTCTTCCTCCCAGAAAACTCCAAGAACATCCATTTTTCTTATTTTTTCTTCCCGTTTGTCCTGAATCTACCACACCCAACTACCGGCGACCCCGACGGCCGTCCACCTCCCCTTTGGTGTTGATCTTCCCATGGGAATGCCGGTGAATCCCACGGAACCGCCCACAACCATGCACCCTGCGGCTCCTCCCATGGCCATCTGTCCCTGCGGCTCCGCTTGCTATATTTTGAACAGAGTTTTAATTAGACCTATCATTAGAAAAATTCTCTATGAACTGTGGAACAATAGAAAGCCTAATATCAATTACTTTCATGTTTTTGGTTGTAAATATTTTGTTCTTAATAATGGTAAAGATAATCTTGGAAAATTTGATGCAAAATTCGATGAGGCTATTTTTCTTGGATATTCTTCAAATAGTAAAGCCTATCGAGTTTTCAATAAAAGAACTTTGACTGTGGAAGAATCAATATATGTTATTTTCAATGAATCTAACATTACATCTTCTAGAAAAGAAGATCATGCTGATGATGATGCAGGTACACTAGAATATGGACTGAAGGATTTGACTATCAAAGACAAATGAACAAGTGAACAACATGAAGAAGTGGTAAGCAAAAATTATGATGATATACCTAAAGAATGGAGGTATGTACACTCCCATCCCAAAGAACTAATTATAGGAGATCCATCCTAAGGTGTTAGAACTTGAGCTGCACATAGGGATGCACATGACTGATTGCTTTTGTTTCTCATGTAGAACCACACTGTTACCCTGGTGGCTTAGTCCCAAGAGGGGGGTGAATTGGTAATTACAAAATTTTTGCAAGTATGTGTACAAGTAATTCCTTTTAGTGGTTAGGTGCTGTGTTAGTCAGAGTAAGAATATAGAAGCTAAAAGATAAAACAAACACAACACAAACAAAGCAGGTTTATAGTGGTTCGGAGCAACCCAGCTCCTATGTCCACTATCCAAGTTCATCACTCGGGATTTCTACTATATCTTCCAAACTGGAATACAGTCGGATTGTTTTACAGGCTCACAATCCTAACATCTACACTTTGGTTTTTGAAACCAGGCTCACCAAAGAAACCCAAGCTAGGTTTTTACAGGATCACCTAAAACCTCTACACTTTGGTTTTTAGATAGGCTTACCAAAGAAACCTCTGCACTTTGGTTTTTAAAGGCTCACCAAAGAAACCTATTTGGTTTTTACAATCGGGCTCACCAATAACCCAGATATTCTAAATGATAGAATGAAAAAGCAACAATAAAGACAAACTCTGTTGTCTGAGTGGTTGCCAATGCAGCTCGAGTGAAGATCCACTGAATACTCTTCAATGCACTTCAATGGCTTCCTTGCTTTCCTCAAAAGGTGCTTCAAGCTTCTGGTAAGAGTTGTTGCAGGCTTGAAGATAGACTTTAAAGCTCTAGTGCTCTCTCTCTCTCTCTTCACTTCAATAAGTGTTCAATAAATGCTCAATAATTCATTAGCCTCTTCAAGGATGTTCTCATACCTTATTTATAGAGACTTCAACTGCCTTCCCTTGATTTTGAACGTTGTAGACCATTGGGAGGTGACAGGTTACCGTTGGAGCACTTTTGGAATTTAAAAACTGAGAACTGGAACTAGCCGTTGGAGGTGACCCCGTCATTCCAGTCGGCTCGGACAAACTTCGAGTCAGCTCGGATGAAGTTCGGGTCGACTGGGCTGAGTGCCAGTCGGCTAGCTTCCACAGTTGAGAAAATACCTCACTCTGGATTAGTCGGCTGGGCTGAATTCTAGTCGGCTGGAATCTCGAAGGCTCTCAAACCATTCTCAACTGAGTTCTGGATGAGTCGGCTGGATCTAATTCCAGTCGGCTCGGATTCCTGAGAATCTCAGAACGTTCTCAACCATATTCTGGATGAGTTAGCTGGGCCTTGGTGCAGTCGGCTGGATCTGTATGCCAGAGAACTTGTCTTCAGTGCCAGTGCCAGAGTCGACTGGGTTGTCCTTCCAGTCGGCTCGAAGGTGGTTCTTCAGCTAGATCAACTTCGAACTTCCAGAACACTTGTCCTATGCATTAGAGATCTCTTCAAGAACTACTTACAATAAATTCAAGAAAACTTGAAGCAAGAAGGACTACTAGAAGTAACTCTTAAACTTGATTTTAGTAGGAAAGTTTTTTGTAGGGTTCTTCTTTACAAGATTCTAAATACTTTACAACTCAACACAAAACATTAAAGATTGTAGGGATTAAAAAGTGTGTCAATGTAGTTGTCGTACAAAAACTTATCAATCATTTGAAGAGTTGTTAGATAACCAAATGTATGCTCCAATATTTTGTTATCATCAAAATCATTTTAGGGGTCAACAATCTCCCCCTTTTTGATGTTGACAAAATACTGGGCATGAAAAGAATATAATCTATTCACAAGTATGTAAGCATTTACATTTGTTTGAGAATTCATAAAATCAACTGTAATCTCAAATGTATATCAGTATGTGCCATACATTTATG
The DNA here is from genome assembly GCA_021397845.1 of Areca catechu. NCBI lineage: Eukaryota > Viridiplantae > Streptophyta > Magnoliopsida > Arecales > Arecaceae > Areca > Areca catechu. Next base: position 107,154,949 of record CM038043.1, read on the forward strand.
CACAGAATTAAATTCATAAACTGTAAATATCAGAGATTGATTGCTTGTATGTATCAAGCAGTATTAAGTATCAACTGATAGATATAATAAGTTGAGAGCATCATAGAAATCATTGAAGCATGTAAATTAAACATGTATATCTCCCCATGTTTATAAGATTTCTAGACAATATAAATTTTCTCTAAGTTTCTCCCCCTTTGACATTCATTTGAATATTTTATAAGAATAATATGCAAGAGATCATTCAGAAATACTTTAAAAACTCCCCCTATCTACATTACTTTAGAATTTCAATTGCAATTCATTAAGATTTTTCTTTCATGTATTCTTTCATGCACTCTATGATTCTTCCCCTTTTTGTCAACAATTCAAAAAGGTTAAACAGGTAAGCTTAGAATTTTAAATAGATTGAGAAAATTTCAAGATTTGTTTGAGATAATTTCACTTTCTCAACTTAGAGAGAGAATTCTATTTAAATAAATAGAGATGTAAACAAGATAATACAAATATACATACATTACACAGTGATTAAAAAAGATGTTCATTTCATTTCTATCAAAAAGATGTTCAGTATATCAAGCATTACAAAAGTTTCAAAAAATATCCAAAAAGTACTGAAACTACAAACTATCTAATCAGAATCATCTCTAGGAACATTGACACCTTGCCAAGAAGTGGGTTTAGGTGATCGACTAGATGAAGCATGAGGAGGAGGAGCCCTAGGGTGAACAGAGGTACTAGAAGCCTTAGTGGAAATGGGGGGCGGATCATATAATGGTCTTGTCCCAGCTATGATTTCCAAAGATCTAATAGTGCCACAGAGAGACACCATTTCCATCCAAATTGCTCCCATCTGTTGCTCTAAGTCCTTGAGGCTAACTGGCACTTTGTTTACTGCCTCCTTTATTTCACCTATTTCTTTTTGCATAGATACAAGCTCAGCTGCTTGGACATTGGCGAATGCTTCAACTGATCCTCGAAGTCTGCCAAGCTCCGATCTTATGATCCCATTGCCTCTAGTATAATCCTCTGCCATACCTCTTGTATCTACAATAGTTCCCACTTTGCCTCTAAGCTCTTTCAATTCAGTTTGATATTCATTCAAAGTGGCATCCACAGACTTCAAAATTATTTCAGAACTTGAAGAGATACAATTCAGAATAGGTTGAAGATCTATCTGAGGTGCAGACCTTGAAGCTTCTATAGCTTCAACCTTTCCTTGTAGACTTGATACATGCTCTTCTAATCTATCCAATCTGCTATCCACTGACTGTTTCAAATCACTAAACAAAGAAGTTATTGTACCTGTCAGTGAATCTGTTAAGTTTTTCAACTACTCTTCAATCTGAACTTGAACAATTGGAGGTTGTGGAGCTGCAGTAGGGTAATCAGGTAAAGGAATATCAGCTGTAGGCAGGTCAAACTCTGGTGCAGGCAAATCAAACTTTGCTGCAGGCATATCAAACATAGGTGAAGGTGCTCTAGTCTCCTCAGTAACAGCAGCAGGCTCAGATACAAATGACTCAGGCTTCGATACTGGTGTAGAAGAAGTTCCAGCAGCTTCTACATTTTCTTCCTCTTCTTCTTCTTCACTACTACTGGAGCTGCCAATGGCCCTTACATTTGTGCCTTTCTTTCTCCACACTCCTTCCACTTGGAAATATCCCATCCTCTCAAGAGTTTTAGAAGTGTAGATATTAGTGTGATGCAATTCTAATCCATCTTCACCATCCAAATTGACTCTATGGAATTTAAACAATAATGTAAGCATCATTCCATATGGCAGACAGGATTTAGCTTTTCTTATAGTCTCCTTCATTTGCATGATTATAATATATGACAGATTGACAGGAGTTCTCTCTAGAATGTGCTCCATGAGACATAGATCCTTTTCACTCACCCAATCGAACCTACCGGTTCTTTGCAGGAAAATTCTACAAATAAAGTTGTAAAGTAGTCTCATTTCCAGTGATAGGGTGTTAGCAAAAATAGTGCCAATTCCTTCGACATCTTCTTTGTTCAGAATTATTTTTAGAGTCTTCTCTCTATTGTCAATTACTAAAAATTTCAGTCCATCAAAAGGAATATCCAGTAATTCATGTAAAGATTCCTCATTGACAATGACCCTCTTCCCTTTAACAGTGGATTCCACATGGTTAGTTCCCAATCTTAAGTTCTCATAAAAACTTCTAACCAAAGAGGGATAGGTCTTCTCATTCAATGAACAAAATCTTCTTCACCCTTGGTCTTCAATTAAATCTCTTATTTTTAACCCAATGCCCTTAATAAACTCAAAATAAATTCGGCAGCCGGAGGTTACCGGTCGAGTAGACATTGAGGGCATTTGGTTAAGAGCGGTTGCAGCTCTCTTGTGGCTTCCTCTGCAATTTCTTCACTGCTTGGCTCTTCTTGCCATCTCTTGGATCTTCTTTCTTTTTCAACCGATGGAGCAACCCTAACGGTACGTTTACCTGTCGCATGTTTGGGTGCCATAGCTAGGAAAAATGGAAAATTGGAAGAATGGAGTGTTTGGAAGGGAGATAGAAATTTTTGGAGTCAGTTTTGGAGAGGTACGAACCGTTGAAGAAAATAAAATAGGGTTTAAACGGTTCGAAAAAAGGTTTATAGCCCAAGGCAAAACATATCGGCACAAAGTTCCAGTCGACTCGAGACTGCTCGAGCCGGCTCGGCTAGAGCTCTCCTAAAACCATCAGAAAATCCAGTCGACTCGAAATTGTTTGAGTCAGCTAGGCCAGAACAAGTTCCAAACTCTCAGAGAAATCTAGTCGACTCGGATTGAGATCCAGTCGACTCGAACAGAAAAAGTAGAGTTTTGAAAAAACAATGAACAAAAATTCAGAAGGACTTTGAATAGAATTTCAACAGAAATTAAGGCTCAATAAAATGGAATAAATTGAGGAGGTTCTCTAGATGAAATTTTCTTAGAATTGAAGGAATTAGGTTAGAAAATCTAGAAGGGATCACAAAGTCCTAATTCACTCCTACTCAGCTCAAATCTATCTTGATTAAGTGGCTTGGTAAATATGTCAGCTAGTTGTTCTTCAGTAGGCATAAATTCAAGCACAATATTACAATTTGAAACATGATCTCTAATAAAATGATGTCTAATTTCAATGTGCTTGGTTCTAGAGTGTTGAATTGGATTCTTTGTCAAATTGATAGCACTTGTGTTATCACATTTAATTGAAATTTTAGATTGTGATACACTAAAGTCTTCTAGTTGTTGTTTAATCCATAACACTTGAGCACAACAACTACCGGTAGCCATGTACTCAGCCTCAGCTGTGGACAAGGCTACGGAGTTTTGCTTCTTACAGTACCATGAAATTAAATTCAACCCTAGAATTTGGCATGTACCGCTAGTGCTTTTTCTATCTATTTTACAACCAGCATAATCAGCATCAGAGAATCCAATCAAATTCAAAGTAGAATGTTTAGAATACCAAATTCATGAATTACTTGTTCCTTTCAAATATTTAATTATTCTTTTTACAACAAGCATATGTGTTTCTTTTGGTGATGACTGAAATCTAGCATATACACATACACTGTATAATATGTCAGGTCTACTTGCAATTAAATACAATAAGGATCCGATCATATCTCTATATAGCTTTTAGTCAACATTGGATCCATTGTCATCTTTATCCAGTCTGCAAGCTGGGCTCATGGGTATGCTCATTGATTTGCTACTCTCCATACCAAACTTTTTGATGATTTTCTTGATTTATTTGGCTTGGTTGATGAAGATGCCTTCCTTTGTTTGTTTCACTTGAAGTCCAAGGAAGTAGTTCAGCTCGTCCATTAAGCTCATTTCAAATTCTCCCTGCATAAGCTTAGCAAATTCTTTACATAGAGATTCGTTAGTTGCACCAAAAATGATGTCGTCAACATATATCTGTATAACCAAGATATCATCATTCTTCTTTTTGATAAATAAAGTTTTTTCTACATTTTCTCTTGGAAAATCATTTTCAATTAAGAAAGTGCTAAATCTATCATACTAGGCTCTAGGTGCTTATTTCAAACCATACAATGCTTTGTTTAATTTGAATACATGGTTTGGAAAAGTGTGATTTTCAAAACCTGGTGGTTGTTTCACAAAAACTTATTCAGAGATAAAACCATTAAGAAATGCACTTTTTACATCCATTTGAAAGAGTTTGAAGTTCATGTAGCAAGCAAATGCAAGTAGTAATCTAATAGCTTCTAGTCTTGCTACGGGTGCATAGGTTTCATCAAAATCAATACCTTTTTCTTGGTTATATCCCTTAGCCACTAATCTAGCTTTGTTCCTTATAATGTTTCCTTGCTCATCTAATTTATTCCTATAGACCCATTTAGTTCCTATAATTAGATGGTCTGAAGGTCTATCTACAAGTGTCCATATATTATTTCTTTCAAACTGGTTTAATTCTTCATGCATTGCCATCATCCAATTTGGATCAGTCTCAGCCTCTTCTAAGCTATGGGGTTCTATTTGTGATACAAAGGCTAGGTAATCATGTGCATCCTTATGTGCAGCCCTAGTCCTAACACCATGTGAAGGATCTCCTATTATTAATTCTTTAGGGTGAGATGTAACATACCTCCAGTCCCTCGGTAGATCAGTGTGATTCTTACTTACCGTTTCTTCTCCACCTTGAGTGTCTTTGTCTTGAATGCTCAAGTCATCCATTCCTTTTTGCAATATACCTGCATCATTATCTATGCACTCTTCTTGTCTAGAAGGTGTAGGGTTAGTTTCAATAAATACAACATGAATTGACTCTTCAATAGTAAGAGTCCTTTTATTAAAAACCCTATATGCTTTGCTATGTAATGAATAACCTAGGAAAATTGCATTATCAGCTTTAGAATCAAATTTTCCTAAATTATCTTTTTCATTGTTATGCACAAAGCATTTACAACCAAACACATGAAAATAACTAATATTGGGTTTTTTATCATTCCAAAGCTCATAGGGGGTTTTCTTTAAGATAGGATGGATCAAAATGCGGTTTAAAATATAACATGCAGTGTTCACCGTTTCTGCCCAAAAGTACTTTGGAAGATTGCCTTCACACAACATTGTGCGAGCCATTTCTTCTAATATCCTATTTTTTCTCTCTACAACACCATTCTGTTGAGGTGTTCTAGGAGTGGAGAAGTTGTGATCAATGCCAAATTCAGTACAATAATCTTCAAAAATTTGATTTTCAAATTCAGTTCCATGATCACTTCTAATTAAAATCAAAGATAAGTTCTTTTGGTTTGAAACCTTTTTATGAAATTTTCTGAAAACATGAAAAGTTTCATCTTTCGAAGCAATAAACAAAACCCACGTAAATCTTGAAAAATCATCTACTATCACAAGAGCATATTTCATCCCTCATAGGCTTATGGTCCTAGTAGGTTCGAAAAGATCCATGTGAAGTAGTTCAAGAGGTCTTGTTGTAGAAACTATATTCTTTGATTTAAAACTCTTCCTAGTTTGTTTATCCATTTGGCATGCATCACAAACATGATTTAAATCAACTTTAAGCTTAGGCATGCCTCTAACAGGATCTTTAGAAATTAATTTGGCAATTGTATGCATGCTAGCATGACCTAATCGTCTATGCCATAGTAAGCCTGACTCTTTGGTCTTAGCATTCATTGCAACTAGACTAGGGCTACTAGACATGGCAAGATCAGTGAGATCTACCCATAGATATTCCCGAGTCTATATCCAATAAATTTATTGCTAGAATCTAAAGAGTTAGTTACTATGCACATAGAAGACTCAAAGACAACCTTGAAGCCTTAATCGCACAATTGACTTATACTTAAGAGATTAAGCTTCAATTTGTCTACTAGCAAAACATTTTCAATAAAAGTAAAGGGAGTTATTTTGATCTTACCAATACCGATTATTCTCCCTTTGCCATTGTCTCCAAAGATGACTATACCTCTTTCTTTCATTTCAAGGGTGATGAATTGGTCCTTGTCACCCATCATATATCTTGAGTAGCCGCTATCCAAGTACCACCTTTTCTTCAATTTTTGGGCTACAAGACATTCCTGCAAAATAGTCAATGAATTCTTTTAGGTACCCAAGCTACCTTGGGTCCTTGCAGGTCAGTAGAGGTGGTTCCTTTGGGAACCCAAATCTTTTTTACCTTTTTTTGGACATTTCTAAGATTATTGCATTCAAAAGATTTATGTCCTATTCTTTACAAGCATAGCAAACAACTTTAGAATTTTTAATGGAAACATAATTTGAAGTTCTAAAAGTTGATGCACTTAATGCAGATTTTGAACCTTTTGGAATGTATGCATTTTTGCTCAAATTCTTAGGAACATATGATAAAGACTTTGAAGTAGAAACAGTTTTTGGTGTGGTTGAAACTTTTTGAGATAAAATATTTTGAGTAGGTATTTTGGATTTCACAAAAGTCGTTGCTGAAATTCCATTTACAAAAGAAGTGTTGAAACAAACTCCAGCTTTATTTCCAGAAATTCGTTGTTCTTTTAAAATTAGCTCAAGCTTATTTGAAGATAAAGTGAGTTTTTCAACCAAAGGCTTGAGTTTTGTAACCTCCTTTTTTAATTCATTATTTTCAGCAAGTAAATCATTGTTTTTCTTTTCATATGAAAGATTTTCGTTTTTCAGTTTTTCGAATTTTTCAGAAAAGTCATGCAATTCCTTTTGTAATAAAATGTTCTTTTCTAATATTTCATCCTTTTGTTTGAGTAAAGAATCATTCATATTTTTCAATGATTTTATCTTTACTCCAGCTTTCTTAAATTCAGAAAGTAAATCATGAAAAGCAGAATTTAATTCATCGAAAGTAAATTCAGTGCAATTGTTAGGGGATGTTACCTCATCTTCGAGACCCATTAAGCAAAGATTTGCAATTTTGGTGGTCTCTTCTTCTTTAGATGATGACGAGTCTTCACTGTCGGACCATGTGGTAACCATGGCTTTCTTTTTCTTCTTTTGTCTAAAGGATTTCTTCAATAGTGGATAGTCCGGACGTATGTGCCCCGGCTTCTTGCATTTGTAGCACGTGGGGACTACCTCTTTGTCTTTCTCTCTATCCTTTTCCTTTTTCTTTCCATAATCCTTCCTATGAAATTTCCGGTTGTACCTTCCTTTCTTTCTTCCCATAAATTTTCTGAATCTCCTCATAACCATAGTGATGTCTTCATCTTCTAGGTCGTCATTGGAGGAGGTGCTTTCTTCTTCAGATTCTTCATCATCCCTCTTTGAATCGGAAGCAGCTTTGAAGGCTATTGTCTTCTTTTTCTTTTGCTCATCTTCCATTCTGTGTTGCATTGTCAGCTCGTGGGTGATAAGTGATCCCAGTAGTTCATCCAGTAGCAATGTGTTTAGATCTTTGGCTTCCTGGATCACAGTCACCATGGGATCCCACTTGTCGGGCAAAGAACGAAGGATTTTCTGAACTAGATCTGCGTTAGAGTATACCCTGCCAAGACTCTTTAAATCGTTAATAATATCTGTAAATCTAGAGAACATGGCAGAAATTATTTCAGAGGGTTCCATTTTGAATAATTCATAATTATGAACTAAAAGACTTATCTTGGAGGTTTTCACTTGGGAAGTTCCCTCATGGGTCACTTCGAGTTTACCCAAATTTCCTTTGCTGAAGAGCAAGTGGAAATTCGGTTGAACTCGTTCGCATCCATAGCACAATATAATAAGTTCATTGCTTTGGCATTCAATTCCCCCATCTTCATGTCATGATCATCCCAGTCCTCTTGAGGCTTAGGGATGTCCACGCCATCAACTTTAATTATGGGAATGTGTGGCCCTTTCAAGATGACCTTCCATAATTGAAAATCTATAGCTTGTATGTAAATTTTCATTCGTGCTTTCCAATATGAATAATTAGTGCCTATGAATAGTGGAGGTCTATTTGTTGATTGGCCTTCGGCCAAGGATGTACTCATGGGATGAGCCATCAATCTTAACTCAAGTAATCAGAGATATTGCTCTGATACCAGTTGTTGCCCAGGTGGCATAGTCCCAAGAGGGGGGTGAATTGGGAATTACAAAATTTTTGCAAGTATGTGCACAAGTAATTCCTTTTAGTGGTTAGGTGCTGTGTTAGTCGGAGTAAGAATGCAGAAGCTAAAAGATAAAACAAACACAACACAAACAAAGTAGGTTTATAGTGGTTCGGAGCAACCCAGCTCCTACGTCCACTACCCAAGTTCACCACTCGGGATTTCCACTATATCCTCCAAATCGGAATACAGTTGGATTGCTTTATAGGCTCACAATCCCAACCTCTACATTTTGGTTTTTGAAACCGGGCTCACCAAAGAAATGATGCGGGACTAATATGCATGCAATTCTTTTTGTATGTTTTATATGGGGTTGGGTGATTAATTCCCGAATTTCATATCAAAATTAATTGTAGGGAATTTTGTATGAATTTTTGGAATTAATCACCTAACCCCACATATAAAATATACAAAAAGAACTGCATGCATATTAGTCCCGCATCATCTGGTATCAGAGCTTAGATTAGGGCTTGTTTTCTACAATTTTTTAGTCCATAAATACTCTATTATTTTAATTATTTTTCCATGCTCAGAACTTCAAAAATTCTGAAATTTATTTTGCTAGATTCATCATAATTCAGAGTAATTTCTAAAATTTGTGGAGATTTTATTTTTATCTATGCAATTTCTTCAAGCTGAAATACAGCCTACAAATTTCTGGCTCTATTTTTTCAGCAAGACAAGTTTGGAAGTTTTAAGATTTTGTTTAGCATTTTTTTGCATATCTTTTATTTTTAGTATATTTCTAGCATATTAGGTCATTTTTTGCAAATCATATCTCTGCAAAGGAAAAAAAAATAAAAAAAATCACATATATAAAAGCTACCAAAACATCTAACCCTAATTTGCATCATTTGCCTGCCATCATTGCATAATCTACTTTTAAGGGCACTCTTGCTATGTCAGATGGGGGGGGGGGATTTGATCACCTCTCCTTAGCCCAAAACCACACCTCCCTTGTATTCGGTCCCAAGCCTAAACTAAAATTGATTAGACTTAATTTGCCCTAGTGGGCTAGGGACACCAACTGGTCGGGTCCGGGCTAAGTGTCAAATCATTGTGTCAAGCTAACCTATGTGTGCTTTGTGCTCGGTGTCTAGAACGGTCATTTAGGGATTCAATCCCGAAGGGCTTGTGTGCTGGTCCGCCTACCTGGCCAATCTATGATTGGTGTCTAGGATTGGCAATCAGGGACCTAACACTCCCCTTACACCTGCCTGGCTGAGTACAGGGTTACTATAGGCTAGCTTGCTACTATGATTGAGCCCTTAGTTTTGGACTCTAGGTCTCGTCAGTTGTAATCGATTTGATCAAGCTTGCATGAGCACTAGATTAGGAGCCCATTAGGCCATCAACCCATGTCTGGTCTAGATTAGGAGCCCGTTAGTTCATATCCAGCCCAATCTAGTCATGGAGTCTAGGGTTCAGGCCCAAATTAAAGCCTTTACTGAGCAGCTAGCCCAATCCATGGTCCAAGTGAACCATAGGTTTGATCTTCTAGACAACCTACTAGAAATCCTAGAGAAAACCCGTAGGACCCAGACTAGATCCAAACCTGAGCCACCTTTACCCTATGTACCCAAAACCTATGAACATAGATCCTATCCATCCACTCCCTATAAACCTAGTATACCCACAGCCAATAGATCTTATGACTCCAAATCCTATGACTCTAGAACCTATGAGCCCATATCCCATGAGCCTAGTAGACCCAACACCTAATATTCTGACCCATATAGGGAGTCCAACCCTAGGAGAACCCAGTATCCTGACCCATATAGGGAGCCCAACCTTAGGAGGACCCCATACCATGATCCATCCTTAAAACCTGACCATATAGCTGACCCAAAATCCTATGAACCCAGATCCTATAATCCCATGACCCATAGATCTGCACCCTTGTCCTATGAGCCCAGAGAACCCATAACCCCTAAGTATCAGCCTAGTACTAGTCAGGTTTCCCCTAGTCAACTTGAACCCCATAGGATTAGTACCCCTAAATATGAGCCCAGTAGTGAGCCACTACCCCTTAGGCAACCTGAACCTACTAGGATTAGTGTCCATAATCAGAAATCAGGACCTAGCTAATTTTCTCCTAGCCGACCTTCTCCAACCATTCCTGAGATTGACAAGGTTTACATTAACGCGGAAGTGTATGATGCTGATGTGAACTTAGCGGATGAGTATAAGGGAGAAGAGGAGATACCCCTAGAAGACTTAGAATTATTAGACCTCGTAGGTACCCAGGTAGAAGCCAATCTAGAGTTAGCTAACCCTGACCATGCCCAGATTGAACCAGCAGTAGAGGACCAATTAGAGGAAGAGAACTCTGATACTAGGATTTTACTTGAGGAAACACTAGAACAGGATCTAATTGTAGAGCCTATTCCTAAATTCCATGAACAAGAAGACTTTATTGAGGATTTGGCTTACTTAACCTATTGCCCTCAGGATGAATCCCTTTCTACCATTCCTATTGAAGATCTCTTTCCAGAAATTGTTGACCCATCCTTCCATAGCATGGACCTTTTCTTTCCCATAGATATACCGCAACCCCGTAAGGTTAACCTCATCAGTATAGGATTAGTTCCTGACACCCCATTTTCTTATCCTACTTTATCCAACTAATCCGGAACCTTTTCCTTTACCCTACCAGACTAATTCTAAACCCACTTCTAATTTCCTACCCTTTCCTGAGTTTTCTCATGTGCCTAGAACTATTAGGTTACATTTTGTTGAGGTTACTAGATTGCAAGGATCCATAGAGCCCATCCTATTTGCTACCTACTTTTGGCAGACCCTCTGGCACCTATTAGGAGTTACTAGCAAATTTTCTTCTGCATGTCATCCATCAACCACGACTCATGCCCCCATGCCCAAGTGGTAGTTAAGACCTAATAAACCTCTTTAGTCGAGTCTGTTAGGTATAGGTTTGAGTCCTTTGCATCATCTTGTTAGGAGACTGCATGTGCCTAGCATGTTCACCACCCGCACTAATCTTAAAACAACTAGCTAATTCCCGAAGAAGGGTCAAAGAATTTGATGTAGTGGATTCTATCTTGCTTAGGCTTAGGCCTAAAAGAAGCTTCATGCTCACAGAGCCAGACTTTTTAAAGTGATAGAGAAGGATTGGATCAAATGCCTATGTGTTAGACTTGCCTTCGGATATGGGCATTAGTTCTACCTTCAATATTACAGACCTGGTTGAGTATAGGAAACCGGCAATGATACCTAGTGAGGCCTTTGGACCTATTCCTTTTCATTGTGAGTGACCCTAACCCAGAGTGTCCACTAACAAATTGGCCTAAGAGAGGAGAACGGTTCGAGCGTATCCTAGACGATCAAGCCATCACGACCCGGGGCCATGACTATCAATGCTTCCTGGTCTGATGGCAAGGCCGGCCAGAGTCGGACGATTTGTGGATTTTTCAAGAGGACTTGCAATGCCCCAACCTAGACCTTCTCAAGAGATATGTGAGCCAGTCTGATCTTCACTCGACAGGGTCGAGTTCCTCCCACCTCGGGAGAATTGGTGGGGACACCAGAGGCACCAGAATAAGACAGAGGCTTTTCAACCCTCTATGAATTGATCAATAATTTATGAGTTCATCTGTAATAAGGGCTTAGCCTATCTGAGACCATTTTAGTTGTTATTTGAGTCTTTTGAGTTGTTATTTCAGTTCTGTACTAGTCATCTCATGTTGAGCTAGTTCAGTCTAATGCTAGTCAGCTCATGTTGAGCTAATTTTATTTCTTTTGAGTCCTGTCCAAGTACACTGAAAACTCAAGACTACATCATACAAGTAAAGACCAAGTCCAACTAGATTGAAGACATGGAAGTATAGCCCAAGTCCAACCCAGCTTGAAGATTTGAAGACCCCAGGAGGAAAATTCAGAAAACCCTGATTCCTTGTAGATGCCCTCTAGATGCCCAGATTCCCTTCCAGATGCCAAAGTATATTCATAGATAAGGGCATCCATGATTCCAAAGGTCCATCTGCATCCTAGCCCAAAGAAATCAAGCCTAGGCGCCAAGCCCAAGTCCTTAAGAAGCAAGATACCAAGGAATATTCTTGCTACCTGGCTACCAGGCCACCCCAGCTTCCAAAGGCCCAAGCCCATGCGCCCGAGCCCCTTTGGGCCAGCCCCTTGCTGCTCCTAGAAGCCCAACACGCCCCCTAGGCATCCTTAGAGTGTTGACCAAGTCAAGAGAATTTTTAGGAATTTTTTTCTACCTAATGTTTCCTTATTTTCTAGCTAGGGTTTGAGAGGGAAAAGGATTCCTATGTAAAGTCTAATGTACCCTTACTTGGGGCCCAAGGTTAAGGATCTATTTAAGGGACCCTAGCCTCTTGTATGAAACTTGATTTTTGATATGAAATAAACCTTGAGTTCTTATATTGTTTTGTGTGATTATCCTGCTGTGTGCATAAAGGGGTTTGAGAGTTCTTCTTCTCGGTGTTTGCAACCATCTTCCTGCTGCCAACCATCCTTCCAGCCCCCTCCAAAACTTTCTTCCCTTTGCTGTTTTCCTTTGTTTTTTTGATTTCCTCTGAATTTTCTAACCCCTGACAGGTTGTTTGCAGGTCCCCGAGTTCCTACAAATCCAATGACTCCAGCCAAGCCTCAATCGGACCACCGAGCAGAAAGCTGGGTATCCGCGGGTCTTTGGCTCGATTTTTCAGGCCGCATCCATCGAGAAACGAGAGATCCCTTCAATGCAATCTTCACCGGGTACTTCAGACATTGTCAGGTACACCCCCTCTACCTTCAGTAATTATATTGTAGGAGAACTTGCCCTAACCGAGGCTTCTCAGTCCCGGCGATCCTTCTTTAGTACTTTTCTAGGTTCTAATCTACATGCTTGGCTTCAAAAATTCATACAAAATTCCCTATAATTAATTTTGATATGAAATTTGGAAATTAATCACCTAACCCAACATATAAAACATACAAAAGGAATTGCATGCATATTAGTCCCGCATCAAGAAACCCAAGCTAGGTTTTTATAGGATCACCTAAAACCTCTACACTTTGGTTTTTAGATAGGCTCACCAAAGAAACCTCTATACTTTGGTTTTTAAAGGCTCACCAAAGAAACCTATTTGGTTTTTACAATCGGGCTCACCAATAACCCAGATATTCTAAATGATAGAATGAAAAAGCAACAATAAAGACAAACTCTGTTATCTAGGTGGTTGCCAATGCAGCTCGAGTGAAGATCCACTAAATACTCTTCAATGCACTTCAATGGCTTCCTTGCTTTCCTCAAAAAGGTGCTTCAAGCTTCTGGTAAGAGTTGTTGTAGGCTTGAAGACAGACTTTAAAGCTCTAGTGCTCTCTCTCTTTTCACTTCAATAAGTGTTCAATAAATGCTCAATAATTCATTAGCCTCTTCAAGGATGTTCTCATACCTTATTTATAGAGACTTCAACTGCCTTCCCTTGATTTTGAATGTTGTAGACTGTTGGGAGGTGACAGGTTACCGTTGGAGCACTTTTGGAATTTAAAAACTAAGAACTGGAACTAGTCGTTGGAGGTGACCCCATCATTCCAGTCGGCTCGGACAAACTTCGAGTCAGCTCGGATGAAGTTTGGGTCGACTGGGCTGAGTGCCAGTCGGCTAGCTTCCATAGTTGAGAAAATACCTCACTCTGAATGAGTCGGCTGGGCTGAATTCCAGTCGGCTGGAATTTCAGAGGCTCTCAGACCATTCTTAACTGAGTTCTGGATGAGTCGGCTGGTTATAATTCCAGTTGGCTCGGATTCCTGAGAATCTCATAATGTTCTCAACCATGTTCTGGATGAGTCAGCTGGGTCTTGGTGCCAGTCGGCTGGATCTGTGTGCTAGAGAACTTGTGTTCAGTGCCAGTGCCAGAGTCGGCTGGGTTGTCCTTCCAGTCAGCTCGAAGGTGGTTCTTTAGCCAGATCAACTTTGAACTTCCAGAACACTTGTCCTATGCTTTAAAGATCTCTTCAAGAACTACTTACAATAAATTCAAGAAAACTTGAAGCAAGAAGGACAACTAGAAGTGACCCTTAAACTTGATTTTAGTAGGAAAGTCTTTTGTAGTGTTCTTCTTTACAAGATTCTAAATACTTTACAACTCAACACAAAACATTAAAGATTGTAGGGATTAAAAAGTGTATCAATGTAGGTGTCCTACAAAAACTTGTCAATCATTTGAAGAGTTGTTAGATTACCAAATGTATGCTCCAATGTTTTATTATCATCAAAATCACTTTAGGGGTCAACACACACACTATAGAAGAAGCTGAAACTGATTTTAATTGGATGTTAGCTATGCATAATGAGTTAAACTAATTTTGGAGAAATAATGTTTGGACACTAGTAGAAAGACCTAATGACTACCTTGTTATAGGTACTAGATGGGTTTATAGAAATAAACTTGATGAGCAAGGTAATGTAATTAGAAATAAGTTTAGACTGGTAGTTCAAGGTTATAATCAAGAAGAGGGAATAGATTTTGACGAGACCTATTCACCAGCAGCTAGGCTAGAGGCTATTAGATTACTACTAGCATATGCATATTTTATGAATTTTAAATTATTTCAAATGAATGTAAAGAGTGCATTTCTAAATGATTTTCTTTCTGAAGAAGTTTTTGTCGAACAACCACCAGGTTTTATTGATCACACATTTCCAAATCATGTTTTTAAATTGAATAAAGCTTTATATGGTCTTAAACAGGCACCTAGAGCCTGGTATGATAGATTAAGTAAGTTTTTAATTGGAAATAATTTTATAAGAGGTAGTGTTGATACTATACTATTTATTCAAAGAAAAGATAATGATATTTTAGTTGTTTAAATTTATATTGATGATATAATATTTGGATCTATTGATGAATCTTTGTATCAAGACTTTGCTAAGTTAATGCAGGGTGAACTCGAAATGAGTTTGATGGGTGAACTGAATTACATCCTCGGGCTTCAGATCAAATAATCAAAGGAAGGTATCTTGATCAACCAGGCCAAATATATCAAAGAGATTATCAAAAAGTTTAGCATGGAATCATGCAAAGAAATTGAAATACCCATGAATCTTGCATGTATACTTGATAAAGACAAAAAAGGCATAAATGTTGATCAAAAACTGTATAGAGGTATAATCAGTTCTTTACTTTATTTAACTGCTAGTATACCTGATATTTTATTTAGTGTTTGTATGTATGCATGTTTTCAATCTAATCCAAAAGAGTCACACATCATAGCTATTAAAAGAATCATTAAGTATCTTAAAGGCACATGAAATCTAGGATTATGGTATTCTAAGCATTCATCTTTAAAATTAATTAGTTATTCTGATGCTGATTATGAAGGGTATAAAATTAATAGAAAAAGCATAAGTGGCACTTGTCAATTTCTAGGTGTCAACTTGATTTCATGGCATTATCGTAAACAGAACTCTGTAGCACTGTCTACTGCTGAGGCAGAATATGTGACTATGGGAAGCTATTGTGCATAAGTGTTGTGGATCAAGCAACAACTAGAAGATTATGTTGTTGTCCAATCTAAAATTCCTATTAAATGTGATAACACTAGTGCTATTAATTTATCTAGAAATCCAACTCAGCATTCTCAAACTAAGCATATAGAAATTAGACATCATTTCATTCGAGATTGTTGGCCAGTGAAATCCAAGAGGGAAGGTGAATTGGGTTTTATAAACTATTTACAATAAACTAAATAAGTATGTGCTAATTCGAAACATGTGTTTGTGAGATCAAGATAATGTGCAGCGAAAATTAACAAGTAAATGAAAGAATAAAACAATCACAAACACAAAACAATTTATTGTAGTTCGGTGCACTCCAAGGCACCTACATCCACTCTCCAAGATTCCCTTGGGAATTCACTATAATCTCAACCGATTACAGCCATTAGTTTTCTGGGATCACTAATCAAAATTCGACTTGTTTTCACAAGGCTCACAAGTCAAAACCTCACTTGGTTTTACGGGCTAACCAAGAACTTAAATGATTTTAAGGCTCACCACCAACCTCCCTTGGTTTTGCGGGCTAACCAAGAACCAAATTGATTTTCCAAGGCTAACCAATAACCTCCCTTGGCTTTCCGGGCTAACCAAGAGCCTAATTGGTTTTAAGGCTCACCAACAACCTTCCTTGGTTTTCTGGGCTAACCAAGACCTTTATAATAAAGTAAGAATGAAAGTAAAGAATACAATAAAGCTTTTTAAAATAAAGTAAATATCTTTTTGAAGCTCTTGGATGATGTTGAAGAAGCTTGTCTTTAATTTGTTGAAGCCTTTGAATGAAGCTTGATGTTGTGGACTTGGAAGCTCTCTTTGAAATTGGATGCTTGAAGGCCCAACTCTCTTAAAATATGAATCCTTAAGGTGTATGGAACTTTTCTCTCAAAGGATTACCTCTCCATTTGATTTGTGTTGATTATATAGCTCTCCAAACATTCAATGACCGTTAAAGACCGTTGGAGATGAAAAATTAGCCATTACAAATGTTTTGGGAAAGTTCTGCTCTTCAGAAAATTAGCCATTGCAAAGCTGTCATCCATTCAAGTGTTGACACTTCAGGTCATGAGACGATACTTAGGGTCGACACTTGGAATAGTGGGTCGACACTTGACCAAAGAAATGTCTTCTGAAGTCTTCTATTCTGCACTGGTGAGCCAAAACTTCATATGATGAGTCGACACTTTGAGTCGACACTTGTCATCCATGTGTTGACACTTTAGCTAAGTCTTCAACTTCAGCAAGTTTTGTAACCCAAAAAATCTCAGGCGATGAGCTGATCCATGTGTCGACACTTTGAGATGACACAACACATCCATGTATTGACACTTCAACCGTGCCAACTGAAACTTTCTCTACGTGTCGACATGTATCGACACTTTACTGTCATGTGTCGATACTTGGTGTCATGTGTCGATACTTTGAGTCGGCACCTTGAGTCATATGTCGACACTTTGAGTGACACATCACTGAGATTTTCTTCAAAACTTCTGAACTTGTGCTGAATCAAGTTTGTGTTGAACTCATATGTCCATTCAAGCAATCTTCAACTATCGAAGTCTTTTTTGAGTATATTTTTCATCTAAATTTTGACTTCTTCAACCGAATGATAATCTTTTCAATCTTTCAATATTTAATGAGTACCTGAAACTGATAAACACTTTTAACATGCATTAGTACTCATATATACTTAAATATTTTGTCAATCATTAAAATCAAGATTAGAGTCAACATTCTCTTCCTTTTTGATGATGACAAAATTTTTAAGTATATGAACAGGATAAGCTTAAAAAGATTAATAATAAGATAAACATGTAAGCTCAAAATCAATGAGTATTAAGCTCCCCCTCAAAATATGATTTCAAAAATATTTTTCAAAATTATGCAAAATTTTTAAATTTTCTTCCTCTTACTAATTCTTCCCTTAAGATTATAACATTTTGCTTTCTTCACCCCCTTTTGCACTTTCTTTCATTTCTCATATGATTTTTCATGTTTATCCAATCTTTTCCTTTTTCATACTTAACATTTTTCTCCCCCTTTTTGTCATCATGAAAAAGGGTGAAAGGCAATACAAAATGAAAATGAAGGTAGAAAGAATAGCAAGTAAATCATCAAAATCAATACATAAAATTAATTAATCATGATACCACTTAAATTTGTTACAGATTGAACATGATATAGCACTTGAAATATGATACCACTTGAAATATGAATTAAACATGATACCACAAAAATGATATACACATGTCAAGAAATAATTCAATATATATAAACTCTGATATGCATATTATCCATTCACCTTACTTGTTCATGGGATAAGGCCACAGCGGCACCCCAACATGTCATAAGAGATCCCAGTGAATAGAAAGAGTAGGTCTTTAAACCCTACTTAGCTCCTATGATCGAACGGCCATGATGACTAACCCAATCCAAAGTAGTTACTAGGAATTCTTTTTTTTAAAAAAAAAAAAATTTTGATACCAATTGAATATGATACCACTTGAATATAACTCCCCTCAAAGGATTAGATTTGAAAACAAGGAGGAGTATCAAAGTAATATAAGTAAAGCATGATATCAAATAGAATATTCAAGGCATATATGTAGATAACAAATCTTTGGATGCTCCCCATAAATGTTATTCCCCATTAAGAATATGCATTCATTTGAGGAATAAAACATGAAAGCACATAGCATCATAATTTCAGACAATTTGAGATATGAGCATAAATTCTAAGTCTGATAGCAAAGATTTTAAATTTTTAAAGATATTCATGATTTTTCAAACTGCAAAGCATTGATTCCACTTAAAAACTTTTTGCATGATCTCAAATTCATTTAAAATGATTTGATATCCAAACAAATGCTAGAAATAATTTAATAGCAAGTCTATCTATTGGATTAAGGATTTATCAATATACACACCTTCTTCTTAAATATAATCCTTAACTACTAGTTCTATACTTGTTTTAAATCATTTCTAACTAAAGCATAGATGTCAAAAATAAGAACACATAAATCATAACATTTCACTTGAAATAGTTTAAATCTATATTAATCAAAATCAAATGAAAGTCTAATAATCATAAGTTTAATCATGAGAGTATAAAATCCATCAACATCAAAGAGTTCATGATCACAACAAATGACTATTAGTCTAAGCTTGATTCTAATTAATCAATTGAAATAATATTCAATTCAATATGCATCTTTAAAAGTACTTTTCATGAAATAATTTAAGATACATTAATCAAAATCAAGTGAAGGTCTTACAATCACAAGTTTAATCATGATAACATGAAATTCATCAACATCAAAAAGTTCATGATTGTTGGGATATCCTGGTTCAGCTACAAACCAAACTTCGGTTCGACTTATCGAAGCCCGTTTCTCTGGACTACGGACTTCAGACTAAGCGAAGGATAGGCCAACTGCAAGCAACCCAAGGCTTCACACTAGACTACAACATCTGGAGGCCAGTTCTTCAGGTAGCACCTTCGGCCCTGGTCGAAGTCTGAACTACTCATTGACTTCCGAAGACACATACTTCGGTCCCTGCTGTAGACACGATCTCCGGCCTCGGGAAAATATCAAGTCTTCGGCCCACGCAAGGGGAAACCCGAAGCTTGAACCACAATCTATTCCAGAAAGGAAACTATAACCAATGGTTACAATCGACACTCATCATGCCATGATCATGGCGCGCAACTCCTGCAGCCACACCTCCGATCTGGCTGGAACCGCTCATTGACAACCCATGATCTCCAATCATGGAAGAGATTGGCTCCCCATGATCATCGAAAAAAGAGCGGGCTACAGACTGGAGGCCATCTTTTAAATATGGATAAGAAGGATAGCTCGAGAGGTACGCGAACAATCTTGCACACATACACTTTCAATCCCCAAGAGCCTTTTCTCTTCCACTCTTTCTCGACACCTTCTCCATTATGTGGCTGAAATTCGCCACTGACTTAGGCATCGGAGTGTCCTCCACCGGAACAACTCCGGCAAGGGACCTGTTTTGCAGGTGAACCAGGGAGCGATCCTGCGACATAGCGGCTCCGACCGACCGATCTAGGGACTACATGCCAACAGATTGGCATGCCAGGAAGGGGGAGTGCATTAACATTCTTTAAGCTCCCTCCTAGAGAAGGGGAAGAAGAAAGTTCTTTGATGGCAAGAGGAAAAGCCCTAATCGCTTCTACAAGCCGGAGTCGTGCTTCGTCTCAGGGGGGGTACCCCCGGAGGAGAATGATGCTCCACCTTCCATAGTTGTTGTGGGAGCACAGCAGTTTCATGATCTTATGAACCAGGTCGCCAACCTAATGGCCATGGTTCAAGAGTTCCAAGACAGAGCCTTTCCGGTGGCAAACCCACCGGCTGTTTCTAGACATAGCTCTCGATCGCGAAGAAGGAGAGCACCATGGGAGGATTCTGTGCATCCCTCCCCCCGTTCTCGACCCTCTCCCGAAGGCCAAACTTCGAGACTGCCTAGGTCTGTCGATTCCCCACAAAAAGGAAAAAGGCCTAGGTAAACCTCCTCCTCCTCCTCCGAAGACTCCACTCCAGTGGAGAGAGTGCCGAAGCAGACTCTCGATTATGACGGGAGGTTCAGAGCCATCAAATCAGAGATGGCAAAGGTGGGAGAACAGAGAATGCAGGATTAGAGAGATCCTGATGACTTGATTATGGGTGATCTATACCCACCCTACACCGACCGCATCATGGCTGAGGACATTCCTCGACACTTCAGGGTTCCCTAGATGGAACCCTACGATGGCATCTCTGACCCCCTCGACCATTTGGGCAGCTTCAAAGCCCATATGATGATCCAAGGAGCTTCAGACATAATGTACCGCTTGGCATTCCCAGCTACCTTGAAGAAGTCCGCTCGGATGTGGTACTCGAGCCTGTGCCCAGGTACCATTGATTCCTTTTTCGAGTTAGAAAAACTGTTTATCTTGCATTTCAGGACCTGCCGCATGACTCCTCGAAATATGGACACACTCTTCCTCCTTCACCAGAACGAAGGAGAAAGCTTGCGAGATTATATCTCCAGGTTTAATGCGACCATGCTTGAGATCCCAGATCTCAACGAACACGTGGCCATGTCAGCATTGAAGAAGGGGCTTCGTACCTCCAGGCTTACTTTCTCCCTGGATAAGAAGTTCCCTAAAAGCTATGCTGAGCTCCTATCGAGGGCTTATAAATACGCCGATGCCGAAGAGCAGGCAGCGAATCGACGACTGGTTGAAGTGAAACCCCCTTCAAAAAAGAAGAATAATAGGGGACAAGGTCCCTAAACGTCCAATAATAACAACGGTGACAGATATACAGACCGCCGAAGAAGTCCTCCCAAGCCCAGAGCGCTGGGAGGAAGATTCGACTCATACACCCCCCTCAACCTCCCCCAAGAGAAGATCCTCATGGAGATAGAGAAAGAAAACTATCTCCAACAGCCCCGTTCCATGAAGGCCTCCTCTTCCGCAAGGAACAGGAACAAATTCTGCCGATTCCACCGGGACCATGGCCACAACATAGAAGAGTGCATCCAATTGAGGGTTGCAATCGAGGATCTCATCAAGAAAGGATACCTGGGATGGTACATCGATCGCCAGGGACCCCGGTCGAAAGTAACTATTCCCCAGCCACCTCCCGAAGAGGCCGAATTGCCAAATAAAAGGCCCATCAACGGAGGTGTAGGGATGATACACCGGCCCAACAACTGGAAAAAGGATGAAGATGAAGCTTCAAAGCGATTGAAGGATAACAACTCCATCATCTTCTCCGATGATGACCTTGCAGGAGTTCGGCTCCCACATGATGACCCTCTTGTAATTTCGGCCGTAGTGGCCAATTATGATGTACAACGAGTTCTTATTGATAATGAAAGTTTGACTGATGTCTTGATGTATGATGCATTCTCCAAAATGTGTTTGCCTAGACATCAACTGCAAAGATCCCCCATACTACTCTCCGGTTTTGGGGGCAACCAAGTTTATGCCGAGGGAGAGATAGTGTTGTCTGTAACCCTCGGCACCGAGCCTTGACAAAAGACATTGTCGATCAACTTCACGGTGGTCTAGATCCTCTCAGCATACAACATTATTCTAGGGAGGCCTGCCTTGAACAGGTTCCGAACCGTGATCTCCTCTCACTATCTCTTGGTACGCTTCCCCACCAGAAATGGTGTTGGAGAAGTTAGAGGGAACCAGAGGATGGCACGGCAATGTCTGATGATTGAAGATAGGCATTTCAAGGATTCGACTACTCCGGATCAACTGGATCCAAGAGATGCAACCATAAATCTTGGTGAACCCATGGAAAGGACCATCCCGGTGCCTTTGAAAGAGGAGGATCCCTCCAGAGTTGTGTAGATCGGGAGTGCCCTTGATGAGGAAACTAGAGCAGAGCTGATCCGTTTTCTCAGGGACAACGCCGATGTCTTCGCCTGGTCGGCTTTGGACATGCCCAGGATTCCTGCTGAAGTAATCACTCATCGGTTGGAAGTAACCCCTCGTTACAAGCCGGTGCGGCAGAAGAAGAGGAGCTTCACCCCAAAAAGATAGCAAGCTATAGATGAAGAGGTTGGCAAGCTCCTCAAGGTAGGGTTCATCGGAGAGGCCCGCTACCCCGAGTTGTTGGCCAATGTAGTGATGGTGAAGAAAGCTAGTGGCAAGTGGAGGATTTGCATCGACTAAACAGACCTCAACAAGGCTTGCCCAAAGGATAGCTTCCCTCTCTTAAAGATTGATCACCTGGTCGATGCTACCACCGGCCACCAGTTGCTGAGCTTCATGGACGCCTTCTCCGTCTACAACCAAATCAGAATGGATCCACAAGATGAGGAGAAGATGGCATTCATCATTGACAAAGGTCTTTACTACTACAAGATGATGCCATTCGGTCTCAAGAACATCGGAGCAACATTTCAAAGACTCATCAATAAGGTGTTCGAAAAGCAACTGGGGAGAAATATGGAGGCCTATGCTGACGACATGATCGTCAAGAGCCTCCACCGGAGAGATCACATCCACGACTTGGAGGAGTCATTCAGCACCCTCCGGTGCTACCATATGAAGTTAAACCTGGCAAAGTGTGCCTTCGGGGTCACGTCGGGTAAATTCCTTGGCTTCCTTGTCACCAAACGAGGAATTGAGGTGAACCCTGAGAAGATTCAAGCCTTGAAAGATATGAGACATCACTCTAGCAAAAAGGAAATCCAATAGTTGACAGGGAGGATTGCATCCCTAAGCAGATTTATCTCTCGGTCAGCCGAGAAGTGCCTTCCATTCTTCAAGGTGCTCCAGCAATCAAAGGGCTTCGAATGGTCCGAAGACTGTCACGCTACCTTCGAGGAATTGAAGAAGTATCTGGAGACCCCGCTATTGCTCTCCAAGCCAAAAGAAGGCGGGTCCTCTACCTGTACCTCTCTGCTTTAGATGAAGCAGTGAGTTCGGTTCTTGTCCAGAAGGAAGAAGACGGGTCCCACAAGCTGATTTACTACATCAGAAAGGTCCTGAATGATGCAGAAACGCGATATGCAAGGATGCAAAAGCTGATATACTCTTTAGTGATTGCGGTAAAGAGACTATGGCCATACTTTCAGGCCCATGCTATCGTGGTGCTAACTGATCAACCTCTCAAGGCCGTTCTTCGATTTTCGGACACTCTGGAAGGATAGCCAAGTGGGCTGTGAAGCTAAGCGAATTTGACATCAGCTTCCAGCCCCGAGCAGCTATAAAGGCCCAGGTGCTCTCCGATTTTTTGGCTGAGTGCACCTGGAAGTCTGTAGACAAAGTCTCTTTGGAAGAAGAAGAAGCCCCAAAGGAGACGAAGTCCGTTTGGGTGCTTCATGTGGACGGAGCTTCCAATGCTACTGGGTCCGGGGCTGGACTCATGTTGGCCGAACCTGACGGCCATACCATAGAGTATGCACTCCGTTTCTCCTTCTACGCCTCCAATAATCAGGCCGAATATGAGGCCCTACTCGTCGGACTTCGGATCGCCAAAGATCTGGGAGTCCAGCAACTCCGAACCTTCTCCGATTCTCAATTGGTTGTAATTCAAGTCAACGGAGAATACACAGCCAAAGATCCAACCATGGTGCAATACCTGGAGAAGGTTCAGGCTTTATCCTCCCAACTAGAACATTTTGAAATTATCCATGTTCCCCGATCAGAGAACTCCCGGGCAGATGCACTATCTCGACTGGCAACTACAGTACCAGAGTCTCTCGGGTGCACCTTTGTTAAACATCTTGAAACTCCAAGCATTGTCGAAGAGGCTGCAGAGGTGCGCCAGATTGATACTAAGCCAAGCTGGATGGACCCCATCATCAGATTCCTAAATGAAGGAAAACTACGGAAGATAAGGCAGAGGCCAAGAAGATTCGCTGGATGGCATCTCAATATGTCATCTTAGATGGAACCCTCTACAAGAGATCGTTCTCCCAACCATTGCTAAAATGCCTAGGATCCACCGATGCAGATTATGCTTTGAGAGAGGTCCACGAGGGCATATGCGGGGATCATTTGGGTGACAGGTCTCTAGCATACAAGATTATTCGATAGGGATATTATTGGCCCTCCATCCAGAAGGACTCAGCTGATTTTGTGCGGAAGTGCGACCAATGCCAGAGGTATGCCAATGTGCACAGACAACCTGCGAGTCACCTAACTCAGTTGGCAGCCCCATGGCCTTTTGCCCAGTGGGGGATGGACATTCTTGGCCCATTCCCACCATCATCAGGGCAAAGGAAGTTTCTCCTAGTAACCATCGACTATTTCACGAAGTGGGTGGAAGCTGAACCATTGGCCCAGATCACAGAAGGCAAAGTGGAAAATTTTGTAAAAAATTCCATCATCTTTAGGTTCGGCATCCCACATGTCATCATCATGGATAACAGGAGATAATTCGACAATCTGAAGTTCAAGGACTTCTATGCTCGGTACCATATCCATCATTGGCTGACATCCGTAGCTCATCCGCAGTCCAACAGAGAAGCCGAAGTCACCAACTAGACCATCCTTCATGGTCTGAAGACAAGGTTGAACGTCGCCAAGGGACTTTGGGCTGAGGAACTAACCTCCGTTCTCTGGGCGTACCGAACTACCCCGAGAACGGCCACCGGTGAATCTCCGTTCAACCTGGCCTACGGTACTGAAGCCGTACTACCCATCAAAGTCTCCCTACAATCTTTGAGAATTGACAACTTTGAAGAGCCTGAGAATTCTGATCGCAGAAGGATTGATTTGGATTTGCTATCAAGCACCAGGATACAAGCCCAGATAAGAATGACGGCATACCAGCAAAAAGTCGCCAAGTACTACAACTCAAGGATGAAGGAGCAAACTTTCCGCATGGGGAATATGGTATTGCGAAGAGCAGAAGTGTCCAGGCCAACAAAACAGGGTAAACTCTCCCCCAACTAGGAAGGCCCATATCAAGTTGAAGAAGTCATTCGACCAGGGACATATCGACTAAAGATCCTGGAGGAGAAGACCCTATCCCGGCCATGGAATGTACAAAACCTTCGCAAATACTATCAATGAAAAAGTTCCAAAAAACTCCTGTGCAAAGCTCCTCAACCCAACTCAACTCAGAATGGCTAGTTGCATCGACTGAACGACAATAGCCTGAATGACTCGATCTAAAAAATCGATCAACTGCACAAAGAGAGTCTGATCCACTCACCTTATCGGTATGCCCAACGAGCGCAATGGATGGTCTAACTAGGCCACCAAAAAGATCAAAGGCGCCGGGATGGTTTTCGTAATCTACCATACAGTGAATCTGAATACGCACCGAGGCGGGCTTGAACAGCCTACCTTAATCATGACAGAAAGTACACAGGGATGGTGTAAACACCTTACCCTATGGAAAATCTGAACACGTGCCTAAAAGGACCACCGTTGTCCTCTCTATCAACAACAAACATTCATAGAATGGCCCAATTGACCTCGCTTCTTCCCTGTAGACCGAAAGTGGTCTATGGAGTCTACATTACAGACAAATCATGATGCAACACATCACAAAAAGTACGTAGTAAGAGGTAACAAAAAAGATCTTTCATTTCTTTCAAATTTTTTATACAAAAAAAAGAAAGAGAAAAGAAAGAAAGAAACTCTCCTAAAAAGAGAGTGAGAAAAAAGGAAAAGAAACTCTCCTAAAGAGAGATGTAAAAAGAAAAAAAAAAGGGGAAGAGCAGCAACACTAGAATTTGGGAAATTTTCAATAACTCCCCGATGGGTTTTTCCCGTACCATCGGGGAGAGACCAGATGAGATGACGAAGGGCCCCCGGGGTTCCCGTTCGAACTCGATTCTGACCCCTCATCGGAGTCAGAATCGAACTCGTGGCCGGGGAAGGGAACGGAGGGTTTGATATTATCCAAGCCCTTCAAATTATAAAACTTGGAGGCTTTCCTCCGGCACTCCCAAAACCCCTGGAGAAGGAGTCCAGGGCCACCCCGGTGAGCTCATCCTTGAAGGTGGTAGATGCTCTGAAGTTTGCAATAGCATCCCCCACCTTCTTCTTCGCCTCCTCTGCCGCTGTGGTCGCCACCATGACTTGAGCCCAGGCCTCCCTCAATTGAGACTCCAGAAGGCGGACCTTCTTCTCAAGATGATCCACCAGAGGCTCCTCCTCTTCGCCTCTTGGCCAAGGTGACTCCGGACTTCGCTTCCTCTTGGGGTCAATAGCCCTCCTTTTCGTCGCTCGGCGGAGCTTAGAAGTGCTGAACCTCATGGCTAATGGAGGGAAGAAGCCTATGGAAATGATGGCCTTTGACAGTGGAGGGCAGGGTCCTATTTATAGAAACCTTGTGCCCACGACCGACTACGGGAAGGCGTGTCCCACGTCCTTCCCAGCTGCATGAGAAGGTGCCACATGTTCGGGTAATGCTTCGAGAATCAGAAAAGTTGCTCAGAGCCATCTCTAGGACAACAACCGCCATTGCTTCGAATCCGAAGAAATCCTCATCGTGTGACGGCATCATTAATGGCTCCTTTTTGAAAAAAAGAGACCCGACGGCTGGCAAGGCACAAGAAATTGTGACTGTACAGATATCGACGTGCCATTTGGACAGCAACGATCACAATCAGATCTCCCTGATCACTGATTGGTGGGGAAATGGCTCTTGCCCGCCCCAACGGACAAACTTGACATCCGAAGTGATGCGACGGTCTTCAGTAATGGAGTTCGGGTCCATCCCGAAGTCTGTCCCCGCTGATCGAATGGCCTTCAGCTATGGCTATTCAACTAAGCAGGAGAAAGAACGGTAAAACCATTTCGAGTAACACATGAAGCACAACATTTTATGCAAAGGAAGGAAAATTCATTCTGAAATTTAGAAAAGTTATCATACAAAGTTCGTTGATTAAGCAAAAAAAAAGGTGGAGAATACATCTAGATTGACCCAAGTCACTCAACATCAGCGGAAGAAGGCTCCACACCACAGGAATGGAGTACCTTATCGATTTGCTCTGAGAGGACCTCGTCAATCTGAGCCAGGATAGGAGAACCTTCAGCTTGGACTCCTCCAGCCTGAGTTACCTCCTGGACCGGGATCAGAGCTGGGATCACCTTCGGATCTTCGACTGGGGTAACAGCCTCCTCCTTCGGACATGGCAACTCCTTGACCTCCCCTGCAGCTTCAGCCTCCTCCACTTCTTCTCCTTCCTCTCCAATTATGTTGTAGGAGGGAATGCTCGAAAGGTCGAGGCGAGGGAGGGTCTCCTTTACCTTGGAGAGTCCATCGTTGAAGCCGTGCTGGTAGGCATACAATGATGCTTCATCAATCTCTGTCTGAAATTGCGAAGACATCTTGAAGTCAGCCACGACATTGTCTATCCGCTTCCTCAAAGCTTCGGACTCCCTCTTGGTGGCTTCGACCTCCCTCTTAGCAGCTTCGGATTCTAGGATCACCTCTTCAGCCCTCCTAGAAGCCTAATCTGCCACCTTGGATAAATTTTCCATCTTCTCCTGATCCTCCCTGGCAGCCTCCTCCAGGGACTCAACTTGCTTCCTGCTCCTCTTCCACCCTGCTTTTTGTCCTGCTATCCTCGAGTGGGCACCTTTCAGTTCACTTTTCAGTTCGTGAACTTCATCAGTTACCCAAACAAGACGGTCCTCCATGGATTGCTTCAGCTCTTCGGCTACTTCCCTAGCAGCCCTAGCGGTCTGAAGCTCCTCCTTGAGACCGTGGATGAGGCTGTCCACATTCCCCAGGCCTTCCTCCATGAAGGTGAAATCATAGACTAACTACATCAAAAAAGAAGAAATGAGGATCGAATAACTCTCAAGACAAAGGAGGCGGTGATAGTCATACCTGTTGCAGGGCGGCGAAGCCGGAATCAGTCACTTTGAGAAAGCTCTGGTTCCAGAGAATTGCCAGGTTGTGGGGCAGTATCGTACCCTTCAACACCTACCTGGCTTCGACTGGGACCAGCAGTCCCCCCATAGGCGGGAGCTCCGAGGAGTTCATCGAACAGCCTTTGGCTGAAGAAGTCCCATAGACGGACTCTCCTTCGACTTGCCGCGCTTTGCCCCTATCAGCAGCAGGGGGCAAACCAGCGGCACATCCACTCCTTGATGCGGGCCCCCAGTTGTGTCGACCGGGGAGGCAACCGTCGGTAGAGTTTCGACTGGACAGGGTCTCGTCGGAGCCCCTTCCGCAGCCACTACATGTTCCCCCGAGGTGCCTCGGGAGGACGAAGTGCTTTGGTCCCCTTCGGAGCCATCCCTTCGAGCTTTCTTCCGAACCGCAGACCTGGTGGAAGGGGCTTGTGCATCCCTCTTCCCCGAAGTCTGGTGAAGCCAGCTCAAATCGTGCTTCATCCCACCACCTGCAGGCAAAGGGGATCACCTCAGTTAAATGAGTTACAATAAAACCTGAAGTAGAGGGGAAGAAATTTCCACCGCTATACCTAGTGAGGGGAATTTACTGATTCCCGCCCGATGGAGATTCCTCTCCTCCAACAGCTCCCGGATGGGGGCAACTTGGAGTTAACCAGAAGATCATAATCTGACTGATCAGCCGCCAAGACTTTCTTTCCGTCATTGGCGGTCAGGTGAGGCTTCTTACACATAGTGTCGAAGCCCCATGGGTCAAAAGATAACACAAATATGAAGATGGGTTTCCACCCGTGGATGGTGCTGGGCATGTCCTTGATCATCTTGCAGCCCGATCTGGGGCCGATCACCCACCATCCGTTGCTATGGAAGTCCCTCTTGAGAACGAAAAGGGCCACGAATAAGTTGGTCCTAGGTTCTACATTGGCAATGCTGCACATAACCAGGAACCCGCAGATGTTCCTGATGCTGTTTGGGGTCAACTGTGCTGGCACCACTTGGTACAAGCAAAAAATCTTAACAAAGAAGGGGTGCAGGGGAAACCGAAGACCAGCCTTCAGGTGATCTTCGTATACAGCTAGGCACCTAGGGGGAGCTTTGTTCACCCGCTCTTCGGGTGCGGGGAGGACAAAGGAAAACTCCTCAGGAATGCGGTAGCGTTCCCAAAGAAGGGCTGCCTTGCTATGAGAAACCGAGCTGGGGACCGACTCCGGACCTACTATATCTCTGGCCCCCGAGGGCCTAACCTTTTTCCCCTGACTCTCAACGGTCTCTTCCATGACAAAGGAATGAAGCAAAGGAGCAGAAAGAGGATTCTACATGGGGAATAGACTGGTAGTCCATAACAGTTTGGGCGGAGAATGAGACGAGGTTGAAGAAGCTTCCTTTCCCAGACCTTCACCCTTCCCCAAAAGAAAAGTAAGGGTCTCTGGACCCCCACCGAGGGTTGTTTTGACTCAAGGTTACCCTGGGAGGTAACCCACTTGTGACTGACCGCTAGGATAAGATCTACCCTTCATCCAACGGGCGGAGGACAGCCACCACAACTATTCAAATCCCAACCATAAGATTGCCTCAACCACCGTGCAACGGGACAAGAAGAGATAGCCCCAGGGCCACCTACTTTCCCCCAATCTGGGAATGGCACTTGTCCACCATCTGATTCTCAGATTGTGATGGACAGCCTAATAAAGATCCCGTAATCATTCACTGTACCGTCTCTTAGGAGGAAAATGACAAGGTCATAATACTCTCACTTCTTGTGGCAGATCTTCACTTCGACAACTGAGAGTAGGGGGCAACTGTTGGGATATCCTGGTTCAGCTACAAACCAAACTCCGGTTCGACTTATCGAAGCTTGTTTCTCCGGACTACGGACTTCGG
Source organism: Areca catechu (assembly GCA_021397845.1). Classification (NCBI taxonomy): domain Eukaryota; kingdom Viridiplantae; phylum Streptophyta; class Magnoliopsida; order Arecales; family Arecaceae; genus Areca; species Areca catechu. The sequence continues at coordinate 107,184,774 of CM038043.1, forward strand.
ACTAAGCGAAGGATAGGCTAACTACAAGCAACCCAAGGCTTCACACCGGACTACAACATCTGAAGGCCAGTCATTCAGGTAGCACCTTCGGCCCCGACCGAAGTCTGAACTACTCATTGACTTTCGAAGACATGTACTTTGGTCCCCGCCATAGACATGATCTCCGGCCTCGGGAAAATACCAAGTCTTCGGCCCACGCAAGGGGAAACCCAAAGCTTGAACCATAATCTGTTCCAGAAAGGAAACTGTAACCAACGGTTACAATCGACACTCATCATGCCATGATCATGGCATGCAATTCCTACAGCCATGCCTCCGATCTGGCCAAAACTGCTCATTGACAACCCACGATCTCCAATCATGGGAGAGATTGGCTCTCCATGATCACTGGAAAAAGAGCGGGCCACAGACCGGAGGCCATCTTTTAAATATGGATAAGAAGGATAGCTCGAGAGGTATGTAAACAATCTCGCACACATACACTTTCAATCCCTAAGAGCCTTTTCTCTTCCACTCTTTCTCGACACCTTCCCCATTCTGTGGCTGAAATCCACCACTGACTTAGGCATTGGAGTGTCCTCCATCGAAATAACTCCGGCAAGGGACCTGTTTTGCAGGTGAACCAGGAAGCGATCCTGCGACGCAGCAGCTCCGACCGACCGATCCAGGGACTCCACGCCAACAATGATCATAACCAATGATTATAAATCTAAACTTGATTCTAATTAAATATTTAAAATAATTTTTCAAAATAACTGATGCAATATTTATAACAAATATTCAACTACATTTTCAATTATAGAAGGAAATATTTAGAATTTACCAATATATATAATCCTTCCTTTACCATTTAGTCCAGAATGTAGTAGGTCCACTTCTTTAAATTGTCTTGTATGCCAATTTTTCAAAAACTTTCTTTCTTCATGTTGGGCTGCAAGACATTCCCGCAAAACATACTAAGTGGACGATTTTGGTACCCAAACTTTCTTAGATCCTTTAGGGTTAGTAAATATGGTTCCTTTTGGAACCCAAAGTTTTCTTAATCTATAAGAAAATGCATTAATTCTAAATTTTTCATAATTAAAATAAGTCAGATTGGAAGATGCATTAATAAAGAAATTCTTGTTTTTCAACTCAAGATTTTTCTTTAAAAGGTCATCATTTGATACAAAAATCGTGGATCTTCTTAAGATTTCTAATTCATTGAAGAAATCAGTTTTCTCAATTTTAATCTTATTGCATAAATTTTTCAAATCAATAATTTCTTTTTCCAAAATCTCCTTTTCTTTAGAAAAATCATTCTTTTCATTTTTCAAGATAGCAATCTTGGCTCTTAATTCTTCATTTTCAATTTCAAGATTATTATTTTCAAAACAAAATGACTTAGCATGTTTCATCAATTTCTTGTGTTCAATTTTTAACAATTTATATTCATGCACAAGATCTTTAAAAGCATCATGTAATTCATCGAAAGTAAAATTATTTTTAGTTTCAGAAATTACCTCATTTACCATAAAGCAAAGATTGGCTAATTTTTGAATTTGTTGATCTTTTGAACTAGAGTCTTCACTTTCACTCCATGTAGCCATCATTGCCTTCTTTGTGTATTTTTTTTGGCCCTTTTCCTTATGAATCTTCGAAATTTATGAGCCAAAAATCCCATCTCATCTTCATCTTCACTGTCTTTCGGCTCCTCACTTGAAGACTTATCTTGTGTAATAGATTTAAAGATGATTATTTTATTCTTTTCATCAGCTCCACTTTCTTTTGCCATAAGCTCAACTCATAGATCATGAGTGAACCAATGAGCTCCTCCAAAGATAAGGTTTCTATGTCTTTAGCTTCTTAGATCGCCGTCACCTTTGGATCCCATGATATTGGCAAAGATCTAGAAATTTTATTAACTAAATCAGCATTAGTATAGAGTTTGCCAAGACTTTTCAATTTATTAATAATAGTCATAAATCTAGTAAACATGTTAGATATAGATTCATAATGCATCATTTTAAAGATTTCAAAAGATTGTACAAGCAAATTAATTTTAGTATTCTTCACTTGAAGAGTACCCTCATGAGTAACCTCAAGTGTGTCCCATATTTCCTTCGCTGTTTTGCATGTGGAGATCCTATTGAATTCATTAGGATCCAATGCGCAATAAAGCAAATTCATTGTTTTGGCAATAAGCTTAGATTGCTTAATGTCATTTTCATCCCAATTCTCTTTGAGTTTTGGAATGAAAATGCCATTAACCAATATTAAAGGAATATATGGACCATTAACAACCATTTTTCAAAGATAATAATCTATGGATTGCATATAAATGTAAATGTGTGCTTTCCAATATATGTAATTAGTGCCATTTAAAAAGGTGGTCTAACACTAATACCTACAAGGGTTGCCATGATCTTTTACTCAAATTTGTTAGATTCTCAAATAGAGTATCGGGCTCTGATACCAATTATTACCCAGTAATGATGCAACCCAAGAGGGGGGTTGAATTAGGTTTTATAAACTATTTGTAATAAACTAAATAAGTATGTGCTAATTTAAAACATGTATTTGTGAGATCAAGATAATGTGCAGCGGAAATTAACAAGTAAATGCAAGAATAAAATAATCACTAACATAAAATAATTTATAGTAGTTCGGTGCACTCCAAGACACCTACATCCACTCCCCAAGATCCCCTTGGGAATTCACTATAATCTCAACCAATTACAACCGATTAGTTTTCTGGGCTCACTAATCAAAACCCAACTTGTTTTCACAAGGCTCATAAGTCAAAACCTCACTTGGTTTTATAGACTAACCAAGAATCTAAATAGTTTTAAGGCTCACCACCAACCTCCCTTGGTTTTGTGGGCTAACCAAGAACCTAATTGGTTTTTTAAGGCTAACCAATAACCTCCCTTAGTTTTCCGGGCTAACCGAAAACCTAATTGATTTTAAGGCTCACCAACAACCTCCTTGATTTTCCGGGCTAACCAAGAACCTTTATAACAAAGTAAGAATAAAAGTAAAGAATACAATAAAGCTTTCTAAAATAAAGCAAATATCTCTTTGAAGCTTTTGGATGATGTTGAAGAAGCTTGTCTTCAATTTGTTGAAGCCTTTGAATGAAGCTTGATGTTGTGGACTTGGAAGCTCTCTTTGAAATTGGATGCTTGAAAGCTCAACTCTGTCAAAATATGAATCCTTAAGGTGTATGAAACTTTTCTCTCAAAGGATTACCTTCCCATTTGATTTGTATTGATTATATAACTCTCCAAACCTTAAATGACCATTAGAGACCGTTGGAGATGGAAAACTAGCCATTACAAACATTTTGAGGAAGTTATGCTCTTCAGAAAACTAGCCGTTGTAAAGCTGTTATCCATTCAAGTGTCGACATTTCAGGTCATGAGTCGATACTTGGAATAGTGAGTCGACACTTGACTAAAGAAATGTCTTCTGAAGTCTTCTGTTCTGCACTGGTGAGCCGACACTTCATCTGATGAGTCGACATTTTGGGTCGACACTTATCATTCATGTGTCGACACTTCAACCAAGTCTTCAACTTCAGCAAGTTCTGTAATTCAAAAAATCTCAAGCAATGAGCTGATCCATGTGTCGACATTTTGAGTCGACACAACACATCCATGTGTTGACACTTCAACCGTGCCAACTGATACTTTCTCTATGTGCTGGCATGTGTCGACACTTCACTGTCATATGTCGACACTTGGTATCATGTGTCGACACTTTGAGTCGACACCTTGAGTCATGTGTCGATACTTTGAGTCGACACATCACTAAGATTTTTTTCAAAACTTCTGAACTTGTGCTGAATCAAGTTTGTATAGAACTCATATGTCCATTTAAGCAATCTTCAACTATCGAAGTCTTCTTCGAGCAGATTTTTCATCTAAATTTGGACTTCTTAAACTGAATGACAATCTTTTCAATCTTTAAATATTTAATGAGTACCTAAAACTGATAAACACTTTTAACATGTATTAGTACTCATATATACTTAAATATTTTGTTAATCATTAAAATTAAGATCAGAGTCAACAATCTCTCTCTTTTTGATGATGGCAAAACTTTTAAGTATATAAACAGGATAAGCTTAAAAAGATTAATAATAAGATAAACATGTAATCTCAAAATCAATGAGTATCAAGCTCCCCCTCAAAATATGATTTCAAAAATATTTTCAAAAATATGCAAAATTTTCAAATTTTCTTCCTCTTACTAATTCTTCCCTTAAGATTATAACATTTTGCTTTCTTCACGCCCTTTTGCACTTTATTTCATTTCTCATATGATTTTTCATATTTATCCAGTCTTTTCCTTTTTCATACTTAACATTTTTCTCCCCCTTTTTGTCATAATGAAAAAGTGTGGAAGGCAATACAAAATGGGAATGATGGTAGAAAGAATAGCAAGTGGATCATCAAAGTCAATACATAAAATCAATTAATCATGATACCACTTAAATTTGTTACAGATTGAACATAATATAGCACTTGAAATATGATACCACTTGAAATATAAATTAAATATGATACCACAAAAATGATATGCATATGTCAAGAAATAATTCAATATATATAAACTCTGATATACATATTATCCATTCACCTTACTTGTTCATGGGATTAGGCCACAGCGGCACCCTAACATATCATAAGAGATCCTAGTGAATGAGAAGAGAGGGTCTTTAAATCCTACTTAGCTCCTATGACAGAATATCCATGGTGACTAACCAATCCAAAGTAGTTAATAAAAATTCTTTTTTTTAAAAAATTTTTTTTTTGATACCAATTGAATATGATATTACTTGAATATAACTCCCTTCAAAGGATTAGATTTGAAAACAAGAAGGAGTATCAAAGTAATATAAGTAACGCATGATATCAAACAAAATATTCAAGACATATATGTAGATAACAAATTTTTGGATGCTCCCCCTAAATGTTATTCCCCCTTAAGAATATGCATTCATTTGAGGAATAAAACATGAAAGCACAGAGCATCATAATTTCAGACAATTTGAGATATGAACATAAATTCTAAGTCTGATAGCAAAGATTTGAAATTTTTTAAGATATTTATGATTTTCAAACTACAAAGCATTGATACTACTTAAAAACTTTTAGCATGATTTTAAATTTATTTAAAATGATTTGATATCCATACAAATGCTAGAAATAATTCAATAGCAAGTCTAGCTACTGGATTAAGGGTTTATCAATATATATATCTTCTTCTTAAATGTAATCCTTAACTACCAGTTTTATACTTGTTTCATATCATTTCTAACTAAAACATAGATATCAAAAATTAGAACACATAAATCATAACATTTCACTTGAAATAGTTTAAAACTATATTAATCAAAATCAAGTGAAAGTCTAATAATCATAAGTTTAATCATGAGAGCATGAAATCCATCAACATCAAAGAGTTCATGATCACAACAAATGACTACTAGTCTAAGCTTGATTCTAATTAATCAATTAAAATAATTTTCAATTCAATATGCATCTTTAAAAATACTTTTCATGAAATAATTTAAGATACATTAATCAAAATCAAGTGAAGGTCTTATAATCATAAGTTTAATCATGATAGCATGAAATTCATCAATATCAAAAAGTTCACGATCATAACCAATGATTATAAATCTAAACTTGATTCTAATTAAACATATAAAATAATTTTTCAAAATAACTAATGCAATATTTATAACAAATATTCAACTATATTTTTAATTATGGAAGGAAATGTTTAGAATTTACCAATATATATAATCCTTTCTTTACCATTTAGTCCAGAATGTAGTAGGTCTACTTCTTTAAATTGTCTTGTATGCTCATTTTTCAAAAACTTTCTTTCTTCATGTTGGGCTCCAAGACATTCCTGCAAAACATTCTAAGTAGATAATTTTGGTATCCAAACTTTCTTGGATCCTTTAGGGTTGGTAAATATGGTTTCTTTTAGAACCCAAAATTTTCTTAATCTATAAGCATATGCATTAATTCCAAATTTTTTATAATTAAAATAAGTCAGATTGGAAGATGCATTAATAAAGAAATTCTTATTTTTCAACTCAAGATTTTTCTTTAAAAGGTCATCATTTGATACAAAAATCTTGGATCTTCTTAAGATTTCTAATTCATTGAAAAAATCAGTTTTCTCATTTGAAAACTTATTGCACAAATTTTTCAAATCAATAATTTCCTTTTCCAAAATCTCCTTTTCTTTAAAAAAATCATTCTTTTCATTTTGCAAGATAGCAATCTTGGCTCTTAATTCTTTATTTTCAATTCCAAGATTGTTATTTCCAAAACAAAATGAATTAGCATGTTTCTTCAATTTCTTGTGCTCAATTTTTAATAATTTATATTCATGCACAAGATCTTTAAAAGCATCATATAATTCATCGAAAGTAAAATCAATTTTAGTTTCAGAAATTACCTTATTTGCCATAAAGCAAAGTTTGGCTAATTTTTGAATTTGTTGTTCTTCTGAACTAGAGTCTTCACTTTCACTTCATGTAGCCATCATTTCCTTTTTTATATATTTCTTTTTGGCCCTTTTCCTCATGAATCTTCAAAATTTATGAGCCAAAAATTCCATCTTATCTTTATCTTCATTGTCTTCCGACTCCTCACTTGAAGACTCATCCTGTGTAATGGATTTAAAGATGATTATTTTCTTCTTTTCATCAGCATCCACTTCCTTTTGCCATAAGTTCAACTCATAGGTCATGAGTGAACCGATGAGCTCCTCCAAAGATAAGGTTTCTATATCTTTAGCTTCTTGGATCGCCGTCACCTTTGGATCTCATGATATTGGCAAAGATCTAAGAATTTTATTAACCAAATTAGCATTAGTATAGATTTTGCCAAGACTTTTCAATTCATTAATAATAGTCATAAATCTAGTAAACTATCAGATATAGATTCATAATGCATCATTTCAAAGATTTTAAAAGAATGTACGAGCAAATTAATTTTAGTATTCTTCACTTGAAGAGTACCCTCATGAGTAACCTCAAGTGTTTCCTTCGCTGTTTCACATGTGGAGACCCTATTAAATTTATTAGGGTCCAATGTGCAATAAAGCAAGTTCATTGCTTTGGCATTAAGCTCAGATTGCTTAATGTTATTTTCATCCCAATTCTCTTCAAGTTTTGGAATGGAAATGCCATTAACCAATATTGAAGGAATATGTGGATCATTAACAACCATTTTCCAAAGATAATAATCTATAGATTGAATATAAATATGCATGCATGTTTTCCAATATGTGTAATTAGTGCCATTGAAAAATGGTGGTCTAACACTAATACCTACAAGGGTTGCCATGATATTTTACTCAAAATTATTAGATTTTCAAACAGAGTACCGGGCTCTGATACCAATTATTTCCCAGTGATGATGCAACCCAAGAGGGGGGGGTGAATTGGGTTTTATAAACTATTTACAAAAAACTAAATAAGTATGTGCTAATTCAAAACATGTGTTTGTGATATCAAGATAATGTGCAGCAGGAATTAACAAGTAAATGCAAGAATAAAACAATCACAAATACAAAACAATTTATAGTGGTTTGGTGCACTCCAAGGCACTTGCATCCACTCCCCAACATCTCCTTGAAAATTCACTATAATCTCAACCGATTATAGCTGCTTAGTTTTTCGGGCTCACTAATCGAAATCCGACTTGTTTTCACAAGACTCACAAGTCAAAACTTTACTTGGTTTTACGGGCTAACTAAGAACCTAAATGGTTTTAAGGCTCACTACCAACCTCCCTTGGTTTTGCGGGCTAACCAAGAACCTAATTGATTTTCCAAGGCTAACCAATAACCTTGGTTTTTTGGGCTAGCCAAGAACCTAATTGATTTTAAGGCTCACCACCAACCTTCCTTGGTTTTCCGTGCTAACCAAGAACCTTTACAATAAAGTAAGAATGAAAGTAAAGAATACAATAAAGCTTTCTAAAATAATGCAAATATCTCTTTAAAGCTCTTGGATGATGTTGAAGAAGCTTGTCTTCAATTTATTGAAGCCTTTGAATGAAGCTTGATGTTGTGGACTTGGAAGCTCTCTTTGAAATTGGATGCTTGAAGGCTCAACTCTCTCAAAATATAAATGCTTAAGGTGTATGGAACTTTTCTCTCAAAGGATTACCTTCCCATTTGATTTGTGTTGATATATAGCTCTCCAAATCTTAAATGACCATTAGAGACCATTGGAGATGAAAAACTAGTCGTTACTAACATTTTGAGGAAGTTCTGCTCTTCAGAAAACTAGCATTGCAAAGTTATCATCCGTTCAAATGTCGACACTTCAGGTTATGAGTTGACACTTAGGGTCGACACTTGACCAAAGAAATGTCTTGTGAAGTCTTCTATTCTACACTGGTGAGCCGACACTTCATCTGATGAGTCGACACTTTGAGTCAACACTTGTCATCCATGTGTCGACACTTCAGCCAAGTCTTCAACTTCAGCAAGTTCTGTAACCCAAAAAATCTCAAGCGATGAGCTAATCCATGTGTCGACACTTTGAGTCGACACAACACATCCATGTGTTGACACTTCAGCCGTGCCAACTGAAACTTTCTTTGCGTGCCGGCATGTGTCGACACTTCACTATCATGTGTTGACACTTTGAGTCGACACCTTAAATCATGTGTCGATACTTTGAGTCGACACATCACTGAGATTTTTTTCAAAACTTTTGAACTTGTGCTGAATCAAGTTTGTATTGAACTCATATGTTTATTCAAGCAATCTTCAATTATCGAAGTCTTCTTTGAGCAAATTTTTCATCTAAATTTGGACTTCTTTAATTGAATGACAATCTTTTCAATCTTTCAATATTTAATGAGTACCTGAAACTGATAAACACTTTTAATATGCATTAGTACTCATATATACTTAAATATTTATCAATCATCAAAGTCAAGACTAGAGTCAACAGAGATCATGTTTTGAATAATGTTGTTGAATTATAATTTGTGCCTACCTAAGATCAACTTGCTAACATTTTTACCAAAACCTTTAGTCAAGATAGATTTGAAAAGATTAGAGGCGAGTTAGGTTTGTGTGACCCATTCTGAATGTTTTGACCTAATTTCTCAAAAAAAAAGGAAAAACTATCTAGACATTTCAAAATTCCTTCTAGATCTTGTGACCACCTCCTCTGGTATTAAGAAACCCATAGAAATTTATTTTGTCATTTTTTGAGTTTTGACCTAGATTTGGGCTCGAGCCGACTCGAGCCACCTGTTGTTTCGGCGAGTCGACTTGAGAGTCAGGCCGATGCTTTTTAAATAGGGCATCATAGGTTTGAATTTGTCATTTCTTTCCACCCTTCCTATTTTTTCTTTGCCATTTCCTTTCCCTAACCTAAGAAAAGCTCTTAGAACACCTCTACACCCTTCCAAAACCCTAATCTAACCTAGATGGCTCCCACGAAAGCCATGGCAAAGAAGGCTAGGAAGGTTGTTCGGTCAGTGGTAGAGGAAAGGAGGACCAAAAGGAGGCTTGACACCTCAAATCTGGCAGAGGAACCACAAGAAGATCATGAAGAAAAACAAGAAGCTCCAAGACAAGTAATTTTGATGGGGAATAGGCAAGTAACCTCAGGTCGATGCATTGATTTTACAGTTTTAGAACAAGAGAGTTTGAAAATTGGTGATTGGTTAGTTGCACAAGGTTGGAAGGATTTTTGCATGCTTAATCTTCCTACATATCCTAATCTTGTCAGACAGTTTTTCGAGAATATGTCTCTTGGTGCTTTTCATGTTGAATCTGTTATGAAGGGGAAGCACATTTAGATTAGTGAGCATAAATTATCTAATGTTCTCCAAATACCTAAAGAGGGAGAAAGCTACTTAGTATTGAAAGACAAACAGAAGACACTGAGAATTATACTTGAAAGGACTAATGTGACTGGTGTGATACATGTCAGAGCAAACCAACTATTATTGGAGATGAGGTTGCTACATAACATCGTTAGCCACATTTTTCTACCCTGGATTGGGAGATTCGACTGGGTGAGCAAGAGAGACCTAGTCTTTATGAGATGTTTAGTTGAGGGGGAGGCCCTCAACTTACCTTTTATTATGTTGTCTCAGATGAGGGAAGCTACTCGTAGGGTACGAGCATGTCTTCCATATGGCATGGTTTTTACCTTACTATTTCAGGATGATCAGGTTGATTTATCTGGAGAGGATAGCAGACCAATATTGCATACAGACAAATACAACATAAAATCTTTGACCAGGATGGGATTCTTAAAGGTAGAGGGTCACTAGATCAGGAAGAGTTCAGGACTTCTAGTGACACATTCTTATGAGGACTCAGGAGGGGATGATCAGGCAGGACAGGGACAGGATGCCCAGGCTGAGCCACATGCTGATGAGGCTAGACCTTCTGAGCCAGCTCCTTCTATACCTCGATCACCTGTCAGAGGATCTACTACTGTTAGATTAGGTGATGATGATAGACTGCAGCGTATACTGGATGAGATCTCTAGTCTTCAAAGAGGGAGATCAGAGATAGATGCCAGGATACTAGCACTTCAGTCAAAGATGCATCAGGGTTTTCAAGACATTATGACTATTCTTCAGTAGATTAGAGCAACCAGTCACTCTGCACCTACTCCTTCTTCAGCAACACTGGATGTTGGCATAGATTGTGGATAGGGAGAGGTAGTACACTCTACTAATATTCCTTCAGCTGCTACTATTGAGGCTGGCACTGGTACTGAGTATCAGAGTTCTGATGTTGGAGACACCCCGGCGATAGAGATTTTATCTACTACCAGCACCCTCGCCTTATCTGTTGATCCTCCTATTGCTCAACCTACTCCTATCATGATTTCTTCTGAGCCTACAGCTAAAGCTAGACCCAGAACCTCTAAGACTACTACTCCTGTTAGGACCAGACTTAGGGATCTTAGGCCTAGGTTCCCTAAATTCAAGCTTGCTTCTGGTATTTTAGAGGTTGGTTCCTCCTCTAGTGAGGAAGAGCCTAGTGATGATGACCCTAGTCCTTCATTTTGATGTTTTAGGACTTTATGTTTAGATTTTTATGTTGTTTGTGATACTACTTTTGACGTGTTGTGGCACTTTTGTATTATATCACTCTTGTATTGACACTTGTCATATATATATGTCTTTTTATGATACATCTAATACATGTTGTGATTGACTTAATTTGTGAATGAATGTTCTCCTTATTATATACTTTTTGTTAATGACAAAAAGGGAGAGAAAGGAGAGAAGAATGTGCATGAAAATGTGAATGAATGTGTATGAAAATGAATTAAATATGAAAATATGAAGAAAATATGAATGAATGTGCATGAAAATGTGAATGAATGTGTATGAAAATGAATTAAGTATGAAAATATGAAAAAAATATCATTACATTAGTAAGGGGGAGCTTGTGTTAAGCTTTTACTAAACTCACTTCAAATACAAGTTAATATTGTGAAGTTTCGATACTTAGTGCATGAATGATACAAATGATACATTGTGTTGATACTCTTCAGTTTAACAATTTGATACTCAATTTGGTTTGATACACACTATGTTAAATATTCTTTGATACATGTGAATACGATACATAGTAATTGTAAAGTGTTTTAAATCATGTTCATGCCCAGTATTTTGTCATCATCAAAAAGGGAGAGATTGTTGATCCCTATAATGATTTTGATGATCACAAAATATTAGAGCATGTATGTGTTACTAATTCTTTCAATTACTTGAGAAGTTTTTGCAGGAAAATGTTTATCTTTACTTTAGTTGGTTTTCAAATTGGTTGAAAAGTATTCCAACATTGTATAGACTCTTATGTACTTCAAATTGTAAAAGCCATAATTTTTTCAACTATGTAATATTGTAAAAGGACTATAAAATTGTAAAAATAAGAGTGAGTAGATTAGCTCTTGTTGGATTCATATTTTGAAGAACTTTAGAGAAGTTTGAAGCTTTAAAAGAAGTTTTTGCAAGAGCCGACTCCTTCTGGCATGACATAAAAAATTTTCAGAGTTTTAGTACCTCGAGCCGACTCAAGCTCTAAGAGCCGACTCAATGAAGAACCAATGTTTTTGAAGTCTGAGATCTCAAGCCGACTCAAGCCCAGAAGAGCCGACTCGTCCAGAGTTATGTTTGTTGGTGACTGAGACTTCGAGCCGACTTTGCCTTGAAGAGCTGACTCAAGAAAAATATAAATTTGTACTGATTGAGGATTTGAGCCGACTCAAGCTTGAAGAGATGACTCGCACAGAATTTCTATTTGTGTTGTCTGAGACTTCTAACGACTCATGGATCTCGAGCCGACTCGAGTGACTATTTTATGCAGTCTAACAACTAGTTGCTGAAAGTTATTTTTGAACTCCAAAAGGACTTCAATAGCTCTTTCTCAATTTCCTAGGTCCTACAACGGCTATATCTCATGAAAAACTATAAAAGGGAGTATTTTTGATGGATTAAATACTTTTTGAGGGATTATTCATTGATTTATCTTAGAAATTTGAAAAGTCTTCAAGTCTTTCACCAACTTCACTTCATCATTGAATCCACCATTTGAAGAAGTAAAGAAATAGCTTGAAGAGCATTAAAAGAGTATTCAAGGCTAGGCTTCACTTTGATTTTCATCAGCAATACTTAAACAAACTTGGTTTGTTGTATAGTTGCTTTATATTTTTGACATATCTTTGTTTTCTCTCTAAGAACAGCAAGGGGCTGTGTCTTAAGAGAGGGTTTAAGGATTTTAGGTGAACATTGTGAAAATCTAAGTTGGGTTTCTTTGGTGATCCTATTTAAAATCAAAGGGTGTTGGGTTTTCTTTGGTGATCCCGATAAAACCAAAGTGTATAGGTTTGGATTGTGAGCCTGTTAAAACAATTCGACTGTATTCCGGTTGGGGGATATAGTAGAAATTCCAAGTGGTGCGTGGGTAGTGGACGTAGGAGACGGTTGCTCTGAACCACTCTAAATTCCTTGTGTTTGTGATTGTGCTTACTTTACTTTATTGCATTTATCTAATTGCTTCCGCATTGCATATTGCACCATAACACCAAAAGGATTTTAAATTGCACATACTTGTTAAAGTTTTTTAATCCCAATTCACCCCCTCTTAGGAAGCCACCTGGGCAACACAGGGAGAACCTCAAAAAGGGCTACGGGGAGAGAGGAGAATGATGATGTGCTATCCTACGAGGGAGAAGGGCTGACTAGGGTAGATAACCCAAATAATGATACTGTCGTCATTGAAATGATGATAGCGAAATACCTTGTAAAAAGAATTATGGTTGACAGTGAAAGCTCTATTGACATCCTTTTTTATGATGCTTTTGCAAGGATGAACTTGTCTGCTAACCAAATAAAGCCGGTGTTCATGCCCTTAGTCGGCTTCATTAGGGATTCAATCGGAGTTGAAGGAGAGATCACACTCCCAGTAATCATCAGGATGCCACCTCGACAAAGTACAGTGTTGATAACATTTACCATTATAAAGCTTCCCTCACCTTATAATGCAATCCTAGGGCACCCTGGTCTTAATCTGTTTGATTCTACCATTTCCACTAGACATCTCCTCATCCAGTTCCTCACTTGCTGGGGGATCGAAGAGATGAGAGGATCTTAATAGCCAGTCCAGCACTACCTACAGACCATCCCAGGACCATGAGGGGCTAGCCTGAGTCTAGCCATTGACCAACCAGGCTCGATGGAGTAGGAACCAATGGGCAGACCAGTTGAGCCCCTGCTATCTTTCCCCCTGGAGCAGGATCCTTTGAAGACGGTGCAAGTTGGAGCCCTGCTGCCAGAAGAGGAGAGGTCTCACTTGTTCAGTTTCTTGTGGACTAATACGGATGTCTTCGCCTAGACCACCACAGACATGCCCGACATCCCTCCAGATGTAATCACCCACAAACTGAATGTCGACCCCAACTACCGTCTAGTGTGGTAGAAGAAGAGGTGCTTTGGCCCAGAGTGGCAGAAGGTGATTGAAGAAGAAGTCAAAAAGCTACTTGTGGTAGGCTTCGTTCATGAGGTACGGTGTCTTGACTGGCTTGCTAACGTAGTGATGGTCAGGAAAGCTTCTTGGAAGTAGAGGATCTGCATGGATTACATTGACCTCAATCGGGCATGTCCAAAGGACAGCTTCCTGCTTTCCAAGATTGACCAGCTGGTGGATGCGACCTTGGGCCACAAGCTCCTTAGCTTCATGGATGCGTTCTCTAGATACAATCAAATTCGCTTGCACATAGAGGATGAAGAGCATACAGCATTTGTGACTGATAGAGGTACGTATTCTATAGGATGATGCCATTTGGCCTCAAGAATGCTGGGGCCATGTACTAGTGCCTGGTCAATAGGGTCTTCAAAGACCAGATCGGCTGTAACATGCAGGTATACATGGATGACATGCTTGTCATGAGCGGCTGGAGTCGGACCACATCGCTCACTTGGCGGAGGCCTTTGATAACTTTCACTTCTACCAGATGAAGTTGAACCCTGCCAAATACATGTTTAGCATTGCAGAGGGAAAGTTCCTAGAGTTCATGGTCACTTAGAGAGGAATAGAAGCCAATCCAGAGAAGATCTAGGAGATCAAGACATGAGGCACCTTGTCTCCAAGAAGAAGGTCCAGTGCCTGACAGGATGCACAACAGGTTAAGCCATTTCATCTCGCATTCTATCGAGTGCTGTCAGCCTTTCTTCAAGGTGCTGTGCAAGATGTATGGCTTCGCTTAGACGGAGGAATGCTGGGAGGCTTCAAGGCACTGAAGAAGCTTCTCGCCTCCCCTCCATTGCTATCCAGACCAGAGTCGGGGAAGAGCTCCTCCTGTACTTGGCGATCTCGCTGGAGGCAGTTAGCTCGGTGTTGGTTTACATCAACAAGGATGGCACCCAGCAGCCAGTCAACTACACCAGCAAGCTGCTCCGTGATGCTGAAACTAGGTACACTTGATTTGAAAAGATTATCTTTGCACTCCTTGTGTCTACATAACATCTCAGGCCTTATTTCCAGGCATATCCAATCACCGTCCTTACTGATTAGGCCCTAAGGGCCATTCTCAGTCACCCTAACATGTCGGGGTTTCTGACCAAGTGGGTGGTAAAGCTCAACGAGTTTGATATCACCTACCACCAATGACCGGTGCAAAAGGCCCAAGTTGTTGCCAATTTTCTAGTAGAATGCGCATGGGCAACCAAAGACCTGGTGGAGGCAGACCATCAAGCTGAGCTCGGGCTAGACCCAATCCCGAGAGTGACAACGTGGATCCTCCACATCGACGGCACCTCCAATGCCAGAGGGAGTGGAGCCAGGCTCATCCTTGCCAACCTTGATGGAGTCAACAATGAATGCATGCGACGTTTCCTCTTTAGGGCAACCAACAATCAGGCTAAGTAAGAGGTATTGGGAATAGTGTCCCAAAGCCAATCGTCTAGGCTATAGACGGTTGTACTATTTTGTAATTGTATGTAAATTTTTTAAATGAATAAAAGTTATTCTTTCGGCTATTCATCATATGTGCATTTTTTTGAAAAGAACTCTTGTATGATGGATCCCTTAGAACTACATTATATTTGATATAGAAAGGATATATTGAGTAGTTCTTAAACCGGTTCACAACCAAAGGGTACATTGTTATAGGATGATGATGTATCAAGCGTAGGTTGTTGTATAGTGTAGAGATATGATGTGACATACAGGTGAAATGTATGACATCTCACTGAACGTGACCAACCGTGGAGCTCCCTTCTGCCAAAGGGTTGCTCGTAAAGGGATATGGGTATATGTGTCCCTCAGACTTGAGGTCACCATGGTAGCTTGCAAGCAACTCACTATACTTTGATGCCGGACTACCTGGATTTCTAATCTAATAATAGAAGATTTCTGGGTACAGTCAAGTACTTGTAGAGCAGTGGTGGATCAAGATGGGATTAACCCCTCCAAATGGTTTGGAGTGAATGACTTACTGTGTCTTAATTTAGTAAAACCTTGGCCAGGGTAGTTCTTGTGAGGAGTCATAGAACATGTAAGGTTGAGACACGATCTGGATGTACTAAATTATGGTTGGCAGTAAAATCTTAGGTCATCCTAAGCATTATGAGATCAAAGGGATGAATTATGCGGTAACCATATGCCAGGAGTTCTAGAGAGTTGCTCCATAATCTTCGACTTATCTGGACATCGGGTATCAATGCTAGATGATGACTTTGACTGGTATTGGAAGTGTTCCAGTGCTATTGACTTAGTATTTGAACCTATGGGGTCACACAACATAGGGGTTTCTACATGATCTAAAGGTTGATCGATGATTGAGAAACATTTGGCATCACTGGGGGTCAATATGATTGACCATGATCTAAGTGTTATCACTTTGGAGTGTCGATACTTTGAAGTGTCAACACTTCCATGTGCCAACACTTGGCTATGATGAGAATTTTTTTTCACTAATTTGATTAGTGAATTTTGGAGGACTTATTTGCAATATGATTGTAACCTGATGGGTCAAGCCAAATGTGATTTGGCTTAGGATCAAATTGGATTTGGTTTTTCATGCTCTCTTTTCTTTAAAAAGATTTAAATTTGAATTTTGAATTCAAATTTCAAATCTTGGTTGAAACTGGATCCAAGGTTTTTATGGAGTGCATTATTTGGGAATGTAGATTTTCTTCCATTTAAACCTATAGCTAATTTGGTTTAACCCTTAACCCTCTCCCCCAATCACTCCACCTTCCATATCTCTCTTCCTCTTTGCTGCCACTAAAAATAAGTGTTATTGTAGGGCCAGCAAAAAGATGATAAGCTGGGCTTTTCTATGAGAGAAAGAAAGGGATTCCTTAGAGTGGGGTTTGAGAGGATTAGGATTTTGGGTGTGAGCCTACCTATCAATCAAGCTAGGGTTTGCGAAGAGAGAGTTGGTTGGTGGTGCGGACACCAAGATTAGAAGGAGACTACAATCAAACCAGGTCAACACCAGCTCTTTATGGATTGCTGATTGAACTTCAGTCTTGTTAATTTCAGCTGCAAGTCTTGTCATGAGTCTTGTTAATTTCAGCTCCAAGTCCTGAGTCTTGTCATGAGTCCTGTAAATAGTCATGAGCCTTGTTAATTTCAGCTGTAAGTCATAGAATTAAATCTTGAGTCTTGTTGAGTCTTGAGTCAAAGTCAAGTCCAAGAGTAAGTCTTCTTTAAAGAGCATGAGTCAAGTCCAATCAAGGAAGCAATGGATATGGTCCATTGGATGGAGTAGAAAATCAAGATCAAGCCACATCATCAAGGCACCTAATCTAAGATGGAAGGACACCATTGCCCCCTCATTCTCCATGCCAACCAAGCATGCTACATCATCCACCATGCCACCTAGCTTGGAGGATTTCAAATTCAAATGGGATGCCCTCTTTTCTCTCCAACAAGCCATTCAAATTTGCACCCATGAAGGAAGGAATTCAAATTCAATTTGGCCCACTTTTCTCACCTCTCTTTGGGCATGTAATCTCTCACTTTGTTAGGGGATTTGTTGGGTTTGAAGGTTTATATAAACCCTTCACCACTCCCTTGTATTCATGCTTGATGAAATGAAAAAAATTGAAGTTTCTCTTCTGTTGCCCAGAAAGCAATCTAAGAGGGGGGTGAATTGGGTCTCTAAAAAATATTTGATGGAATGCAAGAGTGTGTGATCCAATCTAACAATTAAACAAAGTACTAAGAATGCAAATTAAGTGCTCTTAAATAAATGTGTAGCGAAAATATAAAGCAATAAAAGTAAGAGCAAATGAAAATGACAAGCAATCACAAACACAGAGAAGTATAGTGGTTCGGTGCTATCCAATGCACCTACATCCACTCTCCAAGATCTCCTTGGAAATTCACTATAATCTCAACTGATTACAGCCGATTAGTTTTTCGGGCTTACTAATCAAAAGCCGACTTGTTTTCACAAGGCTCACAAGTCAAAACCTCACTTGGTTTTACGGGCTATCCAAGAATCTAAATGGTTTTAAGGCTCACCACCAACCTCCCTTGATTTTCTGGGCTAACCAAGAACTTAATTGGTTTTCAAAGGCTCACCAATAACCTCCCTTGGTTTTGCAATAGGCTAACCAAGAATCCTTACAACAAATAATAGTTTGAAGTAAAGATAATAAAAGCTTTCTAATAAAAAGCGAGTATCTCTTTGAAGCTCGTTGTTGTGGTGCTTTCAACTTGTTGAAGCCACTTTGATTACTCAAGGATGATTGATTTTTAATGTTCTAGAAGGCTCTTGAATGCTTGAAGGCTTCTTCTTGCTTGAAAGTGGTTGAACTCAATGAATAGGAGTAAATGCTCTCTTTTTTTTTTCTCTTGGTTATTCCTTTTTCAACTTCTTCATATATATCCATTTTGATTTGATTTGAACCATATAAATACATTTCCAAGGCCTTAAATTTTGTTTCTAGCCATTAAACATGAAAAACTAGCCATTAGGAGCCAAGAGGGACGAGTTTTATGTTTGAAAAACTAACCGTTACTGTTTCTAGAACTCCATGTGTCGACATTTCAGGCTGTGAGTCGACACTTGAACTTCTTAAATCGATACCTAGTTCAAATATCTTCAATGTAGCTTTCTAGAAATCTCAGATATATCGACACTTCATCAGATGAGTCGATACTTTGAGTTGACACTTGGCATCCTTGTGTCGACACTTCACCAGATCTTCAATTTAAGCAAGTTCTATGATCAAAAAATCTCAGGCGATGAGCTGATCCATGTGTCGACACTTTGAGTCGACACATCAAGTCCATGTGCTGACACTTCAGCCATACCATCTGAAACTTTCTTTATATACCAGCTTGAGTCAACACTTCATTATCATGTGTCGACACTTGGTGTCATGTGTCAACACTTTGAGTTGACACTTCATTGAGATCTTCATAAAAATAGCTGAACTTGTGCTGAATCTATGTTTGTGTTGAACTCATGTTTCCATTCAAGCAATCTTCAACTGTTCAAGTCTTCTTTGAGCAGATCTTTCAACTAAACTTTGACTTCTTCAATCAAATAACATTCATCAAATTGATGAGTACCTTTTTCTATAAAAACACACTTCAAAAAAATCATTAGTACTCAATTTATACCTAAGCATTTTGCTTATCATCAAAATCAATAACAGAGTCAACAATCTCCTTTTTGATGATGACAAAACCTTTAAGTATAAATTGCATAAAAAGTTTTCAAAAAAAACTTTTCAAGGTACGAAGAGCTAATTACAATAGGTGTATCAGAGCAATTGCAAAATTGAAAGGATGTATCAGAGCAAGAGTATTATAATGGATAAGAGTATCAGAGCTTGGAATATATAAGATATAAATTCATGTATCATGATACTCTAAAAAAAACATGCCTAGGAGAGACAAAATCAGCAATAGACTAGGCTCCCCCTGAATAAATGATTCATAAAAGAATTTGTAAACATCTTTTCAAACATCCAAAGAAAAGATTTGATATGAAATTCAATTCAAAATAAATCTTTAATACAAAGGAGGTATTGCTCCCTCTAAAGAATTTTCAATTTAAGCTCAAAGAATTCTCAAAAGAAGTTTTAAACACGAATGTTCAAGCATATTTATACTATTACTCTTATTACTCCCCTGCACATTTATACTTTAGTCTTATTACTTCTCCTTTTTGTTATTATTAAAAAGGTAGGAAAAAAATAGGCAAGTTATTCAGGAGATAATATTGAAGTACAATATAAAAATTCATTCATTCATAAATATGGATAATGAAGTACTGAAGGAAATCAAAGCATATCATTCATTTGATGTCATAATCATGAAGTACAACATAATATTTTATTTAAAGACAGAATTTGTACATAAAGAGAGCATCAAAAACATACAAAAAGGTGTAGAAAAGCAAACTATCTAAACATATAAAGTATCCTAATCCTTATCCTCATCCTCGGAAGATTCGATCTCAATCGATCCTGTATCAATGAAAGAGCAAACTCAGGGCCATATCGATCTGAGATCACGAAGACGGGTCCTGGTCAGTCATGGAGGAGTACGATGACCTTGTCCTTTGTGTCGAGCATATGTCCAAACTCTAGCTAAAGTAGAAGAGGTGGAGGCAATGTCATCAGCAGGGACAGAGCAGATCGGAGCGACAATCTCTACAACTGTCGGATGTGGTGGATGATCAATTGATAAACCAGAATCAAGATAATGAAAGCCAGGTGTGTAAAAACCTAGCTCTTGAATAAGAGAAGATGTATGAAGGGTAGGTGCATCAACTGTGGGTGTGTCAAAAACTGGTGTATCAGCTAAAAAAATGATAGGCGTATCAACGAAAGGCGTATCAGCTGAAGAAACAAGAGGTGTACTGGTAATCGGTGAGTCAATAATAGGAGTGTCAATAATGGGGGTATCAATAACAGGTGAATCAACAATAGGTGAAAGAATAGGTATAGAAGCATGATCATCTGATCTAGAAGGTGGAGTAGATAAAACAGGAGTCTGAGTGGGTGAACTGGAAGGATCATGAATGGAACTCCTAGGCAAGTCTACTGTTACCTCTGTCGCTGGCTCTGAAATCAGGTCTAGAAAGTTGAATCCATCAGAGTCAGTCTCCTCATCATCACTATCATCACTATCATCAATAAATGGTGCTGGGATAGATGGAGCTGGAGTGAAAATTGGAGTACTCCCTATAGAAGGTTTGGATAGTGCAGATAAAATAGTGGAGATTCCATCACTCAATCCTCTGTGGCTCTCTCTAGTCTCCATAATAAAGCTGTCAAGTTGCTGTCTAATAATCAACATATCTGTCTCTATGCGACTGACTCCGTCCATCAAAATCTCTAAAGCTCCTGGAGTATCTAATTGAACTAGCTGAGGCTGAGATGTAGGCTCAGACTGAGAAGCAAACTCTAGCTACACTGCTAGCTCAGGCTATCTCTCTAGAAGAGGTGCCTCTGAAGGTCCTGCCTCATCAGAAAGTATATGCTCCTCCTTTGCAGTATCATCATCCCTGTCATCGGCCTGACCAGATACTCTACATCTCCATAGGCCTTTGAATAGCTGATATCCCATCCGATATAATGACCTGATGTCATAAACATCAGTATGTAGTAGCATCTGGAAGGGCTCATCCTCAAAACTAACACCATACTCCCTGAACAGTAGTGTCAACCCCATGCCGTAGGGTAAGCAGAGTCTCTGACTCATCGAAGCCTCTGTCATCTGATGTATCATAAGCACCGGAAGGTAAACGGGTGTGTGCTGAACTAATGAGACCATCATGAGCAACTCTCTCTTAGTAATGTAATCAAAATGACCGGTCTTCGATAGAAGAATCTGGGAGACTATGTGATGCAGAAGTCTCATCTCGGCAGACAAATGGGATGCTAGCACAGTGAATCCCTAAGGCAAAATGTCTGACTCGAATATGCACTGAAGTCCACTCACTCTATCAATCAAACTGTCAACAACTAACCCAGTCATAGGAATATCCCATACTCTGCTCAATATCTCTAAATCACGTGGATATCCCTGCCTCTGACCAGAGCTATCCAACCATCACTTCCATGGGTTAAAGATCCGTAGAACTCTCATATAAGCCCTGGGTAGTATCTCTCACTCAAAGAATAGAATGACCTCAGACCAGCATCTCTAATCCACTGACCTATCCTAAAGTGCTACTGGTCGACAAAATCGAAATCCACACGACATCCTTCGACAACCATCTTCGAGCTCATCTGACTAAAAGTAGTGAATAGGGATCGAACAGGTGGATCTGGAGCTGGGACCTCATGTCTGGCTTTGGTTCTTCATTCTTCTTCCTGATTGGATGGCCAAGGGCGATGGACAACTTGTTTTCAGGATCCCATTGCACAGAATAAAGGTTTGAACAAGATTGGAGGAGAAACCTAGGGTTTCTAGGGTTCAAAGTAGAAATGGGAGAGGAAATGTTGCTCAATCCGAACCAAAAATCATCCAAAACGAAGAATAGAGGAGATTTAAGCAAAAAGATTAGAGGGAACAAATAGTTTGGAAGGAGTTAGGGCATGTGTCAGCTTGAGTGGGGAGGAGAAATGGAAGAAAACACACTTCGGTTTGCCCTTAACCTCGGTCTGCAACCGTTCATGTGTCGACTCATGAATGTGTTGACACATTTAGGTGTCGACACATTCATGTGTCGACACATCGGCTTAACACCGAAAGTTAAGAGAATGAAAGGCTGATCAAAATCACTAGAAATTCAATGAAATTAACAATAATTGATTATGATTGATGTCAAATTTGATTTACTTTGAGTAAAAGAGTGGAAGATTTTAATCAAAAGGATTAATGATCCCGAGTTCTCTTTTAATCATACTAAACCGATCTTCTTGGAGAGGTTTAGTCAAAATATCAGCTAATTACAATTCAGTACAAATAAATTCAAGCACAATATCATTATTTCCAACATGATCTCTAATGAAATGATGTTTAATTTCAATGTATTTACTTTTAGAATGTTGAATAGGATTTTTAGTCAAGCAAATAGCACTAGTATTATCACATTTTATAGGTGTACTAGTCAACTTGATTCCAAAATCTTCAAGTTGTTGCTTAATCCACAAGATTTGAGTGCAACATTTTCCTGCTGCAATATACTCAGCTTCAGCTATGGATAGTGCAACTGAAGTTTGTTTCTTGCTAAACTAGGAGATTAAGTTAACTCCAAGAAATTGGCAAGTTCCACTAGTACTCATCTATCTAATTTACATCTAGAAAAATCAGCATCAGAATATCCAATTAATTCAGCATATGAATCTTTGAATACCATAAGCCAATATCAATTGTATCAAATAGATATCTAATAATGCACTTAATAGTCAATATATATGATTCTTTAGATTCAGACTGATATCTAGAACACATGCATATACTGAACATTATATCTGGTCTACTAGCAGTTAAGTACAGTAAAGAGCCAATCATACCTCTGTATAATTTTTGATCTACAGATTTACCATGCTCATTTTTATCAAGTTTACAAGAGGGGCTCATAGGTGCACCTATTGATTTAGTAGTCTCCATCCTAAACTTCTTTATAATTTTTCTTGTATACTTAGCTTGGTTGATAAAGATTTCATCTTTAGTTTACTTGATTTGGAGTCCGAGAAAGAAATTGAGTTCTTCCGTCATGCTCATCTCGAACTCACCCTGCATTCTCTTAGTAAACTCTTGATAAAGAATTTCATTAGTAGCACCAAAAATAATATCATCAACATATATTTGCACTACTAATAAATCATTATCTTTCTTCTTTAGAAACAAAGTTTTATCAACATGGTCTCTAGAAAATTCATTTTCAATTAGAAATTTGCTGAGTCTTTCATACTAGGCTCGAGGTGCTTACTTTAAACCATAAAGTGCCTTGTGCAATTTAAAAACATGATCAGGATGTGTGTGATTTTCAAATCCAAATGGTTGTTCTACAAAAACTTCTTCTACTATAAAACCATTTAAAAAAGCACTTTTAACATCCATTTGAAAGAGCTTGAAATTCATAAAATAAGCAAATGCTAATAGTAGTCTAATTGCCTCAAGTCTAGCAATAGGAGCAAAAGTTTAATCAAAATCAATTCCTTCCTCTTGATTGTAGCCTTTGGTAACTAGCCTAGCTTTATTTCTAACAACAATTTTATTTTCATCTAACTTATTTTTAAACACTCATTTAGTACTAATAATAGAAATATTAGATGGTCTTTCTATTAATATCTAAATATTATTTCTATCAAACTGAATTAATTCATCTTGCATAGCATTTATCCAGTTAGGGTCTTTTTCAGCACCTTCAAAATATTTAGGCTCTACTTGAGAAACAAATGCTATATAATCACATTCATTTCTAATTGAGGCTCGAGTTCTTATCCCTTTAGATGGATCACCTAGGATTAATTCCTTAGGATGTCCATGAGCATGCCTCCACTCCTTAGGTAAATCTTGGTTTTTTGGAGTGTCTTCACCTTTTTCATCTTTATCTTGATTTTCTTCACTTTGCTGAGAGGGTTGATCATTCAATGTCAACTTTTGAAGCTTATCAGCACCTGCACATGCATCAGAAGTATCCTCTTTTCTAGAGAATTTGCTAGTAGATTTTTCAAAAATAACATGTATTGACTCCTTTATAACTAGGGTTCTTTTATTAAAAACTCTGTATGCCCTGCTTGATATAGAGTATTCTAGAAAGATACCTTCATCAGACTTGGCATCAAATTTTTTAAGATTGTCTTTCCCATTATTTAAGATAAAACATTGACAACCAAAAACTTGAAAATATTTTAAAGTTGGTTTTCTTTGATTCCAAAGTTCATAAGGAGTTTTCTTCAAAATAGGGTGGAATAAAACTCGATTCAAAATATAACATATAGTATTAATAGCGTCAGCCCAAAAATATCTTGGTAAATCATTTTCACAAAGCATAGTGCGTGCCATTCCTTCTAAAGTACGATTTTTTCTTTTTATTATCCCATTCTGCTGAGGTGTTCTAGGTACAAAAAAGTTGTGTTCAATTCCTTTCTCATTACAAAAACTTTCAAAATCTTGATTTTCAAATTCAGAACCATGATCACTATGTATGCAAATAACTGAAACACCTTTTTCATTTGAAACTTTTTGGTAAAACTTTACAAATCCAGAAAATGATTCATCTTTATGTGCAAGAAAGAAAACACAAGTAAATCTTAAAAAATCATCCACTATAACCAATCCATATCTCTTGCCTCCTAGATTGGATGTTCTAGTTGGTCCAAAGAGATCCATATGAAGTAGTTCTAGTGGCCTACTAGTAGTAATAAAACCTTTAGGTTTGAAAGAAGTTTTAACATATTTTCCAAATTGACATGCTTGACAAACTCTATCTTTTTCAAAACTAAGTTCCGGTAAATCTCTAACTAAATTCTTTTTGCAAAGTTTTGAAAGTAGATACATACTAGCATGCCCTAATCTTCTATGCCAAAGCCAACTAGTCTTATCTTTTGTAGAATTCATTGCAACAAGGAGTAATGTGAACCTTACCATTACTTTGATAAAGTTAGAGCATCTAAATCTACCAAATAAATATTACCATACCTTTTTTCAATGAATTTTACTCCACTTTTATCTGGACTAGCAATCATACAAAAAGATGATTTAAAAACAACTTGAAAACCTATCGCAAAATTGACTAATACTTAAAAGATTATGCTTCAAACCTTCAACTAAATGTACATTGCTAATACAACTAGAAGGAGTAATATGAACCTTACCAATACCAATGATTTTTCCTTTAGCATTATCCCTGAAGGTCATACTCCTTCCATTCATTGCTCCAAAAGAGGTGAATTACTTCACATCTCCCGTCATGTGCCTTGAGCAACCACTATTAAGATACTAAAGTCTTTTATTCTCCTTGGTTGCAAGACACACCTGCAATACAAATCAACCTTTGTTTTTAGGTACCTAAGCCAACTTGGGTCCTTTAGGGTTAGCACTTAAGATGGTTCCTTTTGGAATCCAAACTTTTCCAAAAGAATTAATTTTTTTAAATTACATTGAAAATATTTATGACCTTGTTTTCTGCAAGAAAAGCATGTTATGCTGGATGATGCAGATACAAAAAAGTTTTTGAAATACTTTTGTTGTCTTTGGGGTCTATAACCTAATCCTGCTTTATTAAAAACTACTCTTTGGCTGTTCAAAAGTAGGTTTAGTTTTTCTGAACTGTAGATAAATTTTTCAACAAAAGGTTTCATATTATCAAGCTCATTTTTGTACTTTATATTTTCCAATTCTAAATCCTTATTTTTCTTTAAAAGATCATCATTTGAAATAATAGTTTTGGGTCTTTTTAAAACATCATTTTTCATCGTTAAGGCATTGTTTTTCTTTTCTAAAATATCTAGTTTAGTTTTCAAATCACTAACTTCATTTAATAAAGACTTGTTTTCATGAGAAAAACTGTTGCAAGCTTTTTCAATCTTTTGTTTTCAGATAAAATTAATTTGTAATCATGCATTAGTTCATCAAAGGAATTTCTCAACTCATCAAAAGTAAAATCTATTTCTATATCAGATGTTACCTCTTCTTGCTCTTGATGTGCCATGAGATAAAGATTTGCAATTTCAGTCTATTCTTCTTCTGAGCTAGAGTCCTCGCTATCACTCTAGGTAGCCATCATTGCATTTTTGCTTAGTTTCTTCCTTGACTTCTTTAGGAGAGGGCAGTCAAATTTATAGTGTCCTGGCTTCTTACACTCGAAGCATGTAGGTATTTCCTTCTTCTTTTCTTTTTCCTTTTCTTTTTCTTTTTCTTTTCCCTTTTCTTTAGTTGAATGGAACTTCTTCTTGTAAGGGAACTTTCTTCTCTTCATAAACCTTCTAAATTTTCTTGCAAGGAGTGCTTCTTCACTTTCATCTTCTTCTTCTTCTTCGGACTCATTAATTGAGGATTCTTCTTGTATGGTAGATTTGAATGCAATCTCCTTTTTCTTCTTATCCATGTCCATAGATTTTTGCTTCAAATTTAGCTCATAAGTCATGAACGATCCTACCAACTGCTCCAATGGTAGCTTGTCAACGTCTTTAGCTTCTTGGATGGTGGTCACTTTTGGATCCCATGATGTTGGAAGTGACCTGAGAATTTTGTTGACAAGATCAGCATTAGACATTACTTTTCCTAAGCTTCTCATTCTATTTATAATATTTATAAATCTAGTGTACATATCAGTGATAGATTCATTAGGTTCTATTCGGAATATTTTATATGTATGCACTAACATGTTCACTTTTATGTTTTTCACTTGATCGATACCCTCATGAGTAACTTCAAGATTGTCCCATATTTTTTTAGTTGATGTGCAAGTAGATATCCTATTGAATTCACTGGGATCTAATGCATAATAAAGGAGATTCATCACTTTCGCATTGATCTCGGATTGTTTAATGTCATTTTCATCCCAATCCTCTTTGAGCTTTGGGATGGAAACACTATTAACCATAATCGAAGGAATATGCGGACCTTTATCAACTACTTTTCACAAGTTATAATCAATTGAATGCATATATATTCTCATTCTAGTTTTCCAATAAGTATAATTTGATCCATTGAAAAATGGAGGTGTATTTGAGGCTTGTCCCTCAACTACACTAGTACCAATAGGGGCTGCCATAGATCTTTACTCAAGGCGGTAAAACCTATAAACTGAGAACAGGGCTCTAATACCACTTGTTGCCCAATAAGCAACCCAAGAGGGGGGGTGAATTGAGTCTCTACAAATTATTTGATGGAATGCAAGAGTGTGTGATCCAATCCAAAAATTAAACAAAGTACTAAGAATGCAAATTAAGTGCTTTTAAATAAATGTGCAGTGAAAATATAAATCAATAAAAGTAAGAGCAAATGGAAATGACAAGCAATCACAAATACAAAGAAGTATAATGGTTCGGTACTATCCAATGCACCTACATCCACTCCCCAAGATCTCCTTGGAAATTTACTATAATCTCAATCGATTATAGCTGATTAGTTTTTCGGGTTCACTAATCAAAACCCGACTTATTTTCATAAGGCTCACAAGTCAAAACCTCACTTGGTTTTATGAGTTAACCAATAACCTAAATGGTTTTAAGGCTCACCACCAACCTCCTTTGATTTTTCGAACTAACCAAGAACCTAATTGGTTTTCAAAGGCTCACCAATAACTCCTAATAACTCCCTTGGTTTTACAATAGGCTAACCAAGAACCCTTACAACAAATAATAGTTTGAAGTAAAGACAATAAAAGCTTTCTAATAAAAAGCGGGTATCTCTTTGAAGCTCGTTATTGTGGTGCTTTCAACTTGTTGAAGCCTCTTTGATTGCTCAAGGATGATTGATGTTTAATGCTCTTGAATGCTTGAAGGCTTCTTCTTGCTTGAAAGTGGTTGAACTCAATGAATAGGAGTGAATGCTCTTTTTTTTTTCTCTTGGTTATTCCTTTTTCAACTTCTTCATATATATCCATTTTGATTTGATTTGAGCCATATAAATACCTTTTCAAGGTCTTAAATCTAGTTTCTAGCTATTAGACATGAAAAACTAGCCATTGGGAGCTAAGAGGGATGAGTTCTGTATTTGAAAAACTAGCCGTTACTATTTTCAGAACTCCATGTGTCGACACTTCAGGCTGTGAGTTGATACTTCAAGTCAACACTTGAACTTCTTGAGTCGACACCTAGTTCAAATATCTTCAATGTAGCTTTCTAAAATTCTCAGATGTGTCGACACATCATCAGGTGAGTCGACACTTGGCATCCATGTGTCAACACTTCACCAAATCTTCAATTTAAGCAAGTTCTATGATTAAAAAATTACTGGCGATGAGCTAGTCCATGTGTCAACACTTTAAGTCGACACATCAAGTCCATGTGCTGACACTTCAGCCATGCCATCTAAAACTTTCTTTACGTACCGACTTGAGTCGACACTTCATTATCATGTGTCGATACTTGGTGTCATGTGTCAACACTTTGAGTTGAGACTTCATTAAGATCTTCACAGAAATAGCTGAACTTGTGCTGAATTTATGTTTGTGTTGAACTTATATTTCCATTCAAGCAATCTTCAACTGTTTAAGTCTTCTTTGAGCAGATCTTTCAACTAAACTGGTGAGGGCACCAGAATCAGAAGAAGGCTTCAGTGTTCCATCTGGATCTCTGATTGACCTTGCCCAAGAAAATTAGGGTTTGTAATAAGGATTGACCTGATCAATCCAATTTTGAGTATGTAATTTTGTCATTTCAATTTTTGTTGAGTCATGTTGACTCAGTCCAAGTCCAGGTCCAGGTTGGCGCCATTCCCTTTGCCATAGGGTGCCACATTTTTTCTTCCATGGTCCAGCTACAAGTGGGTGCCACACTCCCTACCACATCTCCATCCAGTGTCTTTGGTCCCCACATCATAAGAAGTAAGTTCCCCTTTTTCTTGCACCACTTGGGGGAGAAATCCATCAAGATACCTCAATCCAAGGAGGAGCCAACTTCTTTCCAGATAAACCCAAGCCAGGATGGCAAGAATTTTTCTTGAAGAGAGGATCAAGGAGGTGCCCCACAATGTTCCATAAAAATCCAAGTTATAAAAGGGAAGAGAGCATGTCTTGGGGAGGAATTCAAGGAGGTTTCCAAAAGTTTCCAAAAGTGCCAAAGCCATGAAAGGAAGAAGCCTAAACTTGTGGAGCAAGACTAGGAGGTGTCCAAATGAGCCAAACCATGAAGGAAAAATCCTTGATTCATGGAGAGATACTAGGAGACACCCCCATAACTTGCCATTTGGAGCTGATTTTCAAGTTTTCTTGGAGTTTTTGGGCTGCCCACTCATGGAAGGAGTCTTGGAAAGAGAATTTGATGCCTAAAGTGTGGGTCAGTCCTATTAGTCCCACATGAGAAATGTATAAAATTTTATTTCTTTGTTATGTCTATATATTCAACTCTATGTAACTCTTGAATATAATGATGAATGAAATCAATCTCTGTATGTGCAACTTTGTGTCTCTCTTCCGCACTTGTATTCAGGTGTTGAGCTCCGTGAGGGAGTAAATCCGGGTTCCCTAGGAACCTTGAGGAGGTGTGAGATCTCCAACCCCAAA
This sequence comes from Areca catechu, assembly GCA_021397845.1. Classification (NCBI taxonomy): domain Eukaryota; kingdom Viridiplantae; phylum Streptophyta; class Magnoliopsida; order Arecales; family Arecaceae; genus Areca; species Areca catechu. The sequence continues at coordinate 107,214,436 of CM038043.1, forward strand.
ATCCTACCAAAACCCTAGGTTAGCCACTTCAATTCCAAACCCTAGCCGCCCATCATCTTCTTCATTCCACCCATCATCCAAACCCTATCTACCTCATCATCTCACGGCCCCTCTCTTCCAAGTAGAGGCCGACCACCAGCATCCAGGTCCAGATCGGCTACTTCAAATACAGAGCAAATCCCAGAGGAAGCCAGATCATCATCCAGGAGATTCAGGATTTCAGCAACATCAATTTTTTCAAGTTCTTCTTATCTGGTAAATCCTTTCTTTGAGTATCTGGTTCCTTAACTTGTTCTTCTTCTTTCCCAGATCCTGAGTTCAGGAGAAGCCAACTCTGCCAAAGGACCAGTATTGGAGGATCCATTGCGAAGATATCTGAATCCGAGGATCCAACAATCTGCTCGAGAGAGTCCTTCCACCAAACTCTGTGAAGATCACTGCCTGGTACATAACCCTTCCCTTCTCTTTAGTTCTGTCCTGTTGAAAGTTCAGAGCGAAACCCTAGGTCTGGGAGTTTCTCAACCCCCAGCGATCCTTTACATCTGAACTACTCTGATAATCTAGTTTCTTTGAATTGTGCTTTCAATTATTATATAGTTTCTTTTAATTTAGTTTAACATTCATTTGAGTCAAAGCCGACTTCTGAAAATATAAAAAAAAAAACAAAAGGAATTAGTCTTAATTTACTTCCGCATCGCATCATTTTTTTCGTTTTGCATCAATTTTGGTATCAGAGCATTCGTTCTACATCATTTTTGGTATCAGAGTCCTGTCTAGGGTTCTTGCTTGTTTGATTATTTTTTGGTTCCTTTTTACTTTTGCTACCTGGAATAGACTCCCCTGGCCGTCTGGTCCTAGGAACAAGTGAGATGCAAGCCTCCTCCTCCCATTCCATGGGGGTTCCTAGGGTGTGTAGGGGTGCCGCTGGGTTATAACTTCTAGGCAGGGATTGTAAACGGGACACACGTTCTATTTTCTGCCAGTAACTATCCTGTTATTCGAATTGTTTCTTCCTGCAGAAAATTCCAAATTAAGTAATTCTTTATTTTGCTGGAACCAGTATAATTGAAAGTAATTTACATAAAATCTTCATGATTTATTAATTTCTGTAGATTTTCTAAGATCAATTTTACTGCTATTCTGCTTTTTATTTTCTGCAAGCTATTTTTTTATTTGAGTATGCATAAATTGAATCTATCTTAAGGGCACCGAAGTTGCAACATAAGGGGAGGATTGAGACCCTCTCCTTAGCCCAAAACCACCTCCCGTGCATTCGAACCTAAGCCTTTAATCTTAAAATTAATTAGACCTAATTTGCCCTAGTGAGCTAGGGACACCAACTGGTCGGGTCTAGGCTAGTGTTGAGTCAGTTTGTCTAGTTACTCTGTGTGTGCTTTGTACTCAGTGTCTAGAATGGTGGTTTAGGGATTCTATCCCGAAGGGCTTGTGTGCTGGTCCGCCTACCTGGCCAATCACTGATTGGTGTCTAGGTTTGGCAATTAGGGACCTAACACTCCCCTTACACCTACCTGGCTGAGTCCCGAGTTACTACAGGCTAGCTTGCCACTCTGATTGGGCATCTAGTTTGGGCTCTAGGTCTAGTTAGCCTATAGTCATTTCAGTCGAGTCTCATTTGGTGTGTTTGCTTGCATCATCATGTCTACCCAGAATGGAGTACCCTACCAACCTGGTCAAACCCAACCTGATTTAGAGGCCATGATTAGAACTCTTACCGAAAGTATGACCAAATTGAGTCAGGATATGACTGATTCTGTTGCCCAGTTTAGAGACCGAGCCCAGGTACTTGAGGAGCCTAGGCACCGAAATTGGGCCCCTGACTTAGAATTTGGTAGACCCCAACCTCACCCACACCCAGAGCCTAGGAGACCTTTATACAGGGATCCTGAACCTAATCATTGGAGGTTTGATCTAAGAGCCTATGACCATGATCTTGCCCCTGAGTCTAGTCCTAGGAGCCTATACCCATACTTGGTCGACTCAGAGAAGGGACCCGTTAGGAACACCGAACCTTATGCACCCACTTTTGATGGAAGACAAGAGACATATATATTAAGTGGGAAGAACAAATGGATCGGTATTTTGAGTGCACTAACATATCGGAATTAGGACAAGTTAGGTTGGCCAAAACCAAGTTCACCAAACATTCTAGGTCGCATTGGTATGCTATTGAGCGTGAGTGTTATCAAAGAAAAGAGGAAATATATACTTGGAGAGATATGAGAAGTAAGTTGAGAGATAGGTACCTAGGTAGATCCTATAAGAAAAGGCTTTTAGACCAATGGTACCAATTATGACAAGGTAATAGGCCTGTGTCTAAATATATCGAGGACTTCCAATGGTATGACAAGAAATGCAATACCATTGAGACCGAAGCTCAGATCACATCGAGGTTTAGGGTTGGGTTACACCCAGACATTTATAGGAAGCTATGCCTTGAAAAGACCAATAAGTTAGACCGAGCCTACCAAGAAACCCAAGACTATGAGTGGTCTTTAAGATATAACCAATCAAGTACTATGGACTTAAAGCCAACCTCTACCAACTTGAGTCAAGTTCCGATTGATCCGACACCCGTAGTGAACCAGACTTTTGTTTGTCAATTCCCACTTGTGTCACCTCTTGACCAGAAGGATAACACTGAGAAGGAGTTAGGCATGGCCATCCTAAAATTAGTTGACCTGACCAGAGTCGTACTTAAAGAGGAATCAAAGGAGAATAGATTAGAACCTTTCAGTGAGATTGAGGAAGAAATATATGAGCCTGACATAAGTTTGATAGATGAATATGAAGAAGAAGAATTTGAGGATATCCCTCCCGATAATTCAATTAACCAACTCCTACCTGATGGGGTTATTGAGGGGACCCCTGCCACTCAAGGAATTCAGGAGCTAACCCTAAGAGAAGACCCTTTTGAGGAAGTTCTGGAAGAGGAAATTGCACCCAATGAGAGTTTAAGTGATAATACCCCTGAACTCATTGAGGAATCCAAAGAAGACACCCCTGAGTCAAATCTGGTAGAGAAGTGTGAAGAAGGAAGGGGTTCACAAGAATTGCCCATTGAGAAGGCCCAAGAACAAGAAAAAGACAGTAGGTTAGAAGACTTTCTAGATAAACATTCCAAAGACCTTCCTGATAACCTTCCACCTTCTAGGAGCACCCAGCCTACCCTAGAACTTGCACTTGTAGACCCTCCTAGAGCAAATCATGAGGTTTGGATGAGTGCACCTATAGAACAATGTCCTCATTTTAAGGTCGTCCTGAATAAACAAGGTTTGTTTCTTGTTTCGATAAGCCACCTTAAAACTCTGATTCTTATTTCCTACCCTTCCCTGAATCTTCTCTTGTTTCTAGAGCTATGGGATTACACTTTACTGAGATCTCTAGGTTGCAAGACTCCTTAGAACCTATTAGGTTTGCCACCTACTTCTGGAAGACCTTATGGCACCTACTAGGCATCCATAATAATTTTTCATGCTCTGCATGCCCTCCTCCGACCCATGGTCAAACCTAGAGAGCCTTAGTTTGTTAGGTTTAGACCTAGGGTTCCTTTGGAATAAAGTCCATTCTTTAGGAATGCATCGTCAGTCTAGTTTAGTTTTTCTTGACCCTTTACTAGGCTTTGGCTCAGATTTTGGTTTGATTGAGAGCACCGGGAATTGGGATTTGTATTTTGTCCAGGGTTGAAATTGCATTCACTGTTTCGATCAATAGGTATATAGGCTAGAGTCCCTTTGAAATTGTTCATGGATACAAGCCTCACACACCACTTGATCTGATTTCACTATTAGCCCACACACACAAGTCTCTTGATGCACTTGCATAGCATGTAAAGGACTTGCATAAAGAAATTCATGCCAAAATAACTTTAAGTAATGAAATTTATAAGAAGTTGGCTGATTCTCAAAGGCGAGTCAAAACTTTTGTTGAGAGAGACTATGTATTGATTAGGTTAAGGCCTGAGTGGTTTTCTCCTGGAACCGTTAGAAAGTTACATGCTAAAGGAGCTGGACCATTTAGAGTGATGAAAAGAGTGGGACCCAATGCCTATGTTGCCTCCAGAGCTAGGCATTAGCTCCACTTTCAACATTACAGACCTAGTAGAGTACAGGGAGCTGGCTGTGATTCCCAGTAAGCCTTTTGAACCTAATCCTGTTATTGAGAGTGATCCCGACCCTGTGTGTCCACCAACAAACTGGCCTGTGAGGAAAGAACAGATTGAAAAGATCCTGGATGATCAGGTTATCTCTACTCGTAATCGAGGATACCAAAGATACCTGGTCCGCTAACAAGGAAGGCCAGATTCTGATGACTCTTGGATCTCCCAAGAAGAATAACAAGAATTGGACCCAGACCTCTTGGAGAGATACCAGAGCCAGCTTGATCCATACTCGACAGGGTCGAGTTCCTCCCACCCCGGGGAATTGGTGCGGGCACCAGAATCAGAAGAAGACTTCAGGGTTCCATCTGGATCTCTGATTGACCTTGCCCGAGAAAATTATGGTTTGTAATAAGGATTGACCTGATCAATCCAATTTTGAGTCTGTAATTTTGTCATTTCAATTTTTGTTGAGTCATGTTGACTTAGTCCAAGTCCAGGTCCAGGTTGGCGCCATTCCCTTTGCCATAGGGTGCCACATTTTTTCTTCCATGGTCTAGCTACAAGTGGATGCCACACTCCCTGCCATATCTCCATCTAGTGTCTTTGGTCCCCACACCATAAGAAGTAAGTTCCCCTTTTTCTTGCACCACTTGGGGGAGAAATCCATCAAGATACCTCAATCCAAGGAGGAGCCAACTTCTTTCCAGATAAACCCAAGCCAGGATGGCAAGAATTTTTCTTGAAGAGAGGATCAAGGAGGTGCCCCACAATGTTCCATAAAAATCCAAGTTATAAAAGGGAAGAGAGCATGTCTTGGGGAGGAATTCAAGGAGGTTCCCAAAAGTTTCCAAAAGTGCCAAAGCCATGAAAGGAAGAAGCCTAAACTTGTGGAGCAAGACTAGGAGGTGTCCAAATGAGCCAAACCATGAAGGGAAAATCCTTGATTCATGGAGAGATACTAGGAGACACCCCCATAACCTGCCATTTGGAGCTGATTTTCAAGTTTTCTTGGAGTTTTTGGGCTGCCCACTCATGGAAGGAGTCTTGGGAAGAGAATTTGATGCCTAAAGTGTGGGTTAGTCCTATTAGTCCCACATGAGAAATGTATAAAATTTTATTTCTTTGTTATGTCTATATATTCAACTCTATGTAACTCTTGAATATAATGATGAATGAAATCAATTTTTGTGTAAGCAACTTTGTATTTCTCTCTTCCGCACTTGTATTCAGGTGTTGAGCTCCATGAGGTAGTAAATCTGGGTTCCGTAGGAACCTTAAGGAGGTGTGAGATCTCCAACCCCAAAATCCTACCAAAACCCTAGGTTAGCCACTTCAATTCCAAACCCTAGCCGCCCATCATCTTCTTCATTCCACCCATCATCCAAACCCTATTCTACCTCATCATCTCACGGCCCCTCTCTTCCAAGTAGAGGTTGACCACCAGCATCCAGGTCCAGATCGGCTACTTCAAATACAGAGCAAATCCCAGAGGAAGCCATATCAGCATTCAGGAGATTCAGGATTTCAGCAACATCAATTTTTTCAAGTTCTTCTTATCTGGTAAATCCTTTCTTTGAGTATCTGGTTCCTTAACTTGTTCTTCTTCTTTTCCAGATCCTGAGTTCAGGAGAAGCCAACTCTGCCAAAGGACCAGTATTGGAGGATCCATTGCGAAGATATCCGAATCCGAGGATCCAACAATCTGCTCGAGAGAGTCCTTCCACCAAACTCTGTGAAGATCACTGCCTGGTACATAACCCTTCCCTTCTCTTTAGTTCTGTCCTGTTGAAAGTTCAGAGCGAAACCCTAGGTCTGGGAGTTTCTCAACCCCCAGCGATCCTTTACATCTAAACTACTCTGATAATCTAGTTTCTTTGAATTGTGCTTTCAATTATTATATAGTTTCTTTCAATTTAGTTTAACTTTCATTTGAGTCAAAGTCGACTTCTGAAAATATAAAAAAAAAACAAAAGGAATTAGTCTTAATTTACTTCCGCATCGCATCATTTTTTTTGTTCTGCATCAATTTTGGTATCAGAGCATTCATTCTACATCATAAACTTTGACTTCTTCAATCAAATAACATTCATCAAATTGATGAGTACCTTTTTCTATAAAAATATACTTCAAAGAAATCATTAGTACTTAATTTATACTTAAGCATTTTGCTTATCATCAAAATCAATAATGGAGTCAACATCTTTAACTCCATTTGTGTTTGCAAATATCCTCTGAGAGGGAGTGAGTGTGAGGCTCAACATATTTCCAATTTACTTCTATTTGGCCAAGGTTCTCATCCAAGGTCACCAACTCCAACATTCAAGGAAGCCACCTCCTCTTCATCCAAGGATCTCTAACAAAATCTCCTTCCTCTTCTTTCTTTCCATTGGCAATTTTCTTTACTTAATATCACCTCTTCCATGCCACTAAGGGTTCTAATTGTAGGATCCTAAGGAGTATCCAGTCTTGGTTGATGTCTTCTTTGCCTTCAAGTCAATGGTGGGAAGCCTCTACTTCTAGGGGTGGTATATCTAGCTCAACCAGTCGCTAGTCTTGAGGGTTGCTAGTCTTGAGGGTTGAAGAGTGATCCTATTACAAGTTTTTTGGATGCTCATTATTGGTACACAAACCCAATCCTTCCTTCTTAAGGTCTGAAATTATGAATAGAGTAATGTCCTAGTCAGGTGGTCTTTTTAGCCAAGAAGGTCCTTTCTTTCTTGTTTAAATCAGAGTTGCTCTGCGGGATACCAAAGCCTTCTAATTTAGTTTTCTTTGGTGCATTTCAATGACTCCATTATGACTCAAACCTGATCATATGTTTAGAAATTTTAATTAGCTTAATTACTTCATTTCTTTATGATATATTTCTCATGATTATCCGGTATCATATTTGGTATTAGAGCCAGGTTGGTTAGGACATGAATGTGCATTGTTTGCATACTTTAATCTAGAGTTTCACGCGTCCTGAGCGGGTATACGAAAGTATACTATCATGACCTATGGGAGTAATGAGCTACGGCCGGACATGTAATCTTTAGATTAAAGGCTTAATGTGCTAATTGTATGCTTGGTGTGTGATTTGAATGATGCTTGAAGTGCATGATTTTTCTTTACTTAGCACATTGAACACTCCACAATTCCTGGCATAATTCAAACCTATACTTTCCCACCAGGAGTTTGGAATTTAAAATTTAAATTTTGAATCATGAAATTTAAAATCTAAAATTTGAATTTGAACTTTCAAATTTGAATAGCTAGTTTTGAATTTTATTGATTAGTTAAGATCAATGTTTGTGCATTTATATTAAAGCTACTTAAGGGCAATGCTATCATAAGATAAGGAAAGGATTTCATCACCTTTCCTTGGTCCAAAAACAACCCACTTCATCTTGCATCGACCCAAACCTTAAATATAATTGAATAGAAACTTAATTAGAACTAGGAACACCAACTAGTCAAGCTCAAGTAGTGTGTTGAGGCTAGTGTGAATCAGTTCTTCATTTACTTCTGAATATTGGTATCTAAGACTAGAGGTCAAATGGCAAATACCTTAAGCAGGCTTCTGGTTTTTAATTAGAACTCTGCGAGAGTAGGGTAAGCCTCCCACAAGCCCACCTCTTACCTGGCTAGTTGAAAGAGTAATTGTAGTCTTGATCCATACTAGTTGATTCATACTACATTAACTTCTAGGTCTAGCAAACCCTAGAACGAGTATATTGTTTGCATGTCTACTAGATCAGGGACCCCATATCAATACCTCCAAACCCAACCCAGTGTCACCATGGACACAAATTTGGAAACTTCACTTAGGACTATGACTGAGTAGTTTAAGCAATTAAACACTAGGTTTGATCAAATGGAGGAAATGATAGGGACCCTCGAGGAAACTTGTATGACCCCTATCGAACCACCATCACCTAGACCAACACCCATTGGTACTAGGACCCATCACAATGAACCCACTCCAGAACCTAATCATAGATGACCACACCATGACTTTGCTGAATCGGGATACACCCCCCTTTGATGGAAACCTAGATCCTAAGGTGTAATAGACTGGGAGAGTGACATGGATCAGTATTTTGAGTGGTATGAGATGTCAAAAGAGAGAAAATTCAAGTTTGCAAAATTGAAGTTAGTTCAACAAGCTAGGTTATATTGGGGTAATGTTGAAAGATTGTGTCGGCAAAGAGGAGATATGCCCATAGCCACATGGAGAGTTATGAAGATTAAGCTTCGAAAAAAATATCTACCCATGTCCTATGAGCAAAGACTGTTAGACCAATGGCAAAGGTTGAACCAAGGGAATAGAACTGTGTCTGAGTACATCGCTAAGTTTGATGAATTTGTCATGCGATGTAACATAGTGGAATTTGAGGCTGTGACCCTGTCTAGATTTTGAGCTGGCCTGCAAGAGGAGATTCAAAGGGAACTTTTTTGAGAGAGGTCCATGACCTAGAACAGGCCTACCAAATTGCTAGGGATTTTGAGAGGTTTCAGAGGGGACCCATAATTCGACGATCTGAACCCAATAGAATTGGTACCCCTGGGCCTAGGCCAAGTTCAAGTCAACCACTTCAAACTGACCCACCCCGTCTAACGCATTAGCTCGCAAGGATGATAAAGGGAAGGGCCATGAAATTCAAAGGAACCGAAATAATGACATTTATTGTTTTAAGTGTCATAAGGCTGGCCACTACGCTAGCCAATGCCCTTCAAGAGCCCTACACATAGGAGAAGTTAAGGAAGAAGACCCTAAGACTATAGAAGCTTGTGAGGAAGAAGTATATGAAGCTGGAATGAGCTTAGTTGATGAGTATAAGGGAGATGAGGAAATCATTGATTCATCCAAATTTTTGGGAGTTGTTAGATGCATCCTGACCCAGACCAAGGAGAAAGAGGATTGGCATAGGACAACATCCTACAAACTTTTGTTAAGATAGGGGAAAAAGTCTGTAAGATCATCATAGATAGTGGTAGCTGTGTCAATGCTATTTCAACCAATGCTACCAAGAACTTAGGTCTACCGACTGTTCCCTATCCCAATCCATATAAGATGTCTTGGATAGATTCGACCTCTATTTTCATCAAGTTTAGGTGCCAAGTGACCATCCAACTTCAGTCATACCAAGAGAAGGTTTGGTGTGACATTCTTGTAATGGAGGTTAGTAGTATCATCTTAGGCTGATCATGGTTATATGATCATGATGCCACATTATATAGTCATTCTAATTCTTGTTCCTTCACCCATAATGGAAAGAAAATTATGATCAACCCTTCACCACCTAAGGACAACATTGAGAGAGGGTCTAGTAACCTGAAGGACAAGAAACAAGGGATGAACTTGATCAGTGCTAAGGAATTAGAACATGAATTTAACAAAGGTTCACTCATGTGGATTTTAACTACTAAGGAAACCTAAGACCCACCCCAAAAAGAACACCCTCAGGAAGTAGTAGAATTTTTGAGAGAATTTCAAGATGTGTTTCTTGAGGACCTTCTTGATCACCTTTCACCATTAAGGAACATCCAACATGCCATAGACTTAGTCCCAGGAGCCACCTTACCCAACCTTCCCCACTATAGGTTGAATCCCACTGAGCATGCTGAGTTGCAAAGACAAGTGGGAGAACTTCTTAAAGAGGGATTCATTAAGGAAAGTCTGAGCCCATATGCGGTACCTACTCTTTTGACTCCCAAGAAAGATGGCACATAAAGAATGTGTGTAGATGTCGAGCCATTAATAAGATAAAAGTCAAGTATCATTTTCCAATTCCCCGTTTGGATGACATGTTAGACATGATTGTCGGAGCCACTATTTTTTTAAAGATTGACCTAAAGAGCGGCTATCACCAAGTTAGGATTAGACCTGGGGACAAATGGAAAACAACTTTCAAAACTAAGGATAGCTTGTATGAATGGCTAGTGATGCCTTTTGATCTTTCCAATGTCCCTAGCACCTTCATGAGAATCATGATCCAAGTCCTACAATCATTCATAGGGAAGTTTGTTGTAGTGTACTTTGATGATATCTTAATACATAGTAGGACTAAGGAAGACCATTTAGACCATGTCCACCAAGTAAGTCAAGCATTTAGGAAAGAAAGCCTTTATACCAACATGAAGAAATGCAGCTTCTTGACCAATTGAGTCATTTTCTTAGGTTTTGTCATTATCCCAGAAGGAGTGTTTGCTGACCCAGAGAAGGTTAAATCCATAGTTGAGTGGCCCTCCCTAAAACTATACACGATGTCCGTAGTTTCCATGACCTTGCCACCTTTTATAGGAGATTCATTCGAGGATTTAGCACGATCGTTACGCCTATTACCAATTGCATTAGGAAGGAAACTTTTGAATGGACCAAAGCCACTGATAGAATCTTCCCAGAAATAAAAAAAAAATGACCCAAGCACCCATTTTGAGATTATCGAACTTTTCAAAGGTATTTGAGGTTGCTTGTGATGCCTCTGGAGTAGGAATTAGTGGAGTCTTGAGTCAAGAAAATCATCCAGTGGCATTTTTTAGTGAAAAGTTGAATGAGTCCAAGCTTAGGTATTCAACCTACGATAAGGAATTATACACGGTAGTTTAGGCCTTAAGGTATTGGATGAAAGAAAAGTACCCTAAAAGCCAATCTTTATAAAAATTTTTTTGTAATTATCCAACTCTTGTATGATATTATTATATTAATTAAGGCATTTTTGTTTTCATTATACTGTTGTATCTTATTTAAAGATTATGATGAACCCCATAGGTTAGGGCAAAAAAATTAGGGTTATGATGGAGATGATAATGGTGAGACCTAAGTTCCTATAAATCCTAATCTAAAATATTTCTAGTCGTTGGATCATCGATTTAGGGATTGATGCTTCCAGAAAGACTGGCTTATCCTATGTATGCTCGATGGAGAGGGTGGTTGGTCTCACAGCCACTTGTGTGGGACACTAATACAAGGATAAGGGTGCTTATTAAGGAATGAGTTCACTGAACTGATTCGTGCCAAGACTATCTTATGTGATGTGGGATGACTCTAAGATTGCTAAACATGCAGGAAAAATAGTAAACTAATTTTTTTATATTTTTTTAATTTAGTTTGCAGGCTAAATTTCCAAAATAAAGTAAGAACTAGCAGAAAGAGGAGCAATGCAAAGAATCACCATGATCGTAGGCATACTCATGCAAGATAATGAAAGTTAGGACTTGGAAATTGAGAAACTCCCAGTTTAGGATAGCTTATCTTCAACAAATCAGATATCAAGAGAAGGGAAGGATGTTACCAATCAGAGATTTGAAGAACTTTCGATGAAGAGATCACATAGCACTTTGATTGGAGCCGGATGATGAAGCTCGGTTCCCTTGAATTTGATGATTGATTTGAGTGGTATTGGAGGTAAAGAAAGCCTCCTCTAGGGAGGTAAAATACCTCAGGGATCTTACAAGCATCAGAGGTCAATCAAAATAGCAAATAAATAAAGTAAAGAAACTAGGGTTTATTGAAATCAGGGTAGAAGTTTGAAGCTGGCAGCTAGAAGTAGGATGATGCTCTTTGGATTGGATGGTAGCTAGGGCACTCCTTCTAGGGTGTGTGAAGACTTGGATGGCAGCAAGTTAGGGCATGGAAGGATGCTAGGGTAGCAAAGGATTCAGCCAAGCACAATAGTAACCAAAGAAACACAAAAACTCCAACACTAATACAAGCACACAAGCTTCTAAACCAAAATTTTAGCAAAGTTTAATATCATGAATAAAAGTTGCTTACAAGAGGGGGAGGGGTGGGGTATTTATAGATGTTTCCCAAGTCCTCTCCTAGTTAGGATAGGATTACAAAGTTGAGAAAGAGAGGGATTACAAGTTTGCTTAAGACTAAAAGAATATACTTTGAATGAATATAAAACTAGTTCTCCTTATTCTACTTGGATTTCTCTCCTCATTTGACTTGGACCAAGGGCTCTCTTTGGGCTTGGGTGCCAATATGGAGTTGGGCTTGGCTTTAGGGCAGCAAGGGGCATCCTCCTTTGGATTGGTGCATGGGCTTTGGGCCCTAGAAGCTGGAGTGCCCTAGTATCAGCATATTCCTTAGAATCTTGATTTTAGGGCTCATGGGCTTGACTCCTGGGCTTGAAATCTCTTGGCCTGGGGTGCAGGCATATTCTTAGAATCATGGGGCACCTGGCATCTGGCATATTTCGGAGCATCTGGAGGGTATCTAGGGCTCTGGGGTGTCAAACAAGATCCCATAAGCTGATGTAAATGCCTCTGGCTCCCAGATGAGGCCTGGTGGAATTCCAAAATAGGGTATCCTCTTCTCTTATATAAAATTTGAACTCACACTGGACTCATGGCTGAAGTACAGGACTCAATAGACTGGCTAGGGTTGAGGGTTGAGATAAATCAACCAGCCTCAACTTATTATAGGACTTAATCTTAATTGATTACAAAATTATGACACATGACTAAGAAAACCATATAAGATCCAATGATCTGTGTCTGATCCTGGTGTCCCCACCATTATGGAAGTCTTACTACTTGTCAAAAGATAGTTCTCATGTAGGAGTTGTGCAAGTGATCTTTGGACCTGAGGTCACCATGGTTCCTTATGCACACTAAGCTATGTTTTGGTTCATACTCATTCATGACATTGTGTCATTTACGGGGTGTTCTCGGATATGGTGGAATGTGTATGAAGGATGTAAGTGGACTAACAAGGAATCGATCATTCCTAGTAAGAGAAATTGTTATCCCAAGTAATCTCTTTGATGATGACTCAAGGAGTCTTTGATCAAAGCAGGATGAGATTAGAAGTGGTTTCTAATCAGACATCAACAGAGTCTTCATTATCAAATAAGAGATTCGAAATGATTAAGTGTTAGTGTTTGACATTTATCCATGCCCATCACTTAATCGGGATAATGGGAGATCGAAAGATTGAATTGCATGATAACTTCCACTGAAGGATATTTTGATACTTTTCACCAAATTTCTCATCTTCCAGGTAGGCATGACATGTTGCTAGATGTCAATCATGTCTTGTGGACTTTCATGAATCAATTGGATTGAATTCATGAGTCAATTCGAAAGCTAGTTCGAATTGGCAACTTAGGTCAGCTTAATTTGACCTAATTAGGTCAATTGGGTTTGATTGGATCGAATTGGCTCGGACCTAGACCTACTGCTAGCTAGATGTGAAACCCAAAGGGTCACACACATTAGGGAATTGACTTAGGAAGTCAATTGACATTTAATTAGGGTCATGGGATCCTAATTGGTTAGCTAGATTGCATACTAGCATGTATAGGCTGACCTAATCTCCTAACCCAATTGAATTAGGTCTGATAGGTTGCTAAATGGACCAACCAATTTATGGGAGACCTAAATCAGGTTGTGTCCTATGTGGGATGAATTTATCAGATTTTATCTGATATTTTTTGGACATGTTATGCGCCATATATCAAGAGTCCAAATGGCATGGGACTCTTGGTACAAAATGGGTGCTCGGCAAATAAAAGGGCACAGAAGGACCAAGAGTCCTTCTGCCTGATAATCACTGATACAATGATAAAGTACACTTCATGTCTTTCATTTGACACTTATTTTGTATAGTTTTTGACTAGATCGAACATGTGAATGGCGTGGAGAAAGGTGGCGCGTAAAGTGAAGAGTCACAACTCTTCACTATTGGCGCACAGAACTTTGGCACATAGAAAAGACAAGAGTCATTCTATCTGTCAATCACCAAAGCCAGATAAAGTCCAAGGGACTTTATCCTCATCTCCATGCCCTCTCAAGTGGGCTTTGACTGGTCAACAAAAGGAAGAGTTCGGTGGAAGTGACTTGGTGCAAATGAAGAGTTGCGACTCTTCATTTGGCATAAATATGAGAAGCAGAGTCCTTCTGCTTTGGGCAATGTCTTATCACTAGTATTTTTATGAAAAGCCACATCCCTTGGCCCTCTTAAAATTGGTATTTGACAAGTGTCAAGTGGAGAATTCTACAAGGAATCGAAGAGACAAAAAATCTTGTCTCTTGGCACAAGAAGGGACATGGTGCTTCTTGATAAGACTCCTCATTGAAGGATCTTATTTGATCTATGTTTGGACAGATCAAAGGCTGATAAGAGGCCATATCTAGCACCCTCCCCTCTCCTATAAATAGCCATCGGTATTTGCTCCGATGGTATAAGAATTCTCTTCTTTCTTACACTCTTACATTATCACTCTATCCACCCACTCTCTTCCTTCCTTTGTAAAGGGATAAGTCTTGTCTTAAGACAAAATCCCTATTTTAAGACAAGGCTCTAGGAAAAGAATTTGGAAGTGATAGAAAGAGAGAAGGGAGGTTTTAGAGAGGGCTCAGAGTGCTCTACTTGAGGGCAATGGTCTGAGTAAGAAAGGAGGGGTTGCCAAAGGAAGAAGGGCCACCAGAAGAGTCTCGGTGGCTTAAGCAACCAACTAAGGAGAGCTTCCTAGTTTGATTCCTGTGTGGATCACCTCTGGAAGGCTTGCATTTATGAGCCTAGTAGAAAGAAAAAGAATTAGTGTTCTAGGTATTCTTCATAACCCTAATTTAGTGACTTGTTAATTATAGTGAATAAGAGATTTTGGGCTTAAGGTTTTTTAGTAGAATGAAATTTTTTTTGAAATTCATTCTTTCGCTGTGCCAAAGAAATCCTAGAAAACCCAACAGTGGTATCAGAGCCCTCTTATTTCACTTAATTAATGGTCATTTGAATTATGGCTTGCTATGTGATAATAGGAAAGTATGATCATATGCTATGTTATCATATTTTTGATGCATGATTTAGTTTAAAGACATATATATGATATGTTATATCTTAGTAACATCTTCGGATTAGGTTAGTCACCATGGCCGTCCGGTCATAAAAGAAAAGTAAGGTTTAAAGGCCCTCTCTTCCTATTCAATGGGGCCTTCTATGGCATGTAGGGGTGCCGCTGTGGCCATATCCCATGAACAAGTGATGTGAACAGATGTTTGAAATAATCATGTTATGTTATGCATATTAGGGTTAATATGCTTGGTTGCTAGTTTTATTATCATGTTGTCATGATTAGTTAGGATGTGTTTTGAGACCACATTAAAGCCCTCATTAAAATCATATTTAGTCATAGTGTAAAGTTAATCATGATGTAAAATCGATTAGGGATTGATTAGCCAATTGGTGTCTAGGCAAGTGGTTCTGGGAATGTAAAGGGAATGAGGTTTTAAATTGCTTTTGTTGTCTGACCTGGCCAATTCAATTGGTGTCTAAGGAAAGCAACAGGGGGACCCTCTCACCCCTTCCACTTACCTGGCCAATTTGGTCATATATAGATCTTAAATTGGAAATGCTAATTGATTAAGCACACTACAATTTGCCTTCCTTCATGATAAGCCAAATTAATATCAAAACTATAGTAGGTTTGTTGTGTAACACAAGGCCTGCTCTAGGGTTTGATATAAAATTTATCTTGGTGCATTTAGTGCTTTATATCATGATTGGAATTGTTGCTTTGTTGTGTAACACAAGGGCAACATTATTCAATTAGGCTATATAGAAATGAAGGGTCTGACTAAACTAAGATATTATAGTTTGTTGTGTAACACAAGACTATAAGTATCTTAGAGGCAGTTTATTTGTTAAGAATTACATTGGTTGCAATTGGAAAGGAAGTCATACCTTTGAACTCATGAGTGTTTATTATGTAACAGAAGGCACTTATGAAGAATTTGGATCTCAACCCCACTAAAAAAACCAACTAAGGTTTCTCGCTTACCATAGTTGAGGGTTATGGTATTCGAATAAAATAGTGGGAGGCATAATTAGATATAAAGTCCTTATCTTGTTATGAATGTCATCTTGAGTGGTCTATTTATATTGTTCTTTAAATAAATGTAGGATTTAATATGGCTTCAAATTTATCACTACGGGATATCTTAGATGCAAATAAGTTGATCGATCCTAATTATGTGGACTGGTTGAGGAACCTGAGGTAGTATTGACTCAGGAGAAGCTTTCATATATTCTTGATTCTCTAGATCTTAAGCCAATCGGAGATGATGCTTTCGAGAAGGAAGGCAAATTTATGGAGGATCAGAGTTGAAACTAGAAGGATATACGAATTCTAGTTTTTAATCAGATCCAGATGATAGCAAATCTATATCAGGGTATGTCTTCACCCTATATGGTGGTCTAGTAAGTTGGAAGAGTAAAAAGTAGCCAACCATAGCTGACTCAGTCATTAAGGCAGAATACATAGCTGCAAGTGAAGCCATGAAGGAAACTGTCTGGATGAAGAAATTCATCATGGAATTGGGCGTGGTTCCTGAAATACAATAGCCAGTGCCGTTATACTGTGATAACACTGGAGCTATTGCACATGCAAAGGAACCGAGGTCTCATCATAAGTCCAAGGACATCCTAAGATGTTTCCACCTCATTCGGGAAATCATAGAAAGATAAGATGTTATTATCGAACGAGTTGATACTAAGAACAATATAGCATACCCATTCACTAAAGCATTACCTCAGCATCAATTTGGTCACCACTTAAATTGTATGGGCATAAAGTACAAGGGCGATTGGCTTTAGTGCAAGTGGGAGATTGAAAGGAAAGTGCACCAAAAGCCAATCTTATGTAAGGCATTTTTGTTATCTTCCGACTCCTGTATGATATTTAATATATTAATAAAGGCATATTGTTTCATCATATTGCTGTGTCTTATTTAAAAGTTATGATGAACCCATAGGTTTTGGCAAATGGAATTAGGGTTATGATGGAAATCATGACAGTGAGACCTAAGTTCTTATAAACCCTAACCTAAAATGTTCCTAGTTGATGGTGAAGGTGAAAAACATCGTGCATATAATATGCAAAAGCAAGGCAGAAACAGATGCATTTTAAAATAATTTTAAAATATTCACAGTAGAATGCTTGGTAGATTGATCTAAATGATCTACCAATCTGCCCGCAACAGGATCTAGTATAATAAAATAGCATGCATTATAAACTTTAAAATAAGAGAAGAGCAAAGATATAAAAGTACCTTACTGTTATACCTTTGATGGATGCAGTGGCGGTGCTCCAAGGACGGTGCTCTTGAGCCACACACGTGTCTGGCCTCTATAGGTAATCCACACATGGGCTTGACTCTAATCAACTCCCTCGGAGTGCTAGCTCCTGGGGATCCTTTGGGCTAATCTTTTTCTTCCTGGAAGATGAGGAGGAGAGGTGGAACCCTTTCTAACTAGCTCTCTTCCCGAGGCCTAGCTTGAGTGCTAGAAGTCCACACACCCAATGCCCAAATCCTCACAACCCTTTTCTTCCCTCTCAGAATCTTAGTAGCAATGAGATTTAGAGACAAATAATCAAAAAACTTCTCTTACCCAGCAGCCCTAAAATAACACTTATTTATAAAGGCAGCCAAGAAAGGAAGAAAGAGGAAGGAGGAGTGATTGGGGGAGAAGGTCAAGGAGCATACCATATTGACTCAAACCACATTAAGAAGGAATGACAATCATTCCATGAAAGTTTAGAGCCAAAACAGCTTGAATTCAAAATTCAAACCAGATCAAAACCTTCCAAAAACATCCCATAAATGTTGTTCAGGGATTTCTGGTCGAGCAGAGATGAGTCGACTCGAGCAGGTTCGAGTTGGCTCATCCATGACATAGAACAATCAGATTGTTCATTCAAGTTGGCTTGAGCAGGGGTTGAGCCAGCTCGACTAGAACACAAAATGAGTCGACTCGAGTAGGGGTCGAGTCAGCTCGTCCAGAAAAGTCTTCCAAAAATTCTTCTTGTCATAGCCAAGTGTTGACCCCTCAAGTGTCGACACATGGTCAATCATATTGACTGCCAGTGATAGCAAACGATTCTTAATTGTCGATCAGCCTTAAGATGAGATAGAAATCCCTATGGTGTATGACCTTATAGGTTTGAATACTAAGCTGGTAGCACTGGAATGCTTCCAGTACCAGTCAAAGTCCTCATCAAGCAATAATACCCGATGTCCGGATAGGTCGAAGATGCAGAGCACCTCACTAGAACTTCTGGAATATGGTTACCATATAATTCATCCCTTTGACCTCATAATGCTCAGGATGACATAGGGTTCGACTACCAACCCCAATTTGGTTTATCTAGATCGTGTCTCAACTTTACAAGTTCTGTGACTCCTCACAAGAACTACCCTGGCCAAGGATTTGCTAAATTGAGCTATTTCACTCCAAACTATTTGGAAGGGTCAATTCCATCTTGATCCACCACCGCTCCACAAGTACTTGACTGCACCCAGAAACATTCCATCACTGGATTAGAATTCCAGGTAGTCCAGCATCAAAGTATAGTGAGTTGCTTACAAGCTACCATGGTGATCTCAGGTCTGAGGGACACATATACCCATATCCCTTCGCAAGCAACACTTTGGTAGAAGGGAGCTCCGTAGATGGTCATGTTCAGTGAGTGTCACACATTTCACTTGCATGTCACACCAGTGTCTCCACACTACTTGGTTAAGAGGACAACCAACAAATATGACATACAACCTACACTTACATTATCGTCCTATAACAATGTATCATTTGGTTGTGAACCAGTTTAAGAACTACTTGATATATCCTCTCTATATCAAACAATGTAGTTCCAAGGACTCCATCATACAAGAGTTCATTTCAGAAAAATGCAAATATGATGAACAGCCATAAAAGAATAACTTTTTATTCATTAAAAATCATATATAGTTATAAGATAGCACAACCATCTATAGTCTAGATGATTACCTTTAGGACATAATTTCCAATAGATGGACCATCGGTTCGGGGATCGATAAATCCAGTACGACTAGCTAATCCTATGTATGCTCTGTTAAGAGGTGGTTGGTCTCACAGCCACTTATGTAGAGATACTAATATAAGGATAAGGGTGCTTATTAGGGTATGAGTTCACTGAACTGATCCACACTAGGACTATCTTATGGAAGTCTTACTACTTGTCAAAAGATAGATCTCAAAGTAGGAGTTGTGCATGTGGTCTTTAGACCTAAGGTCACCATGGTTCCTTGTTCACACTAAGACATATTTTGGTTCACACTCATTTGTGACATTAAGTCATATACGGGGTATTCTCGAATATGGTGGAAGGTGTATGAAGGATATGAGTGGACCAATAAGAAATCGATCATTCCTAGTAAGAGGAATTGTTATCCCAAGTGATCTCTTCGATTGATGACTCAAGAAGTCTTTGATCAAAGCAGGATGAGATTAGAAGTCATTTCTAATCAGTCATCAGTCGAGTCTTCATTATCGAATAGAGATTCGAAATGACTAAGTGCTAGGGTTTGACATTTATTCATATCCATCACTTAATCAGGATAATGAGAGATTGAAAGATTGAATTGCACGATAACTTTCTACTGAAGGATATTTTGATACTTTCCATCAAATTCCTTATCTTCCAGGTAGGTATGATATGTTGCTAGATGTCAATCATATCTTCTAGGTATTCATGAACTAATTGGATTGGTTTCATGAGTCAATTCGATGGACATATTGAATTGGCAAATTAGGTCAGCTCAATTTGACCTAATTAGGTCAATCGGGTTCGATTGGTTCAAATCAGCTTAAACGTAAACCTACTGCTAGCTAGATATGGAACCCAAAGGATTACACATGTTATGGAGTTAACTCGGGAAGTCATTCATAATTTAATTAGGGTCATGGGATCTTAATTAGTTAGCTAGATTACACACTAGCATGTGTAGGCTAACCTAATTCCTAACCCAAGTCAATTTTGGTCCACTTGCTTGCTAATTTGATTAACCAATTTAAGAGAGACTTAAATTGGGTTATGTCTTGATTAAGATAACCTATATCAGGTTTTATCCTGATTTAATTGGACATGGAACACCACTTGGACTAGAGTCCAAGTCGGCATGGACTCCTTGGGTGCATATGTGCTTGCGCCAAGGAAAGGGAATGCAGAAAGGACCAAGAGTCCTTCTGCAGATGAATCACTTTGGCAGATTCATCTGGGACTCTCTTGGAACATATCCCCATGCCTCCTAGGATCATTTTTAACTGGTCAATATATTGTGAATTGGTGTGAAAAGGCATAGAAGGATAACACTTGCATGAAGTGACGCGTCCCTTCATTTGGCACGGGTCTGAAGCAGAATCCTTCTGCCATCAGGACTCTTCAAATTCTTCAATGCTTGGAGAATGAAGAGATGCCTCTTGGCTTTCTAGTGACCGATACTTGCCATGTGGCAAGTAGGGATTAAGTCTGGAAATGGAGGGGACACAGATATGCACCTAGGTGTATGAAGAGTTTTTTCAAGATAAGTTTTTTCAACCGGATCACTACTCTTCGGTCTTGAAAAAACTTATCTGATAAGATAGTGACTGGGCATATCACACGCCCCTCTTAAATCTATAAATAGGGGTGGTGTTCTAAGTTTTCAATCAGAGATTTCCACCATAGTTTATTATGAGTGTTTTTTTCTCCCTCCCTCCTCCTTAAGACAAACCCTGTCTCCTTAAGACAAGGTTGTTCTTACTAGGACAAGTCTTAGGATTTAAGACATAAGCCTAGAGTGTCCTATAGGAGGGCAACTCCAAATCTAAGAGTGGTTTTGGAAAGCATTCAGAGTACCCTACAAGAGGGTAGGGTGTCCTATAAATATCAAAGTCCAGAAGGCTGTCAAGAAGAGTCCTAGTCAAGCAAGCAACTGAGGTAGGAGTTCTTCCTTGGGTCAATTCCTTTGTGGATCATCGTTGGAGTGCTTCCACTTGTGAGCCTAGTGGAAAGGAGTGGAAAATAGCATTTTAGGTATTTATCATGGACCATATTAGTGATATATTAGTTGTATATGAATGAGGGGATCTTAGGATTATGGTTTCTAGCCAATAAGGATTTTTCTTTGTGCAAATTTTTGAAATCCAATGCATCATACATGCATGATGACCCTTAAGAAACCCATCACCTACCAATTCTCTCAGGGTGGGAGGAACTCGACCCATCGAGTAAGGGTCAATGCGGCTCTCATATTGCTCAAGAAGGTCTGGGTTGTGGTGCTGCAGTTCCTCTCGGGTGATCCACGAGTCCTCAGATTCTGGCCGACCTTGCCATCAGACCAAATACCGTTAATAGACTTTGTTCTGGGTACTGATGGCTTGATCATCCAGGATGCACTCAATCCTTTCCTCACTAATAGGCCAGTTTGTAGGTAGACACTCTAGGGTGGGTTCACTCTCAAGGGAAGGGATAGGTCTAAAGGGCTTGCTAGGTATCGCTGCTGGCTCCCGGTACTAAACAAGGTCTGAAATATTAAAGATAGAACTAATACCTAATTTGGGTGGCAACTCGAGCACATAGGCATTGGATCCAACTCTCTTTATTATTTTGAATGGTCCATCTCCGTGAGCATGTAGTTTCTTTACGGTCCCTGGAGGAAACTGCTTAGGCCTAGCCTGATCGTCACATAATCCCCTGCAGAAAACTCTTTAGCTCTTTTTCGAGAATTAGCCAAGTCTTTATAGAGTTCATTACTTATGTTTATCTTTTGACTAATTTCTTTATGCAACTCCCTAACATGCTATGTAAAGGACTCAGCAGACTCAAAAACTCATGCATGTAAGGGTAAGGGGATCAGATCAAGAGGTTTATTAGGTTTGTAACCATGAGCAATCTCAAAAGGACTTTTTCCTATGGACCTATTAACAAAACTATTGTAAGCAAATTTGGCTCAGGGTAAAAGAAGGTCTCAATTCTTGGTATGTTCACCTACGAGGCATTTAAGTAAATTTTCTAAGCTTCGATTCACTACCTCGGTTTGGCCATCAGTCTGTGGGTGGTAGGCTATGGGGAATTTGAGTTTGGTTCCTAATAAGTGCCAAAGGGTCTTCCAAAAATAACTGGTGAAATGAACATCCCTATCAGACACTATAGTCTTAGGAAGGCCATGAAACCTTACAACATGATCAAGAAAAAGTTGGGCTACTTTGGATGCGTCAAATGTTTGAGAGCAAGGTATGAAAAGGGCCATTTTCGAGAACCTATCGACCACTACACATACAGAATCATGTTTCCTTAGGGTCTTAGGTAGGCCTAACACAAAGTCGATGCTAGGATCCTGCCATGGATGATCTGGTATGGGCAAAGGGGTATATAATCTAGTGTTTTTCTTCTGCTGCTTTGCAACAGCACAAGTTCGACATCTGGACACTATGTTGGCGACATCCCTTTTTAAACTAGGCCAAAATAACTGGTCCTCTATAGCTAAGATAGTCTTATTTCTATCAAAGTGACCAGCAAGGCCTCCTGCATGGGTTTCGTAGACTAAGAATTCTTTAAATGAAGTCCTGGGAATACAGAGTCTATTATTTTTAAATAGATAACTATGTTGAAGAGTATATTCACTATGGGTACTAGATGGTCCTTGGGCAAGGGATTGGAAAATTTCACTAAAGTTTAGACAAGTTTCGTATTCTCCTTTCAGTTGATCGAATCCAATGACTTCAGTGCTAACAGTGTTTAACAGTAAGGCATGTCGACTAAGGGCATCTGCTACCTTATTTTCAGTTCCATCCTGATGTTTCAATACGAAGGTATAGGCTTGTATAAACTCTACCCATTTGGCATGCCTAGGGTTTAACTTTTTCTGGGAGTTCAAGAATCGGAGTGCTTCATGGTCAGAGTAAAAGACAAACTCGTGGGATAGAAAATAATGTCTCCAGTATCTAAGGGCTTGTACTATTATATAAAATTTCTTATCATAGGTTGAGTATTTAAGCTTAGCTTCATTAAGTTTTTCACTAAAGAAGGCTACTGGATGATTTTCTTGGCTCAGAACTCCTCCTATGCCTACTCCCGATGCATCACAAGCTACCTCAAAGACTTTGAAAAAATCAGGTTGGTGGAGACACCAGGATCAGACACAGATCACTGGATCCCATATGGTTTAATTAGTCATGTATCAAAGTTTTGAAAATTTTGTAATCAATTAAGATTGAGTCCTGTAATAAGTTGGGATTAGTTGATTTGTCTTAACCCTCAACCTAGTCAGTATTTTGAGTCCTGTACATCAATTATGAGTCCAGTATGAGCCCAATTTTTGTACAAGAGAGGAGGTCATCCTATTTTGGAGTTTTACCAGGTCTCATTCAGGAGTCAGAGGTTACTACATCAGTCCATTGGATTTTGTGTGACAACCTAGGATCCAAGATGCTTCCAGAAACCCTAATTCTTTTTAGATATCCTCCAGATGTCCAGATTCCTCCCTAGATGCCAGAGCATCCATGATTCCAGAGGTCCACCTGCATCCTAACCCAAGGAAATCAAGCCCAGGCCCAAGCCCAAGCCCTAAAGAAGCAAGATTCCATGGAATATTCCTATAACCAGGCTACCAGGCCACCCCAGCTTTCAGGAGGCCCAAGCCCATGCACCAAGCCCCTTTGGGCCAACCCCTTGTTGGCCCTAGAAGCCCAACACGCCCTCCTAGGCATCCTTGAAGTGTTTACAAAGTCCAAGAGATGTCCTTGAGTGGAATAGTCAAAGCATGAAGGGAGAAGGAGAAGACTAGGTCAAATCCTAACCTAGTTGGGACTAATGCTCCTAATTGTTTTAAAATTTGTTTTTCTAACCTAGCTAGGAGAGGACTTGTAACCCAAGTGTGTAACCCTAGTTAGAGAACATGGAAACTCTATAAATACCCCACCCCTCCCCCTCTTGTAAGCAATTTTTTTTCATGATATCAAAATCCTGGTGAATTTATTTGAGCTTGCGAGCTTGTGTGTTACTTTGTTTTTATTTTTTCTTTGGTTACTATTGTGCTTGGCCGAATTTCTTACTGCCCTAACATCCTTCCATGCCCTAACTCACTACCATCCAAGCTTTCACATGTCCAAGAAGGAGTGCCCTAGGCCACCAAGCAAGGAGATCTTCACCAAGCTTCAAGCCATCCTGTTTCTAAACCCTAACCTGATTCCTTCTAAACCTAGTTTCCTTTCTTTTTCTTACTTGCTGTTTTGATCGACCCTTGACATTTTGCAGGATCCTCGAGATGTTTCACCTCCCTAGAGGAGGCTTTCCTTGCCTCCAAGATCGCCCAAATTAGCCATCTAATTAAGGGAACCGAGCTTCATCATCCAGACTCCAATTACAGTGCTGTGTGATCTCTTCATCGGAAGTTTTTCAAATCACTGATTGGTAACTTCCTTCCCTTCTTTTAATTTCTAATTTGATGAAGATAAGCTATCTTAATCTAGGAGTTTCTCAATTCTCGGCTCCTGGAATTTATTATTTTGCATGAGTTTGCCTGCAATACAATGATTCTTTGCATTGCTATTCCTTATGCTAGTTCATACTTTATTTTGGGAGTTTAACCTTCAAATTAAATTATAAAAAATTATAAAAAAACTAGTTTACTATTTTTCCTGCATGATTAACAATCTTAGAGTTGTCTCGCATCAGTTTAGTATTAGAGAAGGAGAGGATTAGGGTTGACAAAAAAGAAAAAAAAGAGAAAAAAAGAAGAAAAAAAAATTACAGCGAGCTTGACTCGACGGAGTCGAGTTCCCCCCCTATGGGAATGATGGAGACATCAAAACCCATCAGGATTTTTTTTTTCTCCTAGATTTTTTATTTTATTTTATATTTTTTATTCCTACTATTCCATCTATCACCGCTATTCCTACTTTATTCTTGATTATCCCCAACTTATCTCCGACCTATCCCTGTCATCTTCCTCCCTCTTTCTTCCCAGATCCAAATTCCCCTCCCCTCCATTCCTATTCGACGTACCGCTGATCGCCTCCCTTCCATACGCCGGCCGCCCAACCCGCCACCACCGGTCATCCCTGCCCGTGCCGCCATCCACCTCCTAACGGTGGGCCTTCCCCAAGTGGATCTCATTGCCGGCCTCCACAGTTAGTGAAATTCCAACCATCAGCCCCCCTTCCTCTCTCCGCCGCCATGGCCGCGGACCCGCCACCACCGCCCGCAATCTGGCCGAGCTTGCTGAGGTGCACCACTGAGATGACGACATCGAAGAAGGCATCCAGGAAGGGCAGCCACCGGGTGTCACCCTCCGGGCACATCACGTACTCCTGCACCCTCACAGTCCACCCTATCGGAGCGCCGCCACCACCATCTCCCACCGGCGGTCCAGCCTCACCACCTTGCCACCGAATCCCTCCTTCTTCATCTGCTTTGCAACCACTTTCAGCAGCATTCCCCGATCGCAACCCACGTCTAGCACCGTTCAAACCGCCACCCAGTTTAGCACCGCCGCCCCTGTGCCATCCACCGGGATCATCTTTTCGTGCCTCTGTTGCCGCCCAGCGCAAGTCACCGACGAAGCCCGCCGGAGTCTCTGTTCCACCGTGGTTCGGTCCATGAGGAAGAAAGAGGATAGCATGAACATTAAAGCAGTGCTGTCCCCTGTTGCCGACTTCAGTGCTGCATGATTTTTGGAGATGCACGATTTCCAGAGTGCATGATTCTCAGAGCAGTGGGGATTTTATAATTGTACAGATTTCAGAATAGGCACTAATCTTGGTGAATCCAGAGTATGCCTAATTTATTTATTTTAAAACTGGATGTATGGACAAGTTAGGAAGTCTTTTTTTTAAATTTAGGTTTAGATTAGTATTAGTTTGATTTTTCCACCATATGGGAAGGATTGTGTTTAGTTTTCTACCATGTTTTTAGGCTACAAACAAAGTAGGTTTGGGTTATCACCTTTTCTTGAGCTGCATGCCTTGTATTCTTTACTTGGATCCCAAGTTTTGTAAGCCTATATAAAGGCACCTCTTCTCTTGAATAATATGAAGAATATGAATTTTTGAAAAGAGTGTTCTTGGTTCGAGTGGACATGAGGCCCGTCTTTCCTTCACCTGCGGGTGTTGAGGGGTGTGAGACCCCACTGCCTTCACTTTTGAGCATCGAGAGGCGTGAGGCCCTAGTTATCTTCTCCCTTGCTGAGTCCCCTCTATGATCTTGGAGCTTCTCTTTCAGGCTCTTGGTAGCGATTTGGGTAGGACGCCCTAGGCTCCGCATGTAGTGAGATGGGTGGGATGCCCTAGACTATATGTAGTTGGGTGGGTGGGATGCCCTAGAGGTGTGACGTCTCTCCATGAAGGTAAGTCCTAAGTCCATAGAGTATCCATCTTTCTTTCCCCTGCATCTTTTTTCCACCCTCTTGACCCAAATCACAGGAGACTTCTCAGCTCTCCAACGATCCTCCTAGGCCCACCTTTTGTCCTGCATCACAGGTAACCTCAAGATTAGTACTTGTGTCATCTTACTCTTTATTTCTAGGAAGGGTCTATCAGCTACTTTAGTCTATTCAAAATTGCCCTTCCCAATACAATCAGTTATGGGTGCCACTATGGTGCTAAATTCCCTGATAAATCTTCTATAGAAAGTGGCTAGACCATGGAAACTTTGTACTTCATGGACACTAGTGGATACTGGCCACTCTACTATAGATCTAACCTTTTCAAGATCAGTTGATGCTCCATCAGGGGTCACCACAAATCCTAGGAAGACAACTCTATGGGTCATGAAATCACACTTCTTTAAATTGGCATAGAGATTCTCCTTCCTAAGGGTTTGGAAAATAAGTCTCAAGTGCTCCAAGTGGTCTTCCTTAGTCCTGCTGTAAATTAGGATGTCATCAAAATAAACTACAACAAATTTTCCTATGAACATCCTTAGGACTTAGGTCATAATTCTCATAAAAGTACTAGGGGCATTGGATAACCCAAATGTCATTGCAACCCATTCAAACATACCATCCTTGGTTTTAAAAGTAGTCTTCCACTCATCCCCTGGTATGATTCTAACCTGATGATAGCCACTCTTAAGGTCAATTTTTAAAAAGATGGTTGCACCGGCCATCATATCTAACATATCATCCAATCTAGGGATGGGAAACCTATACTTCATAGTGATTTTATTTATGGCATGGCTATCGACACACATCCTCCATGTGCCATCTTTCTTTGGGGTTAATAGGGCTGGTACAAACAATGACTTAAGCTCTCCCTAATAAATTCTTTTCTAAGTAGTTCACCTACTTGTCTTTGAAGCTCTATATGTTCAGTTGGGTTCATTCTATAATGAGGCATGTTAGGTAGGGTGGCTCCTGGTACTAGATCGATAGCATGTTGGACATCCCTAAGTGGTGGTAGCTTGTCAAATAAATGATCAGGAAATATATTATTAAATTCACTTAAGATTCCCTTGACCTCTTGAGGGTACTCTTTATCAGATTGATCAGGTATTTCTTTTACAACTAACATCCAAAATGTAGTTCCCTAAGATATCTCCTTCTCTAGCTCTTTAGAAGTGATTAAATTAACTCTAGACTTCATTTTGTTTAATGAGCTAGATCCTCTCTTAACTATTTCCTGAGGTGGGGTGGGGTTAATGGTAATCTTTTTCACTTGGAAGCTAAACATACATGCATTAGACTGGCCATATAGGGTAGCATCATGATCATAAAGCTAGGGTCTATCTAATATAATACTACTAACTCTCATGGGCACAACATCACACCACACTCTATCCTGATAGGATTGAAGCTCGATCTGAACTTGGCATATGGACTAATAGGTATGGATGTGGAATCTATCCAAGATACCTTATAGGGGCTAGGATGGGGAACTGGGCTTAAGCCTAGGATTTTGATTGCCTTAAGTGAGATGGCATTCACACAGCTCCCACTATCTATAATAATCTTGCATACCTTATCCCCAATTTTCACAAAGGTTTGTAGGATGTTAGTCCTATGCCAATCTTCCTGGGTTTTGGTCTGGGATAGGATGCACCTAACTACCCTTGCTAGGTCAGACTGATCAAATTCCTTCTCATCTCCTTCATATTCCTCTATCAAGTCTGCCTCAGCTTCATAAACCTCTTCTTCCTTATCATCATTGGGTTCAGGCTCCTCCTCAAGCTCTCCTATGTGTATGGATCTGGTGGGACATTTGCTAGCATAATGACCTACCTTATTGCATCTAAAACAAGCATTGGGGCTGGGACTTGGGGTTTTTTGAAATACAGATGTGTTGCCCAGGTGGCTTAACCCAAGAGGGGGGTGAATTAGGAATTACAAATTTTTGCAAGTATGTGCACAAGTAATTCCTTTTAGTGGTTAAGTGCTTTGTCAAACAAAGTATGAATGCAGAAGCTAAAGGTAAATCAAACACAATACAAACAAGACAGATTTATAGTATTTCGAAGCAACCCACTCCTATGTCCACTACCCAAGTTCACCACTCGGGATTTCCACTATATCCCCCAAACCAGAATACAGTCGGATTGTTTTATAGGCTCACAATCCCAACCTCTACACTTTGGTTTTTGAAACTGGGCTCACCAAAAAAACCCAAGCTAGGTTTTTACAGGTTCACCTAAAACCTCTACACTTTGATTTTTAGATAGGCTTACCAAAGAAACCTCTACACTCTGGTTTTTAAAGGCTCACCAAAGAAACCTATTTGGTTTTTACAATCGGGCTCACCAATAACCCAGATATTCTAAAAGATAGAATAAAGAAGCAACAATAAAGACAAACTCTATTGTCAGGGTGGTTGCCAATGCAGCTTGAGTGAAGATCCACTGAATGCTCTTCAATGCACTTCAATGGCTTCCTTGCTTTCCTCAAAAGATGCTTCAAGCTTCTGGTAAGAGTTGTTGTAGGCTTGAAAGCAGACTTTAAAGCTCTAGTGCTCTCTCTTCACTTCAATAAGTGTTCAATAAATGCTCAATAATTCATTAGTCCTTTCAAAGATGTTCTCATACCTTATTTATAGAGACTTCAACTGCCTTCCCTTGATTTTGAACGTTGTAGACCGTTGGGAGGTGACAAGTTACCATTGGAGCACTTTTAGAATTCAAAAAACTGAGAACTGGAACTAGCCATTGGAGGTGACCCCGTCATTCGAGTTGTCTCGGACAAACTTCGAGTCATCTCGGATAATGTTCAGGTCGACTGGGCTGAGTGCTAGTCGGCTAGCTTCCATAGTTGAGAAAATACCTCACTTTGGACGAGTCGACTAGGTTGGAATCTAGTCGGCTTGGATCTCAGAGGCTATCAGACCATTCTCAACCGAGTTCTAGATGAGTCGACTGGGCTGAATTCCAGTCGGCTCGGATCCCTGAGAATCTCAGAACATTCTCAACTATGTTTTGGACGAGTCGGCTGGGCCTTGGTGCCAGTCGGCTGGATCTGTGTGCCAGAGAACTTCTTTTCTGTGCCAGTGCCAGAGTCGGCTGGGCCCTCCATCCAGTCGGCTCGAAGGTGCTTCTTCAGCCAGATTAAC
The DNA here is from genome assembly GCA_021397845.1 of Areca catechu. Taxonomy (NCBI): domain Eukaryota; kingdom Viridiplantae; phylum Streptophyta; class Magnoliopsida; order Arecales; family Arecaceae; genus Areca; species Areca catechu. The sequence goes on from CM038043.1 coordinate 107,243,880, forward strand.
TTCAAACTTCCAGAACACTTATCCCAACCTTTGAAGTTTTCTTCAAGCACTTCTTTCAATAAATTCAAGAAAAATTGAAGCTTGAAAGACTACTAGAAGTAACCCTTAAACTTGATTTTAATAAAAAATTTTGTAGGGTTCTTCTTTACAAGATTCTAAAGATTTTACAACTCAACACAAAACATTAAAGACTATAGGATTTAGAAAGTGTGTCAATGTAGTTATCCTACAAAAACTTGTCAATCATTTGAAGAGTTGTTAGATAACCAAATATATGCTCCAATGTTTTGTTATCATCAAAATCACTTTAGGGGTCAACAATCTCCCCCTTTTTGATGATGACAAAACACTGGGCACGAAAGGAATCTAATCTATTCATAAGTATGTAAGCATTTACTTTTGTTTGATAATTTATAAAATCAACTGTAATCTCAAATGTATATCAGTATGTGCAATACAGTTATGCACAAGGTCAAATTCATAAACTGTAAATATCAGAGAATGATTGCTTGTATGTATCAAGCAGCATTAAGAATCGACTGATAGATATAATTAGTCGAGAGCATCATAGTAATCATTGAAGCATGTAAATTAAGCATGCATATCTCCCCCTTTTTATAAAATTTCTAGGCAATATGAATTTTCTCTAAGTTTCTCCCCCTTTAACATTCATTTGAACATTTTATCAGAATAATATGCAAGAAATTATTCAGAAATGCCTTAAAAACTCCCTCTGTCTACTTTACTTTAGTAGTTTTATTGCAATTCATTAAGCTTTTCCTTCATGCACTCTATGATTCTCCCCCTTTTTGTCATCAATTCAAAAAGGTTAAACAGATAAGCTCAGAATTTTAAATAGATTGAGAAAATTTCAAGATTTGTTGAGATAATTTCACTTTCTCAACTTAGAGAGAGAATTCTTATTAAAAAGAAGAGAGTGTAAACAAGATAACACATATACACACATTACACAGTGATTAAAAAGATGTTCATTTCATTTCTATCAAAAAGGTGTTCAATACATTAACCATTACAAAAGTTTCAAAAAGCATCCAAAAAGTACTGAAACTACAAAATGTCTAATCAGAATCATCTCTAGGAACATTGGCACCATCCCAGAAGTGGGTCTAGGTGATCAACTAGATGAAGCATGAGGAGGAGGAGCCCTAGGGTGATGAGAGGTGCTAGGAGCCCTAGTGGAAATGGGAGGTGGATCATACAATGGTCTAGTCCTAGCTGTGACCTCCAAGGATCTGACAGTGCCACAGATAGACACCATTTCCATCCAAATTGCTCCTAATTGTTGCTCCAAGTCCTTGAGGCTAACTGGCACTTTGTTCACTGCCTCCTTCATTTCACCTATTTTTTTCTGCATAGATACAAGCTCAAATGCTTGGACATTGGCGAATGCTTCAGCTGAGCCTCAAAGTCTGCCAAGCTCTGACCTGATGATCCCAATGCCTCTAGTATAATCCTCTGCCATAGCTCTTGTATCTACAATAGTTCCCACTTTTCCTTTATGTTCCTTCAACTCAACTTGATATTCATTCAAAGTGGCATCCACAGACTTCAAAATTGTTTCAGAACTTGAAGAGATACAACTCAGAATTGGTTAAAGGTCTATCTAAGGTGCAAACTTTGAAGCTTCTATAGCTTCAACCTTTCCTTGTATACTTGCCACATGCTCTTCCAGTCTGTCCAATCTGCTATCCACTGACTATTTCAAATCATTAAATAAAGAAGTTATTGTACCTATCAGTGAATTTGTCAAGCTTCTTAACTGTTCATCAATCTGAACTTGAACAATTGGAGGTTGTGGAGCTGCAGTAGGGTAGTCAGGTAAAGGAACATCAGCTACATGCAAATCAAACTCTGGTGCAGGCAAATCGAACTCTGCTGCAGGAATATCGAACATAGGAGAAGGTGCTCTGGTCTCCTCAGTAACAGCAGCAGGCTCCGATACAAATGACTCAAGCTCCGGTACTGGTGTAGAAGAAGTTCCAGCAGCTTCTATATTTTCTTCCTCATCTTCTTCTTCACTACTACTGGAGCTGCCAATAGCCCTTACATTTGTGCCTTTCTTTCTCCACACTCCTTCCACTTGGAAATACCCCATTCTCTCTAGAGTCTTGGAAGTGTAGATATCAGTGTGATGCAATTCTAATCCATCTTCACCATCCAAACTGACTCTATGAGATTTAAACAATAATGTAAGCATCATTCCATAGGGTAGACAGGATTTAGCTTTTCTTACTGTCTCTTTCATTTGCATGATTATAATGTATGGCAGATTGACAGGAGTTTTCTTTAGAATGTGCTCCATAAGGCATAAATCCCTTTCACTCATCCAATCAAATCTACCGGTTCTTTGCAAGAAAATTCTACAAATGAAGTTGTGAAGTAATCTCATTTCCAGTGATAGGGTGTTAGCAAACACAGTACCAATACCACCAACATCTTCTTTGTTCAATATTGTTCTCAAGGTCTTTTCCCTGTTTTCAATTACTAGAAATTTTACTCCCTCTGAAGGTAAATCCAACACACCTTGTAGGAATTCCTCATTGACTATTATCCTCTTTCCTTTAACAGTGGATTCCACATGATTCGTTCCCAGTCTTAAATTTTCATAAAAGCTTCTAACAAGAGTTGGATAGGTCTTTTCATTCAATGAACAAAATTTTCTCCATCCCAAGTCTTCAATCAGATCTCCTATTCTTAATCCAATGCCTTTAAGAAACTCAAATTAATTCGATGGTCGAAAGTTACCGGATGCGTAGACATCGAAGGCATTTGGCTAGGAGCAGGTGAAGGATCTCTTGCAGCTTCCTCTGCAAATTCTTCAATGTGAGTGGCGCTACTTGGCTCTTCTTGCCTCTTTTTGGACCTCCTTTCCTTTTCAACCGATGGAGCAACCCTAACGGAGCGTTTACCTGTCGCATGCTTGGGTGCCATAGCTAGGAAAGATGGAAAATGAAGAAAATGGAGTGCTTGGAAGGAAGAAGGAAGTCTTTCGAGCAGGTTTTGGAGCTGAATGAACCATTAGAGAAGACAACATAAAGGCTAAACAGTTCGGTGAAGAGTTTATAACCCTAAGCAAAATGCTTCGGCACAAAATTCCAGTCGACTTGAGTAGCCTTAAAAAGGCTCCAGTTGGCTCGGCCAGAGCTCTCCTAACACCATCAGAAAATCCAGTCGACTCGAAACTGTTCGAGCCGGCTAGGCCAGAACAAGCTCAAAACTCTCAGAGAAATCCAGTCAACTCGAACAGAGAAAATGGAGTTTTGAAAAATTTGAACAAAAACCAGAAGAATTTTGAAAGGAATTTTCAAAGGATATCAAAGCTCAACAAAATAGAATAAATTGAGGAGATTTTCTAGATGAGATTACCTTAGAATTGAAGGAATTAGATTAAAGAATCTAGAAGGGATCACAAAGTCCTAATTCACTCCTAATTAGCTCAAATCTATCTTGATTGAGTGGCTTAGTAAATATGTCAGCTAATTGATCTTTAGTAGGCACAAAGTCAAGCATAATATTACCATTTGAAATATGATCTCTAATAAAATAATGTCTAATTTCAATGTGCTTGGTTCTAGAGTGTTGAATTGGATTCTTTATCAAATTGATAGCACTTGTGTTATCACATTTAATTATAATTTTAGATTGTGATACACCAAAGTCTTCTAGTTATTATTTAATCCATAATACTTGAGCACAACAACTATCGGCAGCCACGTACTCAGCCTCAGCTGTGGACAAGGCTACGGTGTTTTGCTTCTTATAGTGCCATGAAATTAAATTCAACCCTAGAAATTGCCATGTACCGCTAGTGCTTTTTCTATCTATTTTACAACCAGCATAATCAGCATCAGAGAATCCAATCAAATTCAGAGTAGAATGTTTAGAATACCAAATTCCTAAATTACTTGTTCCTTTCAAATATTTAATTATTCTTTTTACAGCAAGCATATGTGTTTTTTTTGGTGATGACTGAAATCTAGCACATACACATACACTATATAATATGTCAGGTATACTTACAGTCAAATATAATAAGGATCCAATCATACCTCTGTATAGCTTTTAGTCAACATGGGATCCATTCTCATCTTTGTCTAATATGCAAGCTGGGCTCATGGGTGTGCTCATTATTTTGTTACTCTCCATACCAAACTTTTTGATGATTTCCTTGATGTATTTGGCTTGGTTGATGAAGATGCCTTCCTTTGTTTGTTTTACTTGAAGTCCAAGGAAGTAGTTCAGCTCACCCATTAAGCTTATTTCAAATTCTTTCTGCATAAGCTTAGCAAATTCTTTACATATAGATTCGTTAGTTGCACCAAATATGATGTCATCAACATATATTTGTACAACTAAGATGTCATTATTTTTCTTTTTGATAAATAAAGTTTTGTCTACATTACCTCTTAAAAAATTATTTTCAATTAAGAAAGCGCTAAGTCGATCATACCAGGCTCTAGGTGCTTATTTCAAACCATACAATGCTTTGTTTAATTTGAATACATGGTTTGGAAAGGTGTGATTTTCAAAACCTGGTGGTTGTTCCATAAAAACTTATTCAAAGATAAAACCATTAAGAAATGCACTTTTTACATCCATTTGAAAGAGTTTGAAGTTCATGTAGCAAGCAAATACAAGTAGTAATCTAATGGCTTCTAGTCTTGCTACGGGTGCATCGGTTTCATCAAAATCAATATCTTCTTCTTGGTTATATCCCTTAGCCACTAATCTAGCTTTGTTCCTTATAATATTTCCTTGCTCATCTAATTTATTCCTATAGACCCATTTAGTTCCTATAATTGGATGGTTTGTAGGTCTATCTACAAGTGTCCATACTTTATTTCTTTCAAACTGGTTTAATTCTTCATGCATTGCCATCATCCAGTTTGGGTCAGTGATGGGGCACGGGATAGGGATAGGATCGTCGGCGAGCTAAGAAGTCGCCGAAGATTAGGGTATCCTATTTTTTTTTCTATTTTCTGATTTCTTTATGGTGGTGACGAAGGAAAAAAATAGGGATGGAGGATAACAAGGATGGACTACCACGAACCCTGAAACCCACTCTCACAGAGAGACTTCACACCTCTAGGGCATTATACCTACCACCCACCTCACTACATGCAGTCTAGGGTATCTCACCTACCACCCATCTCACTACATGCGGAGCCCAGGGTATTTCACCTGCCACCCAGGTCACTCCTGGAGCCATGAGGGGGGTTTCAAAGAATGTGGAGGAAAACGAAGATGGGGGGGATAACTAGGGCATCACGTCCCTACGATGTCTTGAAGGACAAAGACAACATCAACACCCACAGGTGAAGACATAATGGGCCATAGCCCTGAACAACAACTGCCAAACCAACTGACAAACAAATCCCAAAAATTCAATTTCTTCTCTCCTTTTTACAATAGGAATGAGGGGTTATTTATAAGCTCCATAACCCTCATTTGAATTTGAATACAGGATAGGGATAACTCAAATTTAAATACAAGATAGGATAAGATAAGCCTATCCATATCTCAATCATAACCAACAAATCCTAATTTAAATTTCAAATAAAGATAGGATAAGATAAGCCTATCCATATCTCAATCATAACCAACAAAATCCTAATTTAAATTTCAAATAAAAGATAAATCCTAAATTTATTTTTCAAATTATTTGCTGCTCCGAGATTCATGCTGCTCCGAGATTCATGCAGGATGATGTCCCCATCATTCTCCTGAGGTGGGGAGAACTCGACTCCGTCGAGTCAAGCTCAGCGGGGTTTGCGCTCTGCTGGGTTGTATGTGAACTCGGAGGTATCAAGACCATACTTTTCCCTCATCCTCTGGCTCCACGTATCAGTCAGTCTCAGCCTCTTCTAAGCTATGGGCTTTAATTTGTGATACAAAGGCTAGGTAATCCTGTGCATCCTTATGTATAGCCCTAGTCCTAACACCATGTGAAGGATCTCCTATTATTAATTCTTTAGGGTGAGATGTAACATACCTTCAGTCTCTTGGTAGATCGGTGTGATCCTTACTGTTTCTTCTCCATCTTGAGTGTCTTTGTCTTGAATACTCAAGTCATCCATTCCTTTTTGTAATGTACCTGCATCATTATCTATGCACTCTTCTTGTCTAGAAGGTGTAGGGTTAGTTTCAATAAATACAATATGAATTGACTCTTCAACAGTAAGAGTCCTTTTATTAAAAACCCTATATGCTTTGCTATATAATGAATAACCCAGGAAAATTGCATCATCAGCTTTAGAATCAAATTTTCCTAAATTATCTTTTCCATTGTTATGCACAAAGCATTTACAACCAAACACATGAAAATAACTAATATTGGATTTTTTGTCATTCCAAAGCTCATAGGGGATTTTCTTTAAGATAGGACGGATCAAAATGCGGTTTAAAATATAACATGCAGTGTTCACCGCTTCTGCCCAAAAGTACTTTGGAAGATTGCCTTCACACAACATTGTGCGAGTCATTTCTTCCAATGTCTTATTTTTCCTCTCTACAACACCATTTTGTTGAGATGTTCTAGGAGTGGAGAAGTTGTGATCAATGCCAAATTCAGTACAATAGTCTTCAAAAAATTGATTTTTAAATTCAGTTCCATGATCACTTCTAATTGAAATCAAAGATAAGTTCTTTTGGTTTAAAACCTTTTTATGAAATTTTCTAAAAACATGAAAAGATTCATCTTTTGAGGCAATGAACAAAACCCATGTAAATCTCGAAAAATCATCTACTATCACAAGAGCATATTTCATCCCTCCTAGGCTTGTGGTCCTAGTAGGTCCGAAAAGATCCATGTGAAGTAGTTCAAGAGGTCTTGTTGTATAAACTATATTCTTTTATTTAAAACTCCCCCTAGTTTGTTTACCCATTTGGCATGCATCACAAACATGATTTAAATCAACTTTAAACTTAGGCATGCCTCTAACAAGATCTTTAGAAATTAATTTGGTAATTGTATGCATGCTAGCATGACCTAATCGTCTATGTCATAGTAAGCCTGACTCTTTGGTCTTAGCATTCATTGCAACTAGACTAGGGCTACTAGACATGGCAAGATCATTAAGATCTACCACATAGATATTCCCGAGTCTATGTCCAATAAATTTATTGCTAGAATCTAAATAGTTAGTTACTATGCACATAGAAGACTCAAAGACAACCTTGAAGCCTTTATCACATAATTGACTTATACTTAAGAGATTATGCTTCAATTTGTCTATTAGCAAAACATTTTCAATAAAAGTGAATGGAGTAATTTTGATCTTACTAATACCGATTATTCTCCCTTTGCCATTGTCTCCAAAGGTGACCATACCTCCTTCTTTCATTTCAAGGGTGATGAATTGGTCCTTGTCACCCAGCATATGTCTTGAGCAGCCGCTGTCCAAGTACCACCTTCTAATCCAAATTTTAGTTTTTGATATTTCTGATATTTGGATTTGATTCGATGCAGAATTGGTATGGTTTTCATTGCAAAAAAAAATCAAAAAAGTTTCAGGATAGAGGATGAACAGTGCAGATAATTCCTACCAAATTTCATGTAGATCAAAATTTAGATGATAATGCAAAACCTAGGGTCTTCAGACTATGTGTAGAAGTTTAGGATTTCTATTAGGATTTCTAAGATGCAGGCTTTTTTATATTTTTGTTTCTATAAATATAAGTAAAAATTATGATAATCATTAGGACTAAATAGAGAGTATGCCATGCAAATTTTAGAAAAAAATAAAATTCCTAGGATGATGAACTAGACTAAAAATTAGACCCCTATTGCAGTTGACAGGATGCAGAAAAACATATATAATTATTTTTGTGGTTTTGATGAAGATGCAAGCTATCCTAAACGTACTCTAATACCAAACTGATGTGGGATGAACCTAAGACTGATATGAATATAGAAAAATAGAAACTAATTTTTTAATAATTTTTTTAAAATTTTAATTTGTAGTCTAAATTCCCGAAATAAAGTAAAGAGTAGCAGGCAAACTAGCAATGCAAAGAATCAACATACCCATATATGAACTCATGCAAAATAATAAAAGGGAGGACCTCGAAGATTGGGAAACCCTCGGTTAGGATAACATACCTTTAATGAGATCAAAAATTAAGAGGGGGAAGGATTGTACTGAATAATGATTGAAGATCTGATCGAAGACGGGGTCACAAAGCACTCGGGATCGTTCCCTGGAAGACAAGCCTATAGTTCCTCAGATCAATTAGCTATTGAGGTTTGGTCCATGAGGCAAAGAGAGCCTCCTTTTTAGAGGTGAACACCTCGGGGATCCTGTAAGCATCAGAGGTCAGCAAGAGAATAAATAAGAGAGCAACAGAAAAGGAACTAGGGTTTGAAGAAAGATGGGGTTAGGGTTTGCTGTTGCTGGCGGCTGGAGGTGGAAGAAGGCTTCTTGCAGTGGATAGCTTAGGGATTCTTCTCCTTGGGCAGGTTAGGGTTTGAGTAGAGAAGGCTTTGGTTGGCTAGGGCTTGGATGTATTAGGGCACACAAGTATCACTCACACTCACTCAAAGAAGAACACACAAGAACACAATCTAAGGAAAATTCACTAGAGTTTTAATTCATGAAAAGAGTTGATTACAAGAGAGGGAGAGGTGGGGTATTTATAGATGTTCCCATGCCCTCTCCTTATTAGGATAGGATTTCAAATTTTGCCTAAGACTAGGAGTACATAATGTGAATAGGAAAAGGATTACAAGGTAGAATAAAATTAGAACTTGAATCCCAAAAAAGAAGTGGACTCTCTCCTCTTTTGACTTGGTCAATGGGGCACCTTGGGCTTGGATGCCTAATGGAGTTGGGCTTGGGTGTGTGGGCAGCAAGGGGCATCCTCCAACTTGGGCTTGGGCAGCCATCAAGGGGCTTGGGTGCATGGGCCTTCTGGTGGGCTAGAAACCCTGGGCTGGGGTGCCTAGAATATTTTCTGGTATCATGTGGTGCTTGGAATCTTCATATGTGGAGCTTCATGGGCTTGGGCTTGCTTTGCTTTGGAAGGGCTTGGTGAAGGCTTTGGCTGGTGCTCCTCCTCTTATATAACTGGACTTGTACTGGACTGAATACAAACTTATAGGACTCAATTGGATTGGACTAAGGTTAAGACAACTCAACTTATTACAGGACTGAATTCTACTCAAGTAATCTAACTTCATTACAAACTCTCAACTGGACTAACTTTGTTACAAAACTTGATTACAAAACTTGACACATTATTAAGGATTCAAAAAAATCCTAATCAGTAAACTAGATAAGGCCCAGTAATTTGTGTCGGATCCTAGTGCCCCTACCACAGGATCATTGGAAAGATATGAAAAATATTCTTAAGTACCTAAGAAGGACTAAAGATATTTTTCTAATATATGGTGGATCAGAGTTGAAACTAGAAGGATATACTGATTCTAGTTTTCTATCAAATCTAGATGATAGCAAATCCATGTCAGGGTATGTCTTCTCCTTATATTATGGTGTAGTGAGTTGGAAGAGTACAAAGTAGCCAACCATTGTTGACTCAATCACTGAGGCAGAATACATAGCTGCAAGTGAAGCCATGAAGGAAGCTGTCTACATGAAAAAATTCATTATGGAATTGGACATGGTTCCTGAAATACAATAACCAGTGCCACTTTATTGTGATAACACTGGAGCTGTTGCACAAGCAAAGGAACCAAGGTCTCATCATAAGTCCAAGCACATCCTAAAATTTTTCCACCTCGTTCAGGAAATCATAGGAAGATAAGAAGTTGTCATCAAACGAGTTGATACTAAGAACAATATAGCAGACCCATTCACTAAAGCACTACCCCAGCAGTAGTTTGATCGCCACTTAGATTGTATGGGTATATAATACAAGGACGATTGGCTTTAGTGCAAGTAGGAGATTGAAAGAAAAGTATCCTAAAAGCCAATCTTTATAAGGATATTTTTATAATCTTCCAACTCTTGTATGACATTATTATTAATTAAAGGTATTTTTCTTTTCATCATACTGCTGTGCCTTATTTAAAGATTATGATGAACCCCATAGGTTAGGGCAAAGGAATTAGGAGTATGATGGAGATTATAATGGTGAGACCTAGGTTCCTATAAATCCTAATCTAAAATGTTTCTAGTCATTGGATCATTGATTCGGAGATCGATGCTTCCAGAAAGACTGGCTTATCCTATGTATGCTCGATAGAGAGGGTGGTTGGTCTCACAGCCACTTGTGTAGGAACACTAATACAAGGATAAGGATGCCATTAGGGAATGAGTTCACTGAACTAATCCGCACCGAGACTATCTTATGAATGTCTGACTACTTATCAAAAGATAGTTCTTATAGTGGGAGTTGTGCAAGTGATCTTTAGACTTGAGGTCACCATGGTTCCTTATGCACACTAAGCCATGTTTTTGTTCATACTCATTCATAACATTGAGTCATGTATGGGGTGTTCTTAGATATGGTGGAAGTTATATGAAGGATGTGAGTGGACCAACAAGGAATCGATCATTCCTAGTAAGAGGAATTGTTATCCCAAGTAATCTCTTCGATTGATGACTCAGGGAGTCTTTGATCAAAGTAGGATGAGATTAGAAGTGGTTTCTAATCAATCATCAGTAGAGTCTTTATTATCGAATAAGATATTAAAAATGATTAAGTGTTAGGGTTTGACATTTATCCATGCCCATCACTTAATCGGGATAATGGGAGAGATTGAATTATATGGTAACTTTCTACTAAAAGGATATTTTGATACTTTCCACCAAATTCCTCATCTTCTGGGTAGGCATGATATATTGTTAGATGTCAATCATGTCTTGTGTGTTTTCATGATTCAATTAGATTGAATTCATGAGTCAATTCGAAAGCTAGTTCGAATTGGCAACTTAGGTCAGCTCAATTTGACCTAATTAGGTCAATCGGGTTCGATTGGATCGAATCGGCTCAGACCTAGACCTACTACTGGCTAGATGTGGAATCAAAAGGGTCACACACATTAGGGAATTGACTTAGAAAGTCAATTGACATTTAATTTGGGTCATGGGATCCTAATTGGTTAGCTAGATTGCACACTAGCATGTGTAGGCTAACCTAATCTCCTAACCCAATTGAATTGGGTTTGATAGGTTGCTACATGGACCAACCAATTTATGGGAGACCTAAATTGGGTTGTGTCTGGACAACTTTATCAGATTTTATCTAATATTTTATGGACATGTTATGTGCCATATATCAAGAGTCCAAATGGCATGGGACTCTTGGCACAAAATGGGTGCTCGGCAATTAAAAGGGCACAGAAGGACCAAGAGTCCTTTTGCCTGATAATCACTAATACAGGAAAAAGTACACTTCATGCCCTTTCATTTGACACCCATTTTGCATAGTTTTTGACTAGGTCAGACATGTGAATGGCGTGGAGAAAGGTGGCGTGCAAAGTGAAGAGTTGCAACTCTTCACTGTTGGTGCACAGAAAGGACAAGAGTCCTTCTATCTGTCAATCACCAAAGCCAGATAAATTCCAAGGGACTTTATCCTCATCTCCACACCCTCTCAAGTAGGCTTTGACTGGTCAATGAAAGGAAGAGTTCGGTACAAGTGACTTGGCGCAAATGAAGAGTTGTGACTCTTCATTTAGCACAAATATGAGAAGCAGAGTCCTGCTTTGGGCAACTTTTATCATCGGTATTTTCATGAAAAGCCATGTCCCTTGGCCCTCTCAATACCAATATTTGACATGTGTCAAGTGGAGAATTCGGTAATGAATCGAAGAGACAAAAAATCATATCTTTTGATGCAAGAAAGGACATGGTGCTTCATGATAAGACTCCTTCTCATTGAAGGGTCTTATTTGGCACCCTCCCCTCTCCTATAAATAGCCATCGATATTTGTTCTGATGGTATAAGAATTCTCTTCTTTCTTATACTCTTATATTATTAGTCTATCCACCCATTCTCTTCCTTCCTGTGTAAGAGGATAAGTCTTGTCTTAAGACAAAGTCCCTATTTTAAGACAAGGCTCTAGGAAGAGAATTTGGAAGTGATAGAAAGAGAGAAGGGAGGTTTTGGAGGGCTTAGAGTGCTCTACTGGAGGGCAAAGATTTGAGCAAGAAAGGAGGGGCTACCAAAGGAAGAAGGGCCATCAAAAGTGTCCCGGTGGCTTAAGCAACCTACGACGGAGAGCTTCCTAGTTTGATTCCTATGTGGATCACCTCTGGAGGGCTTGCATTTGTGAGCCTAGTGGAAAGAAAAGAAATTAGCATTCTAGGTATTCTTCATAACCCTAATTTAGTGACTTGTTAATTGTAATTGTAGCCCAGAGTTTATCCCTAGAGGGGAGGGTGAATTGGGTCTCTAAAAAATTTAAAGCTAAGCTTGATAAAACAAGTAGCAAACTTCACAAGACAAGATATAAAATTCAATTCAACAAGGTACTAAAATTAAAGTGCAATGCTCTAATGTAAATGTGTAGCGGAAATTAAAAGCAATAAGCAATAAAGTAAAGAACAAGGAGGGAGAGAACAAGCAATCACAAACACAACAATCTATAGTGGTTCGATGCCAACAATGCACCTACATCCACTCCCCAAGATCCCCTTGGGAATTCACTACAATCCAATGATTACAGTCGATTAGTTTTCTGGGCTCACTAATCAAAACCCGACTTGTTTTTACAAGGCTCACAAGTCATAACCTTACTTTGTTTTACGGGCTAACCAAGAACCTAATTTGTTTTCACAAGACTAACCAAAAACCTCCCTTGGTTTTCTGGGCTAACCAAGAACCTTAGTGGTTTTGCAGGCTAACCACCAACCTAATTGGTTTTCAAGGCTTACCAATAACCTCACTTTGTTTTCCAATAGGCTAACCAATAACCTTTACAAGATAAAAGATTGAGAAATAAAGAACCAATGTAAGCTTTCAATAAAAAGCAAATAAGTTGATGTAGCTCGATGTAGTGTTGCTTTGCTTTTGTTGAAGCCTTTTGAATGCCCAAGATTGAATGATCTTCAATGCACTTGATAGCTTTGAATGCTTGGAAGGCTTCCCTTTGCTTGAGAGTGGTTGAGCTTTGAATGAATAGGAGTTAAGGCTCTTCTCTCTTCTTTTCTCTTTAAACTCTTTTTGGATATTCAATACCTTGCTTCTTGATTTGATTTGGAGCCTTTATATATCTTCCCAAGTCCCCAAAACTGAAATCTAGCCGTTATACTTGAAAAACTAGCCATTGGAGGGCATTTGGAAGAGTTTTGCGCTTGAAAAAACTAGCCGTTACTATTGTCAGAACTTCATGTGTCGACACTTTCTCTTCATGTGTCGACACATTAGGTCGACACATGTTCTTCTTGAGTTGACACAAGTTCAAAATGTTTCATTCAGATTATCTGAAAAAATTAGCTGAGTCGACACATTCTCAGTTGAGTCGACACATTAGGTCGTGTATTGACACATTAACTGTTGATGGGGACCTCACCAACATGAATCCCAAAGCAAGCATGAATCTTGGAGCAGCACGAATCTCGAAACATATCCCGAATAAATTTAGGATTTATCTTTTATTTGAAATTTGAATTAGGATTTGGTTGGTTAGGATTGAGATATGGATAGGCTTATCTTATCCTATCTTGTATTTGAATTTGAGTCATCCCTATCTTTTTATCCTGTATTCAAATTCAAATGAGGGTTGGACAGGTCTATAAATACCACCCTCAGTCCTTTGTAAAAAAAGAGTTTTTGAGAAAAAAAAAAATTGAGTTTTTAGAAGAGTGATTCTTCTTGCCTTCGCCTTCGGGCATGGGCATGATGCCGTAGTTATCCCCCTTCCCATTCCATCTTCTTTATCCGCTCGTGACCTTTGAGATTCATCCTAGCGCCTCCAAGTATCGAGGAGGGTGTAAAGCCCTCGAGGTGAGAGGTCTCTTCGTTAGGGTGAGTCCCAAAGTCCATGAGTTCCAAACCCTGTCTTCCAGCCCCCCTATTCCTTCGCCACCCTCTACCTAAAAAATTCCAAAAAAAATATGATACCCTAATTTTGGTGACTTCTAGGCTCACCAACGATCCTACCCCCTGTCCCACATCAATTTTGGTATCAGAGCTATAAACAATTAGGGTACCCAAGATTCACTTCTCTCTCACCAGCTCTCATCGTCCCCATCCTCCCTCTTCCATCCGGTCCAGCACCCCTTGGTCACCTCCGCCTTGCTTCCTGTCGGCCACCAGTCCCTTCCGCCTGCAACCAGAAATAGCCGATCGCCGTGGCCGAAGGTCATCAGATCGGCGCCCCCATAGTAGCAATTTCGACTTCATCCACTGGCCTCCCACGGGTGCTCCCTGTAGCCGATCCCATCATGCGTCATCCCACTGTTCTCCAATCCATCTTTCTCGAGCATCGCTCCACCATCAAAGAAGCTCCCATCCCTCGGTGTTCTTCCAAACGACCCCGAGCTGCCAAACCAGCCTTTCCCGGTCTTCCATCGCCCAACACCAGACAACCTTCCTCGGTCTTCCCGTCGCCCATGCCTCCCTCCTCCAGATCCCATTGTCCGAGAACCCCTCCGATCACATACCATTCGGAAGCTCCCCCCCCAGTCTCCTGCTGCCCGTGAGCTTCATCCCGATCCACCGTCACCCAACCACCCTCACCCAGTCGTCTACGAACCCGGCTAACCTCCCCTGCTTTCGAGTTCTCCCCTACTTCATTTTGGATAGTTGCTCGGCTGCTGCTCCTCCTCCGAAGCCGACTCCTCCGATCTCTGATCATCCGTGAAACCTCCCCAGTTCTCCCATGCCCGAGCTTTATCCTCCGGCCTTCCAACACCGAATCTTCCTCCTCCGGTCCGTGATGCCCTCCTCAGCCCCGGATCTCTGCACCACGGAGGGTCGACCCAAGCCCGGTTCATCTCCCTACTCCTCTGGCTCACCACGCAGTTCCGGACGTCCCCGATGCTGGCCTCTTCTCCGGACCACCTCTCCTCAGAGATCTCGCCCGAACACCTCCTTCCATCTGGTGTAAAGCTCCTGTTCCAAGAAGCATGCAAGAGGAAAACTCGATGATCTACTATTGAAAGAAGACGGGAATAGCTATTCCTGCTATTCCGCACTTATCCCAGCCTTATTCCTGATTGGAATAAGCTCGTTTATTTTAATTTGGGTTGAGTTAAAAAAAAAATCATTCTACAGGTCATGTGCATCCTAGAGCCAGCCTAACTCGATGGAGTCGAGTTTTCCCCACCTCAGGAGAATGATGGGGACCTCACCAGCATGAATCTCGGAGCACGCACGAATCTTGGAGCTGCACGAATCTCGGAACATATCCCAAATAAATTTAGGATTTATCTTTTATTTAAAATTTGAATTAGGATTTGATTAGTTAGGATTGAGATATGGATAGGCTTATCTTATCCTATCTTGTATTTGAATTTGAGTCATCCCTATCTTTTTATCCTGTATTCAAATTCAAATGAGGGTTGGACAAGTCTATAAATACCACCCTCAGTCCTTTGTAAAAAAGGAGTTTTTGAGAAAAAAAAAATTTGAGTTTTTAGAAGAGTGATTCTTCTTGCCTTTGTCTTCGGGCATGGGCGTGATGCCCTAGTTATCCCGCTTCCCATTCCATCTTCTTTATCCCCTCGTGACCTTTGAGATTCATCCTAGCACCTCCAAGTATCGAGGAGGGTGTAATGCCCTAGAGGTGAGAGGTCTCATCATTTGGGTGAGTCCCAAATCCATGAGTTCCAAATCCTGTCTTCCAGCCCCACTATTGCTTCACCACCCTCTACTTAAAAAATTCCAAAAAAAATATGATACCCTAATTTTGGTGACTTCTAGGCTCACCAACGATCCTACCCCCTATCCCTCATCAACTGTTCCTTCAACTTCTACAAGTTCTGTGGCTTAAAATTCTCAGACGATGTGTTGATCCATGTGTTGACACCTTGAGTTGACACATAAGGTCCATGTGTCGACACATCATCTGTGCCATTTGAAATTTCACTGCGTAATGGCCTGAGTCGACACACCATCTTCATGTGTCGACACGTCATGTTATGTGTCGACACCTTGAGTCGACACATCATCAAAAAAGGTGCAGAAATTGCTGAACTTATGCTAGAACATGTTTTCATTTGCCTTAGTCATCCATTCAACCAACTCTTTGAGTGTCCAAGTCTTGTTTTGTTCATTCATTCCATTCAAACTTGGTTCTTCAACACAATTAGGCTTCAAATTTTATGAGCATCCTTTCATTGAAAACACACTTAAAGCAAATCATTAGTCCTCAAATTATACTTAACTGTTTTGCTTATCATCAAAATCAATTAGTGGAGTCAACAATCTCCCTCTTTTTGATGATGACAAAATTCTTAAATATAAATTGCTTTAAAAGTAAAGCTTTAAGAGAATTGATCAAGATGCACAATATTGAAAGTACTAAGTGTCAATCATTACTTAAAATTATAATCATTCAAAATACAGGTGATAGAATTTGAGCTTGTTTCAAAGATAGAGAGTATCAGAACTTAGCCAGAACTTTGATATTCATTTAAATGTAATAAAAACATGTATCATGATACTCTTACAATGAAAGTTTCAGCAATTAACAAAACTCCCCCTGAATTAATGATTCATAACAAAATTTGAGAGAATCTTTTCAAAAACATTGAAAGAGGGGTTTTGAGAATCAAATTTACTTTGACAAAAGGTGAAGCTCCCCCTTTCATAAATTCAGGTTTTCAAAAAGTAAAAGCTACTCCCCCTTTAGTTTGAAGAAGTAAACACATTTATACTTAAATAACATCATGAATTACTCCCCCTTTTTGTTATCATTAAAAAGGTAGGAAGTAAGGGAAATGAATTAAACAAGACAAAGTATAGTCATTGAATGTATAAAAGCAATTCAAGATATCAAAGATATAGAAAGAGAAAACACAAGGTTTTTCATATATGTTAGGAACTTGTACATCAAGTACACAACAAAGATAAAAGTACATGTAAACAAGAGAGTAAACTATCTAGAAATATAAAACTATCAAGAAATACATCAATGTCCTAATCCTCATCTATCGAGTCATCAGAAGATGAATCGATCTCGATCAGTCCGGTATCAGTGAAAGATCGAGCTCGCGGCTATCATGGTTGAAGATCTCGAAGTCTGGTCTTGGTCGACTAAAGAGGGGTACGGCGTCCATGTCCTTTGTGACGAATATAGGTCAGACCTCTGGCTGAAGCAGTAGTGATAGAAGCTACGTCCTCCACAGGAACTGAACTGATCGGGCGAATCATCTCAGCAACAGCCGGAGCAGGAGTATGATAAAAGTGGGACCTGAATCAAGATGCTGAAAGCCGGGTGTATAGAATCCAAGCTCTCGAATGACTGATGAAGTATGAAGGGTAGGACTATCAAAAGTAGGTGTAACAGCTGATGATATAGGTGTATCAAGAACAATAGTATCAGCTGTAGAAAGTATCGATGTATGTACAATAGATGTATCAAGTGTGGGTGTCTGAATGATAGGTGTATGAATGTCAGGAGAATCAATAGTGGGTAGATCAGTAACAGGTAGGTCAATAACAGGACTAAGAAAAGGAATCGGAACTGGAACTGAAGTGTGATCAAGCGATTTGGAAGGAGAGGATGGATAAGGTATCGGAGCAGGTGAGAAGGATGGATCAATAGGTCTCGCAGCCACATCATCCGTCACCTCCACAACTGGCTCTGACATAAGATCATCAATATCAAATCGGTCGGAGTCAGTCACCTCATCTCCATCAATATCTCTAATAATAGTATCTCCAACTCCATCTCCAATAGTAGTCTCAGCACCAGTATCAATATCACCAATGTCATCAACTGGTGCTAGATCAGGTATATCAGTAGGAGCAGGAACTGTGTCTGCAGCAGGAGCACTCGTAGAAGCTCTGGACAGTACTGAGAGAATAGCCGAAATACCATCACAAAGACTAATGTGGCTCTCTCTCATCTCAACAATAAAGATGTCTAGACGCTGCCTCATAATGAAAACATCGATCTCTATGCATTTGACTCTATCCTCTAGAGTATCTAAAATACCAGGAGTCTCCGTCTGCTCAGGCTGTGGCTGTGGCTGGGCAGATGTAGAAGGATCTGACTGAGCTGGTTGTGCTGCCATCTCAGGCTATGTCTCGCTCGGTCCAGCCTCACTGGAAAAAATCCGCTCCTTCTCTGCTCTATCCTCATCAATGTCAGCTGCATCCTCGGCCTGTCTTGATGTCCTCCGTGTCCATTGGCCTTGGACTAAGTGATAACCCATGTGATGTAATGACCTGATATCATAGACATCGATATGGATCAAAGTACGAAAAGGCTCATCCTGGAAGCTGACTCCATACTCTCTGAATAGTACTGTCAAACCCATGCCATACGGCAAGCAGAGCGCTGGCTAGACGCCGCCTCAGTAATATGATGGATCATCAGAACAGGAAGACAAATCGGCATCCGCTGAATCAGGGAGACCATCATGAGCAGCTCTCGCTCGGTAATGTAATCAAATCGACCAGTCTTCAGTAGAAGAATCCGGGCAACTATGTGATATAGTAGTCTCATCTTCGTGATAGTCTCGAAGCAGGAACAGTTGCTCCCTTTGTTAAGATATCAGACTCAAAAATACACCAGAGCCCATTAACTCTGTCCAACAGACTGTCCATAACTGACCTGAGCAATCCAGCCATCTAATCCACGAGCAAGTGATCCGTAGAACTCTCTCATCAGCCCGGGATATTATCTCTCGCTGAGCGAACAGAAGGATGCCAAACCAGCATGTCGGATCCACTCTCCTATCCAAAAATGCTGCTGGTCAAAGAAAGAGAAGTCCACTCGGCATCCTCCAACCACTATCTTGGAGCTCATTCGACTAGAAGGTGCAAACAACTGTCGTGCTGGCAGATCCAGAGCTTTAGACTCGCGTCGTGCCTTCGTTCTCCGCTCTTCTTCATGCTGTGACTGACGTGGTTAGCGAACAACTTGTTTGCGCGGATCCATTATCAATAATCAAAGTTTAGGCAAGGTTTTTGGTGGAAATATGGAGTTTCTGGGGTTTAGGAGCTAAAACCTAAGAGAATTTCCAACAAAAATGGATACCAAAGTCTCAAATCCAAGAAATCCATGGCTAAAAACCAAGAAATGGGAGGATGAATAGTAAGGATACCTGGAAATGGGGTGTCGGCTCGGAGGAGAATGAATTTTGGGGGAAAAAGGTTTCAGAAACCCTTAAAATCTTAGTTTCCCATCGGGCATGTGTCGACACATGATGTGTCGACACATGATGTGTCGACACATCGACTTAAAAATTGGAAAAAATTGAAATTTCACTGAATGATCAAAATCAATTGAAATAACATATATTTGGAGTCAAATCATCAATGATTAATCATGATTTATCAAAAAATAAGGTTGAATATATCTAATTTGAGTCAAATTTGGAGAAAAGATTTAATCAAAGGGATTGATGATCCCGAGCTCTCTTCTAATCATACAGAATCGATCTTCCAAGAGAGGTTTAGTTAAAATATCAGCTAATTGAAATTCAGTACATATAAACTCAAGCAAAATATCATTGTTTTCAACATGATCTCTAATAAAGTGATGTCTAATTTCAATGTGCTTGCTCCTAGAGTGTTGAACAGGATTTTTAGTCAAGCAAATAGCACTGGTATTATCACATTTGATAGGAGTTCTAGCCAACTTAATTTCAAAGTCTTCAAGCTGTTGCTTCATCCACAAGATTTGAGCACAACAACTTCCTGCTACAATATACTCAGCCTCAGCTGTGGATAGTGCAACTGAAGTTTGTTTTTTGCTAAACCATGAGATTAAGTTAACCCCAAGATATTGGCAAGTTCTACTATTACTCTTTCTATCTAATCTACAACCAGCAAAGTCTGCATCAGAATATCCAATCAATTCAGCAGAAGAATTTCTAGCATACCATAAACCAATACTAATAGTACTAGACAGATATCTAATAATGCGCTTAACAGCCATAAGATGTGATTCCTTAGGTTCAGACTAATATCTAGCACACATGCAAACACTGAACATAATATCTGGTCTACTAGCAGTAAGATATAGTAAAGAGCCTATCATGCCTCTATATAATTTCTGATCCACAGATTTACCATTTTCATCTTTGTCTAGTTTACATAAGGGGCTTATAGGCGTACCTATTGACTTAGTAGTCTCCATCCCAAACTTTTTGATAATTTCTCTTGTATACTTAGCTTGGTTGATGGAGATACCATCTGAAGTTTGCTTGATCTGGAGTCTGAGAAAGAAGTTGAGTTCTCCCATCATGCTCATCTCGAACTCACCCTGTATAAGCTTAGCAAACTCTTGACAAAGAGTTTCATTAGTAGCACCGAAAATGATGTCATCAACATATATTTGTACTACCAATAAATCATTGTCTTTCCTTTTCAAAAATAGTGTTTTGTCAACATTTCCTCTAGAAAATTCATTTTCAATAAGAAATTTGCTTAACCTTTCATACCATGCTCTAGGTGCTTACTTTAATTCATAAAGTGCTTTGGGCAATTTGAAAATATGATCAGGATGTGCATGATTTTCAAATCTAGGTGGTTGTTCAACAAAAACTTTTTCATTTATAAAACCATTTAAGAAAGCAGTCTTAACATCCTTTTGAAATAATTTGAAGTTCATGAAATATGCAAAAGCTAACAATAGTCTAATTGCTTCAAGTCTAGCAATAGGAGCAAAAGTTTCATCAAAGTCAATCCCTTCCTCCTGATTGTAGCCTTTAGCAACTAGCCAGCTTTATTTCTAATGACAAAACCATTTTCATCTAATTTATTCCTAAATACCCATTTAGTGCCAATAATAGAAATATTAGATGGTCTTTCTACAAGTGTCCAAACATTATTTCTGTCAACTTGTATTAGTTCTTCTTGCATAGCATTGATCCAATTAGAGTCTTTTTCAGCTTCTTCAAAACATTTAGGTTCTACTTGAGATACAAAAGCTATGTAATCACATTCATTTCTAATAGAAGCTCGAGTTCTTACCCCTTTAGATGGATCACCTAAGATTAATTCCTTAGGGTGTCCATGAGCATACCTCCACTCCTTAGGTAGATCATGATGCACTAGAGTGTCATCTTCTTTCTCACCTTTGTCCTGATTCTCTTCATTTGGTTGAGCTTGATCATCGAGTGTTAGCTTCTGAAGTTTGTTAGCACCTGCACATTCATCAAATGTATCCTCTTTTCTCGAGGACTTGTAAGAACATTTTTCAAATACAACATGTACTGACTCTTCTATAACTAAAGTCTATTTGTTAAATACTCTGTATGCCCTGCTTGATGTAGAATATCCTAAGAAGATACCTTCATCAGACTTGGCATCGAACTTCCTTAGATGATCTTTTCCATTGTTCAAAATAAAACATTTACAACAAAAAACTCAAAAATATTTCAAAGTTGATTTTCTTTGGTTCCAAAGCTCATATGGAGTTTTCTTTAAAATAGGGCATATCAAAACTCGATTCAAAATATAACAGGCTATATTTATAGCTTCAGTCCAAAAATACCTTGGCAAATTATTTTCACAAAGCATAGTGCGTGCCATTTCTTCTAAAGTACGATTTTTTCTTTCTACTATCCCATTCTGCTGAGGTGTTCTAGGTGAAGAGAAATTGTGTTCTATGCCTTTTTCATTACAAAAATTTTTGAAATCTTAATTTTCAAATTCGGTTCCATGATCATTATGGATACAAATGATTAAAACACCTTTTTTGTTTGAAACTTTTCTATAAAACTTTATGAATACGGAAAAAGATTCATCTTTTATGCTAAAAAGAAACCCAAGTAAATCTTGAAAAATCATCCATAATAACTAATCCATATCTCTTGCCTCCTAGTTGGTCCAAAAAGATCCATATAGAGTAGTTCAAGTGGTCTGCTAGTAGTTACAAATCCTTTTGGTTTAAAAGAAGTTTTGACTTGTTTTCTAAATTGACATGCTTGGCAAATTCTATCTTTTTCAAAACTGATTCAGGTAAATCTCTAACTAAATTCTTTCTACAGAGTTTTGAAATAAGGTACATACTAGCATGCCCTAACCTTCTATGCCACAACCAACTAGTCTCTTCTTTGGTAGAATTCATTGCAATAAGGCATTCTCCACTAGGTAAAGATAGATCATCAAGATCTACAAGATAAATATTTCCATGCCTTTTTTCAATGAATTGTACGCCATTTAAATCTGGACTAAAAATCATGCAATATGATGATTTGAAAACTACTTGAAAACCTTTATCGCAAAATTGACTAATACTTAAGAGATTATGCTTTAAACCATCTACTAGAAGTACATTACTAATATTATTAGGAGTTATGTGAACCTTACCAATTCCAATGATTTTACCTTTACCATTATCACCAAAGGTCATACTCCCTCCATTCAAAGCTTCAAGAGAAGTGAATTGCTTCACATCTCTAGTCATGTTCCTTAAGCAACCACTATCAAGATACCAAATTCATTTGTTTTCCTTGGTTGCAAGACACACCTGCAATAAGATCAAGCTTTGTTTTTAGGTACCCAAGCTAACTTGGGTCTTTTCGGGTTAGCATTCAAAATGGTTCCTTTTGGAACCCACACTTAACCAAAAGATATGATTTTTCTAAAATTCTATTGATATGATTTATGACCTAATTTTTTACAAGTAAAACAAGTGATACTGGATGATGTAGCATAAAAAAGTTTTTGAAATACTTTTGTTGCTTTTGGGGTTTATATCCTAAACCTGCCTTGTTTAAAACTACACTTTGATTATTTAAAAGTAAATTCAGCTTTTCTGAACTAAAGGTAAACTTATTAACAAAAGGTTTGATTTTCTCAAGTTCATTTTTGTATTTTTCATTTTCAAGTTCTAAATCCTTGTTTTTCTTTAAAAGATCATTGTTAGAAACAACATGTTTAGGTCTTTTTAGAACTTCATTTTCCATAGCTAAAGCATTATTTTCTTTTCCAAAACATCTAGCTTAGTTTTCAAAGAACTATCATCATTAAGTAAAGAATTGTTTTCTAATGAGAAACTATTAGTATGCTTTTTTAATTTCTTATTTTCAGATAATACTAACTTATAATCATGCATCAATTCTTCAAAAGCACTTCTAAGCTCATCAAAAATAAAATCAACTTCAGAGTCAGAACATACCTCTTCGTTATCCTGATGTGCCATGAAGCAGAGATTTACAATTTCAGTCTGCTCTTCTTCTGAACTGGAGTCTTCACTATCACTCCACGTGGCCATCATTGCTTTCTTTCTTAGTTTCTTCTTTGATTTCTTGAGGAGAGGACAATCAAATTTGTAGTGCCTGGGCTTCTTGCACTCGAAACATATAGGTACTTCCTTCTCCTTTTCTTTTTCTTTTTCTTTCTCTTTTTCTTTTTCCTTTCCCTTTTCCTTGGATTGAAATTTTTTTTTGAAGGGAAACTTCCTCCTCTTCATGAATCTTCTAAATTTTTGGGCAAGGAGGGCTTCTTCACCTTCTTCTTCTTCATCATCATCGGACTCATCAATCGAGGATTCTTCTTGAATATTTGATTTAAAAGCGATCCCCTTCTTCTTTTTATCCAAGTCCATTGATTTCTGTTTCAAGTTAAGCTCATAGGTCATGAGTGATCCTACTAGCTGCTCAAGTGAAAGCTTGTCTACATCTTTTGTCTCTTGAATTGCGGTCATCTTTGGATCCCACGACGTCGGTAGTGACCTAAGAATTTTATTCACAAGATCAGCATTAGATATGACTTTACCAAGACTCCTCATAGCATTTACAATATTTGTAAAACGAGTATACATATAAGTAATAGATTCATTTGGTTCCATCCGGAACATCTCATATGTGTGCACTAACATATTGACCTTGGTATTTTTTACTTGATCGGTACCCTCATGGGTAACTTCAAGTGTGTCCCATATTTCTTTTACGGACATGCATGTAGATATCCTATTGAACTCACTAGGATCTAATGCACAATACAAGAGATCATTGCCTTAGCATTAATCTCGGATTATTTAATATCATTTTCATCCCAATCCTCTTCAAGTTTTGGGATGGAAACACCATTAACCACCATCGAAGGAACATGAGGACCTTTATCAACTACTTTCCATAAATTGTAATCTATAGAATGTATATAAATTCTCATCCTAGTTTTTCAATAAGTGTAATTTGCACCATTGAAAAATGGAGGTCTGTTTGAGGCTTGTCTCTCAACTACACTAGTACCAATTAGGGTTGTCATAGATCTTTACTCAAGACGGTAAAGCCTATATATTGAGAACAAGGCTCTGATACCTCTTGTTGCCCAAAGAGCAACCCAAGAGGGGAGGTGAATTGGATCTCTAAAAAATTTAAAGCTAAGCTTGATAAAACAAGTAGCAAACTTCACAAGACAAGATATGCAATTCAATTCAACAAGGTACTAAAATTAAAGTGCAATGCTCTAATGTAAAGGTGCAGTAGAAATTATAAGCAATAAGCAATAAAGTAAAGAGCAAGGAGGGAGAGAACAAGCAATCACAAACACAACAATCTATAGTGGTTCGGTACCAATAATGCACCTACATCCACTCCCCAAGATCTCCTTGGAAATTCACTATAATCCAATGATTACAGCTGATTAGTTTTTTGGGTTCACTAATCAAAACCCGACTTGTTTTTATAAGGCTCACAAGTCATAACCTCACTTGGTTTTACGGGCTAACCAAGAACCTAATTGATTTTCGCACGGCTAACCAAAAACTTTCCTTGGTTTTCCGGGCTAACCAAGAACCTTAGTGATTTTGCGGGCTAACCACCAACCTAATTAGTTTTCAAGGCTTACCAATAACCTCACTTGATTTTCCAATAGGCTAACCAATAACCTTTACAAGATAAAAGATTGAGAAATAAAGAACCAATGTAAGTTTTCAATAAAAAGCAAATAAGTCGATGTAGCTCGATGTAGTATTGCTTTGCTCTTGTTAAAGCCTTTTGAATGCCCAAGATTGAATGATCTTTAAAGCACTTGATAGCTTTGAATGCTTGGAAGGCTTCCCTTTGCTTGAGAGTGGTTGAGCTTTGAATGAATAGGAGTAAAGGCTCTTCTCTCTTCTTTTCTCTTTAAACTCTTTTGGATATTCAATATCTTGCTTCTTGATTTGATTTGGAGCCTTTATATATCTTCCCAAGTCCCCAAAATTGAAATCTAGCTGTTATACTTGAAAAATTAGCAATTGGAGGGCATTTGGGAGAGTTCTATGCTTGAAAAAACTAGCCGTTACTGTTGTCAGAACTCCATGTGTCAACACTTCCTCTTCATGTGTCGACACATTAGGTCGACACATGTTCTTCTTGAGTCGACACAAGTTCAAAATGTTCCATCCAGATTCTTTGGAAAAATTAGCTGAGTCGACACATTCTCAGTTGAGTCGACATATTAAGTCGATACATTAGGTCCGTGTGTCGACACATCAACTGTTCCTTCAACTTCTACAAATTCTATGGCTTGAAATTCTTAGGCGATGTATTGATCCATATGTTGACACCTTGAGTCGACACATAAGGTCCATGTGTCGACACATCACCTGTGCCATTTGAAATTTCACTGTGTACCGGCCTGAGTCGACACACCATCTTCATGTGTCGACACATCATGTCATGTGTCACACCTTGAGTCGACACATCATCAAAAAAGGTGCAGAAATTGCTGAACTTGTGCTGGAACATGTTTTCATTTGCCTTAGTCATCCATTCAACCAACTCTTTGAGTGTCCAAGTCTTGTTTTGTTCATTCATTCCATTCAAACTTGGTTCTTCAACATAATTGGACTTCTTCAAATTTTGTGAGTATCCTTTCATTGAAAACACACTTAAAGCAAATCATTAGTCCTCAAATTATACTTAACTATTTTGCTTATCATCAAAATCAATTAGTGGAGTCAACAGTAATGAATAAGAGATTTTGGGCTTAGGGTTTTCTAGTAGAATGAATTTTTTTTTGAAATTCATTCTTTCGCTGTACTAAAGAAATCCTAGAAAACCCAACATTGGAGACATTATCTTTTATCATAGTAGTTCATACTTTATTCTAATCATGAAGTACTCTGATTCCTTAATTCTCAAAAGAAGTTGAAACCTAGGCACGGGAAATGGGTAGAATATCTTCATGCATACACCTTTGTGTTGAATCATCGTGTTGGCATTGAAAATCGAGTTGCATATGCTCTTAGCCATAGGTCCATGCTTCTGACCTCTTTAAGCATTGAAGTCATAGAATTTGAGAGACTGAAGGAAGAATATGAGAATTGTCCCGACTTTAGTGAAATTTTCCAATCTATGCATCAAGGACCATCTAGCTTGTACAAGGACTACACCCTTCATGATGGATTCCTTTTCAAAAGAGATAGATTGTGCATCCCATGAACCTCTCTTAGAGAATTCTTGATTTGGGAGATCCATGTTGGAGGCTTAGTTGGCCATATTGGTAGGAATAAAACCATCTTAGCTGTCGAAGACCAATTCTTTTGGCCAAGCCTCAAGAGAAACGTTGCCCGAATTGTAGCCCAATGTCGAACCTGTGCTGTTGCCAAATAGCAAAGATAAAACATCAGTCTATACACATCTTTACCAGTACCAGATTGTCCATGACAAGATTTTAGTATGGATTTTGTACTAGGATTGCCAAAGACTATGAAAAAACATGATTCAATCTATGTTGTGGTTGATCGATTTTCTAAAATAGCACACTTCATTCCTTGTTCCCAAACTTACGGTGCTTCGATAATAGCAAAACCTTTTATGAATGAAGTGGTTAGACTACATTGTTTACCCAAAATCATTATGTCAGATAGAGATGTTAGGTTCACTAGCTACTTTTGGAAGATCCTTTGGCATTTGCTAGGAACCAAACTCAAATTCTCCACTGCCTACCATCCTCAAACTGATGGCCAAACTAAAGTTGTCAATCAAAGTCTAGGAAACCTGTTCAGATGCCTAGTCAATGATAGCATGGGAAATTAGGATCTCTTATTACCTTGTGTTGAATTCGTTTATAATAGCTCAGTCCAATAGGTCTATTAGGAAAAGTCCATTTGAAGTGGTCCATGGTTACAAACCTAGGAAGCCCATCAACCTTATCCCTTTGTCCACACATGCATGAGTTTCTGAGTCTACTGAGTCATATGCATAGCATATCAGGGATATATTAAAGAAATCAGTAAGAAAATCTAGTTGAGCAATGAAACTTATAGGCATATGACAAATTCATATAAAAGAGTCAAAGAGTTCACTGAATGAGAAAATGTTATGATAAGGCTTAGACCTAAACAGTTCCCGCCAGGAACCATGAAAATGTTGCATTCCTATAGTGTAGGTTCATTTAAAATTATAAAGAAAGTAGGACCTAATGCGTATGTGCTAGAATTATCATCTGATTTAGGTATCAGCTCGACTTTCAATGTTTCAGACCTAGTAGAGTATAAGGAACTAATAATGATACCTAGTGAGCCTTTTGGGCCTGAGCTAATTATTGAAAGTGAGCCTACCCCTGAGTGTCTACCAGCAATTTTACCAAAACAGCAAGATAAGATTGAATGTATTCTGGATGACCAAGCTATCATCACCCGGAATAAAGGTTATCAGCGCTATTTGGTCCGTTAGTAAGGTCGACCAGAATCTAAAGATTTATGGATCACTCAAGAATATCTACAAAGATCAACCCAGACTTATTAGAATATTACCAAAGTAAAGCCACCCATACTCGACAGGGTCAAGTTCTTCCCACCCTGGGAGAGTTGGTGCGGACACCAGGATTAGAAGGAGACTACAATCAAACCAGGTCAACACTAGCACTTTTTGGATTGTAGATTGAACTTCAGTCTTGTTAATTTCAGCTCCAAGTCTTGTCATAAGTCTTGTTAATTTCAGCTCCAAGTCCTGAGTCTTGTCATGAGCCTTGTAAATAGTCATGAGCCTTGTTAATTTCAGCTCTAAGTCACAGAATTAAGTCATGAGTCTTGAGTCAAAGTCAGGTCCAAGAGTAAGTCTTCTTTAAAGAGCATGAGTCAAGTCCAATCAAGGAAGCAATGGATATGGTCCATTGGATGGAGTAGAAAATCAAGATCAAGCCACATCATCAAGGTGCCTAATATAAGATGGAAGGACTCCACGCCACCTCATTCTCCATGCCAACCAAGCATGCCACATCATCCACCATGCCACCTAGCTTGGATGATTTCAAATTCAAATGGGATGCCCTCTTTTCTCTCCAACAAGCCATTCAAATTTGCGCCCATGAAGGAAGGAATTCAAATTCAATTTGGCCCACTTTTCTCTCCTCTCTTTGGGCATGTAATCTCTCACTTTGTTAGGGGATTTGTTGGTTTTGAAGGTTTATATAAACCCTTCACCACGCCCTTGTATTCATGCTTGATGAAATGAAACAAATTTGAAGTTTCTCTTCAACTCCATTTGTGATGTGTGACAGATGGGGGGGAGGATCGTTGGTGAGCCTAGAAGTCACCAAGATTAGGGTACTTTTTTTTCTTTTGATTTTTTTTTATTTTGTAATGGGGTGGTGAAGGAATAATGGGGATGGAGGGTACATAAATTGGACACTCTAGGACTGGGAACTTATATTTACGGAGAGACCTCTCACCTCTAGGGCATCTCACCCATCCCACTACATGTAGCCTAGGGCATCCCTCCCATCTCACTACATGCGGAGCCTAGGGCATCCCACCCAAATCTTTACTTGAGACTGTAATGGAAAATCCCTAAGACCTAGAGAGGGACTCGACGGGAAAGGGGATAACTAGGGCCTCACACCCCTCGATGCCCGAAGGCAAAGACAAGATGGGCTTCATGCCCACTGCTAATGGAGGCAGAACCAAGAACACTTTTTTTCTTCAAAAATTCATCTTCATTATTTTTCAATACAAGAGAGGGATCCTTATATAGGGACCAATTACTTAGGAAGCAAGTAAAGAAAATATAATGCACCATAATCCTTCCTGATTTGCTGAGTGACAACATGGAAGGTTTTATACAATTTCCAAAAAAACTCAAGAAAAACAAGGAAAGAAGAGGGGGACCAAAGAGGGACCATGTGGGGTGCCAAACACCTGCTCTTTAGGGCTTGGGGGGGACCACATATTTCCTTAGTTACTTGGCATGAATCAAGGGATTCATGTTTATCCACTTGACCTTCCTTTCTCACTTGATGGTGTGTGGAGTTGATGTGCTTGGAGGGTGGAAGGGGTGTGCTAGCATGTGGTCATGCACAGGCCATCTTCATGTGATCCTTCATGTAATCCTAGGTGGCGCAATCTCGAATGTGACTTGGACTCCACTTGGCTGCTAAGGTGGCTGGGCTCTCGGGTCCCCATCATTCCATTGAAGTAGGGAGAACTTGACTCTGTCGAGTTTGAAGATGACTTGGGTGAAACTGAAACCCATTATTTGAAGTCTATGCAGCACTTGATGATTTATTTTATTTTATTTTTTGACAGCCCTTCTCTGATATCTACGAAGCTTTGAGATCCGTGTAGCTCTGAGATTCATGCAGCTTTGAAATCCTAAACCTGTCCTACATAAATTTGTGTTTGCAAATGTCCTCCGAGAGGGAGTGAGTGTGAGGCTCAACATATTTCCAATTTGCTTATATTCGGCCAAGGTTCTCATCCAAGGTCACCAACTCCAACATTCAAGGAAGCCGCCCCCTCTTCATCTAAGGATCTCTGACAAAATCTCCTTCCTCTTCTTTCTTTCCATTAGCAATTTTCTTTACTTAATTCCACCTCTTCCATGCCACTAATGGTTCTAATTGCAGGATCCTAAGGAGTATCCAGTCTTGGGTGAAGACTTCATTGCCTTCAGGTCAATGGTGGGAAGCCTCTACTTCCAGGGGTGGTATAGCTAGCTCAACCAATCGCCAGTCTTGAGGGTTGAATAGTGATCCTATTGCAAGGTTTTGGAAGATCATTATTGGTCCACAAACCTAATCCTTCCCTCTTAAGGTCTGAAATTATGAATAGAGTAATGCCCTAGTCAGGTGGTCTTTTTAGCCAAGAAGGTCCTTTATTTCTTGTTTAAATCAGAGATGCACTACAGGATACCAAAACCATCTAATTTAGTTTTCTTTAGTGCATTTCAATGACTCCATTATGACTGAAATCTGATCATATGTTTAGAAGTTTTAATTAGCTCAATTACTTCATTTCTTTATGATATATTTCTCATGATTATCCCACATCAGTTGGGAAGGGTTCCACTTCCACTTCTCCTCATTGCCCTCCAAAAAGTTCTTCCTAGCGGCTTCAAGAAAGTCTTGCAGGTCCAAGGAAGGAAAAGATTGGCTTCTAGGATCTTGAGGAGCTAGCACTCCAATGGAGTTGATTGGGATCGAGCCCTGGTGTGAACTACCTGTAGAGGCCAAATACTTGTGTGGCTCGGCAGCTCTTCATCACCTCCATCCAATGGTTTAAAGGTAATGTACCTTTACCTTTGTCTCATGTGATCAAATCTAAAGCAAGAAATTGTTACAAGTTTTTCTCTTTTATTGCTTATGTGGTGGGGACACCAGGATCAAACATAGATCCCTAGATCCCATATGGTTTAATTAGTCATGTGTCAAAGTTTTGAAATTTTGTAATCAATTAAGATTGAGTCATGTAATAAGTTGAGTTAGTTGATTTGTCTCAACCCTCAACCTAATCAGTATTTTGAATCCTGTACATCAATTATGAGTCTAGTATGAGCCCGATTTTATACAAGAGAGGAGGTCACCCTATTTTGGAGTTTCACCAAGTCATATTCAGGAGTCAGAGGCCACTACATTAGCCCATTGGGTTTTGTGTGACAACCCAGGATCCAAAATGCTTCCAGAAATCCTGATTCCTTCCAGATGCCCTCCAGATGCCCAGATTCCCTTCCAGATGTCATAGAATATTTTTAAACAAAGGCATCCATGATTCCAGAGGTCCACCTATAGCCCAGCCCAAGGAAATCAAGCCCAAGTGCCAAGCCTAAGCCCTTAAGAAGCAAGATTCTAGGGAATATTCCTGCTACCAGGCTACCAGGCCACCCCAGCTTCCAGAGGCCCAAACCAATGCACCCAAGCCCCTTTGGGCTGGCCCCTTTCTGCTCCTAAAGACCCAACACACCCCGCTAGGCATCCTTAAAGTGTTGACCATGTCCAAAAAGGTTTGACCAAGTCCAGGTTGAAGAGAAGAAGGAGAAGACCAAGCTTATTCCTATCCTAGTTGGGATTTCTAATCCTTTTAAACTTTGTAATTCTAGCCTAGCTAGGAAAGGACTTGTATTCCAAATTGAAGAGGACATGTAACCCAAGTATAACCATGGTTAGTGAGGGCATGGGAACTCTATAAATACCCCATCCCTCCCCCTCTTGTAAGCATCTTTCTCTTATGATTAAACCTTGCTGAAATTTTGAGTTATTGCCTTGTGTTGGTGTTTTGTTTTGGTTCTTTGGTTGGTGTTTTTGTGCTTGGACGAATTCCTTGCTGCCCTAGCATCCTTCCACACCCTAACTCACTGCCATCCAAGCCTTCAAACATCCAAGAAGGAGTTCCCTAGGCCACCAAGCAGGAAGATCTTCAACAAGCTTCAAACAGCCTAGCTTCTAATCCCTAACCTGATTCCTTCTAAACCTAGTTTCCTTTCCTTTTCTTACTTGCTGTTTTGATTGACCCTTGACATTTTGCAGGATCCCCGAGGTGTTTCACCTCCCCAGAGGAGGTTTTCCTTGCATCCAAAACCATCCAAATCATCTATTTAATCAAGGGAACCGAACTTCATCATCCATACTCCAATCAGAGTGCTGTGTGATCTCTTCATCGAAAGTTCTTCAAGTCACTGATTAGTAATATCCTTCCCTTCTTTAAATTTTTAATTTGATGAAGATTAGCTATCCTAATCTAGGAATTTCTCAATTCTCAGGTCCTGAAATTTATTATTTTGCATGAGTTTGCCTACGATACGATGATTCTCTGCATTACTATTCCTTATGCTAGTTCTTAATTTTAGAAATCAAGCCTGCAAATTAAATAATAAAAAATATAAAAAAACTAGTTTGCTAATTTTTTATTATTTTTAGCATTCTTAGAGTCATCCCGCATTAATTTTGGTATTAGAGCAGGAGAGGATTAGGGTTGAAAAAAAAAGTTGAAAAAAAAAAAGAGGAAAAAACAAAAGAAGAGAAAAAAAAGAGAGAAAAAAAATTGCAGCGAGCCTGACTCGACAGAGTTGAGTTTTCCCCACCCGAGGGGAATGATGGGGACATCAAAACCCATCTAGGTTTTTCTTTTTTTTATCCCAGATTTTATTTTATTTTCCTTATTCCATCTATTCCAGTTATCTCCACTATTCCCACTTTATCCCTCTTTTATTCCTGACTTATTCCTACTTATCCCCGTCATCTTCAACCTCAAGATTATGTCATAGAACTTCCATTTTTTTGTCGCCAGTCCCGGATCCACCACACCCAACCTCCGGCTACCCCAGATGGCCATCCACCTTCTCCCCGGCGTCGATCTTCTCGTGGGAACGCCGACAGATCCCATTGGAATTGCCCATGACCATCCGCCATTGCTGCTCCACTCCTGCTTTGCCACCATCTGTCTGCCCTGCTGCTCCACCCATGTGCCCCTCTCCCCCATGCCGTCGACCTCGCCCATGGCCACGACCTTGCGGCCGGTCACCGTGCCTCAGCCCGGGTCCTCACGCGCTGCCCAATCCCAGCCGCTATTGCCCCGGCCGGCCCCGGCTTCCTCGCCGCCTGGGCCCTTGGCTTCATGGCAGGATTACCACCATCGCCGGTGGTGTAGTGCGGCCTCCTTGATGCATCACCACTATGCCCAGCTACTATGCTTTTCCGGACATCACCGGAAACTCCTCAGCCAATGCCTTTTTCTTCGGGCTCTTCTTTGCCCATGTCATCTCCACCGCTTTATACTAATGGATCCTATAAGTTGCCTGTGCACCATGCTGCTAGGGTTGATGAGTCTAGTTTTGAATCACCATATGTACTCTTTATTGCTCACAAGGTGTTGAAACACAAGAAGTTAGCAAATGTTCAAGTCTGGGATTTGGAGCATTTGTCTCCCTTGGAAGGGAGATTGCACTTGGTCCTGAGGTAGTACAATGTGACCCACACCGTTGCCAAAACTGTGGAGCTTATGCAAACCTTAATTCTGAGATTTTAATTAGTTCAGGGTAGTGAAAATGTGTAATAGCAGTGACGGGGAATATATAGCCCCAAGCAAGGAAGACCTCCGGCACTAGCTGGAACTCTCATCCTCAGCAATCGATTATGTTCAGGCTGGAAATAAACCACTAGGTTATTCTCAGGACCATGAACGCCTCCCTTTATTCCACGGCCATGGGAAGAAAAATTTATGCACGGATCTCAAAGCTGCACCCTCTCCAAAATAACACAGATTTCAAAGATGCACCCTCTTCAAAGCAACATAGATTTCAGAGTAGGCACTGATCTTGGTGAATTCAAAGTATGCCAAATTTATTTATTTTAAATCTGGATGTATAGACTAGTTGGGAAGTTTTTTTTAATTAGTTTTAGATTAGGATTAGTTTGATTTTTTTCACCATATGGGGAGGATTGTGTTTAATTTTCTACCATGTTTTTAGGCTACAAATAAAACAGGTTTGAGATGTCACCTTTTTGGGACTGCATGCCTTGTATTTTTTTCTTGGGCCCGAAGTTTTGTAAGCCTATATAAAGGCACCTCCTCTCTTGAATAAAATATATGATGATGAATATGAATTTTTGAAAAGAGTGTTCTTGGTTCTGCTTGGGCATGAGGCCCGTTCTTCCTTAACCTGTGGGTATCAAGGGGTGTGAGGCCCTAGTTATCTTCTCCCTAGCTGAGTCTCTATGATCTTGGAGCTTCTCCTTCATGACCCCAGGTAGCGATTTGGGTGGGACACCCTAGGCTCGCATGTAGTGAGATGGGTGGGACACCCTAGACTATATGTAGTGGGATGGGTGAGATGCCCTAGAGGTGCGACGTCTCTCCGTGAAGGTAAGTTCCAAGTCCGTAGAGTATCCATCTTTCTTGCCCCCACATATTCTTTCCACCTTTTTGATCCTAATCATAGGAGACTTCTCAGTTCTCCAACGATCCTCCTAGAAAGCCCCCACCATTGTCCTGCATCAATTTTAGTATCAGAGCCGGTTTAGGATAGTTTGATATTTGCTTCACATTCACAAACCCTAATTCGGCATTCTGTCCACTACATTAGAGATCAGTTTTGCATCTATTTTCGACCATCTAGGTATTTTATTTTTTCTAAAATTTGTATTAATTGTTCTCTGTTGAGTCCTCTATTTTATAAATTTTTTAATTAATTTTACAGAAAACTTAAATCATAAAAAATTGGAATATTAGAAACCCTAACAAAATCCTGATAATTTATGCTGCAGTCAAAAAAACCTAGGTTTGCATCATAGGATTTCTTTTCTGCATAAAATTTGGTAGGTTTCATCATCACTGTCCATCCTCTGTTCCAGATTTTTTTTGATTTTTTTATGCATCAGGATCTAGGCCAAATATTGCATCATCTGAACCCTAATTTTTTGATTTCTGCTATTTATGCATGCTTAACTCAACCTAACCTAATCAACTTCCAAACCCCCCAATCCCAAGCAAAACTTTGTTTTATAATGCCAGTTAACCTAAACCTAACTTGACATCTCATAAACTAATTAAAAATTATTTTAATTTTTGTTTGTTTTAGATTGCATCAGGATCATTGAATGTTCATCATCTTTTAATCTAATCTTAAGGGCAATCAATATAACATCAGACAGGAGGTCATAACCTGTCCTAGGCCCAAAACAACCACCCAGCATTTTCACCCAAGCCTAATTAAAATCAATTAGACTTAAATTTCCCTAGAGGGCTAGGTGACATCAACAGGTCGGGTCGGAGCTGTATGGGCCAACTAGTGCATTTAATCCTGTGGCTATTATTGAAATCTGGTGTCTAAGGCTGAGGGTCCTGAGTCAAACGACCAAAGTGGTGTTGTGGTTTTTAATTGGGTCCCTACGAAAGTATGGGGGCCCTACCACACTCCCACCCTCTACCTGACAAAGGAAGGATTAGATTCTGGTTGAGTGTAAGTTGAGCTGACCCACCCAGTTTTGGCTCTAGGTCTAGGAAATCCTAGATTAAGCTAACCTATTTTGCATGCTTGGCTGCACCATTCCATTCTGATTGCTTGATTGAGTGTATGACCACTATATTAGGAACCCAATACCATAAGACTAAACCTCAAACCAACTCAGCCATGGATCCCAATTTTGAAGCCATCATGAACCAGCTTGCCTAGTTAACTATCCAAATGAACCAAGCCAACATCCAATCTCAAAACAAGTTAACCCAACTAAACCAACCAATACCCAAATTAATACTAAGCTGGACCAAACCAATGACCAGATAACCCAAATGAACTATAGGTTCAACCAAGTAGACCAACAATTTGTCCAGGCAACCACTAGGATCGACCCATTAACTACTAGACTAAACCAAGTAGAGAATCGATTAAGTACCATAGAGAAAACCCAAGACTCTAATGCTGAACCTAATCCTAACCCATCCTGTTCTACCTCTCAAAACCCTAATAGAACCCAGACTCAGGAACCCTTTGTAGAGCCTAACCATCAGGAACCATACCAAGAACCTAACCATAGGAGAGTCCCAAACCCTGAACCTATCCAAGAACCCATCCATAGAAGGCCCCAACATGAAGTTCATGATCAAGATGAAAGGGCCATGAGAAATATTAGGATAGAAGCACCAACCTTTGATGGAAGTCTTGAACCAAAGGTCTATGTAGATTGGGTAGGTGATATGGATTATTATTTTGAATGGTATGAAATGAGTGAAGGGATGAAATATAAATTTGTCAAGATGAGGTTGACTCATCGACCTAGATTACAATGGGCTAATCTTGAGCGAACTAGGAGACAACGAGATCTTCCACCCATAGCTTCTTGGCAAGAGATGAAATTGCAACTCAAGGAGATATACCTACCAGTATCCTATGATCAACAACTCTTGACCAATGGAACAAATCGTCAAGGTAATAGATCAGTGTCAGTGTATATTGCTGAATTTGATGAGTTTGCTATTAGGTGCAATATATCCAAGTCTAAAGACCAAACCCTGTCCAGGTTTAGAATTAGATTAAAAGAAGATATCCAGAAAAAACTATATATGAGAGAGGCCCACGATTTGGAACATGCCTATCAAATAGCTAGACATTATGAACAATTCCACCCAGGACCTACCTATCAGAAATCTGAACCTGTCAGGAACAATACCTCATTCCCAAAGTCAAATCCAAACCAAGTATACCAGGGTAGATTGAATCCCAACCCCAACCCAGGTCGATTTGACTCCAACCTAGTTAGGCCAAACCCTAACCCAGTCTGACCCAATCCTAATCCAATTCGATTCAATCCTAGCCCAAATTGACCCAACCTTAACCCATCTCGACCTAACTCGAGTCTGAGTCCATCTAGTTCTAGTAATTCTGCACCTGCTAGAATCGATAAGGGTAAGGCGCCCATGTTTCAGAAAGCCCCAAGCCCCAGCCCCAATGCTTGTTTTAGGTGTAATAAGGTAGGTCACTATGCTAGGCAGTGTCCCACCAGGTCATTACACATAGGGGAGCTAAAGGAACAAGAGCCTGAACCCAATAATGAGGATGTAGAAGAAGAAGTTTATGAGGCTGAACCAGACTTGATAGAGGAATATGAAGGAGATGAGGCAGAATTTGATCAAGTAGGGGTGGTTAGATGTATTTTAACCCAAACCCAACCCGAGGAAGATTGGTATAGGACTAGCATCTTACAGACTTTTGTTAAGTATGGGAATAAAGTATGTAAGATTATAATTGATAGTGGTAGTTGTGTCAATGCCATTACTACTAAGATAGCTAAAACTTTAGGCCTGACCCTAGTTCCATATCCTGACCCCTATAAAGTATCATGGGTAGATTACACCTCTATGCCAATCAAGTCTAGGTGCCTAATCTTAATTAAATTGCAATCATATGAAGAAGAGATTTGGTGTGATGTCCTTCCCATGAAGGTTAGTAGTGTCATTCTAGGTTGACCATGGCTATATGATCATGAAGCTGCCCTATCTGGTCGAACCAATACTTGTACCTTTTATCACCATGGGAAAAATTTGTGATTTATCCCACTCAGCCTAGGAGTTCAAGAAGTTCTAGTAGCCTTAGAGCAAAACCAGTAGTTAATCTGATTAAGGCTAAAGAATTAGAAATAGACCTTTCTGAACCCACTAAGAAATTCATGAGAATTGATCCTAAACCCACTTTAACAATTGAAGAAGTAATTAAGTCAGGATCAAACTTTATGGGTGAAACTAATAATTTACAAGAGTTGTTCATAGAGGAAGCCTGGGGTCAAATCTCTAAAGAACAACCAAAAGAAATAGGTGTATGTAATGAAACAACATCTGAATGTGAGTCCATAGACTCAATCTGTATGCCTGCACCTATACTAGCCTTTGCACAGCATATGCATCATGAAATTAGTCAATAGCTGAATATAATTAATGAACTAAATAATAACTTGGCTAATTTTCAAATGAAAGATAAAAATTTTTATGTAGAGGAATATGTGATTGTTAAAGAATTCTCTGTTCGCGAAGCTGGCCCATCCAAAATAATGAAATAGTGGACCCAATGCCTATGTGCCTGAGATATCACCTGATTTAGGTATTAGCTCCACTTTCATCATCTCAGAATTTATAAAGTCTAGGGAGCCAGCAGTGATACCCAGCGAGCCCCTTGAGCCACAACCGTTCTTTGAGAGAGAACCCACCCTAGAGCGACCACATATAATTTTGCCTTATGGCGAGGAAACGATTGAGAGAGCTCTGGATGATCAAGCAATTAGTACCCAGGATAGAGACTATCAGCGATATTTGGTCCGGTGACAAGGTCAGCCAGAATCTGAGGACTTGTGGAATGCTGGTGTGGATCTGCAGCGCCTTAACCCAGACCCTCCTTGAGCCAAATTGATCCATACTCGATGGGGTCGAGTTCCTCCTGCCTCGGGAGAATTGGTGGGGATACCAGGATCAGACACAGATCCCTGGATCCCATATGGTTTAATTAGTCATGTGTCAAAGTTTTGAAAGTTTTATAATCAATTAAGATTGAGTCCTATAATAAGTTAAGGTTAGTTGATTTGTCTCAACCCTCAACCTAATCAGTATTTTGAGTCCTGTACATCAATTATGAGTCCAGTATGAGCCCGATTTTATATAAGAGAGGAGGTCACCCTATTTTGGAGTTCCACCAGGCCATATTCAGGAGTCAGAGGCCACTACATCAGCCCATTGGATTTTGTGTGACAACCCAGGATCCAAGATGCTTCCAGAAATCTTGATTCCTTCAAGATGCCCAGATTCCTTCTAGATGTCAGAGCATATTCCTAAACCAAGGCAACCATGATTTCAGAGGTCCATCTGCATCCCAGTCCAAAGAAATCAAGCCCAGGTGCCAAGCCCAAGCCCTTAAGAAGCAAGATTCCAGGGAATATTCCTGCTACCAGGCTACCAGGCCACCCCAGCTTCTAGAGGCCCAAACCCATGCACCCAAGCCCCTTTGGGCTGGCCCCTTGCTGCTCCTAAAGGCCCAACACACCCCCCTAGGCATCCTTGAAGTGTTGACCATGTCCAAAGAGGTTTGACCAAGTCAAAGATGAAGAGAAGGAGAAGACCAAGCTTATTCCTAACCTAGTTAGGATTTCTAATCCTTTTAAACTTTGTAATCTAACCTAGCTAGGAAAGGACTTGTATTCCAATTGTAAGAGGACTTGTAACCCAAGTGTAACCATGGTTAGTGAGGGCATGTGAACTCTATAAATCCCCACCTCTCTCCCTCTTGTAAGCATCTTTCTCTTATGAATAAACCTTGCTGAAATTTTGAGTTATTGCCTTGTGTTGGTATTTTGTTTTGGTTCTTTGGTTGGTGTTTTTGTGCTTGGATGAATTCCTTGCTGCCTTAGCATCCTTCCACATCCTAACTCACTACCATCCAAGCCTTCACACGTCCAAGAAGGAGTGCCCTAGGCTGCCAAGCAGGAAGATCTTCAACAAGCTTCAAACAGCCCAGCTTCTAATCCCTAACCTGATTCCTTCCAAACCTAGTTTCCTTTCCTTTTCTTATTTGCTATTTTGATTGACCCTTGACATTTTGCAGGATCCCCGAGGTGTTCCAGCTCCCCAGAGGAGGTTTTTCTTGTATCCAAAACCATCCAAATCAGCCATCTAATCAAGGGAACCGAACTTCATCATCCATACTCCAATCAAAGCCCTATGTGATCTCTTCATCGAAAGTTCTTCAAATCATTGATTGGTAACATCCTTCCCTTCTTTAAATTTTTGATTTGATGAAGATTAGCTATCTTAATATGGGAGTTTCTCAATTCTCAGGTCCTGGAATTTATTTTTTTGCATGAGTTTGCCTGTGATACGATGATTCTTTGCATTGCTATTCTTTATGCTAGTTTTTACTTAATTTTGGAAATCAAGCCTACAAATTAAATAATAAAAAAATATAAAAAAACTAGTTTACTATTTTTCTACTATTTTCAGCATTCTTAGAGTCATCCCGCATCATTATGGTATCCTTTGCATGCACTTTTATTATGTTGGATCCTGTTACAGGCAGATTGGTAGATTGACTTGATTGATCTACCAAGTCTTCCACTATTTTTTATTTTAGAATAGTTTTAAAATATAGTCTGCTTGTACTGCTTCACTTTTATTGGTTCAGAGCAAGGTTCCTGTAGCATAATAATAGTAGCATATTAAGATATCATTAGTTTTCTCTTTCAAAGTACTTGGATTGAGTGCATCACAATGGTCGTCCGGTCATAGGAGAGAAGTAGGACTTCAAGACCCTCTCTTCCCATTCAATAGGGTCTCCTATGGTGTGCAGGGGTGCCGCTTGTGATGTGACTCTTGAAGAAGAAAAGTAAAGGTGTCGACTCATGAGCACATATCGAAAAATATGGCATTCTGTTGTCACCCTGTCTCAGGCCATGCGTCGACCCTAGTGTCGACACCTAGTATCGACACTTGATCCTGGTGAGTCAACACTTGACCCGAGAATGCTGAAAAATAGTGAATTCAAATGATAATTGGTTGTAAAATCATTTTACATTATAAATTGAAATTATTTTGATTTATGAAGATTATTGAACTTAATCAAGAATTAAGTTATCTTGAATGACAAAGTGATCTAGGAATTGAAAGTAAAAATGTGGTTGCAGGTGCCTACGCTAAGCATGCAACAGCACAGGGAATAGGTAAGTATTTTAAAACATTTTAATAAATGCAGAAAATACCTACTCCGCGCAGGATCTAGCATATGCAAGATGCATGTATTGGCATGATACAGGACATATAATATTTATAAATATTTTAATAAATCTAGATCTACACATGCACCGAAAATAAAACAAAAAAAAAACATACCTTATTCCTAGCTGGAATAAGTCTGGGATAAACCTGGAATAGACTGGAATAATTGGAATAAAGTTATTCCAGTCGTCTTCCACCTTGGACTGAAAACTGGGCTTCTGAAAAGTCCCGGGAACGCCGCCTTCCGGACCTCCGATCACTCCCAAATTTGAGCTGTAGATTCTTAAGGAAGTCCTCTTCGATTTGGCACTAGTTTCTACAAGAAAAACCAAGCCAATAAATCATAAAAATTCTCCGAAGTCTGCTGCATGAAAATGGCAGCAAAACAGAGTAGCTGTCTTTGACGTTGGATTTCGGGCAACTGGAGCGATCCCGGCTCACGTGGTTTTCTCCGAGGAGTAGAAGAATACTCCCTCTAGAGGGGAGACACGCCCGGGGCTCTCCGATCCCTCTCCATGCGCGGTGCTAGCCGCCGGAAGATGGTTCACGGTCACAGGTTGCTGCAGCAAAACAGAATTGCTGCAGCAGGGATTTTGAGCACGAGAACAGGGATTAATGGCTTGGTTTCTCTTCCTTCTACTCACCAAAACCTAGCCCTCAACTTCACAGGTGGAAAGGAAGGGAATCCCAGCAAACAAGAACTCTCACAGCCCCTTATTTTTATTCTCACACGGTGACGACCTTCTCTCTGTTCTTCGAACCAGGGGACTGCAGCCAAGAAGTTATAAAGGAGCAGCAGCAAGGGAGATATATGCTGGGAAAGGCCAAAGGATTTCGGAGGCTTAAAACCACCCAATAAACCAGCATTTAGGAGTAATAAAAATGGGTTTAAAGTGCAAGCGGTGGAGGGAGGCGAGAAGACGTCCAACAACGTTGGACGATAGGAATTCCCCAGGCGAGAGGAAAAAGACCGTGTGAAGCGGTCAAAGGGAGAAACAACGGTCCATTAAAAAATCCGGTTCAATCCAATTGGAACGGTCCAAGCCCATTAAAATAATTCAATTGGTTCACAACCAATTGAAGGTCGAATTTACCTCCGAATTAGTTCAAATTTGATTCAGAAAAATCCTGGCGCAGACTTGGTCAGCCCGGAACAATTTTCGGCTGACCCAACCAAGGGCAAGACCAAGAAAAAGTGCTAAAAAATACTGTGACCATGAAACCGAGACGATTCCCAATCGTAATCGGTATCCGGATCAGAGAGTTATCCTCTATGGCGTGTGACCTCATAGGTTCGAACCTAAACGGTAGCACTAGAACAGTTCTAGTACCAGTACAGGAAACCATCTAGCAATGGGTCCCGACGTCCGGATAGGTCGAAGTTGCGGGAGCAAACTATCGAACCTCTGGCATATGGTTACCGTATAATTCATCCCTTTGACCTCTAATGCTCAGGACGACTGAGATTGGGCTGCCAACCCAGACTGAGTCAGTCGACTACGTGTCTCAACCTCGCAAGCCCAGTGACTCTTCACTAGGGCTACCCCGGCCGAGGATTTGCTAAATTGAGATACTGCGAGACATTCAATCCAAACTGTTTGGACAGGTCAATTCCATCTTGGTCCATCACTGCTCCACAAGTACTTGCCTGTACCCAGAAACCTTCCATCACCAGATTAAAAATCCGGGTAGTCCGGCACCAAAACACAGGGAGTTGCTTGCAAGCTACCGTGATGACCTCAGGTCAGAAGGACACTTATACCCATATCTAATCATGAGTATCCCTTTGGCAGAAAGGGACTGCACGGAGTCACGTTCAATGAGATATCACATATATCCCACTTGTAGATCACATCAGTGTCACCACACTCATTTGGTCAAGAGGACAACCAAACGATGTAAACTACAACAACCTATACTTGATATATTGCCGTCCAGTACAATATATCCTTTGGTTGTGAATAGGGTTTAAGGACCACTCAATACATCCTCTCTGTATCGAAATCAGTGTAGTCCTAAGGACTTCATCACATGGAAAGAGTTCTCTTAGGGAAATCCAATATGTGATGAGCTACCAAAAATAATATTTTATTAATTCATTGAAAAAGTACAATACTTAGCACAACCGCCTACAACCCAGGTGATTGGCTTTGGGACACAATTCCCAACAACTCCCACTTGTACTAAAGCCAATCAGAAGAGTATCTAATACCCATTTCCCTTTTACAATAGTCGAACGCTTTTATTCCGAGGGCTTTAGTGAAGGGGTCGGCCAGATTTTCTTTTCCATCGATCTTCAGTAGATTGATGTCTCCTCGTTCAACGATCTCTCGTACGAGGTGGTAGCACCGCTGTATGTGCTTGGTGCGGGGATGAGCTTTAGGCTCCTTAGCTTGAGCAATGGCTCCAGTGCTGTCACAGTACACCGGAACAGGACCATCTAGGGAAGGTGCCACCCCTAGCTCTCCAAGGAACTTCCGTAACCACACAGCTTCCTTTGCTGCATCTAATGCTACAATATATTCTGCTTCGCATACCGAGTCTGCAACAGTTGCCTGCTTGGAACTTTTTCAGCAGATCGCTCCTCCGTTCAGGGTAAATACAAACCCTGACAAACTCTTGCTATCATCTCTATCCGACTGGAAACTGGAGTCAGAGTACCCCACAAGTTTCAAGTCAGGTTCTCCATAAATCAGCCATTGGTCTTTAGTATTTCTCAAATACTTAAGGATGGACTTAACCACCTTCCAATGCGCCTCACCTGGGTCAGACTGGTATCTGCTCACTACTCCTAGTGAGTATGCCACGTCTGGTCTAGTACAAGTCATAGCATACATGATAGAGCCTACTGCTGAAGCATAAGGTACTCTACTCATGCACTCTCTTTCCTCAGGAGTTGTCGCACAATCCTTCTTGGAAAGAGTAATTCTAGAACCTATCGGGAGATAGCCTTTCTTGAAATTTTCCATGCTGAACCGTTTCAGCACAGTGTCAATGTACGTAGACTGGGATAGTCCCAAAAGCTTCTTAAATCTATCTCTATAGATTTTCATACCTAGTATGTAAGAAGCTTCACCCAAGTCCTTCATGGAGAACTGAGATGATAACCAGACCTTTATTCCTTGCAATGCTGCGACATCATTCTCGATTAAGAGAATGTCGTCAACATACAGTACTAGGAATACAATCACAGAACCATTAACCCATTTATAGATGCACGGTTGTTCTCCGTTCCTAACGAAGCTGTACGATTTGATACACCTATCAAACCTTAAGTTCCAACTTCAAGATGCTTGCTTGAGTCCATAAATGGACCTCTGCAACTTGCATACTTTTGATTCATCTGTGGATGTGAACCCTTCAGGCTGTATCATATACACCTCCTCTTCCAGCTCCCCATTTAGGAAAGCAGTTCGGACATCCATCTGCCAGATCTCGTAATCAAAATATGCTGCCAAAGCAAGCATGATCCGAATGGACTTGAGCATTGCCACAGGGGAGAAAGTCTCGTCATAATCGATACCATATCGTTGACGATACCCCTTGGCAACCAGATGGGCTTTATAGGTCTCTACCTTCCCATATACGCTCTTTTCCTCTTGAAGATCCATTTACACCCGATGGGTT
This sequence comes from Areca catechu, assembly GCA_021397845.1. Classification (NCBI taxonomy): domain Eukaryota; kingdom Viridiplantae; phylum Streptophyta; class Magnoliopsida; order Arecales; family Arecaceae; genus Areca; species Areca catechu. Next base: position 107,288,011 of record CM038043.1, read on the forward strand.
TTATTCCTTCAGGCGGATCAACCAATGTCCAAACATTGTTGATTTCCATGGACTCCATTTCGGATCGCATGGCTCCAAGCCATGCCTCAGAGTCAGATCTCTAAAGTGCATCCATATAGGTGATCGGATCCTCATTGTTCTCATCGAGCTCAATGGGATCGCCGTCCCGGCCCAAGAAACCATAGTATCTGTCCGGCTGACGCGGTATTCTACCGGATCTCCTAATGGGTTCTGGGTGTGATTCAATCACAACCGGTTCTACGTTGTCCTTAGAGTGTGTAGGTTCTTCTATTGGCTGAACTTCATCAAGTTCAATCTTAGAGGCTATAGTTCCTTCTCCAAGGAACTCCTTTTCCAAAAAGATAGCTCTAAGAGCAATGAACACCTTTTGTTCATTCTCCAAGTAGAAGAAATACCCTTTGGTTTCCTTAGGATAACCAACGAATAAACACCGATCAGACCTAGAACCAAGTTTGTCTGAGTCTAAACGATTTACGTAAGCCAGACAACACCAGACCTGAAGGTGTGAGATTGATGGTTTACGTCCATTCCACATCTCATACGGAGTGGAGACAACAGACTTACTTGGAACATTATTTAATAAGTAACAGGCTGTCTGAAGCGCATATCCCCAAAAGGATAGCGGCAGAGTTGCAAAGCCCATCAAGGATCGAACCATGTCCAACAAGGTTCGATTCCTCCTTTCGGACACACCATTCAACTGTGGTGTTCCTGGAGGAGTCCATTGAGAGAGAATTCCATTCTCCTCAAGATATGTCAAAAAAGCACCAGATAAGTATTCGCCACCTCGATCAGATCGAAGGGTTTTAATACTTTTTCCAGTTTGCTTTTCTACCTCATTACGGTATCGTTTGAACATTTCAAACGACTCAACTTATGTCTCATTAAAAAGACATAACCGAACCTCAAAAAGTCGTCTGTAAAAGTAATGAAATATTTGTATCCTCCTCTAGCACTAACTGTCATCGGTCCACATACATCAGTATGTATTAGACTTAGAAGTTCTGTAGCTCGTTCACCTTTTCCAGTAAAAGGTGACTTGGTCATTTTACCAAGTAAACAGGATTCATAAGTGGGCAGTGATTCAGAATCACTGACCTCGAGGACTCCATCTCCTCGCATCTTGTTTATTCTATTTTGGTTAATATGACCTAGCCTACAGTGCCAAAGATACAAATCATTGACGTTATCTAACCTTGGGCATTTGCTAGAAGTGTACATTACACTAACAGGCCTTGATAGTACGTATATGCCATTATTTAATCTAGCTTTCATTATAACAGCATTATTCAAAATAACATTGCAAAAATCTCCTTTTATTGATAGTTCAAAACCACAACTGGCCAAAAGGCCTACAGAGATTATGCTCATAATGAAACTAGGACAATAGTGACAGTCGACTAGTTCGACAGTACAAGACTCAAAGACAAGATGCAGGACTCCGACCGCCAGTACTGGAACACGATTTCCATTCCGACGCTCAGAAACTGTTCTTCATCTTCAAATCTTCTGCTAACATGAAGTCCCTGTAACGAATTACAAACATGAATTGGACTACCAGTATCCAATACCCAGTTAGCAGTATCAACAATTGAGTAATTACAAGGTTTTATCATATAAATACCTTGTTCAGCAGACTTCTGCTTTCTCGGCCTGTTCGGATCAAGGGACGCAATATAAAAAGGACAGTTCCTCTTCCAGTGTCCCTTCTTCTTGCAGTATAAGCACTCTGCAGAAGACTGATCAGCCTTATACTTTCTGGTCTGACTAGGGCCAGGAGCATTCTGCACTTTCTTTCCCTTCTTATTTATTTTCTTCTTCCCTTTCTTAAAGGGACGACGACCTCTACTACCTCCCACTAAATTCACCACCCCCTTATTCAGTTGGTGGTCTTTCTCGAAAGTCTGCAGCAACCCCAAAAGACCATGGTAGTTGACTGCAGGCTTGTTCATTCTATAATGATCGAGAAAATCAAGATAGGAGGAGGGAAGAGAATTCAGGATCGCATCCTTGCCGAGCTGCTCGTGCAAGGGGCATCCGAGTTTGCCCAATTTTTCAATCAGCTCGATCATGTACAATACATGATCAGTGACTGAACCGCCATTCGGCATCTTGGAGTTGTAGATGACACAAGACACTTTGTACCGTTCTACATCATCCGGGGTGCCGAAGGATTCCTTCAACTTTGGAAGGATTTCATCAGGTTGGGCCTCCTCGAATTTGCGAGTGAACTCGTCGTTCATCGCCGCTAACATAATACAACAGACAGTAGTGCGATCAGAGACCCACTTCAGATAAGCATCTCTGACTGTAGTCCGTGCATTAGCGGGAGGGATTTCAGGTGCCGGATCCGTTATTGCATACAGGATCCGTTCGTGCTCCAGAACTATTCTCAACTTTCGATACCAACTATCGAAGTTGACCCTTTAACTTCTCGTTATCGAGAAGTGACCGGAGAGATAAATTGGAAGACATCTGAAAAGAAAATAAGACCTATTAGTATATGAATTAATAAATTAACCAAAAGACTTGGACTTTAGTCTAAAGGTTTCTCCCACTAATTTTTCAGATTGGTAGCCTCTAACTCCAATCCTTGAAAACACTTTTTCAAATGGGTACTGAAATCCAATAGGCCACGCATGAGCCCGACTATGGCCGGCTCACCCATATGAGCCTAAAGGTAGGTTCATAAACCAATTGTTTCCCTAAACAATTTTCAGTATTTTATTTTGCCCCAGAGAACACCCAATCGGCCTAGGGGCCTCCTATTGCGGGTCTCTGGTTAGGTCCAACCATTAAAATGACTAATCCAATGCTTCCAGCTAACTAAAGACCAAGCCCGACTATGGCCGGCCCACCTGGTCCCGTTAAGGAGGTTGCACTGAACCATCATCGATCAGATAGAAATTCCAGTCGCCGGATGTACACCCGTTCTATGGAACTGCCGATGCACACCAAGCTAGTGGACACATTTCTATCCAACTTAATGGGAGGCTAAGATACTGTCAACTCCTTGACTTAGTCTTTTTAAGGACCTAATAATTTTAGAGGATTTTTTTTTTTTTTTTTTTTTTTTTTTTTTATAGTTATGACAGAAAAAAAAGGTAAGGACATGGATCATCCTTCCACTGAATCACTCAGATTCCAGGAGGGTTGAATTAAATCAACAATTGATCCATGGGCACCTATTGATCAGTCAGACCGATCAACCTGGGTGACATGGGTTAACTCGAGTCATTGAGCTTTTCCAATCAGTTCTGGTCGACTCGACTAGCCAGGTAGGTGAGATCATGGGTGAGTATCCGCCATTAACCATCTTTCCTAGACACCAACCAAGTTGGCTAGGAAAGAGGTAGCCTCATACAACCATGATCACAATTGCCAAACCTACCTCGACACCAGTCGGTTTACCAGACTCGATCAGACTAGCCTAAAGACTCGGACGTCCACTGAGCCACTAATTGGATCTATTTTAGATGAACGGATCAACTAATCTAACTATTAGATAGTTCTAAAGAAAGACCTTAAACAACTTTTGTTTAATCTTCTTTTAATCCGGTTCAACTAAACTTAGGTCTAACCCAGTGATAGACCCAACTAATCAGCTAACCCAATTAACACAATTTGGCTTATGCAAATTTTATTAGATTTTACAAACCTAAAAATTTTTATTAAGCCAAATACTTAATTAAAATATTTTTAATTAAGTCTCTATGTAAAATAATTTTACATCTAAAAATATGCATCATATCTAGATTTATACTTTTATAAATATTATATGACCCAAATAACAAAATTATAAATCATGCCAAATTTATAAAATAATTTTAATTTCTTTTTGATTTCCTTAAAGGATCCTTCTGAAGAGGCCAACACAGACGAACCGCATCATGTCAAAGACACACGGCCATGGTGAAGGTCTCAACTAGGTTCCTAAAAGTACTCTCTAATCCCAAGATTAAACAATTTAATCTACTATACATGCATCAAGATATGTTACACTAGAACCTGGCTCTGGTACCACTGAAAGTAAAAATGTGGTTGCAGGTGCCTACGCTAAGCATGCAACAGCACAGGGAATAGGTAAGTATTTTAAAACATTTTTAATAAATGCGGAAAATATCTACTCCGCACAGGATCTAGCATATGCAAGATGCATGTATTGGCATGATACAGGACATATAATATTTATAAATATTTTAATAAATCTAGATCTACACATGCACCGAAAATAAAATCAAAAAAAAAAACATACCTTATTCCCAGCTGGAATAAGTCTGGGATAAACCTGGAATAGACTGGAATAACTGGAATAAAGTTATTCCAGTCGTCTTCCACCTTGGGCTGAAAACTGGGCTTCCGAAAAGTCCCCGGAATGCCACCTTCCGGACCTCCGATCGCTCCCAAATTTGAGCTGTAGATTCTTAATGAAGTCCTCTTCGATTTGGCACTAGTTTCTGCAAGAAAAACTAAGCCAATAAATCGTAAAAATTCGCCGAAGTTTGCTGCACGAAAATGGCAGCAGAACAGAGTAGCTGTCTTCGACGTTGGATTTCGGGCAACTGGAGCGATCCCGGCTCGCGTGGTTTGCTCCGAGGAGTAGAAGAATACTCCCTCTAGAGGGGAGACATGCCCGGGGCTCTCCAATCCCTTTCCATGCACGGTGCTAGCCGCCGGAAGATGGTTCACGGTCACAGGTTGCTGCAGCAAAATAGAATTGCTGCACCAGGGATTTTGAGCATGAGAATAGGGATTAATGGCTTGGTTTCTCTTCCTTCTACTCACCAAAACCTAGCCCTCAACTTCACAGGTGGAAAGGAAGGGAATCCCAGCAAACAAGAACTCTCACAGCCCCTTATTTTTATTCTCACATGGTGACGACCTTCTCTCTGTTCTTCGAACCAGGGGACTGCAGCCAAGAAGTTATAAAGGATCAGCAGCAAGGGAGATATATGCTGGGAAAGGCCAAAGGATTTCGGAGGCTTAAAACCACCCAGTAAACCAGTATTTAGGAGTAATAAAAATGGGTTTAAAGTGCAAGCGGTGGAGGGAGGCGAGAAGATGTCCAACAACATCGGACGATAGGAATTTCCCAGGCGAGAGGAAAAAGACCGTGTGAAGCAGTCAAAGGGAGAAACAACGGTCCATTAAAAAATCCGGTTCAATCCAATTGGAACGGTCCAAGCCCATTAAAATAATTCAATTGGTTCACAACCAATTGAAGGTCGAATTTACCTCCGAATCAGTTCAAATCTGATTCAGAAAAATCCTGGCGCAGACTTGGTCAGCCCGGAACAATTTTTGGCTGATCCAACCAAGGGCAAGACCAGAAAAAAATGCTAAAAAATACTGTGACCATGAAACCGAGATGATTCCCAATTGTAATCGGTATCCGGATCAGAGAGTTATCCTCTGTGGCGTGTGACCTCATAGGTTCGAACCTAAATGGTAGCACTAGAACAGTTCTAGTACCAGCACAGGAAACCATCTAGCAATGGGTCCCGGTGTCCGGATAGGTCGAAGATGCGGGAGCAAACTATCGAACCTCTGGCATATAGTTACCATATAATTCATCCCTTTGACCTCTAATGCTCAGGACGACTGAGATTGGGCTGCTAACCCAGACTGAGTCAGTCGACTACGTGTCTCAACCTCGCAAGCCCAGTGACTCTTCACTCGGGCTACCCCGGTCGAGGATTTGCTAAATTGAGATACTGTGAGACATTCAATCTAAACTGTTTGGACAGGTCAATTCCATCTTGGTCCATCACTGCTCCACAAGTACTTGCCTGTACCCAGAAACCTTCCATCACCAGATTAAAAATCCGGGTAGTCCGGCTCCAAACACAGGGAGTTGCTTGCAAGCTACCGTGATGACCTCAGGTCAGAGGGACACTTATACCCATATCCAATCATGAGTATCCCTTGGCAGAAAGGGACTGCACGAGTCACGTTCAATGAGATATCACATATATCCCACTTGTAGATCACATCAGTGTCACCACACTCATTTGGTCAAGAGGACAACCAAATGATGTATTAATGGCTTGGTTTCTCTTCCTTCTACTCACCAAAACCTAGCCCTCAACTTCACAGGTGGAAAGGAAGGGAATCCCAGCAAACAAGAACTCTCACAGCCCCTTATTTTTATTCTCACATGGTGACGACCTTCTCTCTGTTCTTCGAACCAGGGGACTGCAGCCAAGAAGTTATAAAGGATCAGCAGCAAGGGAGATATATGCTGGGAAAGGCCAAAGGATTTCGGAGGGAGGCTTAAAACCACCCAGTAAACCAGTATTTAGGAGTAATAAAAATGGGTTTAAAGTGCAAGCGGTGGAGGGAGGCGAGAAGATGTCCAACAACATCGGACGATAGGAATTTCCCAGGCGAGAGGAAAAAGACCGTGTGAAGCAGTCAAAGGGAGAAACAACGGTCCATTAAAAAATCCGGTTCAATCCAATTGGAACGGTCCAAGCCCATTAAAATAATTCAATTGGTTCACAACCAATTGAAGGTCGAATTTACCTCCGAATCAGTTCAAATCTGATTCAGAAAAATCCTGGCACAGACTTGGTCAGCCCGGAACAATTTTGGCTGACCCAACCAAGGGCAAGACCAGAAAAAAATGCTAAAAAATACTGTGACCATGAAACCGAGACGATTCCCAATTGTAATCGGTATCCGGATCAGAGAGTTATCCTCTGTGGCATGTGACCTCATAGGTTCGAACCTAAATGGTAGCACTAGAACAGTTCTAGTACCAGCACAGGAAACCATCTAGCAATGGGTCCCGGTGTCCGGATAGGTCGAAGATGCGGGAGCAAACTATCGAACCTCTGGCATATAGTTACCATATAATTCATCCCTTTGACCTCTAATGCTCAGGACGACTGAGATTGGGCTGCTAACCCAGACTGAGTCAGTCGACTACGTGTCTCAACCTCGCAAGCCCAGTGACTCTTCACTCGGGCTACCCCGGCCGAGGATTTGCTAAATTGAGATACTGTGAGACATTCAATCTAAATTGTTTGGACAGGTCAATTCCATCTTGGTCCATCACTGCTCCACAAGTACTTGCCTGTACCCAGAAACCTTCCATCACCAGATTAAAAATCCGGGTAGTCCGGCTCCAAAACACAGGGAGTTGCTTGCAAGCTACCGTGATGACCTCAGGTCAGAGGGACACTTATACCCATATCCAATCGTGAGTATCCCTTTGGCAGAAAGGGACTGCACGGAGTCACGTTCAATGAGATATCACATATATCCCACTTGTAGATCACATCAGTGTCACCACACTCATTTGGTCAAGAGGACAACCAAATGATGTAAACTACAACAACCTATACTTGATATATTATCATCCAGTACAATATATCCTTTGGTTGTGAACAGGGTTTAAGGACCACTCAATACATCCTCTCTATATCGAAATCATTGTAGTCCTAAGGACTTCATCACATGGAAAGAGTTCTCTTAGGAAAATCCAATATGTGATGAGCTGCCAAAAATAATATTTTATTAATTCATTAAAAAAGTACAATACTTAGCACAACCGCCAACAACCCAGGCGATTGGCTTTGGGACACAATTCCCAACAGGAATATGATTCAAAGATTTTAAGTCATTTCAATAAGCTTTAAGGGTCATGGGTTAGCTTAAATTAGGTCCTTAATTATGTTAGACCTAAGTTTAGATGCATTGGACTAAATAAAGAACTAATCTAATCAAATGTTGAGTTAGGATTTCTTCTCTATAGATCTCTCTACTAGTTAGATTGATTAGTCCATAAATCTAATGGAACTGATTTATGGCTCAATGGTCAACCCGAGTCTTTAGGATACTCTAATCGAGTCTGATGAACTAATTGGTGTCTAAGATAACTATGGCATTTGATCATGGTTCTTTGGGGCTACCTATTACCTGGCCAACCTGGTTGGTGTCTAATGCAAGACGGTTAATGGCAGAACCCATCCCATGATCTCATTTACCTGGTCAATATGGTTGATCAGAATTGATTGGATAACTCACTGACTCGTGTTAACCCATGTCACCTAAGGTTCATCAGTTTTGACTGATTTTGGGTGCCCATGGATCATTAGTTTCTGAAACCCTCCTTAATGACTGATATAGTCAGTGGGAAGTTGATCTATGTCTTCTTATCTATTTCATCTATCACATTAAATCTAAATCCTCTAAATTATTAGGTCCATAAAAGGATAAAGTTCTGGGGATAACTAAGTCCTTTCCTTCCATTAAGTGGAATGGTAATGGATTCAATAGTTGGGTGTTCATCAGCAGATCCAAAGATTGGGTGTTCATCGGGCTATTGGAATTGCCATTCCTAATATGATGGCTCAGCATGACTCTCTTAATGATGGTCAGGTAGGTCGACTAAAGTCTGTTTTGACTATTTATTGGTTAGAAGCATTAAATTTTTTCATGTTAATGGTTGGACCTAACCGGGACCTTTAATAGGAGGCACAAAGGCCGATTGAAGTGCACCTTGGGAAAAAATCTAAATACTAGAAGTTACTTGGAGATGTAATCGGTTAAAGAACTGGTAGGGAATGCAAAGTGAAGATGAAACTATGCAACTCTAAAGGAGATTAGCGAAGATTAATTGGCAAGTTTTATCGGCATATGAAGAGTTCAGCATAATTTATCAAAGATAAGTTAATGAAGCAAACTTGAATGATCATGCATAACCCTAATTACCGAGACTTCGAAATAATAAAGAAATAGGACAGAATTAAAACCACCAGTCATGCTAGTCAGATTAATGTCTCAGACCTAATTGATACTGACTTACCTGGCATTGATTTTCCAATAAGAATAAGATCACTCTTGAGGGGATCTTCCAGATGACCAGGCCATGCTACAGGTTGGAGACTCTTCTTGCTTTCTAGATTGGTGGCAAGAGATCCTTCCTCTTAAAGTCGGAATCCCAGAGAACCCTGCAACAAAGAAATCCTTAAGATGAAAGAACTTAACAAAACATGAAATGGAGAAAGGAAAGAGAGGTGGATGAAGCATTGATGGGGATCCTTCTTGGCGCCATGGTGGAGTGCTTGAAATGGAACAGGTTGGTCTCCTTGTGTTGATCCTTTTGATTCACCATTGCATGTTGAAGGCTCACTTGAGATTGGAGAAGAAGAAATGAGTCTTTGGGCATTGGAGATGGAAGAAGGGAGGAACTAGAGTGGGCGTGGAAGAGGGGAAAGACCAAACCACATAGACACAAAGACAATCACATAGAAAGAATAATCCAAGCCAAAAATTTTATTCATCCATTTTTTTTACAATGGGGCATCCCAAAGCCTTTAATAGGAGCCTTACAAATCTTTAAAATTTGAAAATCCCTAAAATGTGGAGGATTACAAGGAGAGTTAGAGGATTTGTAGGCCTTGATGCTTGATTTGTGGAAGAGGGTGGCCAACCAACATTTTGAATTCAAACTTTCTTCTTGGGTGCCCTCTTGGAGTTCCTTCAACCCATGACAAGTGGCGCCAAGTGGGGACCACTTGATGAGGTGGCTTCTAGCTAAGATGGTGCCGAGGTGGCAAGTGGTAGCTGATGTGGCACTGAGGTGGCAAGTGGCATGTGGCACCACTTGGCCTTGGACTTGTCTTGATGCTTCAAAATCTGACTTTCAACTGGACTAAGGCTTCAAATTGGACCCGACCTAGCATGGACTCGAAATTAATTGGACTAAGACTTTGACTTCAACTGGACCAGACCCAATATGGACTCGAAATTAATTACAAGATTATTTGGACTCAAAATTGAAAGAGAAATTACAGGACTAATCCAACCATAAGGACTCAGATTTGAATTGAATAGGTTGGAGTCTTTTCTTGATTCTGGTTCCCACACCAAGAACCTACCTTTATATGCGCATGAAAGGGCCGGCAAAAGTCAGTACAGTCTAATGGGTTCTAGTACCCACTAAGGAATTAAAGTAATTCCTTGGATTGGAGGTAAAGGCTACCATCTAAACAAAATTATGGGAGGGCCTTTAGACTAAAATCCATGTCTTTAGGTTAATAATTTATATACACTAATAGATTTTGGTTTTCCTTTTAGATATCTACCAACTTTTCACTTCGATCTCTTCTCGATAATAAAAAACTCATGGGTCCCAACTTTGATAGCTTGTATCAAAGGCGCAGGATTACCCTAGAGCATGAATGGATCTTATATCTATATCAGATCCAGTGCCTGAAACACCTACTCCCATGCTCGTGATTCAGTCAGAGACACTTATCAGAAGTGGCTCTCTGATAGGACTGTTGTATGATGTATCATGTTGGCAGTGATGAACAATGAGTTTAGTCACAAATTTGAGGAAGCCCAGTCGAAGGAGATCCTTCAAAAGTTAAAGGAGTCCTTTGGTATACCAGATGACGTTGAGAGGTATAAGGTCTTCTATGCTATCTACAATGTGTAGATGCTTCTGGGGCCTCAGTCACTGATCATGTATTGTACATGATAGAGATGATTGAGCGTCTGGGCAAGCTCGGATGTTCCTTGTATGAATAGCTCGAAAAAGATGCGATACTGAATTCCCTGCCCTCTTCTTATCTAGACTTTCTTGATCATTTTATATTGAATAATTATGTAGTTAACTCCATGATCTATTGGGGTTACTACAGATATATGAGAAAGACCACCAACTCAATAAAGGGGTGGTAAATCTAGTGGGAGGATCTTCAGTAGGGTGCCATCCCTTTAAGAAAGGAAAAAAAAGAAATAAAGGGAAGAAGGTGCATAATGCTTCTAGGCCTAGTCAGGTCAAGAAGGTGAAGGCTGATAAGAGCCAGGTAGAGTGCTTCTTTTATAAGAAGCAAGGTCATTAGAAGAGGAACTATCCTCTTTATATTGCATCCCTTGACCCGAACAGGTCCAAGAAGAGAAAGTAGCAGGGCAGTGCTGGACAAGGTATTTATATAATCACGCCTTGTAATTTCTTTATCTGCGATACTACTAACTGGGTATTGGATACCGGAAGTCTAATTCATATTTGCAATTCTTTGTAGGGTCTTCAACTTAGTAGGAGATTCGACGATGGCAAGAAATTCTCGAACGTGAAAAATGGAAGCTAAGTTCTAGTCCTGGCATTGGGAGCCCTCAAATTAGTTTTCGAGTCTTGTACAATCATTTTGAATGAGTGTCATTACTGTCCATCTTTCATCCTGAATGTCATTTCTGTAGGCCAATTGGCCATGTATGGTTATGAACTATTAATAAAGAATGATATTTGCAAAATCATTTGGAATGGTTCTGTTACGATAAATGAATACATGAACAATGGCATTTATGTACTATCGCGACCTGTTAGTATAATGTATACATCTAGCAAATACCCTAGGATAGATAATGCCAGCGATGCATATATATGGCATTGTAGGCTAGGTCATATTAATAAGAACATGCTAAATAGGTTGAAAAGCGAGGGTCTTCTCGAGATCAATGAATGTGATTCACAACCAACCTATGAGTCCTGCCTTTTTGGAAAGATGACAAGATCACCTTTTACTGATAAAGGTGAACAAGCCAAAGAAATTCTAAGTCTGGTACAAACTGATGTATGTGGACCTATGAATATTAGTGCCAGATGTGGGTATAATTATTTCATTATATTTACAGACGATCTTTTGAGGTACGGTTATGATGGGGTACAGATATGGAATGATGCATTTCTTTGAATTAAAGATATTAAATGATGATGAGGCAGATATGCATGTGGCTATTTTATGTAAAGAAGCAGAATTTCATGAAAAGGACATAAGGAAAACATGACTAGGAAGACAACCTATCAAAGCAATTAAGAAAATAGACCTTCGTGGTTAGGAAACCACACAGGTTAGGGCTAGCTTAATTTCCTATTTCAGATCTGAAAGAGATTTATAAAGATTGGTTATCCGGCCATTAATATTCTGAAATGAAGTAAGGAACACTCAAGATGAAGTATTTAAATGGCTAAGGAATTACTCTAGGTTTTAAAGCATCCTGCATCTGATTCTTTGGCACAGAAGACCTTCATCTTGGAAACCATGAGACCCGGGGATCCTGACAGGTAGATGGAAAGGTTAAAGGTTTAGATGGAAGATTGGAATAAAGGAAGAAGAAAGTTAAGAATGGAAGTGCTGGCTTAGGCTTGGATTGAAGTAATCTCTCTTTGGCATCCTTTGTTTGAATCATCTTCAATTGTTGGCGTGGAGAACTCCATTGTAGATGATCTCTTTTGGAAGATGGGAAGGTCAAAATTGGAGAGGCTTGAAGAGGGTTCTTCAAGGGTGGCCGAATGGAATTGGAAGAGGGATTGGTAGCTTGTTTGGTTAAGTATCCTAGGTCTCACACCTACCTTCTCTCAAGGGTCTTTGGCTAGCAAAGGAAGAAAGCTTTCTTAGAAAAAAAATTTTATTTCATTCATCATCATGTACAAGAGAGCTTGGAGTAGGTTTTATAAGCCTCTATGGATTTTGAAATTTTGAATTACAAGAAGCTTTTCATGGGAGGTTCCTAGTTATAAGGGTGGAATTCCAAATTACATGGAGATTTTAGGGGAATAGCTAGCTAAAATGGTGGAAGAAAAAACTTCTTGCCCACTTTGAATTTGAATCTCTCTTAGTGATGTGGCATTTGATGAGGTGGCTTGCTGAGGTGTACTTCATATGGTTGGGATGTTGACATGGCATCCCACATGGCTTGTTGAAGTGGCACCCTCCTTGGATTAACTAGTTGAAATGGTTGAGTGCATTCCATCTTCAAATGAGCTTGCTTACCTTTAACCAATTCCAACTCTCTCTTAGACGCAACTACTAAATTAACTAAATACAAGACTAATTTGATCCTAATTGGACTTATAAAAACTCAAATTGAAATGAACCCACTCTAATTACATGACTCAAATTCAATTAAAGAATTAAACTAACTCTATTTACAAGACATGAAAGAATTAAAGCCATACTGAATTAGACTGAAGCCTCTTTCGAACTTTGATGCCCGCACCAGTTCTCTCGGGGTGGGAGGAACTTGACCCTGTCTAGTAAGGACTGATATGACTTTGGTTCCTTTCTAGCATATCTGGGTCGATTTGTTGCAGATCCTCTCGGGTGATCCAGGAATCCTCGGATTCGGGTCTTCCTCACCTTCGAACCAGATAACGTTGATAGCCCTTATTTCTGGTAGTAATTAATTGGTCATCCAAGATACGTTCGATCTTCACCTCCGGTCTGGTTGAATTGCTATTGGACACTCAGGTAGGGTTTCGCTCTCAAAGGCAAGGGAAAGTCCAAAAGGCTCTCTAGGAATTAATGACAGTTCTTTAAATTCTTTCAGATCAAAATATTAAATGTGGAGCTAATGTCGTAATCAGGTGGTAACTCTAACACATATGCATTAAATCCAATTTTCTTAATTATTTTGAAAGGTCCAGCTCCCTGGGCATGCAATTTCTTCATAGTTCCCGGTGGAAACCTTTCAAGTCTAAGTTTTATCATGATAGAGTCCCCTTCATTAAATTCTTTTATTCATTTACATGAATCAACCATATGCTTATAAACTTCATTACTCATTTAAATCTTCTTACTAATTTCTTTATGTAATTCTTTAAGATGCTGTGCATATGACTCGGCAGACTCAGATACACGTGCGTGTGTGGGTAACGGAATGAGGTCGATAGGTCTCCTAGGTCTGTAACCATGGCAATCTCAAAGGGACTTTTACCAGTAGACTTATTGACCGAGCTATTATATATAAATTCAGCACGAGGTAGAAGTAAATCCCAATTTCCCAAACTCTCTCCAACAAGGCACCTCAATAAGTTCCCTAGACTTCTATTTACGACTTCAGTTTGTCCATCAGTCTGAGGGTGGTAAGTAGTTGAGAATTTTAGTTTTGTTCCTAGTAGGTCCCAAAGGGTCTTCCAAAAATAGATTGTGAAATGGATATCCCTATCAGAAACAATGGTCTTAGGTAACCCATGTAGCTTGACTACTCAATCGAGAAAAAGCTTGGCTACTCTGGAGGCATCAAAAGTTTGGGAGCAGGGTATAAAATGGTCCATTTTAAAAATCTGTCAACCACTAGAAAGATTGAATCGTGTTTTCTAAGGGTCTTGGGCAATCCTAAAATGAAGTCCATGCTAAGATCTTGCCATGGACAATCCGGTATAGGTAAAGGAGTGTATAACCCGGTGTTTTGTCTTTGATGTTTGGCAACCGCACATGTTCTATATCGGGCAACAATATTGGCTACTTGTCTCTTAAGGCCTGGCCAGTAAAATTTCTCCTCAATTATCAATATGGTCTTGTTTCTTCCAAAATGGCTAGCCAAACCTCCAGCATGGGTTTCCCAGATTAAAAAATCTCTCAGGAAAGTCTTTGGAACACAAAGCTTGTTTTTCTTAAATAGATAACCATTTAAAAGGGTGTACTCATTGTGGTCACTAGATAGTCCTAATTTCAAAGCTTGGTAAACTTCATTAAAGTCTGGACAATTATCATATTCATCCGTAAGTCTTTCAAATCCAACGACTTCAGTGCTAATCGAGTTCAGAAGCAGGGCTCTATGACTTAAAGCATCGGCTACTTTATTCTCAGTTCTGGCACGGTGTTTCAAGACAAATGTGTAGGCCTGGATGTATTCTACTCACTTAGCATGCCTAGAATTCAGCTTCTTCTGGGAACTAAGGAATCTAAGGGCCTCGTGATCGGAAAACAAGACAAATTCATGCGGTAGTAGATAGTGCCTCCAATACCTTAAAGCTTGCACTACCGCATAGAGCTCCTTATCATAGGTGGAATACCTAAGCTTAGTGTCATTTAACTTTTCACTAAAGAAAGATATGGGGTGGCTCTCCTGGCTTAAAACTCCACCTATTCCTACTCCAGATGCATCACAAGTGACCTCAAAAACCTTGAAAAAATCAGGCAATCTTAAGATAGGTGCTTGTGTCATTTTCTTCTTAACATCTAGGAAGGCCCTATCAACAGCTTTGGTCTATTCAAATTGGCCTTTCCTAATACAATCCGTGATTGGCGCAACTATGGTACTAAACCCTCAAATGAATCTTCTATAAAGAGTAGCTAGGCCATGAAAACTTCATACTTCATGAACACTTTTTGTCACAAGCCACTCTATAATTGATTTAATCTTTTCGGGGTCAGCAGAAACTCCGTCAGGTGTGACAACAAAACCTAGGAAAATGACTCTATGGGTAAAAAAATCACATTTCTTGAGGTTTGCAAAGAGACTATTTTTCCTAAGAGCTAAACAGACTTGATTCAAATGGTCCAAATGATCCTTCTTGGTCCTGCTATATATAAGAATGTCATCGAAGTAAACTACGACAAACTTTCCTATAAATAATCATAGGACTTGATTCATAATCCGCATAAAGGTACTAGGAGCATTGGACAGTCCAAATAGCATTACTACCCACTCAAAAAGACCCTGCTTGGTCTTGAACGAAGTTTTCCACTCATCTCCAGGTCTAATCCTAACCTGATGATAGCCACTCTTAAGGTCAATCTTTGAGAATATTGTTGCTCAGGCCATCATATCTAACATATCATCCAAACGGGATATGGGAAACCTATATTTTGTTGTGATCTTATTAATGGCACGACTATCAACGCACATCCTCCAAGTGCCATTTTTCTTTGGGGTCAGTAATGCGGGTACTACACAGGGACTCAAACTCTCTCTAATAAATCCTTTCCTAAGAAGATCCTCTACTTGTCTTTGTAACTCTAAATGTTTGGTAGGATTCATCCTATAGTGTGGAAGGTTGGGTAGGGTGGCTCCTGGGACTAAGTCAATGGCGTGCAGGATATCCCTAAGTGGTGGAAGTTGGTCAGGTAGGTCATCTGGAAACACATCCTTAAAGTCTTCTAACACTTTAGCCACTTCCTGAGGGCGTTCTTTTTGGGAAGGCTCCTGAATTTCCTTAGTGGTTAAATCCAAACATGTGTACCCTCAGTGAGCTCTTTCTCAATTTCCTTTTCAGTGATCAAATTGACTCCCGTTTTCTTTTCCTTTAGGTGGCTTGATCCTCTCCTAACAGTGTCTTTAGGTGGTTTTAGGTTGATCACAAACTTCTTTCCTAGGTGCATGAATGAGCAGGAATTTGATCGGCCATATAGGGTCGCGTCATGATCAAATAACTAAGGTCGACCTAGGATGATACTGCTCAATCCCATTGGTAAGACATCACACCACACTTTCTCTTGATAGGACTGTAATTGGATTAGGACTAGGCACCTATGTTTGATGGGAATTGAAGTGGAGTCTATCCAAAAAACCTTATAGGGATTTGGATGGGGAACTATGGACAAGCCTAAAGTTTTGACAGCACTAGTGGATATGGCATTTACACAACTCCCACTATCTATGATTATTTTACATACCTTATCCCCTAACTTGACAAATGTTTGTAGGATGTTAGTCCTACGCCAATCCTCATGTGTCACAATGTGGGTAAGGATGCATCTAACTACTCCCAACAGATCAGGCTCTATTTGTTCCTCGTCACCTTCATACTCTTTAGCCAAATTATCCTCAGCCTGATATACTTCCTCAACAATATCACCTAGGGGTTCTTTGAGTTCAGACTTACTTTCTTCTAATTCTCCTATGTGTAAGGCCCTAGTTTGACAATTGCTAGCATAATGACCTAACTTATGACATCTGTAGCAATCAACATTAGGGTTTGGAGTCTTCTGAACTTCTAGTGCTTTCCCCCTATCATCTCTATAGGTCAGAGGGGTGCTAGGGTTGGGTCGGCTGGGTCGCATCTGATTCGATCCTGGCTGCTGACTAGGTGCACTAGTTTTAGGGTTTCGGGTCTGCGATAAAATGGTCCCCTATGAAATCTCTCGGCATCTCGTGCTACCTGGTAAGCTAGCTCTAAGTCATGGACTTTTCTCAAAAATAACTCCTTCTGGATCTTTTCTCTCAATCCTGCCCTAAACCTAAACAAAGTAACTGACTCAGACTCATCTACATTGCATCTCATCACAAATTTGTCAAACTTTGCAATATATTCAGCTACACTCTTAGTTCCCTGGGTCAATCTCTACCACTGGTCTAGAAGTCTTTGGTGGTAGGACATAGGAAGGTATTTCTTTCGAAGCCTAAGTTTCATTGCCCTCCAGGTTACTATGGGAACATCACCCCTTTGTCTAATGAACCTCTTGACGTTTCTCCAGTAAAGCCTAGCCTGACGAATTAACCTAAGCTTCGCGAACTTGCATTTTCTCTACTCCATCATGTCATACCAATCAAAGTACTAATCCATCTATCCCTCCCAATCTATGTAAACCATAGGATCCAGATTTCCATCAAATGTTGGTGCTTCCAACCTAATACTCCTAAGGGTTCGCTCATCATGGTCTGTCTGATCCTGATTATGTCTCCTAGGGTTTGGCTCATAGACTGGATCATGATGTGCTATCCTAGGATTTGGATCATGGACTCGATCAGGATTGGGCCTCCTAGGATTTGGCTCGAAGAAATGGTCTTGATGAAGAGCCCTTCTAGGGTTGATGGGTATTTCAAACTCAGGTTCAGGCTCTAACTCATTTTGGACTTCATGATTTCCTCCAGGGGTACGACCTTCTAATCGATCAAGTCTAGTAGTGATGTGGGTTATCTGATCAGTCAAGTTTTGTTTGGTCTGGGCTAATTGATCAGTTAAGTTTTGGTTCAGCCTGGTCATTTGGTCATTCAAAGATTTCATCAGACTCTCAAAGTTTTGTTCCATGGTTACACTAGATTGGGCTTGGGTTTGCTGATAAGGTGCTCCTAATCTAGTTGCCATGCACACAGACTCAACTCGAACTAAGGGTTTTGGTAGACTAGAGTACAAATCAAATGTAAGGTCAAATTGACAATCCAGGTTGTAGTAACTTGGCACCTAGCCAGGTAAGTGTAAGGTTAGTGGAGGTTCCTCTTTGCTTGCCTTAGACACCAATTTGAAATTGGCTAGGTAAGCAAACCAACACACTTTCCTTCGGGCTCTTGTCCCTGAACCACTTGCCTAGACAACAGATACAAGCACACACAAACTGGGTGTCAAAGTTGGCTTGACACTTGACTTGACTCGACCTTGTGGGTGTCCCTAGCTCACTAGAGCAATTAGATGTCTAATCCATTTTAATTAGGGTTGGGATCGTTATGCAAGTTGGTGATTTTTGGGCTAGGGACAGGTGATGAAATCCTAACCCTATGTCAATTTGATGCCCTTAACTTGTTTTATCATGACATGAATGCAACAAGCATATGGACCCAAATTTCAGGTGCAGAAATCAGTGTGTTGTAGTTCTGATGTGGGGCAGAAAAGTGATGTGTATCAATCTCATAAAAATTTGAAAAAATCACAAAACACTCTTAACTTGTAGGGGATATTCCATATGAAAGAAAATTTAAAGATAAAATCTATACTATGCTAATCAGATACTAAAAGTTAGATAATGTAAAAAGAACAGAAAATAATAGCAGAAATTTTAGCAGTAGTGATGGAGTGCGGGAATTTTCATTTTTTTTGTGATTTTTTTCCGAAGATAAAATTTTGAATGATGATAACTAACATAATATGGAGTAGGGAAAAAGTTATTTCAATGAGAAATTAACTACTTTCATTCAGACTTTTAAACAAATCACAGTCAACCTACTCAGAAATACAGCAAGCAGAATTTAAACAAAGGTATTTGCATACCAAACTTCAACCTAATCATTCATGTCCGGCCAGGGGCTCATTATTCCCATGGATCATGATAGTGTAGTGGTGTACACCCACTCAGGAGGCATGAATCTTAGATCTTGATTGGATTTATAAAGAAAACTATGTAGTAAGTATAAATGCTATGCATGCAGAAATTTCAGCAACCTATCTAAATGCACAAATTCAAAATTAACCCTAACCTACCATGCTCTGATACCAAAATGATGGGGTACGGATGTGGAATGATGCATTTCTATGAATTACAGATATTAAATGATGATGAGGCAGATATGCATGCGGCTATTTTACGTAAATAAGCAGAATTTCATGAAAAGGACATAAGGAAAACATGACTAGGAAGACAACCTATCAAAGCAATTAAGAAAATAGACCTTCATGGTTAGGAAACCATACAAGTTAGGGCTAGCTTAATTTCCTATTTCAGATCTGAAAGAGATTTATAAAGATTGGTTATCCGGCCATTAATATTCTGAAATGAAGTAAGGAACACTCAAGATGGAGTATTTAAATGGCCAAGGAATTACTCTAGGTTTTAAAGCATCCTGCATTTGATTCTTTGGCATAGTAGACCTTCATCTTGGAAACCATGAGACCTAGGGATCCTGCACAGGTAGATGGAAAGGTTAAAGGTTTAGATGGAAGATTGGAAGAAAGGAAGAGGAAAGTTAAGAATGGAAGTGTTGGCTTAGGCTTGGATTGAAGTAATCTCTTTTTGGCGTCCTTTGTTTGAATCATCTTCAATTGTTGGCATGGAGAACTCTATTGTAGATGATCTCTTTTGGAAGATGGGAAGGTCAAAATTGGAGAGGCTTAAAGAGGGTTCTTCAAGGGTGGCCGAATGGGATTGGAAGAGGGATTGGTAGCTTGTTTGGTTAAGTATCCTAGGTCTCACACCTACCTTCTCTCAAGGGTCTCTGGCTAGCAAAGGAAGAAAGCTTTCTTAGAAAAAAAATTTCATTTCATTCATCATCATGTACAAGAGAGCTTGGAGTAGGTTTTATAAGCCTCCAAGGATTTTGAAATTTTGAATTACAAGGAGCTTTTCATGGGAGGTTCCTAGCTATAAGGGTGGAATTCCAAATTACATGGAGATTTTATGGGAATAGCTAGCTAAAATGGTGGAAGAAAAAACTTCTTGCCCACTTTGAATTTGAATCTCTCTTGGTGATGTGGCATTTGATAAGGTGGCTTGCTGAGGTGTACTTCATATGGTTGGGATGTTGACATGGCATCCCACATGACTTGTTGAAGTGGCGCCCTCCTTGGATTAACTTGTTGAAATGGTTGAGTGCATTCCATCTTCAAATGAGCTTGCTTACATTTAACAAATTCCAACTCTCTCTTGGTCCCAACTAATAAATTAACTAAATACAAGACTAATTTGATCCTAATTGGACTAAAAAAAACTCAAATTGAAATGAACCCACTCTAATTACATGACTCAAATTCAATTAAAGAAGTAAACTAACTCTATTTACAAGACATGAAAGAATTAAAGCCATACTGAATTAGACTGAAGCCTCTTTCGAACTTTGGTACCTGCACCAGGTTATGTCTTCTTGATAAGATATAAATATGAATCACTTGAAATATTCAAATGATATCGTAATGAAGTAGAAAAATAAACTGGAAAGTATATCAAAACCCTTCGGTTAAATCGAGGTGGTGAATATCTTTCTGGTGATTTTCTGACATATCTTGAGGAGAATGAGATTCGCTCTTAATGGATACCTCCAGGGACACCTCAGTTAAATGGAGTGTCTGAAAGAAGGAATCGAATCCTGTTAGACATGGTTCAGTCCATGATGGACTTTGCTTCTCTATCGCTATCCTTTTAAGGATATGCTCTAAAGTTAGCCTGCTACCTTTTAAATACGGTTCCAAGTAAGTCCGTTAGCAAAATCCCATATGAGATATGAACTGGACATAAGCCGACACTCGCACACCTTTGGGTCTGGGGTTGCCCAGCTTATGTCAAATGTTTGGAACGGATAAGCTTGGACCTAGGTCTGACCGGTGCCTATTTGTTGGATATCCAAAAGAGTATATGGGGTACTACTTCTACTTGACCGAGGAACAAAAGTTATTCATCAGTCTTTGGGCTATCTTTTTGGAAAAGGAGTTTCTTCATGAAGGAACTGTAGCCGCTAAGATTTAATTTAGTAAAGTTCAACAAGTAGAATAACCGACACACTTAAGGGATAACATAGAACCAATTATTATTAGACACACCCAAAGCCCACATAGGAACCATTAAGGAGATCCGATAGGGTACTGCATCAACAAGATAGATACTATGGTTTCTTGGTCCGGGACGGTGATCCCATTGAACTCAATAAGAATAATGAGGACCCGATCACCTATAAGGATGCAATGCAGAGGTCTGACCTGAGAAATGGCTAGGAGCCATGAGATCCAAAATGGAGTCCATGAAAATCAATAATATATGGACATTGGTTGATCCACCTGAAGGGATAAAATCCATTGGATGCAAATGGATTTTTAAAAGGAAAAGGGGCGCTGACGGATAGGTAGAGACCTATAAGGCCCATCTGGTTGCCAAGGGGTATCGTCAACTTTATGGTATTGACTATAATGAGACATTCTCTCCTATGGCAATGCTCAAATCCATTCAGATCATACTTGCTTTAGTAGCACACTTTGACTATGAAATCTGGCAAATGGATGTCCGAACAGCTTTCTTAAATGGTGAGCTAGAATAAGAGGTGTTTATGATATAACCTGAAGGGTTCACATGGTGCGGGCATCAGGATCAGATAGAGACAACTGGGCCCTTTATGGATTTTTGATTAGGTTTTCGATTCCATTGAGTCATGTAATAAATATTGAGTCCTATAATCAATTGAGTCAATTGAGTCCACTTAGTCAATTGAGTTGAGTCCATGTATTTTTCAGTCAAGTCAAGTGAGTTCAGTCAGGTCCTGTAAATTTTAACTTCTTTCATTCAAGTCAAGTTCAAGAGGAGAGTCACTAGACCCCCATTTAAGCCACCCTAGCTCATGTGCTTGGGCCCCTACTCAAGCCACCCCAGCCCATGCGCCTGGGCCCCATTCATGCCACCCAAGTCCACTAGAAGATGGCGGATTTTCCAACCCACAAGGAAGTTGGCACCCCAGGCCCACAAGCAGTTGGTGCCCCCTCCCAGGCCCACAAGCAGCTGGCACCCACTCCCAGGCCCATAGCAGGTGGCACCCCCTCCTAGGCCCATAAGGAGTTCATGCCACCTAGTCCAACATGGAGTCAAGCAGTCCAAGTCCAAGGGGAGTTAAGTTTCCAAGTCCAACAAGGAGTTCGACCTCCAAGTCCTACAAGGACTCCAGTCTCGTCCTTTTCAAATTTTGTACTCTAACTTTGATAGAGATTTGTACTCCAAATTTGATAGGGAGAAGACTTGATGATTTATAAATACCCCTTCCCCCCCTCTTGTAAGAAATTATTGATTGAATGAATGAAAAGAATTTTTCTTGTCCAATTTCCATGCTTGTTAGCATTGATGCTCCATGAGGGAGAGGGTGTAAGGCCCAACCAACAAACCCTAGTTCTTTTCTAACCCTAGCTACCCCACCCATCATCATCTTACAAAACCCTAGGCCGCCCCATCATCTTCCAACCAAGGCCACCCACCCCCATCTTCCAAACCCTAGGCCGCCAGTTATTCTTTCCCCTCCAGGCCGCCAACCCTGAAGCACTAGGCACCCTCCAGGTTCTAGGCCATCAGCTCCAAGCCCAAGTGCCCCACAACCTCCAGGCCATCCCCTCCAATCCAGGCATCCTCCTCCTAGCCGCCAATCAACTTCCTGCACCCCCTCTTGCCTTCCCTCTACTTTCTAACCCCTGATTCATATTTTTTCTATCTTCTACATCCCTAACTCTTAGTGTTAGTTGGATCCCTCTAGTTCCACGCTCCTTGGAAGAGGTCTTCTTTGCCCCTGGAGCCATCTGATAAAAAGTCAGTGGATTCGCGGGAAATTGGCTTCTTCTTTCAGGCGCCAATCCAGAGTGCTATAAGACCCCTTCTACAATGAAAGGAAAATCATTGTTAGGTAAACTAACCCATCCCTTCTCTCTTTTTCTGATCTATTGAACACTGAGCATGCCCTAATAGTGGTTTCTGAACCCTAGGATCTTGTCTTTCTTTTATTGCTTTGTTAGGTTTTAATCTACGGGTAGTTGTCTTTTAATCTTTAACTAAGAACCCTTGCATGCTCTTAATTTGCATTTCAAGATCAAACCATCAAAAAAATCATAAAATCATTACTCATATAATCTAAATTTTTTTTTATGCTCATCCTTAGCATGTTTATCCCGCATCAATTTTAGTATCAGAGCTCAGTTTAGGACATGTTCATGCATATGTTCTAAGCACAAAACCCAAAAAAAATTTTGCATGCTAAAATCTGCACATTAGTTCCAAAATCCTTAGAATTACTTCCACTAAAACCATCTGATTGTAGGGTTCCGGTGCAACGCAGCGGAAGGGTAATTTCAAAAATTGAAATTAATATGCACAAAAACCCTAAAACAGGAACTCCTTAATAAGACTAGAATGTATGAAGACAAACATTTCTATGCAAATTGAATTAGAATACCAACCTGTAATCGCTAATTCCAATTTATGAAGACTTAAAACTTGAAGATCAACGGGCTATTTGAATTCACCAAGCGTCCAAGTGTCCGCCCTCCGATGGTGATCCACACAGAGCAATGATCAAAAACACTATCTTCTTGTCCAATGGTTCCTCCTATTGAGTTCTTCTTCCTAGAACTCAATTCTTCGGATTATGGCTGGAATTCTTCCACACAAGAGGTTGCCTTCCTTTCTTTTATCTCTTCTCCTCCTTCCACTAAGACCTTGACCCTCTAAGACACTCTTGTCTTGAAGATAAGACTTTGTCCTAAGGGCATTTAGGCTTGTCTTAAATTGGAGGAGAAACTAAGACAACAATGTCTTAATGTAAGAAAGAAAGAATAAAATCAGAACTCCTTCTTTCCTTTACCGTCGGAGACTTTCGCTCTTGTTCTTGTTCAGTAGCAGAGTTTCGACAGAGGTGTACTCTGTAAAGGAAACAATGCAAGAACAAGAAAAGAGAGAAAGAGTCTTTAGGAGAGGAAGAAGAATTAAAATTAATTTTTTATCCTAAAGTTTTGATTCCTTAAATAGTTTTCGGAGAGACGCCAACACAACTCTTCGTAAACGCCATTCCCATTTTCTCACGCCCCTTCCCTCCTTCTCACGGCATTTTCCTCCTTCTCACGGCCTTCTCCTCCTTCTCACGGCCTTCTAGATTAAATCCCATGGCTTTTCTCAAAGGAAAGGTCATGAAGATTGGAGAAGAAAGGAGTCGCGAAGTTTGAATCTCCGAAGAGATATGATTTCGCACAACCGGGAAGCAGGAGTGCTTTCTTTCTTTCTTAAAATCCCATCATCCATTGGATTTCCATCCAAGAGAGGACAATTGAGGCGCTAAAGGAGATAAGAAAAGCCGTCCCATATAAAAACACCGGAGTTTTTTATGGAGCGCACCAAGAGTCCATGCGCCATGGACTCTTCCAAATGGCGCGCCAAGAGTCCATTAGCGCATGGACTCTTGGCATTTTGGCATGAAAAGGATAAGGGGCGGGTGGGGGGCTAGCCTAGATACCTGGTGGTGCGGGCACCAGACTCAGAAGAAGACTTCAGAGCTCCATCTGGATCTCTGATTAACCTTGCCCGAAGAATTAGGGTTTTTGGTTTGTAATAAGAGTTGACTAGATCAATTCAATTTAGCTTGAGTCTACATTACATGCATTTTATTTTGTTGAGTCATGTTGACTCAGTAGTGGACTAGGGTTTCAACCAGGGATGTTACATTTTCTCCCAAGACCAGGCAAGTGGACACCACACTCCCAGCCACACTCCCAGTCCAGGGGGCGCCATATCCACATCCAGCAGCCTTTGGTCCCCACTCCACAGATGGCAACTCCCTTCTTTCATGCACTAGATAAAGAGAAGAGCACAAATCAAGGGGGCGGCCAAGACTTTCCCAAGTGATTCCAAGCAAACAAGGGAAGAAGTTTTTCTTGGAAGAGAATATCAAGGGGCGCCCATTACCTGCCAAAAACACCTAAAACAAAGATGGGAAGAGCCTTGACTTAGGGAGGAAGAAAAGGAGGAGTCCAAAAGAGTTCATCCAGGAAAGGAAGAAAATTTTCTTGAAAAATCCCAAGCAAGGTGGCGCCATCTACCTGCCATTTATAACCCAAAATCTAATTTTTGGTATTTTGGCCAACCATATGTAAGGGATTTGCCCTAATTTGGAGATCCCCTCCTTTAGTCCCACATGGGAAAATATGAAACCCTTCTCCCTTGTAAAGCATTATAAATTACATCCCTCTTGTAAGTTGAAATCAATCAATGAATGAAGAAAAAATTATTTTTGCTATTCTCTTGTGTTGAGTAACCTAGGTTTCTCTTCTTCCGCACTATTCTAAGTGTTGAGCTCCGTGAGGGGGTAATCCGGGTTCCATTGGAGCCTTGAGGAGGTGAGAGATCTCCATCTTTATCCAAACCCTAAACCCTAGGTTAGCCACTCAATTCCCAAACCCTAGCCGCCATCACCTTTCTCTTTCCACCAAGCCCTAGGTTTTTCCCTTCTCACGGCCACAATCTCCAAGCCCTGGCCGGCCACCAGCATCCAGTTCCGGTCCAGATACTTCAGGTCTGCAGCAACTCTAAGAGGAAGTCAGATCGGCCTCCAGGAGAATCCTGATCTCAGCAGCCTCGGCTTTCAAGTTCTTCAGCCTGGTAAGGTCTCTTCTTGAGTTTCTGAATTCCATCTTTTGTTCCTCTTCTCTCCTAGATTCTGAGTCCAGGAGAAGCCGACCAAACCACGAAACCAGTATTAGAGGATCCATTGTGAAGATAGCCGACTCCGAGGATCCCACAATCTGCTTGAGAGAGTTCTTCCACCAAACCTGAGAAGATCACAGGTCTGGTTAGTAAACCATCTCTTCTCTCTATTTCTGTTCTATTGAAAGTTCAGAGCGAAACCCTAGGTCTGGGAGTTTCTCAACCCCCAGCGATCCATTACTTCTGAACTACTCTGATTAATTTAGTTTCCTTAAAATTGTGCTTTCAATTATCATAATAGTATCTTTCAATGTTAGGTTAACTTTTCTTTGATTTGAAGCCAACTTCTACAAACATATAAAAACAACAAAAAAATTAGTTAATCTTAATTTACTTCCGCATCGCATCCCTTTATTTGTTCTGCATCATTTTTGGTATCAGAGCCCAGTCTAGGGTTTCTGATTTGCTTGCTTGCTTGTTTTGATTGTTTTCTCTTTTTATTTTGTCTGCTCGAAGTAGACTCCCCAGGACGTCCGGTCCTAGGAACTAGGTGAGGCGAGAGCCTCCTCCTCCCATTCCACGGGGTGTTCGTAGGGCGTGTAGGGGATCCATTGGGTTATAACTTCGTAGCAGGGATTATAAACGGGGAAGACAATCTAGTTGCAGCCCATAATTGCCCTATTGTCTGAATTATTTATCCCTGCATAAAACTCCGAATTGCATGATTTTTGCTTCTTTGAAACCAGCATAATTGACCTATTTTGCATAATTTTTCTGTGATTTATTGGTTTCGATAAAAATTCTGAGCATTAAAATACAACAACTCTATTTTTTGTGTTCTGCAATTCAATTCTTTTTGGAGTGATCATCTCATAATTTACTTAAGGGCAATTGAGCATCTAAGATAAGGGGAGGAGTTGATTACCTCTCCTTAGCCCAAAACCACCATCCAATCATTCAAACCTAGACCTAATTTAAAATCAGTTAGACCTAATTTGCCCTAGTGGGCTAGGAACACCAATTGGTCGGGTCTAGGCTAGTGTTGAGTCAGTTTGCCGAGTTATTCCGTGTGTGCTTAGCACTCAGTGTCTAGAACGGTGGTTCAGAGATCCATTCCCGAAGGGCTTGTGTGCTGGTCCGCCTACCTGGCCAATCACTGATTGGTGTCTAGGATTGGCAATCAGGGACCTAACACTCCCCTTACACCTGCCTGGCTGAGTCCTGAGTTACTACAGGCTAGCTTGCCACTCTGATTGGGCATCGAGTTTGGACTCTAGGTCTAGTGATCCAGTAGTCGATTTAGTCTAGTCTCATTTTGTGTGCTTGCTTGAATCATCATGTCTACCAGAAACGGAGTGCCATATCAACCTGGTCAAACCCAACCTGATTTAGAGGCCATGATCAGAACTCTTACTGAAAGTATGGCTAAAATGAATCAGGATATGACAAACACTGTGGCCCAGTTTAGCGCACAAATTCATGAGGATCTTACCCAACTTAGGGACCGAGTCCAAGTACTTGAAGAACCTAGACATCGGAATTGGACTCCTGACCCCGATTTTAATGTGCCTCAACCTCACCCACATCAGGAGCCTAGAAGGCCTTTATATAGAGATCCTGAACCTAATCATAGGAGGCCTGACCCAGAGCCTGAAGATAGAGATGATAGGTTCATCAGGAACATCAAATTAGATGCACCCACTTTTGATGGTAGTCTGAACCCTAAGGTGTATTCTGATTGGGAGGGTGAGATGGACCAATACTTTGAGTGGTATGCTATGTCTGAGAAGAGGAAATTCAAGTTTGCCAAGATGAAATTAGTGCGTCAAGCTAGGTTATACTGGGGGAACATTGAGCTGACCACTAGGAGATGGAATGTTGAGCCCATAACCACTTGGCAGGGTATGAAAGAAAAACTGAGAGATAAATACCTACCCATTTCATACCAGCAAAACCTGTTAGACCAATGGCAAAACCTGAAACAAGGAAACCGATCTGTCTCAGACTACATAGCTACTTTTGATGAATACCTAATGAGATGTGATGTGAGTGAAGCCCACGAAGTCACTTTGTCTAGATTTAGGGCTGGACTGAGGGAAGATATCAAGAGAGAACTATTTCTGAGAGAGGTTACTGATCTAGACCAAGCCTACCAGATTGCACTGAACACTGAGAAATTTCAGAGAGGACCTATACCTTCTAGGGTTAGTGCCCCAATCCCAAGGAATGGACCTAGCTAAGTTATCCCTAGTAAACCTTTTCAGGGTACTTCTACCCCTAGGCCCATGGACAAAGGTAAGGCACCTGACACCCAGAGAACCCCTAGTTCAAATATCACCTGTTTTAAGTGTCAGAAACCAGGTCACATTTCCAGTCAGTGTACTGCCATAGCCTGTTTCAAGTGTCATAAGGTAGGTCATGTTGCTAGCCAGTGCCCACGGAGATCCCTTTACATAGAAGAGGGAGAGAATGATAATTCCGAGCCCAGTGAGGAATTTGAAGAAGAAGTTTATAAGGCCGGAATGAATTTGGTTGAGGAGTATGAAGGAGAGGAGGAACCCAATGAATCTGACCAATTAGGAGTTGTAAGATGCATCCTATCCCAGAATCTAGTTCAAGAGGATTGGCGTAGGACTAGCATCCTACAGACTTTTCTTAAATTAGGGGATAAGGTATGTAAGATCATCATAGATAGTGGGAGCTGTGTAAATGCCATCTCTACTAGCACTGTCAAGATGTTAGGCTTAATCCCAGTTCCCCATCCCAACCCCTATAAGGTTTCTTGGGTAGATTCTACCTCCATACCCATCCAGTCTAGATGTCAAGTCCAAATCCAAATGCAATCTTATCACGAAAAGATTTGGTGCGATGTCTTACCCATGGGGGTGAGCAGTATAATTCTCGGAAGACCTTGGTTGTATGATCATGATGCCACCCTCTTAGGAAAATCCAATACCTGTGTCTTTAGTTTCAATGGGAAGAAGATTACGATCCATTCAGTTCCCCCTAAGGACAAGGTAACTAAAGGAGCCGGTAAGGTTAAGGAGATGAAAACTGGAGTGAACCTAATCAGTGCTAAGGATCTAGAACAAGAAATTCATAGTGGTTCACCCATCTGGATGTTGACTGCTAAGGAACTTAGAACTTCGGAACCCTCAGAGCCTCCTCAAGAAGTTAAACCTGTGTTAAAAGAATTTGAGGATGTCTTTCCCGAGGATTTGCCAGACCACCTTCCACCTCTTAGGGATATCCAGCATGCCATAGATCTAATCCCAGGAGCGACTTTGCCCAACTTGCCCCATTACAGGATGAATCCATCTGAGCATGAAGAACTGCAAAAGTAGGTTGGAGAATTATTGAGGAAGGGGTTTATTAGAGAAAGTCTTAGCCCTTGTGCAGTCCCCATTACTGACCCCAAAGAAAGATGGCACGTGGAGGATGTGTGTTGACAGTCGTGCCATCAATAAAATTACAATCAAATATAGGTTTCCCATCCCTAGACTAGATGACATGCTTGATATGATGGCTGGTGCAATGGTTTTTTCTAAGATTGATCTCAAAAGCGGCTATCATCAGGTTAGGATTAGACCCGGGGATGAATGGAAAACTGCTTTCAAAACTAAGGATGGTCTTTATGAATGGGTTGTTATGCCTTTTGGGTTGTCCAATGCCCCTAGTACTTTCATGAGAATTATGACCCAGGTACTTAGAGCTTTCATAGAAAATTTGTGGTGGTCTATTTTGATGACATCCTGATCTATAGTAAGACCCCAGCAGATCACCTAGGCCACCTTAGAGCAGTCTGCCAAGTTTTGAGGAATGATAGACTCTACGGTAATCTTAAGAAGTGTGAATTCATGACTAGTAGAGTTATCTTTCTTGGTTTTGTAGTAACCCCTGACGGCGTGGCGGCCGATCCTGAGAAGATTAGGTCCATAGTAGACTGGCCAGAGCCAACCAATGTGCATGAAGTTAGAAGTTTCCACGGCTTGGCTACCTTCTATAGGCGATCATCAAGGGTTTAGTACTTTAGCTGCTCCTATCACTGATTGTATTAGGAAGGGAGAATTTCATTGGACTAAGTCAGCCCATAAAGCCTTCCTAGATCTTAAGGATAAAATGACCCAGGCACCCATTCTGAGATTACCCGATTTTTCTAAAGTATTTGAGGTTGCCTGTGATGCTTCAGGTGTAGGAATAGGTGGAGTCCTAAGCCAAGAGAATCATCCCATAGCATTCTTTAGTGAAAAACTTAATGATGCTAAGCTTAGGTATTCTACCTATGATAAGGAATTTTATGCGGTGGTGCAAGCTTTGCGTTACTAGAGACATTATTTGCTACCGCAGGAATTTGTACTATTTTCGGACCATGAGGCTCTTAGATTTCTGAACTCCCAAAGAAGCTTAACCCTAGGCATGCTAAGTGGGTAGAATATATCCAGTCCTATACTTTTGTCCTGAAACATAAGGCTGGAGTTGAGAATAAGGTAGCTGATGCCCTTAGTCGCCGATCTCTGTTATTAACTTCTGTTAGAACTGAGGTCATAGGGTTTGAGCAAATCAAAGAGGAATATGAGCCTTGTCCGGATTTCACAACTGTGTATCAGGATCTAGTTCAAGGACCATCTAGTAATCACCAGGATTATACCCTTGTAGATGGTTTTTTTGTTCTTCAAAAATAGGCTTTGCATCCCTAGAACTTCTCTTAGGGAATTTTTGATTTGGGAAATCCATGCTGGAGGTTTAGCCGGCCATTTTGGAAAAGACAAGACCATTCTAGCTATTGAAGACCACTTTTTCTGGCCTAGCTTGAAAAGGGATGTAGCTAATATTGTAGCTAGATGTCGAACCTGCGCTGTTGCCAAACAGCGAAAACAAAACACTGGCCTTTATACCCACTCCCTGTCCCAGATCGTCCTTGGCAAAATGTGAGTATGGATTTTGTGTTAGGTT
Organism: Areca catechu; assembly: GCA_021397845.1. Lineage (NCBI taxonomy): Eukaryota > Viridiplantae > Streptophyta > Magnoliopsida > Arecales > Arecaceae > Areca > Areca catechu. Next base: position 107,318,586 of record CM038043.1, read on the forward strand.
TACCTAAGACCCAGAGGAGACATGATTCTATCTGTGTCGTAGTCGACCGATTCTCTAAAATGTCCCACTTCTTGCCTTGTTCCCAAACCTTTGATGCGTCTAAGGTAGCCACACTTTTCTTCAATGAGATAGTTAGACTCCATGGCCTACCTAAGACAATCGTTTCAGATAGGGATGTCCGGTTCACCAGTTACTTTTGGAAGACCCTTTGGCATAAGTTAGGGACAAAACTTAAGTTTTCAACTGCCTATCATCCCCAAACTGATGGCCAAACTGAAGTAGTGAATCGTAGCCATGGAAATCTGCTGAGATGTCTTGTTGGTGAAAACACCAGAAATTGGGATTTATACCTACCAAGGGCAGAATTTGCGTACAATGACTCGGTCAATAGGTCTACGGGTAAGAGTCTATTTGAAATTGTACATGGGTACAAACCTCACACACCTCTTGACCTAGTCCCTTTACCTGTCCACACTCGAGTCTCCGAGTCTGCTGAGAATTTTGCACAGCATGTAAAAGACTTGCATAAAGAAATTCATGCCAAAATAAATTAAGTAATGAAACTTATAAGAAGTTGGCTGATACTCAAAGGCGAGTCAAATCTTTTTGTTGAGGGAGACTATGTGATGATTAGGTTAAGGCCTGAACGGTTTCCTCCTGGAACCGTTAGAAAGTTACATGCTAGGGGAGCTGGACCATTTAGAGTGGTAAAGAGAGTAGGATCCAATGCCTATGTGCTCGAGTTGCCTCCAGAACTAGGCATTAGCTCTACTTTCAACATTACAGACTTAGTAGAGTACAGGGAGCCAGCTGTGATTCCTAGTGAGCCTTTTGAGCCTAACCCTATCATTGAGAGTGATCCCGACCCTGTGTGTCCACCAACAAACTGGCCTGTGAGGAAAGAGCAGATTGAAAAGATCATGGTGATCGGTTATCTCTACTCGTAATCGAGGATACCAAAGGTACCTGGTCCGCTGGCAAGGAAGGCCAGATTCTAATGACTCTTGGATCTCCCGAGAAGATTACAGAATTGGCCCAGACCTCTTGGAGAGATACCAGAGCCAACTTGAGCCTTACTCGACAGGGTCGAGTTCCTCCCACCCTGGGAGAATTGGTGCGGGCACCAGACTCAGAAGAAGACTTCAGAGCTCCATCTGGATCTCTGATTACCTTGCCCGAAGAATTAGGGTTTTTGGTTTGTAATAAGAGTTGACTAGATCAACTCAATTTAGCTTGAGTCTACATTACCTGCATTTTATTTTGTTGAGTCATGTTGACTCAGTAGTGGACTAGGGTTTCAACCAGGGATGTTACATTTTCTCCCAAGACCAGGCAAGTGGACACCACACTCCCAGCCACACTCCCAGTCCAGGGGGTGCCATATCCACATCCAGCAGCCTTTGGTCCCCACTCCACAGATGGCAACTCCCTTCTTTCATGCCCGATAAAGAGAAGAGCACAAATCAAGGGGGCGGCCAAGACTTTCCCAAGTGATTCCAAGCAAATAAGGGAGAAGTTTTTCTTGGAAGAGAATATCAAGGGGCCCATTACCTGCCAAAACACCTAAAACAAAGATGGGAAGAGCCTTGACTTAGGGAGGAAGAAAAGGAGGAGTCCAAAAGAGTTCATCCAGGAAAGGAAGAAAATTTTCTTGAAAAATTCCAAGCAAGGTGGCGCCATCTACCTGCCATTTATAACCCCAATCCTAATTTTTGGTATTTTGGCCACCATATGTAAGGGATTTGCCTAATTTGGAGATCCCCTCCTTTAGTCCCACATGGGAAAATATGAAACCCTTCTCCCTTGTAAAGCATTATAAATTACATCCCTCTTGTAAGTTGAAATCAATCAATGAATGAAGAAAAAATATTTTTGCTATTCTCTTGTGTTGAGTAACCTAGGTTTCTCTTCTTCCGCACTATTCTAAGTGTTGAGCTCCGTGAGGGGGTAATCCGGGTTCCATTGGAGCCTTGAGGAGGTGAGAGATCTCCATCTTTATCCAAACCCTAAACCCTAGGTTAGCCACTCAATTCCCAAACCCTAGTCGCCATCACCTTTCTCTTTCCACCAGCCCTAGGTTTTTCCCCTTCTCACGGCCACAATCTCCAAGCCCTGGCCGGCCACCAGCATCCAGTTCCGGTCCAGATACTTCAGGTCTGCAGCAACTCTAAGAGGAAGTCAGATCGGCCTCCAGGAGAATCCTGATCTCAGCAGCCTCGGCTTTCAAGTTCTTCACCTGGTAAGGTCTCTTCTTGAGTTTCTGAATTCCATCTTTTGTTCCTCTTCTCTCCCAGATTCTGAGTCCAGGAAGCCGACCAAACCACGAAACCAGTATTAGAGGATCCATTGCGAAGATAGCCAACTCCGAGGATCCCACAATCTGCTCGAGAGAGTTCTTCCACCAAACCCTGAGAAGATCACAGGTCTGGTTAGTAAACCATCTCTTCTCTCTATTTCTGTTCTGTTGAAAGTTCAGAGCGAAACCCTAGTCTGGGAGTTTCTCAACCCCCAGCGATCCATTACTTCTGAACTACTCTGATTAATTTAGTTTCCTTAAAATTGTGCTTTCAATTATCATATTAGTATCTTTCAATGTTAGGTTAACTTTTCTTTGATTTGAAGCCAACTTCTACAAACATATAAAAACAACAAAAAATTAGTTAATCTTAATTTACTTCCGCATCGCATCCCTTTATTTGTTCTGCATCACCTGGTTAGCCAATAGGGTTAGCCATAATCCCTATAACCTCAATTAGGATCTAATTAGATCCAATTAGAACCCAAATTGAACAAATTCGGAATCCTAATTCGAATCTAATTCGAATAGAAGCTAGGATTTGCAACACCTGCTAGAGTGTCATCATGCAAGATGATTTAATTATAAATTAAACCCTTGATCAATTCTCTTAAGTGTGTGACCCATTGGGTTCCACATCTAGCTAGCAGTGGGTTCGAATACAAGTTGACCTAATTTGATTAGAACTCTTTCTAATCGATTTAGGTCAAATCGGGCTTACGATTATGATCAATTAGGACTCTTCCTAATAAGTGATCATTCAATTTAATCAACCCACAAGACAAGATTGACGTCTAGCAACGTGTCATGTCTACCCGGAAGATATGGAAATTCTGGTGAAATACCAAAACTACCCTTCAGTAGAAGTTACCGTACAATTGAATCCTTCGATCAGCCTGCACCCAAAATATAATTATGGATATGGATATATGTCAAATCCAATATTATATCTGTTTCTAGCTCAATCTTATATTGATGATTCAATTATCTTGATATTAGAAACCATCTCTAATATCTTTACTTTGATCAAGATTTCCTGAATCATCATCCGATTGATACTAGCTGGATGCAATCTCCTCTTACTAAGAGTGATCGATTCCTTGTTGACCTACTCATTACCTTCATATCCAATTCACCATTCCCAGTATCAATCCTGTGCATGACTCAGTGTCATGATTAGGATAGAACCAAAGCATGGGTTCATGTACATAAGGTACTTATGGCAGTCTCAGGTCAAAGGATTACTCGTACCACTCACACTATGAGAACCTTCTATTGACATGTAGCTAAGACTCCATTAGATGTTCTCAAGTTGGATCATATCAGTGAACTCATTCTAATGAGCACCCACATCCTAGTATTAGTGTCATACACAAGTGACTGTGAGAGCAGTCACCCTATTCAGTATACATAGGATGTGCTAGTCTTACCAAAAAAATCCTGATCCCCTACTCAAAGTTCCTTTGACTAGGAATATTTTAGATTAAGATTTTAAGACTTTAGGTCTCACTGTATGATCTCATCATAACCCTAAAATCATAGCCCTAATCTATGGGGTTCATTATATAATAATAAACACAGCGTATGATGAAAAATAATGCCTTTATTAGAATATTGTCAATTACAATAGTTTGGGAGATACAACATAGATTGGCTTGTAGGGCATATCCCTTTCATTGATTTGCATCAACCTTTGGATCCATTAAACACATAATTATTCTTCTTTAATTTTGTAATTTTTCTGTAATTTTTCACATATGAAATATAAAAAAAACTGCATAAGAAAACCATACAAAATAATTGTCTTGCTGAAATTTCTGCATACCTAGATTAGACTGAAAATTTGCTTACTTTGAAACCTTCAAACTTAGCTTTCTTTACACTATATTAAATGATATTAATCTTCATTAAATCTACCATTAGCCAAAAAAAATAGAGAAAAAAATTATTATCTCCATATTTCTGATTTTGTTTCATATTGCATCTTAGGTTTTCATATGTGTGCATGCATCAAGAAATCAACTTAAGGCAATTTTACTCTGTCAGATAGGGAAGGATTTCATCACCTTTCCTTGGCCCAAAACAATTACCTTGCATCAAACCCAAGCCTAATTAAATCAAGTAGCAACCTAATAAAGCTAGGAACACCAGCAGGTCTAGTTCGTGATATTGTAAGAAGCTAGTGCACTCAATCCTTCGATTATTTCTTGAAACTGGTGTCTAGGAAAGGGGTCCAGAGGAAAATGCCCTAAGTGGACTTGTGGTTTTTAATTAGGACCCTGTGAGAGTAGGGGAAGCCTCCCACAACGCCACCTCTTACCTGGCCAGTGGAAAGGGTAATTGTTGAGTTGGTTGTAAGTTGAGCTGACTCATTCTACTTGAGCTGCTAGGTCTAGCAAAATCCTAGAATGCTTTGTGTGCTTATTGCAAGACCACTAAATCAGGAGCCTAATACCATCAGTCTAAACCTGGAGCAGGCACCAGGATCAGATAGAGGCTCCTCAACCCTCTGTGGATCTTGGATTAGGGTTTTCAATTGATTGGATCATGTAATAAGGCTTCAAGCCTGAACCTTTTAATTTTGAGTCATGTATTTGGTTTCAATTTTTTGTTTTAGTCTTGTACCATGACCAATTTGGTCAAGTTAGGTCAAAGGGTCCTGTATTCAGCTGAATGAGTCCAAGCCCAAGTCTACTTGAAGATTGGGCCCAAGCTTGATTAAAGGAGTGGGCATTGAATTATTAATGGGCGAAGCCATCTCCCATGCCTTGTAGGATGCCACTTCATCCCTGGAGCACCACCTTATCCATCCCATGTGGCACCACATCACCATGACAAGTGGGCAGCCAAGGCATGAAGGAAATGCTGATTTTTGTGGACAACATCTCTTGATCCAAGTCTCCCTTCCCTTCCTCTATCAAGACTCTTTCCAAAGAAGCCATGGGCGGCCAAGGAAGGTCAATGGGAGTTGAAGATATGTGAAGACATATCCTTATTTCAAGCCCCCATATCAAGCCTTCTTCCCAAAGTGCTTGGTCGACCATGGATTCATTAACCATAGGCACCAATTCAATCTAGAAGATATGGGAAGACATGATCCTTGTTGCAAGCCCCATATCAAGCCTTCTTCTCAAAGTGTTTGATCAACCATGGAAGAAATTCAAAAGTCCAAAGGCACCAAGACAAGATCCATGCTTTATGCCCCCCACATCAAGCCTTTCTCCATAAAAGTTTGGATGGTCAAGGAAACAAGCAAAAGATCAAGTGGGTGCCCATGATTCTTGAAGACATGTTCCCCTCCTCACTCCCCCGAATCAAGCACTCCACCATTTCAAGGCCTGCCAAGAGAGGATTTCATGGAGAAAAATATGATTTTTGGGCGCCCTCTTCATGAAGCGTTGTAATGTTTTTTCATTTAAATTTTGAATGGGTCTTAAGGTGCCTATATAAAGGGCCTTACCCCTCCCTTGTATGGTTAATGCTTATGAAATGAAAAAGAATTTGAGTATTATTCTAGCCCTTGTCTTCTAGACTCGGATCTCCGTGAAGAAGCGCCTTCACCTTTGAGCGTCGAGGGGTGTGAGGCCCTAAGTTACTATCCCTTCCATGCAAGCCATCTTCCATCTTCAAGTTCGGATGCCATCTGGATGATCCACCTGGATACCTAGCAAGAAGAACTCCATCCACCACCAATCTTGACTTTCAATCATTCATCTCTTGCTTATCTCTTGATGACCCTTAACCCTTCTCTTGGTTACTCGCAGGTCCTCTAGGTACCACGGACAACGGAGTCGGTCTCCCTTGCCTTCGTGACTATCGAACAGAAAGTCGACGAATCCGCAGGGTTAAAGGCTTGATCCTCTAGGCTGCATCAGCGAGAGTGAGTGAACTCGGCATCAGGTGCATCAGAGTTTATTAAGGTTTGCATCCCCAAACTCCTAAGTCGATATTGTTCTAAGAGCTAAGTCCTACGGGGTTTCTCAATCTTGGGATCCTTTCATTATCGAATCCCTAGATCTACTCTTGCTTGTCTTCGGGAATCCTAAAAAACCATTAAAACTTAAAAATCACAAAAAGACAAATCACTTGCATCACTCATGTCATCTTTTCATCTCTTAGTCCCACATCAAAACCCCAACTCAATTTAACCATGGAGTCTAATCTTGAAACCCAACTGAGGGCCGTTACTGAATAGCTTACCCAACTAAACCATGGTTTGCCTAAATGGAGACACGAATAGGAACCCTAGAAGGAGCCCATGAGACCCATACTGATCTTGAATCTAAGACACCATGTCCCACACCTCCCAACCCTAGGAGAGCCCCATGCCATGACCCAATCAAGGAGCCTAATCAGAGGAGACCCAATTATGATTTCATGGACCAAGATAAGAGAGCCATTAGGAACATCGGGTTAGAAGCCCTTACATTTAATGGCAGCCTTGATCCTAAGATTTATATAGATTGGAAAGGAGATATGGACAAATACTTCGAATGGTATGAGACGACTAAGAAAAGGACGTATAAGTTTGCCAAACTTAGGTTAGTCCACCAGGCAAGGCTATACTAGGAGAATGTTGAGCGCATGATTAGACAATGAGGAGACCTTCCCATAGTCACCTAGATAGCCATGAAGCTAAAACATAGGGAGAAGTACCTTCCTATATCCTATCATTAGAGACTCTTAGATTAGTGGCAGAGGCTAAGTCAGGGAAATAGGATAGTATCGAGTAAATAGCCAAATTCGATGAATTTATCATGAGGTGTAGTATAGATGAGTCTGAAGCTATGACCCTATCTAGGTTTAGGGCTGTACTACGTGAGGACATCCAGAGAGAACTATTTTTGAGAAAGTTCCATGATCTTGAGCAAGCTTATCGATAGCTAGAGACTATGAGAGATTCCAGAGGGGACCCATGTTTCGTCGACTAGAGCCCACTAGGAATAGTGCCCTTAATCCAAAACCAGGTCCTAGCCAAATACACCCAAGCTGACCTAATCCTAGCACCCCATTGGCCCGTAGGGAAGATAAGGATAAGGCACCTGAAGTTCAAAGAAACCCTAATCCCAATCCTAATAATGCTTATTTTAAATATCATAAATTGGGACACTATGCTAATCAATGCCCAACCCGGGCCCTACACATAGGAGAACTAGAGGAAGAAGACCCTGAACCCATTGAAGAAGTTAAGGAGGAAGTATATGAAGCTGGAGAAAACCTCATGGATGAATATGATGGAGATGAAGAACCCTTTGAGTCATTAGACCTATTAGGAGTTGTTAAGTGTATCTTAGCCCAAATTAAAGAACAAGAGGATTGGCATAGGACCAACATCCTACAAACCTTTGTGAAGTTAGGGGATAAGGTATGCAAGATCATCATAGATAATAGGAGCTGTGTGAATGCTATCTTAACCAGTGTTGTCAAATCTTATGTTTAATCCTAGCTCCCCATCCTAATCTCTATAAGGTATCCTGGATAGACTCAACTTTCATCCCCATCAAACTTAGATGCCAAGTCATGATCCAACTTCAATCATATCAGGAAAAGGTATGCTGTGATGTCCTTTTCATGGGAGTGAGTAGCATTATCTTAGGCAGACCTTGGCTATATGACCATGATGCTACCCTGTATGACCGATCCAATTCATGTTCTTTTAACTTTCATGGGAAGAAGATTATGATAAACCCATCCCCACCTAAGGATAATATCAAGAGGGGATCTAGTAACTTGAAAGAGAAGAAATCAGGAGTAAATTTGATCACCTCTAAAGAGTAGAATATGAGATTACTGAGGGTTCGATAGTTTGGATGTTAGATCTAGTAACTTGAAAGAGAAGAAATCAGGAGTAAATTTGATCACCTCTAAAGAGTAGAATATGAGATTACTGAGGGTTCGATAGTTTGGATGTTAGCTGCTAAGCATATGACCACCCCAGAGAGCACCCTCAGGAAGTTATGAAATTTCTGAAAGAGTTTGAAGATGTATTTCCTAAAGATATGCCTGGACAATTTTCACCTTTAAGGGACGTGCAGTATGCCATAGATTTAGTCCCAAGAGCCACCCTGCCAAACCTCCCACATTATAGGATGAATCCTACTGAGCATTTAGAGTTGCAAAATAGGTTGGAGAGCTCCTAAGAAAAGGATTTATTAGGGAGAGTTTAAGTCTATGTGCAGTACCTGCCCTGTTAACCCCTAAGAAAGATGGTACTTGGAGAATGTGTGTCGATAGTCATGCCATAAATAAGATAACAATTAAGTATAGATTCCCTATTCTCCATTTGGATGATATATTAGACATGATGGCCGATGCAACCATTTTCTCTAAGATTGACCTTAAGAGCGGCTATCACCAAGTTAGGATCAAACCTAGGGATGAGTGGAAAAGCACTTTCAAAACTAAGGATGGTCTTTATGAGTGGGTAGTGATTCCTTTTGGATTGTCCAATGCACCTAGTACCTTTCTAAGGATCATGACCTAAGTCCTAAGAGTGTTCATTAAAAAATTTGTAGTGTTTTTTTTTGATGATATCTTGATCTATAGTAGAACTAAGGAAGACCACCTAAACTATCTCAAACAAGTCTGTCAAGCCCTTAGAAATGATAGCCTCTATGCCAATTTGAAAAAATGTGAGTTCTTGTCCCATAAAGTCATCATCCTGGGATTCATAGTGACCCTCGAAGGAGTTTCAACTGATCCAGAAAAGGTTAAGTCCATAGTTGAGTGGCCAGTACCTACTAGTGTTCATGATATGCGTAGTTTTCATGGCCAAGCTACCTTTTATAGACGATTTATTTAGGGATTTAGCTCCATCGTTGCATCCATCACCGACTACATTAGGAAGGAAACCTTTGAGTGGACCAAAGCTGCATATAAAGCCTTCCTAGACATTAAACAAAAGATGACCCAAGCACCCATTTTGAGGTTACCTAATTTGTCTGAAGTTTTTAAGGTTGCTGTGATGCTTCTGGAGTTGGTATAAGAGGAGTACATAGTCAAGAGAGTCACTTTGTAGCCTTCTTTTGTGAGAAATTAAATGAGGCTAAACTTAGGTACTTAACCTATGATAAGGAATTTTATGTGGTAGTACAAGTCCTAAGATATTGAACATTACTTATACCACAGAAGTTTGTTTTATACTCTGATCATGAACTACTCTGATTCCTTAATTCCTAGAAGAAGTTAAACCCTAGACATGCTAAGTGGGTAGAGTACATTCAAGCCTATACCTTTGTGCTGAAACACCATGCTGGTATCGAGAACAAGGTAGCTGATGCCCTTAGTTGCCATTTCTTGCTCCTGAATTCTGTTAGAACTGAAGTCATAGGATTTGACAGATTGAAAGAGGAATATGAGACCTGTCTTGACTTCAGTAAGATCTACCAATCTTTGAAACAAGGACCATCTAGTTCGCATAGTGAGTACACCCTTCAGGATGGCTACCTTTTTAAGGATAACAAGTTGTGTATTCCCAGGACTTCCCTTAGAGAATTTCTAATTTGGGAAACCCATGCAGGAGCTAGCTGGTCACTTTGGTAGAAACAAAACCATTTTAGCTATTGAAGACCAGTTCTATTGGCCAGTCTGAAAAGGGATGTTGCCACATTGTATCCAGGTGTCGAACTGCTGTTGCTAAGAGCAGCAAAGCAAAACAAGCTTGAGACTGTAGATGTTTGGCAAACACTCATTGGATTTTTATAGAGTGGTTTGCCTAAGACCTTAAAGGTCACGGGCAAGATTCTATTTGAGTGTCCATAGTTATAAGACTGGCCCATACTTAATGCCTTTGCCTATACTTCTTGATTTGGTAGTTAATCTTTAAACAACATGTTAGGGATGCTGATTCAAATTAATTGGAAATGATATTTAGGAACAGCTAATTCTCCTAAAAAGAATCAAGATGCAGAAAGTAGTAACCGAAGCTTCGGCTGAGACTTTTGGGGCGTGAAGAATTATATGTGGGAGCTATACCTTCAAAGTGATAAAAAAGTTGCCAAATGTTGTTAAAGTCCACGGCAAGACCTATTTGAACTGTTGGTATAAGACAAGAACCCAGTGAGCCTTTTGGACCTAACCCTATTCTTGAGAGTCAACTACCATCCTCAAACCGAGTGGCCAGTCGTAGTGAACAAAGCCTTGGACTTGAGAAGGCGAGAACAAAAAATTAACATAGAGCTGAGTTTGCCTACAAGTTCCGTTAATAGGTCCACGCAAGAGCCAAATTTGAGACTGTTTGTTATAAGACTAAGAAATAGAGAAGGCTCCCTTTAGGATACTGAGAGGTCTGAGTCAGGCCTCCGACATGTTAGGGATTTGTAAGAAAATTAATCATAAGATTAAGTGCAATGATATATGAAACATGGCTAATTCTCGAAAAAGAATCTAGTTTGCTGAGGGAAATTAGTAAATTAGTAGGCTGAGCAGTTTCTCCGGGGACCGTGAAGAAGTTATATGCCTGTGAGCTATACCCTTCAAAGTGATAAAAAAGTTGAACCAAATGCTTAGTGCTCAAGTTACCACCCAAATTTGGCATTAGCTCAACCTTCACTATCTCAAACTTAGTTGAGTATAGGAAGCCAGCATGATACCCAGTGAGCCTTTTGGACCTAACCCTATTCTTGAGAGTGAACCCATCCTAGAGTGTCGACTAACAAATTGGTCCTGAGAAAGGAAAAAAAATAAGCATATCCAGGTGACCAAGTTTTAGTACCCGAAACAAGGATACCAATGTTTACTTGGTTTGTTGGCAAGGTCGACCGAAATATGAGAACTCGTGGATCACTCGAGAGGATCTGCATCACCTCAACCCAGACATGTTTGGAGTAGTACCAGAGTCGATTGACCCTTACTCGATAGGGTCTAGTTCCCTCCCACCCCGGGAGAATTAGTGCGGGCACTAGGATTAGACAGAGACTACTGGCCCTTTATGGATTTCTGATTAGGTTTCGTGTCCATTATGTCCTGTAATCACTGAGTCAATTGAGTCCACTTAGTCATTGAGTAGAGTCCATGTGATTTTCAGTCAAGTCAAGTGATTCAATCGAGTCCTGTAAATTTTGACTTCTTTCATTTAGGTCAAGTTTAAGAGGAGAGTCACCAGATCCCCACTCAAGCCACCCTAGCTCATGCACCTGGCCCCTACCAAGCCACCCCAGCCCCCCAGCCCATGCGCCTGGGCCCCATTCATGCCACCCAAGTCCACCAGAAGATGGCACCTTCCCTACCCCACAAGGAGAGTTGGCACCCCGGGTCCACAAGCAGTTGGGGCCCCTCTCAGGCCTACAAGCAGGTGGTGCCCACTCCTAAGCCCCAGTAGTTGGCACCCCATCCCAGGTCCACCAAGGAGTTCATGCCGCCCAGTCCAACATGGAGTCAAGCAGTCCAAGTGTAAGAGGTTTCAAGTTTCCAAGTCCAACAACGGAGTTTCAACCTCCAACTCCTACAAGGACTCCAGTCTCCTTGTCCTTCTTAAACTTTGTACTCTATCTTTGATAGAGATTTGTACTTCAACTTTGTCAGGGAGAATACTGGGTGATCTATAAATACCCCTTCCCCCCCTCTTGTAAGAAATTATTGATTGAATGAGTGAAAAGAATTTTCCTTGTCCAATTTCCATGCTTGTTAGCATTGACGCTCCATGAGGGAGAGGGTGTGAGGCCCACCAACAAACCCTAGTTCCCTTCTAACCCTAGCCACCCAACCATCATCATCTTACAAACCCCTAGGCTGCCCATCATCTTCCAACCAAGGCCACCCACCCCCATCTTCCAAACCCTAGGCCGCTAGGTATTCTTTCCCCTACAAGCCACCAACCTTGAAGCACCAGGCGCCCTCCAGGTTCCAAGCCAACAGCTCCAAGCCTAGGAACCCCACAACCTCCAGGTCACCCCCTCCAATCCAGGTATCCTTCTCTTCCTAGCTACTAATCAACTTCCTGCACCCCCTCCAACCTTCCCTCTACTTTCTAACCCCTGATTCATATTTTTTCTATCTTCTACATCCCTAACTCTTGGTGTTTGTAGGATCCCTATAGTGCCATGCTTCTTGGAGGAGGTCTTCCTTGCCCCCGAAGCCATCTGATAAAAAGCTGATGGATCCATGGAAAATTGGCTTCTTCTCCAGGCGCCAATCCAGTATGCTATGAGACCCCTTCTACAATGAAAGGAAAATCATTGCTAGGTAAACTAACCCATCCCTTCTCTCTTTTTCTGATCTACTGAAACTGAGCATGCCCTAATAGTGGTTTCTGAACCCTAGGATTCTGTCTTTCTTTTATTTCTTTGTTAGGTTTTAATCTATGTGTAGTTATCTTTTAATCTTGACCGAAGAACCCTTGCATGTTCTTAATTTGTTTTTCAGGAAGAAACCATCAAAAAAATTAGAAAATTATTTTTCATATAATCTAAATTTTTTCATGCTCATCCTTAGCATGTTCATCCCGCATCATCACATCCACAGACAAGTCAAAGGTGTGCAAGCTTCAAAGGTCCATCTATGGATTAAAGCAAGCATCTCGGAGTTGGAACATGCGATTTGATAAGTGTCTCAAGTTGTATGGCTTCGTTAGGAATGGAGAAGAACCTTGCATTTATAAATGGGCTAATAGTTCTGTGATTGTATTCCTTGTATCGTATGTGGATGACATTCTCTTAATCGAAAATGACATCCCAGCACTACAAGGAATAAAGGTCTGGTTGTTATCTTTGTTCTTTATGAAGGACTTGGTTGAAGCCTCTTATATACTAGGTATAAAGACTTGTAGAGATAGATCTAAGAGGCTTCTGGAACTATCCCAGTCTACATACATTGATACTGTGCTGAAACGGTTAAGCATGGAGAATTCGATAAGGCTATCTCCCAATAGGCTTGGAATTACACTCTCCAAAAAGGATTATGCGATAACTTCTAAGAGAGAGAGCGTATGAGTAGAATTCCATATGCTTCTGCAGTGGGTTCTATCATGTACGCCATGACATCTACTAGACAAGACATGGCATATTCACTAGGCATAGTGAGCAGATACTAGTTTGACCTAGGTGAAGCTTATTGAAAGTGGTAAAGACCATCCTTAAGTGTCTGTGAAATACTAAGGACCAATGGCTGATTTATGGAGAACCTGACTTAAAACTTGTGGGATATACTGATTCCAATTTTTAGTCAGATAGGGATGATAGCAAGAATGTGTTAGGGTTTATTTGTATCATAAATGGAGGAGCGATCTATTGGAAAAGTTTCAAGCAACCTACTATGGCAGACTCAGTATGCGAAGTAGAATATATCGCAGCTTCGGATGCAGCAAAGAAAGCTGTGTGGTTGCAAAAGTTCCTAGGTGAGCTCGGAGTGGCACCTTCGCTGGATGGTCTTGTTCCGGTGTCTTATGATAGTGCTAGAGCCATTACTCAAGCCAAATAGCCGAAGTCCCATCAACACACCAAACACATTCTATGGTGCTATCACCTTGTGCAAGAAATCATGGAACGAGGTGACATTGACCTTTAGAAGATCGATGGAAAGGAGAACCTGGCTATCCCATTCACTAAAGTCATTGGAGTTCAAGAGTTCGACAATTAAAAATGGAAAATGGGAATAAGATTTTATACTGATTGGCTTTAATCCAAGTGGGAGTTTGATGGGGACTTGAAAGCTATCAACTGCCATGTGGAGTCCCAGTAGGCACCATCCACCCTATTAGGCATCACAGGATTTTCATATATCCATTTAAGCACAAAAGGCAGCTGATCAACATCCTGTATGTAAATTAGGGATCGCCTAGGAGAAGATGGAAGGGAGTATCAGGAAAATCAAGTAGCATTTAGGTGCCCACTCTCCTTCCCTCTTTCATGAGATTTTATTTCCTTATGTTGACCATCCTTTTATGGAATATTTGTGGTGCCTCCTTTCATGCAAATCCTCCCCACAAGGCAGCATGTTGACACCTTCCCTCTTTGCTTTTCATTCCATGTAATCCAAGGGTTAGGGTCAACTATAAAAGGACCCCCTTTCATGTATGAAAATAATAATGAATATGAGTTTTTTAGAAGTGTGATTCTTCATCTTGCCTTCACCTTAGGGCATCGAGGGGCGTGAGGCCCCAGTTTCCCCCCTTTCCTTCCATTTTGCTTATCCCCTCATGTCCTTTGAGATTCTTCCTAATGCCTCCAAGTATCAAGATGGGTAAAATACCCTAAAGGTGAGAGGTCTCTTCGTTAGTCTGAGTCCCAAAGTCCATGAGATCTAGATCCCTATCTTTTATCCCCATTATTTCTTTCACCATCCCTAGAAAAAAAAATCCAAAAGAAATATGATACACTAATTTTGGTGACTTCTAGGCTCGCCAACGATCCTACCCATCTGTCCCCCATCAACTTGGTATCAGAGCCTAGAGGTTTAGGATATTTTTTTTTTGTCCCATCTTATTCCAATTATTCTCGTTATTCCTTGGTTATCCCTGATTTATCCTCGAGTTATTCTCATCATCTCCTTCCTTGATCCAAGCCCTCTATCTCTGCTCGCACTGTCGCTTCAATATCGATGACCGGGAATCCATCGATCATGCCCTCCATGGCTGCACCGACCCCATCGTCTGGTTGACCGAGCATGCCATCCAGAACCCCTTGCTGCCACAAACACCCGATCATCCTGAAAGGAACAATCACCACCCTCTACTCCTCTGATCAGTGCATCCAAAGCCACCGACCATGGCCGATGCTTCTGCCCGCAGCCTCCTTCCTCCACCATCCGATCACCGATCGCACAACCGCCGAACCTTCCTCTGCTGCCTCCCCAAGCTGGGGCCCCTCGAGCCGTCCAAACCATCCATCCAACCCCATCGGCTGTGATGCCCAGTTTTGCTTGATGCCCCACCGGATCCCTTCTTCCCATTCGTGTCGCCGCCTCCACCCTAGTGTCATCACCGACGAAGCCTGCCTGGAGTTTTTTCCCCCCTCTGTTCCACCCGACCTCCTCTTCTCATCGGTCTGACATAGCCTAGATCCGCCCTGCCCCACCGGATCAGCCCAAATGAGCCCTGCCGGATCTCCTCCCTGCTTCCTATTGGCTACCCATGCCCTCCACCGGCCATGATGACCTCCGTGCTAGCCATCCATTTCCCTTCATCGATCTGTGGAGAGGAAGGGGAGGGATTGCACAAACATGAAAGCAAATCCCCCTCCCTCTTGCTGACTTCAACTCTGCACTTATTTCAAAGTTGCATAGATTCCAAAGCTGCATAGTTTTCGAAGATGAACCAATCTCAAAGTTGTACAGATCTCATAGCAGGGCTGATGAAAAAAAAAAACTGGATTTGTTTGAAAAAGACAAAAAAAAATTATCTGAAGGTTATTTCAATCTGCAGTTTGGAGTCCAATGGAAATCATATCAAGCTGAAGACAGGAGACTTGAAGCCAAACTCGACGGAGTCGAGTTCTCCCTACTCCAGGGGAATGATGGGGACCTAAAAGCTATCAGTTGCCATGTGGAGTCCCAGTAGGCATCATCCACCCTATTAGGCATCCCAGGATTTTCATATATCCATTCAAGCACAAAAGGCAGCAGATCAACATCCCGTATGGAAATTAGGGACCACCCAGGAAAAGATGGAAGGGAGTATCAGGCAAATCAAGTAGCATTTGGGTGCCCACTCTCCTTCCCTCTTTCATGAGATTTTATTTCCTTATGTTGACCATCCTTTTATGGAATATTTGCAGTGCCTCCTTTTATGAAAATCCTCCCCACAAGGCAGCATGTTGACACATTCCCTCTTTGCTTTTCATTCCATGTAATCCAAGGGCTAGGGTCAACTATAAAAGGACCCCCTTTCATGCATGAAAATAATAATAAATATGAGTTTTTTAGAAGAGTGATTCTTCATCTTGCCTTCGCCTTCGGGCATCGAGGGGCGTGAGGCCCTAGTTATCCCCCTTTCCTTTCTTTTTCTTTATCCCCTCATGTCCTTTGAGATTCATCTTAATGCCTCCAAGTATCGAGATGGGTGGAATGCCCTAAAGGTGAGAGGTCTCTTCGTTAGTGTGAGTCTCAAAGTCCATGAGATCCAGATCCCTATATTTTATCCCCATTATATCCTTCACCATCCCTAGAAAAAAAAATCCAAAAAAAAAATGATACCCTAATTTTGGTGACATATAGGCTTGCCAACAATCCTACCCATCTATCTCCCATCAGAGTTGTTGGGAATAGTGTCCCAAAGCCAATCGTCTAGATTGTTGATGGTTGTGCTATTTTGTAATTATTGTGAATATTTTAAATGAATAAAAGTTATTCTTTTGGCTATTCATCACATGTGCATTTTCCTGAAAAGAACTCTTGTATGATGGAGCCCTTAGAACTATATTATATTTGATATAGAGAGGATATATTAAGTAGTTCTTAAACTGGTTTACAATCAAAGGTTACATTGTTATAGGACAACGATGTTTTAAGCGTAGGTTGTTGTATGTCACATTGGTTGGTTGTCCTCTTAACCAAGGAGTGTAGAGATACTGATGTGACATATAGGTAAAATGTATGACATCTCACTAAGCATGACCAACCGTGGAACTCTCTTTTGCCAAAAGGTTGCTCGTGAAGGGATATAGGTATATGTGTCCCCCAGACCTGAGATCACTATGGTAGCTTGCAAGCAACTCACTGTACTTTGGTACCAGACTACCTAGACTTCTAATCCAGTGATGGAAGGTTTCTAGGTACAATCAAGTACTTGTAGAGCGGTGGTGGATCAAGATGGGATTGACCCCTCCAAATGGTTTGGAGTGAATGACTCATTATATCTCAATTTAGCAAAACCTTAGACAGGATAGTTCTTATAAGGAGTCACAGAACTTGTAATGTTGAGACACAATCTGGATGTACTAAATTAGGGTTGGTAGTCAAACACTAGGTCATCCTGAGCATTATGAGATCAAAGGGATGAATTATGCGATAACCATATACCGGGGATTCTAGAGAGTTGCTCTATAATCTTTGACCTATCTGAACATCGAGTATCATTACTAGATGATGACTTTGACTGGTACTGGAAATATTCCAGTGCTACCGGCTTAGTGTTCGAACTTATGGGGTCACACACCATAGAGGTTTTTACTTGATTTAAAGGCTGATCGATGATTGAGAATCATTTGGCATCACTAGGGGCAATATGATTGACCATGATCCAAGTGTTGACACTTTGGAGTATTAACACTTCCATGTGTCGACACTTGGCTATGACAAGGATTTTTTTCACTAATTCGATTAGTGAATTTTGGAGGACTTATTTGCAATATGATTGCAAACTGATGGGTCAAGTCAAATATGATTTGGCTTAGAATCAAATTGGATTTGATTTTTCATTCTCTCTTTCCTTTAAAAAGATTTAAATTTGAATTTTGAATTCAAATTTCAAATCTTGGCTAAAATTGGCTCCAAGGTTTTTATGGAATGCATTATTTGGGAATGCAGATTTTCTCCTATTTAAATCTAGAGCTAATTTGGTTTTACCCTTAACCCTCTCCCCCAATCACTCCACCTTCCATATCTCTCTCCCTCTTCAATGCCACTATAAATAAGTGTTATTGTAGGGCCAGCAAAAGGATGATAAGCTGAGCTTTTTTAAGAGAGAAAGAAAGGGATACCTTAGAGTGGGTTTGAAAGGAATAGGGTTTTGGGTGTGAGCCTACCTAGCAATCAAGCTAGGGTTTGCGCAGAGAGAGTTGGTTGGGAAGGGCTCTACTTCCACTTCTCCTCAATGCCCTCCAACAAGTTCTTCTCGGTGGCTTCAAGAAAGTTTGATGGATGGGCAGCTTTATTGGAGTTCTAACTCCTACCCCTTACTGAAGTGCTTGAGACCCTCAGAAGCTACCTACGTGCTTCAAGAAATACACAAAGGCATCTATGGGAATCACGTAGAGGGTAGCACACTAGCTTACAAAGCACTTTGGCAAGGGTACTTCTGGGAGACCATGTAAGAGGACATCACTGATTTTGTGAGAAAATGTGACTGTTGCCAACGTCATGCCCACATCCAGTGTCAACCTGCTACATCGCTCTCCCAGCTATCAGCTCCGTGGCCATTTGCCTAGTAGGGAATGGACATCCCTTGTCCTTTTTCTCTCGCATCTGGCCAACGAAAATATTTAATTATGGCCATCAACTACTTCACCAAGTGGGTCGAGGCTGAACCCCTAGCATGGATCACCAAGGCCAACATCAGATCATTCTTCTGAAAGTTGATCATCTGTCATTTCAGACTCCCATACTCGGTCATCATTGATAATGGATGGCAGTTTAATAACTAAGCTTTCGAGGAGTTCTGCACCAACCTCAACATCCACTATCAGTTCACTTTGGTGCTCACCCTCAGACCAACGGGGAGGCTAAGGTGACCAACAGAACCATCTTACAAGGGCTCCACACTAGATTGGATGAAGCCAAAGGTCGATGGGTGAAAGAACTTCTAGCGTGCTATGGGCCTACCATACCATGCCTAGGACGGCAATAGGTGAGGCACCCTTCAACCTCATCTTTGGCTCAGAAGTTGTAATTCCAGGGGAGGTTGGTTTGCCCATGCTGTAGGTAGAGCAATACAATGAGGCGGAGAATCCGGCTTGCCTCCTTCTTAACCTAGACCTCCTATATGAGATGAGGGACAAAGCCCGACTCCGGATGTGGCATATCGGCAATGAGTGGTGTGCTACTACAATGCCTGTGTCAGGCCCAAGATGTTCCGCCCAATTGACCTGGTACTTAAGTGTGTAGAAGCATCCTAACCAGGGAAATGTGGCAAGCTATTCTTGAACTGGGAAGGCCCCTACAAGGTGATCGAGGCCTTGCCAAATGGAGCCTACTATCTCGCCACACTCAATGGCGATCGATTCCCTTAGACGTGGAATGCCAACAATCTGAGGATGTACTACTAATAATATAAGATTTTTTCTTAATTATTAGAGTTCATTTTTGGTGCAACATTGTCTTCCACCTCTGCAGGAACTCCCTCACCCAACTTCAAGTCCGGTGACAAAAGCCAGGAAACTTATCAAGCTTGCACTCAAAGTGGGAAACTTATGAAGCCCCCACTTAAAGCCTAGAAACTTACAAATCCCCGCACTCAAAAGCTGGAAAACTTTCAAAGCCCCGCACTCAAATCCAAGAAACTTATGAAGCCCTGCACTCAAAACCGGGAAACTTATGAAGCCTCGCACTCAAAAGCTGGAAAACTTACGAAGCCTAGCACTCAAAAAGCTAGGAAACTTATGAAGCCTTGCACTCAAAAGAAAGGAAACTTATGAAGCCTTGCACTCAAAGCCGGGAAACTTATGAAGCCCTGCACTTAAAAGTCGGGAAACTTATGAAGCCCCGCACTCCATGCCGGAAAACTTACAAAGTCCCACACTCAAAAGCCAGAAAACTTACGAAGCCCCTCACTCAAAAGTCAGAAAACTTACGAAGCCCCACACTTAACCGCCTTGCTCGCAGTCCAATGATGTCAACTAGGAAATTCCTAAATCGATCTACCACTTGACTCATAGCTTGGCAAGTAAGTAGGGAGACTTCAGAAGCCCTGTACTCAATTGCCTTGCATATAGTCCGGAGATGTCAGCTAGGAAACCGCCGAAATCTCACCATCTACCACTTGACTTATAGCTTAGCAAATCAAGTAGGGAGACTCTAGAAGCCCAGCACTCAACTACCTTGCTCACAGTCTGGAGATGCTAGCTAGGAAAATCCTAAAATTCCACCATCTACTACTTGACTCAAAGCTTGGAAAATCAAGCAAGGAGACTCCAGAATTCCAACATTCAACTACCTTACTCATAGTCTGAAGATGTATGCTAGGAAATCCCTGAAATCCTGCCATTTACCGCTTGACTCATAGTTTGGAAAACCAAGCCAGGAAACTCTAGAAGCCCTGCACCCAAGTCTGCATGACCTCAAGATCAGTAGAACAGGAGCAGAGTGTTCTTAGAGTCTCTCATGCCAGTCCCAAGATTTTAGAGTTAACCCAGGATGGCCAAGACTTGGGGAAGATACACTCACAGCGACCATGGAGCCTATCTTCTTATCATGCAAAGGGGAAAAGAAACTGAAGGAAGAAAAGAGCAAGACAAAGTTCATAAGCTGAGTGAGACTTGTTC